>CAWUFW010000023.1:5650000-6960000 GCA_963921515.1 Calotriton arnoldi
ATCAACGATGAACTGAAGCATCTACTAAAACGACACGTACTCCCGGTAGAAAAATTTCCCCTAAACGTTGGGAAACTTACTCATGAAAGGCCCCTTAAAAAAAAAGAAACATGCAAATAACGTAAGAGTTAAATCACATTAAAAACAGTAATGCAAGTGGGAGTGTGACTGTGACTCACAGGAAATTATGATCTGCAAGTACTAGGTTCCTACCACCAAGAGCATACGAGGGGTGTGGAAATGTTGCCTAACAGAGAGTTGCGCTTTTTTTTTTTTTTTTTTCGTTGGTAACAACCTTGACAACAAGTGCACAAGCTCTCCCTTTGACCTTTTACCTGTTAAGTAAAAAGGTCACGTTAGTCAAAAACATTATTTTACATCACTTTACATTTACTACACCTGTCTTCATCCACATTCCCCTCTGCCAGATCGCCAACTGCTTCCTGGGTTGAAGCGAAAAAAAGACATAGAGGTTAGTGGCCCCTTTAGCCTCCCCCCCCCAGTGTAAGGGTATAAGGGGACCCCTTTGGGTCCTCAGGTGTCGTCGTCGCCATCTGATTCGTCCAGTGTCGCATAGTCCCGCATGAGACTGTGGATCATCTTCCGACAGACCAGGCCTGATGCCTCCTTCTTCCTACTACCAGGTGCTTTCTGGAAAATAGAAGAACATCTTTATAGCGGCACACAAGCCTCGAACAGTCCTGGAAGTCTCCGAGTGTGTGTGTCCCAGGGAACAGACCATACATTACCAAGTCCGTGGTGATGCATGATGTTGGAATGCAGGCACTAAGCTTCGTGCCTAGGGCCCTCAGCACGTCCTGGACATTTCCAGAAGAGATGGTAGGATGTCTTGTCTGCGGTGCACTTTCTCGGGCAGGGCTTATATCGTTTGTGCCTTCTTGCGTGCATGAAGGCTCTCACTGGAAGATCTCCTTGGATGGCCATACAGGTGCTTATTGCACTACTCTGCCTTGCTTTAATTGACCAAAGACCAGAAACGTCGGCTGTGAAGGTCTTCATTATAAGAATTTACTGAGATGGATGTGACAGGGCAAGGAAAATCCGGTAATTGAATAAGCCTGATTTAGAGTTATGTGAAAAGAAAAATCCTCCAATTTCTGGAGGAAGAGGTAAATCTCAAGGCGAATCCATGGGCAGAATGCACCACTATAATTCCCTCCTCCACAGGGGTAGAAGGGTGGAGGAAATTTTATGGATACAATCTACTTCAGATTTACCACATCTTACAGTTATCTAAAGATTTTTCATTAACACTAAACTCAATCAGACCCTCTAATGTAAGACTAACAGGAACTTATAACAAGATGTATGCAAATTTGGATTTCACTATAGAAAACGTTAAATTGCAACTGCACTGCAAAACCTGCAGGAACATCAAAATCTATTACTTCTGTGCACAGTTAGATATTAGAAGTCTCGGGGTGACCTTTATAATAAAAGTGCCACACTTTTATCAGTTGAATGAGGAGTCTCAGAATGGTATATATTGATTATAAGCGGATGCACAGAGTGTAGCATGTTATTTATAAGCAATGCCGACTGTGGGGAAGGATCATCATTCATGGGAGGTAAAACCTCAAGTGGACAATGATGCATCGCCTCCATCATCACTAGAGCATTAAAGCACGAATAAAGGGTACTTATGCACGGGAAACAGTCTTTACAACGTGGTCAGAACCACACATGCCTTTACAATGCAGGCTTTACAACGCATTTGTCTTTACCACACATATCTTTACCATGATAAGTTTTACAATGCATATGCCTTTACCACTCATGCCATTGCAACGAAAGGGTAAGTATTCTGCAGGTAAGTGTAAAGCCAATTATATATATGTATGTGAATGTATATATATATATATATATATATATATATATATATATATATATATATATATATATATATATATATATATATTTTGAAACCAAAGTGCCCGAAAGCATTGAGTGGGCACACAACATCACTTTGGTCATCCAATCTTCAAATGCAGCTTGCCCCAATGCTTTGCTGTTTTGTAAATATGCTGATGCGTTTCAAGGATAAAAATCCTCTTCCTCAGGGCTGCTATTACAAACAAACATCAAATGCTCACAGTCTTTCGGGCGTTATTTATTTCCATTTTGCCACAGTGGGCGTTTGCTCAGTGCGATGTTATTATGGTGCCTGTTGGGACATTGAGTCCAAGCTGAGTGCGTTTGTGTGTCCTTTAGTAAGGTCAATGTGTTTGCATATTTAAAAGCATTATTAATGTCCTTGGTAGGTCACAAAGCATTAGGCAAGCAAATTTGCATTTAGAGCGATGCGCTGAAATGGCGTCGATAAGTTCAACTCCTCAGCTTCTTTTACTCACAGATGGTGCTCCACTCCACGGCAGGGCAGCCGTGTCAATATTTTGAAACCAAAGTGCCCGAAAGCATTGAGTAGGCACACGACATCACTCTGGTCATCCAACCTTCAAATGCAGCTTTCCCCAATGCTTTGCTGTTTTGTAAATATGCCGACGCGTTTCAAGGATAAAAATCCTCTTCCTCAGGGCTGCTATTACAAACAAACATCAAATGCTCACAGTCTTTCGGGCGTTATTTATTTCCATTTTGCGACAGTGGGCGTTTGCTCAGTGCGATGTTATTATGGTGCCTGTTGGGACATTGAGTCCAAGCTGAGAGCGTACGTGTGTCCTTTAGTAAGGTCAATGTGTTTGCATATTTAAAAGCATTATTAATGTCCCATCATGCATTGTAAAGACTTGCACTGTGCATACGCCCACTGGGGGGCGGCCAGATAAATAAATAAAACCGGATGCCATACAAGTGAATGCGAGCCTCAGATGTGAAATTTGCTGCCTTGGAAGAAGGGGTTTTTTACCTTGAAACGCGTTGGCAGACAAGCACTAAGTGGAGTATGAAGGCAGACTGCATGACACACGAGCGCCGTCGAGTGCTCTCCCGAAGCTTCAGGGCCATTGATTTACACATATATATATATATATACACATATAGATGTGAATGCACTAAAAAAAGCAAAGGTTATAGGGATGTTATAGTTAGGAAATAACACTAAAAAACCATAGAAATTCATTGAAAAAACACAAAGATTACAGAGGTGTTATAGTTAGGCTCAGATTTTCCTCATACAAAACCATTCAATTTCACCAGTTATAGTTACCTGAGCTGACTTTAACTTACGCCCCTGCAATGCATTTCTTATGACCTTATCACCTTTTTCTCATTTGGTGTAAATCCATTCAGTAGGTTTTGAAAAACAAATGTGGATATCTAGGAACGCGAAGGCTCTGCGGACCCTCCCTATCTTATGCTGAGATCTGATTGGCTGCCAACTCTTCAACCAGGAAGTGTTGGCAGCCATCTTGGGACTCTGCTTCAGCCGAGTTCCAGAAAAAACGTTTTAAAAAAAGAAAAGGGAGCAGGACCCTGACCCCGTAGCCCTGGTCCTGGTGTCCCAGAGGGATTCCGCCAGGGCAAAAAAGCACTTTTAAAAAAAAGAAATTGCCACAAAATCGCAACTGATCTGCAAATCCTGGAAAAAAAATTAAAAAGCAAGTGTGGTCTTCCGTTTCTTTACATTATAGCCCCACCCCCACCCGCCAGCTCCGCTCCGCCGACCTCGCCCTCGCCACAGTCCCCCGCATCCGAAGAGCGACCTCCGGCGGCAGATCGTTCTCCCACCTCGCCGCCAAGACCTGGAACACCCTCCCCATCCACCTACGGCAGACCCAAGACCTGCTGACCTTCAGAAGACTCCTCAAGACCTGGCTCTTCGAGCAGTAGCAGCACTCCCCCCCTCGCCCCCCCCTCCAGCGCCTTGGGACCCTCACGGGTATGTAGTGCGCTTTACAAATGCTATGATTGATTGATTGATTGGGTGGGCCAGGTCCCGGGAGCATGTGGCCATTTAAAAATAAAAGGAGGAAGGCGCATGGGGCCCCCCTCCCAGGCCTGTTTTTAGCCCTGGAGACCACCACCTCCCAGAGGCTTTATTTTAATGTTGGAGGGGGGCTGTAAACCCCCCTCCTTCTGCTCCTAAGAGCCCCGGGGATCACCACCTACCTGGGGCTTTTTACTAACTTTGGAGGGGGGCTGGTCAGGCCCCCCTCCTGGGGCTTTGACATGCCTCGGGGACCGCTACTTCCCCAGGGCAACATTGAATAATATGCCGTGGGGCCACGCAGACCCCCAGGCCCTGGGGACCTCCACCTCCCCGGGCCAAAGTACAAAATTCAAACTTAGAGGAGGGCTGTGTGTCCCCCCTCCTGAGCCATATTCAGCCCCAGAGACTGCCACCTCCCCGGGGCCAGCCTGTGCGCAACGAAGGAGGGTGGGCCGCGTGAATATATATATGTTCACTGAAAAAAACAAAGGTTACAGGAACGTTATAGTTAGGAAGTAAAAGGAAAAAACCTTCGAACTTCACAGAAAAAAACAAAGGTTACGGGGATGTTAAAGTTAGACTCACATTTCATTCATACAAAACCGGTGAAATTCAGCAGTTATAGTTAGCTGAGCTAACTATAACTTACGCCCCCGCAATGCACTGCTTATGACCTCACATATTGCATCACTCATTACATGGTTAGTGACATAACTGATGACATCACTGCTGACATCTCAAATGACATTACTGATGACATCACTGATTACATCATCCACAAAAGCACTCACACACCCCTACACAACTTCACATACACCCACTCACATACCCATTCGCAGACCCCACAAACCGACATGCGCACTTTACAGTGCACCTACCACTTCTCGTCCCTCCCATGGCCCAGCCGGGCCCAGCCCGGCCCCACCCAAGACTCCCTGGCTCAGTCAGTCAGCAGAAAAAAAATTATAATATTGTTTTATTATCATTTTATTTTTTGCTTTTTTTATTTATTTATTTTTATTTTTAAGGTTTTATGTAGCGCTAGCTAGACCCATAGGTATCAGAGCGCTTTACAGTGTGACGAGCAAGGCAACAGTCCTTGATTCCAGGTTACAAACAATAATAAAATAAGGGAAGTGAAAAGTCAGTAGAGGAGCATACAAAAATATATACAAAGAAACAATTGTAGGTACAGTAAGGGAGGAATTTCTGAATGAGGTCATAGCGAATAACATTGAGGGACCAATAAAGTGCTGGATAGGCTGGATCCTGAGGTATCCAAGCATTGTATAGAATCAAGAGCAGGGTTTTTAATCATTGGTTCAAGATTAAAGATATAGGATGAGGGTAGTAAAAGTAACAGAGGAACACACATTTACTGCAGACATGTAAACAATTATAGGGCTATGGAAGATGGAGAATAACTGAAATGAGCATTCAGGGACCCTGGAGAGAAGGACACATGGGAAAAAAGGCAACAGATAAACCGAGGTATGAACAGATCACAGGAGCCTGAAGAAAATCAGGTTCAGATTGATTCATGGGCTCCAGTAATTGTTGAGGAGATGGCGTTTCAAGTCTCTTTTGAAGCCAGGGTAGGAGGGGTTGCAGCGAATATCTCTCGGGAGGGAGTTCCAGATGCTGGGCGCATCGCCCGAAAAAGAGCGAGTCTGGGTGGATTTCCATTTTAATTTCGGCGGTACGAGGAGAAGAGCAGTCGAGCTTCTCAAAGTTCTGGCACTTCCTGCTCGTGTGAGCTTGTAGTCTAAATAGACAGGGGCCTGTGAGTGCAGTGCTTTGTGAGTGATAGATGCACCTTCCTTCGATGGGAAGCCAGTTTAGGGACTTGAGTGCAGGCGTGATGTGTTCGTACCATTTGCAGTCTGTAATAAGCCGGGCTGCCATGTTGAGTACTGATCTGAGGGGGGCGAGGTGAGTTTTCGGGGTCCCGGTGAGTATAGCATTCCCGTAGTCCAGTTTAGAGAGGACCAGCGACTGAACGACCCATTTGAAATCGACTGATGGGATGAAAGATTTGATTTTTCTGAGGTGTTTAAGTGTGTAGAGTGCTCTTTTGGCTGAGTTCTTGATATGGTCCTTCAGTGATACATCTTTGTCCACGGTGAAGCCTAGGGATTTAGCCAAGTCGGATAGAGTGAGTGAACAATTTATGGCTTTGAGGGCTGAGATCCAGCCTTGGATTGGGAGGTGGTTACTTTTGGGGGAGAATAGAATGATTTCCGTTTTGTTGGGGCTCAGTTTTAGATGGTTGGAGTAGAACCAGGATTGAATCTTACTCAGTGTGATGTTAAGATGAAGGATGTCGCTGTGAGATTTGATTTTGTAGTAGAGTTGTGTGTCGTCCGCATAGAGATGATAGTTGATGCCTGCTTGTTTCAGGATGATTGTAAGGGGTTCCATGAAGAGGTTGAAGAGAGAGGGGGAGAGAATTGAGCCCTGCGGAACACCAAGAGAGACTGGAGTTGGGTTAGAGAGGCAAGATTTAATTTTGATTTGTTGTGTTCGATGTTGGAGGTAAGACGTGAACCATTTTAGGACTGTGCATTTGAAATCAGAGCGTGTCTTCAGAGATTCTAGTAAGGCAGAGTGGTTGACTGTATCGAAGGACGCTGAGAGGTCCAGTATTATGAGAAGGCAGGCATCTCCATTTTCTAGGGAACGATGAATGTCATCTGCAATGTTGAGCATGGCAGTTTCTGTGCTGCAGCCTTTCCTGAAACCAGATTGGAAAGAGTCAAGTAGGTTGTATTCGTCTATGTGTCTGTTGAGTTGCTGTAAAACACATTTCTCCATGGTTTTCGCTAAGAACGGGAGGTTAGAGATAGGGTGGAGGTTGTTGGGGTCATTAGGGTCTGCCTTGGGGTTTTTAAGTATGGGTGTGATTTGCCATAATTGAAGGGACTCAGGTACACACACTGAGGCAAGGGAGGTATTAATGATTTTTGTCCAATACGGGGTGATGATGTGATTTAGGTTATGAACTAGTTTTGCCGGGAGGGGATCTTTGGTGTGTGAGTTCGGTTTTAATTTCGCAATGATATTGAAGACTTCGAGCTCTGTCAAGGGTTTGAAATTTGACCAGTTGGCTTCTTTTTTCAGTTGGGAGTTACAAAGGTTGTCCTCAATTCCAATAGGAGTTGATAGTTTGTTGAAAGACTCAGGTGGTTGTGTTGTCGTGGAGAGAGGGGTGTCATTAAAAGAGATTGGCCCAGGATGAAGGACAGTGACTTGAGAGAAGGATTGATCAATTTTAGCAATTTTGTCTGTGAGGAAGCTGGCAATTTCGTCACATTGTTCCTTAGAAGCAGTTAAATCGCGTGGGGCAGCTGAGGTTTGTCTTTTGTCAATGTTAAAGAGTTCTCTGGGCCTATTCTTTGCCTGATCAAGTTGGATACGGAAAAAGGAGGCTTTTCTCTGAAAATGTGCTTCTTGTAAGCTAACCTAGCCGTTCTCAGGAGAGTTAGATGTGAAGAAGTGGGGTTTTGCCTACAAGTTCTTTCCGCTAGTCTAAATTGCCTTCTTTCGTTGTTGAAATCTGTGTTAAACCAAGAGTTCGATTGGATTGTTCTTTGTTGTTTTAATTTGAGTGGAGCAACTTGGTCGAGAACTTCAGTTATTGTCGTGTTGAAGAAGATAGTGAGTTCATTTGCGTTTTGGGAGTGCGGGAGCTGTTGAAGTTGCACATGAATTTTTGACTCAACTTCATTCGCAGGGACTTGTTTGAGGTTTCTGTTCCATAGCTTAGGTTTGTTAATTAAGACCGAAGGGGTTTGACAATGGTCTTGATGTTGAACAGAATGAGATGATGGTCGGACCAGTAAATGGGATCAATGTCCTTAAGGGAGACAAGTTCATTACTTGAGATGATAGTGCCAAGAGTAGCACCTTTGATGTGGGTTGGTTTGTTGCAGAGTTGCTTTAGGTCATTCATCTCAAGAAATTTAGAGAGGTGGCTCACTGTGGCGTCTTCTGTATTGTTCTAATGAATGTTGTAATCGCCCAGAAACACATCCTTCGAGTCAGAAAGGGAGAACTGGATGAGTAGGTCCGTTAGCTCTTCAGCGAAAAGTGGGCGATCACCAGGTGGGTGGTAGATAGTGTGCAGTTTGATAGGAGGGTAGCCTTTGTCATTAAGTTCAACGCCAAGGTATTCAAAGGTCGAGTATTCCGCTTTCTTTAGAATGGAGAGTTGGATTACTATTTTATGGATTATGGCTAGACCTCCTCCTGTTCTTTTAGACCTGTCCTGTCTAATGATGAAGTACGCGGGTGGAGTAAGTAGGTCAAGAATGGCCGTTGAGTGGTCATTGAGCCAGGTTTCTGTAAGGCAAGCAATGTTAATTCCCTCACTGAGGATGGTTTCGGCTATCTCCGTAGCGTGATGAGCTGCCGATCTGCAGTTGATGAGCATGCAAGAAAGGGGGCTAGGATTATCCTTAGCAGGTTTCAGAGTCTTGATGGTGGTATATTGCACTGGAGGTCTGGGCATGTAAGGAATTGTATGGGTTCTATTTAAGCCCACAATTACTGGGATGGAGGAGGATGGAAAGTGGTCGGTCACCTGGATCATCGGGAGGTAGGAATTGTTGAGAGCATTTAGTTCCAGAGCTGAGAGGGGGCAGTATGCATGGTAAGGTCTATGGGCCTGCCTGCAAAGGGGAACTGTAGGCCAAGGGGGGCATTGAGGGTCATTCGGAGAACTTGTAGATGGAGTATCGTAAGTGTAAGAGCAGGCCAGGGTGTTTTGGTTTAAGAGATCCTGGCTAAGCTGCATTAATTCTGTTGCAAGAGAGTTGAGTTTATGCTCCATTCGGTTCAGAGTCTGTGCAAGAGAATTGGAGGAGCTTCCCGCTATGATGGTGGGGGGAGACGCAGTGAGGTCTATGTAAGAGGGAAAGGGGAACACCACGTTCGGGGGATTGTCCGTGTCATTAGGACTAGGATTGTAGATAGTCTGCGTGTGATGCTTCAGGTCAACCTTGTAAAGGGGGGGAGTGTCGGAAGAGTAATTACTCGATGATGTTGTCGGGGTAGGAGCCTCAACGCCCGGATAGCAGTGGTCTTCATTTGAATCAGTGTGATTGAACGTCAAGGTGAGAACAGGCGGTGACTGTCTAGAGGGTACTTGCATAAGGGGAGTGTTGGAGGGGGACTCTATGCTGTTGATAGTGCCCGGTAGAGACCGAGCGTTGTTGAGAGTAGGAGACTATGCAGTCAGTTCTGTGTAGGGGGGCAGGGCGCTCTAAACCAAGGGGGAGTCAAAGTCCGAGGCCCTGTGATAGTCCCTCGTCAGCGTGAGCGGTGAAGGGGTACCGCTAGGATGGCGGGCATCAGTTCCAGGATTCGTGGAGGCGGGATTATGAGAGGGGCCCGAGATCCTATGCACGGTATGCGTATTAGAAGGGTTGCCCACTAGGGGGGGTTTGTGAGAAGTCGTTGTGGAGATCAGGGAAGGCTCTGATAAAGATGGAGGATTTATAGGAGGGAGAAGGTGGGACTGTTCAGGGTGGATGAGTAGAGTAACAGGGGAGAGAGGTGATTGGGGTGTGAGGCCCAGTTGTGTTAGTGAGGAGGCCAAGGTCCTAAAATGTCTATTGAAGATGTTGAGGTGAGAGTCAGAGGCTTGTATGAGTACATTTCCAGTCCTATAGATGGATATATCAATTTCCCCCTGAAAAGAAGGGGAGGGGGACATCGTCAGTTTTATTCCATACGGAATTTTGATAGTTTTTGTGACTGGGAGGCGGAGAACGAAGATGCTTTTCCATTTGGTCGGACGCTTGGAATAGAATATAAGGTCTGTTTTCTTCGTGGCATTAGATAAGCTGTGGTAGGTGTCAGCTATAAGAGTTTCTGGGTGGAGTTTCAGTAATTTATGTTTGAGATTCTTCTTAGCGTTCTTGGAGATATTCAACGGATACATTATGCTCCATGAATTAGGGCCATAACTCACAAGAGCAGTGTTGAGGGGGTTGTGGGGGCGTTTTGCTGACGACATGTTTCGTAACAAGAATAGAATTGCTGTGGGATTATGCCTGGAAGGAATCAGATAGAGCGCCAGGCTGGTAGGGGTTGCCGCTCAGTGTATGAAAGAGCTACGAATTAATTTACGAACATTGGGAGAAGACAATAATAGGCAACACAATTAATTTGTCAGTAAGCAATGGTTCTTCCAATATGTACATCAGTGTCAGCTGAAGACTGAGGACTGGAGGATTAGTCGGAACCACAGAGATTAAAGACAGGTAGGGGTAGAGGAAAACTACCTTCATTGTATGTATAAAGCCTGTAGTTTATGATCATTTGCCCAATCCAAGATGTCTGCCACTTTTGTTATTTTAGTCCTCGTTCTCTTGCTACGAAGAGTGGTTACCTCATTTGTAGTAGCTTTCGCAGGTCCCTCTTCTATTTCAGTTGCTTCTTCTTTCTGTTCTTAGGGGCAGATTTACAAGCCCCTTGTGCCACTTTTGCGTCACTTTTCCCATGTTAAAACAGTCCCAATATGGCTGACTAATGCCGAGGGGGAGGAGGGGGGAGAGAGAAAGAGAGAGACAGAAACCAGCACTAATAGTCTGCCGCGCTCCTCCGGGATGGAGTAGAGCAGGAATCAGTCAGGCCCTTAAACAGGCATTACGCCCATGTCGTGTTTGATCCGGGGCCTTGGTGAGGCTTAGGGCGAGCTCACCAGCAGCCTCCCAACATCCTCACTGCCAGAGAGAAACCCGCCGTGAGCTCAGTTAGGACTATCAGCGGCGCAGTAATCCTCTCAATCCAAGCCATTAGGAGCCTCCTGTCCTGGGTCCAAGGTTCATGTCTCACCTCGTTCACTGCTCCGTCAGGGTCGGTGTCTGGGTAATTGAAAGCAGGAAATTCCTCCCTCAAAGTTCCTACGCCTAGCTCGTCCATATCACCCTCCCTAACGGCCTTTTTACATATTGCCTTGCAAGACTCCCTGATAATCCTCAAATCTCTGAAATCTGGCTCCCCGTCGGATCCATGTCTGGCCAGGCTGTTAGCCTCAGTTGCTGAGGTAGTTAATCCAGAGGTCAATACTTTGATCAATATGTCCCTACAGACCGCTACTGTTCCTCTAGATTGGAAGCAGGCCAAACTTTTGCCTCTGTTGAAAAAGCCTTCTCTGGATCCTTCTATTCCAGCTAGCTACCGCCCTATCTCTCTTCTTCCGGCTGTGGTGAAAGTCTGTGAGAAAGCTGTTAACAAACAGCTTACCAACTTTGTTGAAGGTTTTGGCCTGCTCCATCCAGCTCAATCGGGGTTCAGAGCCAATTATAGTACAGAGACTGCCCTTGTTGAAATCTCTGAAGCAATTAGAGAGTGTCTGGACGCTGGTGGCAGAGCTGCTCTGATTTTATTAGATCTCTCTGCGGCCTTTGATACCATGCCTCACTCCTTGCTATTGGCCCGTCTCTTGGATATCGGTATCACTGGATCTGCTTGGAACTGGCTTAAATCATTCCTGGAAGACAGATCGCAGCAGGTTTGGCTGCCTCCGTCTTCTTCTGCTCCACAAAATGTGACTACTGGAGTGCCGCAGGGTTCTACCTTGAGTCCCCTCCTTTTTAATATATACGTCACCCCGCTGATCTATTTGGCGGAGGAGCTGGGTGCTAAGATCATCGCATATGCTGATGATACCCAGCTCCTCTTTACATGGAGTAAAAATGATTCATCCCCTGCTCAAGCTAGAGCTTGCCTTATGGCTGTTTTTCAATGGCTCCGCTCTACACAGCTTAAGTGCAATGAGGACTAGTCAGAAATCCTCTTGTATGGGACTTTTCAGTTTAGGGAATCACTCTGGCCGGCTGACTATCCACTGCCCTACTCCGTGGGTCAGCCTGTCAAAAATCTCGGGATCTGGTTCAATGAAGATCTCCGGTTCACCACACAGATCAAGAAGCTAGCGGGGCAATGCTTTGGCACCCTCAAATCACTTAGGAAATTTCTCCCCCTCCTACCTAGGGCCGCCAAGGAAACGGTTACCCGCGCCCTGATCCTTTCGCGCATTGATTACGCGAATGCCCTGTACATTGGCCTACCTGTGTACCAGCTGAGGAAACTGCAGGTAGTACAGAACGCTGCGACAAGGGCTTTACTTAACATTCCAGGAAGATCTAGCATAAAGCAACATCTGCACGATCTTCACTAGCTTCCCGTGGCTGAAAGGGTTAAATTTAAAGCCCTTGCCCTGGCGCATGCTGCCCTGTACCGATCTGGCCCGGTATACCTTAGGAAATGGTTCAAGTTTTAAGTGCCCCTGAGACAGCTGCGCTCAGCGGCGCAGCTCCTGGTAGTTATTCCACGCTTCCGCCTTACGAGAATGGGTGGTAGCTCCCTGGCTTACAAGGCAGCGGTGGCCTGGAACTCACTTCCCCTAGACCTTCGCAGTATCCAGGATCCAAAGCTTTTCAGGAAACGGCTGAAAACTCTGCTTTTTATTTAATTATCCGTTGACCCTCAGCTCCCATTTAAGGTATCGCGCCGGGACACTCTTGAGTAGCCGTGCACGCTATAAATGCCAATAAAAAAAAATATATAAAAAAAATAAATCGGCGCAAGCCAACAGGCATCATGGGGCGTAGAGCCAAACTGCCCTAGTAGTGATCGGGATGGATCTCCCGTATCCTCGGAAGAAAGCAGGACGCAGCACGCGAGTGCGGTGGTAAGGCGGATGAGGAACCGTGAGTACCTTCAGTCACGCATATGTTTGTTGCGGAGTTCATAGATGCAAGAGATCATCCTCAAGCAGTCGATGGCGGGGTATAGATGGGATAATCAGCAAATCTTGATTCCGTACTGACAGACTCAGTGGGGCGACGCTCCTCTGCCATTACGGAGGAGCCGCCCTGATGTTCTTTATCCCACAATTTTTTATATGCTTTTCAGAACATTCCGTTGATGATCCCCAATTAACGGTACCAGAATCTGACGAGTGTTTGTTTGACATACTGTGGGTGGATTGATCCTAGGTTAAAGGTTTATACACTAATTCTTCTGGCTGAGGAAGGTGGCCCGGAAGTTAATTAATTTTCAGCTTACATGCTGATTCTTCTAGCTGAGCATGGTGGCCTGCCAGTTTGATCTTTTGGGCATTATTAATAGGCATCTTAGCTACTATGCTTTTTAGCTACAGGTGAGGCCATATTGGTTTAAATAATTCTACCCTTATCTGCTATAATCCAGGGTGCAGAGACAGAATATCGAGTTGCAAATATCGTGGGTCAGTAATATCGACATGCAGATTCTCGTGGTCAAGAATATCGATTTTAGGTAAGAAAAATATCCAAGTGTTTAATATTGCTTGCAAAAATATAGTTGTTAAAAATATCGGGCCCGATTCACAGAACTAACTTAAGACAAAATCCTAAACTTACTACCATTTTGGTATTCACAGAAGGCACTTACTCATTTTGGTTGAGAAAGTGCCTTCTGTGAATACCAAAATGAGTAAGTGCCTTCTGTGAATACCAAAATGGTAGTATGTTTAGGATTTTGTCTTAAGTTAGTTCTGTGAATCGGGCCTATCGTTTGTTTATTAATGTTATGTATTTTAGTATATATTTTATATGTATGTGTTGTATGTTTTTTTGTATAAGATTTGTTTGTATTTTTAATATATGTGTTAAATTTTTAGTAGTTATTAATTTTTTTAAATTTGAATTTTGCATTTTTAGTTCCGTAGCGGGCTCTGGGTTTATAGGGGAATAGGTTGGGAAGTATTTTAATTATGTTAAATGTATTGATTATTTTTTATTTATTAATATTTGTTTAATTGAGATGTTATAGTGTCAAATGTCTAAAGTAATTTATTATTAATTAATTAATAATTGTTTGTTAAGTAATTTAAATTAATTAATTGGTAATTAATTATGGTAATTGTGTAATTAATTTTAGGTGTGTGTTGTGGTGTTTATAGGTGTTAAGGGTGGGAAGTAATTTATTTTTAATTTATGAATTATTAATTGGCTGTTAATTAATTTTAATTAATTAATTGGTAATTAATTATGGTAATTATGTAATTAATTGTAGGTGTGTTGTGGTGTTTATAGGTGTTAAGGGTGGGAAGTAATTTATTTTTAATTGATAAATTAATAATTGGATTTTAATTAATTTTAATTAATTAATTGGTAATTAATTATGGTAATTGTGTAATTAATTTTAGATGTGTGTGTTTTGGTGGTTATAGGAGTAAAGGGTGGGAAGTAATTGGTATTTAATTAATTAATATATAGTTGTTAATTAATGTTAATTATTTGATATGTATTTTGTGTAATTATTACATTTTTTGTCTGTTGTTTTTACTTTTAAAGGGGTAAAGGGTGGGTATTAAATAAATTTTAATTACTTTATTATTATTTGTTAATAGCAATAGTTTTTAATTTATAAATGAGTTTTAATTGTGTTTTATTATTTTACAGTTTAATTTAGGTGTGTGTTGTGGATATCATAGTGTTAATGTGTGTGTAGTCAATTAATGTTTATTCGTTTTTTTTTATTAATACTATGTTTTTAATTGATTATTAATTATATTACTTTTGGGGGACAAATTAATTAAAAATGTTGAAGTGTTGTTATTGGTGTGGTGTTATAGGGTAGGAAATACAATAAATACATTTATGTATTAATTAATTAATTTATTTGTTTGTAAATATTTTCTAGTTTAAAAGAATTTTATTTTATAAATGTATTTATTATATTATATTTTATATTATTTGTAGGTTTTTTATATATAATTAATATTATAATATTTTTTAATTTTTATATATTGAATGTATTTGATTTTTCATTTCTAAATATTGTTTATTTATTTGTATGATTTTTTTTATAATTTTTAATGTTTTTTATTTTTGTTTTAACTGTTTGAGTGTGAATAGTAATTTTTGACTCTTTGCTATCCAACACTTTCCCTACTGTTGCACTCACTGGAGTTGGAATAGTAATTTTTACACCTCCGCTATCCAACACTTTCCCTACTGTTGCACTTACTGGAGTGGGAATAGTAATTTTTACCTCTCTGCCATCCAACACTTTCCCTACTGTTGCATTCACTGGAGTGGGAATAAATGTTTTTACCCCTCTGCTATCCAACAGTTATTCTACTGTTGCATTCAGTGGAGTGGGAATAGTAATTTTTACCCCTCCGCTATCCAACTCTTTCCCTACTGTTGCACTCTTTGGAGTGGAAATAGTAATTTTGTTCCCCTCCGCTATCCAACACTTTCCCTACTGTTGCTCTCACTGGAGTGGGAATAGTAATTTTTACCCCTCCGCTATCCAAAACTTTCCCTACTGTTGCACTGTTTGGAAGGGGAATAGTAATTTTTACTCCTCGCTATCTAACACTTTCCCTACTGTTGCATTCTTTGGATTGGGAATAGTAATTGTTTCCCCTCCGCTATCCAACACTTTCCCTACTGTTGCTCTCACTGGAGTGGGAATAGTAATTTTTACCCCTCCGCTATCCAACACTTCCCCTACTGTTGCACTCACTGGAGTTGGAATAGTAAATTTAATTGTTTGGTATCCAACACTTTCCCTACTGTTGCAGTGATTGTTTTGGGAAATGTAAGTTTAAATGTTTTTGAATAGTTTAATGTTTTAAATTATTATAGAATGTTTTTTGTTATACTTTAAATTATTTATATATATATATATATATATGGTTTCTCTATTGCTGCTCCTTTCGTCTTCCCCCGCCCTGTGCAGAGGATCACTTACAGCCGGCGGAGCGTGCCGGACTTTGTATTCCAAAATGAGTCCAATAAAGCGATCACTCAGAGTATATTGCTTTTCACCAGAAGTTGGTTTTAAACCAGTTACGCGTTTCGCTTGCACAGCAAGCTTGATCACAGCTTGATCAAGCTTGCTGTGCAAGTGAAACACGTAACTGGATTAAAACCAACTTCTGGTGAAAAGCAATATACTCTGAGTGATCGCTTTATTGGACTAATTTTGGAATACATATATATTTTATTTTTATATAATTTTAAAGTTTTAAAATAAATTAAAGATAATAGTTTATTCATTATTTTAAAGTAAATATATATATATATATATATATGTATAAATTATTATGTTTGTGTGTTTATTATTTTTAATCAAGTTTATTTGTTATATTTTGTTAAAATGTATATTAAATTTAATTTATTTTGTTAAGATGAATATTAATATTTAATATATTTAATATATATTATTTTATTTTATATATATATTTAAATCAATATTTTTGTACTTACCTGTCTAGGTATGGGAGTCGATATTTTTAACATCGATGTTTTTGTCATCGATATTCTATCAGTGAACCATAATCCAGATATTGTACAGCATCCTTGGCCGCTATACTCTGCAGTTACTAGTGTATTTAATTCAACAACAAGCCAATAATTATGTCGACCCACTTGGTCCCCACTGATAGCTTGGCAAGAACACCCTATTCCATCTTGGCCTGACAAATGCATTTATCCTTGGCATGTCAATACGGGACAAATTAACTTTTCCCACAACAACTGATGCATCAAAGACGTGTGGATGGATGGCCTGTTTCCTGGTGCATGACCATTATAAAGACTTCACCTAGAAATCCTTTGGCTCTCTTATGTCTAGCTGCAATAGTTCATCATTGTAATTCCTATCCTATGATTATCTGCATACGGTAATGACACACTGCTTGAACATACTCATAGTTACACCTTTACCTAAGTTTCTCCTAAATGTCCAGTCAAGGAGAACAGAGGAGCCCACAGTTGCACATTAAACGTGACGAAGATATTTGTCCTCTTTTTTCCTCTTCTGTCTGGAAAGAATGCTGGAACTCTGTTAAACCTTACTCAGTATAAGGCAGACAGCGGTGGCTCCTCCGCTATGGCGGAGAGCATCGCCCTCTCCCCTGCTGAGTGCCAGGCAGCCGACAGAAAGGGGAAAAATAAAATGATAATAAAACCATTTTATATTTTCTTTCTGCTAAAGGCAGACAAGTCTGGGCGAGGCGGGCCATGACAAGAGCAGGAGGAAGAGTAGTGCACACTGTAAGTGCGCATGACGGTTTGGCCAGCTGTCTAAGGCGGTCCAAACCAATCACGGTGCTGCTCTCATGAGAGCAACGTCTTGATTGGCATTTAGGAACCTGCGCAGTGTGCAGGGGCAGGAGCAGAAGAACCAAGAGACGTGGCTGGCAGCGCAGCAGCAGTTAATTGCTTTTCTTTCTTTTTATACTCCCTACCCTCCACACCTCCCTCCTCTACCGCACCACCACTTAATATGAAAGGAAGTCACTACTAAAGGCTGACATAGTCTAATTAAAAAGTTATGCGCAACACACATGGTACTTCAGTGGGGCCAGACACCAGTGTTGACAGTTTCCTTAACACATATGGTTCTTCAGTGAGGCCAGACACCAGTACTAACAGTTTCCACAACACATATGGTACTTCAGTGAGGCCAGACACCAGTGCTGACAGTTTCCTCAACACATACTGTACTTCAGTGAATCCAGACACCAGTGCTGACACTTTCCTCTGTGGAAGAGGTGAGGCGCAGCGGCCAGGGCGACTGATTCCGGAACCCGGGGGCTCACGGTTCGATCCCCGGTGCCGGCGGCAGATCAGCCCAGCACCATGTGACTCTGGGCAATAGCTTGCTTAATCTTCCCAACGGCCCCCAGCGCCTTGACACCTTCGTGTAATTGTTCGCGCTTTACAAATACTGGACATTTACATTTACATACTGTACTTCAGTGAAGCCAGACACCAGTGCTGACAGTTTCCTCAAAACATACGCTACTTCAGTGATGCCAGACACCAGTACTGACAGTTTCCTCAACACATATGGTACTTCAGTGAGGTCAGACAACAGTTCTGACAGTTTCCACAACACATATGGTACTTCAGTGAGGCCAGACAACAGTGTTGACAGTTTCCTCAACACATACTGTACTTCAGTGAGGCCAGACACCAGTGTTGACAGTTTCCTCAACACATATGGTACTTCAGTGAAGCCAGACACCAGTGTTGACAGTTTCCTCAACACATACTGTACTTCAGTGAGGCCAGACACCAGTACTGACAGTTTCCTCAACACATACTGTACTTCAGTGAAGCCAGACACCAGTACTGACAGTTTCCTCAACACATATGGTACTTAAGTGAGGCCAGACACCAGTACTGATAGTTTCCTCAACACATACTGTACTTCACAGTGAGGCCAGACACCAGTACTGACAGTTTCCTCAACACATACGGTACTTCAGTGAGGCCAGACACCAGTACTGACACTTTCCTCAACACATATGATACTTCAGTGAGGCCAGACACCAGTACTGACACTTTCCTCAACACATATGGTACTTCAGTGATGCCAGACACCAGTACTGACAGTTTCCTCAACACATATGGTTCTTCAGTGAGGCCAGACAACAGTACTGACAGTTTCCACAACACATATGGTACTTCAGTGAGGCCAGACAACAGTGTTGACAGTTTCCTCAACACATACTGTACTTCAGTGAGGCCAGACACCAGTACTGACAGTTTCCTCAACACATACTGTACTTCAGTGAGGCCAGACACCAGTACTGTCAGTTTCCTCAACACATACTGTACTTCAGTGAGGCCAGACACCAGTGCTGACAGTTTCCTCAACACATACTGTGCTTCAGTGAGGCCAGTCACCAGTGCTCACAGTTTCCTCAACACATATGGTACTTCAGTGAGGCCAGACACCAGTGTTGACAGTTTCCTCAACACATACTGTACTTCAGTGCGGCCAGACACCAGTGCTGACAGTTTCCACAACACATACTGTGCTTCAGTGAGGCCAGTCACCAGTGCTCACAGTTTCCTCATCACATATGGTACTTCAGTGAGGCCAGACACCAGTGTTGACAGTTTCCTCAATACATACTGTACTTCAGTGAAGCCAGACACCAGTACTGACAGTTTCCTCAACACATACTGTACTTCAGTGAGGCCAGACACCAGTACTGACAGTTTCCTCAACACATATGGTACTTCAGTGAGGCCAGACACCAGTGTTGACAGTTTCCTCAATACATACTGTACTTCAGTGAAGCCAGACACCAGTACTGACAGTTTCCTCAACACATACCGTGCTTCAGTGAGGCCAGTCACCAGTGCTCACAGTTTCCTCAACACATATGGTACTTCAGTGAGGCCAGACACCAGTGTTGACAGTTTCCTCAATACATACTGTACTTCAGTGAAGCCAGACACCAGTACTGACAGTTTCCTCAACACATACTGTACTTCAGTGAGGCCAGACACCAGTACTGACAGTTTCCTCAACACATACTGTACTTCAGTGAAGCCAGACACCAGTACTGACAGTTTCCTCAACACATATGGTACTTCAGTGAGGCCAGACACCAGTACTGACAGTTTCCTCAACACATACTGTACTTCAGTGAGACCAGACACCAGTACTGACAGTTTCCTCAACACATACGGTACTTCAGTGAGGCCAGACTCCAGTACTGACACTTTCCTCAACACATACTGTACTTCAGTGAGGCCAGACACCAGTACTGACAGTTTCCTCAACACATACGGTACTTCAGTGAATCCAGACACCAGTGCTGACACTTTCCTCTGTGGAAGAGGTGTGGCGCAGCGGCCAGGGCGACTTATTCCGGAACCCGGGGACTCACGGTTCGATCCCCGGTGCAGGCGGCAGATCAGTCCAGCACCATGCGACTCTGGGCAATAGCTCACTTAATCTTCCCAACGGCCCCCAGCGCCTTGACACCTTCGTGTAATTGTTCGCGCTTTACAAATACTGGACATTTACATTTACATACTGTACTTCAGTGAAGCCAGACACCAGTGCTGACACTTTCCTCAACACATACTGTACTTCAGTGAAGCCAGACACCAGTACTGACAGTTTCCTCAACACATACGGTACTTCAGTGAGGCCAGACACCAGTACTGACAGTTTCCTCTACACATATTGTCGCTTCAGTGAAGCCAGACACCAGTGCTGACAGTTTTCACAACACATATGGTACTTCAGTGAGGCCAGACAACAGTACTGACAGTTTCCACAACACATATGGTACTTCAGTGAGGCCAGACAACAGTGTTGACAGTTTCCTCAACACATACTGTACTTCAGTGAGGCCAGACACCAGTGTTGACAGTTTCCTCAACACATATGGTACTTCAGTGAGGCCAGACACCAGTGTTGACAGTTTCCTCAACACATACTGTACTTCAGTGAGGCCAGACACCAGTACTGACAGTTTCCTCAACACATATGGTACTTCAGTGAGGCCAGACACCAGTACTGACAGTTTCCTTAACACATACTGTACTTCACAGTGAGGCCAGACACCAGTACTGACAGTTTCCTCAACACATACGGTACTTCAGTGAGGCCACACACCAGTACTGACACTTTCCTCAACACATATGATACTTGAGTGAGGCCAGACACCAGTACTGACACTTTCCTCAACACATATGGTACTTCAGTGATGCCAGACACCAGTACTGACAGTTTCCTCAACACATACTGTACTTCAGTGAGGCCAGACACCAGTACTGACAGTTTCCTCAACACATACTGTACTTCAGTGATGCCAGACACCAGTGTTGACAGTTTCCTCAACACATATGGTACTTCAGTGAGGCCAGACAACAGTACTGACAGTTTCCACAACACATATGGTACTTCAGTGAGGCCAGACAACAGTGTTGACAGTTTCCTCAACACATACTGTACTTCAGTGAGGCCAGACACCAGTACTGACAGTTTCCTCAACACATACTGTACTTCAGTGAGGCCAGACACCAGTACTGACAGTTTCCTCAACACATACTGTACTTCAGTGAGGCCAGACACCAGTGCTGACAGTTTCCTCAACACATACTGTGCTTCAGTGAGGCCAGTCACCAGTGCTCACAGTTTCCTCAACACATATGGTACTTCAGTGAGGCCAGACACCAGTGTTGACAGTTTCCTCAACACATACTGTACTTCAGTGCGGCCAGACACCAGTGCTGACAGTTTCCTCAACACATACTGTGCTTCAGTGAGGCCAGTCACCAGTGCTCACAGTTTCCTCAACACATATGGTACTTCAGTGAGGTCAGACACCAGTGTTGACAGTTTCCTCAACATATACTGTACTTCAGTGAAGCCAGACACCAGTGCTGACAGTTTCCTCAACACATACTTTACGTCAGTGAGGCCAGACACCAGTACTGACAGTTTCCTCAACACATACTGTACTTCAGTGAGTCCAGACACCAGTACTGACAGTTTCCTCAACACATACTGTACTTCAGTGAGGCCAGACACCAGTGTTGACAGTTTCCTCAACACATACGGTACTTCAGTGAGGCCAGACACCAGTGTTGACAGTTTCCTCAACACATACTGTACTTCAGTGAGGCCAGACACCAGTACTGACAGTTTCCTCAACACATACTGTACTTCAGTGAAGCCAGACACCAGTACTGACAGTTTCCTCAACACATATGGTACTTCAGTGAGGCCAGACACCAGTACTGACAGTTTCCTCAACACATACTGTACTTCAGTGAGGCCAGACACCAGTGTTGACTATTTCCTCAACACATACGGTACTTCAGTGAGGCCAGACACCAGTGTTGACAGTTTCCTCAACACATACTGTACTTCAGTGAGGCCAGACACCAGTACTGACAGTTTCCTCAACACATACTGTACTTCAGTGAAGCCAGACACCAGTACTGACAGTTTCCTCAACACATATGGTACTTCAGTGAGGCCAGACACCAGTACTGACAGTTTCCTCAACACATACGGTACTTCAGTGAGGCCAGACACCAGTACTGACACTTTCCTCAACACATATGATACTTCAGTGAGGCCAGACACCAGTACTGACACTTTCCTCAACACATATGGTACTTCAGTGATGCCAGACACCAGTACTGACAGTTTCCTCAACACATACTGTACTTCAGTGAGGCCAGACACCAGTACTGACAGTTTCCTCAAAACATACTGTACTTCAGTGAGGCCAGACACCAGTGTTGACAGTTTCCTCAACACATATGGTACTTCAGTGAGGCCAGACACCAGTACTGACAGTTTCCTCAACACATATGGTACTTCAGTGAGGCCAGACACCAGTACTGACAGCTTCCACAATATATATTGTACTTCAGTAAGGCCAGTCACCAGTACTGACACTTTCCTCAACACATATTGTACTTCAGTGAGGCCAGACACCAGTACTGACAGTTTCCTCAACACATATGGTACTTCTGTGAGGCCAGACACCAGTACTGACAGCGCCCACAATATATATTGTACTTCAGTGAGGCCAGACACCGGTACTGACACTTTCCTCAACACAGATGGTACTTCAGTGAGGCCAGACACCAGTACTGACAGCTTCCACAATATATATTGTACTTCAGTGATGCCAGACACCAGTACTGACAGCTTCCACAATATATATTGTACTTCAGTGAGGCCAGACACCAGTACTGACACTTTCCTCAACACATATGGTACTTCAGGGAGGACAGACACCAGTGCTGACACTTTCCTCAACACATATTGTACTTCACTGAGGACAGACACTAGTGCTGACAATTTCCTCAACACATTTGGTACTTCAGTGAGGCCAGACACCAGTGCTGACAGTTTTTTCAACACATATGGTACTTC
Source organism: Calotriton arnoldi (assembly GCA_963921515.1). NCBI lineage: Eukaryota > Metazoa > Chordata > Amphibia > Caudata > Salamandridae > Calotriton > Calotriton arnoldi. Next base: position 5,672,628 of record CAWUFW010000023.1, read on the forward strand.
AGTGAGGCCAGACACCAGTACTGACACTTTCCTCAACACATATTGTACTTCAGTGAGGACAGACACCAGTGCTGACAGAGTCTCACTTCGGCCGCCTCTGATGGTACTTTCCTGCATGTTATATGGAAAGCCTAGCTATCAACCCTTTGTAGCCAATGGCTCTGATCACATTCCCGATCACTCATATATCCCCCTCAATACTGTCACACATATGGGGAGTTCTATATCTGTCGGTGAAAAGTAAATGTCGTGTGAATGAGACTTATCTCATATCCACGAAAAGGCTGACAAAGGGCGCATTCCTGTCTTGGCTTACCATGATGGGTTCTGATGCTCCTGCAACTCATTGACGCCAGGGCTCCACCCACAGGCTTAATTTAATTTCCCATTAGCTGGACATCCTGCGACTTCATTAGTCAAACCTCTCAAACCCTTTTCCTGCTTCGGGGACACGCTATTTTAAGTTTTCATCGAGCTCGATTTGGTTTGCAATAAATGTCCTTTGGCCTGTTAGCTTCCCTCCTTCCCAATAATAGCCCTGCTCAGTGTTTTTATGCACATTGTCGAAATTATTAGCTAACATATTCAAACAAATACACTGTATTTTCAATATATTTTTTGCTGATATTAGAATGGTAATTCATGTTTATCAAAGGACACTTAATGCTGATGTTATAGCGGCATTTCCCTGGTGCTAGAGGGCAATTACTTGATGCTTTCTTAGGCATTTCTTGTCTCCTGCAAAGGTACGCTATAATCCATATTGATTGCTTTTTAAGATCATAGAATCACTATTTAGAACTCTGCTGTCTGTGTCTTGAGCTGGTATCCTGTGGGGCATGTTTGCTTTCTGTAACCTTCAAGGTCCCAATAATCTGAGGGCCAGATCTGCTGTCTGAATCTGCAAACTGAAGCATTTCTCTGCCACCTAAGACCTGAGATTGTAAGGTCTATGTAACTTTTCATTAAACCACCCAGCCCCACACAAGCAGACGCTTAGTCATATAATATGACTGAAAATGTCCATGGAACAGTCACCATGGAAAATAAATGGAAGGTGGTGATAAAGGAAAGGAGATTTAATACATATCTTGAAGGAAAAGTTGTGTTATATTGCACACCCAGATTATTTGAACTCCGCGTAAAGCCAATAGCGCCTAGTCAATTTTCATTGAAAACCTGTATTGTAAAATGTATCATAGCCACATTTAAAAAAAAAAAAACCTTGGTGGGGGACACTACTCCATGCCCTCCGCATACTTATTGGGAAAGGAATAGCAAACTTTACCTTTGGCCCTTCAAGAATTAAAATAATTTAGGAGTGTTGCTTCCAAAGTATATGTAGCATGGCTTTTTTTTTTTAAAGATTTTTTTATTGATTTCAAAACTTCGAATAATTACAGACATTGATATTTATACATTTCAGCCTTGATGCAGCTTGTTTAAAATACAGGACATTGTACAGTTATTTAGTCACTTGTTTCAAGAGATTGTTCACTATGCTGTAGCATTTCCATTTCAACAGTTGGGGAGACACACAGGCCCCCCTGATTTACATTCCATTTGCCCCATTTTTTATCCCATTTCTTTGGACATCCTCTAGATTTAAACACCTCTTTTTCTGCAATCATGCACTTATCTAGTTCGTTTGCCCACAGCCTGTGCGATGGTCTTTCCTCCACGCCCCATTTCATTGCTATTGCACGTTTGACTAAGGTATACCCTAAAGTGGCCAGTTGTTGCTCCACTTCCGTAAGGTCAGTCCCCTCCCAAACATTAAGGAGCCCTAATGGTGGTGTAAGGGTTATTGTCTTCCCTAGTGCATCTTGCATATGTCTCGTTGCACCTTCCCATATGGGTCGTATGAGTAGACAGTCCCAAATAGTGTGATAAAAGGTTGCGTCTTGATGACATAATGTGTCCTGTCTCACTCCCATTTTCGCTAGTGTGACCCCAGTGAGATACGTTCTATGTAAGATTTTTAGTTGAATCAAATGGAAACGGAGAGCGATAGCCGCCTCCCTCGGGGACATCAGCGCTGTCTGCCAGTCCTCGTCCTCAATGGGCCCTAGATCAGCTTGCCATCTTTCTCAAAGAGTGTGGAACGGGTCTGGCAAGTTATTACACAATTTTCGGTATATTAATGATATAGCTTTATTTAAGATTGGTTCTGAAAGCAACCTATCCCCCAGAGGGGACGATTCTGGCAAATTGCCCATATCTGGGAGTGCTGCCATAAGGGCATGACGGATCTGCAAGTATCGAAAAACCTCTCCTTGAGCTAATTCATATTTCTCCCTTAGTTCCCCAAATGTAAGGATTTTACCCTTTTTCACTAGATGGCCTATTGTGGAGATTCCAATTGTATCCCATTTGTCAAATCCTGGCTGATTACATAAAAGTCCTAGTTTTTGGGTAGACCATAGTGGCGTGGCCTGGGTCAGTACATTTGTCCACCCAAGACGTCTAGTCGCCTGGCGCCAAATATCCACTGTGTGGGCCGTCGGGCCTAGGTATCTTCCTTTCCGGACTGTCATATACAGAGCCCCCAGGCACCCCTCTCTACCCAGCTGATATCTGTCTAACATGTAAACCGGGTCCATCCTGGAGCGATATATCCAGTTGTGAGGCCCAATAATAAACTCTTACATCAGGGAGTGCAATCCCCCCATCGTACCACCCCTTAGTCAGTTGATGTAGCGCTATGAGAGGCGTTCCGCCATTACACAGTAGCGTTCTAACCTCACTTTCCACACTTCTGAAATAGGAGTCGGGAACTCTGTGCAGACAGTTTTGAAGGATATATAGAAAGCGCGGGAGAGCTACCATCTTAAATAGGGCAGCCCGGCCTAATAAGGAAAGGGGCAGGGATCTCCCGTGTTTAACGTCGTTGCGCAGTCTATCTAAGGGAACTACTAAGTTTCGATCGTGAAAGAGTTGGGGATCTGGGGTTATAAAGACCCCTAGATAACGGAATCCGTCAAGGGCGATTTCCACTTTGCAGCCCGGGGGGAGTTTATGAACTGGGCCCGAAGGACGAATAGTACCGATTTGCTCCAGTTAATCGCGTACCCGGAGTATTTCCCAAAGTTCGTAAAGATATTTAAGATTCTATGTATCGATGCATATGGGGACGCTAGGTATAGCAGGATATCGTCAGCATATAGCGATATCCTGTCATCATGTCCTTCCGCCCATTTCAGCCCTCTGAGCAATATATCGCCTCTCACCCAAGACGCCAGTGGCTCCAGCATTAAGGAAAAAATCAGGGGGGATAGGGGGCAGCCATGTCTGGTGCCTCTCCTTAGCAGAAATGTTCTGGACGTGTGGTTAGTAACCCTTACTTGGCCCCGCAGTTCCGTATAAAGCAGCTTAATCCAGCCCAAAAATTTCGGGCCAAATCCCAGGCGTCTCAGTACTTCAAATAGATTTGGCCATTCTATATAGTCGAATGCCATTGAGGCGTCTAGGGATAACACCACTGCATCTTCCTCTATGTATTTCTGTCACCCTAGGACATTGTGAAGGTGGCGGATATTCAACGTCATATTCCTACCCGGCATAAAGCCAGATTGGTCGGGATGGACCAAAGACGGGATTACAGAGATCAAGCGGGAGGCCAGAAGTTTTGCAAGGTTTTTCGCTTCTACATTGATTAAGGAAATCGGTCTGTAAGAGCAGCAGTTATCAGTGGGTTTCCCCGGTTTCCGGATAACTACAATAGAAGCCAGACGTTGGTCTTCCGGCAGGACTCCTTTGTCATAACTTTCATCATACATGTTCCTTAAGTGGGGCGCGACATGTGAAGCTACCGTTTTGAGAAACTCGATAGGGATCCCTTTGGGTCCCATTGCCTTCCCTGATTGAATACTATTAATTGCCTTCCGGACTTCATCATCCGTGAGATCCTCGTCCAATATGTCCCTGTCGACCGCCGATAATGTGGGCAAATGTATATCTGCTAGCAATTGACGGGAGTCCTCTGTCGTGTATGTTGTTGAGGAGGTATACCTTCTCCATGTGATCTGCAAATGCTTCTGCTATTTCCTGTGGGTCTGAGACCTGCTTTGTTCCTTGGAGGGTCAGTCTGGGTACCCATCGCTCTCCTTGCTCCCTTTTCTCCAGCCAGGCAAGCAGTTTCCCTGCCCTGTCTCCCACTTCATACAGCTTATGTTGTGAATGTTGTAACCTGGCCCTCATCCATTCCCCAGCTAAGGCCCTATATTCTAATTGCTTGATACTTAATGAATGTATGGCTGCTTCGCTGGGTGACCTAACACTTTCGGCCTCCAGCTGCTGGAGTTCACTCTCCAGCTGTAGTATTTGGTGTTGTTGTTTTTTAATATAGCCCATTTTGAGCGCCAGTGCCTGCCCTTTCAGTACTGCCTTGAAAGCCTCCCATATAATCTGCGCTGAGTCCACTGAACCGACATTTTCATTAAAATAATTGTCGGTCTGAGTAAATAGATTCATTTTTATGTCCGTGATTTTAAGCAGCCAGGGATTAAGGACTATGGTGCCACATTGTCGCTGATTGTAGTATGTAAGTTCGACCCACACTGGGGAATGATCTGAGATGCCTCTTGGTAGGGCACGAGGATTTCGAAAATGTCCGATATCTGCCAAGTGTGTCAAAAAATAATCTATGCGGGACATGCTCTTATGTGCGTTGGAATAATAAGTGTATTGGGTCACGTCTGGCTGTAAAGAGCGCCATACATCAGTCAGGCCCATGGCCTTCGTAAACTCGTCCATGCTGTTTTTTCGGTCGTGTCTGGGGGCGTCGTGGATGTCTGTCCCTCTGGTTATCCATTGTCATATTGAAATCTCCCCCTAGAACAAGGGTGCCCACGGGGAGATCTACTATAATTTTCCCCAGGTCTATGAGCGGCTCCTTACCTAACGCTGGTGGAAGGTACACCGAGACTACATTGAGCGCATTTCCTTCCCAACTTGCCTCTAAAACTGCATACCTTCCCTGGGGGTCTGCCCACGTACATGTTGGGGTGAGTGCGAGGCTTTTTTTAACTAGGATACCAGTGCCCCGAGATCCTGAGGAATAGCCTGCATGAACCAGGAGTTTATATCCCCATCGTGTGAGGGCTTTACACTTATTTCCCACTAGGTGCGTCTCCTGCAACAAAACCAGATCAGGGGCTTGTCTCTTGAGATATTGCTGCACTATGCCTCGTTTAATTTTATCCCCATCCCATTTACATTCCATGTCAGAACGGAGAGCGACGTTTCTACCTTAGTGCCGTCATAGTCTTTGTAAGCAGAGAACACAGGAGTGCTGGGGCAGATCTTGAGGACCAACAACTTCATCATGCAATCCCTCCAGAAAATGTATACTCATAACATGACAGTCGGGCATACAATCATTAAAGAAAAACGTGACTGCATTTCCTGCGTAGATAGTGAGAATAAATGTGGCTGAATATGACTTTCCACACTTTGTGAGTCGAGAACACTCATAAAACATTACCCCCTCCCGCAACTCCTGCAACTCCTCCCTCCCTGCCCCCCTACCCGTGGATTTCAAACTACCCACACCCCAACAAGGCAGAGTGTCTGTCGCCCCACCCCTAATACTAAAAGGTGCTTGGCTTACAGCCGGCCCCCTCCCCGCCATAAGCTGAAAATGGCATTATTTAAACAGTTTCTTGGGGGTAGAACCCGGCCCCCGTTCGTGTTGTAACCTACCAATATATTATGTGGCAATTCTCAAGTAGAAGGCATATATATCAATGTCCTATATGCAAAAACATATTGTGGGGGAGAAGCCCATGGTGTCCCCCGTGCAATCCTTTACTACGTCAAAGTCACTTATCTGTGGCAAACGTGTCCATTTCAAAGACGGGAACGTCGTTGTTTCAGCTGCGTGACGTCGAGTCCGTCTTTGCTCTGGCGGGATCGCCGCGGTGTCTAGTGCTATGTTCAAGTCTATTAGTTCGGGGACCACCTTGTGCGATTTCTCAACTCGGCGCCAGCCCTCCAACCATTCCCATGCAGCTTCCGGAGAGGAGAAGAACCATGTCTTGCCCTCTGATTCTACTCGAAGTTTTGCTGGAAAAAGCATGGCATACTTCACCTCCTTTTCTCGCAACGCTCGCTTGACCGCAAGAAAGCAGCGACGTTGGTTTTGGACTTTCGTGATGAAGTCGGGGGAAAACGTGACCACGTTATTTTCAAGTTTGATCGGCGGGTTGGCCCGTGCAGTTTGAAGTATGATGTCACGGTCTCTAAAGTTAAAGACTCGAGCTATAATCGGCTGTGGGGGCGCCCCCGGTTTAGGCTGCCCTCCTGGGACTCGATGGACACGTTCAATAGAAAAGTAGCTCGAGAGTCTCTTGGGTTGCATCTGTTTCAGGATTAGGTCCTCAACAAATAGGTCCGCCGCAGGGCCCTCCAAGCGTTCTGGAACCCCCAGGATACGTATATTCTTTCTGCGCGCCCTACCTTCATACTCATCAAGTTGTCCCTCCATTTTAATTTGCTGTTCTTGTAGTTTGCTCATTTGCTGTTGGAGCAGGGCGGTGTCTTTATGAAGTACAGTTGTGGTGTCTTCCAGTTCTTTCACTTTAGCATCCATCTTTCTAAGGTCCGCTCTGATGAGGGAGACCTCAATGTTCACTGTGTCGATGAGAGATTCCAGGGACGTTCGTACGCCCGCTATTGCCTCCATAACATCGTGGAGCGTCAAGTCCTGCTGTGTTTGGGGGTTTTGCTGCTTGTCCGGGACCTCTATATGTGCGGCGTCTTGTTCTTCTGCTGCCTTTGCCCAGGAAAATTTGGCCAATTTATTGTGAACCGTTGTTTTGGCCCCTCTCCCGCTTGCCATTTTCAATTAACAATGTGGAGGCGTGCTCAGATGTCTAGAGATCAGTCCCAGTAGTCTCCGCTGCCTGCCCGGGGGGGGGGGTCTGTCCCCCTGCCGGCCTATCGGGTTTCCTGGGTTGCTGACCCCTTGTAGTAGAGGTGGGGGTGGAGAATAGCTAATAGCGCCAAGCAGGCGTACAAACCCCTCTATTCGTGACTTTGACGTCTCAATATGGTGGCTTAGGCCTCTTCCGCACTCCCTTCACCGCCTTCCGTAGGGGACGGGATCACATTATGTCTAGATCGGGCTTGCAGCGAGCACTCCCCCTCCGCCGTGTGACCTCCAAGGCGGTCCGCACCGTCCACGGGGTAATGTGTCCTCCTATTCCTCAGCTGCTACCGCCAACGCCTGGGGTCTTTCCTCAAGCTTTATTGTGCCTCCCGGTGCAGGCCCAGAAACGTTCAATGGTGTTGGTCTACCTTCAGCTGTGCCGGGGTATATCGCCGTTCTTCATGCGCCTTGCTGACAGCCCCTCCCCAGATTACGGTCCCTGCATTCGGTTTCAGGCCTCCTGGGATATGTCTCTTCACCGTCTACTGATCGGGCCTTCGTCTCTCTCCACGCTCCTAATAATGCCGCCTGGTTGGAGCCCTGAGGCGTCTCAGAAATCCCTCTCGGAGCGTGAGGTTCGCTTGCGGTGCTCACCGCCGTATTTGTGTGTCAAGGGGACACTGTTCCTAAATTGCCGGCGAAAAAGACCCCCTTGAAGCCAGGGTCTCTGTTATGGCGCCAGCCGGCTCGCTTCTCGCTTGCCTTCCGTTGCGGGCACGTCTCTCCCGCGCCGAAATTGCAGAATATTCGTGCCTGGCTTGCGCAAAGGCCCTTCCGCGGTGTCCAGGCTCTGCTGATGATCTTGGAGAGCTCTGCCAGAGGCCCATCCATTTCAGCACACCGCCTCTTCCACGGCCCCAGGCAGCCGGGCGAGGGTGCGCCGCCAGATCCCGCTCGGAGCGGGAGATTCGCTCGCGGTGCTCACCGCCGTGTCTGTGCGTCAAGGGGACACTGATTCCCAATTGCCGGCGAAAATGACCCATTAAGCCTTTGAAGCCGGGGTCTCAATTACGGCACCAGTCGGCTCACCTCTCGCTCGCCTTTCGTTGCGGGCTCATCTCCCCCGTGCCGGAAATGCAGAATGTTCTTGCCTGGCTTGCGCAGCGGCCCTCCCGCGGTGTCCAGGCTCCGCCGACGATTTTGGAGAGTTCAGCCAGAGGTCTATTAGTTACAGCACATCGCCTCTTCCACGGCCTCAGGCAGTCGGGCGAGGGTGCACCGCCATGTTTTCCCAATCTCCGGCCGCGCAGAAACTTCCCCTCTGCCTTTTGCCACTATTCAGACTGAAACTGCTCACATACCGCCGCCCGTGAATTCAGGGGCCGGGGTCCACCTCGTTTAGGGATAATTCACGAAATGAACATCAGGATAAATACAGGATAGACGGCGAGGGCTCGGAGCCTCGCTAGTGCGCGGCCATTCCTGTTGGCTGCTAGCCACGCCGTAGCATGGCTTTTAACCAACATCTATGAAAAATGCTTCTATAAAATATTCAATTTTGCTCTGTTTTTTTGTTGGATTAGAGAATCCCCTAAACCCAAAATCTGTTAAATGGACAGAATAACTTGCTTGCGTCATGTGATCCCACAGCCTAATAGAGGGCAGGGTTTTTGTTTTAGCTGAAAGGTCGAAACCTGTCACAACTAATAGGAACTTCAAAGTTCAGAAAAGTGCTGCGGTTCAAGCTTTTGGCTGTAACACGTTTGTACCTCTTTCATACTATTTGAATTGCTTTGAAAACTAATGACATTTTGCATTCCTTATTTATATTTTGTTGGCGTCACCTCTCTTGATCGGATGTGCAGATATTTAAATATGTTCTAAAAACAAATTAGAACATTGAGCAAGGAAATGACGGTGTCTGATTCTGGGCTCAACGTTTACAGTTTTAGCTGAACCACATACTTCCTTTACCGAAAATACCAAAATAGAGCATCAAAAGGTTTGGAAATCGACTCAAGAATGATTAATATCGGTTGCATGTCGCTTTCACTAGAGAAGTGATAAAATGGGAACTAAAGGAATGAAGTGTAGACCGAGTAAGAAAAGAAGGATTCCGTTACTTCAAGTAATCTTCTTTACAGTCCAGCTCTTCCACCTCACAGTCCTTACACTATTGGAGCGAGGTGTGGCGCAGCGGCCAGAGCGGATGACTCCGGAGCGTGGGGCTCACGGTTGGATCGTCAGCGCATCTCAGCTCAGCATCATGTGACTGGGCAATAGCTCACTCAATCTCCCCGGTGGCCCCCCAGTGCCTGGATACCTTTAGGGGTGATAAGTTTGCGCTTTACAAATGTGGAATTATTATTATTATGTCAGTGTAAGACAAGAGTATAGAAAGTGGAATCCTTTGGACTGGAAACCTGTGAACAGTGGAGCTGGAGATTAAAACCCTAACGCAGTCGTGCAAAACACATACAAATGCTGTCACAACACATATACTATTGGGAAGGCTACTCATACATCTGAATGACAAACTAGACGATGTACCACATTTTTAGAAAAATATCAAAATCTTTTATTAAATTTTTTTTTCATAGGACATATAGAACCACAAAAACACAAATCATAAAATGGTGTAACACAAAATATCTATATGAAATTCATACACATGGATCTCAAAGAACAAATTAAAAAGACATATGAGAGTACATAAAATCAGACAAAAAGTAATATGTCATAAGAACAACCATCCGTGATTACAGAAATACTAGGGCTGGGGCCCGGTATGTCTCACTTAATTGAATACTCCAAAGGCCCAGACCATGGCACAGATTGGGTTGTGTTTAAAGGTGCGTCGACGCGTTTCGATGGCTAGTAGATAATACCATCTTTATCAAGACAAACAATTTTCCGACTCTCAAGCAATTAAAAAGCAACAGTGCTGCAATCAGAAAGCACCTGCATAATAAAAACACATAGCTTAGTGTCACAAAATAAATACATGCATATCACAATAAAAATAAAAAGATTATTAAAACACTGTATTCATCACATCATCCTACTGGTATAATGTTGCAAGAAAAGATTAAAACATCAAATAGTGGTCAACCAAGACATATGATCCTCTTCCCAAAGTATTAACCCAACCAATCACATTCATTCTTCTCCCTAAACACTCCCACACTTTCATACTTACGTAATGCTTGCCCAATATGGTATAACTGCATTACGTATGGGTTTTACTTAAATTAAACCTTCAATGGCAAAGCTTACCTATGATAAATAGGGTATGCTACTGCGACTTCCAACAACTGATATGGTCTTGTGAGGATAAGATAAATCCTTCAGTCATCAAAAATGAAGAAATGTGTCGATATCTAAAAGAGGAATTAGAATCCTATTATAAGCGACCCTTCTTCCTCCTTGTTATTTGTTCACCATTGTTCTATATTGGGAAGTTATATCTCTCTCACCTGGATAATTGATATTAACTGGCCGCCTCGTTATTCATGGAACCAGGAAGTAAAAGTTTCTAGGATGGACTCTATCTCTTGTCAGTTCCTAATTCACTATAAAGATAAGTGTAATCTGGATTAGTCACTATTGCTCAATACCTGGGGCTATTAGTGATAGCACATGGTGCCTCCATGATATATCCATAGAAAAAGTACCTGATCCAAGAGTCACAAAATTCAAGGTTTTATTTATCCTTGGTACTTATTTTCATTTTTTTCATTTTTTTTGGTTTCCACGTGACCTTTTATAATTAGGATCTAGATAAAGAGAGTGTGATTTAATATATAATTGTACACCCATAACATTAGAAAATGGTTATCTCTATCATTAAAATTCTATTTACAAGAAAATTGACTATATGAATCTCAGAGAGACCACTAGAATCATCTTTTTGAAATTCTTACTACTCGTGTCGATGATTTCTATCAAACATCGAGTCTGGCCACACTAAACTTGGTAAGAAGCCTATCCACTTCCTATACTTTACATTGACAGACATTTGTCTGTTACTACTTCAACATAAACACTTTTGCCATTAGTCTCTACTCACTAGAGAAAACAATTTTAATTGCAATCTACACTGAACTTTTATCTGACACTCATCATTACCACCCATAAATGGTACTAAAAAAATATAGAGAGAAAAAACTGTAAGTTTTATCTAACACGATACATTGCTTTCATATTTGCCTTGAAATGCCAGGAAGTGAAACTAACTGGCGAGATATTGACACAAATCTATAGAGATTTAAACTACTACTAGGCTACTTCTAAGCTGCAAACGCTCTTAACATTTTGAGAGAGATTTTAGTCCCTCCCGGCACATACTACTTTCAGCGGCAAACACTTACTTGTGGCAGTATTATCCAATAATCGTAGCGTCTTCCTGATGGTATACGATAGCGGGAACTGTTTGAACTGACGGAAACACAGTCTTATTTATATCAGTTCCCATCACTTGCACCTGTGTACCATTAATTGCACACGGTATTCGCAAGTTCAAACCCAATCCGAACAGTGTAAGACAAGACTAGCCCTTTAAATATACATTACATTTTCAGGCATTCCCCCTTGCCATTAGAACATAAATACCTTACCCTAGACTGTAACTATAGAGAGCCCTGGCTGGGTCGGCACCCCCGTATTAATGTTGCCACCCCCTAAATACAACTGCCAGCAGGCAGGGCTGGCTGATCGAGAGACTGATTTCAAGGCACAGGACTCATGTGAACAGTTTCTTAACCTCCGAATACATTCAGCATTGAAGCTAAAATGAAAGACCCGGTCTCCACTGTGAAACAAACCTCAAGCCAATCCTTTCATTTCAAAATGATCATGAAAACTGCATGCGCGTGGTCAACTCCAAAAATGAGCATTTTGGGGGATAATCTTTTTACTTTATTTATTTGCAACGTTTATGAAGTGCATACATGACCCAAGGGTGTCAGAGCACTTACAGTGTACATATGTGTATTTGTATTTGTAAAGCGCAACATTCATCCATAAGGATATCACGGCGCTGTGCTAAGAGCTCATGGTAGATGAATGAGAGGTTAATGGGGGTGGACAGTGTTAGGCTTTAGGGAACAGGTGGGTCTTGAGTTTTTTCCTAAAGACTAAATAGTCCTCGGTGAGGCGGAGGTCTTGTGGTAATTCATTCCAGTGCTTTGCTGCCAGATATGAGAAGGAGCGACCTCCTGCCCTTACTTTCCTGATGCGTTTTGTCTTGGCTTGAGCTAGAGAACGTGATCTTAGGCACCTAGTGGGTACGTAAAATTCTACTTTGTTCTGTAGGATTAGAAGCCCTCGTTGGTGCAGAGCCTTGTGTGTATACATAGCACTGATTACTGCAACACTGGCAGTTACATAGCGCATAAGGTTACATCAAAGTGCGTACTACTTACATTATGTATGGATTGCATCAATGTAAATGGTTGCATTAATCGTAGGCAATGGTGAGTTGGACAAGGACATGATAATACTTGGAGTCATGAGTGTTTTTCGATGAAAATTGATCTGACATTTTTCTTAAAGGCAGCCATGGAGGGGTTTGCACTACTCTCTGGCGGAAGGTATTCCTGATCCAGGGGTTATTTCCTGTGAAGGAGTGTGAGTGTGATCTTTCCTTCTTGAAGCTGGAGGTCTGCAGCAGTAGTGATTCTGAGGTGTACAGGAAGCAGTGTCTTGCAGACCTTGCCAATTTCTGAGTTAGGTATTTTGGAGTTCCATAGTGAGGCACTCTCTGAGTAAAGCAGGCAGTCTTAGAGATAGATCCCACTTTGATAGGAAGCATTTGAGCTTGTGGAAGTCATGCGATCGAAGCATCAGGCTCCTGAGACAAGTCTGGCTGATGGATTGTGCGTGGTCTTAATGGGTGCCAGGTGAGGTTTCACCTTTTTTAGAGTGTGGTTTAGATGCAGGACCGCATTGAGAGAAGAGATTTTTAGATAGTTTTGAGTGTAACCTGCATATAAGTGTTAGGGTGGAGTGTTGAAAGATCTAGGTCATAGGTTCTATATGGAGGTTGAACAGAGCTGGGGATAGTGAAGTGACCCCTTGAGTTATAGCAGATGGATTTGAACGGGAGCCTTTAACTTTGATTAGTTGTGAGCACTCTTGCGGGTATGAGGAGAACCAGTGCAGGACAGTGCCTCCAATGCCCATGCCTGTCCTTAGGGCTCTAATGAGAATGTTGTGGTTGATCATGTTGAAGGCCTAGGAGAGGTGAATTAGTATAAGTAGGCATTAGTCCCTTTTCTCCAGCATGATAGTGATGTCATCAATGATGTTGAGAATGGCCGTTCTCCACGCTGCAGCATGCCCAGAATCCTGATTGGAAGATGTTGAGAACGTCATAATCCTCAATATGTTGGTTGAGTTGGTACAGCACACATTTTTCAAGAACTTTAGCCAGGAAAGTGAGATTGGTGAAAAGGGCGAAGTTGATCATATCTTTGGGTTCCGCTCTCAGGGGCATATTCTCAAGGACTTATCGCCAAGTTAGCGGCACTTTATCGCAGCCAAAGTGGCGATAGATTCACTGCACCATTCACAAGCTGGTGCCAACAGCCGATATTGCCAGTTTTCCTGCGATAGCAGCCGCAAAAAACATCGCCACGGATGACACCGGCAACTAATGCTAATGAGATGCAGAGTAGGCGTTCCTGTGCAAAAAGCCGCGACAACACCACTTCGCAACATTCTCTACGACCAGCCAGATCGGCGATAAGATCCCAAAACAGGCAATAAGGCGCGTTAGCAGCAGGGATTTAACACCTGATGTTAAGTCGGACGACAACCTGCACCACAAAAGGGAGCCCAGACCAGAGCCACACCTGAAGAACAACAGATGCCATGGAGCCACTGATCATGCAGCTCGGATCCCCAAGAGGGCCACAACACCCATCGCCACCCCCCCCAGGACCTTCCCCCCCGGGGCCCTACCACAGACTAAGGGGCATATTATCAAGGAAATGCGATAATTATCGCATTTCCTGCTTAGCGCGACTTTGCACAACGCCGGCTATCGCTGGATTCAATCGCTGAGATATCGCGTTATTATCAACGCATATCTCCATGGCGATCAAAAATCCGGCGATAGCGGCGAAGTACGGGTTTATCGCTGGGAATCCAGCGATACACCGGCAGCGTAAGGGGAATCCTTGTTAATAGGGAGATGTGGATTGAGCCGTACAATCCACCTCCCATGTAACATATAGGCAAGTCAGGATTTTCTTAGACGTTAATTCCTGGCGATAACCGAGGTTAGCGCGGCTTTTTGTAACGCTACGTATGTCCTGGGCCGTCTTGTAAATACGGCGAAGGACAGTTAGGGATATTTTCCTTTTAGTTTTGGCAGGGAACGCCTACTTTGCATCTCATTAGAGATGCAATGCAAGGCGTGTGGAATACGGCTGCTAACATGCGCTAATGCATGTTAGCGCCGCATTGGTAATAGGGCGATATTATTATCTCCGCTTTTTTGGCTTTTAAAGCCAAAAAAGCGGAGATATGGCCCTTGTTAATATGCCCCAAAGATGTTTAACATCAACTCTACAAAATCATGAACAAAACAATTCGCCTGATGTCGCACAAGTACAACAATTAACATTCATGTGTGGTCAGAAAAAGGAGAATCATACATTCATCTTTGAATTTCCAAACAAATGATTTTATTCAAATTCAACTCAAAACAACTATTCTGAAGAGCCATGGCGGGTCGTCTCTGGACAATCTGTAAGACACAGCCTGCAAGACAAAATTCAAGATAAGAAGGTGTGTCATGCGCTCATCAAAGGACAGAGAGAGCGAGAAAGAGAGAGAGAAAGAGAGAGAGAGAAAGAAAGGGAGAGAGAGAGAGAGTGAGAGAGAGGGAGAGAGAGAGAGAAAGGGGGAGAGAGGGAGAAGGAGAGAGAGAGAAACAGAGGAAGAGAGAGAGAGAGACAGTGAAAGGAAGAGAGGGAGAAGGAGAGAGAGAGTAACAGAGGAAGAGAGAGAGACAGTGAAAGGAAGAGAGGGCGAGGGAGAGAGAGAGTAATAGAGGGAGAGAGAGAGAGACAGTGAAAGGAAGAGAGGGAGAAGGAAAGAGAGAGTAACAGAGGAAGAGAGAGAGAGACAGTGAAAGGAAAAGATGGAGAGAGAGAGTAACAGAGGAAGAGAGAGAGACAGTGAAAGGAAGAGAGGGAGAGGGAGAGAGAGAGTAACAGAGGAAGAGAGAGAGACAGTGAAAGGAAGAGAGGGAGAAGGAGAGAGAGAGTAACAGAGGAAGAGAGAGAGACAGTGAAAGGAAGAGAGGGAGAGGGAGAGAGAGTAACAGAGGAAGAGAGAGAGACAGTGAAAGGAAGAGAGGGAGAAGGAGAGAGAGAGTAACAGAGGAAGAGAGAGAGACAGTGAAAGGAAGAGAGGGAGAGGGAAAGAGAGAGTAACAGAGGAAGAGAGAGAGAGACAGTGAAAGGAAGAGAGGGAGAAGGAGAGAGAGAGTAGCAGAGGAAGAGAGAGAGACAGTGAAAGGAAGAGAGGGAGAAGGAGAGAGAGAGTAACAGAGGAAGAGAGAGAGACAGTGAAAGGAAGAGAGGGAGAAGGAGAGAGAGAGTAACAGAGGAAGCGAGAGAGACAGTGAAAGGAAGAGAGGGAGAGGGAGAGGGAGAGAGAGAGTAACAGAGGAAGAGAGAGAGACAGTGAAAGGAAGAGAAGAGAGGGAGAAGGAGAGAGAGAGTAACAGAGGAATAGAGAGAGACAGTGAAAGGAAGAGAGGGAGAGGGAGAGAGAGAGAGAGAGTAACAGGGGAAGAGAGAGACAGTGAAAGGAAGAGAGGGAGAGAGAGTGCCGACATTGCGGACCCAGGCCTCACTGCTCACCTTCCGCCACCAGCGTGACTCCAAAAGGGCCCACCACGTGCCGGTGCAAGCTCCAAGCCCGGGGCCCGCGACCTTGGCAGCCTCCACATCATGTAGCCCCGCCCCACGGGCCACCAGGTCACACACGTGATTCTGGGTCTTGATTTTGCAATGGCAGAGATCATATCAGTGCACACGGCATCATCGCAGGCTGCACACCCGCTCAGCTCTATAGGTGCCACTAACTCTGTGAACCGCGATGCAACACCACGTGGCGGTAGGCCTGCGCTGCCCGCTGGCTCAGGCCTACACTGCGGTCCAGCAGGGCTCACACAAACCATTACCAGTCTGGACCGCCAGGACGGTGCATCATCGCAGGCTGCACACCCGCTCAGCACCTAAGGTGCCCCTACCTCAGGTCACCGAAAGTCACCGTCCCGTGGCGGTAGGCCCGTGCCGGCTGCAGTGTTTCCGGTGCCACCAACTCTGTGCAATGCAAGTCATGGACCCTTTCTGATTGAGTCCCGTGATATGCCAGGCGGACGCAGCCATGTCACCTCGGGCAGTGGGGAAGAACTGGGACACGTAGCGTCGTCGTCCCCCCCTTTATACGTACGCCGAGTGGGCTGGGTCGGCGTACGCCAGGCCAGCGTAGGGGTGTGAATAATTATCCCTGGGCTCTGGGCATGGTTCATTTCTGGGCTGGACAGGAAACCAACTGAGGCGTGTGTCTCTGTTGCAGTGTCTGCGCCACACGGCCCGCAATCGACAATGTTGCAATGTTGCATGCACTCGGAGGGCGGCCGCGCACGAAGGTATTGTACAAGGAGCACAAGGCCGCTCGGGCTCTTGGCTCATGCATGCCAACTGTTGTGTGTGTATCGCTATTGGTGCACCATAAGCCTAAGGCCTAGCCTCAATTGCAGCGCGAAAGCCACATCACATTTCCAGAATACAAGCAGTAGTCAGACTGACATTAGGGATGAAAGCTCCTTTGTCTCAATAAATAAGGCGGAAGGACATCTGCACCTCCGACCTTGGTCTTGCATGCGGCAGGCACCCCCTGAGAGAGATACCATAGCAGATGATGATGACTCCCACACTACGCACAGCGCTAATGAAAGACAAACGTATCCACACCCCACACACAGAAGTCCTTGCTCGAGGTACTCTTGCATGGAATGCCATTGACACTTACGTACACAACAACCCATACGTCCAAACGTTGCACACACATACGACTCATTGCTCCGAGCTGTGGCATATCATCCACATAACTGCCGCAGGTCAGAAGAGTGCCGGTTCTACGAGAGCCACCAACGCAATGGCAGATCATCCAGGGCGCATGCACAACGCCTGTCACGTGGAACCGTACCGTGACCGAATGCTGCCTGTTAGTGTCTGATGCATTGGTCTGCATGTTGTGGCCCTTGTCTTGCCCGTACTGACACGCACATGGCAATAAAGTCCACGCAACTTCACTAGTGTTCAACTGTGATGTGTGTTGATTAGAATGACAAATCGTGTGCCTCAATGAGCATTGTCCGTACACAGGGAGGGACTGACTGACGCATTTCACTTAGGGGTGAGTCCCTATTGCCAGCTCCACCTCTGTGAGCCAGACATTGTGGTTGGGATAGTTGCTGATAGACCTGTGCTCTTACGTGTCTTCTGCAATGTGAGTATGGTGTCCATATTCTTGCCATGTGGATCAATGTGATCCCTCACAACAGGCTGTGTCCACCCAGTTGAGTGTGAATAGGTATGCGAAGAGATGTTCTGTTGTCAACTGTGATGGGGGACACTACTTTAGGCCTGCCAACGACTTTGACAGTTCATACCCAGCCCTATTTCTAACATTGCGTGGGGCAAAGTTGAGGAATTGCGCGATTGTTGTTTCAGAGCAATGAGGCTACAGCTAGTGCACACATTCCCAGTCATCTCACTTCCTATGTGTGTCACGGTCAAACATTCGCATTGCTTTCATTTCCCAGGGTGTACCTATTTGGGCAATCAATGTCCTTACATTCATCCACACTTTCATACTTGATCGATTATGGACATGACACACCTGTGTGAATTTGAATGATTTATTCACATTCGGTGGAGTGTCGGAGCTGGAGCAGTACATGGCCATGCAAACCCCACATTACATTGTAACCCAGTGGAGGGCCAGCCAGAGTCATTTAGGGATTGACAAGTACATCGGAAGAGGAAGAGTACAGTCCGCAGTCTGATTGCGGTGTCAGTGGTAAGCAAACAAAATATGGCAGTCCATGTTGAGGTCCAAGGTGAGTGTCGCAGAGTGTTTCGGGGGACAGTAGGAGGTGTTGTTACAGGGCATGATGCAATGGGCAGAACCAAGCTGAAACAGGGCATATCGCGGAGAAGAATGCTGCTGGCTCCTTCTTACCTCAAAGGTGGAATCACCCGCATCTTCGTCCTCTATGTCATCTGTCTGACATGTGGGTGCTGATGTTTGGTCTGCAGCACTGTGTGCCACTGACACATCAGGGGCCGAAGATGTGTGTGTAGAAGTACCAGCAGCATTCATCAGCAACTGCCTTAGTGGCAGCAATGCGATGAAGAGGATCTGCAGGGCATGGAAGATCCCAACAACTTTTCGCTGGTGTGCATATGTGGCAGCCATTCTTTCTGCATGCATCCTCTCCATGTTCTCCATTATCCTCAGCATCTGTGCCAACTCTCAGCTGACATCGCTGAGGCCACTCTGACTAGACAGTTGTTCTCCTCTCAGAGTCATGACTCCAGCGATGTCGGGCATGGATTGTTGGACATCATGGAGCGAACTGTGGGTGTCCGTTAGGGAGTGTAAGTGGTCCCTGATGGGACTTAGACACCCACGTATGGCATCTAGTTTGGCTGCCATGAGGTCGAACCCCACCCGCACCTGTTCAGCCACCTTCTTCTGGCAGTCTAACACATGGCCTTGGAATGCGATGTGTTCTTCGGTGAGGTGCTGGGAGCCAGGCGTGGTGGTGGGTGCTTCCTGCTGCGTGGTCTGTGCATGGGGTGGGGTCTCCTCGATGCAGCTGGGCTGCCCTGCTCCAGGAGGTGAGTTGCCGTAGCTGTCCATGAGCTGTTGTAGGGCGTCGGTGTGGAAGGTGTGGAGGTCCTCTTCATCATCACTGATGAATTGTCTGGTCTGCTCTGCAGGAGGTGTTGATTGTCCCTCTGCAATGTGAAGGGGAGATGCATGTTGACATGTATGTTGAGGCATTGTTCAAGTTTACATACAGACTGCATGGCAATGTACATTGTGACTGTTTGGGAGGAGCTGACTATTTGATGCGGGACAGTGGACATTTGAACTACATCACGGATGTGAGGTTGTACACGTACATCATCATCTCACAGTTTCCTGCTATGCCAGATGTGATTGTCCAGTTTCTACGCACAAGCGGAACCAGTTGTGTCCCCTGTTCTTTAGTGAGAGTGCTGCACTTGGTTCCACATTGTCGTCAATGATGATGTGCTGTTATTGCTATGTTTGTGTGCTGCATTGTGGGAGAGTCGCCCCTGCAGCTGTGATTTTGCTGCCCCTTATCCCTTTGAGGCGGTGTGCCTTTGACTTCTGTGCTTCTACAGTGCTGGGATGTTGCAGACTTGGCTAATTTTGCCTTTAGTTCGGATTTTGGACTCTTGGGCATGGTTTATCCGCAGATGTGTTGTTGGCGTCAGGGGTTGTTTGTGCACGTGGATGTGTCAGAGTGTGACCTGCTCCTTTTACGGATGTGTTCCACACTCAGCCACCTCAGTGTCGTGGCGTGCACCACGTCATGATAATTGGACTGCAGCCATGCTGTTCGTCATGCAGTGTCACTTGCATTGTCAGTGTGGCTCACAGACACGCAGCTTTGCTGGTTTTGACACGTGTGCATGGGTTGGTTATGAGATTGGTGCTGTGTAGGGAGGGACCCCTTTGTGCCCATATTGGACGGGGGCCTACTTGCTGTTTGTATGTGTGCTGCAGTGTGGCAAGGGGATCAGGGACATGATCCAGAGTCACTGTGGGTGTGCAGTGTGCTCTACTTAATTGTGCAAGTGTGCCATTGTGCCCATCTCCCCCCGTCCCCCCAGTCCCTGTTCGGTACTCACCCTGGTGCTGTTGTGTCAGGTCATGTCGAGCAGTGTCCGGACCCCCAACTCCTGCCACCGTCTCCCCACTGATGACTGTGGCCACCATTTCCTCCATCTCGTCCAGCTCCTGGTGTTCCGCTGGACTGCCACCTCCAGTCTGCATTGCTGCCTGATGGTTGTCAGCGAGTTTCTTCTTGGTTTTGCACTTCGCATCATTCCAGCGCCTCTTGACCTCTCCAATTTTCCTCCTCCTCACTCCGACTGCATTCACCTTGTCCAGGATGTACTGCCATATTGCATTTTTGTTTGCCAGTGACACGTTGGAGGTGACGAACAGTTGTTGGTGGTGTTCTATCACCTCCGTGATGATGATCCTGTTTTCCTGCAGACTGAACCTCATCTTCCTCGTCTTCTTCTCCTTGCCCTTCCGTGACCCCGAGGTCCCAGGCTGGTCCTCCTGGGGGCTTGTGGGGTTCTGGTCATCCTCTGTACTTGCTCCGGCTTCCTCCATGGTGCTACGCAGTTTTAATTTTTTTGTTTGTGTTTTTTGGTGCTTTTATAGTGCATCTTCCCGCATGACGCGTGGAAATTGCAGGCCTGTCGCTGGTTATCGCAGATTTTTTTATCGCGGTTGGCCACATCGCAACTTTTTTCGCGTTTGTGTTTCGTGTTTTTTCAGCATCGCGTTAATTTTAACACGGTCACTTGGCGCGTTGTCGTGAGACTATCGCATGATGCCGCGGGTTGAGAATACAACATTGACACGGCGTTATTTTCCCGCGATAGACTGCGATGTGCAAAGTTGCGTTAAGCTAATTTTGCGATAGTTATCACATGTTCTTGAGAATACCCCCCTCAGTTTCTTAAGAAGTGCTGTGACCAGCCCTAACTTCAAACAGTCTGGGACATTACCTTGGGTCATTGATGCATTGATTATTTTAGTGCAGAGGGGCAAGGTGAGGGGGTTGATTTCCGTGATGAGGCATGTGGGGATATGGTCTGATATGTGTGTAGGAGGATTCATGTTGGATATGATTTTGGTGAGTTCACTTTACGTGAGTGCCCTGAATTAATTCCAAGATGAATTGTTCTTCTTGGTCAGAAGTGGGGTGTAGGTCGCTGTTTCATTGACTTGCATGGGCTCTGGGACCCCGATGACACCAGAAGGGTTGACCAGGGAATGTTCAATCTTTGCAATCTTTTCAGCAAAGAAATTGGAGAAGTCCTTACAGAGCTCCATTTACGTTCAGTCATTCTAAGTTGTTTCCTCTCTTCATTTAGCTCCTTGTTGAAGCAGAAGCAGGATGGGTTGTCCCCGAGTCTCCTGAGTTTTAATGGGGCTCCTTGATTGAGTATGTCGGGCATTGTATCATTGCAGTGTGAGGTCAGGTCAGCGACCATGTGCGGATCATTGGAAGCTTGGAGGCAGGAGATTACTTTAGATCTGCTCTGTATTCCTGATCCGACTGCAGGGTCTGAATTAACCCTGGGCGTAGTTCGCGAAGTAGCGGCAACGCGAAGCTACGCGAAGCTACGCGAAGTGCACTTCGCGAGCTACGCATAGCACTACACGAACTGCGTAGTGCGCTGTTCGCGATGATTGCACAGTGCCGGATGCTTGTCCGCACTGTGCAATCATTGAAAACGGCATCTTGCACAGTGCGAGCTGTCTTTTACTGCCGCTCGAGTAGATTTTTACTCGAGCGGCAGCTTTCTCAACGCAGACTGGTAGTTTCTCATCGCGAGCGGTCGCGAGCATACGCGACCACTCGCAATGAGAAACCTGACCTCCCGCGTTGAGAATCTCGCCAGGAGGTTTATTTTCCACGCTCGCGATCGGCAACTTGATGTTGCTGATCGCGAACGAGGAAAAAATCTCGCCGGGATGTCATTTTGCTTGCTCACGGTCGCCAACTTGACGTTGAGGACCGCGAGCAAGCAAAAAATGACCGCTACGCTACGCTACGCGTGTTTGCACTGTGCTACGTGCAATTCGCGTAGTGCGAAGTAGAGCAAACTTCGCAAACTACGCGAGCGTAGCGTAGTGCTTTGCCCAGGGTTAGTCTGAATGACTGACCTTTTATGTTTAGATTTTCCGGGGTGGTAAAGTGGGATAGGATGATGAGGTAGTCCGACCAGTCTACAGGTAGCCAGGGGCCACTGTCATTGGAGTTCTTTGATCGACAAAATACTCTGCATATAAATAATCATTTTTGATGCATTACTGAGGGTTTTTCTCTCATGTTTAACCCCTTGGCCGCGGCGCGAATTTCGCCGCGGTGCGGGGGGTGAGCGCGGCGCTGCCATGCTTGTGACGGAACCACGCCGTCATGAGTCACGGGCGGCGTGTGCTCATGACGGCGTGGTTCCGTCACGGCCCCGCCCGCTCATTAATTGGCCCGCACAGGCGGGGAATTAATGCCGCGTGCTTGTTTCCGGTCCAGGGAAGACATGGCTTGGCAGTTCGGGCTGGACTGTTCCCTTGAGGCACAGGGTCAGACAGATTTGCATATGGCCATGTCTGAACTGGGGTGGCGGAGTGAGCAAAAAAATGATGATGGATTAAACCCAGATCAGTTGACTGGGGGTGAGTGCTTGCAATGTTCAACACTCCGTCCATCATCCCCTTTGGTTTTGCTATGTTCGCCCTAAGTTGGCAGGGTATGCCCAGACGTGGGTCCCTTGCTCACTTTGCCACTGGATTCAAGATAGCCTGGCTGATGACGGCTGTAAGCCAGAAACCGGTCCCAGGATGCTTGTTTCCGGTCCGGGGAAGACATGGCTTGGCAGTTCGGGCTGGACTGTTCCCATGAGGCACAGGGTCAGACAGATTTGAATATGGCCATGTCTGAACTGGGGTGGCGGAGTGAGCAAAAGAATGATGATGGATTAAACCCAGATCAGTTGACTGGGGGTGAGTGCTTGCAATGTTCAACACTCCGTCCATCATCCCCTTTGGTTTTGCTATGTTCGCCCTAAGTTGGCAGGGTATGCCCAGACGTGGGTCCCTTGCTCACTTTGCCACTGGATTCAAGATAGCCTGGCTGATGACGGCTGTAAGCCAGAAACCGGTCCCAGGATGCTTGTTTCCGGTCCAGGGAAGACATGGCTTGGCAGTTCGGGCTGGACTGTTCCCATGAGGCACAGGGTCAGACAGATTTGCATATGGCCATGTCTGAACTGGGGTGGCGGAGTGAGCAAAAGAATGATGATGGATTAAACCCAGATCAGTTGACTGGGGGTGAGTGCTTGCAATGTTCAACACTCCGTCCATCATCCCCTTTGGTTTTGCTATGTTCGCCCTAAGTTGGCAGGGTATGCCCAGACGTGGGTCCCTTGCTCACTTTGCCACTGGATTCAAGATAGCCTGGCTGATGACGGCTGTAAGCCAGAAACCGATCCCAGGATGCTTGTTTCCGGTCCAGGGAAGACATGGCTTGGCAGTTCGGGCTGGACTGTTCCCATGAGGCACAGGGTCAGACAGATTTGCATATGGCCATGTCTGAACTGGGGTGGCGGAGTGAGCAAAAGAATGATGATGGATTAAACCCAGATCAGTTGACTGGGGGTGAGTGCTTGCAATGTTCAGCACTCCGTCCATCATCCCCTTTGGTTTTGCTATGTTCGCCCTAAGTTGGCAGGGTATGCCCAGATGTGGGTCCCTTGCTCACCTTTGCCACTGGATTCAAGATAGCCTGGCTGATGACGGCTGTAAGCCAGAAACCGGTCCCAGGATGCTTGTTTCCAGTCCAGGGAAGACATGGCTTGGCAGTTCGGGCTGGACTGTTCCCATGAGGCACAGGGTCAGACAGATTTGCATATGGCCATGTCTGAACTGGGGTGGCGGAGTGAGCAAAAGAATGATGATGGATTAAACCCAGATCAGTTGACTGGGGGTGAGTGCTTGCAATGTTCAACACTCCGTCCATCATCCCCTTTGGTTTTGCTATGTTCGCCCTAAGTTGGCAGGGTATGCCCAGATGTGGGTCCCTTGCTCACTTTGCCACTGGATTCAAGATAGCCTGGCTGATGACGGCTGTAAGCCAGAAACCGGTCCCAGGATGCTTGTTTCCAGTCCAGGGAAGACATGGCTTGGCAGTTCGGGCTGGACTGTTCCCATGAGGCACAGGGTCAGACAGATTTGCATATGGCCATGTCTGAACTGGGGTGGCGGAGTGAGCAAAAGAATGATGATGGATTAAACCCAGATCAGTTGACTGGGGGTGAGTGCTTGCAATGTTCAACACTCCGTCCATCATCCCCTTTGGTTTTGCTATGTTCGCCCCTAAGTTGGCAGGGTATGCCCAGACGTGGGTCCCTTGCTCACTTTGCCACTGGATTCAAGATAGCCTGGCTGATGACGGCTGTAAGCCAGAAACCGGTCCCAGGATGCTTGTTTCCGGTCTAGGGAAGACATGGCTTGGCAGTTCGGGCTGGACTGTTCCCATGAGGCACAGGGTCAGACAGATTTGCATATGGCCATGTCTGAACTGGGGTGGCGGAGTGAGCAAAAGAATGATGATGGATTAAACCCAGATCAGTTGACTGGGGGTGAGTGCTTGCAATGTTCAACACTCCGTCCATCATCCCCTTTGGTTTTGCTATGTTCGCCCTAAGTTGGCAGGGTATGCCCAGACGTGGGTCCCTTGCTCACTTTGCCACTGGATTCAAGATAGCCTGGCTGATGACGGCTGTAAGCCAGAAACCGGTCCCAGGATGCTTGTTTCCGGTCCAGGGAAGACATGGCTTGGCAGTTCGGGCTGGACTGTTCCCATGAGGCACAGGGTCAGACAGATTTGCATATGGCCATGTCTGAACTGGGGTGGCGGAGTGAGCAAAAGAATGATGATGGATTAAACCCAGATCAGTTGACTGGGGGTGAGTGCTTGCAATGTTCAACACTCCGTCCATCATCCCCTTTGGTTTTGCTATGTTCGCTCTAAGTTGGCAGGGTATGCCCAGACGTGGGTCCCTTGCTCACTTTGCCACTGGATTCAAGATAGCCTGGCTGATGACGGCTGTAAGCCAGAAACCGATCCCAGGATGCTTGTTTCCGGTCCAGGGAAGACATGGCTTGGCAGTTCGGGCTGGACTGTTCCCATGAGGCACAGGGTCAGACAGATTTGCATATGGCCATGTCTGAACTGGGGTGGCGGAGTGAGCTAAAGAATGATGATGGATTAAACCCAGATCAGTTGACTGGGGGTGAGTGTTTGATTGGCTCAAACGTTCCGTCCATCATCTTCTTTTGTATCGCTTTGTTCGCCCTAAGTTGGCGGGGGTATTCCCAGACGTGGGTCTCTTGCTCACTTTGCCACTGGATTCAAGCAAGCCTGGCTGATGACGGCTGGAATGCCAGAAACCGGTCCTAGGATGCTTGTTTCCGGTCCAGGGAAGACATGGCTTGGCAGTTCGGGCTGGACTGTTCCCATGAGGCACAGGGTCAGACAGATTTGCATATGGCCATGTCTGAACTGGGGTGGCGGAGTGAGCAAAAGAATGATGATGGATTAAACCCAGATCAGTTGACTGGGGATGAGTGCTTGCAATGTTCAACACTCCGTCCATCATCCCCTTTGGTTTTGCTATGTTCGCCCTAAGTTGGCAGGGTATGCCCAGACGTGGGTCCCTTGCTCACTTTGCCACTGGATTCAATATAGCCTGGCTGATGATGGCTGTAAGCCAGAAACCGATCCCAGGATGCTTGTTTCCGGTCCAGGGAAGACATGGCTTGGCAGTTCGGGCTGGACTGTTCCCATGAGGCACAGGGTCAGACAGATTTGCATATGGCCATGTCTGAACTGGGGTGGCGGAGTGAGCAAAAGAATGATGATGGATTAAACCCAGATCAGTTGACTGGGGGTGAGTGTTTGCAATGTTCAACACTCCGTCCATCATCCCCTTTGGTTTTGCTATGTTCGCCCTAAGTTGGCAGGGTATGCCCAGATGTGGGTCCCTTGCTCACTTTGCCACTGGATTCAAGATAGCCTGGCTGATGACGGCTGTAAGCCAGAAACCGGTCCCAGGATGCTTGTTTCCAGTCCAGGGAAGACATGGCTTGGCAGTTCGGGCTGGACTGTTCCCATGAGGCACAGGGTCTGACAGATTTGCATATGGCCATGTCTGAACTGGGGTGGCGGAGTGAGCAAAAGAATGATGATGGATTAAACCCAGATCAGTTGACTGGGGGTGAGTGCTTGCAATGTTCAACACTCCGTCCATCATCCCCTTTGGTTTTGCTATGTTCGCCCTAAGTTGGCAGGGTATGCCCAGACGTGGGTCCCTTGCTCACTTTGCCACTGGATTCAAGATAGCCTGGCTGATGACGGCTGTAAGCCAGAAACCGGTCCCAGGATGCTTGTTTCCGGTCCAGGGAAGACATGGCTTGGCAGTTCGGGCTGGACTGTTCCCATGAGGCACAGGGTCAGACAGATTTGCATATGGCCATGTCTGAACTGGGGTGGCGGAGTGAGCAAAAGAATGATGATGGATTAAACCCAGATCAGTTGACTGGGGGTGAGTGCTTGCAATGTTCAACACTCCGTCCATCATCCCCTTTGGTTTTGCTATGTTCGCCCTAAGTTGGCAGGGTATGCCCAGACGTGGGTCCCTTGCTCACTTTGCCACTGGATTCAAGATAGCCTGGCTGATGACGGCTGTAAGCCAGAAACCGGTCCCAGGATGCTTGTTTCCGGTCCAGGGAAGACATGGCTTGGCAGTTCGGGCTGGACTGTTCCCATGAGGCACAGGGTCAGACAGATTTGCATATGGCCATGTCTGAACTGGGGTGGCGGAGTGAGCAAAAGAATGATGATGGATTAAACCCAGATCAGTTGACTGGGGGTGAGTGCTTGCAATGTTCAACACTCCGTCCATCATCCCCTTTGGTTTTGCTATGTTCGCCCTAAGTTGGCAGGGTATGCCCAGACGTGGGTCCCTTGCTCACTTTGCCACTGGATTCAAGATAACCTGGCTGATGACGGCTGTAAGCCAGAAACCGGTCCCAGGATGCTTGTTTCCGGTCCAGGGAAGACATGGCTTGGCAGTTCGGGCTGGACTGTTCCCATGAGGCACAGGGTCAGACAGATTTGCATATGGCCATGTCTGAACTGGGGTGGCGGAGTGAGCAAAAGAATGATGATGGATTAAACCCAGATCAGTTGACTGGGGGTGAGTGCTTGCAATGTTCAACACTCCGTCCATCATCCCCTTTGGTTTTGCTATGTTCGCCCTAAGTTGGCAGGGTATGCCCAGACGTGGGTCCCTTGCTCACTTTGCCACTGGATTCAAGATAGCCTGGCTGATGACGGCTGTAAGCCAGAAACCGGTCCCAGGATGCTTGTTTCCGGTCCAGGGAAGACATGGCTTGGCAGTTCGGGCTGGACTGTTCCCATGAGGCACAGGGTCAGACAGATTTGCATATGGCCATGTCTGAACTGGGGTGGCGGAGTGAGCAAAAGAATGATGATGGATTAAACCCAGATCAGTTGACTGGGGGTGAGTGCTTGCAATGTTCAACACTCCGTCCATCATCCCCTTTGGTTTTGCTATGTTCGCCCTAAGTTGGCAGGGTATGCCCAGACGTGGGTCCCTTGCTCACTTTGCCACTGGATTCAAGATAGCCTGGCTGATGACGGCTGTAAGCCAGAAACCGGTCCCAGGATGCTTGTTTCCGGTCCAGGAAGACATGGCTTGGCAGTTCGGGCTGGACTGTTCCCATGAGGCACAGGGTCAGACAGATTTGCATATGGCCATGTCTGAACTGGGGTGGCGGAGTGAGCAAAAGAATGATGATGGATTAAACCCAGATCAGTTGACTGGGGGTGAGTGCTTGCAATGTTCAACACTCCGTCCATCATCCCCTTTGGTTTTGCTATGTTCGCCCTAAGTTGGCAGGGTATGCCCAGACATGGGTCCCTTGCTCACTTTGCCACTGGATTCAAGATAGCCTGGCTGATGACGGCTGTAAGCCAGAAACCGGTCCCAGGATGCTTGGTTCCGGTCCAGGGAAGACATGGCTTGGTAGTTCGGGCTGGACTGTTCCCATGAGGCACAGGGTCAGACAGATTTGCATATGGCCATGTCTGAACTGGGGTGGCGGAGTGAGCAAAAGAATGATGATGGATTAAACCCAGATCAGTTGACTGGGGGTGAGTGCTTGCAATGTTCAACACTCCGTCCATCATCCCCTTTGGTTTTGCTATGTTCGCCCTAAGTTGGCAGGGTATGCCCAGACGTGGGTCCCTTGCTCACTTTGCCACTGGATTCAAGATAGCCTGGCTGATGACGGCTGTAAGCCAGAAACCGGTCCCAGGATGCTTGTTTCCGGTCCAGGGAAGACATGGCTTGGCAGTTCGGGCTGGACTGTTCCCATGAGGCACAGGGTCAGACAGATTTGCATATGGCCATGTCTGAACTGGGGTGGCGAGTGAGCAAAAGAATGATGATGGATTAAACCCAGATCAGTTGACTGGGGGTGAGTGCTTGCAATGTTCAACACTCCGTCCATCATCCCCTTTGGTTTTGCTATGTTCGCCCTAAGTTGGCAGGGTATGCCCAGACGTGGGTCCCTTGCTCACTTTGCCACTGGATTCAAGATAGCCTGGCTGATGACGGCTGTAAGCCAGAAACCGGTCCCAGGATGCTTGTTTCCGGTCCAGGGAAGACATGGCTTGGCAGTTCGGGCTGGACTGTTCCCATGAGGCACAGGGTCAGACAGATTTGCATATGGCCATGTCTGAACTGGGGTGGCGGAGTGAGCAAAAGAATGATGATGGATTAAACCCAGATCAGTTGACTGGGGGTGAGTGCTTGCAATGTTCAACACTCCGTCCATCATCCCCTTTGGTTTTGCTATGTTCACCCTAAGTTGGCAGGGTATGCCCAGACGTGGGTCCCTTGCTCACTTTGCCACTGGATTCAAGATAGCCTGGCTGATGACGGCTGTAAGCCAGAAACCGGTCCCAGGATGCTTGTTTCCGGTCCAGGGAAGACATGGCTTGGCAGTTCGGGCTGGACTGTTCCCATGAGGCACAGGGTCAGACAGATTTGCATATGGCCATGTCTGAACTGGGGTGGCGGAGTGAGCAAAAGAATGATGATGGATTAAACCCAGATCAGTTGACTGGGGGTGAGTGCTTGCAATGTTCAACACTCCGTCCATCATCCCCTTTGGTTTTGCTATGTTCGCCCTAAGTTGGCAGGGTATGCCCAGACGTGGGTCCCTTGCTCACTTTGCCACTGGATTCAAGATAGCCTGGCTGATGACGGCTGTAAGCCAGAAACCGGTCCCAGGATGCTTGTTTCCGGTCCAGGGAAGACATGGCTTGGCAGTTCGGGCTGGACTGTTCCCATGAGGCACAGGGTCAGACAGATTTGCATATGGCCATGTCTGAACTGGGGTGGCGGAGTGAGCAAAAGAATGATGATGGATTAAACCCAGATCAGTTGACTGGGGGTGAGTGCTTGCAATGTTCAACACTCCGTCCATCATCCCCTTTGGTTTTGCGTGGGTGGAGCGGCAGCCGCATGACGGAACCACGCCGTCATGAGCACACGGCGCCCGTGGCTCATGATGGCGTGGTTCCGTCATAAGCAGGCAAGGGGTTAAATGTAGCAATCTTCAGCCTGTTTACTCTAATGTAACACACTACATTTCTAATGCAATGTGTCTGATTATATCAGCTGCTGTTACACTGCTGGGTAACATGTGACCCATAACACTACTGGTCAATCCACGAAGCTCTGTAAAACTGGAATGATCTGTGTAGGGATGGTTGTTTTTTTGCCAAGTAGTAAGCAGTTTGAAATACCCTACATGTGGCCTCCAGATGTTTGGCACTGTTTTCGTGTATTGCTGCCACCAATGCATATTTTTGCTTATCTTTAATAATCTCTTCTACTGCCAAGTGAGCAGCATTTGCTGTGTGCTCTGAAATTTTCTTCCTGTGATGTTTCTGCCTATTAAACTTTGCATCACCCAAGGGACCAACCTTTCCACCTACCAGTTGCGGCCAGCATGGCTTGCGGGTGGGGAGGTGGGTGTGGGAGGGCCGCCCGGGGGGGGGGGGAGAACCAAAGCATAAAAAATAATTAGCTGAATAAAAAGCTGGTAGTTAAACAAAAGAAAAAAAACAGAATGACCAGTGTATCCACATGGTAACAGAAGAAGGGAAAATGCATTCTTTAACAATAAAGGAAGAATATAGCATGAGAGTAAGGACTAATGTGGAAGTGCAGCAGTGATGAAGAAGGAAGCAACTGGGCTGCTCTGCCTCATGTATATTTGATGCATTTACTGTGTAACATGACTTTGTTTGTAAGGTCACGTTTCCCTTATTGTTGATGCGTTATAGAGTAATAAAGATAATTGTGCATAATGTTCGCTCCTCTGCCTCGTTTTCATGGTCTTGATTGACAGCACAGCAGTTGCCAGACAATTATGTGCGCATCACTAGAGAGGGGTTTTGGCTCCACCCACATGTTGGGAGCCAGGAGCACATGTTTTCATTGGGAGAGGTTGTGTGCTTCCACAATCATTTTGTTTATTCATCCAACTGCCTGAGCTTGAACTTTCAGGGGCACATACATGACATTGTAATGCTATTAAAGTGTCCTATGGTGCTTTCTCTTGCAGCAGCACAGATGGGAGAAGGGAAATCATTAACCTACATGGATGTTTAAGTCTGGTTTGACAGTGCAACTGTCACCTGACATTTCAACCTACACCAATATTATTAGACATTTATTTGCTTCCACACTAATGCATATCCATCCCCATGCTATTTAATGGTAATGCTTCACATTCCCATACAACATTCCTTTAAAGCCAGACCTATTGGCATTGCCAAGGATTGGTAAATCTAGCACCTTACATGATAACGCTATAAATGCATTTGCGGTCACAGAATGACTAGCCCCTTCTGCTTTTGTATATGAGACGTATCTGCCCTACTTTTCTAGCAATATAATAAGCCCTGTATCTTCTCAGGTGTTATAGCATTGGTTGGATATTGAATTTCTTGAGACCTATTTACTGTGTGATTCTGTAATATTGACTGCAATGTGCTGCACTGTTTCACGGTATTTACTGTATCCTGTTTTGACTTTCTAATCCTTAGCACTTTCTACAGTAAATCATGACTGCCCTGGAGATTAAAGTGCCCAAGAGAGGTAACTTGGTTATCCCACCAGAGCGTTCACTGCAAAAATAGCCCTAAGTACCGATGATAAACACAGCCGCACCCAACATGGATACCACTCAGTAACCTTTCCTTGCCTCAGGTATCTAATAGTTGTTTGTCATCCGTCCTATATAGTAAATTATGCGGTGTAATGCAGCAATTTTGTGATAGTATTATTGCATTATTTTCTCATTCGTATACATGTTAAAATTGTCTGGGCAAAGGTTCCATCTCACCAGTGAAAGTTTAATACTCAAATACAGCAATAGGCAATTGAAATGTGACCAGTCGACTTTTGCGAGGAACTTTCCACTGCCTACAACATGTGTCTCTGCACTTTAATTAACTTTTGATCCATTTGAGCTAGAAACAATTATTGGGTAAAATCTGCAAATTATGCGGCAGACGATGGATTATGTGGCAAATGCAGCAAATTATGAGGAAAATGACACAGCCGCAGAATCACATAATTCTAGTGGCCCTGCCATACAGTCAATGCAAAACACAGTTCAACAAAACAACTGAAAATTTGGCAGAAGAGTAGCAGAATGAAAACGTCTCACCAGAAAAAAGGCAAACAGGAAGCAATGTGTCTTCTACAGTTCACAGAAGATTTCTTAGAATGTTTCCACCAGATCTCCCCCTCCCACCCAGCTTGTCCTGACATGAAATCATTGTCCATGCTTCGATTGGACGCGGGTTCATAAATGGGTCACCAGGAAGTGACCGAGAGACCTTTCCTTCTGCCCACACCTTTTCCTCTGCTGCTGTGTCACATAGTTTCTTGCACATAAAATAGAGCAGTGCCTGTGAGGATTAGATGTTTGGGCAACAGGATGCCCCAGTGGTTAGAACTCTCAGAATCTGGTGTAGCCCTCTTCCCACACGTTTTACTTCACCCGAGAAATCCGAGGTTAACATTGTTCTGGGGAAGCCTATTTGCTTCTGGGAACTTGAAATATAGGTTGCCATTTCACACACTTGCTCCTATATTCACTATTGTACTGTAGAATTAATATAGCACTTATAGCACCTCTATTTGGGTGCTAAAGCACGCAGACACATGGGCGGCATGATAAACCTTGCAGTGTGTGTGTGGTTCGCAGTGTGTTCTCTTTGTTTTGTGCCTAAGTAGGAAGTGTTTTTGTGTTGACCTGGGAGGTGCACTTCTCTGGTCTTGGAATATAGTGCTTAACAGTGTAAATGATGAAGGGTGTAGGAATACATGAGTAGGTTAAAACGTTGTCAGTTTATGGCACCAATTAGCTCTGCGGATACTTACAAGTTGTGACTTTCCTTTAGGTACTTTTCTAAACTGGTTGCAGCAAAAATGTGTCCACTTGTGTTATGATGGAGCAGCAAGATAAGCCAGTTACAGGAGAGAGGAAGTCTGGAGATGCATCTGGATGACTCAAAATACTGTCTCATCTGAAGTAAGATTAGGGGAGAGGCGCGGAGGCTCAGAAAGGGTCTAGATCTGCAAGAATGACCTAGGATTACTGTCCATAGCAAGCACAACAAGATGATGGGCGGAGTGCTGAAACTTTTCAACCACTCACCCCCAGTCAACAGATCTGGGTTGAATCCATCATTTTTTTGCTCACTATTCCACCCCAGTTTGAACCCAGCCATATGCAAATCAGTCTTGACCCAGCTCCATTGGGAACAGTCCAGCCCAAACTGCCAGGCCGGGTCCTCCCTGGACCGGAAATCCATCTGGGCCTTTAATGATTGTGTAGCTTCTGCTCTTGTTGACAACTTTCCACCACCTACCTCATTGAAGTGCACTTGTACAGCAACAGGCACTATCACTGACATTAAAGCTGTAAGGCCACTGCCTTTATCTCAAACTTCCTTGCCTGGTCCAACTCTTACTTCACCCATTTCTCAATATGTTACCTATTTAACAGAATCCATGCTTGTGCATAGTGCCATCTGGAGTACTGGGCCTTCTTTGGTCACCCGGCTTTCGCACAAGTCAGCGTTCCAGGCAGCGACCATCCCTGTCTAGAGCTTGATATTACAGGACGTGCAAGGAACTGTCCTGAGCAGTCTTCCAGATGTAGTATCAATCAGCATTCTGCTCAGCCTAACATTTTGGATGTTGCCTCAATTAGCACTGTCCAAAATCAAGGCCCAGCTCTCCCGTGCTGCTGCATCGCTCTCTCCTGCTTTTGCCTCGTTCTTACTGCTTTCTCCTCCCTTTCGCCTGTTTCTCGGAGTGTTTTCTCCTACTTTTGCCTTGTTTTTACTGCTTTCTCCTTCCTTTCTCCTTCCTTTCTCCTTCCTTTATTTTATTTATTTATTTTATTTAATGCGATTTTATATAGCGCGAACATTACCCGAAGGTGTCAGAGCGCTTTACAAAAGAACCAGTTGCGTTACATAAGGACTTTGGATTACATGAGTTTCATAAGAGATACAAACAGAAAAAGAAAAAAATTGCAAATGTACAAGTTGTAAAGTCACTCGAGGAAGAGATACAAACAGATAAACTCTAAAGTCACATAGGAATGGCAGTAAGTACAAAGGTCTACTACATATACTAGTGGTTAGAGTTCTATATATACAAATAGTAAATTCACACAGGATTACATTTTAACAGCGATTAGGCTTGGACAATTATATAATACATATATACATATATATATTTAATGCGATTTTATATAGCGCGAACATTACCCGAAAGTGTCAGAGCGCTTTACAAAAGAACCAGTTGCGTTACATAAGGACTTTGGATTACATGAGTTGCATGAGAGATACAAACAGAAACCCCTGTTTCTCTGAGTGCTTTCTCCTGCTTTTTGCCTCATTTCTGTTGCTTTGGCCTTCCTTTCCTCCTGTTTCTACAAGTGCTTTCTCCTGCCTTTTGCCTCGTTCTTACTGCTTTCTCCTTCCTGATCAACCTCCGTGCAGCAGCAAATAGCTCCAGTGCCTCGAGACCCTCACGGGTGATTTGCCGCGCTTTACAAATGTTTGATTGCTTGAGTGATTGAATATTCCAGGTCAAGCATTAGCCAGCGCTGTCCTGTTTCCAATTTTGTAATTGATTTATTGAAAAGTGTTGTGGTAAGGTTGACGTTCTGAGTGAGGCATCCAAACCCTGTCCACTGTCCAGACCCTGTTTTTACAGGATAACTATCAGCCACAGGTGTCTCAAGGTGAGGATTTGGACTAAAGCATCCCCAAGATCAGTCCTGGATCTCCCTCTAGGACTCCAAGCACCATTAACGTGACGTCACTCTCCTGAGCCTCACATTCCAGAGAGCACATTAGCCAGCACTGTCTGGCCTCACATTAAAAGAGAAGCACTGGGCAGCGCTGCCCTAAACATGACATTGAAAACAGAGCATTCACCAGCACTGCCCTGAACATTGCATTCAAAACAGAGCATTCACCAGCACTGCCCTGAACATTGCATTCAAAACAGAGCATTAACCAGCACTGTCCTAAAAATTTTAGCTGATCGTCAGCCAGCACTGTCTTGACATTTGAAGCTGACCTCTTTCACTACTGTCCTGAGTTCAACATTCATAGCTTTTCCCAGCACTGTCCTAAACATTACATATAACGTGCAGCATTGACGAGCACTGTCCTGACATTTGAAGCCGGCCATCGACCAGCACTGTCCTGAACCAGGCATTCAAAATAAAGCATTGTCAAGCACTGTCCTGCCATCTGAAGCTATTAATTGACCAGCACTAACCTGAGCCTGAAATCCACTGTCCTGGAAACCACTTTTAAAGCCTGCCATTCGCCAGCACTGTCCTGGGTATTACATATAAAGTGGAGCATTCATCGACAATGGCTAGGTCTGAATTCAAAAGGGGGCATTCACTGTCTTGACATTCAAAGTCGAGCATTTACCAGTACTGTCCTAACATTTGAACCGGGTCACCAACGAGCACTGCCCTGTGCTCAGCATTCGAAGCTGAGTATTCACCGCCACTGTCCTGAACATCACAGCGAAAGCAGAGCATTGACTTGCACTGTTCCTGACATTTTAAGGTGACCATCGACCAGCACTGTCCGGAGCATACCATTCCAGATGGAACCTCAGACAAAACTGTCCTAAAACCTACAAAGCCTAACACTGCCAGCAAAGCTGTCGGAAACGGTGCGTGCGTTCCTGGGTGGAACATTCCCTCCTTTGCAGAGGATCACAAGGTACAGCATTTAAAATTCTTAGGTCTGCCAACAAGTGGCAGAAATGTGCTGAGCAAACAAGACCTGCATATTTCTATAGTTTCAGGCTCAGGGACTGGTACCTGTTCTTATGAGGCGGTATTTTTCCATTTCCAGCGATTAAAGAGCAGGATAACGTCGGATTACAGCTCTGGAATGCCCCACGTGCGGCCTGCCCACCTCTGCTGGCGGCTGCAGCCTTCCTGCCCTGCGTGCGCACGTCTTGTGAAACTGGCCACTTAAACCACTTAAGGGGATTTTCAGTTTGCTTCCTTTTATTTATTTATTTTTTGTATTTTTTGAGAAGGCCGCTTTAGAGGGCATCAAAGGAAGAAAAGACAGGTAACATATTTTCCATGCAAATACAAAATGCCGGAGCCCCTAAGTAAGAGATTGCAAAATTAAAGACTGTAAAACCAAGCAGCTCTGCTAGGCTCTTCCTCCACTTAAAGAAATCAGATGACACCTCTTCCAGCTGTCACAGTCCTTCCCCGGGTGCCAGTGGTGCAGAGAATAAATTCAACTTCCCTGTACCGCCTTGGAACTACAGACCTTCTAAATACTTGCTGGCTTTAGTCCACCCTCTGCTCTCACCTGTGACCTCAGATGAAGCGAGGCAAAGAGGATCGACGGGCCAGGTTCAAGCTGATAAAGCCGGGAGGGAGGGAGGTCGTCCCGGGTGATGGGAACTCATCTAGGAGGAGTCGTCCTGAGCTGTTCAAAAATACATTTGCCTCCTTTAATGAAACCTCCAGAACACGCACACACACACACACTCTCTCTCACGCACACACAAGCACAAACACTCAAACACAAACTCTCACGCACACACACACACGCACACACAATTGCACACACTCTCTTGCACACACACTCACACGCACACACACAGACACACACTCTCTCACGCACACACATACACAAATTCATACAGGCACACAAACACACACAGACACACACGCACACGCACATTCATACACGCACACACAAACACACACGCATACACACAAACACACGCACGCACACACACAAACTCTCTTGCGCGCACACATACAAACATACATGCACACTGTCTCGCACACACATAAACACCAACACATGCGCACACACACATGCACACACACTTTCTCTCTCACGCACACACACGCACACACAATCGCACACACACACTCTTGCACACAGACACACAAGCACACAGACACACACACTCTCTCTCTCACACACACATGCACCCACACAAATTCATACAGGCACACAAACACACTCTCACGCACACACACATTCATACACAAACACACAAACACACAAATGCATACACACATGCACGCACACACACAAACACACACACACTCTCTTGCGCGCACACATACAAACATACATACACACTGTCTTGCACACACACATGCACACACACCCGTGCGCGCGCACACACACACACACACCACACACACTCTTGCGCACACACACAAACACATACATACACAAACACACACACACCCACAAACACACACACACACGAAGATGTTTAAAATATAATTTTTCCAAATGCTCTCCCATCTCAGGCCACCAATAAGATTAAAGTATATTTTTCTCTCTTCCCTTCAGACAGAGAGGGGCACAGGTAAGAAATAATGCAGGTCCAGGAAGGCTCGGACAATGGTATACTGTTGTTGGCCACTGAGTGCACTAGTGTTTGCTTCCTCCTCAGCCAGTAAGGAGCCAGAGAGGCTGGCTTTTCCTCAGCCAAGGGATGTCTGAACCAGGCTCCCTCTGTCCTACTGATATCTGACCATCACCACTGGGACTGCCTCCTTACCAACTGAAGGTGAAGGACTTGGGTGTGGGGATGGAACCCCAATGGACAATGGGCTCCGTCTCAGGTCAGTGTCGTTAAGATCAAGTCTTTCGATCCGCACAGTACTCAAAAGAACTTCTCAACTTTAATTGTCCACGAAGAGTGCACACTGTAATAGCTCTGGCACCATCACTCGTTGCCTATAGTAGTGGTACCAACTTAGGAATATGATGCCGTGTTTGCAACATCTACTCAATGCAGCAGCATGGTAACTCTGCCCTACTGGGCTCACAGAGCACACCTCCAATTCAGCTACTGGTACTCTGGTCGCCAGTGCAAGAAACGGTCGAATTAAAGTCTTTGTGCAGCGTACACTTAGCCTTTCATGGTCTTTTCCTACCTTTCTGCTCTTCACGGAGTCTGGCTATATCATCTGGCCAGACTACGTCACTGTACCTTTCTGTGGTGTGTCGAAGTTTACATTTTCAAAAAAAGGCAGGCCAGGGGACAAACTTTTCCAAAACATGGAGCTCTCCTGAGAAACTCCCTCAATTTAAAACTCATTGATGACCTTAAAAGTCTTACTTCTTCCAAATGAATTAGAAAGAGGTAAGCAGGACAAGTGATTTTCTCCTTGCTAGGCATAACATTTCCTAACAATATATATTCTAAGTAATCACATGCCGTTACAGCTGTGCCAATTTATGCCTGATCTCATCAGATCTACCTTGGACATTGGGGTCACAGCTGCCCTACCTTTGTTTCATGACACTCAGCCAATCCCATGCTACGGCAGCCCACAGGTGTCAATGCTGCACCAGGACTGTCAGTAGAATGTGGTCTTGTCTCTGAGTCCTGAAACGAGAGTGGCCAAGCACACCCCCTCCAACGCACCAAGGAGATAAACTTTTCAGAATCCTGAATATTGTATTCAACGGGGTCAGTTCCGGATTACCAAATAGGCAAAGTAGGCACCGGCCTATGGGCCCCACTCCTTTTAGGGGCCCTGTGACAACAGATCAAAATAATATTGATTTGATCTTGAAAAAAAATTACAATCAAGCTCTCTCAAATATTGTTTCCAAAAGATAGAAAAAATGAATCAACTCTAAGAAACGAAAACTTTACATTAAAGACTCTATCGAGAAAATACTGTATTAATGTAATGTACCCAATAACAACTTAAAGTACATAAACCAGAAACATCAGAGTCACATAACAGTTTGTCTCTTGAAATCTCATCTTCTGGCAGCTGTCAGTTTATAAAAAATCTGGTGCATTGGGTATTAGGAGATAATTTGCAAGGGGGGCCCCGAAATTTCGACTGCCTGGGGGCCTCCACATGGTTTAATCCAGCACTGAATGGGGTCCTGGCACTAGCAGGTGGCATTACCTGTGCTACTGGTGAGGCTTCCAGGCACAGCCTCATGGGCCTTGACAAACATCAGCAGTGAATGTGAAAAGATGGCACAGAGAAGAAAGCAAGTGCAAGACAGGGGTCACGCCGAGGTCACACAGGTGTGTCCTTGTTTGGTTGACTGATGGGTTCTTGAAACCGCCTAGTACATCTTCTGCTTTCAGAATTACCGTTGTAATCAGCTTTTTCTACTCTGAACTAAAACAACGTTTTCTTGTGGCTAGGAAACAGCTGATCTCATGGCTTCGCCCCCCCCCCCCCAAGCAAGAGCTAATCTCCAAACTCGTCCTTGCCCAGCACTCAGAAGTAAAGAAGTAAATAGCACTGCAGCAGGACTTTAGGACTGGTGAAGCTTGTTTTTGGCAGAAGAGGGTTGGAGGGCAATGCGAGCAGGGAGATGGCAGATTGTAGATACTACAGGGAGAGGTGTGGCGCAGCAGCCAGAGCGACTGACTCCAGAGCACGGGGCTCACAGTTTGATCCGCGGCAGCTCAGCGCACCATCATGTGATTAAGAGGTGATATGTTCATGCTTTACAAAATAGGAATTAGTACAGCCTGATGAGCAGGGCAGTATTAGGGTCCTGAGAGAAGGGGCAGTATCATGGTTATGTTATGTTATGTTACAGCAACTTTTATAGCGCACTAATACCCATAGGTGTCTAGGCGCTTAGGGACCGCGTACTGTAGGGAGAGTCAGTTTTTAAAAAGCCATGTCTTAAGATTCTTCCTAAACTCAATCAAAGAAGATATCTTCCTAAGCGCGAGCGGGAGGGAGTTCCACAGCCTAATGGCACCATGTCTGAAACTCCTCCCTCCCCATTTCATAGTCCTGACTCTGGAAGTAAGCATCAGGAAAGCATTCGCCGATCGTAGTTGTCTGCTGGGGAAATACCAACTAAAGGCATGCCATAAAAATCAAATCATGGACCAACTCTATAAAGTGCCTTATGCACTATACAGAGTGTCTTGAATTTCACGCGCTGGGCAACTGGTAGCCAATGCAACTTCTGTATCCCGGCCCTAATTGACTGATGCTTAGGGACATCTAGCACCAGTCTGGCAGCAGCATTCTGTGCCGCTTGTAGTCTTCTAAGTTGATTAGACTGTAAATTTATGTATAGGGCATTACAGTAATCCAGTTTGGATAGGACCAAGGAAGTTAAAACAATTTTCCTCGTGTTTATCGGAATGAAAGGAAGAATCTTACGCACGGTTCTAATGGTGAAGAAGGCAGAAGATACCACCTTAGAGACCTGCGGTTTAAAATTCAATTTCTCGTCTATTATGACCCCCAGATTTTTAGCTTTAGCTACTGGCGTAGGAAGGGGGCCCAGTGTATTTGGCCACCAAATTGGTGACCAGAGGGGAGCAAGGTTTCCAAAAAGCACCACCTCGGTTTTGCTCGAATTGAGCTTCAGACAGTGCCTGCTCATCCACAAGCTCAGGGAGACCATACAATCATGTAGTTTATTAGAAAAATCAACATCCTTGTCTATAGTAGAAATAACCAATTGGGTGTCGTCAGCATATGAGGTCGGAATTAGATCAAAGCTTCTAATCAAAGGGGCCAATTCGGACACGTATATGTTAAAAAGAGTGGGGCTCAAGGAAGAGCCCTGTGGCACCCCACAAGGCAAAACAAAGGTGTAGATTTAAAATCGCCCAATTGCACTGTCTGCACTCTACCTGCTAAAAAAGATGTTAAAAACAGCAGGGCTTTTCCTCCTAGACCAATGGTTTTCAGCCGTTCTATCAGTAAGTTGTGGTCCACGGTATCAAATGCCGCGGACAGGTCGAGGAGGATCAGAGCTGCAGATCCGCCACCATCTAGTGCGGTACGAATTTCCTCCGTAGTTTTAATTAAAGCTGTCTCGGTGCTGTGGCATGATCGAAAGCCAAATTGGCTGTGGTCTAAGACATTATTATCTAAAATAAATGTAGAAAGTTCCGTGTTAACAATTTTCTCAATTATTTTTGCAGGCAACGGAAGTCTAGCAATTGGTCTATAATTGGCCGGGTCCGTGACATCTAAATTAGGCTTTTTAATAGTGGTAGTATACAGGCCTGTTTCCACAATGTTGGAAAAGATCCTTGTAAGAGCATTTGATTAAAAATAGAAGATAACTGAGGACTGATAATGTGACTAATATTATGCAGAATCCTCGGAGGACAGGGATCATCCGGGGACCCAGACTTAATCTGGTGTCTGCTCATAGGGCAGTGCCATGAGCCTAAGTGGATGGGCACTGTCATGAACAAGTTGGAGTTTAGGGGACGAGCTTGGCCATTCTTGTGGGGCTGAACAGAGGGTCGGGTCGCTCTCTTGAAGCCTGAAATGATGTGCCGTGTTAGGCATGTTAAAGAGAGAGGCACTGTCGTTCATTGAGTCTAAATGGCTAGGGAAGCTGCGGAGCGCCAGAGGACCTGATGCCAAGATGGCCATGTTTCTGTGGTCCTCACAGAGCCATCTGTGGGCTTGCTAAAGTTCCAGTCCTTCCTGCATTTTGTGAACTGCAAATGCACTGGGAAATGCAGTAAATTGTGGGGCACTGTATACGTCCTCCTTGACACAGCAATGAGCCAGCACAACTACTAACCTAGATGGGCCATGCCCACCTGCTATTTCCCCTCAACACCCACAGAGAGGTGGAACTTGGCCCAAGATGTCCACTTTTCCCAAGAGCTCTAACAGCTTCACTCCTACGTCAAATACCACACGTGTTCCTGATTTTTTGAAACTTCAGAATGGTGCTCTTGGAGACAAAGTGTGCACATGTGAGATTTGTTTTCCCTCACAATTAATGGCAATGAACCTTATCTCCCTCCTCACCCACGCAACACAACAGCCTACGTGTAGAGCAACAGGAGCAAGAAGAAGTAGAGATGAGGTCCACAGTATGACAATAAAGGAAGAGATGGAGGACTGCACGATGGGCAACCACAACAGTGATGATCCTCAGAATTGACCTACCGGTCCAGGGCGGTTGAGTAGAGAAGGGTGAAGGGATTGACAGCCGCAATAAGCAGCCACAATTTTGGAATCAAGTAGATGCCACTTATTAGGATGGACACCATTCACAAAAAGTGACAAATAATTTCATCAGGTGCACCAACACACTGAATCTAGAAAATAATACATTATTTACATCACTGAGGTGGTGAATAAAGAAAGAAAAGGGCAGCAAACCAGTAACTAGATCATTGTTATTCACGCAGCAACACGCCAGGCAATATGAGAAATGACCAATACGGATGTAGGTCAGTAGAAAGCTGCCTTCTCCTTAGTTACCTAGTCTCCAACTTGAACACCCAATACGCAGCATTTTTATTGAAAAGTAGGAGGGCTTCGAACAAGCCAATATGCATCACCAATTTCAAATGATGAAATTCAAGGAGCAGACTACAAATCCTAGATAATGGAAAGGACACAAAGAAGTTGAGATTAACACTAGAAACCCTGTGCAGAAAATCACAGCCACCATCAAAATGGCTT
Source organism: Calotriton arnoldi (assembly GCA_963921515.1). Taxonomy (NCBI): domain Eukaryota; kingdom Metazoa; phylum Chordata; class Amphibia; order Caudata; family Salamandridae; genus Calotriton; species Calotriton arnoldi. Next base: position 5,714,530 of record CAWUFW010000023.1, read on the forward strand.
TATGGAATGTTCATGAGAGAATGTGAAATTGCCAAGGTGATGAAGTCAATAACAGTGGACCTGGTCACCTTCAACATGAGAACGTGAAAAGCAGAGGCAGCAGAATAGCAAATGAATCCAAAATAAACGTAAAATAATAAATAATGCATAATTATTCCCTTTAATTGTAAAAACATAATAGAAAAATAAACTTTATTTGTGGGAGATATGTGTACTACTCTAACTCCAACGAAATAAACATTGGGAAAGTGCATATATTTAGGGTGGGACAGAATTATTACCCGACTCCCCCAACAAACATTGAGGAAAGTACATATATTGCTGAAGGGGGCAAGATTTAGTATTCTATTTCCAGTCCAACTAGCACTGGAGAAAGTGTGTGTATTTGGGGGTTATATTCACAATTCTAATCCCAGTCCCACTAAAATTGGGAAAAGTGCATCTATTTGGGAGCGTCAAATTTTTCTAACTCCAACCCAACCAACATTGCTGAAAGTGAATGTATTTAGTAGGGTCAGATTTGCTAGCCTAACTCCAGCCCAACCAACACTGGAGAAAGTGCATATATTTAGAGTGGCGGATTTAATAGTCTAACTCCAGTCCAACTAATATTGGGGAAAAAGCGTATATTTAGGGAGATGGATTTACTATTCTAATTCCAGACTAACCAACGTTGGGGAAAATAATTCATTTTGGGGAGGTGGGTGTCAGATTTAATATTCTAACTCCAAACCAACAAACATTGAAATAAATAAATGCATATATCTAGTGGTGGCATATTTACTATTCTAACCCCAGTCCTACAAAAACTGGGGTAACTTTCATCAGACAAAAATTGTGGTAAATGCATATCATTGTCGGTGTGAAGAGGCATTTACTACTGTAACACCAGTCCAACAAGTATTGGTACTACTTATAAAAAAAACGACGTATTCAAAACATAATTTTAATACTGTACTTTGAAAAATCAGAATTCACTCCTACACATTGTTTATTTCTGAGTAATTTTAAAATATAACCCGCCAATTTTTATTTTTTTAATTCTTTCATTGTTAACAAAACAACAGCACAGATTTTCATTATTACAGTTAACACATCAAAGTAGTCAGTAATGTGGTACATACAGTTCAGCATTGCTATATTAATTCTGTTCCGGCCGGCATCCACTAGAACATTAGACGTTTGACTCTTCCGGGGATAATTGCGACAGTAGTTCGGGTGGCTCACAGATGTTCCCTCTATATGCATTCCATTTCCCCCATAATTGCATCCATTTCCTAGGGCATCCCCTTGATGTATACACTGTTTTCTCCCTAAACATGCACCAATCCATATCCTCTTCCCATTCCCTCAGTGTTGGGACCGTCTACACTCCCCACTTTCTAGCAATGTTTCTCATGTCAACCATCAAGCCTAGTGTCACCCATGTTTTCTCCTTGTTCCTCAAGTCCGTTGGTTCCCATATGTGTAATAAGCACTGTTTGGCATCCGCTGTCACTGGTTCTCCCATAGCTTCCCCCATACATGAGGTGACTCTGTTCCAGTATCTGCTGATATGAGGGCATTCCCATATATAACCCGCCAATTTAAAGATATAATGAATGTTAATAGTAATAACCTTCATATAACTTTGATATATTATACATTTCGTAAAAATATTTCTGAAATTAAATAATTGAAAAATAAACAAAATATACTACCAATATTATAAAATCAGAAAGATATGTAATGATTAAATCATTATTTAATTGTTAATAGAATATATCTGAAAATATAAATAAAATATGTTAATTTATTTTAAATTGAATATTATCAACTATATTTAGAAATATTTGTATTTAAAAATCTAATTATATCTTAATATTTTATTTTTATTTAAAACACTAGCCACCTTAGCCGCCAATAAAACCCACAATCTGGTAGCGAAGACAATAATTCAAAATAATAAAGTAATTCAATATATTATTAACAAATTAATAACTAACAAATAATTTAAACATGTAAAAACACAAAATGAGACATTTTTAAATAAAACACCAGCCAATCAATCAATCAAAAAACTTTATTCGCAATAAAAATTCACAAAAGAACACAAAACATACAGAAAAGGTACTCTTAAACAGGAAATTAAAACATATCTGATAAAAGCCATTCAAATGCCAGTTTAAGAGTGCATAGTAGTCTGTACAGTTCGTAATATGTGTGCAAAAATCGCATACCAATTAAAATAAATAAATCATCGTCCTGTGATTATCAGGGCATGACCATACAAAGTGAGATCACAAAAATATTTCAGCAGCATCAATATTATAAAAGGAAAGGAAGAATAAATAAAACTGCCAGTAAAATAACAAATAAAATAATCATTAAAGGCAATCCATCCATGAACCAAAAGTAGGTTTAAGGCTCATCCATACTCAATGATATAGCCATAAGGCGGCTAGCCTTTTATTCCTGTGCCTCCAGATATTCAGTAAAAATCGAGAGATGGCAAAAACTATAGATTGTCCTAAGGATACGGATTGCTGTGCCACAGCTACTGAACCCTAGGTTGCGGCAGAGTGGTAAGATGCATTTCCACCTGAAGCCGACATAAGATGGGCAAAATATTAGAACATGAACAATAGTTTCGGATACCTCGGGACAAAAGGTACAGTTCCTGTCTGTTGTGTTAGATGCATTCACCCATTTGGCCGTGACTGACCATAGAGGCAAGGTCCCAAACCGAAATTTCATACAAAGTGTTGTAGCTTGAGGAGGTTCAATCTCATCCATACATCCCTCTTCAAAGTAGCTATCTTTGTGTTCTAAGAAGGCAGTGGTGAGGGAACCCATACTAGCAGAGCCCAATGTCAAATTATCAATGTACTGCTAATATAGGTGCTTAAGCGCATTTTTCAATATCCCTAGAGCTACCTTGGGAGTAAACCACAGGTTCCCACATCCCATCTCATTCAACTGCCGCAGGACATATCTAAACTAGGGAATTCTGGAGGCCCCTGACAGACTCAAAACATCCTCCAGGCCCTGATGATATGGCGTCAGTGCTGGAGATACCAAGATCCTGCGCCAATACAGTATTGGTCGAGGGCCCACTTTTTCAGAGAGGGTTCTGAGACCTGCATCAAGCCGCAAGGAAATGAAGGGGTTCTAGCCGGAAGACTGGTGAGGAGTAGCAGGGACCTATTTTCTACTTTTTGCAAGCTTCCGGTGTCTATGTTGCTCCACAGTTCCCCACCATAAAGAGTAGCCCCTATTGTTGAAAGAATATAGATTTGGAGTGGGCAGGGTATTGGATGAAAAGAAGAACCTTGATGGGGCCTTAGCGTACCTCCTACGTTTTGCTCCATCTTAAGCCTACACTTTTGTATGTGTGGTATCCAGTCAAATTGTTCAGTGATCGTGATCCTAAGATATTAAAATATGCAAACTCTCCCCAGTGGGGCACCATTAAGAGATGGAGGGGAGTGAGCAGATGGGCAGGTGTCAAAGACCATATACTTGGTCTTACCAAGATTGACCTCCAGGCTACTCTGTTTGCAGAAAGTTCTGAATTGATCCAACAGCCTCTGGATCCCCATTGGAGACTTAGAAATTTAAAGTGTGTAGTCTGCAAACTAGGCGGCTAGGACCTTCCTATCAGCAAGATGCGGGACGTCATTTTCACACAGCGCAAGCTGGTTACTAAATCATTAATGTATAAAAGAAAGAGGGTGGGAGCAAGCACACATCCTTGCCTCACACCCCTTGTGACTGGTATAGGTGATGTTAGTGTACCCTGCCTGTGGACCACATCTAACCTGGGCGAAGTTGTTAAGAGTGTAACCTGATGATGATATCAAGGAGGTATTTTGGAACACCCAGCTCTGCCAAGACTCTCCAAAGGGAAGCCCTAGGTACCAGGTCAAAAGCTGACCGGAGGTCCACGAAAACCACATAAAGTCGCCATCCCCCCAAGATGACTTGTTTCCAGTAGATCAACTGGAGGCAAAAAACCTGGTCTATGGTGCTAATGCCAACCCTTAACCCAGCTTGCAATGGGGTCAGCAAATCCACATCTACCATCCAGTCCTATAGCCTCTTGAAGATAATCTGACTAAATACATTCTGTGAGCTATCAATCAGGCTAATAGGCCTGCAGTTAGAAGGAAGATCCCCTGGCCCCTTTTTAAAAACTGTGATAATCTCTGCCCCAGCACATGAAGTCGGCATGGGGGGACCACTCATTATGGAGTTAAAAACAAAACAAGATAAGGGCTCCAGATAACCTTTTTTGCCTTAAAAGGTTCCCTGGGGATTTTATCTAGACCTGAAGCTTTTTTCAGCGAAATCCAATTGATTGCTTTGTTAACTTCGTCAACTGTAATTGCCAAGGCTTCAGAAACATCAGAAATGATGACTGTATGACCACTAGCAATACAGATGCACCCATTAGCCAAAAGTGTACCGCTATTCTCACAGATAGATAAAGTGGTCCAGGGTAGAGTAGTGAGGCGTAGCGTGAAGTGGTGTAGAGTGGAGTATGCATGGTGTGGAAGCACACATTTTCAATTGAAATGACCATTATATTTGCACAGACATACACTATTACTAATAAAACTCTACAGTGCACAGACGAAAATATGTGGACATTGCATCACCACAGTTATGATCATTTTGTTTTGTTTAAATTTCTTTATTTGCATTTTTGGTGTTATTGTTACAGTATCCACTTGGTATATAGTACAAAATATATGATGAGATCTAACATATGGAGTTCATATATATATATAACTTGGTATCAAGACATGACAACTTGGATATGTTAACTATGCCAGGCAGGTGTCTCATTTCTCAATACGTTGACAACAATTACAATATGGCTTTTATACCCAACGAGAATGGTAATAAGTACCACCTATTTCTGATGTTTGCCATATCCTGACAGATTCATGAGTCGACCTGTCCACTGTGATCTGGACGGACCCATGTGGCCTATATTACAAAGAGTAGTGCAATACATATTTAACATAGAAATAAACTTGTTACAACAAACCAACACACAAGGATCGCTTCAGACTATTGTTGATGGCTGCGCCATGAGAATACCCATCCCTCAGCCCCGAGCCCCACCCCCACGAAAAACAGAGTAAACTGAAAGTTGAAGTCATCCCAATTCCCAAGTGTAACAACGGTACTCTCTTATATATTGTCGTTGTCGAATTGTTGTGCATGGTACCTGGGTTGTAGGTCACTTAGGTGTCTGCGTCCGGCCCAGCCCCTTCGCCATTTTGCGAATCATTACCCTCTGATTCTTGATCTACCTGTCTCACCTCCAACAATATCGTGTCCCAACATTGCGCAATGGGGTATTTGCACCAGCCAGCTGTCTCCTCCCTGTGCAGTGCCATACTTTCTGCCTGAGCCCCTACCACCAGTGAGTTTTTCCAGTTGTTGAGGGCGGGGGGGTGCCTGTTTTTCCATTGTTTAGTGATTAGCCATTTAGCTACTATAAGTCCTAGATCTGTGAATCGGGGAGTGACTTTGTGCTGCTTCAATCTGGGGAATAAGCCCAATATGCATTCTTCCCATGTGTGCAATTGGGTTCTATCAGTGTAGGCTGCCAGTGCCGCTGTCACATCTTGCCAGTATAGTTGCAGCGTAGGGCAGGACCACACTATATGTAGGAAGTTGGCGCCCACCTGCGTGCAACGAGGGCATGCTGAGTTAGTTAGTTGAAAGGAGCTGTTCAGTTTGTCTGGGGATAGGTATGCCCTATGTGTGATGTACGTCTGTATAACTTGAAATTTGGCATTTCGTGGTATCTGCGTAGGGCTGGCAAGAATCGTGTCCCATTCGCCATCTGTTAATGGAGTTCCCCTGTCCCCCTCCCACCATGTACGCAGGGATGTCATAGGCTGTAGAGTGTGAGTTAGTAAAGCCTCTGTCAGCCAATGTATAATGTGACTTCCATTGCCCATTTTATATGTAATGGATCAGCAGGTGCATTTCTGGTTCAGTGCTTATGTTCCCCCATGCCGTTGTAAGTGATCTTATGATTGAGTTATGTAATAGGAAATGACCTGTCGGCAAGTCATACTCACATAACAGGCTATCGAAAGGCATCAAAGTACGGTCAGCGTATAGGTCACCAAGTGTATGTATCCCGGCATCATGCCAATGTGTGAGTGTACTATTGAGGGTGCCCGTTTTGTTTCTCGGAGTCCCCAAGAGGGGCAGTGCTGGGACGTATGGAATTTTGCTCCTGGTGAGGTACAAGCTGCATTTGTGACAACGAAGAGCTAGGTAGGTGGGCGACGGGGTGGGTGGTCGAGCCATTGGGTGAAACAGATGGTAGATCTAGGATTGTGACCATGGCGGTTGTGTCGTAGCTGTATCTGCTAGATTAAGTCCAGCGAGCCATATCGTCACCCATTGGAGCTGTGCTGCTAAGTATTAGAGGTCCATGTTTGGGACAGCTAGCCCTCCCTTGTTTGGGGGTGCATATAGTTTCCAGAGTGCTATTCTGTGGCGGCCTGAGTTCCAGATAAAGCCCCGAACCAGCTGCTCCAGCTCACAAAACGTTTTGGTCGGGACATAGATAGGGAGATTGGAGAAATAGTACAGTAGCCTTGGCAATATTACCATTTTGGTCAAGGCAATTCTGCCCATCACATTCAGCGGTAACATTTTCCAAAATTTTACTTGTGACCTGATAGACGATATGGATCAGATTACCTTCCAAAATGTCGGCAGGACTGCAGTAGATAAAATTACCCAGGTATCTTAAGGTGGATGGTTGCCAGTTAAGAAGTGAATTGTTTATGAGAAGGACTGGGTTTCGGTTCTCGCTTCCGAAGGGGTACAGACACGACTTAGCCCAATTCACCTTCAGGCCGGACGTCGCTTCGAACTGCCCTAGTGTTTCCGCTATGAAGCTTGGTACACTGTGTAAGATCCGTGAGATATAGTAGATCGTCCGCATATAGCGAAACCACATGTAAGCCATCTCCCAGCTGGATACCCCAGTCTCCACCCCCACCACGCAATTGCGTTGCTAACGGTTGCATTGCTAGCGAGAAGAGCAGCGGAGACAAGGGACAACCCTGTCTGGTGCCTCTGTTAATAGTTACGCTCTCCGATGTTATGTTACCTGTGCGTACCCTGATGGTGGGTTGTGTGTAGAGCAGTCTGATCAATTGGAGAAAGTTGCCTCCAAACCCATATTAGCATAGTACCGCGAATAGGTAGGGCCATTCGAGTGAATTGAAGGCCTTCTCCAGGTCCAGGACCATGCAGCCCGAGTTGAGCCAGGTGACTGTGGCATATTCCTGAATTTTGAAGAATCTACGTACGTTCAGTGAAGTGTTCCGGGTGGGCACAAAACCATTTTGGTCCGGATGTACTAAGATTTTTACCAATGGTGCCACTCTTGGGGCGACGATGGATGATAAGATTTTATAATCTGTATTGAGTATTACCAACGGTCTGTAGGATCCTAATAAAGCCGGATCTCTGCCTAGCTTGGGTAGAGAGACCAGCAGTGCCTCCCTCTGTGTGGCCGTGAGCGTGAAATCTATTAGTGCAGCGTCATATACTCTTTTGAGCGGTGGTGCTAGTATCTCGGCGTAGGCTTTGCAGAATTCAGATGGCAAGCCATCTGGACCCGTGGTTTTCCCTGTAGCTAAGGAGCGCATACGTGCCAGGATTTCTTCCATGTTTATTGGGGCGTCAAGCTCTAGCCTCTGCTCCAGGGTTATTTTTGGGAGGGTGATGTCCCCTAGGTATTGGTGAATCTCCTCTGCCGTTACAGTGACTGTGGATTTGTATATCATGGCATAGTGTTGTGTGAATTCCCGATGGATACCCTGTTGCGAATAGGGTAATGTGCCTTGTGGGGAGCGAATGGATGTGATAGGGGACCTGGTGTCTTCCTGTCTGATGAGCCATGCAAGTAGCCTGCCAGCTTTATCTCCGATGTTGTGAGTACGAGCTGAATGTGCTGTGTAGTTAAGGCAACAAAGCCTTTCCAGTAGGCGAGTGTGTTCTGCCCTGTTCTCATGTAATCTTGTGCTGGACCGTGGGTCAGTGGCAGCGCGTTTTTCAAGGTGCGCTAACCCGTTTTCCAATTTGATAAGACCTGCCTCAAGTGTCCTACGCATGCTGGCCTGTGCACCTAGACTGTTTCCCCTTATCACCGTTTTAAAGGCGTCCCATTCTATTAAAACTGACGCGGAGTCTGTATTTTCATCAAAGTAGTTTGTCACAGCGGCCCCTAAGGAGTCCCGGAATGGTCTGTCTTCTAATGTTTCAGATTGCATGCACCATCTAGGGATTAGTGTTGTGTTATTGCCCCATGCTAGTTGAATCATGTGCGGATTGTGGTCGGAGTGGGTTCTCCCAAGATATTGAGGCTCTGCTATGACTGGTAGTAAGTCCTCTGTGACTAGTATTCTGTCAAGTCGGACATATAAATCGTGCGCCCTTGAGTAAAATGTAGACCTGATCAGTGGGGTTTCTGTGCCGCCAGGCGTCTACTAGGTGCCATTGTGCATTCCAGGTGTTTAATGCCTTCATGGCCGCGACAGTGGGTGCCCCGGGCAGTAGGGGAAAGGAGCGATCCAGGGACGTGTCAAGTACACAGTTATAGTCCCCCCAGAGTATCATTGGAATTTCATGCCAGGTCGACAATTTACTTGACAGGGAATCTAAAAATAATGTTTGTTCAGTATTGGGTGCCTATATTGACGCTATTACGACCGTTCTGCGATCTAGTCGACCCTTTACTATGGCATAACGGCCGTCTGTGTCTATGAGCGATTCCTCTGCTCTAAATGGGGTACCTGGTCTTACCCAAACCAATGTACCTCTTGCGTAAGCTGAGTAACCCGTGGCGTGTAGTTGCCCCCTCCATCTCCTCTGCAGGTTCGTCGCCTCAGGCCCTGTTAGGTGCGTTTCTTGTAGGAGGGCGATTTAGACCTGGTGCCAAGGTAGGAGTAAATCAGGTACCTCCGGGAATGAGTGTGTATCCCCCTTACATTCCATGTACATATCTTAATGGTCGTCATGGTACAGGGAGGAATATGGACTCAATGCTTGTGAGGGGTCTTGAGACAACTGAGGTATTTTGGAGTGGAGCCCGGGAGTGGCGCTGACTGGTGTATGTTTACTATGTCGTCTTGAGTATTGTGTTGAGCTGGTGTATGTTGGATAACTAACCTAATGAAAAACAAAACATGTAATACCAGTAGGGCGAGAATGCAACTAACAGTCGTCCAAACCATAAAACAGATAGACATATTGTCAGTGGTCAAGGGGGCAGGGTCTACCAGACGATGTGTATCAGTGAATGTGAGAGAGTTAGTAATCCCCCTTTTGACATGTGGAAAGCAACATCTGGGGCCTCGTAGGTCAGTGCGTGTGCCGTCACGCAGGTCATGGCGGTCTACGTGTGAATGTGAGGCAACAGTGCTTAATTACCATGGTTACACTTACGTTATTTGTGGCTTAGGCAAGGAGTAATAAATACCATAACTAGGAGGTGAGTATGTGAGACAATATTGCATGAGTCCCTTAATACTTGCATATTCGTCGCTGTAGCTTCTCAATTCGAGTCCATCAATCAGCATTCGGTATGTTATATTATGTCGTCTGCTGTCTGGGGCGTGATATCCGGTAGAGTCCCTGAGTTCTGTGAGTTCAAGGTTTCATCTGTGGATTCCGCGTTGCTAGCTCTGTTCGGTAGGCTTGCTTCCGATAATGAATCGCCCTGTGGACTTCCGATTTCTGCTGCTGCTTGTAGAGCGTTGCGCTGGTCCATTCTCATTTGTTCCAGGTTTGGGCCGAGATTCTGTGAAAGTGCTTGTTTTCTGCGCCTTTTTTCTCCTCTACGTTGTCTTGGCCCCTCGTTCAGATGTAATTTTACTGTTCTCCCATTAGGTAGAGCGTCTTCTGCAGGATTCAATGCGTCTAGCCATTCCCAAGCTGCGATGGGGGTATCAAACAAATGGGATTTGCCTTTTGCAATTATTCACAGGCGTGCAGGGACTAGCAGAGAATAATTGAGATCTAGTTGACGAAGTCTACATTTCACCTCCAGAAAGGAGTACCTTTGTTTCTGGACTGTTGCGGTGTAGTCTGGAAAGAACATGACTCTACTGTTCGCCACTTGTATATTCTGCATTTTCCTGGTCTCTTGTAATATTGCGTCTCTATCTTTGTAGTTTAGTATGCGAAACAGGAATGGCCTTGGGCCCATTCCTGGCGGAGGGGGTCTGTTCGACTCTCTATGCTCTCGTTCTATGACAAAATGTTGCGACAACGATTCTTCTGGCAACATGCTCCAGATCCAGTCCTCTGTGTAGGTAGTTGTGTCCCTTCCTTCTCCGCCCTCCGGCAGGTCTATAACAGGCACGTTATTTCATCTGGAGGGCCTTCTGAGTCTTCAGCTCGACTTTCAAGGAACTTCACTTGAGCCGTGACGCCTTTGAGGCGTTTTTCAGTGTTCAGGGAGAGTTCCGTCACTGTTGCCTCAAGCGTGCTTGTTCTGTCTGTAAGTTTCCGATGGTCTGCATGCAAGATCCAGAGCTACATTGTCAATTTTATTCTCGAGCGAGGTCCGTGTCTGTTCCATTGGGGTGCTCAGTTTCTCCACTGCTGCTAATGCAGCGTCTAGTTTATTGAACATAGTGTCTGTAGGTGTCTCTCCGGGCATTTTATCTGATTGGGAGCGGGACGGGGGCGGTTGGCCCGGTAGGCCTCCAGTACCTGACCTGAGACGGCCAATGTGAGACATATGTTGTCAGTGGATGGTGTGGTAGTCTCACCTATTCGATTTATGCAAGTATTACTGTATTCCGGTGCGTGGTTGCCCTAGCCCAAGAATCAACAGTTTAGGTACTTTGCGTGTAGGACAGCCGGTGAAGACCACGAACGTTGCAACCAACGTTGCCCCCAATGCCGCGGCAATGAACCCTTCTGTGGCTCTGTGAAGTCACCACCTCCTTGTGGCTCGTAGCACTACATGAGCGAGGAAGTTTATGCCACTGTTTCTCAATGATTCTGGGCGACCCGCTATGGCGTCATTCAATTTGCTGCTCTAACTGGTGTGTCCACTCCTTACTGCCCTTTTCTTCCGCAATCCCGTCTCGAGCTTCCCAGCAGGCATCTTCCTGTGTGCCCAACCCGTCCTCGGGCTAGCAGGCCCCTCTTTAGGGAGGTAGTCGTGGGGACAAGGTGCCCTGCTTACTGCACCCTTCCGGACAACCTCTGTGCTGGTTGTATCCCCTGTGCAGTCCAAGGGCTGTTCTTTTGTTTGGGCCGTGTTGACCCCAGTCTTATATTTACTGTGGGGGATCTTGATTGCACCCCTTTTTGCTTGGCCCCAGGCCCTTCAGGACCTCACTGCTGGACTACTCTGCTGCCGCTCTCCTTTTGTTTCCCCCCCTTTCCTTTCTGGTCCCCGCCTGGCCTACTAGGCAGTCTCCATGCCCGGCGCTGATCCTCTTCTGCCAAGCGCAGATTGTGCGTGCTGCGCCACTCCTTCCTCAGCAATGCTCACCTCCGTGTTGCCATGTGGTGGCGTCCGCAGACGATTAGGCCCAGAGTCATCCGTTTCTTCTGTGGGATGTTCTTCCGACTTCTCCTCCCGCTGCCGAGAGCTCTGCGAGCCCCAGGCGCCGCCGTTAGGCCGAAACTCCCGCCGCCTGGACCCTGCCTGCTCTCCATGCGTGGCTCGTCGATAGTGCTGCACATTCTTCTGGAGAAGTGAAGGGGCTCCGTCGCCGTTCTCTCCGTGAGACTGTTGGAGTGAACTCTCTGGATTGCGACAGGGCCTCGGTCTTGCAAAGCAGCCGTGGGCCGCGCCTCGGGCTTCTCGGCTCCAGGCCGTACCTCCTCCGTTCTGCCGCGTCATCCAACAGCAGCACACCGGCAACTGCGGAGCGCAGGGATTGACCACAAGCTCGTCGGATCATTGTGGAGCTGTTTGATGGCCCCAGGAATGCTTGACTCAGGATCAATTGCCGGATCTCAGGGGATGAGCGGCGGAGCTCTAACAAAGCACGTCCGCCATTATCGCCTGCGCAGCCACGCCCACCACAGTTTTGATCATGTTAAAGTATTTGTTTCCAACACACTTCAGAAATAAAATTTTTTTTGCTTCAGTTGTGTTCCTAATTCTGATATACTCTGAAATACTTACACAGATCATTTAGACATTGTTGTGTGCTAGAAAAAAACTCTTTCCTACGTACCCCCAGTATCCAGCAAGATTGTCACATGAATCCTCTCACTGTGAAGTCAGAGAAAGGAAAGGAAACAAGCACCCTTGGAGGACAGCACCTGACATTTGACCTCAGTCTTCGAATGCACAGAAATGTGACGAGATAAGAACAAGATTTTTACAGGTCTGTTTACAGAAAGGGAGAACTCGAAAGATAAGACAGCGCCTAACATTTGACCGCGGTTTTTGAATGCACAACAAACATTACACAAGATAAGAACAAGATTTAAAGACCTGTTTACAGAAAGCGAGTTTGTGGAAGAATACCATAAATACAGTTTGGGCAATGTTATGTTATGGTATGTTAAGGGCAATTTCTAGAGCGCACGTTCACCAGACAGTCTCTTGGCGCTGGGTTGCTGATACGGCTTTGTTCCACGGTTATTGGTAAGCCTGTTTGAATAGCCATGTCTTCAGGAGTTGTCGAAATCTAGTGTAGTTAGAAGTGGACCTGAGATCCAACAGCAGAGTATTCCACACTCGAGGGGCAGTGACAGAGAACCTGCGGCCTCCAGTCCTATGTTTTTTGCATGGGGCCTCCACCAAATAGTGAAGGTGGCTGGATCTCAGTTCTCTGGTGGGGCAATATTTGATGATCCACGATGGGAGGGGCGAGCTGAACCTGGACAGCCTGAAGCAAATCAAGCTGGCAAATGTAAAGCAAGAAAATGTGAGTTACAAAGCCAATAGCAAGCAAAGTGCGGAATGCATTCCTGGGGACTTTCTGACAGTCCCCAAGATGTCTTTAGCAAACCAGACAGCTGTGCTGTCTGGTAGGCTGCAACCTGAAAAGGTCACTTTGTTAAATCTCAAGTGTATATGATTGCAGTGTCATTAACCTTGTGACCCATAAGTTGCTGTTACACCATCAAATGTTGCAAGTTTGTTGCTTACAGCAGTATAATATTGTTTTGTATAATACAAGACTGAATAGGTTCACTTGATGAGATTTTTGATCTGTTATAATAAAGTAAAAAGATAAATAAAAAAATCGGGAGGGAAATATATGTATAAGACTGCATCTCCACTAATTTGAGGAATGATCACAGATGCATGTGGCCGACTACCAAAGGATAAAAGCCTGAACATCAGTACCCAATCATTGCTTTTGGTCTAACTTGTCTTGAAGGAATGTCCCGGCAGGGATGGATCAGAAGCCAACATTCTTCACTGTATTTAGAGGAATAAACCTATTAGAAACATGTCCATTGGTGTTCTAATAAGCCAACAAAATAATAGGTTCAGACAGGAGGAATGTCCAAATATATGAATAGTGTGGTCAGCAAGTGATGGGCTCTCAAAAAATCTCTTTTGAGAGCTCCAGGGTCAGCCTTAGTAAATTTATTTTAGCATTTAAAGGTGGCCAAACAATGAATGTCAAGTCAAGTCAAATATACTTTTATTTGATTCGTTAAAAATCATAAAAAGATGGAGAACCATCGTGGAACACGATACTTTAAGTGTACATTTTAAAAACATATTATTAAAAAGACAATAAGGTCATAACCGCGAACAGTGGACAACTAGTTAAATAAAGGTATTGACAGGTGTATCAGTGCAATTAAAGAATGTGTAACTACAAGTTATTTTTGGGCTACTTGAATTGAGTCACTTTTTTCCAGTTCTTTTGCCGCAATTTTCCAAAATTTTATGGCTCTACAAGACAGGGGAATCGACAACCCTCCAAGACACCTGATGACTGCGACTCTGCATGTTCTTATTTGTTCCTTCCTTAGAGCCTCCCGAAGGACGGTTTTTCGAGTTTCTAATAAAAAAGGGCAAGTGCATAGTAGATGTAATAATGACTCGTCCCCTTGTCCACAATGGCGGCATTCATTGGTTGGCCATGTCTGTTTCCATTTCGGGGTCAGATCCTTCGAGGGAAATGACCCCATTCGTAGCAGCGTCAGATAATGCTTTTTCTGGTGGGAGAAGTGTTCAATCAAATACGGTTGCGGCTTCAGCTTCTGGTAGGCATGTATCACAGCCCAAGCGTGATTTTTTTTGCAAAGGTAGTTTTGTCCGTTAATAGAGAAATCCGCTTGATGGCATTATTCACAGCGGATTTAAATCCTGAGTACGTTGCAGGGGTAAACCAGGCCTCCTCTAGCTGTAATGCCGACAGGGATTCCTTCAAAACTGTTGTGGTTGAATTGACTAGCCTTACTTGATTTTCAATCTCTACCCAACAGTGGTGGGCTAAGGTGTTGTCTTCTGCTTCCCTCATCCTCCAGTAATACTTTACTAGTGCGCCTTGTCTGGCCGGGATCTGATTTTTTAATCCATATTCTAGGCGGATTTGTGCCTGTGAGGTATGTAGCAGTATTAAAAACAATCTCTTAAAAAATGTGGATTGTGCTGTGTTTAAAACTGTGGCATCTTTAATATTCAGGATTTCCGAGCCATAAGCGATGGAGGGTAGGAATTTTGCTGCAATCAGTTTTAGCAGATGACCGATAGAGCAGCCAATGAGCTTTTTTTTTAAGGTCTTAAAAGCAAACAACAATTGTTTGGCTTTCATGCGTCCTTGGTCCAAATGTAGCTTAAAGTTAAGATTGCAATCTAGGTGAAAACCTAGGTATTTGTAGGAAACTACCCGGGTCAGTGGTTGCTCACCCAATTTCCAGGAAAATGTACGCTTTTTCGTTGTTTTATTGTGTTTAGAGAAGCACATCACTTTTGTTTTTTTGGTGGTTAATCATTAGTTGGTTCAGGGTGGTGTAAGCTCCCAATTCCGTAATCAGTCTCTGCAGGCCTACGGGAGTTTGTGCTAGCAAAACGATGTCGTCCGCATATTGGTGCAAGGTGTCGATATTTTGCTCAATTTTGGGGGATCGGCTTGAATTAACCGAAGGCGCTTATCAAGATCGGAGGTGTAGATGTTGAATTGACAGGGCGCTAACACGCAACCCTGTTTTAACCCATTAAATGTTGGCATCTTGTCGGTTAAACTGCACCCATCTCCTTTCTTGATTTGGACCCACGTGTGTGAGTAGAGATTAATTATGGCCTCCAGAAGTTTAGACGTACCCCCCAGCCTTGCATTTTTGCCCATCACTTTGCTCTCGAAACTTTATCGAAGGCCGCTTTAAGGTCGATAAAGCAGGCATACAAGGGCGTAGATTTTGCAAAGGCTTGATTGGCTAGGAGAGTAACCGCAGAGATGTTAGTAAGGGTGCCCATCCCTGCCCGAAAACCGGTTTGCGTGTAAGGTGTTTGGTTTGTTCAACTAACCCAAGCCTCTAAATCCACCAAGAGATTCAATGCGTATATTTTCGCCTCCACGTCAATTAGTGCAATCAACCTATAATTAGATGGATCCGAGCAGGAACCCAACTTGTAAATTGGATTTAGAATATTTCCTCTCCAAGACTCAGGGATCAGACTGGAGGCAATTGCATTAGTAAAAAGAGGAGTCAAGAGACCAGACCAAAATGAAGGATCATGCCGAAACAGGGCATTTGGTAAACCATTGGGACCTGGGGCACCCTCTGGTTTTAAATTTTTTATAATTTTTAGCACTTGTTCTTGTAAAAACGACACAGAAACTTCGGGTGATTCATGAGTCAAGATGACATTGACTGGTCCTGCACCAGCGGCCCCCTTCCCTGTTGGTGTTCCGCTATTTAGGGTATTTGAAGATGGAATTTCGTTATATAAGAGTTCAATATGGGCTCTCCAAGTGACCTCCATTACGTCCCAGTTATGATGTCGATTCCTGCCGTTTAATAGCTGATTAATGTGTTCCCAAAAGAGCTTGGAGTCCCTTAGTTTACAGGCATGGAGAAGTTTCGCCCAAATGAGTTCGTGGAACTCTTTCTTTGCCATTTTTGTATCCCTTTTTAACTTTTTTCTTGTTTTTGATATTAAGAGCAGGAGTTCCTGGGGGTGTTCTGGTCCCCGGGTTCGTAGTTGTCTTAAGTACTTATTTAATTGTTGTTTTTGTTTCCTCAGACTTTTGGTGAACCAAACTGCTCCTTTTGATCTTCCTGCTTTATGGCCGTAGGCATGATTTGAATTTTTTTTATTTACTTCATGAATGAATGACTGCCAGGCCTTTATACTCAAGGGTTCGAGGTTGAATCTTTCCAAGAGACTGGTATATGTACTCGTAATATCCTCAATGCTATCCTTTTTCCAGCAAAGACGTTTTAGGTTATAACATTGTGTTTGAAGAGACATCGCATTTGCTTTCGCTGGGATTGCGAAGGTTCCTAATAGACTAAAAGATTGCGGTTGATGATCACTTTCCGCCCTATCTTTTATTTGAAAATTCACAATGTACGGGAGAAGATCATAATCCGTAAAGGTGTAGTCGATGGTTGAGCGTGTTTTTTGGGTAACCCTTGTGTGTGCTACGGGGCAATCTGTCGGGCTTCGACCGTTGAGTACACACATTGAGAGGTCGTCCAGGCGGGCCGCGCATCTCTTACCGAGTGTATCACGTCGATTAGAGGCTGACATGGCCCCTATTGTACCCTTTTTCCTGCCATATTGTAAGTTCATGTTAAAGTCGCCCGACAATATGATGTTAGCATCTGGGTAGGCAAGTTTTAATGTTACTAATGATGTAATTAGTTGTTCGATTCTTGGCCTCTTTTGTTTAGACGCGGGGTGAATATAGATGTTGATTATAAGCAGACTGTAGATCGACGAGGCGTCAAGTTTGACGCATAGCAACCAGGAACAATCTAAGTCTATAATAGAAGCATGCCATGGGATATCTGTCGAGATGAAGGTAGAGAAACCCCCTTTTGCTCTTCCATATTTTGTAGGTCTCTTGGCCGGGTTCAGGAATTCCTTATAGCCAGTTATTGATGATGTGATTTTCTGCCAAGTTTCTTGGAAAAGAAGAATATTGTACTGTGTGATAAATTCCATGAAGTCGGGATCTTCTAATTTTGTATTCAGACCGTACACGTTCCAGGAACAGATGTTGCAACCCTGATATAAGTGTGGAGCTATTAAAGAGTTTGTTCATGCCATTCCAAAGGGTGTGCCTATTGTATTCAAGTGCCGGGAACCCGGAGGCTTAGTAGCTTCTGGATGGTCAAAGGTGATGGTAATTTTCCTGGCCGTGTACTCTTTACCCTTTAATGGGCTATGTTGATCCGGGCCTTTTGCCCCCTTTAACAGACCCGCTGTGTGAATTGGTGGTTGTAACGGGCTGGGGTAATGGGGAGGTACTATCTTTTTTAACTCGATACCCCAGTTGGCGAAAGAGTCCTTCTGCTGCCAAATCTGCTCGGTGAGAGTATTATTGGCGAACGTGGCTGTTGTAATTTCTTGACCGATGGGACTCGAGTTTTGTTTGAACTCAATACTTTCGATGTCATTGGTATTAATATGACTCAGAGGGGGAAGGGCTTTAAATAGTTTAAACAATACGCTTCTATTAAGAATATCATGCGTTCCCCTTGAGACATATTGAGGATTAAAGACCAATTTGTTGTTATTTGGAAGGTCACGCTGCAACACATTAGCTGAGCTCCTTTCCGTTCCTTCCTTAACCACCGTAAACTCCGAGGGAATCGGGTATGAATTCCGAAAGGCATGTATGTTTTTTTGTGAATGAGTTTCGCTTTTCCTAACATGGGTACCTTCGTAGCCTCCCTGGCTTTGGTTGTGAATTGTTTCCGGATTGCGTCTTTCTTCTATACCATTTTCCTCAGCCAAGTTGGCCTCGCCCAGGCAAGTTTTCCTCATTACAGTCGTGGTGTTCCCTGCTATTAATTGTTTGGCCTGAGTTTTTGAATTGTGTTTCTGCTTCCTTACTGGAGGTTTGAATAAGTTATATATTTTTTCTGGCGGGGATTGCTCCCTTGTGTTATAATTTGGGGTTCTAGAGATAGCGGACGAATTAGGTGATGCAATCGGTTGCTCCTTGAGGCTTGCTGCTTCTATGATGTTTTGAATTACTTTATCTTCACATTGGTTCCCGTTTTGAACAGACATTGCCAAGATTAAATCAGATGCCTGGCTAGTTTGTTTGCTCTTTCTAGACTTTCTCAGTCGTTTTCTCTCCTGTTTGGTTAATGGCTTAGTTACTTTTGATTGCCTTGCTGGAGACTGCTTGCGTTGATCAAAGAGTGAAAGATCCAAGACACCTGAGTTGTCAAGTACTCGTGATGGTTTAGGTATTGGTGTATTTGCCTTGATTGGCGCGATGGTTGGTCCTATTTTGCTGCTTTTTTGCCCCACGATAAAACTGGGACGTTCCAAGTCCGTTTCCCTTAATACTTCTTTTTCTTTCTCTGCTGATGTTGCTGGCTTAGTTAAAACTTCCCTTGTTGTACCCAGTAATTCTGCTCTAACTGGTGTGTCCACTCCTTACTGCCCTTTTCTTCCGCAATCCCGTCTCGAGCTTCCCAGCAGGCATCTTCCTGTGTACCCAAACCGTCCTCGGGCTAGCAGGCCCCTCTTTAGGGAGGTAGTCGTGGGGACAAGGTGCCCTGCTTACTGCACCCTTCCGAACAACCTCTGTGCTGGTTGTATCCCCTGTGCAGTCCAAGGGCTGTTCTTTTGTTTGGGCCGTGTTGATCCCAGTCTTATATTTACTGTGGGGGATCTTGATTGCACCCCTTTTTGCTTGGCCCCAGGCCCTTCAGGACCTCACTGCTGGACTACTCTGCTGCCGCTCTCTTTTTGTTTCCCCCCCCTTTCCTTTCTGGTCCCCGCCTGGCCTACTAGGCAGTCTCCATGCCCGGCGCTGATCCTCTTCTGCCAAGCGCAGATTGTGCGTGTTGCGCCACTCCTTCCTCAGCAATGCTCACCTCCGTGTTGCCATGTGGCGGCGTCCGCAGACGATTAGGCCCAGAGTCATCCGTTTCTTCTGCGGGATGTTCTTCCGACTTCTCCTCCCGCTGCCGAGAGATCTGCGAGCCCCAGGCGCCGCCGTTAGGCCGAAACTCCCACCGCCTGGACCCTGCCTGCTCTCCATGCGCGGCTAGTCGATAGTGCTGCACATTCTTCCGGAGAAGTGAAGGGGCTCCGTCGCCGTTCTCTCCGTGAGACTGTTGGAGTGAACTCTCTGGATTGCGACAGGGCCTCGGACTTGCAAAGCAGCCGTGGGCCCTGCCTCGGGCTTCTCGGCTCCGGGCCGTACCTCCTCCGTTCTGCCGCGTCATCCCACAGCAGCACACCGGCAACTGCGGAGCGCAGGGATTGACCACAAGCTCGTCGGATCTTTGTGGAGCTGTTTGATGGCCCCAGGAATGCTTGACTCAGGATCAATTGCCGGATCTCAAGGGATGAGCGGCGGAGCTCTAACAAAGCACGTCCGCCATTATCGCCTGCGTAGCCACCCCCACCACAGTTTTGATCATGTTAAAGTATTTGTTTCCAACACACTTCAGAAATAAACATTTTTTTGCTTCAGTTGTGTTCCTAATTCTGATATACTCTGAAATACTTACACAGATCATTTAGACATTGTTGTGTGCTAGAAAAAAACTCTTTCCTACGTACCCCCAGTATCCAGCAAGATTGTCACATGAATCCTCTCACTGTCAAGTCTGAGAAAGGAAAGGAAACAAGCACCCTTGGAAGACAGCACCTGACATTTGACCTCAGTCTTTGAATGCACAGAAATGTGACGAGATAAGAACAAGATTTTTACAGGTCTGTTTACAGAAAGGGAGCACTCGAAAGATAAGACAGCGCCAAACATTTGACCGTGGTTTTTGAATGCACAACAAACATTACACAAGATAAGAACAAGATTTAAAGACCTGTTTACAGAAAGCGAGTTTGTGGAAGAATACCATAAATACAGTTTGGGCAATGTTATGTTATGGTATGTTAAGGGAAATTTCTAGAGCGCACGTTCACCAGACAGTCTCTTGGCGCTGGGTTGCTGATACGGCTTTGTTCCACGGTTATTGGTAAGCCTGTTTGAATAGCCATGTCTTCAGGAGTTGTCGAAATCTAGTGTAGTTAGAAGTGGACCTGAGATCCAACAGCAGAGTATTCCACACTCGAGGGGCAGTGACAGAGAACCTGCGCCCTCCAGTCCTATGTTTTTTGCATGGGGCCACCACCAAATAGTGAAGGTGGCTGGATCTCAGTTCTCTGGTGGGGCAATATTTGATGATCCACGATGGGAGGGGCGAACTGAATCTGGACAACCTGAAGCAAATCAAGCAAGCAAATGTAAAGCAAGAAAATGTGAGTTACAAAGCCAATAGCAAGCAACGTGCGGAATGCATTCCTGGGGACTTTCTGAAAGTCCCCAAGATGTCTTTAGCAAACCAGACAGCTGTGCTGTCTGGTAGGCTGCGACCTGAAAAGGTCACTTTGTTAAATCTCAAGTGTATATGATTGCAGTGTCAATAACCTTGTGACCCATAAGTTGCTGTTACACCATCAAATGTTGCAAGTTTGTTGCTTACAGCAGTATAATATTTTGTGTATAATACAAGACTGAATAGGTTCACTTGATGAGATTTTTGATCTGTCATAATAAAGTAAAAAGATAAATAAAAAATAGGGAGGGAAATATCTGTACAAGACTGCATCTCCACTAATTTGAGGAATGATCACAGATGCATGTGGCCGACTACCAAAGGAAAACAGCCTGAACATCAGTACCCAATCATTGCTTTTGGTCTAACTTGTCTTGAAGGAATGTCCCGGCAGGGATGGATCAGAAGCCAACATTCTTTACTGTATTTAGAGGAATAAATCTATTAGAAACATGTCCATTGGTGTTCTAATAAGCCAACAAAATAATAGGTTCAGACAGGAGGAATGTCCAAATATGACAGTGTGGTCAGCAAGCGATGGGCTCTCGCAAAATCTCTTTTGAGAGCTCCAGGGTCAGCCTTAGTAAATTTATTTTAGCATGTAAAGGCGGCCAAACAATGACTGAATCTAGTAACTTCTGCTTATGTCCGGGTGAAGGCATTCTTTTGATTTACAAGAATACAAAAACAAGGATTAACAATTCAACAAAGCAGAATCAAGAGAAAACAACAGTCTCTTGGGGACACAAGAGAAGTTAAAAGTACCTAAAGTGAAGCAGAAAACACAAGAAAAGACATAATTTCCAGATTTGCAAACTGGCTTCAAAGAAAATAGTTGAGAGAAATGTTTTTCTGCAAATATGCATCAGATACATGAAAAACAGTCAAAGTTACACAAACAAATTGGGCAATAAGCGCATTCATGTTCATTGGTTGGGCATGGTGTAAAAGCTGTAACAAGTTAGTGACACATTATCAGTGTATTTTCATACCTTTAATATCAGCTGCTGAACAAATTGCATATTATTACCTGAAATAAGTCTACTGGTCATTCCAGCTTCAAACCTTAGTGCAGCTTGTTTGTTCTCAAATAAGCCAGAATGTTCCCTGATCTCACTCCCTCGTCACACAGTCAAAAGCTTGCATTAGATTTGGCAGTCGATCCACTAATTCTGTGGGCTGAGAAGAGCCCGCTAATCTTACTTTTCTAAGGATTTGATGACCTCCAAAGAAATGCTGATATTCTTCTCCCTTCTCACAAATCCCTGCACCTCATCTTAATCAACCACCAAAGGAAAGTAGTTAGCTGGAAACCAGAACCAGATGAGTGGTCTTACAACTTTTCAGTGAAATATCACTAGAATGGATACAAGAGGATTAGAATTCAGGATTTAACACTCTCTCTCTGAGAAAATTAAGGCATATCCTGATGTTGACAAAGATCCTTTCAACAGAGGATGGGCAGCTGTGATCAGCCACTTTTTTCATTCACCACTTTCATATTGCATGTAAGTTGAGTACTGGACACTGGGGTGAAATTGACTTTTTGCTTTAAATATATGATCCCCTACTAGGAGAAAGAGGAACCTTCATAGATTATGTAATGCACCAAAGCGAAAAATCATGTTCTGGGGAGAGATTGTTGTGCCACCATAGACAAAAAATTGTGCATGTGAAGCAAAGGAACTGATGTCACTGTGAGAAGACCTGCTAAGGCACCTATTGCTCTTGGTCCTTGAAAGCTGGCTAGGGGAACGGCATCATACATTTAATTCTATTGTTTAGGAGAAGATGTCTGCCCAAGCTGGGTAGATAACTTAAGAACATCTTGGTTCACGCAGTATCTTGCAAGAGACCGATAAAAAGGCTGATCTCTAGAGATGGCCATCCTGTCCTTTTGGAGGTGGTAATATTAGCTCTTCACTGGACATGGAAAGTACCTTTTCCCACTGTTGATGCTCTTATTTACGGGATAGCTATATTTTTGTTGTACTTATAAATTGTAATGCACTGATCCCTATTATTGGTCCATTATAGTCGTATTTGTATGTGGCTTCTCTAGTAATGAACATTCTTTTTTCATGTTTTCAACCGTGAAACAAGTGGCGACTGACTTCTGATTCCAACCAAAAGTCTGTCCGGCCAACACTATCAAATGTGAGGATGAAACCATCCTTCAGATACTGGAACACGGCTCTGGAGTTTCCAGAATAGGATACTGCAATCTAGAGTTGGGTGCTGAGAATCAGACCTTGAGTGGCTGTCACATAGACAAATGAGGTTGTTGATGATTTTCAAACCAGTGACCACAAAGGATGGGTAGAGATTTGCAGATGATTGTGTTTCCAGTGGAAATGATGAAAGCCCACCTTTGGGGAAGTGGAATCAAAAACATAATTTAGAGAACAACAAAATACAAGTCTATCAGATGTTGTGTCATGTATATAGTCTTTTGGATGGGTGCAAGTGTACTGTGGGTCAAAGCTAAAACCTTGAAATGCGCGCAGCACTAAACAGAAATCTAAAAAAAACATGCATCATTGAAGAAGAACTGGACGACCAGCCTCTGCTAGGAAGCCTGAAAGTCAGAACTCTGCAGATACCCGCCTGCCATGTAACTGAAGTGTGTACCTTACCCAGAGACACAAAACACCCACGTAGGACAGTGATTGAAAACCTGGGAATACTCTCACCTGGCAGTATTCACTTACCAGAGTGGCCTACTGGTAGAAGTACTTTGAGGTGGTAAGTGGTGACACACTAACAAAAAAACAATAAGCAAATACAAAAAAAAGGCCTTCTTAAATGAATTAACTAGAGTCGTAATGGTGTGCACCTCTGAGTGACCATCATTTTTAGTGTCATCATGTGTACATTTTGGAGCAAAGGAATAGGTGCAAGAAACAAAGGTGCTTATTTACAAGCCCCTTGTGCCACATGTGCGTCCCTTATTATCACATAAAAAGTGACGCACCAGCGGCGCAAGGGGCTGGTAAATGACCCCCAAATTACTTTGGTCTTCTTTATAAGTTCATCACTACCTCATATGGGTGACATCGGGGCCAGAATTATTAACAAGTGTTTTATCACATAAAAAGTGATTAACCGGCGGCGTAAATAAGCCCCAAACTACTTTGGTCTTCTTTATAAGTTCACCGC
Organism: Calotriton arnoldi; assembly: GCA_963921515.1. Taxonomy (NCBI): domain Eukaryota; kingdom Metazoa; phylum Chordata; class Amphibia; order Caudata; family Salamandridae; genus Calotriton; species Calotriton arnoldi. The sequence goes on from CAWUFW010000023.1 coordinate 5,738,194, forward strand.
TACCTCATCAGGGCGACACTGGGCCCAGAATTAACAAGAGTGTTTTCCTGTGAAATAACAGGTATCACAAGTTAAAGTCTCCAGAATGGTGAATAACCTGCTGGACCAGGAATTATTAGGTCCTTTTGCACAGGTTTTCCCTGATTCAGTGAAGTTTAACACAGACATTTACCACCTTCTCTGAGAACATGGTACATGTGGCGGAGCGAGTGGGGGGTCAAGGGATGTGGGGCGGGTGTCAGGGAGGCTGCAGGTTCTCTTGGAGAACATTGGGGCATATTATCAAGGGCCGGCGATAAATATCGCAAAGCGCGCTTAGCGCTTGCATATTTATCGCCGGCTATCTCTGGAATTTATCGCCCGGTTAGCGCGTTATTAACAACGCGCATCGCTGAGGCGATAAAAATGTCAGAGATAGCGTGGATATCGCCGCCGTTTTAAACGGCGATATCCTAGATGATAGGGCCTGTGGTCTTAGCCACAGAATCCACCCCCCATGTTAAGTATGCCTTAGTCAGGAATTTAACAGACGTTAAATTCCTGCGTTAAGGCATACTTAACGCGATTAAAATAATTGCTTCCCCGCATTGTAAATATCGCGAAGCTGCCTTCGCGATATTTACCCATGTTGTTTCCACAGACACGCCTACTTTGCATCTCATTATCGATGCGAAGTCAGGCGTGCTGGAAACGGGAGCAAAATCAGCAAAACACGCGATAGCGTGTCTTTGCTGATAAGGCGATATAATTATCGCCGCTTTTCAGCCGAAAACGGCCGCAAAAGCGGCGATAATTGTTTATCGCCGCCTTGTTAATATGCCCCATTGTTTGTTAACCCATGGTTCTTTTGGGAGAGGATAGGGGCCTGACTCTACCTCTGCCCTGCAGCCCCAGACACAGCTTTGCCAGGGTGCAGATCTGCACCTGGTAACACCGGTCTGATATTTCCAAATCCACAAATTTCAGGCCCAGAAACAAAGGGCCATTTGGAGCTCCCCTTAGCGGTATCTTCCCTGGGGACACCGCACCGGCCACATCATAATGGAGGCCTTTGTGTACTTGCTGGCTATGGTACAACAAACTGTTATGCTATGTGCTCATACTTGTTCACCCTTAAAATGATACTGCACTCTTTCCAACACATGCTGTCCACCGCTGGGACAAAGACAGCACAGCATTTTACACTTAGATCTGCAAAATAAATTCTGCAGTGTATTTATTTTATTTACAGAAATGTCATTTAGCTCATTGGCTGCTAAAGAAAACCTGCTCTCTCTTTAGTCCTTTGTAACTGACTTGAATGCTCATGTTCTAGTACAGATGCAGTGCCTACTCGGGTGACACAACAGCGAGTTCCAGGCAGTGTCTTGTTGCTCACCTGGAGGCAGTGGATAGGAAATGAGGCATTTTACAAATTGTAGAAGGGTCGTATCGAGGTAAAATAGTGAAACAAAGGGGGAAGCAAAAGACAAACATAAAGGAAGGACTGTGCTGGGCTGTGATCACTGCAACAATATCCTTAGCCACAGGGCATTTCTGGCTTCTAGAGTGCTTTGAACCACCCAGAGATGAAGCTGAATGAAGCCGTTGGGTTTAGGCTCTGTTGCACACAACACCACCCTTCTTGTTTACTTTATTTAGTGATACTACATTTTTTTAATGTTAAACTATTTTTTTTGGGTGCATTTTTACGTGATAAAAAAGCCCTCAGAGTACATGGGGTGATTGCAGGGCTGTAATGCCACATGCTGAAACTATAAAAAGCACCTCAAATGAATTATACTGGAATCTGCACCGCTAGAGAAGCTACTATGAAAACCAGCACGCCCTTCTTATACTGGAAACTCGGTTTATATCCCACTTTTTCAAAATAAAAACAGTATTTTCATGTTACAATTAAAACACAAACGTTGTGAAGCCTAAAGCTCAACCAGCCTTTAATACAAAATGGCAGGCTGCACAGCAACAGATCAGAGAAAATTGTCTTTTCAACTGACCAGGACTCTCTAGAAAAAGGTCAGTTGGAGCATAGAGCTAAAAATATACAAAATTCAAGCAAGTATATATATGTTTTCTATCTAATCAGGTCAATAAAGCTTAATCACATGAGAGAAGCCTGGTACTCTCAGTGAAATCTCATCTAATGAGCAGCTGTGAGGAATTCCTCCCAGAGGTAGGGCTGGGCATCCTTGAGGAACAGAGATCATTCATACATATAATACAGTTGCGCCGGATGCAGGTAAGAGCGGTGAGGTGGGGCGGGACAGGGAGCGGGGGGTGAAGTCGACAAACGACAACGAGGGAAAATAAAATTTTAAAAAAGAAAAACACTTACCTTGCGCTCGCCTCATCGCCGAGTCGGCCCACCGCGCTTACCTGCACCGGCCGCGACTGATACAATACTGGACTCATCATTCTCCTACATCCGGCTTTCATTTGCCAAATTCGAAAGCATGGTTGCGCCTTTAGAAAATATGCATTCTGACCTCTGGGCCTACTTGAGCCATGTAAATTAGCAAATATATTCAATATCACAGGAATGTTCAAACTACTATAAAACAACATCCATATTTCATAATAAAATATTAGTACATTCTGGTTATATATGTGGTGGTTAACACTGTGGTACACAGGAGTGTATGAACTTGGTGCAAGCTGGAATTTAAGTTTTTACATTCATAAGGACTGGGGTCACAGATGTACTATATGTTTACGCGAGCACTCACACAACACATGGCAGCGATCATTGGCACAGTGGACCACTGAAGGAGCTAAAGCGGTGTTAGAGATTTTTCAGCATTTATATTTTTGTGCATCATTAACAAAGTGCAGAAAGTTATTTTACACTTGGTCGCACATGTGCATTCTTGTTAACTAGCCCTCAATTTGGGTCTAGTAGCCATGATTTTCAAAATAGATGTCAATATTGTCCTCCCCTGCATGTCTCACAGCCTGTCATTTCTGCAGCACGTATCTGAATAGAATATTATTTGTTCATTTCCATTGTCATTGTTTCTGCCGTCTTCAATGAACTTTACCCGACTCAGTCACAAAACTGCAACTATACCCTATTCACTAGATCACTATACCCTATTCATTCATATAACACGGAGCAGTTCATGAATCTAGTTTGTTCCACCATCACTGGATGGCATTAGCATAAAGTGGGCAGAGTAATTAGTCATGTAGTGGAATAGAGCTTAGGTGCTAAGGCAATATGACGTTTAATGTTCCAGTGTTCTGATTTGCTAATGAAATAATACATTTTCTCACACCACGGTGATTCTGCAGTTTTTATTATTTATTAATATTATTAATTTAGAGTTTTATATATCGCTAGCTAGACCCGAAGGTATTACAGTGCTTTACATGGTATGTAAAGACGTTTACTTGAGGTACATGTGAGGATTAGTGTGGGTCGTAACAGTTGACCAAAGAGTGTAAAACAATACAGCATTAAGGTAGTTAACAGTCAGGTAACAAATAACAATACAATTAATGTAGTTCACAGTCAAGAAACATAAATAATGATTGTAGTGTGACGTACCACACAAACAATTGTTCTCCAAACGGGAGTTCTGTCATTCACTGTCCAAATTGTACTTAAAGTATCTTAGAAATGCATGTGCTTCGTACAAATTGACTGAAATGTCAGAGCATAATGTAGCTCCTCAGAATGTACACAAACATACGCAGTTCTAACCAAATTTGTCAAATCAAAATGAACAAATGAATCATAAAGTCCATTGGGCAAAATGGCTTTTCAGCATGAGTGCAGCAGATGACATCATAAGCGTGTGCCTCTTCTTAACCCCTTCGATGCTCATGACGAGCTTAGCTCGTTATGCTGCGCGGTGGGCGTGTGCGCATGACGAGCTGAGCTCGTCACGACCACGCCCGCGATCGGAATGTCCAGCACCTGAGCGGAATTCCGTTCGCGGCGAAGGTGTTAAACATGGCACAGCATCATTTTTCCCTTCAGCACAGTGCAGCACAGATGGTTTTCATGGAGTGCTGCACTTCATGAATGTTAGTTATTCTGGGCTGGGATTTGCTAGGATCTTGTGTATTAAAGAATAGGTGACCTGTTTCTGCTCCCACCTTCCTCAAGGCTTTAACAGCCTGGGTACAAACCGGACAGGGTGGGGCACAAATTTAGTTATGTGGTATTGTTTAGGATAAATGTGAGAAAACAGAAAATTTGACATCGCGAGTGGGGTATATATGGGTACTGCTGAATAATAAATACATAATTAAATGAGCATCCCTGTGGGGTGCATAGGAAACTGTGAGAAACTGGGTTGTCGGTTGAATGGGGGGTGACCCATGGTCAAGCAACAGCCACAATCCCTGTCAGGGTGAACCACAAAAAGTCACTAAATTAACCTGTGCGTAACCCTCTGATAGCTTGGCACAAAAGCAGTCAGGCTTAACTTAGAGGCAATGTCTACACTATTTATGCAAAAAGAATCCATCGTTCTTTTGCTCACCATGCCACCCCAGTTTAGACACAGCCATATGCAAATCAGTCTTGACCCTGTTCCCCATGAAAACAGTCCAGCCCAAACTGCCAGGCCAGGTCTTCCCTGGACTGGAAACAAGCATCATGTGACCGGTTTCGGGGCATCACCCCTCATCAGCCAGGCTAGCTTGACTCCAGTGGCATGGAGAGCACGGGACCTACGTCTGGGCATACCCGTCCCACTCGGGGTGACAAATGCAAAAAGAACAATTGATGGCCAGAATGCTGCACAATGTCAAACATTCTCTCAGTATGGAGATCTGGGCCCAAATCCATCATTTGTTTGCTCCCCATGCCATTCCAGTTCAGACCCAGCCATTATTTATGCAGCACATAAACAGTAGTATAGTAAAGTGAAAACACATCACAAGAGAAATCCCACACCAATTTAGAAAAATAGAGCTACATTTTAATACATTTTTAACACCAAAATGATAGGAATCCAATCAGTTGAACGAGAGTTATGAATTTTTAAAGTTTTTAGTAAAAACCAGTGCCTAAAAAATCAAAGTGCCAACTGCGGACATCTAGTCACGCGAGACCAGGTCAAAGTCAGAAAATATGGCTGACCGCAATGGAGCGCCGGTCGCATACAAGAAGTGGATTGGGACCAATTGCCGCTTACCTTCGGACTTAAAGGAAATTTCAAAGAAAATGTTCTGAGACGGTAAAGTTCCATGGAGCGAGGCTACAGGAGGTGTCCGAGGAGGCAGCGTTGTCATCAGGGAGCAGCTGAATGAAGTTGCGATGAAGATTTCTAAGTTTGGACGTAGTCTCTTTTTTGGAAGTCGAAAATCTTCAGCAGGAAGAAGCTGAAGGCTGTAGCAAACCAGAGTTCCAGGAGGCCGATACCCCTTAACTGAGGACCTGCTGAAAAGGATTTTCTGCAGTGGAAAAGAACGTAGCGTGAGCGACCACAAAGTCAGACCGACCTGCCATACACCTCGGGTGGCTCCTGGTCTTCCTTCATTTCTCAGAGCAGTTTTTAGCCAAAAACTTTCTAAGTCTAAAATTTTGGATTTTGACTATCTGGACACCACAACCAATGGTCCAGAACTCAAGGGGCACCACTTGGAGGGGCTAAGACTCACTCAGGCTGGACCCAGGTACTGGTTCAAGTTTGTGGGAGCCTTTTATGCCCATGTGGCTCTGAAGAGGACGCCAATAAACGAGCCCTTGGAGTCACTTTGGTTGTCCTGTGTTCAAGTGATTAGGCGGGGATCAAGCAGCAGAGCAGGCCTCTAAGGGTTCTAGGCAGGCTCCAGGTAGCAAAGCTTGCTTCCAGGTGCATCAAAGCAGTCTTGTTGAGTACACAAAAGACCACAGCAGCAGGCAGTCCTCTGAGAGTCCTTCTGTAGGTCCAGAAAGTGTACTAAAGAGTGGGTCCGAGGGTCCCTTTTTCATATCCGGTGCCTTCTTTGAAGTAGGAGAAGTTTCTAGAGATTTCTATTTGTAGTGCTTAGAATTTCCTGACACCCCTGCCCTGGCTGCAAGCTGACCGCAGGAATAATGCAGTGGTGACAAGCCCTTTGTGTGAAGGCAGAGCACAGCCTATTCAGTTGCAAGTGGGGCTCTGCAAAGCACCACCCCCATCCTGCCAGTTGATAGCCCATTCAGCAACACCTAATCCCTCTAGTTTGTGACTGGGAGAAATTCACAAAGTCCACCTGCCAACTACACACAGTCATGTGACCTAAGACAGGCTGCAGGCACCAAATAGCAAAGGGAAGGAAAATGCCAAATTAAAGTGGCATTTTCAAAATTCTAATTAAAAATCTGACCTTACAATTAAAGAGGATTTTTAATTACAATTTCACAGACACAAAACATGAAATGCTTACCAGTTCTCAATCAAAGGGTAGCACTTATTAAATGCAGTAATGCTAACCAATGTTATTCTATGAGACAGGCAGGCCTCACGGTACCGAAAAACAAATGTAAAAGTTTTTGACTACCAGGACATGTAAAACTTAAACGTACATGTCCACCCTTTTTAATTAAAATGCACCCTGTCCAACGGGCTACCTACGGCCTACCTTAGAGTTGACTTATATGAAATAAAAGGGGACTTTAAGGCTTGACAAGTGGGTTATATGGGCAAGTGGAATTGGCAGTTTAAAACTGCATTCAGGCTTCGATTGTCAAACGACCATCCCCATCAGATGGCAATTGTTCAAATACTTAGGGATATGGGTGGCTCTGCTACCGGAGCTGGAATGGGCATTAAACATTACCACTTTGGTCAAGAAAACCAAGGTTGACCTTAAGCGCTGGCAAACTCTACCACTCAACCCTCTCGGGAGGGTGGCGTTGTTCAAAATGATGATCCTCCCCCGCTTCTTGTACATCATTCAGAACACCACCTTCCACTTTCCAGCACCGGATTTAGGGAGATTGATGGGGTGACCACGAGGTTTCTGTGGGGAGGGGTGATACCTTGTGTCTGCCTGGCCCGTTGCAGGATACCACCCTTCGATGGGGGCATGGGCATGACTGACCTCCACCTATACTATTTAGCCACCAGACTCCTTGTCATCCACGACTGGTTCACCGGGGGGTGGTCTGACCCAGCCTACAAAACGGAGCTTAGAGATCTGGACTTCCCCCAAATACAATCCTATTTATACGGGACCCCAATACCCAAAGCGATGCCACAGATAAACAGAGCAGTCCTCGTGGCCTGGCGCACGGCCCTACGACACATGCAATGGGATAAAAGACTGAGCCAACACCCACCTCTCTGGCAAGGTTTATGGCTAAGGGAGGTGGCAACCCTCGCGGGCTTCCGACAATGGGACCTCATAGGGATATCTCTGCTAGGGGATGTTTGGGTAGGAGACCCCATTAGGGCGTTCCCCGACTTACGGAAACGCTACACCCTCCATACCTCCCAATTTTACAAATATTTGCAACTCCACCATGCCCTCAATGCACACATCACAACAGGCACGTCACTCCCCGAATTCAGCCAGCTGGAAGCCCAAGTCATGATGGGGAACCTGGGGAGAGGAAGGGTGTCCCGGATATATCGCACCCTAGTCAACAACGGCCCGACAACTCTTGACCCACTTCGTACCCGCTGGGAGGGATGGCTGGGCCCCCTGGAGGAAGAAGATTGGCGTGATGCCCTTATGGCTGCCAAAACAATCACGACCTCGGCCAAACTGCATCTCATTCAGCTCTACTACCTACACACAGCTTACCTCACCCCAGCGCGCCTACATAAAGCAGGCCTGCGCCCCTCACCAGACTGCACGCGCTGCAGCCAAGCACCGGCAGATTTCTACCACATGGTGTGGACATGTCCTGCCCTTACCCCGTACTGGTCACGGATAGAGGCCGAACTCACACAGATCTTGGGCTGGCAGGTCTCCCACAACCCACTACGTCTCATCCTTGGGGTGATGGACGGCCTGGATGGCTCCAGATCGGACATTCTGTTCCTTGCGACGGCGATTGCTGTGGCTAAACGAGACATCGCAGCGGCCTGGGCACAGGTCAAGCCCCCAAGTATAGCAAAATGGCGCTGAGGGGTGGATTGGTGTGCCACTCAAGAGGAACCCTTATTTGAGGCTCGTGGATGCCCGGCCAAATACAACAGGGTCTGGGGCAAATGGCTCAACCAACTGGGCTAAATGTATCGCACTTGCAATTATATGCATATATGTAACGCCCTTCTATACTGGCGGCTCGCTCGATCAAGATCATATCTACAATCCAGAATGCCTCTTGCGGAAATGACTTGTACCAATATTGAAATGTCTTGTGCTGGTGTTTTTGCATGTTCTTTAAAATCAATAAAATTGATTATCAAAAAAAAACTGCATTCAGGCTGCAATGGCAGGCCTGGGGCATGTTTTAAGGGGCTACTTGAGTGAGTGGCACAATAAGTGCTGCAGGTCCACTAGTAGCATTTAATTTACAGGCCCTGGGTTTATGGTATAACACTCTAAAAGGGACTTCTAAGTAAATTAAATATGCCAATTAGATGTAAGCCAATTTGACCATGTGTATGGGGGTGAGCACAAGCACTTTAGCATTGGTTAGAAGTGGTTAAATGCACTGAGTCCTAAGGCCAACAAAGATGTAATTCAGCAAAAATAGGAGGGGTAAAAGCAAAAAGTTTTGAGGTGACCCTGCATAGAGGGCTAGGTTCAAAAGAAACATTTGGGGTCAGACGACTGGTTGATCAGGTGACTGGAAGCTTCTATAGTTCTGAGTAACTTCATTACTCAGCCATTCCTACATCTAGAAGAATCTGTGATTCGGGCTGCCTGCGATTCGTTGACTAATCATAATGCCACCATCTTCTTTTGAGGAGGTAGTCATCGAAACGTCGATCACTACGCATCTCATTAAATTGTCTGCCCTTCATTAAACTACCATTAGTATCCTATGTAGGGTCACATGATTTGCCCCCAATGTAACAAACTTCTCTTCACATGTTTTTTTATTGCAGCCTAAGTCTGATATAATAGGAATATATATCTATCTATATATAGATATATCTATATATATATATATATATTCTTCAGAGACTCTCATAAAAAAGAGCAGAGGTGGGCACTCCAGGCAAGTCAACAATCTTTTTTTTTTCATATTCTCGTCACTGTGTCCCTACTGACGCGTTTCGGCTGGTACCAGCCTTTATCGAAGTTACATTGCTTCATAGCCCAAGCAGATTTAAAGGTACAGCAGGTAATAGACATGGAAGGAACACCTCCGTATCCACTTCCATCATATTTTTATCAATCAAGAACTGTATTGCTTAATACCTATCAAATTAAGATATGTTCCTATTTGTATACCAGTTTATTACATTTTTACTATTTTTCTCTATGTTTATAAAAATATTTTTATTATATATCTAAAAACAAACTTATTAATTCATATCATTATTTACATAATGCTTGGACTAGGGAGCCTTAGGGGATAGTAGCATAATATCTCGGGCCACTGCCCACATCCGATACTTGACATATACATCAATCATATAAGAGGGACTGCTTGTAACTTCAGCTAGGAATTATATGGTTGAAAGTATGGCTAACACCTCAAAACTCTTATATTTTAAACTCTATTCTCCAAAGATGTTATTATAAATAATTTGATGATAACCCTGGACATGATAAAAATCTACCATATATAATATACCTATAACATTCTTATTGAATATGTCCATATCACAATTCATTATTGTGAGAAGTTGGCCTGGTATATGCTGTCCACTAATTAAAGTGGGCACCCTGTACCAGTCCAAACAACCCTTATGGTGATTTAAGAGGTCAAAGAAAGCTATCCAAGTGGTAGCTGTGGAGAGCAACCGTCAGGCTTAGTCTTGAAGGAATGTTAAGCAGCTTGTTTTACCAGAATGCAACCTTATAGTATTGGTTAAATGAAAGGAGAACCACACAGTAGTTATAAAAATATGTATTTATTGATATAACACTCGTTAAGTACGACACAGTATCTTCTACACGAAGATACTCACAAAGCACACAATACTCTAGCACAGAAACAATAGTAAATAGCACTAATAAACAGTGGGCTCCAGGGGGAGACCAAACTATATACTAATATAGTGGTATAAGAACCACGACTCGGGTCAAGACAGTGTCTAGAGGATGCAGAATCGCTGGGACCCCAAGGAACCACCCAAGGTGAGTAAGTAGGGACCCCACGGAGGACGGGTGAAGTGTGGGAACACGACTGCGTGCTCCGTACAATTCTATCAGAGAGTCGCAGTTGAAGTTTTAAAGTTTAAGGACCCTTCCCAGTAGACTTCGAATAAACCCTGTGGAACTTAGGAGGTTGGAGAGCCACCCCACCCGTGGATTCTGTAGTACCAGAGTTACCTATCCCAGGGGAGCCGGGTGCATAGGTCTGAATTGGCATCCGAAACCGCTGTCGAACTCAATGGAGGACTTCAAAGAAGAGCCACTGCTGGAAGGAAGAAAAGTGTCCGTCAGAATCCAAAGGTGGATCCTTGTTGAAGAGTACCTGAAAGCAGAGGGGACAGAGTCTGGGTCACTTAGGAGTGACCAGGGGCTCGGTAGACGAATGCTCACCGATGTCGGTGCTTCAGGTGCGTTGAGGGGGTTCTTGACTCTGCAGCCACCGGTACCAGGAGACGTTGAGGACAACCAGGAGCTGGATACGAGCTGTCTCACAAAGGATGTAGAGTACTGAGGGCTCGGTGTCCGGCTGGAGCACCAACAAGCCTTGGCAACGGCAACCCTTGCAGAAGGTTGAAGAAGGTTACGGTTCGGACCAGCAAGGTCCAGAAGACTTACCAAACACAGGGGAGTCAGGGAAAGCCTGGAGCAACCAGGGGAGCCCAAGGAAAGCGAAGTTGACTGTCAAGGGAACCCACAGGCCGGAGGCACAGGAGTCGCAAGGGGACCTCGAGCAGTTTCACAAAGCAACAGCCCACGGAGCACTCGATGTGAGGAGGCCAGAGTTCTTTGGTGGAAATGGTGCCAGAGGTTTGGGCTACTTGGAGCCCAATGCACTTGCTCGAGAATTTCCAACAAGCATATGCACTTGCAAATGGACGCTGCACACAGGGGTACAGGTATTGCAGCCCCCATGAGGGATTCTGACCTCAAACTTGGTAAGAGGGCAGCTCGGACCTTGAGAAACTTGGAAACCCACGTCCTGTGTTGCTGGAGCCTTTGGAGTCCGTAGGAGCTCAGGAGCAGCAGACCGGTCAATCGTGATGTGGTGCCTGCAGTTGCATCGGAGTGACTCCTTCACTCCAAGGGAGATATCTTCAGTTGTCCTTGATGCTCCACAGTTCATGCACAGAGCCTGTATAGTGCACAGGCACAGACGATGCTTCACACTGAGAGGGAGACGAAGTCAGGCCCAAACGAATTCCAGAGTGTCGAGACGGTCGAAGTTCAGTGGTTTCTTGTTCAGAATCTTGTCCATGTCGAATCTCAGGTCCTACAGCCAGGTAAGCCCTTTTGTACCCACGGGGGAGGGTTGCACAGATTCAGGGGACCCTCCCAGGGGAGGGGTCAGGACAGTGGGGAGGTTACTCCCATGTCCCTTGTCTAGTTTCGAGCCAGCGCAGGAGCCAACGGCTCCCAGGACTGGTTTGAACTGGATTATGCACAGGGACACCAAATGTGCCCCTCATGCAGACTCTCGGTCGCTGGCAAATGCACCCACCCAGGCCTAATACACTAAATCCTGTCTGGGAGGTGGTCACACCTCCCTGTGACAGGATGCCTATTGTTCTGCCTTCCCCTGCTCGAGCTTGGCTCAGCAGCAGGAGGGCAGAAATGTGTCTCTGGTCGGCAGCAACCATTTTCTGCTGTCCGGGACTAGAAGGCTGGTACCAGGACCACCAGGGACCTCACACAGCTCGTTTCTGAGGGGTGGAATCATACCTCCCACACCGGACACCAAACACGATAGGGTTACTTTCAGCCGTTTTAGAGTTGGTCATCACGCGGTCGCATAATGCCACTCTATATGTCGTAAATGGCTGCAGTACTAACAACCCGGGAGAATGAACTCCGTAGGCTGCAGGGGTGTCCTGCTCATGCAGTGGCACCTTCTCACTATAACCAAGCACCCTGCCTTCAGGATTGTCAAGGCCTGCTATAGGGGTGACTAATAGGTTTTAAGTGTAGTGACCCTTAGATATAGTAAACCTATATCTACAGTAAGTGGTGCATGCACCATCTTACACAGGCTGCAATGGCAGGCCTGTAGTTCCATTTTGCATGGCCTCTCATGGGTGGCATAATACATGCTTCAGCCCATGGGAGGCCTCTGGGGTACATATGCCCTGGGTACATGGGTACCATATACTAGGAACTGACAAGGGTACCCCAGTATCCAATCTGGAGTGTACCTAAGTACATGACATAACAGTTTAAGGAGAAAGCAGATAGACAGGGGTCCTGATTAGCAGGATCCCAGTCAGACTAGTCCAAAACAGTATTACATGAAGCAAAAAGTGGGGGTAACCATAAGAAGCAGATCCTACTTTCCTACAATTATAAACATCATGATTCTATATAGATATGTGCAAATGTCATAGGTAACCATAAATCTTTAAAGCTTAAAGGTGTCCAAGTGCAATGATTAGCCAGAGTCACATGTTGACATTTCATAAAAGACTCACATGTATATTATCAGCGGCTAAAAGAAGAAGGCAAAGATGAGGGTCTCAATACCCATAAATCAGCCCAGGTTGACTTCCAACTCCTCATCCTTGTTCAGCCCAGTCAGAAATTTCATGTGTAGGTCCAGGATATACCTTGATTCTAAGCATCTCAAATTCATTATCCTGTTACCTCCTCTTACATTTGGAAATTCTATCCACCGCAAAGAAATTCAGCAACCCTGGATCACTTTCGTGCTTATCATAAAAATGTCTAGCTACCGAGTAGGTGAAATCATGATTCCTAATGGCCCACTGATGTTGTAATATTCGCTTTTTTAATAGAAAAATTGTGCTTCCTTGTAGGAAAGTGGCTCTATATATACTGCACCAAAGTAAGGTACAGGGTGTATAGGGTCCACAGTTCCCCAATGGTAAGGCAGAGGCTAAAGTTAGATATAACCTTACTCTCTAAAGTGGTAGCTTGGTCGAGCAGTAAGGCAGTATCAGAGGACAGTGTAAAGCATTTGTTGTACACACTCAGTCAGCAAATGAAGCCACACACTCAAGAACTGAACTCTAGGCCAATGGTTTGTATATAAAAATATATGCTTGTTTTATTTTAGAACCAACAATAGGAATCAAAAATATACTTTCTCAGAATGAAATACTTTGTTTAAACACTTTTCAAATAGGCAATAGTCTTTTTGATGACAGTAGTCACAGTTGTTGCAAGAGGCAACACAATTTCAAACACAATGCAACATTGAGCTCAATGGAAAGTTTTGGTTAAATGCAATTAATTACTTTGTGGATTACTTTTCTAACCACAGGACTGGATCTTGGATTCAGTCCCGGGACACCTCCTGTAAACAGTTAAGTAAAAGCGTTTTGGTTATAGTAGTGATTTTTGAGGAATATTATGGTATTTCAAAAGTTGACACTTAGAAACTTTTCTGGGTAAAATTACTAATGTTATCCTATGGAAGGAAATGCAGGTTGCAAGCAAAGTATGTTTACGTTACTTTTGTAATCCAGTGCTGGAGTCTCAGGTTCAGCACTGGGATATCTATCTAAAACAGGCAAGTAATTACGTTTGTATCGTTGGCACGATTTTTAAAGAATATTTGTAAGATTCAGAAATCGACACTTAGGAACTTTTTCAACAAAAAGCAGGCAATGATATCCTATGGAAGGAATTTCAAATTACGGGTAAGTACGGTTAAAATTACTTTTCAGGGTCAGTACTGGTCTAAAAGATGCAGTGCTGAGGTCTCTCCTGATAGCAGGTGAGTAAATCGGAATTCGTTACTGTTGTGATTTTTAAGCAATATTTTGGTATTTCAAAAGTGGACACTTAGAAGAAATTTCACAGAAAACCAGTCAATGGATCCCTATGGAAGAAAATTGAGTTAGCGGTAAGTAACGTTGTGATTACTTTTCAGGGTCAGTGCTGGGCACCAAGATCCAGCACTGGGATCTCTCCTAATAGCAGGTGAGTATTTCTGTTTTCGTTACTCGGTTGATTTTAGGTGAATATTTTAAAGTTGGGAAACTCCACACTTAGAAGAATTTCCGAGTGAAACCAGTCAATGTTACCCTATGGAAGAAAAGTGAGTTATCGGCTTTTGGGTAAGTACTCGACTGGCAGAGTTAAGGTTCTGGGCATAGACTCAGGGGTCCCCCAGGGTCAGGTAAGTACAGTTGTTACATCCTCAGCGGCACAGGGGCGGCCGGATGCAGAGTGAGTAGGCCCAATGTTATCCTATGGACGGCAGGGGGCCTTTGGTTGGTGGCTGCTGGCTAGCAGGCCACTCGGCTGTGGGAGCAAAGCTCCTGATCACTTGCTCAGGGCAAGTGGGGAAGTCGAACAGGGTAGTTGGTGCACCCTCTGCGGCACTGGGGCGGCCGGGTGCAGTGGGCTTTTGGGCCGTCGGGCGCCCAATGGTTTTCAATGGTAAAGCTGCATGACGAACAAAGACTGCAAGCTCGGGGACGGTGATTCTTCAGGTGCGACCACCACTTCGAGAGGTAAGTTGGGAAGCTGTGGGAAGGGTAGGCACCCCGGAGTTGGGCACAGGAGGCCGTGGGGCGTCGGGTGCAGGGGTGTCTTTAGGCGTCGGAAATCTTACCCTCGGCTGGTCGCGGTTGGAGGGGTTCCTGGTTCTGAGGCTGCAGGCGTCGTCAGGAGCGTCGAGGAGGGCCCTTGGGTGCTGGATTCTGGGTCACAGTCGCCGGGGGGACATCCTCTTGGTATTTGCCCACTCAGGCACAGGCCGGGCTCGGCGGGTGCAGAGGGTGCAGGATTCGCGGTTCCCGGTTGGCACCAGGGGTTGGTTGCTTGCTTTGAGCAGTACCACTGCTCTTGGGAGTCCCAGGGGGTTGGAGTCACTAGGCAGTCAGGTCCTCCGGGGTTTGTGAGGGTGCTGACCACTGGAGACGCCGGGGTTTAGCAGGAGCAGGTTCGAGGGTCGACAGGCCGGTAGGGCTGGGGCCAAATCAGTTGGTGTCTTCCTCTTGTGAGCAGCTGCACGGCAGGTCTTCTTGTTTCTTGTTCTTCTTTCTTGTTTTTGGAATCTGGAACTGAGGAAGGAAGGTTCAGGGAGCCCCTAAATACTGAATTTAGGGGTGGTTACAGGTAGGTAAGGGCAGGGACCAATGGGTCCTGTCCCTGGGGTGGGTACACCCCTATTCTGCCACTCTCCAGTGGGAGGGGGCAGGAGCCTGTCCCTGGTTGGCTGGGTCCCCCCATCCTCAAGATGGCGGGGACTCGAGTTTGTGCTTCACCTCGCCTCCCCCGCCTTAGGGGTGGAGTTGGCAGAGGTGGGCACAGCCCATTTCCTGCCTCTGGTTTTCCCACCGGTTCTCCCACCAGAAGTGGGGGTAGAACCAGTGGGGACCAGTTTGCTGGGAGCAGCAAATGGTCTGGGGAAGCTCAAAGGCGGCAGGCCTTTGAAGCTTCCCTGCCCATCCTGGGGGAGGAGGCTTTGGCACCTCGCCCCAGGATGCGCATTGTTTCTGGCCCCTGAGAGCAGAGGCTCTCGACCCAGGGGTCCAGAAACATGTCTGGTGGTGGCAGCCTGGGCAGCCACTCAGTCCGGACACTGGAGGTCAGGTTGGTTTCAGGGGGCATCTCTAAGATGCCCTCTGGAGTGCGTTTTACATTAAATCCCATACTGGCATCAGTGCGGGTTTAATGTGCTGAGAAGTTTGATACCAAACTTCTTAGTTTTCAGTGGGGCCGTTATGGTGCTGTGGAGTTCGTAATGACAGACTTCCAGCACCATATACTCTTAATGGCAGCACTGCACTTACAATGCCCAAGAATGGACTTGGGCACTGTAGGGGCACAGGGCTCATGCCTCTGTGCCCTCACCACTGGCTTAGTGCACCCAGCTAGAGGGGTGGCTGACCTAGGCCAGGTCAGTGGCTTGTAGGCATGGCACACAGGGATGTGTGCCATGTCGACTCTTCACTTTTGTTCTGCACCAAGACACGCAGCCTGCAAAGGCAGTGTGTGTGTGTAAAGGTACAGGGTCCCTAAGGGTGGCACAACAAGTGCTGCAGCCCTTAGGGGCCTTCCCTAGTCACAGTGCCCTGGGTACCCATGGTACCATTTACCAGGGGCTGACCTGCGGCCAGGGATGCCAATTGGGTGTAGGCATCAATGCAGTTTTAGGGAAGGAACACAGGCCCTGGGTACCTGGTTGGCAGGAGCCCAGGGCACACTCAGTCAAAGCACATCAGCAATTCAGCAAAAAGTGGGGGCATACCATGCAAGAAAGATGGCACTTTCTCACATTCCTACATACATCAGGGGACAGGGGCAGCTTAGCACATAAACACAGTAATCTGTATTACAGTTATAAAACCCATTCACCTTCCTTTTCTGTCCATCTGAGGACTGGAATACTGAAACATTTCTCACCATTTTACAGGCTTTACAAGAATTGCATTTGAAAAACCCCTTAGTCATGGATAACCAGGTGTCGTGTTTACGGCTCCTTGTAAAATAGCTATGTGTTAAGCTATTCCCTAATGTCCTGCATTTTCGATACGTAACTGGGGGTGTCATTTGTAGATCTTTTCCAATCGTTGTTTCACTTCTCACTACCTGCCAGTGTTTTCTCATGATTTGATGCACTTTGGGGGACATTGAGTTAAAACATGTAATACATCTCGCTGATACATTTTCCTTTTTGGATCTCTTATTGGGGTAGAGTAGCTGGTTTCTGGTGATATTTATCTATTTCAATCGAGCTGCATTTAGTGTTCTGGGAAAATATCCTCGCTTGAAAAATATCCCATTCATTTTCTGCAACCGATCCTCAAACTCTTCCTGACTGCAGATCCTTTTAAGTCTCAATGTTTCCCCATAAGGAATGCTTTCTTTCAGATTTCTCGGATGCTGGCTATTAAAGATAGATATATATTCCTGTTTTTATTTCCAACATATATACATACATATTATATATATATATATATATATATATATATATATATATATATATATATATATATATATATATATATATATACGATGGAAAAAAACAGGAATATCTATCTATCTCTCTGTATCTATCTATCTATATATATATATATATATTCCTATTTTCATTGTCTACTGTAATGTGCATTCTTCATTGTGGTAAACAGTATTTATTTTTTTTGCTCTTACTGTAGAGTGACATCATGTGTGCAGCGCAGACTGTTTTCTCACACCTTCTCTGGCATTTTCACTTGATCCAGGAGTACCGTTTATGAAATTGCCAGAGGGAAAAGAATATTTTATGAATTATATTACCACAATAAAGGATGAAGAATTTCACCAATAATAAAAATACTATTACGTGCTCCAAGTCTGGAATGTCCAGGATATAAAATTAACTCACAATGCAGAGGAGTTTGATGCTTTTAAAAGCACTATTGACGATCTTCATGCCTATTTTTCTCCATCTGTGCAGCAGACAGGTATACTTTTTTCCAACATAAACAGGAAAGTTATGAAGCTACTGATGATTATGTTGTTTCTTTGAAAAAAATTGCCCTTACTTGTATATTCAGCACATTACATGATGAACTCACCTGGTATAAAATCATCATATATTCCAATAACACATGCGTCTAGGAAAAGTTGTCGGTAAGGAAATTGCAGCTATATTATGAAAGTCACGATGTCCACGAGGTGTGCCAAAGTAGCTTTATCCAAAAATATTAATAAAGACACAGTGTACAATATATTGCAAGGAACTAATGTTGTCATTCAGGCAAAACAGGTTAAATCGAAGTGAATGCAGACCTGTCAAGACAGAGGGCCGGGGGCTCAAGGGCAAGTAGAAAATACCAAAAATTCACAGAGTACAAATTTGGTGGATGGAATCCTAAATATCTTTTATGTAAAACCTCAGAGGGTGGGGAAGAGAAAGGCTAAACTCCACCCATTAAATCATTTAAAATTGAGAGCAGGGCTTCAATCAATCCCTTCCCTGAAGGAAATTAACCAAAGCGATCTGGACCTGGTTGGTTTCAATGCAGTTAAAGTGTGAGGTAACAGGCATGGGCGTCCGCAGAAATTTTTCCAGGGGGCAAAATGTTAACGCCATCACCATCCTCCGACATGATGTGTGCCATATCATCCTCAAAAGGATGAATGCAAGTGGTGACCCACTGGAGTTTGAATGCTATATGTAACTGACACTAAGGTCTTTGTGGTATGACCATTAACACACTTCGTTCTATATATTAGAGACAGAAACTGCTAGACTGCATAGCGCACAAAATGTGGTTGCACAAACCTAAATCACAGCCAAAGCTCAACGCTTACCCCAAAAAATCCCATAGAAGGTTCCATTTGAACCACAGCTTCACTTAGTTTCACAAAGCACAGAAAGCAGCCTGCAGGATTCTGTACCCCAGTTCCAAATTTGGCAGCTCTGGCCATAGTGCCACATCTTCTCCCCCACTGAACACCATACTCTACCACTAAAAGAAACTCGCACTGCCTTTAGATGCAATCCAATTGTGTCCCGCTATAAACGCCTGGAAGCTACTCAATTCAAATTATGCACTAGACAAGAGTAATCTTCTGTCTGAAAAAACAGTAACAACCTCCTGGAAAAAGCAAACACTCACAGGGAATGCAAGACTAAGTAAGGTATGTGAAATGTAAGCATGGAACAACCTGCTTACCTTAATGCTTGTGCACTTGTTATTCAGAAATCAATGTGTGTTTTTGCCTGAAAAGCTAAGGACATGACTACAGGGCCCGGAAGGGACCCGTTTCAATGTCCATTGCTTAGATCCTTACAAAACATAAGGAGTATGGTTTTAAAAGACCACATTCATGAACATAAAGCTGCAGTACACTACACATTTCATAAACTACTAAAAGGAAAACAGCTGATAAGGATCACATGAAACATTTTCTACACCACGCATTAACCAGATATCGCAGTACCTCCAGGAATGGTGAACTTCCTCACCTGAGGAAAAAATGCCATTCAAAGACGAGAAAAATGAAAGTAATGCTGCCTTCACTGGGAAAGTCTGTTGGCACTAAGGTGTTTGGGTGTGAATAAAACCAATCTGGCAACTTTTTGACCACTCTGTCTTGCTCATCCATCCAGCCATTTACCCTTTCACTCATCCAGCCACCCTTTCACGTACTCATCCATCCACCTAGTCACTCATCCTTCCACACATTCACCCTTTCAGTCATCCACACATCCATCCTCCCTTTCTCTCTCAATCGACCCTTTCACTTAGCCATCCACCCAACCATCCATCTACTCATCCACTCATGAATCCATCCATTGACCCTATCACTCATCCATCCTTTCAATCATCCATCCATCTTTTCTCTCATCCATCCACCCATTCACTCCTTCACTCATCTATCCAACCTTTTTCCCATGTACCCTCCCTTTCACTCACTCATCCATCCTTACATCCTCCCTTTCATTCATCTGTCCATCCATTCACCCTTTCACTTATCGATTCATCAATCCATCCATCATTTCACTCATCCATTCACCCATCCTTCCTCTCATTATCCATCCATTCACCCTTTCATTCATCCATTCACCCTTTCACTAATCCATCCAGCCATCCACCCATCCCTTCACTTACTCTCTCACCCACCTTTTCACATTAAGTATGAGCTGAGCCTTCGTCTGCAGAGTTGCAGACAGAAAAGACCCATCAGGAACTCACCCCTCGTTGTAGTTCCTAAAGCAAAGGGAGGGGTTCAAGATGCCCCTGCACACAGTCAATCTGAAACTTTGGAAGTCATGAGTCATGCATGATGCACAGTGCCAGGACATGAGGTGGCTGTGGCATGGTGTTGTTTCCAGGGCTTTAAGTGGGGGGGGTCTCTCCAAAGGGGTTGTTCGATTTAATTAAGGGCGTAGCTTGAAACACCTAAGCTAAAATTCTGTGCTTAGCATAGTGTGCCGCCCGACTGGTATTTTGCTGCTTCTGTCATTGCATTCAGATATATAATACAGCAGGTAATGTTACACCTACAACAAGCCAGAACTATAGGCTTTGTCAATGGTTGTTAGTTGCATAAAATAAAAAAGCAGCAACCATGGATTCGTTGAATATAATATTGAAAATGGTTCAGTTCTAAAATGATGAGTCTGTGAAAGACCTATAACCCTTTTAACTTCTTTTACCGCCTTATTTTGATTAACTGGATTCTCTCGTAACAGCATGGGCGTTTTCGTACATTTCTTCCTTCTGACAGGATGCCCGAGGCTGGAGGAGGCCCACCACACGCTTTACCAGCCAGACTGGCCCATTGTCATTCTGTATGTGGCAATCAGCTGCATACAGAATTACAATGGGCGGGAGTGGAAGCTGCTCTTGCGCTCAGAGGAGTGCAAGGCGGCCCCGTCAAGGCATTGAGGATTCTCACAGGGGAACAGTGATGTTCCCCAAAGGCCAAAATTACGGACAAAAGGCGGCCGGCTGGGTGATCCAAGGGGGGGCAAGCGCCCCTCCTTGCCCCCCCCCCCCCCCTGCGGACGCCCATGGTAACAGGGGCACACTTTCACTCTAAAATTATTGCAGCAGCAGTTTTGGAGAAAAGGGAGGATTTGATGAGGCATGGTATAGAGCCGTGCGAATGTCCTGATATCCTGGAGTCTGCTAACCCTGGGTCCTGTAGAACACATCCCTCTTTCCCTAGAAATCATGGGGGCTGTCAGCCACTCAAATTGAACTTCTGCAGTTGTATGAGTCTTGGTCAAGAAAAGATCACAAACACAGGCATGAAGGTGGTGTTGCACTGAACTGAATTATAACAATATAATTTCATAATGATAAAAGATCAAATTTACTAAGATGATTCGCAATGTGATAAGCCAACGGTAGATGAGGTGTATATCATTCTTGGAGTAAGAGCAGGAAAGTAAACCGGAGCTAAGAGAATGGGTATACTGCAGTTACTAAGATCCTTGTTTGGAATATATTTGCCTTTAATGCTTTTGCTAACTCATCCATTTATCGATCAGTTTTAGAAGAATATTCTGTCCTAATGCCCCTCAGTTGATGGGTTTGATATAACTGTAAGAAATGCTACTTCATCTAAAGCCGACGGGCCTCAGGGGGTCAGATGACTCTGGTGTCTGTACTTTGTAGTAAAAATGTTTCTCTACTGGCGACAACTTGTGACTGGTTACTAGCCTACATAATTATTCCTTTCAATGGACAAAAAGAAAAAGATCTTTTAATTTGTTTAGATGTGTCTATTCCCCCAAACTGACCACAGTTTAGAAATAAATTGGAAAAGCTAGACCGGGATCTGTTGAATTTGCATAGTAATTTTCCATTTGTGTTATTTATTTTAGCTGGTGATGTTTAATTTAAAATTGTCTCTTCATAAATTTGATAACTTCTTGGAAGGTCAAGTGTGTAATTAAGTATTTCCGAAAATTGTGTGTCAGACTGGTAAAAGCCTAGGCAGAAGATTAATCTTAATGGGCGTTACAGGAGTGAATCCCCAGCAGCGACCACTGTCAGTCATAGCAGAATTCAAATCCTTTTAGACTATGGGCTTGATTTATAGTTTAGAGAGGGTACTCTGTCGCAACGATGATGGAGTCCCCTCTCTGCCAAACTGAAGGTCCGCGCGCATCATTTAGCATCAGGCGGACCTTCACTATGTTGGCGGTGGAGACTACCACCGCTGACCTACACCTCCGACGGCCATGTGTCCGCCCACTATGTAGAGTGGGCGGACACAGGGCCATTGTTTATTGCCAGTCACCGTCAGGTAAATAAAATGTCCCTCACGCCTTGGGATAAAACTCCCATGACGAGGTGGGGGGGTCATTGTTCTTTTAATTTTCAAAAAGAAAATCCGGCTTTACATTTTTTTCCCGCAGCAATATAAAAAGATTTGTGCAGATTTTCATACATTTTTGAGAGTTTGGAGTGGTCCTTATGTATCACATGATCTGACTTATGCAGGCCTGCCACTATTTATGACACATACCTTCTGTAATTCTATATAATGTGCTGCAGTCTGATATTCGGTATTCATGCACTTTCACGCATACTAATGTTGCACTATGTTTTCCACTTTGTAACCGGCCAATATAAGGTTAAGATAGCGCCATACAAAACAATTAGAAAAGAAAAATAGCGCTGATACTTGCAAGCACCGCGGGGAATTTCCCGTCTCAAGCAGGGAAGCCTGCTTGTGCGGGATTACTCTAATGCTGTCTACTCAAAATAGCCTGCTGAGAGGCAGCATCTGTTGAATATTTACATACCAAAATAGCTCATTCAGTAGTCATCAGTCTAGCATCCTTCCCCCCTCAAAACATACTCTATTCGAGGACAATGTATTTTCTAAACGCAAGAGAGCTGCTAATCCGTGGAGTAACTATCAATAGTGCAGTAGGTGCAGTGACACCTGGGCCTACCGGTCTGAGGCGCCCTCTGACCCCGATTATGAATGTATTCTACTATCTGGGAGCAGGAGGGCCCATTGTCTCTGCTTGCATTAGGGCCCAGGGCCCCCTTGCTACATCACTGCTTCTAAGGCTTATTTTTGGCATTGCTTCTCAATATGTTTCTTTTTCAACTAGATATTTTGATGTGGGGTCCTTTTCCAGGCCCCGTTTTGCGTTAAGGCCAAGGATTGTGTGGCATTTATGTAGCGCTGCATGCACGCGTGTGTGACGAAGCACTTTCTTCATACTCTCAGCATCATTTTCTGGTTTCTGCTCGCTACACACGTCAGTTTCTGTGCCAGGGCGTTCATTTAAATCGTACCTCTTATTTTGGCAAACATATTACATTTGCTTAGACACCATCTCGTGTTTGCTGTGAATGCAAAATAGAATGTTGGGTACAAAAGAGCTCTGTCTGCTGCCGCGCCGTCAGTGTGTCCTTTTCACCTGCAGCAGGGAAAGGATGCTCAGAAAACAAGGCCTGCTGGGCACTTGGGCTCGTCAGCCCGAGGCCACTGATGTCCGACAGGAACCTCATTAGAAGACCACAGCAGGAATATGGGCCGAAAACAGTAGGACTCACAGCCAGGGCACGACTCGGTGGTACACGCAGGTGGACGGCGTCCCCCCACTTTTTTCACAGGGTGGACGCCGTCCACCCTGCCAAGAAGTGTAACCCCACTGTAAAATATGCTGAATTCGTCCCGGTGTAATTTACAAACACCGGGACACATCCTGCAGCGCCTGCACGCTGTTATCTGCTTTCTATCTGCAACAACGTGCAGGCGGGGACAGGGCTCTCTTAGTTCTGACCAGGGCCGGACTGGGAACCAAAACCGGCCCTGGCCCCTGACAAAGTGCTCGGCCGGCCCCCCCCGGGGGGGGTTGGGGGTGCGGCCGAGCTCTTTGCCACGGCCGGTTTTCGGCCGATTTTGTTACAGGGCCGATTTTGCAGCTATGCTGCAAAAGCGGCCCTATAACTAAACGGCCCCCAGGGGCCCAAAACCGGCCCCCACCCGTGCGGCGCACCGGGGGATTGCCCAGTGCCCGCTACGGCCAGTCCGGCCCTGGTTCTGACTCCTGCTGGGCCCATAACAAAGGCCGAATCGGAGGGGCCATCAGGCCTCCTTTTGTTGGAGTCTCCTGGCTGGGAGAAGTCAGGAGCCTCACACCTGATGCAAATGCAGCAGAGGGGAAACAAAGGCTCACACCTTGTTAGCACTTCACACATACTGAAGAGAGGCAGCTTTTAACTTTGTTCCGGCTCTGTTTAGGAGATATGCATGCTTGTAAGAACGTCAGATGTGTTGATCTTTCCCAGTATTTGTACAAAATAAATAGCATTTATATAAGCGCATACCACCCCTGAGGAGGCGTTGTAATAATTTAAATATCACTATTTCTTTTAAAGCACTATGGCTAGAGAAAACTTAACGCTGATAAAAGGTAACATTGTTTTATGTGTAGCGTACAAAAGTGTGAATCTTCTGCCTAAATCAGGAGGGTTTGCAAGTATGTTCGAATTGTGCTCAAACGTACGCATAATAGACCTGCTGAACATATATGTGAGGGCTTAAGATCTTAAGACACAACAGCAAGGAGCTCTTCAACATCGTGAAGGAACTCTCCAACCCCAGCTCCAACACCAACGACATCCCACCATCGCAAGACCTGTGCGACTCCCTAGCCACCTTCTTCCATCGCAAGATCGCAGACATCCATGACAGCTTCAACAACCAGACTGCCCCGGCAGCCACCGACACCTCAGACCACATGTCCACCATCCACTTCGACCCCCTGCTCGCCTGGGCCAACGTGAACGTCGACGACACCATCAAAATCATGAACACCGTCCACTCCGGCTCTCAGTCAGACCCATGCCCGCACCACATCTTCAACAAAGCCAGCGCCACCATTGCACCCCATCTCCGCAAGGTCATCAACACCTCCTTCGAGACCGCGACCTTCCCGGCGAGCTGGAAGCACGCCGAGATCAATGCCCTACTCAAGAAACCTAAGGCAGATCCGAGAAACCTCAAGAACTTCCGGCCCATCTCCCTGCTCCCGTTCCCGGCGAAGGTCATCGAGAAGATCGCCAACAGACAACTGACCCGCTACCTGGAGGAGAACAACATCCTGGACCCGTCCCAGTCCGGGTTCCGCAGCAACCACAATACCGAAACTGCCCTCATCGCCGCCACCGATGACATCAGGGCCCTGCTGGACAACGGTGAAACCGCGGCCCTCATCCTCCTGGACCTCTCAGCCGCCTTCGACACTGTCTGCCACCGCACCCTACGCGCACGCCTCCACAACGCAGGGATCCGAGACAAGGCTCTGGAATGGACCACCTCCTTCCTCTCCGGCAGAACCCAGAGCGTCCGCCTCGCCCATTCCGTTCCGAAGCTTCCGAGATCATCTGCGGCGTACCCCAAGGATCATCCCTCAGCCCGACATTGTTCAACGTCTACATGGCACCGCTCGCCCACGTCGCCCGACTGCACGACCTCAACATCATCTCTTACGCCGACGACACCCAGCTGATCCTCTCCCTCACCAAGGACCCCTCACCACCAAATCCAACCTCCACGAAGGAATGAAGGCCGTCACCGAATGGATGAAGAACAGCCGACTGAAGCTGAACTCGGACAAGACGGAGGTCCTCATCCTCGGCTCCACCCCCTCAGCCTGGGACGACTCCTGGTGGCCGACCGCACTGGGAGTAGCCCCGACACCCACCGACCACGCACGCAACCTGGGGTTTATCCTCGACTCAACACTCTCCATGACCAAGCAAGTCAACGCCGTCTCTTCCTCCTGCTTCAACACCCTCTGCATGCTCCACAAGATCTACAGATGGATCCCCACCGAAACAAGAAGAACAGTCACCCAGGCCCTCGTCAGCAGCAGGCTGGACTACGGAAACGCCCTCTACGCAGGAGCCTCGGCCAAACTCCTGAAACGACTGCAACGTATACAGAACGCCTCTGCACGCCTGATCCTCGACGTCCCTCGCCACAGCCACATCACACCCCACCTGAGCGACCTGCACTGGCTCCCCGTCAACAAGAGGATCACCTTCAAGCTCCTCACCCACGCACACAAGGCACTCCACAACACCGGACCGGCTTACCTCAACAGACGACTCACCTTCTACATCCCGAACCGCCAGCTCCGCTCAGCCGACCTCGCCCTCGCCACCGTCCCCCGCATCCGAAGAGCGACCACCGGCGGCAGATCATTCTCCCACCTCGCCGCCAAGACCTGGAACACCCTCCCCATCCTCCTACAACAGACCCAGGACCTGCTAACCTTCAGGAGGCTACTCAAGACCTGGTTGTTCGAGCAGTAGCAGCACACCCCCTCCCCCCAGCGCCTTGAGACCCTCACGGGTGAGTAGTGCGCTTTACAAATGTCTTGATTGATTGATTGATTGATTGATTGACTTCTTGTGATGCCAGTTCCTGTGATGTCACACGCTGTGATTTCACGAGCTGTAATGTCACGCGCTGCGATGTCACGCGCCGCGATGTTAGGCGCCGTGATGTCACGCGCTGTGATGCCACTTGCATACTGATTAACTAGGTTAGTCCCCCCACTTCTTTTTTTAGCACTTGTGCCCTGCTCACTGCCATTATTAATACTGTGCCAGGATATCAAAAGCCATCAGAAATACTTGGACCCGAAGAACTAATTCCCATCACAAAAACTGTACTTTCACAATAATGCACATTGTGCCCGGGAGAAATATTGACAATAAGCCACATTAGATTGAGCATCTAGTGTTACAGTGTCCGTTTCCGGGTCACCGGAGTCAGGCGCCTGGAAGCTGCATTAGCTAGAGAGGCGCTAAGGGCAGGCAAGCGCGGACGGAGCGAACGAGCACGAAGGTCAGGAAAACAAACATAGGGTGGGCGGGGCACGTGGTAATGACAGACAGACAGTAGAGGGAAACAAATTCACCCACACTAATTGAGTGTAAGTCTCCAGCCTTGAAGCACAGTCCCTGTCATTGTGTGTGTCTCGCGCCTTGAAGCAAAGTTTAATTCACTGTGCGCGAGTCTTACTTCTTGGCGCACAGCCTCATTTATTTTGGCCGAATCACTCACCTTGGTGCACACGGTCACAGAGAGAGTATACTATTTCACCATCATTCACAGCCCCTCTAGGACTCATGCCCTGGTGCACAGCCTTTCTCACCAGGTGGGAGTTTCATACCTTGGCACACAGTCTTACTCGCCCTGTGTGCGTTTCACCTCTTGGAATGCAATATAAATGAGTGTCAGTTTATTAGAGACAGTCTCACTCTTTGGGAGTGAGTCTCACGCTTTAGTCTATGCTTCCATGGCCTAGGAGCGTAACCTCACGTCTACCCTATGAAAAGGTCAGGGGTATCCAAAATGGAACCAGCAGGCCTCCTTAACTCTGGTTCACTCAGACACACATGAGGCATGTATCCGGTGCTTAATTTTAGCCGGTGGTTTCCGTGCTCGGTGCTGGAACTTAATTGTCAACACGAGCACTTATGACAGCCCACCACATGGTGGCACCATTTGTCTAATTTTGTGATGAGCACAACTGTTCAATAATAGATAAATACACAATAAAAATGACCAATACCTGCCACCCAAAGCTATAAGAATAGCTTTGGCAGCAGCTATTAGTGATGTTTAATGTGTATTAAAAGTCTGAATTGTCATGCCTTTAAGGGTGTGATGGTTAGTAGTTGATCTGGTACTGTCATTGGCAGCACTGAAAGGGGCAATAGGTAGTGCAAGCTGCAATGGCCTAACAAGCACCCTGGCACTTAGGTATCTTTACAAATTAAGCACTATCACATTGACTACACCCATATATAAAGGCACATGTGCTGGACTGTTAGTGGAACTTTACATGAGAGGGCCAGTAGGCCACCACTCCTGTGTTCAGATAGAAGGCCCGGTCATGACTATATGAGCACTGTAACACAGTATGCTGGCACTACTCTACATGCTGGTACCTGTGACAGGGACGGTAGGCCGCTGTCATTAAAGAGAGCGTTCTTGGTGTGCCATTCTAGGTCCCAAAGGAGTCGAGGATCGCACTCACGAGCACACAACTCTGCCTGAGAGGGAGTAGTGTTGGACCTATACTTGTGACCCACACAAGAGTTGACATAACACTGAAAGAGGCTGAGAGTAGGTGGAAGGGGGGACATCCTTTCCTGTAGGACAGCGGCCCTGCAGCAGAAATTCTGAGTGCTCAAGTTTTGTCGTGCTAACTATTAAAGTTCCGCTCTTTATAAATAGCACTGGGTTGGACAATCAAGTTATTACACTGCTAGGTGTTTGTTGAGTGCTGAGGCTTGTTCTTACCCCCACACTGACCTCCCTGAGAAGCCAGTGATTGCTCACCATTGCTACCACTGGGAGGCAAGTGGTGAAGGGGTTGTACTTGACCCTGTCTGCAAAGCATTAGTAGTATAGACCCCGGGACTTCAGAGAACAAGCATTGGCATAGCCAATAGGTCTCGCCTTTGGGACCTTATAAGTGTTTAGCCATGCAACAGTTGATGTTGTTGCACCAAGGATGTTGTGCTGGATAACTAAACACTTATAAGGTCCCAAAGGCGAGACCTATTGGCTATGCATTTTGGAGAGTTTAAGCTATTGGTATTGTAAATGACAATGCCTTTTATTTATGTGTTTTGAAAACCTGCAAGCGGTGCGTAAACACGCACTTTGTACTTATAGTGGTTGCTTACGGGAAGCAAGGCTGGCAATTAAAGAGGCGCGGTTACTGCCAGCCTTCCTTCTCATAAGCAAGGACTATAAGTACAAAGTGCATGTTTACGCACCGCTTGCAGGTTTTCAAAACACATAAATAAAAGGCATTGTCATTTACAATGCCAATAGATCAAATTCTCATAAATGTGAGACCTATTGCATTCCAAATTCTTGTTGTTCTTGTAAGTGATGCGTTTGCCAGTTCAGTCCCCATTTAGGTTTGGCGGGCATGGCTTCACTGAGGATATTATATCTTTTAATTTGATTTATTACTGAAGAAATGCCAAGTGGAAATCTCACAATAGGTGTGAACCACGAGTGTTCCGCAAGGCCTGTCCTTTGCAAAAAAATAGTGGGGGGAAGGCCGGGGCTTTCGTGAACAGGTGGTCTTCCCTCAAAATGTGTATAGGCCACCTGCCCAGCTTTGTTTGACACAATAAATTGCAGCAGCCCCAGAGACATACGGTAATATAAATAGCTCCCAGAGCGCGGACTCTCTAGGCACCCGTGAGTGTAGGTAATCCCCCGGTAATGTGTGAAGAATGACAGGTGCCTTCGGTGGGGGGGGGGGTCGGGGTCGGGGGGGGAGGTTCATTCCAGCCGAGTGTGAGGGAAAACCTGAGTCCTGAGAGGGGGCGGGAGGATGTTATCACTATGCAGTGTGCACAGCAGAGCACAAGATCACACAGCTCTGCATACTTCTGCAGATATGCCAGGAATAGGCTTGTTTCTTGTCCGGGAACATCCCCAGCTCACTGCGAAGCTTAATCAGCAGCACTTATTTCATGCACTGTTTATAGTTTCACAGATCACATAGAAACGGGCAGTGTTTATTTACAAATGCTCTGGTGGAAAGCAAGGGAGGCGTTGCCATCCGCCAAAGGACTGCTAGAACACACAAGGAAAACCAGAACTGTGACTTTTTTACGAACTGCGCTTTAAAAGGCCACAGAATAGCAACAAAAATCCACTTCCGGAGTTTTAGAAAATATGATATCATTCCATTCCTCCGGAGCAATATCAAGCTATGCGCCTTTCAAGAAACAGTGAAAACTGTAGCGCTGGAAAACACGCCAGCTACACTAAGCGCAATATAGGCACCCCAGGCCAAGCAGTCAATGAATCCAAAGGGATGTGCCAACTAATAAAACAAGGTTACTTATAATTGTAGATTTACTCACTGAAACATGGCGGTAATAGTGCTGGTTGTCAAGATGAGCGATCTTGGGCTCCAAGATGCAGGTTCGTTTCCTTTCTCTTTGGTCTGCTCCCCGAGGCGGAGGGGCGGGTTCAGGTGCAGGGCTTGTGATAGATTTTGCCCGGGGAGCGAGGGGTGGGGATTAAGAGCAGAAGCGCTAGGTAGGATTTCATGTTAAAGGATGTGTACAGGCAGGCATGCTATATTGATGCAAAGCTGCGATTGCCTGGCTGGGTACAGTGCATTTACAAGGGAAGCAGCAGGCGGAGAGTGGTAAGCGCATGGATGAGAGTCCAATCTAAAGCAAAAGCAGATTTGGGCATTTAACGCGCTGGGGCAGGCTTGTGAAAAGTTGAAGCGCTATCAACGGGAAAGAAGTGAAGGGTAACAATTGCGCGTGTGCATAAGGTATATCGCGTCCGCTTTACTAACAACTGTGAAGACCTGGGTGCAAAACCGTTTTATGCGTATCACTTGACCAGGTGTTGAGAGGGGTCAAAATTCATGTTTTTACCAAACATACACAAATAAAACAAGGGAGGGCGAGGGTGAGACAGGCAGGGGAGCGAGAGTAGAGCAATGTCAACAAGCGCGCGCGGCCACGCTAATTGGAAACAGATGGCCCCTGGGCGCCGCTGCTCGCTCCCGCAAGGTGGATGCCACCACAAGCACAAGTGCTTGAAAAGTGCAGACCGATTTCTAAAGGTCATCTCCTAGAGCAGCGCTGCGCGCTGTGCTAGGCTCGACCTAAAAATGACCACTCCTGAGACCCAGTAGCCCTTCTTGCCTCATTGCCCCACTCCCGCAAACAGGGTCTGACAATCAGCATTCTGCACACCATCACAAATTAAATGAGGTTGGCGTTAATCCAAAAAGGGTCAGCTCAACATCAGTGCTACAATGAATGCATTAGTGTTATTCTATAAGTACGTAAAACCTTGCATAATAATCTTCATATCAAATATGTCTTACACTATGTCTCAGGTGAAAGAAACTTGAATTACTATCCTGGCTGTTCAACTGGGCTCAGTACATTGCAGAAAAACGGTATTTCTGATGCAGGTCTATTGTTTCATAAATTTATACAAACCATGTGTTGCATAGCCATTGCATCTAACGAGGGGTTGTAAATATTGTGTTTTTTCTATTACAGAGACCATTCACTGCAATTAAAATGTGCATATTCAAATGGGTAACAAGTGAATAATTGTGACTGCCTCCAATGCACATTAATCGCTTGAACTTCCATTTACAAATGTGTGATAAAATGATGATAATCAAGATTATGAAAATACATTCATGATAGTTAAACATCTCTCCTTGAGCGTATAATTATTACGTGTTACTAATACACAGGGTTTCTAGAAGGTAAGTGACTGCAGGTCTCAAGCATTGTTATATTTCAGAAGAGACTATCACAAACAATGGTGCAGTGCCTGCCAGGGCACCTTTGTTTAATGTTTATTCTAACAATGTTCAACAAGTTCTAAGGCTAAGACTTGTTTAGTGTTTAATTTATCAATTTTCAACGAGCTCTCAGGCTAATCCTTGTTTACTTTTTCCTAACAATGTTCAAGCAAGCTCCTGGGCTAAACTTGGTTTAATGTTTATTTTAACAATTTTCAACAAGTTCTCTGACCAAAACTTATAAAATCTCACGCATCAGAACATGGGTTAGAGAAGAGGTTCCACCCCGGGACATGGGACAAGAGCGGCAGTACTTCAGCACTGACTCCAGCAGCAACCCGTTCCCTGCAAAAGTGGCGGAGCGGGCCGGAGGAGGGCGCTGGGGGGAGGGTGGGGAGGTTCGGGGACAAAATAAAATAAAAAATAAAACTTATCTGATCGCTGCCGCCTCCACCGTCCGTTCCATCGTGTTCTACCTGCTTCTGGGACAGGCTCCCAGACTGCACTGTGGCCAATCATGAAGCTGCATGAAATCAGTGTCAGGATTGCCTGAGTGCTGGGACTTTGCTCTCCCAGGCAGACTGGGAGCCTGTGCCTGCTCTCTCTAGCCCCAGCAACGCAGCTGGGGCTTGAGAAAGCTTCACTGCGCATGAGAGTTTGGCCGGCTTGAGACGGCCGGCCAAACTCTCATGCACAATGAAGGGAATGCCCACCACTCCCCCGCCACAGTGTCATCCCCTTGGACCGGCCCCCAAGACTCGTCAGAGACCTGGGGGCGGGTACAGGGGGATTCAAATAAAACAACAATAAAACGGGTTTTAACCTCGTTTTATTATTGTTTTAAATGCGGTTGGTGGCGGGGGGGGGCGGTGTTCCACCGCCCTAATGGAGGGACCGCCGCTGACCGACTCAAATTGAAGGTTGCTGTGTGGTGGGTGGCCTTCACAAGAGACTTGCAGGCTGTTTGCTTATCCACTGTTTTTGAGCGATTCGTGGGTTTAATATCCATACAGACAATAAGGACTTATTGTTCGACAGAAAGGTATGCAAAGTTGAACCACCTTTGAAACACAGAATTGGACAGTTTATTTACTAACGTGCTAGAACTGGGATAGCGCTTAGAAATAGCACAAAGATGGTGTTGAGACTATAAAATGCAATAACAATCTTAGATTCTTTCCTGCTGTTTTCACTACTTATAAATTGCTTTGCTTCATTACTGTTTGTTTTCTGTTTGGTTACAATTCATATCATATGCACTGGTTTAGGATTTTAAAATAAACATTTTAAATGCATATTCTGTTTCCTAATGCTAGTGTACTAGTGTGTTATTCTTTTATGAAAGAGAGTTTAGGTGTCCACTAATTGTCCCTGACCCATCTGTTGGGACTGATCATTGCCAGAAGCACTTCTTACACAAACATTGCTCAGTGGGTTGTGTATTGGTTGCAGTCTCACTGGGTTTCTAAACTAGATTAGCACATTAACTGAGTCCTTAGTGCTACGGCTTCAGGAAAACTAACCCTGCGAGCCAAAGAAGACCTGGAGAACTTATTACAGGGTTCTAATACAATAAGTGTCACTGTGTTTGAGATGTCTGCTTAAATATATAAACCTTTCATAGTATTCTTGTAGCACAGTGAACTATACAAAATAGCTCATGCGTATTCGATCCATTTAAATGAAAAAAATAATGTCTATCAGCCAATTCTGAGTTAAGCTTGCACCACCTCTACCCATAATGCAACTCATCTATGCATGTTAGCAAATCTTGAGAAAACCTTTCACAAAACGACTACAACTATTGACTTTAACAAGGTTTTATTTTAAGTGGAGCTCAGGCATGAAAAAATAATTAAAAAGGGGACGAAAGGGCAAGTAGTTCAGTTAGATGGCACGATAAATTGAAATTAAAAACCACTGTCAGCAGGAGTGATACAGCAAGGGGACTATTCTAAGATGGCGCCCTGGGAAACACGTTTCACAGCACTACCAATTATATGGTCTGAGTACCTCCTCCCTAGCCTCCCTTACTGTAACACAGGATTCTCAAAGTTTCTGAAAACAGACAGGCCTGCTTGCAGGTGATGCATTGCACTATTTCGATTTAAGATTTGTTTGATTTATTGTAAGCATTTTCAAGACAGCGACCAGGTTCTTCAATTTGCCCCATTTCATTTCAGTGTTCAGTGTAAGATGCATACATTGTACTTTAAGTTAGGCCTCCCTCTTGCTCGCCTGCTGGATGTTTCGAGTGGGAGTGAAAGAATGTTAAGACTCTGAAGTTCCTTCGGGTATGCATGTATTCATGCATTATTTAATTTATGAATAACTGGCCGTTGTCCCTCAATCCAGCCTTTGTTGTGTATTTTTCAAACAAATCTGCAATTCACCACAAATACGGATACAGGACAAGTCTAAAGTCATTCTCAATTAAAAGAAATGGAATTGGCATTCAAATTAAAAGCTACTTATCACTTCCAAGGTCAGGCGATTTATGAACAATTTAAAAAGGCGTAATTTCTTGAATTGATCGGACTACTTGAATAATTTCTACTACTTTAAATGGCATTAGTAACAGGTCTCAAAAACGAATGCTACAAAATACTAAAGCATCCAAAGTTAGCCTGGAGGGTTTATAAAAGTGGAGGGCCTGTGGAGGGCAGCAGGAGTTCATTCTACCTTCTCCTCTTCAATACCTGCATGTAGTGTCCACCTCAAGTACTCGAAGACCGGGATCTTCAATATCTCCAAACTCAACCCTATGCAGAAGCCGCCAAGATCCTTCTTCACCTCCACAAGGACACAGGTGATAGCTCCTCACCCGAGGAGCCTCAGGCCAATGAGGTGGTGAGTAGAGGCTAGTTGACTCTGTTTAACGTGAATCAAAGTCCTTTTCCCAAGTCCTGAGTGTAGGGTTACCGCTTTGGCTTTAACAAAATCTAGAGTGTAAGCTCCACTCACGTGAAAGTGACGCGCCCCTTCTGCTGGTCATAGTGTTTGATAGCATAACATTTCTTAGAGGGTTAGCATGTCTTCTAATGAGTACTGTGTGTAAACTGCAGGTCACATGCACAGATCCTAATAAGATAGCACTGTGGGTTCCAGAGTTTTTTGCGAAGATACTTGTGTAGCCTGCACTACACAAGTTCCTATTGAGTTAAATAGTTTAGTGAGTTGTGTTCCTGCTGCACACATCTGTGTGCAACCAACAAGGTCTGAGTTTGAATCTATTAAGGGACATTGAGTATGGAAGTAATTAACATACATTATTAAGTACCAAAAATAATACAGTTTACATTGTGTGCTATGTTAGTGGTCATTTTTTAGACTAACAGTACACAAACACATCGCATACATCTATAAAATTTCTTTGCATTTAATATGTGTTGGATAAGAAAGTTACTTTGCTATATCTAACACACTGTACACATATTGCACCAAACAATTGGTGCTGCCTTACCTTGTTCTTCTGGTTTTATCACACACATTGTCTTCACGTATTTCTTTAGAAACCCTTTGAATTTCATAGTCTGAACAAAGAGAGCATTTTATCTCTAGGTCAACTTGTGGGCACAATTTACAAGTGTTTCCACTCACGGTCTGGTAAGTGTGGTGTCAAGCTGTGGTAGGGTTCACCTGGGTTGACTTCTGATGCCCACTCTGACAAAAGACATTTCTGATTGGCCTTCAAGTGGTGCAGTTACAGACCATGCTGTGAGTCTTCATTCTTCTGTTTACTAATTACAGATCTTTTTCATAGGAAGATGTTTGTCAGAAGTCCCTCAGGACAGACTAAAAGCTGGACTAAAGAGGTGAAATCCAGTGGACCAGATTCAGCAACGTGAATGAGTCACTCGGTCAATAAAGTGATGGGTGACAACTCTAAGCTCAGGACACCCCCAGCCCTGTTTGAACAAAGTATAAGGCATGGCTCCAAACTTTCTGAAATGACAATGGGTGCAGAACTGAGTTGTTATGATATTTTGTGGACTAATAAATATGGCCTGGAAATAAAAGCTGGAGAAACACTGGGTGATTTTAGTTTGCTTTATGTGTGTCACACGATTACATTTTAACTCCTTAATTTGAACTGGTAGCCGCTAGCAATGTGGGCAAGGTCCTCAATAACTATCTACTATGCCGTTCACGCATATGAATGACAGAAATGTCCAGTGTGTCACAGGTATGACTGAAGGGATGAATGGTAATTTATAAAGTGCTCGGCCACCTAGAAAGGGCCTCCTGGCATTAGGAAGTACATGCTATCGCCTGCGAAGGTTGAAAAAGTAGATCTCTTGCAATAAGTGGGTTATCAAAATTTAGCACGATGCAGTCACCCTCCGAGGCCTTTGTGGTTGGACCAATCCATGGTGTTCTTCTCGCCCTTATTAAGTGATTCTATATTAGGTACCCCGATCTTGTGTGGTTAGAGAGGCAATGCCGAGATTTATCTATAAGTTGTGAGGTGGATTCTCTTTGGGAGGCTCTAAGGGCTGGAACGTTAACCAATACTAGAACATAGGGACAAGCTGCAGGCGGAAGGTCCAATATGTGATTGCGAGAGTCGCCCTGTGGCTGATTAGATTCTCTCTGCGTACGTCTAATAGATGGTCTGGGCTCGCAGACAACAGAGGAAGAAGGGCCTAGGGGTGTGTCATCCAAAGATCTAATCACTTGTGGAAAGTCTCTGACGCTTGCCTGCGTCACACTAATATTTGTTTGGGTCATTGTATTACACGGCGTTATTGCCGCTCAAAGCCCGGATTTGCCCACGGTTAAAGAGCTGTCCACCCGTAAGTGCGGGGGATGAATGTCAGCCAGAGTCAGCTGTGTGTGGACCTCTGGCATCTATACGCAAAGCATCAGGAGACACTGTTTCATAGGAACTGCTTTAGTATGGCTACGTCTGTTGAACTCAACCTGTGTTACCTTGCTTTTATTTGTCGTTTATGTATTTATGCCATGGGTTGTCATATCATTGCTTGTTAATGCAATGCATGTTTTCAGCCTGGGTGTGGGTTCTAAACACCTTCAAAATTCCACGGAGCTCAATATACATCAAACCACATTTGAACTCCTAAAGCTTGCCTTTCTCATTTGCAAAGCCACTGAATTCTATGTCATAAAGCTTAAGACTAATCCAAATTTCTGGCCAACCACTAAGTCATTGCCTTTAATACACAAATTTAAAATGAAGCAGCAATGGATGGGTAAGCACCATTGTTCCAATGCGTAAAGAAAGGGGCAATATTGAACTAAACACCCCCTCTCTGAAACAGCTTATTAGCATTTCAGTAAAATTCTATTAGAAGTAGCGACAGGGAGACATCGGTTGAGGGGTCTAACAATAATAATATCTTCATTGACAGTCAAAACGATCTCAACAAATGTTATTGTCATGTAATTCCCCTGCTTCACACTAAATTATATCCCTAACAAACATGTTTTTATAGTGAGCAGTCAGATTTATTTTTACTAATAAATGAGCAAGGTTATGGACCACATTAGACAAAACAGGTTAGGTACTGAGGTCAGAAGAAATAAATCAAAGAACTGCACAAACAAACATAACATTATTTGTAGTAAACAAATATAACGCATATACCACAATATCTAGGACTTTATGAAGACTTTATGGAATTAAATACTCCATTTAAATAAACTCTCTCCCAAAACTAGGAAATGTGAACTTAATAAAAAAAACAATAATACGTTTATTGACTTGAAGAGAAATAATTCTTGTAAAAGAATGAATCTATGCACCTATTTCTAAGCACAAAAGATATTGTGATGACAACATTTTTCAAACTTAAAAAGAAATAATTGGAAATGACATGAAAACCAATGCAGTAGAGTCTTGAAGATATGAAACCTTCCAAAGACCCAGCCACATTATCTTTTCCTCTCCTTCAGCTTCAGTAAAAAAATAAAAAAAAGACAATGCCACAAAAAGAAAGGACAGCGGGATGTTAATGCCAGCTTTTCGAGTTAAAATTCGTGGGTAATTAGTGCAGGCAGGAGAGCTTTAGAGTCTCTAGTCCCAGACATGAGCCTTCAATGGGCCTACCATAAATTCCTATAGAAAAAGACAACAAGGATTTGCAATGCAATAGGACTCGCATTTGCAAGAGTTTGAGCTGTTGGCATTGTAAATGACAATGCCTTTTATATATGTGCGTTGAAAACCTGCAAGCGGTGCATAAACACGCACTTTGTACTTATAGTCCTTGCTTACGAGAAGCATGGCTGGCAGTAACTGTGTCTCTGTTACTGCCAGCCTTGCTTCTCGTAAGCAAGGATTATAAGTACAAAGTGTGTGTATAGTCACCCAGTGCTTAATTTGTAAAAAAATAAGTGTAAAGGCTCTCGTCAGGAGGCCACTGCAGCTTGCACCACACATCGCCCCTGCCATGCTGCCAATGTCAGTACAAACACAACTACTAACCATCACACTCCTACAAGTGTGACACTTTAGACAATTCCAGGCCCCCAAAGTTATAAGAATGGCTTGGGCGGCAGATAATAGTCATTTTTATGTGTATTGAATTAATAATTAACCGAAGCACTGAGCACTTTACTCCCGAGGAGTGTAGTGGGGGACTACATCTCCCAGCAGGCTGACCGCAGGAGACGCTGCCCACGAGCCAGGAGGTGTACTTCAAGGCATCGGTCCTTCTGCAGCGCCATAACCGAAGCACTGAGCACTTTACTCCCGAGGAGTGTAGTGGGGGACTACATCTCCCAGCAGGCTGACTGCAGGAGACGCTGCTCACGCGCCGGGAGGTGTACCTCAAGGCCTCAGTCCTCCCGCAGTGCGGGACACGCACAGGCGTGCCCGGGCCGCGCCTGGGCAAAGCCCAGGCCAAGGGCGGGCCCATCTGCGCCCGTCCGAGACCGGAGGAGGCCGGGCTGTGCCACCCCTCTAATGCCTGCTACACGGCCATCATCTGTTTGCTGTAGCTGAAAGACTTGGCTGAGATGGGAAAAAAGAAGCCTACAGCGACTGCAACCCCTGGGGTAACTATAGCCACCCTCGATTCATTTTTAACTAAAGCCACTAATGCCATTTCTATGGAAATTGCTATAGCAGAGCGAAGGCTCTCTCTGGGGATGGTGTTTGTGTTCCTTTGGCAGGTCCCAAGGGTGTGATTCCCACCCCCAAGTCCAATGTTAATCCTGGAATACTGGGCCTGGATCTCTCAGATGTTGGTAGTCCACTCTTAACGGTTATGTTGCCTCCAATGGTTAATGCCACAGAAAACGTTACGGATAATGCCATACCAATTCCTACCTCTCTTACAACGAAGTCTACCATTCTACCGCCGGCAAGCGGTAAGAGGAAAAAAGGTCCATATAAAGAGTTATCCCCCAAAAACAAAAAAGGCAAGGAAGTCAACCCCCCAGACAAGCCTAGACCCGGATTCAGTTAACCTGTATTTTTCACGGCCTCCGGAGGATCTTTATGTTTTATTATCCCCTCTGTTT
The DNA here is from genome assembly GCA_963921515.1 of Calotriton arnoldi. Lineage (NCBI taxonomy): Eukaryota > Metazoa > Chordata > Amphibia > Caudata > Salamandridae > Calotriton > Calotriton arnoldi. The sequence continues at coordinate 5,776,655 of CAWUFW010000023.1, forward strand.
CAACCAATATTGTCCTGTTTGGAGTCCATTGAACAGAAATTACAAGAGCTTTTAAGTCACAGTTCTGCTCCTAAACATATAACCGTTCCTGTTAATGACGTTATACAACACTCAGAAAATCCCTCTAACATTCATCCCCTGCACTTACGGGTGGACAGCTCTTTAACTGTGGGCAAATCCGGGCTTGGAGCGGCAATAACACCCTGTAATACAATGACCCAAACAAATATTAGTGCGACGCAGACAAGCGTCAGAGACTTTCCACAAGTGATTAGATCTTTGGATGACACACCCCTAGGCCCTTCTTCCTCTGTGGTCCGTGAGCCCAGACCATCTATTAGAAGTACGCAGAGAGAATCTAATCAGCCACAGGGTGACTCTCGCAACCACATATTGGACCTTCCGCCTGCAGCTTGTCCATATGTTCTAGTATTGGTTAACGTTCCAGCCCTTAGAGCCTCCCAAAGAGAATCCACCTCACAACTTATGGATAAATCTCGGCATTGCCTCTCTAACCACACAAGATCGGGGCACCTAATACAGAATCACTTAATAATGGCGAGGACACCACCATGGATTGGTCCAACCACAAAGGCCTTGGAGGGTGACTGCATCGTGCTAAATTTTGATAACCCACTTATTTTTAAGAGATCTTCTTTTTCAACCTTCGCTGGCTCATAAGGCACCTACCAAAATTTTGGTACCCCTGGGTTTTTTCTATAACTCACAGAGCCTGCAATGTGGGTTGGTTCCTAGTAGCAGTTTGGTTATCCCTGTTTGCGATAGTACACCTATGTTGAATCACCTGAATCATCCAGATTATCTCTCTCATAACAGGTTTGCCCCACTCCCAGGCTTGGACGCCTGTGATTGACTCGCATCAGCTAACCAGATATCCCATATGCCACCTGATTTAGGGGAAAACAAGGGCTTTATTAATGATGAACAATTGTCGCTTCATGGAGTATTGGATCCACAGTATAATCAGGGCTATGTCCCCCCAGTTTTACCGCATCCAGTGTTTCAGGGTATTCTCAACGATGTGAACATTTTATCTTATTCACTCCTGTCCTGGAACATAGCAGGCTATAAAAGCAAGCGAGATAATGAAGAATGGCTCTCCGCCATCACTAATTTCCATATCATTTGTGTACAAGAAACTGGGGAGTCTGAATCAATCTCCATTAATGGATTTCGCTCGTATCAAACACTAGCAATACCAGCCACAGGGGGAGACACAGGGGGGGTCTGCCTACCTGATCTCCAACTCGGTTGTATTCAATATTTTAAGTTTTATAAATATCTCACCCTACTTTTTTTTTATTTTTTAAACTGTGTTTATTAGTTTTGTCATAATGAAAACGTACAATTACAATTTCGGATATGTGCGAGCAGACATGTGATTAACAAACATATAAAGGTAGTGCTTTCCTCACAGGCAAGTCTCTTGATGTGGAGAATTAGCGTCCAAGCCCATATTATCGATGCAATCTTCCTCCAGTGCAATGTTGCAGTACAGCCTCAGTTACAATGCTGGGTGATCCAGTCAGTCATCTGTTACATCTACACATTTAACATAGGTATTTGTCACATTACAGTTTCGACCAGCAACAATGTGATGTTAGTGCTCATCTCGCAGTCCCAGTGCCAAGGGATAAGGAGAAGACGGGGTTCCAAAGGTGTGAGGCGTGTGCGTCACTAGGGGTTGCAGCGGGGTGCGCAGCTGCAATGACTATGCCGATGGGTCGGCTTCAGCCGTGTGTAGGGGATGCATGAGGGGGTAATTTTTAAGGGGGTCCCATATATCCCGGGGACGTGATGCCCTGGGAAGTAAGTCTGCATAATTAGTTAGTTGCTCCTGGCAATATAGCAGATCAGTGAGCCAATCTTTGAATTTTGGTGCTCGCCCTCTGCCCCATCGACATGCGACACAGCGCTTGGCCATTAGAAAGGCAATGGCGAGGTATTTGCGATACGGTTTAGCAATAGATTCCGTGTAGCCAAGCAGGGCGACCAAGGGAGTACGTTCTAGAGACAGCATCGTCATCTGGTCCAGAGCTTCGAACACGTGCTCCCAGTATGTATGTACTTCGGGGCATTCCCAGGCTAAGTGAAGAAAATCGGCCTGAGGGGCATTGCAGCGTGCGCAGCGATCGGTGTCTTTCAACTTATATTTGTGCATTTTGACTGGGGTATGATACAAGCGATGCAGGAATTTGTAGTGCGTGATACGTAGTTTACTACTTGCAGAGATTTGCTCCGTTTGCAAACAACAGTATGACCATTGGTCGACTGTGAGCTCGTAGCCTAACTCTGAGTCCCAGTGCGCTCTGGAGGGGCATGGTGGTAGCTCTTGTGTCGTATGTATGGTGTGATAGAGTTTGGAGACCATATGCCCTGGGGAGAGGGCCTGTAGCACCAGGTGTAGAGGGGCCAGTGTAGGGGGCTCATGGGGAAACTCTGGAGTGACGGAACGGAGGCCATGCTGTAATCGCACGTAGAGAAAGACGTCTAGAGGGGATGGCTGGGTCTCCTGGAATATGTGGTGTAGTGTCCGAAACTGCCCATTATGGTACAGGTCCCCACATGTGGTGATTTTAGTCCGTTCCAGGAGTTTGTGGATTCCCTTTTCTTGTAGGAGTTGCATGCAGGATGGTATGTCAGGGGGAGCAGTGGGGAGTAGAGCGTGGGGCATTGCGATAGGCTTAATATGCGACGCCAGGCATTGACCGTGCAGGTGACCGTGGTTGGTGTCTTATCTCATAGTGCCGGAGGATCGCATAATACGCCTTCTAGGGGTACAGGGTCGGCCAGCCAGTGCTCCGCCGCTCACTTTGCCACTGGATTCAAGCAAGCCTGGCTGATGACGGCTGGAATGCCAGAAACCGGTCCTAGGATGCTTGTTTCCGGTCCAGGGAAGACATGGCTTGGCAGTTCGGGCTGGACTGTTCCCATGAGGCACAGGGTCAGACTGATTTGCATATGGCCATGTCTGAACTGGGGTGGTGGAGTGAGCTAAAGAATGATGATGGATTAAACCCAGATCAGTTGACTGGGGGTGAGTGTTTGATTGGCTCAAACGTTCCGTCCATCATCCCCTTTTGTATCGCCGCGACCTGCGGCATATAGCGGGGAGGGTGGAACCAATAATAGGCGTAGTGAGCTTGGGCGCATGTGTAATAAAGTTCGAAATTCGGGATATCGAAGCCTCCCTGTGCGTAGGGCCGGGTGAGTATGTTCCATTGCAAACGAGGCTGTTTGCCCCCCATACAAGTCTGATCATTTCCGTTCGTAAGGCAGTGAAGAAATGTCGGCTGGGGTTATAGGGGATATAGAGAAACAAATATAGCAATTGTGGGAGAACCACCATCTTGATTAGGGAGGATCTCACCCTACTTTCACATTTTAATAATCAAAGGTTATGACTCTTATGTTAGTGAATTATTATAATAATAACTTCCTAAACCCAGTTGCGGTTCCTAAGCATTTAGACGATCTATTAGAGGATCTAGTGGAGTCTCATCTTAATCCTCTGAAACTCATCTGGCTCTGAGACTTTAATCTAAAAGTGTGTTCAAGAGGCAATAAGGAAGCATGCGAGATTGTGGATTTTAGAGAAGACCCTATTATACATTTTCATCATGATTCACAGGGGTGATGTCGTAAATAATATCTTGATGAAATGGCAATTGGAGGACCGCAATGAAATAGACTCTATAACGGGGCAGCTTTTCCCCACATTCTATAGAGCATAGTACTCCTCTACAATCGATAATATTATTTCTACAGACACCCTTGAAATATGTTTCATAGTGCTAAAGCCACAATTCACTGTATTTAGTGATCATGCCATGCTCTCCTGTGCCCTATGTTGGCATGATCCAAAATCACGCAACGGCATCAGAGTCCCCGAACCTACTTTAGCTAGGAAAAATGGTTTTGTGCTAAAGTGGAATAGAGTTGATGTTACTAAATGTCTTATGAATCTTATTTTGACAAATCAAGAGGATATTCATTTCTGCCTGGACCCTCTGGCAGGTCAAACCCAGGTAGTCGAGGCATTCAGTAATCTCTTAATTTTTATCAAGTCACAATTGACACGTCCAGTGTCGGCAAGAGCCATTCCGCAGTATCGTTGGTTTGATAAGTCCTGTGTTACAGCCTCAAATAACCTACAGTTAGCTCTTAAAACTATACCAAGGGATAAAGGCCTTATTTGTACTTTGAGGGATGCCTATAAAACTGCAAGAGTTTTTAGATTAAAACAGCTAAAAGCTGAGGCCTGGGACAATTTAAAACGCGCTTCCGCACTTCGTGATAATAATGCATTTTGGAAGGTGATTAATACCCCATTTTTAAATGATCATGGAGGACCTTCTACGGATATACATGTTGATGAAGACTCCTGGATAAGGTGCTTCCAGGAAATCTTCAAACTCTCAGACGTTTTGATTTTGTCAGATAGCTGTCCACCCATTAAGCCGCCTTCCTATCTTTCATTCGAGCTTGAAGAAATCATACTGGCGCTGACTCAATCACCACCGATGAAAGCGCCAGGCCCTGACGGGGTCCCTATGGACATTTTTCTCTCGAATATTCCCTTTTGGGCTCCTTTGTTAAATGTGGTTTTTAATGCAATAGCTCAGTCTGGTCCCCTGCCCTCCTGGAAACAATCTGTTATTATCCCAATTTTTAAAACAGGGGAGACTTCTTCCCCTGCCAATTATCGACCTATCTCATTGCTTGACAGCACGGCCAAGTTAATGGGTAGGCTACTACTGAATTAATTGGAAGACTTGGTGGAGGATAACAAGATTCTCACGGATGTACAGTATGGGTTCAGGAAGGGCAGGGGAACCATTGACCAGTGTCTTAATTTGTCCCTGATGGTAGGAAAGTACACTTTGGCAAAAAGGGTATCATATATATGGCCTTTATGGACCTTTCTAAGGCCTTCAATTGTGTCGTGCATTTCAAACTCTGGCGCATCTTGAAGGAAATGGGAGTAAACAAGTCTATCATAGAGTTTATCAGGGATTTATACAGGGATGCTACCACCATGGTTCGTTATGGGAGGCATGGCGAATGCACAAATTCCTTAAAAATCGAAAAGGAGTCAGACAAAGGTGCGTTTTGGCACCGTTTCTGTTTGCCCTCTAAACTATTAACTTAAATACTGCCTTGAGTAACACTGTGAAAGATACTCCCCATGTACTGTCGACTCCCCTTCCAATTCTGCTTTACGCAGATGATGCCGTTTTGCTGGCAGGGACCCCTTTGGCTCTGCAAACTTTGATTGTTTTATACTCCGCTTTTATGACTGAATTGGACCTACATGTCAATAAAGCAAAAACATATATTAAGGCATCGGGGGTCCAAATAAGAAGCAGCTAAGTTATCATTTAGCCGGGGACAAAATAGAGCAAGTTCATTGTTTTAATTATTTAGGGGTTGTTTTTGATTCCAAGCAGAACTGGAAGGAGATGTTGCAGACACGAGCTAATCTCATGGCCCAAAGTATTGCTGCCATTTTTAGATTTTCCAAGAAATTGGGATGTAAACCAATAATGGAAATGTCCAAAATCTATCTGGCCAAAACTGTATCAATTGCCACATACGGAGCAGCTATATGGGGGATATCGGAGGTGAGGACACTTCAAATCATAGAGGATAAATTTGTTAAAAGATTGCTCTCACTCCCTTTAGTAGGCAATAACCTTATCGCTTGTTGGAAGCCGGAGTCCCAGTCACGCGCCACTGTCACAAATGCACGACCCGGGACTCCTCACTCAACGTTAGGCCAAGTAAGGACACAGTTTGAGATAGCCCTGCTCACCCCCTTAGTAGCTTGGCACGAGCAGCCAGGCCTATCTCCAAGGCACAAGTGTACAGTATGTGCAACCACACCCACAGCAACACACTGGTGACACCACAAATGGACTCCACACGAGTTTGATAAAAACGAGTATAAACTTTATATAAAAAGATATACGATCAGACCACACGATACAAAAGCCAACATATAATAAAGGGTAATATTCGTTTCGGCTGGCTGGTAGGTTCCAATCCCAACCACCGCTTTCACAATGCTATGCTGGTCGTAATGCTAGAATCACACATGTTGCAATGGACAAACAATAGTGCGCTACGTAACGATACAATCCTGTGCTGGGCAAAGGAGAAATAATACAATGAGTAACGATACACCCCGGTACCTGCAATGGGAGAAATAATGCAATGCGTACCGCTACAATCATGTACTGCGCAATGAAGGAATAATGCAATGCGTCACACCCCAATCACGTACTTTGCAATGAAGAAATAATGCAATGCGCACCGCTACAATCATGTACTTTGCAATCAAGGAATAATGCAATGCGTAGCTACAATCATGTACTTTGCAATGAAGAAATAACGCAATGCGGGACACTACAATCTTGTACTTTGCAAGGGAGAAATAATGCAATGCATAGCGCTACAATCGTGTACTTCGTTATGCAGAAATGTCAGACGTCATAAGACAGTCCGGCAGTTCATTAGCAGCAATATTGGCAATGTGTATTACGACAGTCAGCCTCTTCGATAACAGTTGCCCCCCACACGTATCAACGATGACATAAAGTACAGCTTCTCACTCTGGCCCCAGTACTGCCACTCCTTTGGCCAGTACAGGCCCCGATCTGAGCCGAAGCACAGGCTCACGTCGCCAGAAGGACTGAGAGGCCGAGAGAGTGTCCCTCCGAGCCCGCACCCCACCCACGCAGTGATCCACGTTACCTGGGGGCGAGACCCCACTCTCCTCTCCTCCTTCAGCGAACTGGGCCTTCCGTGTAGAACTTTCTCAATGGGCCTCAGCGGCTCGGCCTGGCAGCTCAGCTCCTCCGGGGCTGCCGGTCCGGGCCGCGACTGTTAGGAAGGTCTTAGGCGGCCGCAGGGCACACGTACCCCACGCCCCTGAGATTACGTTACTCCGGGTGCACATTCACCACAGCACCCTCCGGGTCTCCTCTGGCACGAAGCCACACATACAACGCTGATGGGACTTCACGTCGACTCCGAGTGCACGTTCACCAAGCACTCCTTCCTGCGGTCTCAGTTGGCACCAAGACACGCACACCGCATTGCAGAGACTCACTTTCTTCCGGTGCACACGATGATCAGCCGATCACCTCCGCAGTCCCAGGTTGCACCAAAGCATGCACACTGCTTCACTGAGACTTACTCCAACTCCGGTGCCCCGATATCCAGGCGCTCTTCACCAACGCCTTCGGCCGCACCCCGACACGCTCACCGTGTCCGAGCCTCACTTCTCCTCCGGTACACTCGATGACCAGGCGCTCTTCACCAGCGCCTCCGGTGCACCCCGACACGCACCCTGCGCGTCCGAGACTGACTATGCACATGTTGACCAGGCGCTCCTCGCCAACGCCTCCTGTGCACCACGACACGCACCAGGCACGTCCGAGACTCCCTTCACCTCCGATGCACCCGCTGACCAGGCGCTCTTCACCAGCGCCTGCGGTGCACCACGACACGCACCCTGCGCGTCCGAGTCTCACTTCACCTTCGATGCACACGCTGACCAGGCGCTCTTCACCAACGCCTCCTGTGCACCACGACACGCACCCAGCGCGTCCGAGACTCACTTCACCTTCGGTGCACACGTTGACCAGGCGCTCTTCACCAATGCCTCCTGTGCACCACGACACGCACCCAGTGCATCCGAGTCTCGCTTCTCCTCCGTGTGTCCAAGATCTCAGGGCACACCTTCCGAGGGTCTCAAGCTGCCACAACACGCGCCCACCGCGTCGCTTGAAACTTCTCCGGAAACTTTTATGTTCCTGTGTTTCCAAACAGGGAGCCAGCTCACCTCGGGCCCTTGGGGTAACAAGACACAGCACAAAGCACAGTCTTCTTCAAGCAGGGGGACCCAGCGCACACAGCACAGTCCCAACAGCCTCTTCCTTGGTTAAAACAGCAAACTGAAGACCAGCCCCAGATCACGAAGCAAGGGTTGGTCCTTCCCAGCAGTCTCTTCAGTTGTTCCTTCCTTAGCAGAGGTTCCTCTTGACCACGAAATGGGTCCAAGTCTTTTCAGTCTCAATCCATTTCTATTCCAACGTTCAGAGGTCTCAGCTCTGATAGTTATACCCCGAAATGTCTTTGAAGTTCGTTGTGCTCAGAGGTCCCTGACCCCTGCCTAAATCAGTTCTGGGTGTCTCCCTCCCAGTGTCACCTTGCTCCCTTTGATACTGGGGGTCTGGATCCTTAATCACTCAGCAGGAGATGGGTCAATTGTTTTATAGCCGCAACCCAGGCCTCTTCACCTCCCGGGGTTTCTCCTCGCATACTTTCCAGATGCAGGTCAGCCTGGTGCCATCTCAACCCCTCCCTGGGTCAAGACCTCCCCCGGCTCCTCTCCCCTCTCAGATCCAGACAGTCAATCCATATTCAGCAGATACACGCAGAAATGCTTAAAGCACAAAACTCAGCCACTTTCTAAAAGAGTGGTTTCTGAACACACAGTGACAAAACCACTTTCATAGAAAGATGTGTTATGACGCTGTGAGTTCATACATACTAAACTTCACCTCTCCATTTTAAACTTATGGGAAACTAGGCTAACAAACACAATACCCAGCCTCCCCCATTCTGTCCTATGGGCAGGATGGCCTTTCACCAGTGAAAAACGAAATGGAGTGTTTTTCACTGTCAGGACATAACACACACCTCAGTATATGTCCTGCCTTTTACTTACATGGCACCCTGCCCAGGGGTTACCTGGGACCTACCACAGGGGTGCCCACTGTGTATGCAAAAGGGAAAGTAAGGCCTGACAAGTGGTTGCACTTGTCAGGACAACATGCTAACTTAGCAAACTGCGCGCAGGCCCTACACTGCAGGCCTGAGTTCCCTTCTCCACGCACCTTTGCATTACTAGCCCTGGCACACACAGTGCACATCACTAGGGACTTTACTAGTAAGGCAACATACCAATCATGGCCAACCAATTACCATTACACTTTACACAGGGAACACTTGTACTTTGACACTGTTCAGCAGTGGCAAAGTACCCAAAGCATCTAAAAGCAAAGGAGGTAGAGGCAAAAAGTCTGGGGTAATCACGCCAAGATATGCCAGGTCTAACATCGCTCATAAGGAATTGAGTTTGCCTTTTATCACTGATGCTATTAAATTGGCCCCACTCACTTTATGGCTTTCAGTCTGGAAAAGAAGCTCGGTTGATCTGAATCAGAAGATCCTAACAGATATTAGAACATTGAAATGTTGGGAGCTCCATTGAAGACAATGGAGTAGCTCTGGGCTTATAATGGCTGGTATAAGCCCAGCACTCCAACATTCCAATGTTTGTCTTTTTGTTTCTCCATTTTTAATTTAGAACATTCTACCCTTAGTGGGTGGAATGTTCTAATAGCCTTATAGCCCTTCTGCCTCAGGCTATACCAGTTGTTAAATCCTCTGGCTTTCATATGTTCATCATACTCTTGTCTCATTGGGGCTCACATATTTCTATGACTCTCCCTCCTTATGCCAAAAATTCCCTAAAACACGATTAAAAGATATCTTTATAAAGAAAGCGGTTGCAGAAAGATGGGATAGATATAGAGGCAAACAATCTGTTAAGATCTATGATAGTCTACCGCATATTCCCCTAGACTCTAGCTCTTATCTAGTGTTCATAGAGAACAGGCAGCATCGCCACATTTTGATCAGATTCCGATTAAATTATATCCAGCTAATGTGGGGCCATCCGAATAATGTTTTTTCTATAAACGATCTACCGCCTTGCCCCTGTGATAAGGCAATTCAATATACTGAGCATATCCTTTTTTTCTGTCCATTTTTTACAACAGAGAGAAAGAATTTTATCGTGCCACTTTTAAATAAATTTTCATTTCGTTCTTTTGCATTTGCACTTTCCACTTTCTATCAACTAGAAACCGCGTTTGTGTGTTATGCATTGTCATCATTCTTATTGGCAGCTATAAAATAGTACACCTATTCCAGTATTTTAAAATGATTGTTTGACTAGAAATTTGATGTTTGCTGATATTTTTATGTTTTTTAATATGAAATTCTTAACCTAATCGTTCATGGCTGATACGTACTGTAATTATTTCTTTAACTACGGCTCTTTGTATCATATGTAACGATATTTTATATGTACTTTTATGCATTCTTTACTGTAATGCGAAATAAAGTTATTTGATGATGATGAATCAATAATTGACTGTTGTTGTGGTCATCTCAGACAGCGCCACCTTGTGGCAGACTGTCACAAGCGCCGGTGTTGACAATTAAGTGCTGGTGCCAAGCACCGGAAACTACCGGCTCAAATTAAACACTGCACTCACTGCTTGCAGGTTTTCATAACACATACATAAAAGGCATTGCCATTTACAATGGGTACAGAATTCATTGACAAATTTGAAAATATTTTTGGTTGGGCATGTAACCCCAGAGAAGTGTTGTACTTGTGTGACCTCTTGCCCTTTTTCATGTAAGTTCCTGTAGATTCTGTATGGGGAGGTGGGTTGATGAGGGTGTGCGGGTCACTCTGTGTGTGTGTGTGTGTGCATGAGTGTGTGTGTGTATGTGTGCACATGTGTGTGTGTGTCTGTGTGCAGACGTGTGTGTGTGCATGTGTGTGTGTGTGCATGTGTATGTGCATGTGTGTGTGCATGTGTGTATGTGTACGTGTGTGGGTATGTGTGTGTGAATGTGTGCACGTGTGAGTGTGTATGTGTGCACAAGCGCCTGTGTGTGTATGTGCACATATGTGTGTGTGCTGCTGTCCTTGCAGTACCATTTCTTTGTGAGAGGAAACCTTGAACTGCTGCTGACATATTGTTCCTGTCCTGTGTGTGCTTGCGACACTTGAGAAACTCTTTAATCTGTCCCAAAATGCACACTATTGGTTTTGTCGTTGTTTTCTTTTCTTGGTGCAAATCATATTGCAAGCTGCCCTTTTCAGCACCTAGGAATTATGCGTCACTCTATTTATTTATTTAATGCGATTTTATGTAGCGCGAACATTACCCGAAGGTGTCAGAGCGCTTTACAAAAGAACCAGTTGCGTTACATAAGGACTTTGGATTACATGAGTTACATAAGAGATACAAACAGAAAAAAATTGCAAATGTACAAGTTGTAAAGTCACTCAAGGAAGAGATACAAACAGATAAACTCTAAAATCACATAGGAATGGTAGTAAGTACAAAGGTCTACTACATATACTAGTGGTTAGAGTTATATATATATATATACACAAATTGCAAATTCACTCAGGATTACATTTTAACAGCGATTAGGCTTGGACAATTATATATTACATATTTACAGAGCAGGAAATTCTTGCCATCGTTCAGCCAGGTGTTCAGGTGGTGTTGCACTCAAGGGTGGTGGTCTTGAGTCTGGAGGGATCCATGAGTTGGAGATGTCCATAGGGGTAGAAGGCCGGATGGTGGTGGGGGAAGCAGCATGCTGGATCCCCGGGCTGATCTTGAGATTGTCGATATCAGCATCATGGGCGCCGTCTGAGGGCCAGTCCCCATTCTGGGGCAGACCGTCAAGATGGTGGAATCAGAATTGATTATTGGACACAGGATAATTTACAGTGAGATACTGATCTTTACAGCGAAGCTCCGTAAAGGAAAAGGTAGAGCGCATTCCGTCCACTTCAGCCGCCATCTTAGGGTCAGGCGGTTATTAGTGAACGATCACCGCTAGGTTAAAAAGCCACACTGATCCTGGGGACAAAAGTTGTTTTGCCTTGTCAGGAAATAGGGCCGGTGGAAACCTTATGGGAAGGGCGCTCCGCGGGCGGTCCGGTTGATGACTCTGTACCTTCTGAGCTGGTTGTTAAAGCTTCTCGTCCTCCGCCATTTTGAGACTTGACGTTTCTTCGTCCGACGGGACAGCGGCGGTGATTTTGCCCAAATCAGCGCCTTCCGCATGCGCCGGTGTTGCGGGGGAGTTTTTATTACAGGAAGCAGAAAAGAGGTTTAGTGAACTAGGAAACACCCTACACCCGCCACAACATGATAGATACCCGCCCCCCTTGCTGTCTGTTTACTGTTCAAGTGCAGAGTTGCAGGGATCGACTGATAAAAGTCACACAGCAAAATGGAAAGGCAGCAGTAGGCCTCGCAGCTAAGAAGGGACGTGGCCACATTTTCTGGGATTTTTATCGACACCTTCAGCTACAAGCTTGTCGTTAGCAGCTCTAGAAATAAGAAAGACATCTCCCCTTTTGAAGTTCCCTGTGTTCGAGCTGCTTCAACTTCAGCATAGTGTAACGTGCTTAAACAGCTACAACTGCCCTGTGGCGTAACGAAACTTGAGGGGGCCCCCCTGCAAATGACATGGAGGATCCCTCCTCCGGACTGACTCAGGAGCGCTCAGGCAAGGGTACTGTGCTGAGGAAGGCCCCCTGGAGCTCGGCACCCCCCTGCACTGCGGGGCTGCGGGGACCTTTGTTACACCACTGCAACTGCCAGCATGCAGCCCTGGCCCGTCCGTGCCATGTAAACTAGAACTGCCAGCAAATGCCCTATATGTAAAGGCCATTGGATACCTTCAATGTGACCTAAAATGGCCTTTCTACGCGCCTGTACAACTTCCAAACAATGACCTAGAGTCGACTGGATCCCCATCTGGGAGTTAAAAGAAAAGAGGTTAATATGCACCCCCACAACCCCAAAAAAATATTTAACCACTGGCCATCAAAGACCAAGACACAAATTGCAACAGCTTCCAGTGAAAGGGGGGCTGAAAATACTTCTTACACTGAAGTATGAACAAGTGTACTGAAAGGAAGCCAGGCATGGTTAAACAGTTAAGCCATGATCTGGATCTAAAATAAGAAATGTGTTGTGCAATATGTGTGCGATCCTGTCCATAAGTAACAATTTGGCCCTGCGCAACCTTAAAAGCAACTAAAGGAGGCCTCTTCCCCTTTAATTGGTTTCAGTTTCAATTCCTCGATTGGAAGGTCTCAAACAGTTAATGAGGCGGCAGCCGGCCCCCCTTCCCCCCGCTCTTACCTGCGTCCGTTGCGGCTGCAAGAATCGTCCGCTACCACCCCCCGCTCTTCAATCATTTTGCCGAGGGTGGCAAACGCAGGGGCCGCCACGGGCAGCCTAAGGCCTAGCTTCGCCCCTGCCCCTGCCCCGGCTCCTATAAAAACAAGCATTGGCATAGCCAATAGGCCTCGCCTTTGGGGCCTTATAAGTGTTTAGGCAGAGCTATTGACTTTGCCAATGTGTTTAATGGTGGTGGAGTGGTGGTGGTGTTGTGATGGTGGTGGAGTGGTGGTGGAGTGATGGTGGTAGAGTGTTGGTGGAGTGGTGGTGGAGGAGTGGTGGTGTTGTGATGCTGAGGTGGTGGTGGAGTGATGGTGGAGTGGTGTTGTGGTGGAGTGGTGGTGGAGTGGTGGTGGAGTGATGGTGAAGTGGTGGTGGAGTGGTGGTGGAGTGGTGCTGAGGTGGTGGTGTTTGTGATGCTGAGGTGGTGGTGTTGTGATGCTGAGGTGGTGGAGTGTTGGTGTTGTGATGCTGAGGTGGTGGTGTTGTGATGCTGAGGTGGTGGTGTTGCGATGCTGAGGTGGTGTTGTGATGCTGAGGTGGTGGAGTGGTGGTGTTGTGATGCTGAGGTGGTGGTGGAGTGGTGGTGGAGTGGTGGTGGAGTGGTGGTGTGCTGGTGGAGTGGTGGTGTTGTGATGCTGAGGTGGTGGAGTGGTGCTGTTGTGATGCTGAGTGGTGGAGTGGTGGTGCAGATATGTGTATTGTGGCTACCACCAAGCGCCTGTGCCAAGGTATATTTGCAGATTCCTTTGATGATATAACTTTCCTTGCAAAGCTACCAAATAACTTTTTGAAGTTGAAAGAGGCGCAGGTTGACATCATGCCAAGAACAGTCTCGAAGTGTCTGTTAAATCTTACAACGTGAAAAAAACAACAAAATGCCCATGTTTTCCTCCAATGCTGTGCATCAAAAGGGTCACAACAGAAGCATGGCAGACGTTTCTGTGGTGGGGGAGAGGGAGGGGCATTGAAGCGAGGCGCGCACGCTTGGCCGAGCGAGAGGAATGCCAGATGGCCCTCTGCTCGTGCATGTGCGCGTAATCGCACACTGTATGCCATGCCACACAAAGCTGTGGTTGCACTTTTAAAACCCCACTACTATAGGTCTCGCCAGAGGTTCAGGACGAGACCTAAAAACACGTGGACTGTAATGCAGCTACAGTATTTACCAGTGGTTGAGATGAATTCACGTATTCCACCCATCATTTGTTTCTGTGAACATGCAATGCAAGGTCTGTGTTGTTTGTTAGAAAGACACAGACCGAGACAGAGCAACTGAGAGGGAGAGAGATAAAAAGAGGGATATACTGAAATACTATGTAACGCCTTTGAACACACTCTAAAGGATTTTAGGCTCTTGTTTCTGCTACTAAAAAAAACAACAACAAACACTGGAAAAGTCAATAGGGCTCGCCTATGCGAGAGTTGTTGGCTTTGTCAATATGTTTAAGCCACGTTGTAAGGCAGTGTGGCTGAAACTAAAGAAAATAAATAGCGCTATGACACGGTCGGCGCTGGTTGTTTTTAATGTTTTTTTTACTTTCATCCGTGTTGCTGTACAACATGGCCAAAAATATTGAACAAGCCAATATGTAGCATAGGCGAGCCATGCTGGTTTTGCCAATGCTTATTTTCTGGCAGTACAGGGTGGGAGCCTCAAAGCAGCAAAGCGGGAGGATGCAATCATAGTAAAGAAACATCCAGCAGTGAAATCATAGTAGGGCAAGCATAAACAACTCTCCGTGAAATAAAATCGGAGCATCAAATTCATATTGGGAGTCATCATTGTGAAATCACAGCACAGCAGCCCCATAAAGACATCTCACTGCACCATCAGAGACAAGCAAACGCGTGGACAGAACAAATATACAAAATGATATACTGTTAGCAGAGCAAATTACAAATATTCAGAAAACTTCTTGCGGTGCTGGAGCACGAAAACATGTACGTAGACATCTCATTTTCCCATCAGACCAAATCAAACATACATGCATCTGACACGGCACATGCATCTGACACGGCAACAACGCTAAATTACAGAGACACCTTGTAATATCAGAAAAATCAAAGATACAAATACACAGAAGCAAATCGTGAAATCAAACCAATGCTAACACGCATGAAAAGATCTTCCTGTGACGGTAGAGTACAGCAAACTAAAACACCATTGAAAAGCAACAAGCATTGGCCGCGCGGCCGTGAAACTGACACGGCCGCGCGGCCGTGAAAGTGAAAGTAATGGTGAGTAAGCGGGTTTTGGAAGTGCAAACAGTGGCTTTTGCTGGCGACCAGCTTGCGTTCACGCGAGCGTCCAGATGGCGAGGGAAGCCATATGGCGCCTTATCGCGCGTGCACGCTCGCGTGAACGCAGGCTAGTCGCCAGCAAAAGCCACTGTTTGCACTTCCAAAACCGGCTTACTAAAACTCTCGCCAGAGCAGCGCATGCGCTGGCTCAGGCGAGACCTAAAAACAAAAGGTAGGCTTCATTTGGTGTACGTTTGTGCTCTTTGGCACAAACCGCTTGACTCCGTACTTCAAGAATATCTCAGGTTAAACATCTGCAATATTCTCAACAAGGAATACAGTGAGTTAAAAAAACAGTTACGTGAATTGTTTTATAGCACGCCTGGGGACGGGACGGCAATGAGGAGCAAGCTGCCACGCTGCCAAAAAAACAAGCAT
Source organism: Calotriton arnoldi (assembly GCA_963921515.1). Classification (NCBI taxonomy): domain Eukaryota; kingdom Metazoa; phylum Chordata; class Amphibia; order Caudata; family Salamandridae; genus Calotriton; species Calotriton arnoldi. The sequence continues at coordinate 5,792,443 of CAWUFW010000023.1, forward strand.
TTGCAATGCAATAGGTCTCGCAGTTACGCGAGTTTAAGTTATTGGCATTGTAAATAACAATGCCTTTTATTTATGTTTTTAAAAAAAATAATAATAAATAAAAGGCATTGTTATTTGCAATGTCAATAGCTCAAACTCGCGTCAATGCGAGACCTATTGCATTGCAAATGCTTGTTATTATCTGTTGGTACAAGCTGCGGCGCTCAGGGAAGCTTGTGAATGAGCCGTCAGGGCTGTGACATCTCGAAGGGGTGCCCCCTCTGGACAGGGGGTGTGGACCATGGGCGCTTGGGGCCTGAGGTGTATCTGCGGACCGCGTGACCCCGGCACAAGCCGCGGCGCTCAGGGGTGTGACATCTCGAAGGGGTGCCCCCTCTGGACAGGGGGTGTGGACCATGGGCGCTTGTGGTCCCTATGTGTATCTGCGGACCGCGTGACCCCTCGTGACCCAAGCGGGACGCCTAACCTGCATCCAGGGCACTTGAATTAAATGCTCTTTATCACACTTCCTCCTGTGACCCGAGCCTGCCCTGTCAGCATCTGATAGCAGCGGGGAGTGTATCCGGTGACTCTCTCCAGCCCTGGGGGGGAGGGGGGCGGGCACCCCCGGGGAACTTTCCGATGGAGCTGACACCAGATGGTAATTCCAGGCAGGGTTCATGTACTTGTGCAGGGGACGCTGCAGGCACAGTATGTAAACTCAGAGGGTTAATGTTCTTCTATAGGTGACGCAGCCGGCACACGCTGTACACTGAAAGGGTTAATGTACTTGTGTAGGTGACGCCGCCGGCACACGCTGTACACTCACAGGGTTAATGTACTTCTAAGTTTGACGCCGCCGACACACTCTGTACACTCACAGGGTTAATGTACGTCTGTAGGTGACGCTGCCAGCAAGCTATGTACACTCACAGGGTTAATGTACATCTGCAGGTGACGCCGCCGGCACACTCTGTACACTCACAAGGTTAATCTACTTCTATGGGTGACGCCGCGGGCACACTCTGTACACTCACAGGGTTAATGTACTTCTATGGGTGACGAGGCAGGCACACTATATACACACACAGGTTTAATGTACTTGTAAGTTTGACGCCGCCGACACACTCTGTACACTCACAGGGTTAATGTAGTTCTATGGGCGACGAGGCCGGCACACTATATACACTCACAGGGTTAATGTACGTCTGTAGGTGACGCTGCCGGCAAGCTATCTACACTCACAGGGTTAATGTACATCTGTAGGTGACGCCGCCGACACACTCTGTACACTCACAGGGTTAATGTAGTTCTATGGGTGACGAGGCCGGCACACTATATACACTCACAGGGTTAATGTACGTCTGTAGGTGACGCTGCCGGCAAGCTATGTACACTCACAGGGTTAATGTACATCAGTAGGTGACGCCGCCGGCACACTCTGTACACTCACAAGGTTAATGTACTTCTATGGGTGACGCCGCAGGCACACTATGTACACACACAAGTTTAATGTACTTCTATGGGTGACGAGGCCGGGGGGGGGCTAATTCTTCCAGCCATAGGCAGAGGGCTCTAAGAAGGGCTGAAAATACAACAAAAGCCTCATTAACAAGTAAATGGTCTTTAAAAGACCTGTGAAGTACTCAGGTGGGGCTGCAATTAGACGGTCGCCAGCCCGCGAAGCTGTCTCAGCCCGGGCTGACACACACGATGGGGGGGGGGGGGAAGCCCGGTGAGCCCAATGGGTGTTGCGCGCCTGGGTGACACTGTCAGCATTGTTTGAGACTTATACGGTTATTACAGTTACTTTTACAGGTGTCACTGACAGCAGCTTTAGTATTGGACTAGTATGTTTCTACTTTTGTATAGGTAACATGCTCACAGTCTTACTAAACGTGTTAGCGGTGCAGAGAGTAGATCGTATATCCGCATAAGTAGAATGTGTGTGTGTATACGCGTGTGTGTGTGTGCGTGCGCACACACGCACACATATATATATATATATATATAATTCCAATAGGCAATTTACATATTTTTCTGTCAGACACACTTGGCTACTCTGCGCTGTGCAACGGGTACACTGTTGCATTGTTAGAATAAAGTTCCTTTCCTTTGTAAGGACAGAGGTCGCGATACCTTAGCAACGAAGCGCGTCCTGTAGAGCCCGACGCAGGCACCGCAGGCCCGGGGTACAAATCCCGCACTCTCCTTTCTTTCCGTGTTCCTCGCCCCGATGTTTGCGTCTTTTATCTGTGCCTCGTGATTTCTTCCTTTGTGGCTCATTTTACAAGAAGTGTAGGTAACTAAAATATGTTGTGGTTGTATGAAACGCGCTGGCATGGAAAGTTGTTTATAAAATAAATCAATATATCACATAGACAGATTGTTTGCATGATTAATATTGTTAAACGTTTAATTGACATCAACACAGTACAATCTAAAAAGAGTTACCGTGTTCAGTGCTTAGTGGAGTTACGTTGCTCAGCTACAAGCTGACTGGGCCTCGAGTGAATGTGTTTACATTTAGGGAGCGCTGCAAGCTTCATTAGGATTTCTTAAGTCACTTAGAAAGATGCTATACTTGTACATTTAATATAGATGCACAGATGCATTTTTCTAGGCGCTATGGAAGGAGTAAAGTTACATAATTGAGTATACTTGCGTAGCTCTTACAGTTATAATGTTACGCGTTCAGCACAGTTACACAGTTTAATACAGCTATTAAACTATAAATTTGTGATATATCACTGTTGGTATATTGCATCGCACGGCTCATAATTATCACACTAAAGTTGGAATAATAATTATAATTAATAACAAACAGAAGAAGATTAAACTGTGAATATAGCGCAGAAAAAAGTAGTTTCTCATTGTGTAAAAGACAGACACATTAGTCCTTCAAGCGAAGGCCAGTCTCTCCCGCCTAAAGTGTGCGCCCCTGCCGCGTGAGTTAAAGTGGGCTCACCTCAACGAATTGGGAGCAGTAACCCCATTTCCCCCACGCCGGTCTGAAATGTCCCCATCATCCGTTAACGATGAAAGGCGGAGTCAGCACCTCGCAGGAGTCCTGCCCGTGCGCTGCACGTCCCCGTGGGGTCGAGGCTTCTGTCCGTTGGGGTGCTCTCTCCATAACACGAAGGCATTACAGTAGTCTCGTTTAGAGGAACTCCGCGGAAGGATGAGAGGCTGAACTGACATTGCCGGGCTTCGAAATGTGGGTCGCAGCAGATGCCAGGAGCCCGTACAACTCGCTGAGCCATCTTCCCGGTGTGACACATTTAAGACGGGAAGGGATATCCCACAAGGCATTTTATAGTCAGGATATTCCAGTTTGATGTATGGGTGAAAAGTTTAATAGAACACCCCTATCAGATGCCAGTCAAAGTGCAAAACGAGGAAGGTACCCTTTATAGGGGACGCGGATCGCGCCCGTCCTCAGGGCAGTTTGGTACACGACAGATGTGTTCTCAGTTTAATACCGTGTTCCGATGTCCTGCACCCCCCACTGTTCCCGCGACACCCCGCAACCCTTTGTTAAGAAAAACAAATAACAAGCCGCTACGCAAGCCATGCACACCTTGGAAAGACGCCCAAACATGCGGGAGTCCTACCAAACGAAGCCTGTTAAGACAGGACGAGCATTCTCAGAGCGCCCAATGAGAGAGCCGGACTGGCGCGTACAAGGCAGCGTGACGAAGCTTCTGATAAGAAACTTCGTCATGACAGCCGTAATGCAGGCGACCGAGTCCTTGGGGGCCGTCCAAAAAGGCGAAAGGGCGGCAACCGAAAACCCTCCTTTTCAATGGGAAGCCAGCGTTTAACATAAACGCTGACGCTACCCAATGAAAATGAGGGGCGGGGCTTCGAGTCCCCTTCTTGAAACTTGCTGGATGACTATAGCTCTCGCAGGCGAGGAGCGCATGCACGCTCCAACGCCAGGCGAGACCTAAAAAGGAGTGGAAGGGGCGCGGCCGCTATAATTAAAGAGTGCTGTGCTTGTAAAAATAAATAAATAAATAATGCATATTGAAAGGAGCAAGTTGCAAGGAAAATAAAGGCGCGCACCCACTATAGGTAAAACGTGCCGTAATGCCAAAATAAAAAAATAAAAATGTAGATGGAAAGGTACAAGCAAAGCGGCGCCGTTGCAGGAAAGCATGTTGTGCCTGCAGTAGGAAAAAATCATCAAAGAAAATAGTGCTCACAGACTGTAAATAAGACATACCGTGTAACAACAGAAGTAAAAGAGCCAGTCCTCATGGGAGGTTACAAATGTAGACAAGGCGGTACTCAGGAGGGACTATCAAGCCTATTAACAAATCAGAAGCCAACATTTAGAAAGGACAATGACGCAAGCCAATAAAAAATGTGGGCAGAGAGTGGGCGGAGCCTCAAGTCCATACCTGAATACAGGTATGCGCTGCCCAGGCTCGACCTAAAAAGGCTGTTTGATACTGCAGTTGCACAGCTCATTGGCTGCATCTTCACCTACAACTTATCTTTCAAGGTGACACACATTTTGAAGGCTGCTCAAATGGCCTAACAATATACAAAAAATGTCTAGGCTTACCCGGAATGAGTATAAATGCTTACAGCTATCTCCTATGTTGAATGCTCACAAACGTTCCAGTAGGACCAGGACTATGTGTAATTGACAACTTGCAGTAATTCGCGCCAGGTTTGGTGGCTCATTGAAATAATGATTCCAGCCCAGTCATCCATGTTTGACCCCATTGGTCTTAGGGTGAAAGTCAGGCGGGTGTACGTGATCTTTCATCCTTCCAAGATTGATAAAATTAGTCCCACTGAACTCAGTAACAATAAATATCTGTTACTTGTTTACAGTGCCGAGAGACCTCGGCGGTGAACGAGTGCTCCACAAGAACACATACTGTCTGTTTACATGTATAAATGTATCTTCTCAGATAAATGACAATATAATTTTGGCATTATGTGGATAAATTAAGGGCTATTTCATAGCATTTTACCTTTACTTATCAAAGGATTTTTCAAAAAAAGGAAGCAAGATTGTACACTTCAATAAACACATTGGAAGAAATACATTTTTGAGAAACAACTGAGAAGCGAATTCAGGGTACATTCCCAATTTTCTTTCTTCAAACAATGAACTAAAGGATGCACTTTAAATGTATCTGCAGCCCAGCTGTGTCAGTGGAATACATTTTGGAGGAATGTTAAGTTATATAAATGATTTATGAGGCAAGCTTTTACTCAAAGGGGAACTGAGGTCTGCAAACCACACTACTAAGTGGAAAGCCTATCACTGATAAAACAGGGTCTTCAGTGATTTCCCGAAAGATCAGACAATTGGGGTTATGCCCATGGATACCAGTGTTTATAATCCTGCCCCTCAAAGAAGCACCCCTCCGACTCGTCCTCTCTTGCAGTGAGCAATCATCAGTCTACATGACTTGTATCAATCCAAAGCTGCAGTACTGTGCCTGGAGTGGCAAAAAGGCTTTCATTATTTTGCAGCTTGGCGTGGATGGCACTCTGCAAATCCTATGCCTAAAAACTTTGCTAGAAAAACAGACATTTGAGGTGAGCAGATTCAGAGTGTCGCTAGTGTTTTAGGGTGCTCTATAGAGGAGCTGCTCTCCACCTAATCCTAAGATCTACCCAGAGTTCTCTGCTTCTTTGCATAATTTATGTGGCACTCCAAGCCTGAAAGGGGATTATATATATATATATATATATATATATATATATATATATATATATATATATATATATATATATATATATATATATATATATATATATATATAAATAAAATATATATATATTTTTCTACACCAGAAATACGACAACTCCATTGCAAAAGGAAACTCCAAGCACTTTATTTCAAACATTGGAGACAGGCAGGCAGTCCACCATTAATCACTTGCCAATTATCCTTACGCGTTTCGGCTTTCCCCCAAACTTGATCACAGGTAGGCATCCATCAAACTGATACAAGGGTCACATGCTTATTTAACATAGGTCATACTACCGGATTGGTTGTAAGCCAACAATTACTGTGTCTGTGTTTGATGAGCACATTTTCAAACTTTCAAAAGACTTCGATCATCATTAGAAGCATTTTAGAATGTTGTGGTTCTGTAATATTTCTAAAATGCTTGATTAAAATATGCCTGACGAATAATGTTTTCATGTTCAACCACAAGCTTTTTCATCAAGGATGCGGCACTGCAATGGGAATTTCTTTCTCTCTGAACTATGCGATTATTACAATGGGCTGGTGGGAAAAGGAAATAGCGTGGGGACCTGAGAATCAAGAGGAACTAGAAAACATAATACTGTGGGTCAGGTATATTCACGATCTCTTTTTGATATGGAACAGTAATAACAATGATTTTATGGACTATTTTGACAAACTGAATCAGAATAATATAGGACTGTCCTTCACATGCACAACCAGCAAAACAAATATAGATTTTCTAGATACACATATCTATATAGATCAAGGTGCAATCCATTCTACCGTATTCAGGAAGGAGACAGACACCAATAGCATACTCCATGGGGGGAAAAGTTTCCACTGACCTCCTTAATATTAAGTATTCCATATGAAGAACTAATAAGAATGCGACGAAATTGCTCCAAAGATGAGGATGCAGAGATGAAGTTTGCAGAAACAAAATCAAGGATGAAAAAGAGAGGATACAAACAAAAAGACTTGAGGAACTGTCTTAAAAAAGCCAGGATGAAGTCACGTTCAGACACAATTACTTAAAAAGGAAAACAACCCCATGGGATTGCAGAATCACATCAAGAAGCACTGAGACTGATAATCACGTACAGTAAAGAAAGTAAAAAATTGTGAATGCAATACAAAAATAATGGCATCTGATATCAAAAGATCCAGATATAGGTAACCTTTTGGGAACACGACCACTAGTCACCTACAGGAAAACCAAATTCTTGAAAGACAAATTGGTTCGAAGTCATCTACAAGAAACAACAACAATGAAAAACTGGCTAGTTGAAGCTAGAAAGGGCTTCACTAAATGCAACAACATGCAAGGCATGTAAAATTGGAATGAATAAGAAACATCTAATTGACAAAGAGGGAAAAACAATTCACATTAAACAAAGCATTACGTGCAAAACAACATACGTAATCTATGTGATTGAATGCAGTTGCTGCTTACAATATATTGGGAGCACTACATGTATGCTAAAGAAAAGAATACTAGAGCAAATAAGAGCGGTCAAGAACAAAGATATCAACTACACCACAGCAAAACATATGGTTCAATGCCAGAATGCGGATTGGAGAGCAATGAGTTTCTTTGGACCGGATACAGTCCCACAACATGAACGTGGGGGAGACAGAACCAGAAGATTAAGAAAACTAGAATCTCGCTATATAATAAGATTCAGAACAAAGACACCGACTGGCCTAAACAACGATGAGGAACGTTTTGTACATTTATGAATCATACTATATTAGATAAGTCAAATTGACAACCGTCGAGTTCAGAGACTGCGCAAATCATTAAAAGGCTGTATTGACCACCGGTACTATATCAACAAGTATAATATGCCAACAATGGTTGACAGTAGGAGCGCACAACACATGAATTGACTTCAAATCATAACACATATTTTCTGATTAACAAAGCTGTTACTCTTACATGAACATGGTACTACACCATGAAATGTGGTATGTAAACCATACGTAAAAATTGTGTTTCCATCAGAAGTTGATTTGTATAAACCAACATGCTGATAACTGTGTGAAATAATGTTTTTTAACTACAACTCCCATCATGTCTCATAATGGGCTTATGATGGTGAGGGTATATATAGAATGAGAAGAAAGACTCACCTACCGTGAAAAAGACCTTGTGAGGTCGAAACGCGTTGGTGGAGTAGTGTTGTTCACCATTACAGAAGAATAACTAAGGATTTACTGAGTGCGGCGTCTTTGTGTGAAAAATTGACTTTGATCTCTAAAGGTTCAGCCCGTCGCCGGCACCCGCAGTGGAGTGCGCCTGGATTGAACCTGATTGTTGGAAAAAAAAAATATATATATATCCAAACGAAAAACACAGTCTGACTTAGTACTTTGTAAATAGGCCCACCAAACGTGCTTTAGTGGGAGTTCAGGGCAGAGACAACAGCATAACGCATTTCGGCTTCCACGAGCCTTAATCATATGCAGATAAAGATGGAGGCTGGTTTGTTCTTAAAAATATGATTCCAAACAGTGAAGAAGTACCAAGATGCCCATACATTACAATGTTTAAAGGGGTAGAGCAACGATTTATAAAAAGTTTTTATGAAGTCACAAAGACAGCGAATATTTCATTGGTTTTTGCGCAGGTCAATCCCTTCAAATTCCAACAGCTTCGCATTCTCCTTTTCGGCACTGTCTTTATTTATTGTGCACATTTCTCACTGTGATCACGACCATAACATCCATGATGCATTGCTCTGGCTTTCTTTTCGTTTGCCCAATCCTTCACTGTTTTTAGTTACATTAACTGCTCCCATCTGTTTCTTAAATGCCTTTAGAGGATCAAATTCCACACATGACTAAAGCATTTGGCTTCAGTCTAATGACACGAGAATATTACTCACATCCCAAACTCATTTCTTGCATGGTTTGTAACTTGCCTCTTTTCTGCTTCCCAGACAGCACGACGTGCAAGGGTAAAATACCCCTACAAATCCTGGTCGATCAGAAGTTTTCCAAGTAAGGACGGGCCTCTCAACAGTGGCCCTGCTGTACACACTCCGTCCACATCATGGTCTTCAGCCGGCGGGCATCCATTTGTCCATATAATCCAAAAGCCTGTGGTGCTAGGGAATCCCTAGCACCACAGGCTTTTGGAATAGATAGATAGATAGATAGATAGATAGATAGATAGATAGATAGATAGATAGATAGATAGATAGATAGATAGATAGATAGATAGATAGATAGATAGATAGATAGATAGATAGATTTATCCTACTGGCAGTCGCCAGTAGGTAGTTATAGTTAGGACCATGTTTACATAGGAAAAGCGTTTTTTAATTTGCCTATATCTTTGGCGCTGGTTGAAAAATCTTCATGAAATGTTCCCAAAAAAGTTCCCCGGTGATTCTTGTTGTGCATGTAAAGTTTTGGGGTGATGAAAAGGGGGGGGGGTCAAAAACGTGCGTTTCCCATGTTAATTGCCATAGGAATTTTAGACATGACAACAGCCCGAACTGCTGAACGGAATTACACCAAATTAGGCAGAAAGGTGACTGTTGGTCCAGAAAGCGACCTTTTTATAAATTGCTGTAAATATGTTCAGTAGTTTTGGAAATATTAAGGGGAATCCAAATTTGTACCTATAGGGACGCAGATCTCCAAGGATCCGACAGTCCCCATGCTCAAATCAGATTGGCTGCCAAAACTTCAACCAGGAAGTGTTGGCAGCCATTTTCGGACTCGGCTTGAGCTGAGTCCCACAAAAAAAAGATTCAAAAAAGAAAAGGGGCCAAAATAGGGACAGTATGAGCCCCTAGCCCTGGTGCAGGGGTTCCCCAGAGACCCCACCATGGTAAAAAAGGCATTTAAAAAAAAAGAATCTCAGAAAACTCCGCTCATGTATTAGCGGATTTTTCTGAGATTTAAAAAAAGAAAGCGGTGTCCCACGCAGTTCCTTTACTTTGCCCCTGGGTGAGCCAGGTCCCGTGGGCAGTGGGGGCTGAAAAAGGAAGGTGGGCATGGGGGCCCCTCCTAGGGCTTATAGTAGCCCTGGGGACCACCACAGTCTTGGGGCTATGATAGAAAGAAATGTGGGGGGGCTGCGCAACCCCCTGCACCCTTTGGAACACCACCTCCCGAGGGCAAAAGTTAATAAATGAATGCGGGGGCTGTGTGCCCTCCCGCAGCCCTGAGGACAGCCACCTCCCCAGGGCAAAGCTACTTTATTAGAAGCAGGGTGGCCCGTGAGGCCCCCCCGCAGCCCCGGGGACTGCTACCTTCTAGAGGCACCCGTTAGATTGTATGGGGGGCTGCACGGCACCCGTGCCCCGAGGACCACCACCTCTACGGGCTAAAATAAAATAATCAAGGGGGTCCATCGCAGATCCCTGGGGACCACCTCCTCCCCGGGGCTAAAATAAACATTGGAGCGGGGCCACGCTGCTCCCATCAAGGAGCCATTGATGTCCCTGAGGACCAACTTCCCCCAAGGCTGCCTCCAGTTGCCTCCCCAGTTTTCATCTGTTTCCTTGCACGCAAATATGCATGCAGGGAAACAGATGAAAACATTGTTCCCAGAAGCAGGGAACTGCTATTTAAAGCAGCTACCTGCTTGCGGAAGCAATGACGGCTCCTGTAGGAGATGGGAGACGGCTGGGACCCCGAGGGCCTTGAGGCTCCCCTGCGGTCCCTGGGGAGAGGACAAAGAGGCAATAGAAAGGTCAGAAACAGGCAGAATAAAGGTCAGAAATGATCAGAAAGAGGCAGAAAAGGTCAGCAACAAGCATAAAGAGGCATAATAAAGTTCAGCAACGAGCAGAAAGAGGCAAAATAAAGGTGAGAAACCAGCCGAAAGAGGCAGAATAAAGGTCAGAAATGAGCAGAAAGAGGCAAAATGGAAGTCCGAAACGAGCAGCAAGAGGCAGAATAAAGGTCAGAAACGAGCAGAAAGAGGCATAATAAAGGTCAGTAACAAGCAGAAAGAGGCAAAATAGAGGTCAGAAACGAGCAGCAAGAGGCAGAATACAGGTCGGCAATGAGCAGAAAGAGGCAGAATAAAGGTCAGCAACGAGCAGAAAGAGGCAAGGTTAAGGTTAGAAACGAGCAGAAAGAGGCAGATCAAAGGTCAGAAACGAACAGAAAGAGTGAAAATAAAGGTCCGTAAAAAGCAGAAAGAGGCAAGATAGAGGCCAGCAACGAGCAGAAAGAGGCAAAATATAGATCAGCAACGAGCAGAAAGAGGGAAAATAAAGGTCAGAAACGAGCAGCAAGAGGCAAAATAGAAATTAGAAACGAGTAGAACGAGGCAAAATAGAGGCCAGCAACGAGCAGAAAGAGGCAAAATAGAGATCATAAGAGGTAAAATAGTGGTCCGAAACGAGCACAAAGAGGCATAATAAAGGCCAGCAATGAGAAGAAAGAGGCAAACTACAGGTCAGAAATGAGCAGAAAGAGGCAAAATAGAGATCAAAATGAGCAGAAAGAGGAAAAATAAAGGTCAGAAACGAGCAGAAAGAGGCAAAATAGAGATCAGAAACGAGCAGAAAGAGGCAAAATAGAGGTCAGAAACAAGCAGAGAGAGGCAAAATAAAGGCCAGCAAAGAGCAGAAAGAAGCAAAATAGAAATCAGAAATGAGCCCAAAGAGGCAAAATAAAGGCCAGCAATGAGAAGAAAGAGGCAAAATAGAGGTCAGAAACGAGCAGGAAATGGCAAAATAGTCAGCAATGAGCAAAAGGAGGCAAATTAAAGGTCAGAAGTGAGCAGGAAATGAGCAGAACCCACTCAGGCACTTATGCACCCACTCACAGACTCAGTGAGACACCCATGCACCCACTTACAGAATCACTCACACTCTCTCTCACACAGAATCACTCATACTCTGTCTCACCCGCTCACAGATCTACTCAGAGACTCACACCGACTCACAGACCTACTCAGAGACTCACACACCCACTCACAGACCCACTCAGAGACTCATGCACTCACTCAAAGACCCACTCAGGCACTCATGCAGTCACTCACAGACTGACTGACACACTCATGGAGGCACTCGCAAACCTACTCAGACACCCTCCCAACCACTCACACACCCACTCAGACACCCACTCAGAGACCCGCTCAGAGACTCATGCACCCACTCACAGACCCATTCAGATACTCATGCACCCACTCACACACTCAGTGAGACATTCACACACCCACTTAAAGACCCATTTTGACACTCATGCACTCATTCACAGACTCACTCACACACATATGGAGGCACTCATAAATCCATTCATATACTCACATCCACTCACAGACCCACTCAGACACTCACACACCCACTCACACACCTAGTAAGACACTTATGCAGCCACTCCCAGGCCCACTCAGACACTCACACACACACTCACACACATTGAGACACTCTCACACTCACACACTCACTGAGACACTCATGAACTTAGTCACACACTCACTCTAAAAGGTTACAGGTTAAAGTTAGGAAATAAAATTAAAAAACCTTAGAAATTCACTTTAAAAAAGAAAGGTTACAAGGTCGTTACTGTTAGGAAATAGAATTTAAAAAACATTAGAAATTGACAGGAAAATACAAAGGTTAAAGGGACGTTACAGTTAGGCTCAGATTTCACTCATAGAAAACCATAGAAATTCAGCAGTTATAGTTACCTGAGCTAACTATAACAAAGCACTGCTTATGACCCCACATATTACATCACTCATGACATGGTTAGTGACATCACTGATGACATCTCAAATAACATCACTGATGACATCATCCAGTGAGTGTGTATATTTTCTAAACGTTTATGAGTGTTAAATATATATACCAAGGCACTACATAAGTTAAAATAGTATACTTTCTATACTACTAATGAGTGATACTATTTCTAACATATATCATGTGAGTGTGTGTGTGACTGTGTATCCGTGTGTCAGTGGGTGTCTGAGTACCGGTGTGGGTGTGTGAGTGGCTGTATGGGTGTATAAGTAGGTATGTGAGTACCTGTGTGGGTGAGTGAGTGGCTGTGTGAGTGACTGTATTGGAGAGTGAGTAGGTGTGTGAGTGGCTGTATGGGTATATGAGTATCTGAATGTATTTTTATATTTTTTCTATGATATTCACAAATAAGTTGCGAGTGGGTCTGTGAGTGGGTGTGTGAGTCTTTAAGTGGGCCTTGAGTGGGTGCATGAGGGTCTGTAGGTGGGTCCATGACTGTCTGAGTGTAGTGGGTCTGTGAGTGGGTTTGTGAGTGTCTGAGTGGATCTGTAAGTGTGTGCATGAGTGTCTGAGTGGGTCTGTGAGTGGGTACGTGAGTATCTGAGTTGGTCTGTGACTGGGTGTGTGAGTCTCTGAGTGGGCCTGTGAGAGGGTGTGTGAGTTTATGAGTGGGTCTGTGAGTGGGAGAGTGACTGTCTGAGTGGGTCTGTGCTTGGGTGCATGAGTGCCTAAGTGGGTCTGTGAGTGGGTGAATGAGTGGGTGCATGTGTTTCTGAGTAGGCCTATGAGTGGGTGGGTGAGTGTCTGAGTGGGTGTGTGAGTGGGTGCATGAGGACCTGACTTAGTCTATGAGTGGGTGTGTAAGTCTCTGAGTGGGTACATGAGTGCTTGAGTTCATCTGTGAGTGTATGCATGAGTGTCTGAGAGGGTCTGTGAGTGGGGATGTGAGTGTCTGAGTGAGTCTGTGACTGGGTGTGTGAGTTTCTGAGTGAGTCTGTAAGTGAGTGCATGAGTCTCTGAGTGGTTGTAAGAGTGTGAGTGGGTCTCTGAGTGAGTACATTAGTGTCTGAGTGAGCATCTGAATGTATTTTTTTTTTCAGCGATGTTCGCGAATATGTCGCAAAGTTACACGGGGTGCGTTGAGTGTCGCGGCAAATTCACGAATATCGCACGTGGGAATTTTTTTTTTCAACCTGTTGTACACATAAGGGGTCCCACAAACACCCCTATATCCGACCCATAGGGTCAGGATACCTGTACCATGACACCCTCTATTACTCTCAATGTTTATTTTCAGACCCCGGGGACCATGTCCCTTTACATACAATGGCGACCACAACTTTCTACATAGGTTGCGGCCAGCAAATCACAGCTTTCCTGTTGCCATGCGTATTCGCGATGCATCGTGAAGTATTCGTGAATGCTTCGCGCCTCTAGATTTACAAATTTGCTTTACCATTAATATCTCAAAAACTACTGAACGGATTTATACCAAATCACAAAAAGGGCTCTCTCTGGACCAAGAGCTACCTTTTTGCCAAATTTAGTGCAATGCTGTCCAGCAGTTTGGGCTGTATGAGTGTTCAAAATCCCTATGGGAATAGGGATGGGAAACACACTTTTTTTAACCCCCCCCTTTTTTTTCTTTGCCCCGCTTGACGGATCACCCTGAAACTATCCATGCACATTAAGAGCACGCAGCACATTTTTTGGGGAACATTTCGTGATGGTTCATCAAACAGCCAAAGTTAAAGGCAAGTCAAAAAACGCTTTGCCTATGGAAACTACGTCCTAACTACTGCCAGTAGTTAATATATATATAAAACTGTTGCGATATATATATATATATATCGTAACAGTTTTCTCTCACACCGGTTAGAATGAGAAGAACGAGCCAGTCCAAAAGTAGAAATTCAAGCAGGTGAAGGTTTAATGGCACAAAAACTACGCGTTTCGACCTCTCTCCGGGTCTTGGTCACATGACCAGGTTCAGAATTCAGGAAAACATATAGCCGTAGCATCATGCACGACGCAGCGTGCGACATAGACACAGTGGAAAGACTGTGTGGGGTTAAACGTGCAAAAAGATTCACAACTGATAAATTTAAATCTGAACAATTCATTCATTGCCAGTCAACTTAGTAAAATATTGAACTTATGATTTTCTCGAACAGACAAAATTAATCAGCAAGTATTCAAGCGTGAGCATAGACCAACACTGTTTTAATCGTATAATAACAATCACATCGCTGCAAGTCCCGCGTACGTGCTAGTTTCACATTGTCTCCGGTTACTCATTGCAGTGCAATGGTGGTCTGCCCCTTAGAAAGTGCTATATGTCATGAATGTCTGTCAGTCAGACAGCAGGACACGTGACATACTATTGCTACGGAACTCCCGCACTCAAGAGATTGGGAGTTCACGTCAGCGTGAGAGAGTCGGTGTGAGCTTCAAGCGCGAGAGCAGGGTAAAGTACCCATATGTGTAGGACCAGCATGTGCGAAGAAGTCGCAAATAGTGAATCAGCAGTGAAGGAATAGTACCATGTGAAACACCAGCTAAGCTGATCGTTAGGATGTTAATTACACTCAAGACTTGGAATATATATATATATATATATATATATATATATATATATATATATATATATATATATATATATATATATATATATATATATATGTTACCGTCAAAGTGTGAAATCCCGGTATTGTATAGCATGCCTAGGTAATGTATGGAATGCCTGATGGTTTTCGGCAAACTATGAAATATAAGTTTTTGGGGGAAATGTTACATACTTTTCCTAGGCATTCTATACAATTCCTAGGCATTATACAGAATGACCAGTACCATTTACGCAAAGTGTTAAAAGGCCACAAGATGAGATTCCTAGGCATTCGGCAAAGTGTGAAATCCCGGTATTGTATAGAATGCCTAGGGAATGTATAGAATGCCTGATGGTTTAGAGGCAAACTATGAAATTTAAGTTTTTGGGGAAAATGTTACATACTTTTCCTAGGCATTGTATACAATTCCTAGGCATTATACAGAATGACCAGTACCATTTACGCAAAGTGTTAAAAGGGCACAAGATGAGAAGCCTTTATTAATTAATACGCATTTGAAAGTGAAAGAACAAAACTATTCTGTACATTACCTAGCCATTCTATAGAATGCCGGATTTCACACATTGTCCGGCGGGAATAAAATGGCGGGATTAGGCGTATTATATACTTGGCCGGCAGACAATCCGGCAAAGTCTACAATGCCTAGGCAATGTATAAAATATCAATCATTTCATACTTTGTCGTTCCATTCTCAGGCACTCTATACATTACCTAGCCATTCTATAGAATGCCGGAATTCACACTTTGCCGGGCGGGAATAAAATGGCGGGATTAGGGGTATTATATACTTTTCCGGCAGACAATCCGGCAAAGTATACAATGCCTAGGCAATGTATAAAATATCAATAATTTCATACTTTGACGTTCGATTTTCAGGCCTTTTCAGGCATTCTATACATTACCTAGGCATTCTATACAATGCAGGATTTCACACTTTGACGGTAACATATGTATATATATATATATATATATATGTGTGTGTGTGTGTGTGTGTATATATATTACCTACTGGCACTCGCCAGTAGGTAGTTATAGTTAGGACCTCGTTTCTATTCAAAAAGCGTTTTTTGTTTCCCCAATAACTTTGGCGTCGTTTGACGAATATTCACGAAATTTTCAAAACTAGTGGCCCGCTCCAGTCAGCTTCTGTCTTGAAAGTTTCGGGGTGATTCATCAAGCGGGGGCCGAGAAAAAAGGGGGGTCCCAAAACGTGTTTTCTCCATGTTAATTTCCATAGGAAACTTTAGACAAAGCTACAGCCCGAACTACTGAACGGAACTACACCAAATTTGGAAAAAAGGTAGGTCTTGGTTCAGAAAGAGCCCTTTTTTTTAAATGGTGTAAATCCGTTCAGTAGTTCCTGAGAAATTAGAAAAAGAAACAATATCGATATCTGAGCACCGAGGAGTCGCGAACCCTCCCGGGCACGAGCTTCACTCTGATTGGCTGCCAACATTCCAAATCACATGGATGATGTCATCAGTGATGTCATCAGTGATGTCATTTGAGATGTCATCAGTGATGTCATCAGTGATGTCACTGACCATGTCATGAGTGATGTAATATGTGACGTCATCAGCAGTGCATTGCGGGGCGCGGGTTATAGTTAGCTCTACTAACTATAACGGCCGAATTTCTCTAGTTTTGAACGGGTGAAATGTCCAACTAACTATAACGTCCCTGAAACCTATGGTTTTTTCAGTGAATTTCAAAGGTTTTTTTAAATGCTAATTTCTAACTATAACGTCCCTGAAACCTATGGTTTTTTTCAGTAAATATATATATATATACATATATATATATATATATATATATATATATATTTGTATAAATATATATATATATATTTGTATAAATATATACACAGTCAATCAAAAGGGAGGGACCAGGAGCTATTGAAGGTCCAGCCACCTGTGCTCTTAATTCTAAGTATTCAAACAAATGTAGGGAGGCTGTTCCTGAAGAGGGAAATGTCAGGGTAAGGAAGGTTGGAAAATTAATTGATTCGGTGGAGTCTTCCTCTTTGGAAGATAAAGCTCTCACACACCCAAATGGGTGTCATGCTTCATCATTGGGCTTTTGCTCCTCGTGGGGCCGGCACTGCAATGCCCCACGGACCCCGTTAGAGGGCTCTTGGTCGGAAATCTTCACTTTTTGCTGTTTTGATGAGTGCAAGAATGTGAAAGTAGGGTAGGGTGTGAAATAGTGAGTTTAAAACTACCTACGGTGTGCTCTAGACTTTTTATTCTGGTGGCACTCTTGGTAGGGATAAGAACAATGGTGTGAGTACTATCTGTAAGGGAACTTATGACCCGTGATAATCCCACAGCGTTTGATACTTGGGTTTCTTAAAATTTAGGTCAACGTGTTTCAAGCCTTTCGGGTCCCTATGGGATCCCTGGGGTTGGTTTAGGACAAGATTATAAAACCTTTACTCTACACTCAAGTGGAATATGCTTCATAAGGATAAGGAAAATTCGTTTAGATTCATTATACTTATGTGTATACTGAATTTGAATCTTTAAATCCAACCTATGTAAAGAGAAGAAAAGCGAGAAAAAGTTTAAAAACAAACTGTGTTGGAGTATCCCTTCAGGCATATAGGTATACTCCATGCAAACAGTGTTACTTTGCACATACCATTAGGTTCAATGATATGTATGATGAGTGCTCTGACATCGCTACCTCGTGAATTGGATAAAAACACACAGTGAATCAGGCCAGTGGTGTAACATTAAAACATGCTCCATTGACAACAGGACAAAGATCAACATATAAACATGTAGACATACACATTCCACTCAGTCTCGTGGGTTCTAATGGCCCTGCTGAGGGTGCGGTAGAGATCTTACCCATCTAGTGTGTTGTAATTGCCACTTAGATCGAGGCGGAGAACCATGTACTGGCTGCGGTATTTTGTCCTGCGCTGCTTCACGTCCTGGACCTACCCGCTCCGTCCTTCTGTAGGTGAAGTGCAGGGTGGGGAGTGGCAGTTTTTGTCAGTTTTCGCTCATGGCCGTCAGGTGTGTCTGAGTACGAATTGTTCCGCATAAGACGCGGAAGATGTCTACAAAATACGGCAGGCATCTTTGAATGTTCTGGTATGGGTTTACTGTTAATGCAGTGATCATTAAAAAGCGGGTAAGAAGTGGCCAAGGATGTTTGTTAGGCTCACTGATTTTCAGTCATTCCTCTGTAGTTTATGTATCACTGTCCCTGTCCCTGGGGTATAGGTGGTTAGGATCTTGCCTTTCATACTGAATGTTTTTTGCGCTGGGTAAAAATAACCAACACAGTGTCTATATGTGTTCCCACAGTGATTACTGGGTTTGCTCATTATATGATGTATAAAATCACCACACTCTGACTAGATGTGTGACTGAGTGAGACAAGGTGGCTATGTGACTTGCCGAAATTTAGACAAATGACGGCGGCCATCTTAGCAGTATGTCTAATGTCATCTTATCTCTACCAACCCTAATGTTTTTATGGGATCGATCTCCTGACTATGGAGTGTTCACTCAGGGGACGTGGTTCTCCATGAGTATTCAATCTCGCACGGTCAGGTTCACCAGTAGGTTCGCCTCAGTAGAAAGGTTAGAGTGGCTGTATCTTTTACTAGTCCCTTGGTCTCTATGTCTCGCCTTCTTTCTTTGTTTAATATGGGGACAACCATGGGAGTAAATGTACTCAATATGCTCGTCGTGATCGGTCTGGCCCTGGTCTAAGTCATAGTTTTCTTGTGTGCTGTTAGCCAAAGACCTAGAAGGCTCTTTTAGGAGAGGGGAATTACCCTGAGGTTGAACTGTATATAATCTGTTGTTCTCTGACCAGGTCTGGCACTTATCTCATGCATTCGTGTCACGGGATGCCATCATTGAGCGCATCAGTAAGGGTCTTTAAACGGAAGACCCATCATTGTTCCATGTTAAGCAATGCTTGTTGGTCCCAACATTCATTAGCTTCAAGAATGGTCTGATGTATATCATCAGGTGTATGGTTGGTCATCAGATAATGTGCCGACATCTTTGTTGTACTACACTTGCATCGCACATTACTTCAATGTTCCATTATCCTTGTTTTTATGGGTCTAGTAGTCATTCCCACATATTCTAGGGTACAAAGACAGGTGATAAGGTAAACACAGTTCTTAGTATTACAATTTGTGTGCCCTTTCTGTGTCCATGTGTGTGTAGGGTGTAGGTTGATCACTTTGCTGGTTTTTGTGAATGGGCACACAGCACATGACCCACAGGGATAATGTCCCATTACTGGGGGAAGGCCACAGAGGGTGGCTTGTTGTATCTTGGATGTCACTCGGGGTCTTGTGTGGATCAAAAGATCTTTCATATTCGGAGGTCCTTTTAAATGCAAAGCGTGGGCATGGAATGCTAAGAGAGCCCTTCTGCAAAATATTCTAGTGGTTTTTTTTAATCTGTTTCTGGATTTTGTTTGATATTGGCGTGAAAGTCATCACACACGTGAACATCTCCTCCAAGACTTTTTCAGTGTGGGCTAGTAAAGCTTCACTGTGGTTATTCCTGGCCCTTTTGTGCACCTATGTGCAAAGTAACACTGTTTACATGAAGTATACATATATGCCTGAAGGGATACTCCAACATATGTTGTTTTTAAACTTTTTCTCCCTTTTTTCTCTTTATGAAGGTTGTATTAAAGATTCAAGTTCAGTATACACGTAGGTATAGTGAATCCAAACTAATTTTTCTTATCCTTATGAAGGACATCATGCTGATGTGTAGAGTAAAAGTTTTATAATCTGGTCCTGAAGAAACGCCACGGATCCCATAGGGACCAGAAAGGCGTGAAACATGTTGATCTAAATGTAAAGAAACCCCAGTATAAAACCCCAGTATAAAACACCTCATTTCCCCCCATTAAAGATTGTACATCATCCCTCCACACTCATAGCAATCAGCCTTTTTTGGAAACTATCCCGGTGATGGAAATGCCAGTACTAGAAAGCCTCCTGACTCAGGTAAAAAGTGGGTCGCCCAAAGATCCAGCCCCTCTAAAGATACTGAGGCAAGTGGCAGGAGTTGTTTCCCCAGTCATTTTAGAGTTGATTAATACCTCATTTTCTTCTGGAGTGGTCCCTCCCCTATGGAAGGAAGCTATGGTAAAGGCACTTTTAAAAAAACCTAGCCTTGATCCTTCGACTCTGGGAAACTACTGCCCCATATCACTTCTCCCAAGGGGCAGCAAAATTGCTGAAAAATACTTCAATTCCGTACTGTCCTCTTTCCTAGAGACCCACAAACTCCTCCACCGGTCCCAGACAGGCTTCTGACCTCTCCAGGGAACGGAAACGGCTTTGCTATCAGTCGTGGAAGAGTCAAGAAAGATAGTGGACTCCGGAGGCACCGCTGTGGTCCTTCTCCTGGACCTCAGCGCGGCCTTCGACACAGTAAACCATCATATCCTGGTCCATAGACTCAGAAGACTTGAAGTTACCGGAACTGCTCTGTCATTGCTACAGTCTTTCCTGAGTAACAGATCCTTTCAGGTCTTTGACAACGAGGTGACCTCTAAGCAGATGCCCCTTTGTTGCGGAGTACTGCAGGGATCATCCCTGAGTCCCACCCTATTCAACGTTTACACGTGCTCCCTAGCAGAGGTGATATTACCTTTTGGGGTGCACATAGTCACCTACGCAGATGACACGCAACTTGTGATTGGGCTTAAAAGAGCCGAAAGTTCCCCGCCTAGTCTGCGCCCATGTTTAGAAGAAATTGCCAATTGGATGAATGAGTCCTTCTTGAAACTAAATGGGGAAAAAAGTGAGGTAATGATCTTGGGTAATCGTTCCCCCCTTGATCTAAACTCAATCTGGCCAACCACTCTCGGTTCGGCCCCCACCCCTAAGACCAAGTTAAAAAGCCTGGGTGTCTGGATCGACCAAGACCTCACCTTTAAGGTACAAGCACGGAAGACGGCGGCCACGTGCTATGGTATCCTGAAAATGATTCGGAAAGTTCTTCCCCTTCTTCCTTTCCAGGCAAGAAAAATCATGGTCCAGGCCCTTATCCTGTCCCGGTTGGACTACGGGAACGCCCTTTATCTGGGTGCTCCTACTGCGACCCTTTCCAAATTGCAGACTATACAAAACTGGGCAGCAAGACTTCTACTAGGCACTCCTAAACATCACTCAGCTAAACCTGCTTTGAAATCGCTCCACTGTCTCCTCGTCCAGGAGAGAGTTAATTTCAAAGCTTTATGGATTGTCCACAAGTCTCTAGCTGGAATAGGCCCCGCCATTCTCCACACCACCATTCAGTCCTACCGGCCCAACAGAAGTCTTCGCTCAGAGGGGGGGGGCGCTAGGTGGCGCACGACCAAGATGGCCGCACACCAGTGAGGCTCTGGTCGCTTGGCAGGGAAAATCATCATTTATCCTTCGCTAATGGCATAGTATAGCATTTCCAATTGCCCGACGAGCTTCCTGAGGTCTGTGGCAGTGCTCCGATACCTGCATTGCCGCCGGGGACCCCCGTGGGGCGAAGCGCTGAGCTGGTGCTGATTTGCCCGGAGGTGCGGGGACGTCCTGCGGAGCCTCGCTGGCGGCCTGTATGCCGAGAGAGCGCCGGGGATTCCTCGTGGTCGCTGGGCCGCGCGCCGCGGCGGGTGCTTCCCCATGGCTGCCGCCCGCGGCACTACCGGCGCATGAAAGCCCTACTGCAGGCGGACTGAGCAGCTGACAGAACTACAGTGCCTGCACACTCTATATCAGCCGGAGGGGAGGCTGACTGTCCCTGGGCTGCAACGCGGCGGCCTCCACCCCCCCGTACCTGCATCAACCTGCTCTGCTTCGACATACGGTGAGACAGCGCATGGGGACCCTGCTCTCCTGAGGCTGCGTGCTGGGGTGCCTGAGGCCGGCTGCTGCCCCTCCGCCAACGGCCCTGGGGGGTTGCTGGGCTCCCCGCGCCATTCAAATTGCGGCGACTGGGGGGACCTGCGACGCCTACCCCCGGAAACACACCCACGGGGGCCCGCATCGGCTGGACGCCTCCAGGGAATAGGCAAAAACTGCGCATCCCGCCCTTAGTGGCCTCTTACACCCGCGATTTCCACTGCAGCATTGCGGAGACGCCGGACACATACAAGTACCGGACATCCTGGCTGGAGGCGCTGCTCACTCCCTGACGCCCGCCACTGCTCTCCTCTACTGCCTCGCCCTCCCTGCGAACACCGACTCTTGAAGCCGGCGCGTCCTGGTGCCGTGAATTAGCGCGGGCGGTGCCTCATCGTGGGCCTCTTCAACGACGCAGGCCCTTCCCGAACCTGCCGTGGGTGGTGACCCTTGCCCGAGCCCATCGGCTGCATCCCGGCGGCTGGCGTCGCATACCAGGTGTCCACTCTTCATTACCTCGTCTTCCAGAGGGTACCCTCCGCCATGGGGAAGATAGATGGTAGGCAATCCAAGCTCCCCTTTGACGCAAAAAAAGCAGTCACGCGCTCGACTACCGAAGAATTAGACCAGAATCCAGATGCGCAGACTTCGAATCCCCAGCCTGCTCCGGCGGATGAAGTAAAATCCCTCCTTCTGGCCATGCAGCGTAGCCTCACGGAGCTCTCCAACAAAATGGACTCCATGAATTCCCGCATGGACTACATCGTGCTTACAGTGGACAAACATAGCGAACAAATTAAGGAGGCTGAGCAACGGATTTCTGACAATGAGGATGCTACGACGAAGGTAACACAGCAAGTGGCTCAAATGGACAAGCTGCTCAGGGTTATTGCGGCCAAAAATGAAGATTTGGAGGCACGAAGTCGTCGCAATAATATCCGCGTCACGGGAATTCCCGAAAGCACGAATACTGGCCGTATGGAGGACTTTGTTGAACGCTTGTTGTGCACAACTTTTGGTAGAGACGCTTTCTCCACTCAGTTAATCGTGGAGCGGGCACACCGTTCCCTAGGCCCTAGACCTCCCCCGGGAGCGAATCCCCGTCCGATAATTGCCCGGCTCCTAAACTATAGGGACCGGGACACTGCATTAAAGCTGGCCAGGGAAAAACAACATGTGCAATTCGATGGGGCCAATTTCTCGCTGTACCCTGACTTTACCATGGCGGTGCAAGAGGCTCGCCGCAAGATGCTGCCTGCCAAACAGAAATTGCGCAAGCTACAAATTGAATACGCCTTACTGTACCCAGCCCGCCTACTAGTCATGTATGATGGAAAGCACCACTTCTTCACAAGCGAGCGACAAGTGGATGACTTCCTTCGCAACATCAGGAAAGCCTCTCCCTCCCATCATTCGCGGGAACGCCTTTCTCAATCTCCGACTTTAGACTGTGACTGAGGGCCTACATGCACGACCCTTGATCTTTCAGGCCTTTGCCTGGCAGCGCAGCTGCTGTGATTCGTCTCCATGCTGTTTTTGGGGGCTTACGTCTGGTTATGGTCTTGCTCCTTTGACCTCATGTTGGGGGATGCGACTTCACATGTTCATGAAGGGCTTGACCCCCCCCCCTGCTTTGCCACTCCACTTCAGATAAGCTCTGTAATATTTGCGTTGCCACTTTTGCTATAAATGGGCAGATAGTAACTTCTATGGTACCTACTGTGCTATTGACGCCCATCTCGACCTATGCCAAGCACCTCCTCCCCCTCCCTCTTAGCTAGCCTCCCACCATCACCAGGAGCCAGACTTTACTCCCACGGGGAGAGGGAGGATCTCGTTGCCCACTGGCGCTCCCCACACGGGTGCTCCCCTTGTATTACATTTATGACTCTTATTTTATTGTATGGTTGCAATTGTTGTTTTTTTTTGGGAAGGGTGGGATTAACAATTCCGGCACGTTTGGGGTGCTGTTGTGGGTGGGGGGGGATGAGGGAATTTTGTTCTAATGTTTCACGTGAAATGTTTTGTCCGCAGGTAACCACAGGCCTTGTACTTACAGACGCACCTTCCTCTTTCTTCAGTAGAGCGCAACATAATACAGACACTATAAGGTACTATGTCCACACACACTGGGTCGTTGACACTTAACCTCATCACATGGAATGTTAGGGGCCTTCGGGATCCCCGGAAACAGAGGCAGGTTTTATCATATTTGGACAGGCACAACGCCCACATCGCGGTATTACAAGAGACACACTTGGACCCAGCTCGTCCTCCCACCTTCGCCAGCAGGTGGGCGGCGGTCCGTGTGTTCTCCTCTTACTCTACTTATTCCAGAGGCACGGTAATACTAATAAAACGGGGGTTCCCTTTCTCCTGGGAGGTACACAGCAGGACTCACTTGGTCGTAGTTGCATACTGTGGGGCACGCTGGGTACCCAATCGGTGACGCTGGTGTGCTGCTATGGGCCCAACATTGATGATCCCGATTTTTACACCACATTATGGGGGCGCATACTCCAGGTAGGCTCTACCCACATCATTTGGGGGGTGATTTTAACACTGCTTTCCACCCTGCTGCTGACAGATCTAATGCTTCACCCCAACATTATACACGGAAGCGTGAGGTTCTCGCAGGCATCTTTGAGGCCCACGGACTCATCGATGCTTGGCGGCATATTCACCCGGGTGGACGGGAAGGTACTCATTACACTGCATTGCATGCCTCTTGGGCCCGCCTAGACTACTGGGTGGTCTCCCGTGGGGCGGTTTCATGGGTCACACATGCAACCCATCTTGCTCGGACTTTCTCCGATCACGCTCCGGTGCTCATCACACTAGTCCCGCCTAATTTACTCGCTTCTCCTAGATTGTGGAGGCTTATGCCGGAAGCATTATTGGATGCCGTTTTCAAGGCTGAAATTGGCACTGAAATTACTGACTTCTTCCGCACTAATGTAGGCTCAGTCTCTTCTCTGGGCACAGTGTGGGAAGCCTTTAAAGTCACCATCCGAGGCTCCTGCATTGCCAAAAGCTTTGGGGTGTTGCGAGATCTCCGCCGCACGCTGGGCTCACTTGAAGACGAACTTAAACAATTGGAGAGTGACCTATGGGGAGACAACTCCGGGCAACGCTTAGCAACATTCCGGGACAAACTTTCCGAATACAATCGCACTGCAGAGTCAGAGGTGAGATTCCGTGGGAAATACCACACTGCACGTCGATATGGTGAGGGTGGGCGTCCGGGCAGGGGATTAGCGCAGGACATCCGTCTACCGCGCTTCTCTAATTATATTCTTGAAATTAAAGATTCTTCCGGTACGCGTCATAGGGACGGCCGAGATATCCTTCGCACCTTCACCGACTTTTATACTGACTTGTATGGCTCCGGCAGAGCTGAATCTCCGGACTTTGCCTCATATTTGCAGGATATAACTCTTGGCTGGCTCGGTGATTCCCAGAGCGAGTTCCTGGCTGCGCCCTTTGAAAACAATGAGGTGCATGAAGCTATCATGCAAATGAAATCCGGGAAGGCCCCTGGGTCGGATGGCCTCCCCATCGACTTTTATAAAACTTACATTGTTCAACTGCTCCCTATCCTCAAGAATGTTTTCAACGAAGCACAGGAGTTGGGCTACCTTCCCCCATCCATGAGGCTGGCCCTGATCTCTTCTCTCTTAAAGCCGGGCAAGCCCGCGGACTGCTGTGGTTCGTATCGACCCCTTTCCTTAATAAATACAGATGCCAAAATACTGGCCAAACTCCTGGCTAATCGTCTCAGTCTCCTCATGGAAAAGTTAGTTCTGCCCGATCAGGCGGGGTTCATCCCTGGCAGGGCAACATCACACAATTTACGCACCCTTTTTTCAATATTGGGGTCGGTGGATCCGAAGTTACCCATGGCGGCCGTTTTTCTCGATGCTACCAAGGCATTCGATTCGGTTGAATGGGACTACCTCTTTGTCATCCTCCAAAACATGGGACTGCCTGTGGGATTCCTCTCCTGGGTCCGGCTGTTATATACCAACCCCGAAGCCAAAGTCCTCATAAATGGACACTCTTCTCCTGCCTTTCCCATCACCAGGGGCACACGCCAGGGCTGTCCACTCTCCCCCCTCCTTTTCGCCCTTGCGGTTGAACCACTCGCGGCGAGACTCCGACAGCATCACCACGATAAAGCCCTCCGATGCCCATCCAGGCATATCCTCATTTCCCTTTACGCGGATGATATTACACTGTATGTGAGGGAGCCCCAACTTAATCTTAGCCCGCTACTCCGAGAGCTCATCCGGTTTGGAGGGCTCTCCGGCGTACATATCAATTGGTCAAAGTCTCAGCTCTTCCCCCTTACCCCGTCCGTGGCCAAATTTGTCCCTGACTTCCCTATTGAGTGGTGTGCTGAGGATGTAAAATATCTGGGTATACGGGTCTGCGCGGACCGTGAAGAACTGCTACGCCTGAATTATGGACGCGCCCTGGAGAGCATTAGAGCGAGTGTCACAAGATGGATAGCACTGCCACTCTCCATAGCAGGACGAATCTCCCTCATAAAAATGGTTATACTTCCCAAACTCCTTTATTTATTCTTAAATGTACCGTACAACCCGGGTCGGCACTTCTTCTCCCTTCTCCGCACTGAATTGATACGCCTCACCTGGGGTGGCAAACAACCTAGAATACAATGGGATCTTCTCACCCGGCCATACTCGCAGGGGGGGTTTGATGTTCCAAACTTTGAACTTTATTTCCACTGTGCCCAGGCCCATTACGCCCACTTCTGGTTCCACCCTCCCCGGTACATACCACAAGTGGCTACCGAACAATGGCTGTCCGACCCTGTACCTCTGGAGGGCGCCATATTTACTGTCGTAGCACCGCGCACTGACGATCCATCACCCGTCATTAACACTGTGAAGGCGTGGCAGGCTATTGCTAAGCGCACCCAGGCCTCTATGCTCTACTCGCCCCTCCTTCCCCTAGTATATCACCCAAAATTGCCTCTCCTCCAGGAAGGGGTGTTCAAAAAAACTCGACTTAAATATGGACTCACGACTTGGGGGGATCTTTACCTCAACGGCCAATTCCGCACATCGCAACAACTCTTCTCTAAGCAACCACCCGCCCCTATGGACCTTTTTCTATATGTTCGCCTCCGTCACGGCATTAAAGAGCACACACCTGATTATCCTCATGAACCACTAGAGTCTGCTGCATTGCGCCTCACACTGCGCAGCGATGGGGCTTCACACCTTGTCTCTGCACTCTATCACACCCTCTCGGCTGCTCAAGAGCCTACACACAACATGGCCCGAGACAGGTGGTCGGCTGAGATGGGTATTCTCCTCACTGATGAGCAGTGGACTTACTGCTGTATGCAGACGGAACACAGCACTTCCAGCAGCCGCCTTCGAATCTTACACTATAAATTCCTTCACCGCACGTATTATACACCGGTCAGGCTTCACTGCTACAAATTACGAGATAACGACAGGTGTGGCCGTTGTGGCTCCGCTGGCGCAGACTTCCTCCATCTGGCCTGGAGCTGCGCTGCTGTTCAGGAATATTGGGGTCAGGTTCTCGCAGCTCTGGATCAAATGTCATTGCTGAGCCTACAGCACACACCCCTCCTTGCCTTATTGGGTTATACTAAGACACTAGCGGCTCCACACCGAAAGTTCATCTCCTTCAGCCTTCTTTTAGCTAAAAGGCGGGTGGCGTGCAGATGGGGACGGGGCAGGGCGCCTAAATTTAAGGAGTGGCTCCGGGATATGGTTTTCTGGCAGGAACAAATGTATACCTTTGCGGAGCTGCTTCCCCCTTCTTCACGCCCCCGGGACAACTGGGGCCCCCTTACGACATACCTGCTGTCTCACCCTATTGCTGATGAGGCTGCTGCACGGCCTACACCTGTATTGCCGGACTAAATCGGATTTGTCCTGATGTGACTGTCTGCAATCCACTAACCTACCCGATGCAAACATGGCCTCTGGTATCTATAAGTTGTTGCTATAACTATTGTATTACCTTTGACAGCATATACCGCTCTACGCATTACTGCTTGTTCCCTCTCATAGTACATACTTGAATTGCATGTTTGTCAATTCCCGAATGCGTCTATACAAATGATATGAGGCATTGTCTGTACCTGTTCTTTTCACATATGTTTGAAAATGCATAAATAAAAAAAAAATTTAAAAAAAAGTCTTCGCTCAGAGATTATGAACCTTGTCACTGTCCCCAGGATCAAGAAAGCCAGAAGCGGGGGTCGGCAATTCTCATTTAATGCAGCCAAGCTCTGGAACTCCCTCCCACCCCATCTACGAAAGGAAACCAACCACCTGGCCTTCCGTAAACTGCTAAAGACTTTGTTATTCCCTTAGCTGGTGAAACTCCCTACAACTGCCGCTACTAGCGCTGGGATGCCATGCGCTATACAAATGCTTTTTTCATTTCATTTCACTATCACAGATCATTAGTTCCCTAACAGATAGTACTAACACCACGGTTTTTATCCCTACCAAGGGTGCCACCAGAATAAAGAGTATAGAGCACACCTTAGGTAGGTTTAACTCACTACTTCACACCCTACCCTACTTTCACATTCTTGTAGTCATCAAAACGGCAAAAAGTGAAGATCTCCGACAAAGAGCCCTCTAGCGGGGCCCGTGGGGCATTACAGCGCCGACCCCACTAGAAGCAAAAGCACAATGATGAAGCATTTTGAAGATAAAGAATATATATATATATACACACAAACACAATATACATATGAGTAACAAATGGCAAGTGAAGGGCCTTCTAATGTTTGTACAAAGTCTTTGCAAACATGGGAGGAAGTGCCTGCTTCACCAAGGCATTCAAGATATTAATAGTAATCTCAGTTACCAATTGCAAACTTATGTTCAGACTCGTCTAGAAAATTATCTTCTACACACTCATCACAGGATCTTCCTTGTGAGGACTATCATTCTTTCCAGGCTTGGCTATTCAAAATGCACATGTAGGCTTAGCAGCTCGGGACACTGAAAACCCTCAAAAATGGCAACACAGCCAACCTCAGAATAAAATCTACAGAACGGATGCATCAATCCCTTGTTTGTCAGAATATTGAGGTTAAAAGTAGCGGTTTACAACATCGACTACCATTTTACCATGAAGGTAAGGATATGTAGATAAGTGTAGATTTGCTATACTTAACACCATTTCATCAATATAAGTAGATGTGAAGTTAAGAATAATAAATCTGTGCTTATGTAGATATGCTTACATTGAAGAAATAGTGGTAGTTAATATTCTGGAGTAGATATTGTTGCAGCTCGAAATCTGGTGGAAACATCTTGGCATTCCAAGGTTCAAGATTCTGAATCAACCGGGGGGCGTGGCCAACATCATGGCCGGGTAGCTGCGTTCAGCGCGAGCTCCGCTGGCCCCAGACGAAATCCTGCCATTATCCTGTTCCTCTTCGCCCCAAAAACGCACCATCGGGGATCGGAAGGCGCAGGAGTGCGCTGGAGTGCCCGGTGTGTGGCTGGTATTTGCCTGAGGCCGGTAATCAAGACTTTGTCGGCGCGCTGGTCGGCACGCAGTCTCTACCAAAATGGTGGCCGGGGCGTAATAATCGCAGCGGAGCACCGGAGTGGGTGTGCTCTCCTGGAGGGGGCTGGTGTGCACCGAGACCGAAAAAGACTGAGGCGCCGCTGATCGGAGCCGAGACTCGCCCCGATCCGCCACAGGAACAAAGAGCTCCGTGATCAGTGGCTGCCTGAGGGAGTTCCTGTATTGCTGCGGCGGAACTGACCATGACGGCGGGGAGGCGGAGGTGCCGGGCGGTCCTCTTCGGCTGGCAGGGAGGTGATATATGCGGCGCGAGCAGTTACCGGCGGAGCCTGCGGGCTGCAGCAGGGTAGGTGGCTCATCGGAGGAGTGACCGGCTCCCTCTCCCATGTCCGAGTGTGGCCCGGGAGGGCTGGACTTGATGGTGTGATGCAGGTGAGGCCTCGGGCGCCTGGACTCCCCTCTGGCTGATGACCAACGGAGCCTGCACTGCGTAGCTGGGCTGGAGGTGCGCCCTGGTGGTGGTGCTCTGCCCCCCTCCCCCCTCCTTGCTCTTCTCTGCCACAGCGCTGTATGGGGGTGCTCCCGCTCCTGGCCCTCCACCAGTACAAGCCATTTGCAAGCTACTTTTACTGCGGGGACACTAGAGGGCTGGTGTGCTCTGTTTTATGGCCATGAGGTGTTGGACAGAACAGTGTTGGAGGCAACTACGCACCCGGTCAGTGGCCTAATGCTGTGGTGCACATAAGAGTCTCCTGCGCTGGAAGGAAGGTGGCTGTGTAGAGGGAGACTTGGGGGCCAGACAGGAGCAGAGACGGAGACCAACTGGAACCCTCTAGAAACATCATGGCGGTGGGGTAGTGACCCAAGACTGACCCTGTGAGGAGTTGGAGGGGTTGAAGTGTGTGCAAGCATCTTCTGTCCAGACTCGTGGGGTCCATACACGATAGCTAACCGGCATAGTAGGGGAGGTGCCCTTGGAGGAGTGATATACGCACTGTTTCTTTGCTGGCTAGTTTGACACGAACGTTAAGTGTACCCAATCGAGCCTTTTGGTGACCTGGCCGTGGGGATCCTTGTGGTCTGGGGGCCCGGTAGCGGCGGAGAGTGCCTGGTCGAACGTGGTGCTACGATGGCGAAAGATAAAGACCCCAAGGCTTCCAAGCAAGGAAAGCTGGACCGATTCGCCTAGGTGCTGTATACCCCCGCTGGGGCGGAGGGTGGCACGGCCCCCCGCCCGGACACCGACGCGATACTACAAGCGATCCATGCATCTCGGGAAAGCCTGGAAGGTAAAATTGCGGAGGTCCGGACAGAGGTTTCCTTTCTGCGCCAAGACCTGCGAAAGGTTTCCGAACGAGTCACTGAGGTGGAGCAGCGCGTATCGGAACTGGAGGACTCCTCGCGTACCACAAGTAAGGATGTAGCGGGACTCATGGCAACTGTAAAGGAGGTGGCATGGCGTGTGGATGATGCCGAAAATAGGGCCCGAAGGAATAACCTGCGCTTTATAGGTTTTCCAGAAAATGCGGAGCGCTCTGACCCGGGCCACTTTCTACTGACATTTCTCAAGGATGCCTTCCCAGAGACGCAATTTTCATCCTGCTTTGTCATAGAAAGAGCGCACAGAGTGCCGGGAACACTGCCACAGCCGGTGGCTCCCCCCAGACCGCTGATAGCCCGGTTCTTGAATTTTCAGGATAGGAATCTTATACTCAGGGAGATACGGAAGAAGGGTGAGATCAAATATGAAAACACTAGAGTGATGGTGTTCACGGACTACTCACGAGATGTCCAGAAACTGCGACGCACCTTCGATCCGATAAAAGTGAAATTTCGCACCCTTGGCATTCAATACATGCTGCTGTTCCCAGCCAAACTTAAAGTAATCTTTCAAGGGACTACGCAGTTCTTCCAGACGCCGGAGGAGGCATGGTCCTGGGTTGAAGAACGGCCCCGGCTGCGCCGTGGATCACCGGCCGCGGCGGCGCTGCCTGTGGACAAGCAACCGAGCTCTAGTTGGGAACGTCCTAAGGAGAGGCGGCGGAGAAGAGTGCTAAAATGCCGGACCCCTGTTGGGGCTATGCCGGCGAGGTCCCTGAGGTTGAGGGAGCGGAAAACAACTGTGTCAGACACAGACGATGATACGGCTCTGGATTGTGTGTCTCGTACGTCTCAGAAATCGATGGACAATGAAGACTCTGACCATTCGGAGCGACGGGACTCCATGGACGTGGATAGCGAACACCCTCTTTTGGAACATATTCAACGGCTGGAGGCGTCAGCCCTGGATCCCCCGGGGGTGGGCTCCCGATCGCCGCAAACACAGAGTAAGGGCGAAGAGGAATGAAGAAATGGGGCCAGACGCCCACCTAAGGACGCTGTACGACTCCTGAGGCTTAGCGAACTTTTGGGACTTTGGCCACGATACAGGAAAGTATACAGTGGGTTGTAGTTATTATATTGAGTGTACCTTTGCTGTGAGAGGGGGAAGTTTACAGTAGAGTGTTGTTTTTGTAGTGTTTTATAGTTGAGTGGGTGGGGAAGGGGGGGAGGGTTACAGACCTCTGGGTGGTTTACCTGCACCAGCGTTGTCATGTTGACGAGATTAGAGGTGGTGGGGGTACCTGCAGAGTGTGGGGAGGGGGACATGATGGACACTGCTAATTGTTCTGAACTACGTGTTCGGGGAGGTTAGTTCTGTTTTGAAATTTTGCATGAATACTGACATTGACGTGAACTGGCATCATATGGGCGGTGTTGGGGAGTCTGGATGGAAGCGGGAGGCTCTAGCTTATCTCACACAATGGCTACCGATGGGTACTCAGTGCTGCCGTGGAACGTCAATGGACTAGGAAATAAGGTTAAAAGGGGGTTAGTCTCGAGATATATTAAAAGGCTTAAACCGGACATCATACTCTTGCAGGAAACTCATCTCATGGGGCCACACTGCTCTTTCCTGGGTAGGGGGCAATACATTGCTTTGGCGCATGCAGGATTTACCAGAGGGTCGAGGGGAGTGGCGATTCTTGTCAAGCGGTCACCCCCCTTCCGGGTTACTCGCCGTTGGGAGGACCCAGAGGGCACATACGTAGCGGTCCAGGGTACTTGGAATCACAAATGTTGGCTGATTGCCAGTGTTTATGCGCCCCCACGCCTCCAGCGACGTACGCTGGATAAACTGTCCGACCTCCTGTTACAGTCTGGCCCCGCCACACATCTTATAGGGGGTGACTTCAATGATGTGAGCGACCCCGCCTTGGATCGTACACTGACCAGACCGGGGCAACAGGAGGCCACCGCATTGGCTAGGTTTCAGGCAGACCTCGGGCTCACTGACCTTTGGAGGCGCCATCATCCATCCACACGTGCATACTCCTACTTTTCTGGGGCCCACAGGGTGTTTTCTAGGTTGGATTATCTCTTTGCCCCAGCTGGTGAGATTGACCAGGTTGAGGAGACAGACTACTTAGCCAGGGGAATCTCAGATCATTCACCGCTGTACCTGCGGGTGGGGGGAGGACGGAGAAGTCAGGGCACGACATGGAGGCTGAACGCTTGGGCACTGAGGGATGGAACGGTTGCTAAAGAAATTGGGGTGGATACTGACCTCTACTTTAGAGAAAATGAGGGCTCCTTGCAATCAGCGGTCACTCTCTGGGAGGCATTTAAGACTGTGATACGTGATAGAGCCCAAAATATTATAGTCCACAAAAAAAGAAGGGAACTTCAGGAGACACTGGTGCTGGAAACCAGGCTGATAGAACTTGAGAAGGGGAGTGCCCCTCCCTTGAGTGAACATACACTCCGTCAAATAGATATTACTAAACGGGAATACCAAGCGCTCGTTACTAAAGAGACTCGGGCGCATCAACTCGCAGTCCAACATAGACTGTATGAGACTGGAGACCGGGTGGGTAAATTGTTAGCGTGGTTGGGCAGGAAGGAGCAAGAGTCGAGGTGGGTCTCGTCTATCAAAGAACAGGGCGGTATTTATACCGTGCCTCAAGACATTGTGGAGGTTTTTGCTCGATACTACTCAAAGCTTTATGCAGCCCAGACGCAAGCCACCGAGATGCAAATAGCTCAGTACCTTGAGACGGTTGAACTCCCCTGTCTGCCCCCCGATGAGAGAGATAGGCTTGATGAGGACATTACTCTGGCAGAGGTCACAGAGGCCATTGGTCGGCTGAAAGCAGGGAAAACCCCGGGTCCTAATGGCCTTCCGGGAGAATTCTTTAAGGCGTACAGTCCCCTGCTGGCTCCGCACCTACTTAAGATGTTTATGGCCTCTAAAGAGGAAGGGGTACTCCCGGCAGATCTTAGACTAGCGACGGTGGTGGAGATTCCTAAAGAAGTGAAACCCCCAGATGAGTGTGGGTTATATCGGCCCATCTCGCTTTTAAATATAGAAACTAAGATCCTGGCCACTGTTTTGGCGACACGCCTTGTGTCCGTTATCACCTCCCTGATACATGGGGACCAGACGGGCTTCATGCCGAAACGTGCCACACGTTACAACCTACGACGGGTAGCCAACTGGATGGATGAGGTCAGGGACCGAGAGGAGGCTCATCTGCTACTCTCCCTGGCCTCGGAAAAAGCGTTCGACACCACCCATTGGCCCTTCATGAGACACACTCTGGAGAAATTTGGCTTTGGCCCGGGATTCCAGGAATGGGTGGCATTGTTATACAATGCGCCTGAGGCCAGGGTTAGGGTCAATGGGGCTCTTTCCAAGACCTGGCCGATTGGGCGGGGGACTAGGCAGGGTTGCACGCTTTCCCCTCTACTGTTTGCACTTATTTTGGAACCCCTGGCTTGTGTGGTTAGGGCCACGCCGGGGCTGGGTGGCTTTGTGGATGATTCCCGACAGATAGCGGAGGAACGCATATCGTTATATGTGGATGATATTTTGCTGTATGTGACGAATCCGACAGAGACTCTTCCTCAAATTCTGCGCATAGTTGAAAACTATGGCTACCATGCGGGGTATAAGATCAACTGGACCAAATCTACCCTATACCCGGTGGGGGGGATGGTGGAGGATCGGACTTTCCCTAGTTGCTTCCACTGGTCCACAGACGGCTTTACCTACCTTGGTCTTTACATTACTGTAGATGTGAACACCAGCCTGGTCTGCAACATTAGGCGGGTCTTCTCAAACTTTCAAGAGGATGCTAAAAGATGGCGGAAGCTTCCCCTAACCCTTATGGGAAGGGCTGCCATGTTTAAAATGGTCACGCTCCCACAGTTGCTCTACGTATTGCAAAATACTTACATTAAGATTCCGGATCTGATATTCAAAGGCATTGATAGTGAGCTCCGCTTACTCCTCTGGGACGGGGCCCGTCCACGTATTGCACTCTCAACACTACAGCGGAATCCCTATAATGGGGGTTTGGCTCTACCAGACATGAGGTCATATTATAGAGTGGTGCATCTTATTGCCATTAATGAATGGCTCCATGCATCTGGGGATCATCCGACATATAGACTTGAAAGGCTGCAGTTTAGGGAACGTACCCATCTTCACTATCTTTATGGGGGTAAGGGATGCAGTAGACTGCTCCAGGCGACCCAGAGGACATTGGAGGCATGGAAGAGCGCAGAGCGACAAATGAGGTGGGATCAAAAATGCACCAGGTAAACCCCTCTGTGGGAGGGGACCAGGCTAAAAGAGATTGGAAAGCTGAGTGGCTTTAGGCACTGGGACCTAATAGGGATCTCTAAAATAGGTGATGTCCTGGACCATGGTGTGTTGGCCTCTTTCCACACGCTCCAAGCTAGATATCAATTGCATGACACTCAGACATACGCGTATCTTCGCTTGCAACATGCTTGGGTGGCGGAAGGGTTAGATGGGACGTTGCTGCCGGAATATGCCCCATTGGAAGGTCGTCTTCTCCAGGAGGAAATCCCGGCTAAAGCTGTTTCATTTACTTACAAAACATTACTTAATAACATGCCCGTGATCCAGCGTTAACAATAAAAATTATTCTCCTATATGCTTCGGTCATCCAGGTGCAACTATTCCTCCAACACACAAACTATATCCATATGACGGTGGGGCCCATAACACAGCATATACATTCACTTACTCATTTATTCCCTGGATTTCCTCCGTCCTTAACCTAGGAGAAAACGATTCGCTGGAAGGAGACGGGATACCTCTTTTAACATGACATAATGTTTCTCATTTGCTTTAAGGTATTCCGCTCATTGGTCGATGGACCAACTAGTAGGAATCAGTTGATGGTGATTAAGACCAGCTCAATCACAATAAACTCTTTAACAATTTACCTTAATCATTGAGCTAAAGAATCACTGAGTCATTTGTTCAAAGAATAATAAAGTTTATATAACGTTTCGAAGCAAGAAATGAGTTTAAGCTTATTATTCAGATTATTACATTTATCATCAATATAAGAATAAATTGAAATTGCAATGCATATCTATTAGACGGAAAAATAAGGTTGTCATAGCAAGAACTCTAAAAGATCAATCTATCTGTCTTGGAAAAATCTAATAGTTCTAAATGAAAAATCTATCAGGAATAAAAAGGTTCTCCAAAAGCAGCATCTTATACTCAACTGGAATTAAAAAATAGCAGCAGCAGCATCAGCTCGTCAGCATCAGCAACCGCAACTTCACCCATCTACAGCATCTAACTCTCCAGCATCTCACTCTCCAGCATCTAACTCTCCAGCATCTAACCCCTCCCACCAAGAGTAGGTCTTCTTATACCCTAATTCTAGCTTACTGAAAAAATGTTGCATCTTCATGGCGTGATTCTCTCTCATTGGTTCACTCAGGCCCATATACATTTTAATCAAACTTCCTTGTCTTAACCAGTTCCTTGTGGAATGTCCATGCTTGCATCGTTTCCCACAGTTCATGACATTGCTCATCCGTTTCGATCAGTCCAATTTGTATCTTTTTCTGCTACTTTTTAGATTCAACAGTTCCGTCCATTTATTCAGTTTGACTTCTCACGCTTCTTGCTGATCATCTTGGCACACATCTGCTCAGAAAGGTCACAATAGCCTTGACCATACTTCCGTCTTATGCTCTCAGCACGAACACGTGGTCATCCTTTTCCACAGCCTCTCTCCTCTACCACACAGCTTCTTGGACATGCGTACTCTAGCTTATGGCGGCCATTTTATATCGCTGCTCAACAGGCCTAAGCGCACTATTTTCAAAGATAAACAAAATATTGTTAAAATAAAGAATATAAACCCTTTCGTTTCCCTCCCGTCTTTCTACGTACCCCAATTAGGTATTACCTAGCAAAAAGCAACATATAAAGCCGTCCCTTACTTACCATCGCTTTATTTTGCCACCACACGTTTTATTTAAAAAGCACAAATCATGCGTTTATTATTTTATTAGTACGCAAATATTACGTTATGTTAGACACGTAAATAATTATAAGTTGATTAATTTGCACACAAAATAGCGTGTTACCTTTAACCCTTTACATGTAACATACATTGTTGGTTATTTACTTAAACGAACAAGTTTATTAATTATTTTACGAAAATTATTAGGAGGTTAAAATTTTTTCATTTACCCTGCTCCATCACCCGATAGATTGAGTCCTCTTCGTGCAAAATGGGAAAAGGTCACCGGTGGGTTGGAAGATATAGATTGGGAGGCCGCTCTCGTGCATCCACGTGAAGTGGCAATTAAATTAAGGTTACGGCTCATCCAGTACAAAATACTACACCGCGCATATTTTGATAGAGGCAAATTGCATACAATAGGAAGAGCCGAGAGCCCAGAGTGTCTCCGCTGTCACACTGAACCTGGGACGTTTATACATACCCTTTGGGGGTGCACTGAGATACAGGCCTATTGGGGATTGATTGTGAGGGAGCTCAATCATATACTGGAAGTCCAAATAGAATTGGAGCCTCAGTTTCTCCTTTTGGGAATTTCGACAGACGTAGACATCCCAAGGCGCAAACTTGTTTTCGCTAATCTGGGGTTGGTAGTAGCCAAACGGGATATAGCTAAGTACTGGGGGGCACCACAAATACCTACCATTAACGAATGGAGGGCAAGTCTTGACTTGTACATGGTTGCGGAGCGGGTGACATATAGGGCCCGGGGCTGTCCTAAAAAGTTCCAGAAAATATGGACCCCATGGATTAAATATTATGGTCTGGAGGTGGAGGAAGATGAAGAGGGAGGGACTTTGTCGTCCGCAGGACCCGGGGTAGAGCCTTGACTGATGTAATGCTTGTTCCAAGTATGTGTAACCATGAGAACTGTGTAACTGACTCTGATTTCTCTTTGCGCCTAGTTCACTCCCACGTATGTCTAGACTCCGCCGAGATAGTCTTTTTGTCATATGCTTACACTACATGGCCAAAGTGGACTGCTATGCAATGTGTATTGTGTATTCATGCTTTGTTTTATGTTTTGTTTTGTTTGAAAAACGCAATAAAAATAAATTTAAAAAAAAAGATTGTGAATCAACCTTCCTTTCACACTAGGGAAAGAAAGTCCTGTTTCCTTTACAGTATGTATTGGAAAGCTCCAAAATACGTTCAGAACTTTTCTAAAACAGCCATTGTGATCTTTAAATTAGTTTTCCAACATGAAATGTGGATTCACAGACATAAGAAAGAAAAATTGGTAATTGAAACTTGGCACGCCTTGATACTAGAAAACCTGGAGTTGAGTTTTTGGGAACAGAAGAAATACACTTCTTTCAGGAAAAAAGGAAGACGGAAAAGGTTTAGCTCCCACGGTCCACGAGGATGGGTGACGTGCATCAGTACTGATAAGTGTTGCCTGGCTGCCATTGGCTTACTCTTGCATTCTAGACCAGTACTATGAAGTGGCCAATGCCAACATATGTAGAAGGGTTTACAAAAATTATACAATGTGTTGTAGCATAACTGCACGTTAGGTGACATCATTCATCTGAGATAATAAAGGATTGCTGCTATTGAAATAGCATTCCCAAGGTTCTGAAAATGGCAACTTATGATTGGGTGGCACCTAAAGTTGAGACTCTGGCTTTATAACCTATTGGCAAAAGCTATGGCTTGGTTCCTGAAGGTCCTTCTCTACAGGTTTTTACACGGTCAACTAAAGGTTTTAGCTAGAGCTTGGTGGGCCCTGACCGTACTAAGTGGATTTTGGAGACTCAGAGGCTGAGTGCATTGCACGGCAAAAGGTCCTATCAGGATCTATACAGATGCGTCAGTTTCTTGTAAATCTGCCCCAAGGTTTTCTGATAGGTATTTTGTTTCTAAACAGGTTCACATGGTTTCCAATTATCTCTCTATTTTTGTTTTCTAATTTGCTCAAATACTACTGAACTTATTTACACAAAAGTAACAAAAATCCTCCGTTGATATAAGCAGTATCTTAATGCTAGTTTTGTGCAATTCTGTGTAGCAGTTTTTTCCTGCAGCAGACAGGAAATCCACCTGTGAGACTTTCAATGGCAAATGCAAGGTGTGGATGGTCCCCTTATACCCCCCCCCAGCACTGTGCACAGAACTTTACAGGCCCAAGGCTACGTACACATTTGCTTTTTGGGAACATTTCCTGCAGATTTATAGGACAGGTTTAAAGTTTGTGAACAAATAAATGTTTTTCCATGGGATAACCATCTTATCGGTGTCTACAGGAGCTCTATTTCAGTGATACTCAAAGTACGGCCCGGGGGGGCCGCCTGTGGCCCTCCTTACCTTCACATGCAGCACCCTGGTTAACAGCAGCACTGGGTTGCTGTTTACTTCAGAGAGCACTAACATTCAGAAAGATGTTAAATGAATGGGGAACTTTTATTTACAAGCTTACTAAAGTAAAGAAAAATAATCTAATAAAGCATCCGGCAATATTTATCCACCTACAAAGCCCTACCCCCATCCTGCTAGCATCAATGTGGCCCTCAGGCTCACCACAGACCGTACTTTGTGGCCCCTCGGAAAATATTTGTATCTATGCTCTATTTTGTCTGCTGTCCTATGAAAGAGAGGAAAAATAGAGAATGAGAGAGATAGAGAGAAAGATAGATAGCGAGAGAGAGAAAGTGTGTCAGACAGGGAGAGAGAGAGAACTAGAGAGGAGGGGGAGAGCCAGAGAGAGGCAAAGAAGGATTGTGAGAGAGTGATGGGATACAGCGAGAGAGAAAGACAAAAGAGAAAAGGAGAAAGAAAGAGAGAAAGAGAGGGACAACACATTTCGAGAGAGACACAAAAGAAAGAGAGGGGTAGAAAAAGAGAGATAGGGAGAGTGTGAAGGGGAGAGATAATTATATATATATATGTATATATACATATATATATAAATATATATATATATAGAGAGAGAGAGTGAGGGGGGGGGTTTGTAGGGAGCAGTGATTTACCAAGGGCACCTTGGGCCCTAACGCAAAGAAGGAAATTGGGCCTCCCATCTCCTGGTCTGGCAGCAAATTAAACAGCCACTTATTGGGCTGAAGTGGCCCCTTAAACCCCTGCTCCTCAGTACCACTGCTCCTGTCGCACTATTGATGGCTGCGCCCCTGCATAGCTGCCAAGGTTTCAGATTACTATGTATGACATTTTCATAATTTCAGAGTTAGGAAGGGAGCGTTCTTAATTTATGCTGCTATTAGTTGGGTCCCTTCCAATAATCTGTCACGGTTCTTTACTTGGTAAAGGACATTGCATAATCGAGAAATTCCCCCAAAGAAATGTTATTTTCTACCAATTACAGCCAGTATATAAAGAGGGTGTTGCTTCAAATTACGCCATGTCAACAACCTTCCTGGCAGACTAGTAAAACGTTCCGTGGTTGTGCAACCAGAAGTTGTTCGTTCGCTCGTTCAGTTCTAAGCTCGTGGTAGGTCGGGGGCATCAAGCACCCAAACTGCGAAACGAGGCGCTTCCCGCCACTTTCCGGCCTTTTAAAGTTTCTGTCAGCCGCCTTCGAGAGCGGGAGCTCCATGGAAGCGCGCTCGTGCTAAGGGGCGGGGCCTCAGATCAGCTTTCCCAGCTCCCCCGGGCCTGGCCAGCCGGCTCTGCGCACTAATGCCTGTGAAAGCCCTGTGGCTGCTTTGGCTTCTGTTCTGGAACAACTACAGAACAAAAGGCCAGTGATAACATTGCCAAAGGCACAGCGTGTCTGCCAGCTCACGCTTACAGTAAACACCCCTCCCCGCTCTCTGCACATGCAGCGCAGAGAGGAAAGTATTATTTATGAGTCGGTGCCAGATTCGTAGACGTCAACAGTGCAGCAGGTGCAGTGGCACCAGGGCACAGGGCTGTGAGGAACCCACTGCATCCCAATTAGTGTTTATACTGTAAAACCAGGGTCTCGTGGCAGTCTTGAACGCTTGGCCACAGGTTTAAATCCCAGCAAGTCCACTCAGCCTTTCGTATTTTTCAAGGTTGATAAAATAAGTACCACTGAGTTGGGTGGCAATAAACATCTGTTAATCGGTGCCAAGATTACTCTCTGGGTGAATGCGCACTTTAAATTAAGTTATAAAAGGGGGCCAGTTTCCTTGCTTGCATTAGGATCCCAGACACCTTTGCTATGTCACTGATTCACAAAGCGAGATGAACATGCAAGTTTGCCTTACAAACACAAAAAGCCTTTTCATGAGTGCAAAACCACTTTTCGAATGCACAAAAATAGTTTTTTTTACTGGTAGAATGATGTACTCTCACAAAGATTTTTTGAGTGATTAAATCTAGGCAGGGGGCAGAAAGTGTGCATTCTGAGGCTAGGATGCCTGGGGAGTTTGTGCACCACCACACATGTTCATCAGTATTCACACACTCCTCTGTAATCCTTCCCACCCTGAAAAAGGTTGGAAGTTAGGATGGTATCTTACACGGATGACACCCAGCTGATTGTTATGCTGTAACCAGACATGGACTCGGTTTCCATGAGACTCAACAGCTGTCTAGCAAAGGTGTCTGAGTGGATGGCGGCCAGCCGTCTGAAACTGAATGGTGGAAAAACCTAAGTCTTTGTCCTGGGAAGCAATCCAACGCTCTGGGACCAGATCACTTGGCCATCTTCCTTAGGAAAGTGCCCATCCCCTAAACTAGCAGTAAAAAGCCTAGCGATGACCCTTGACAACCAACTAACTATGGCCTCCCAAGCAAAAAAGGTGTCTGGCTGCTGTTTCGACCTTTCAAGAGCATTGAGAAAGGTCTTGAAATGGCTCCCAAAAGAATTACGTAGACTCTTGTTTCAAGGTCTAATCCTGCCCCGCCTTGACTATGGCAACTCGATGTACTTAGGCAGCCCAAAATCAGTAATAAATACATTCCAGATTACTCAAAACGCAGCTGCCCGGATACTGTTAGGTGTTCAGAAAGCACAATCTGCTGGCACTGCGCTCAAAAAGCTTCACTTACTGCCCATAAGCTGCAGGGTACAATTTAAGTCACTATGCATTTTACATCGGGCAAAGCATAAAACATGCCCATTTGTCCTACAGCAACTGGCCACCTCATACCAGGCCAGTAGGGATCTGCGATCAAACAACTGTGACTTGCTTCTTGTCCCCAGAATAAAGAGATCTAGAAGTGGGGGCAGGTCTTTTGCTTACCTTGCACCCAGGCTTTGGGTCTCTATGCCGACCAGCCTCAGAATGGAGGACAATTTTGTGAGGTTCAGGAAAAACCTGAAGAGATATCTTTTTCCTTAGTTTTGTTTTATTCTTTTTAACTTACTCACTCCACTCAATCCGAAACATGACAGATTTAGCCTGCAGGAATGTATTCCTCATTCAGTGGACAAATTCAGATATTAGCTCTGATTACTGAAATCGTTGGTCTGTTGTCATGCGATAGGAGCATTTGAGTGAACTGATTTTTCATACTTCTAGTTACTTTTCTATATTAATAGAGACCATTACAAGGCAAGGACAGCTCGGTGGGTCCTGCAAAAGCTGCAGAGCCCATTAAAATCCACCCAACTCAATCCAAATGACTTTCAAATAAAACTGGAGGGCTCCCTTTTGGCAAAGGTGGCAGTGTAAATTTATAGAATTAGGGGCCTGATGTAAAGGAGCCTATAGGTTCCAAGCGAATGGCCACCCAACACACTTCTCAAGGGATGAGTAAGGAGTCAAACTGGCAGAGAGATCAAGTTCAGGATGCGAAGACGTGCTGGGTTACTGGGAAACACCTTGTGATTGGCATCAGAGTATGGCAGAAACATTGAAGACTGTGCATTATTGTTTCTTCCAGTGGCAGTGGCATCCAGAGCTCCAGGGAGGGTGCACCAAGAGAATTTGTATGGGACCCTAGTTTAGGGTGACAGTGGCACCAAACGCTCAACTAACGGCAACTCAAAAACTGTGCATCAAACGAAAATGAACAATAGGGTTCCAAGTTCAGCTCACTGAATAGCACTAGATAAATGCTACTGTTCCTCTTGGGCTAGAAAATGACATATATGGATAATCCAAGGAGACTAGGAAGGTTAGTCAGTGCTGGCAGATGGCCATAGGAGAGTTGAAAAGAAGACAGTTGTTCTGTTGCGAAAACCCCAATAATTTGGGTATCCCATGCAGGTAGAGCCTCAACCTGAGGCACCAAATAACTAAACTCTGTACAAAACTTTCTAAAAACGTGTCAACCTACATTTAATCTTGGAAATTTGGGCTCATTTTGGTCATGTAGAAAGTTAGGTGGACCTCCCAAGTTACATTTCCATTGAAATCACTAGAGCAAATTCTTGGAAAGCGAGAACGTAAAAATTGCTGCACAACATTTAAGTCCAATGGCCACTGTGTGGAAGTAAAGACTCAAATCAGTTCTCCACTTGACAGTATCTCTCCTGGCAACCAGTCTTTCTATCTGCCTAACCGCAATTGCCAAGGGCTTCTTTACCATTCTCCACTTGAGAACACTAAAAAGCAGGTAGGACCATGTTCTCAAAAACTGCGTTTGCAACACAGGATTGAAACAGTGGGATATATTTACAAAGGGATAGCACCAAAAGAACGTCACTTTTAGCGACCTCCTGGTGCCGTTATGCCCTTCTCCATATTTACAAAGTGGTCATCATGGGCAGCTCCTCCATGTGGGCGGAGGAGCGTCGCCCTACTGCTTTCTCGCAGTGCGAGAAGCAGAAACATAAAATGGTATTTTAAATACCATTTGATGTTTCTGCTTCTCACACTGCGAGAAAGCAATAGGCAGGGTTTGGTTGGGGCGGGTGGGTGGTCCTGCTCGAGGGCAGGGGAGGAGTGG
Source organism: Calotriton arnoldi (assembly GCA_963921515.1). Taxonomy (NCBI): domain Eukaryota; kingdom Metazoa; phylum Chordata; class Amphibia; order Caudata; family Salamandridae; genus Calotriton; species Calotriton arnoldi. The sequence continues at coordinate 5,836,137 of CAWUFW010000023.1, forward strand.
CTAGCCCACTGTTGTGGGCGCTGACTGTTTGTCCGGCCCCAGGGCCGACTAAACCAGTCATACGCACTCTGCATTCTATGTAGGGTGCATGCAGCCTACATAGAGAAAATGGCCTCCCCATAGACGCCTGTGGGGTCGGCGTCCCAGCCAATCACAACGCTACCATTGCAGCGTTGTTATTGGCTATGGGGAGGGGAGGGAGGCTGCCTGCAGGTGCTTCCTGTTGTAGACAGTAAGGACGACGCAGACCAACGACGCGGGACGTGCCAGCAAAGGTAAGTTAACTTAACTTTTCTTTTTTCTAAATTAAACATCCCCCCGCGCACCCCCCACCCACGAGTCATACCGGCGGCGACTGGTGATCATTAGTCACTTTGAGTGGCTTAATGCCGCCTTGTAAATACGACCCCTTTACATGCATCATTTTGCGTTAAAGGGCTGTGCAATGGGTGTTGCTGTGTGCGTTTTACCACAACACCCATTGCATTTTGACACTGCCCCAGATTTACAAGGCTGTGTGAATCTGAGGCAGCGCCAAAAACTAATGCCATGCAATAGCAGGCGTTAGAATGGCGCAATAAGGAGGAATACTTTTATTTCTCCTCGTCTTTGCTTTTTCTATATGTGCTGCATTCGCTGCAGCACACATAGAAAGAGCAAAACACCATTAATGATTGTTTATGTGCAGGAAGGTGTCCCTGGCTTTTTGGAACAGTGTCTGAAGGAAAAGAAGCATTAAGAACGGAGGCTAAGGCAGGCGTGACCACAGGGACCAATAACTTAAAACAGCGAGTCTGGGCAGATATCATGAGATCCCGATTTAGAAAGATAAGCAATACCAGGACCGTCTGTTTGGAAATGTAGGGGGAGAACCTCCTGGGCTCTGTCCAGTAACTGATCCTTCTACTCAATGGAAGTGCCAGAGATAGTGTCACAAGGAATATTACTACCGTAAATTAGCTGTATTTTACCTGTAAAACACCTGGTAAACTTGGCATGTCATAAAGTGCCTATGAGGGAGGGACTGCAAAGATTAGGCTGATGCGCTGATGAATTTTTTAGCAGCCTTAAACAAAGTTTGATAAACTGGAGGCATACAAGATTGAATCAGGAAAAACAGTGGTTTTTGCCAGGAATAAGCAGTGCCTGAATTGGTTCAATGTAGTATGAAGGACAAAATGGGAATCATCAGAAAATGCAAACATCACTTACACAAAGCTTCACATACTTTGAGACTTTTAAGTATTGAAATGGGAGTATACTGGCAATTCTTTGGCCTCTGTGACCACTTATTATCTCTCCCATAGAGAAGTACCCGATTGAATGCCCAATCAAGTCATCTTTAAAGAATTGTCCCATAAGTGGCTAAAGAAAGCAGAAGAGGGGCCACTGATGAGCTTGTTCCTGATACAGTAAGGACTGTTCCCTTAAATAAATAGGGCTTGACAATTCTCAGGAATCACTATTTCAACTTGAATTATGAAATGGTGAGACAAGGACATAGGAAGGATCTTGTTGATTCTCACGGTGTCTCTTGTGTAGCAAATGTCACGTTAGCGGCATGCACAGCTTCATGCATCAGGCAATGTACCTCACGAAAGAGCTCCAGAGCCCGTATTGCTTCCAAAAGAGCGAGGGCTTGGTCAGAGAGGGTTTTCGGCTAAAACATTAAAGTCTCCGAAGACTATAGCTATTGCCTCGTTGTGAAAAGACAAAAAAAGCTGTATAGGAAAATCCCCCGGAGCAGCAGGGATAACATACAAGGACAAAGTTAAGATTGTAAGATTAATAAACCACACAGGCACTGACCAACATTTCTTCTATGGCCATCTCCTCTGTGAATTTCAGTGGGAATATAAGATGAGACTTACAAGAGCTACCACCTCCCTTCCTAGCTTTTCTGTTGCATCGGAGAACTGTGTATCCTTCAGGGAACGCAAATGGAATACTAAGCCCTGACGTCCCATGTGGCCAGGTTTCTGTGAGTAAAACTAGGTTCTAGGGGGTTATCAGATACAGGAAAGTAAATCTCCCAGCAGTGTTTCACCAAAGAGTAAACCTTAAGTAGCACAGCAGATATAGGTGGTATCCGTAGGAAATCTCCCTTTTCTCCGTGGTGACCCCACATTTTTTATCTTTTTCTGGACCCTTTTTTTGCCGGACATTGATTTCTGCGCACCGTTACTCCTGCTAAACAGGAGTAAAGTGCATGTGCACCCACTTTAAAAGATGGTAAAATTGACTCATCCCTAATTGACTTATCTAAGTTGCCTATATGACCCTAGACTAAGGTATAGATTATGCGCCCATGGCCCAGAAGTTAAATGCCACCTGTTGACTGCAGCACCTATTGTGCCAGCCACAGAGTGGGACTGAAAACAAGTCACCCCTAAGCACACCTTACTGCCCACAAGGTACGGTGCATAATATTTAAGGGTGAAACAAGTGTTACATTAGAAAAGGCATGCTCCCCCATAACCAGGCACAAAATAATGCTAGGCTGTAGCTGGCATATAGGAAAAGTCAAACGTTAGATTATACATTTTAATCTATAACTTTTGACCTATACCAGCAACAAGCTTCATTATTATATTTAACAAAAATCCAATGTAATGGTGAAGTTGGATTTTTATTCACTATATTGGAAATGTAACTCTTAAAAAGGTACCTTTTCCTTTCCGGAATGTGTTGTTGGCCAATTTGCATTAGCTTTCCAGCCACTGCCCAGCCTGTACTTGGCCTGAATGAGGTGTGCAAAAGGGATGAAAACTGCTCCCACAGCAGGGACAATGGCATGGGTGTGGGGAGGTGATTTCTTCCCCTGGCAGAAAGACCAGTTGGGGTTAGCAAAGGAACTTAATCAACTTCCTAGGAACCTGCCCTGTGACCAGAGCCGGACTGGCCATAGCGGCATTGGGTGCTTTCCTGGTGGGCCGGAAGGGTGAGGGCCAGTTTTGGAGCAGTGGGGGCTGTTTTTGTTACAGGGTGCTGGTTTTGCAGGAGTGCTGCAATATCGGCCTCCTGTAACAAAAGCAACAGCAGTGCTTCATGCTAGCCACCCCTCTGCCCTCCTTTCATCCCGCCCCCGCCGGGGCCGGTTTAACGGCATTGTCAGGGCTGGTTTGTGTTGCCAGTCCGGCCCTGCCTGTGACAAGTAAATGTTAGGTGGCTCTTAGAAAGTCCCAGCCTCTGTCACCGTAGTTAGGCTGATACCAAACCTAGTGGGAGGAAATCTACCCCCAGAACCAGTTTTGACTGACCACTGTGGGTACACAGTTTCTGCACAAGGGAAGAAGGATTTTGAGTTTTGTGAGCGAGGGGCACAATAGCATTGCTTGCCTTAGGACAAACAGAAACTGCTGCAAAAGTGGGTAGGGATGCCCCAGGGTATATTTACCCAATTGGCTAGGGAAGAGCTAGTAGTCACCCTCACACACTAGTTGGTGTCAGCCATAAATGTGGCACCCAAAGGCACCATCTTCAAAACACTTTCTAGACCTGAAGAAGATCAGAAGAGGTCTGGACTTGCTGTCTGTGGCCTGAGAGGAGCCCTGAATGACTCTCATGTATCCAGGACAAAGATGTGGACTCGAAGGGTCAGTTGGCAGATCTCCTGTGTGGCTTTGCTATTGGCATCTTACTGACACCCTGAGAGTCTTTAAGGGCCCTGCAGTGAGGTCCTGGAGCCTGCGAAGTTTACTCCTTTGGTTGTTTGGGAACCAAACGAAAGTTTGGAAACTTTTGAAAACTTTTCCTCCAGAGCTTCAGCGGGACCCGCTGGAAACAGTATCTAAATGGCAGTTCCACAGTGTCAGATTCAATTTCAGGTCCGCACACATCCAAAAAAAACCTAATTCCCATTCTGTGTTGGGACTTACACAATTTTCAGCGAGAAATCTCCAAAACTCCAGCTCCTGCCTCAGGAATCCGTCCTTCGGTTCAGCAGCAATGGCTGCAATTTCAGTGGAGGCCTGCGTGGGGAGGATTTTTCTTCAGAGAAAGTGCCATCCTGCATTGGAATTTAGGAGAAATTTCAACACTTTTCTTAAAAACAAAAATGAACAAGTCCCTTTCTGAAGTGAGACTTAGAAACTTTTGGAACATTTTGGTTTCCAGACTTTTCTCCTGGACTAACGCACTTGGTGTATCCAACCAGGGCTCCATCGCTGTCCACCTCAAATCGCTGTAGGTCCCTGTCACCACTTCCATAGACTATTGTTGGCGTGTGGTGCTTTTTTGAAATTTAAATCTCCTTATTAACATTTTTAAAGAAAGAGGAGGACAGCCATTAGCCCATCCTCTATCCAAGGATGGGTTCAAACATAAGCAATATACAAATTGAGGTTACAGAAGTCACTTTAGCATTTCAGCAACAGAGCCTTCATAAAGATACATGGATTTGTCCACGCAATCCCCTTTTTTCCTCCCTCTACATCCTCTGCGAACCCCAACTTGGAGAGGATAATCACCTCTACAGTGTCCCCCCTCAAAAAAGCGATTACTGCCTAGTCGACAAATGCCATCGTTTCTTGTCCCTGCCACTGCACTCAAAACGCAAGTGTGTAAACTCCTAGTTTGGTATTAATAGAAAAGTCCAAGGGTTCCCCAGCGTGGTTAAAGAGCTGAATTGGCAGCGCCCGACTTTGGGGCTGATTCACAAAGGTAATCTGAAACAAAAGTCTAACTTTACGACTTTTGGTATTCACAGAAGTCATTTACGAGTCGTATCTTTATGTCTGCAGTTGGGCCGGAATCTCCACACCCGGGCCGTACTCTCCGCACCCGGGCCTTACTCTCCGGCTCGGACTGTACTCTCCGGCTCGGGCCATACTCTCTGGCTTGGGCCGGATGAAGTGTGATCAATGGGCCAGAATGCAAGTAACACAAAAGGGAACATTAGGAACGTGTGATAAATGGTAGAGGAGGTCATGAAAATCAGTTTGGGCAGGGAAAAGGGTGTGGCCAGACACTACATTATATCCCAGAAAGTTTGCTTTTGCATCATGGTACACGCAGTGCACAATTTGCATTCCCCTCAGTGTTGACTGAAGAGTCAACACTACACTCAACACTGAGGGGAGCTGTTAGAAATGGGATCTCTAGTTGGCAAGGGCTTGCACCTTTGTCCAAGTAGGGACCCTTCTTCCTAGTCAGGGTAAGGGTTGTTACACTCGTGAAGTAACCCCTGCTCACCCTTGTGGTAGCTTGGCACGAGCAGTCAGGCTTAATTCAGAGGCAGTGTGTAAAGCATTTGCACATAACCAACAGTAATACAGTGTAAACACTACAAACGGACACCACACCAGTTTAGAAAATAACCAATATTTTATATACTCAAGACAAGACCAATTACGACAAAAATCCACAATACTATACTTTAAAAATGAATGCTTGATACGGTAACTTCTTCTTTGCAGGAATAGCACAAAAGCAAAGTTCGTACGAGTCGGTAGCTCCGTCCGAGCCTACCGCGATGCTGAAAACCACAGAGTCTAACAGTTCCAGCCGACCGCGTCGATACGGGCCAGCAGAGTCATGAACAGACTCGGTTACAGTACCTTTCTCGTTGTGGCTGGTACGGAGTGTACGAGCCGGTCGGCGTTCGTCGCGGTTGCGGTGCAAGACGGAGCGATGCAAGGTGCGGTGTCCCTCGATGCGGTGCAGGCAGCGGCTCGATGAGCGTCGTGCAGACGGAGTCGGTGAGTCCAAGGCGTGCGATGCAGGGCGAGACGATGCTCGATGCGGTGCTGACAGGTTGCGATGCAGGCGACCAAGCCGGAGTGCGGGAGCTGGCGTCGGACAGCGGTGCGAGTCGGAGCGGTGCGTCGCAGACGTGCGAGCGGTGCCCCAAATGCGGTGCGGTCACGACTCTTGAGCCAGTTGCAGCGACCGCGTCGGTCGGGTCCGGTTGGTTCAGTGAAGCGATGCGATGCGAACTGCGGTGCCCACAGGTCCCGGTGCAAGCAGCGGCTCGATGTTGGCGGCGTCGGACGTCGCCCACGGTGAGACCAGGGTTGCGATGCGGGGCGATGCGGTCTGCGGTGCAAACAGGTCACCGGCCAGGGATGGATTCGGTTGACGGAGTCGGTTGCGGTTCCCTTCCTTTGTGGCAACTGAAACAGCGTTCCAGAAGCGGTACCCAGAGGCTTGTGAAGTCTTTGTAGTCCCTGAGACTTCTTAACAGGAGGCCAGCTCGGTTTCAGGTCCTTGGAGATACTCAGCACAAGTTTGTAGAAAGTTCAGTCCAGTCCTTTCACTGCCCAAGGCAGAAGCAGCAGCTGCAGGCCAACCCAACAAAGCAACAGCACAGCAAAGGGGCAGTACTCCTCCTGGCAGCTCTTCCAGCTCTTCGTCTTGGCAGGTTCCTTGATTCCGGCGAGATCTAAATTCATGGGGTCAGGGCCCCAATATTTATATCCCAAATTCCTTTGTTCTCTGAAGGCAGAGAGGCCTTCGCCTAGTCCAAACCAGTTCTGGAGCACTTTGTTGACAAGTCTCCGTCCCTTCTTTCAGTGAGTAGGCCAGGGACATCAGACGCACCACAGGAGGTGGAGCCAGCATTGTGGAGGGAAGGCACTGTCCTATTCAGGGCCCAGGTGCGACCCCTCCCACCCATCTACAGGTCGATCTGGCTATTCAGCCCTGCGCTGACTCACCCTGTCTCCTGGCATCCCCCAGCCCCGGTCACTCACATTCCAGACACGGAATACACAACCTCGCAGAGGCAGGCTTGGATGGTTAGGCAAGAAAATACCCACTTTCTAAAAGTGGTATTTTCAACCACAGAATGTTAAAACCAACCTTACTAAAAGCTGCATTTTATCATTCTGAGTCCAGGCATACTAAACTCGAATTTCTACCATGTTCCCGGGGTCAGTTAGGATTATAAGCTGTAATAATCAAAACCGCCCGTTCTGGCCTAGGGGGAACAGGTAGCCTTGCAATAGTGAAAAACGAACTAGGCTGTAATTCACTATCAGGACATGCCGCACACACCCGGGCATGTCCTACCTTTCGCATACACCGCACCCTGCCCACAGGGGTACCTTGGGCCTACCTTAGGGGTGACTAACATGTAGCAAAGGGAAGGTTTAGGGACTTGCAAGTGTGTGCACTTGCCAAGTCGACATGGCAGCCCCAGGCTGCGCACAGGCTCTGCGATGGCAGGCCCGAGTTACACTTTACGGGCTGTTTGCGTGGGTGGCACAATCCAGTGCTGCAGCCCACCAACAGCATTTGGTCTATAGGCCCTGGCACTCGCAGTGCACTTTACAAGGGACTGACACATAAACCAAATAGGCCAATCATGGAAACACCAATCCATAACACATTTTATACAGGAGCACTTGCACTTTCCCACTGGACCGCAGTGAGGAAAGTGCGCAGAATCATCACACCAGCAAAAACAGAGTCAAAACCGGGAGGTCAGAAAGCAAAAAGTCAGGGGAAACACGCCAAAAGATGCCAAGTCTAACACATGTCCCCTCCAGCTGAAAGTAGGGAGAACTACCCAACCCCATGGGAGTTCTCTTCACTAAGAGCGGAAGAACCTGGACAGACCATCTGCGTTGGCGTGTTCTGTACCAGGACGGTGTTCCACCGTAAAGTCCATTCCCTGTAGGGAGATGGACCACCTCAGCAGTTTTGGATTCTCGCCCCTCATTTGCATCAACCATCTGAGGGGCCTGTGGTCTGTCTGAACCCGGAAGTGAGTCCCAAACAGGTATGGTCTCAACTTCTTCAGCGCCCAGACCACAGCAAAAGCTTCCCTTTCTATGGCACTCCACCTCTGTTCCCTGGGAAGTAGTCTCCTGCTAAGGAAGACTACAGGCTGATCCAGGCCCTCTTCGTTCAGTTGTGAGAGCACCGCTCCACACCATGCTCTGAAGCGTCAGTCTGCACGACAAATTCTTTGGAGAAGTCAGGTGCCTTGAGCACGGGCGCCGTGCACATGGCTGCCTTCAGGGCATCAAAAGCTTTCTGGCAGGACTCAGTCCAGATCACTTTCCTGGGCTGCCTCTTAGAGGTCAGCTCTGTTAAGGGGGCAACGATGGTGCCATAGCCCTTAACAAATCTCCTATAATAACCGGTGAGACCTAAGAAGGCTCTCACCTCTGGCTGGGTCTTGGGGGGCTCCCAAGCCAGAATGGTGTCAATCTTGGGTTGTAGGGGCGCCACCTGGCCGCTTCCTACCTGGTGTCCCAAGTACACCACCGAACCCTGCCCGACCTGGCACTTACTGGCCTTGATCGTGAGGCCTGCACCTTGCAGAGCCCTCAACACTTTCTCAAGGTGCTGTAAATGTTCTTCCCAGCTGGAACTGAACACAGCAATGTCATCCAGGTAGGCGGCACTGAAATCCTCCAGCCCAGCCAACACCTGATTGACCAACCTCTGAAAGGTGGCAGGGGCATTCTTCAACCCAAAGGGCATCACCCGGAATTGGTAATGACCTTCTGGGGTTGAGAATGCTGATCTCTCCTTGGCCCCATCGGTTAAGGCAATCTGCCAGTACCCAGACGTTAAATCAAACGTGCTGAGGAACCGGGCAGCTCCCAACCGATCAATGAGCTCATCAGCTCTGGGGATGGGGTACGCGTCAGTCCTGGTGACGGCATTGAGCCCACGGTAGTCCACACAAAACCGGAGTTCTGGAGTGGCACCGGGCGCCGCAGCCTTTGGGACCAAGACCACTGGGCTGGCCCAAGGACTGTGGGAGGGCTCAATCACCCCTAACGCCAACATCTTAGAGACCTCCTCCTTGATGCTGGCTCTGACCCGGTCAGTCAACCTGTAAATCTTGTGCTTCACAGGATGGATGTCACCGGTGTCCACGTCATGGGTACACCAGTGAGTAACACCGGGAGTCAGAGAGAACAGTGGGGCGAACTGTCCCAACAACTGGCGACAGTCCCCCTGCTGCTCCTGAGTCAGAGTAGGGGAGAGGATCACACCCTCTACTGACCCATCATGCTCCTTGGTAGACAGGAGGTCAGGGAGAGGCTCGCTCTCCTCTTCCACCCCATCATCTGTCGCCAAGAGCATACTCACTTCGGACCTCTCGAAGTGGGGCTTGAGGCGGTTCACGTGAAGGACCCTCAAAGGGTTCCTTGGAGCCTGCAAATCCACCAGGTAGGTGACGTCACTTTTGCGCTCCTTTACCTCATATGGCCCAGTCCACTTGTCCTGCAAGGCACAAGGTGCCACTGGGGCCATGACCCACACTTTCTGCCCAGGTTGAAATTCGACCAGAGTGGCGTTCTGGTCATACCATCTCTTCATTTCTTCCTGGCTTGCTTCTAGGTTCGCCTGAGCGAGTTTCCTGAAGCGGGCAGTTTGGTTTCTAAAGGCCAGCATGTAGCTAAATACATCCTGGGGAGTTTTCCTGGGAGCCGCCTCCCAGCCTTCCTTCACCAAACTCAGAGGTCCTCTGACAGGGTGGCCATACAGGAGCTCAAAGGGGCTGTACCCAAGAGACTTCTGAGGCACCTCCCTGTACGCAAAGAGTAGGCATGGCAAGAGGACGTCCCACTTACGCCTCATGGGTTCTGTTAGACCCTTGATCATGCCTTTCAAGGTCTGGTTGAATCTCTCCACCAGACCGTTTCCTTGTGGGTGGTAAGGAGTGGTGAACTTGTAGGTTACCCCACACTCCTTCCACAGGGATGTCATATACTTCGATATGAAATTGGTCCCCCTATCGGAAACCACCTCTCTAGGGAATCCCACACGGGAAAAGATCCCCATTAACGCCCGGCCCACCACTGGCGCCGTCGTTGTCCTGAGAGGATTGCCTCCGGGTACCGGGTGGCATGGTCCACCAAGACCAGGATGTACCTGTTGCCCATGGCTGTCTTGGGATCCAGTGGCCCCACTATATCCATCCCTACCCTTTCAAAGGGTGTTCCAACAACCGGAAAAGGTTGGAGAGGAGCTTTGACCTTCCTCCCACTCTTACCACTTGCCTGGCAAGTTTGGCAAGACCTACAGTGTGCATCTGACTGCCTTCGCATTTGGGGCCAAAAGAAGTGGGTGACAAGCCTGTCAAAGGTCTTGTCCTGCCCCAAATGTCCTGCCAAAGGCACGTCATGAGCCAGACCCAGTAGGAAGGTCCTGAAGCGCTGGGGTACCACCAGCACACGGGCTGACCCAGGCTCAGCAACCTTAGGCTCACTGTATAGGAGACCGCTCTCCCAGTAGATCAGATGTGACCCGGACTGATTACCAGCTGCCTGGTCTGCAGCCTGCCGCCGCAGACCCTCCAGAGTAGGGCACTCGTTCTGCTCCCTGCAGAACTCCTCCCTGGTGGGACCCCCTTCTTGCTGCCAATGGGTCAGCTCAGAGATGTCTCCCAGTTCGGCTACCTGCTCCCCTGTAGGCATCGGGGCGTCCCCCTCGAGGTCCGCCTCCTCCCGGTCCGTGGGAACTTCGGGGGCCGGTTTCCCGCGCCCCTGCCCTTTCTCTTGGCAGGGACTTGGGCCACTGTTTCAGGCTCCAAGTCCTCTTGATCACCCTTTCTGGCCGCCATTGACCGAGTAGACACGCATGCCCACTCTGGCAACCCAAGCATCTCCAAGTGAGACCTGAGCTCAACCTCCTTCCATGAGGACTGCTCCAGGTCGTTTCCTAGCAGACAATCGACAGGCATGGTAGGGCTCACAACCACCCTCAAGGGACCTGAGACCCCCCCCATTCAAAGGGAACCTGCGCCACCATACATTGGCGCTCTGAGTTGTCGACAGCAACTACTTGGTGGAATGCTCCTGGGACTACTTGCTTCTCAGACACCAGGTGACACCGGACTGAGGTCACACTGGCTCCAGTATCTCTGAGAGCCTCTACCCTGTTCCCATTAATGGTCACCCAGGTGCTATATTTCTTTGTGTTAGGGGGCACCTGGTTTCCTGGGACCATCTCACTGTCCCCTAGTGAGACAAGGGTCATTTCTGCGGGATCCCCACCCTCCTGTGGGCACCCCTCCTCCCCAAGCGCTACACTAGCCAACACTTTGGACTGTCCACCGGTGGGTGGCTGTGTCCCCTTCGGGCACTTGGGGTCCCCCTTAAAGTGACCTACCTGGTCACATGCATAACACTTGCGGGGGCCGGTCTCAACAGGCTTCCCTGTAGAGACCCCTTTCTTCTTATCACCGGGGGGCTGGGAACCTTTACCCTGGGTACTAGTTTGGGGCCCTTTAGAGAACTCCTGTGCTTTACCCTTGTCCCCCCCACCTTTCTGCTGGGGACCCTGCCCACTTTTGGCTGAGTCTCCCCCAAACGCTTTCTTGTGGACCCTGGTACTCACCCAGTGGTCCGCTTCCATAGCAAGCTTCCTGGGGTCAGTTAGCTTACTATCAACTAGGTGCTGGCGCAGATCTGCAAAACATAGACTAGACAAGTGCTCCCATGCAATCAAGTTGTAGAGCCCCTGAAAATCTGTTACACTACTGCCCTTCACCCAACCATCCAGAGACCTGCAGAACACATCCACACATTCCAACCAAGTGTTGACATCAGACTTCTTACTGGACCTGAACTGATCCCTGTACTTTTCAGGAGTAAGACCATACTTCGTGAGAAGGGCATCCTTCATGTCAGCATAGGTGAGGTGATACCCCTTACCCAAAGCTATCAGAGCATCCCTTGCTTCTTCCGGGAAAAGTGGCCACAATCCTGCTCCCCAATTCTCCTCAGGGACCCCATTCATGTGTATGGCTGCCTCATAACCCTGGAACCACCTTTGTATGTCATCCCCCTTCTTGAACTCCTTGCCTACGTTCTTGGGAATGTGCACAATCCTGTCTGCCTTTCTGGACGAATTGCTGCCACCATCTGAGCCTGACTTACTCCTAAGTTCTAGCTCCTTCAGTTCTCTCTCATGCTCTAAGAGCATCTTCCTCTCCTCTATGGCCAATCTCTTCTCCTCCCGCTCACTCTCCAGCCTGAGCTTCTGCAGCTCAAACTGCCTTGCCTCCCGCCTGTCCTCCAGCTCCTCTGGGGACAGACTGCTGCTGCCTGACCTGGCGGGCTCCCCCTACCCAAAAGCACATCCACCCTGGAAATAGGCTCCTCCGCCTCCTCCCTGAGATCACCAGGCTGCCCATTGGCATGTCTGGCTGCTACCCAGGCCCTCAGCGCCTTCTGTAGCTCCTCCTTCCTTGTGAGGCCTTTAATTTGGACTTTCAGGTTTTTACAAATCGCTCGTAACTCCTTTACGGCGTAGGATTCCAACCTGTCCTCCTCAAAGATAACTTCCAGAGATGCAACGGATGATGCAATTGATTCAGGCATGACAAAAGTCGTGAGTTGAAAACTGGCAAGATCAAAAATAGGCCAAAAGAAAAAGAACCAGTATGTGGTACGTAATGGTCTGCGATATGGTAGTAGTGCACACCAATCACTGTAAGTCAAGTGCAAACACAAGTCCTATCCTCACCGCTGACAACCAATGTTAGAAATGGGATCTCTAGTTGGCAAGGGCTTGCACCTTTGTCCAAGTAGGGACCCTTCTTCCTAGTCAGGGTAAGGGTTGTTACACTCGTGAAGTAACCCCTGCTCACCCTCGTGGTAGCTTGGCACGAGCAGTCAGGCTTAATTCAGAGGCAGTGTGTAAAGCATTTGCACATAACCAACAGTAATACAGTGTAAACACTACAAACGGACACCACACCAGTTTAGAAAATAACCAATATTTTATATACTCAAGACAAGACCAATTACGACAAAAATCCACAATACTATACTTTAAAAATGAATGCTTGATACGGTAACTTCTTCTTTGCAGGAATAGCACAAAAGCAAAGTTCGTACGAGTCGGTAGCTCCGTCCGAGCCTACCGCGATGCTGAAAACCACAGAGTCTAACAGTTCCAGCCGACCGCGTCGATACGGGCCAGCAGAGTCATGAACAGACTCGGTTACAGTACCTTTCTCGTTGTGGCTGGTACGGAGTGTACGAGCCGGTCGGCGTTCGTCGCGGTTGCGGTGCAAGACGGAGCGATGCAAGGTGCGGTGTCCCTCGATGCGGTGCAGGCAGCGGCTCGATGAGCGTCGTGCAGACGGAGTCGGTGAGTCCAAGGCGTGCGATGCAGGGCGAGACGATGCTCGATGCGGTGCTGACAGGTTGCGATGCAGGCGACCAAGCCGGAGTGCGGGAGCTGGCGTCGGACAGCGGTGCGAGTCGGAGCGGTGCGTCGCAGACGTGCGAGCGGTGCCCCAAATGCGGTGCGGTCACGACTCTTGAGCCAGTTGCAGCGACCGCGTCGGTCGGGTCCGGTTGGTTCAGTGAAGCGATGCGATGCGAACTGCGGTGCCCACAGGTCCCGGTGCAAGCAGCGGCTCGATGTTGGCGGCGTCGGACGTCGCCCACGGTGAGACCAGGGTTGCGATGCGAAGCGGGCGATGCGGTCTGCGGTGCAAACAGGTCACCGGCCAGGGATGGATTCGGTTGACGGAGTCGGTTGCGGTTCCCTTCCTCTGTGGCAACTGAAACAGCGTTCCAGAAGCGGTACCCAGAGGCTTGTGAAGTCTTTGTAGTCCCTGAGACTTCTTAACAGGAGGCCAGCTCGGTTTCAGGCCCTTGGAGATACTCAGCACAAGTTTGTAGAAAGTTCAGTCCAGTCCTTTCACTGCCCAAGGCAGAAGCAGCAGCTGCAGGCCAACCCAACAAAGCAACAGCACAGCAAAGGGGCAGTACTCCTCCTGGCAGCTCTTCCAGCTCTTCGTCTTGGCAGGTTCCTTGATTCCGGCGAGATCTAAATTCATGGGGTCAGGGCCCCAATATTTATATCCCAAATTCCTTTGTTCTCTGAAGGCAGAGAGGCCTTCGCCTAGTCCAAACCAGTTCTGGAGCACTTTGTTGACAAGTCTCCGTCCCTTCTTTCAGTGAGTAGGCCAGGGACATCAGACGCACCACAGGAGGTGGAGCCAGCATTGTGGAGGGAAGGCACTGTCCTATTCAGGGCCCAGGTGCGACCCCTCCCACCCATCTACAGGTCGATCTGGCTATTCAGCCCTGCGCTGACTCACCCTGTCTCCTGGCATCCCCCAGCCCCGGTCACTCACATTCCAGACACGGAATACACAACCTCGCAGAGGCAGGCTTGGATGGTTAGGCAAGAAAATACCCACTTTCTAAAAGTGGTATTTTCAACCACAGAATGTTAAAACCAACCTTACTAAAAGCTGCATTTTATCATTCTGAGTCCAGGCATACTAAACTCGAATTTCTACCATGTTCCCGGGGTCAGTTAGGATTATAAGCTGTAATAATCAAAACCGCCCGTTCTGGCCTAGGGGGAACAGGTAGCCTTGCAATAGTGAAAAACGAACTAGGCTGTAATTCACTATCAGGACATGCCGCACACACCCGGGCATGTCCTACCTTTCGCATACACCGCACCCTGCCCACAGGGGTACCTTGGGCCTACCTTAGGGGTGACTAACATGTAGCAAAGGGAAGGTTTAGGGACTTGCAAGTGTGTGCACTTGCCAAGTCGACATGGCAGCCCCAGGCTGCGCACAGGCTCTGCGATGGCAGGCCCGAGTTACACTTTACGGGCTGTTTGCGTGGGTGGCACAATCCAGTGCTGCAGCCCACCAACAGCATTTGGTCTATAGGCCCTGGCACTCGCAGTGCACTTTACAAGGGACTGACACATAAACCAAATAGGCCAATCATGGAAACACCAATCCATAACACATTTTATACAGGAGCACTTGCACTTTCCCACTGGACCGCAGTGAGGAAAGTGCGCAGAATCATCACACCAGCAAAAACAGAGTCAAAACCGGGAGGTCAGAAAGCAAAAAGTCAGGGGAAACACGCCAAAAGATGCCAAGTCTAACAGGAGCGCAATTGTACCATGATGCAAAGGAGCAAACGTTTCTGGGATATGATGTAGTGCACTATAGTGCAGGTTACGGCATTATCTGCTGATCCCTGCCGTCTCAATGAAGACAGATGCAGGTTGGCCTGCATTTGTCAAATCTACACACATCCTGCAAGCAGCCTCCCTTAAATAAAAATCAGCAACCTGGCACGTAACTCAAGGGACTAAACCGCAGGTCTGGAGTCTGACTGTATTTGTGAGGCAAGGTATACCTAAGATTCGAACCACAAGTCAGAAGATAATTAGAAAATGCATTTTTTTTAAACTATCAGAAGGCACAGAGGTAACCTTTTTTCTTTTTGAATTCCACCAACATGGAAATGCATAAGGTCAATCTGCAGACGCTACAAACACCTACTGAACCTTTGCACTGTGGTCTATAAGCTTTCAGGAAAACTGATGTTTATTGAGTTGCAGAACACGTATGAAAAGCAAACTCGTATCGTTTGATCCAATACACAAACATGGCCTTTGTTGACAGGTATCAAGCCCTATAATGCATGCTAACATTGTCAAACATACAGCAAAGTGTGCTTACCAATGACAGCTCCACATAGTAAACAATCTCTAAGCATCACCTGTCACTGGCCTGATGCTCACCACCAGCCTCTAGTAGGGCAGTGTTCTGAGAATCTGCAAGATGGAAAAGAAGGAGAGGAAACTTGTAAGAGAGAGTACCTGGTCAATTTGACCTTTGAAGCTTTCAGCTTTGTCTTGTCTCTAGGAAGGCATTTTTCTGTGGGGTCTTTGATCAGCAAGGTTGCAGGTTTTAGAGGCTCTAGTGCTGACTCTACTTTTAGTCGATCTTCTACAGAGATGGAGTCTCACTGGGCCAGGAAACCTCCAGTTACAGCACTCCAGCTCCTGTTCTTTCTGCAGGGCCAAGCAATCAATCAAGCCAATCAAGTTTTTCCACAAGTCCTTGAGGCTTTGCCGCAACTTTGCAACAATGTACTTGAAAACTATCTCCTCAATTGCCCCTGTAGTGTCCTTCAAAAACTCCACAGTTTTGCTCCACACTAGTTCCAGGGGGGGCCTGGCGGGTCAGTACTGATACAAATTATTGGAACCAATCAGAGAAGTGTCACTCCAAAGAGGCTTCTAGCAAACAAAGTTTTTTCTTTTCTGGGCATAGGGGAGGAACCAAGAAGGGCAAAAGGTGTACAGGGTATCTGATCCGGATATCTGCAACACAAGTAGGCAGCTTCCCGGTGAACTGTCAGGGGCAATTGCTCGGCAGAGGTTTGGTTGACTAAAGGGTTGAGATCAAACTCAGCCAGGGCGACAGCATCAGGTGGATTTTAAAGCACAGTGATAGCTGGTGGTCGATGAAAGTGGTGGGGCTTTATGGTGTAGCAGGTATGCGATTAAAGTTAACACGCTTGACTGTCAAGAGGGAGTTGGGGACAAATAAGAAGACTTTGAAAAAGGAGACAAGCTCTGCTTTTTAGGTCACATTTCCATATACATTTGCTAGAAATGCCATAGACTCTAAAAGGGAATTCCAGTTATTTCTTGGGGTGCGGACTTAGCCCAACCCTCCTCAAGAGTGTTACAGATTATTTTAAGAAAATGGTCACTAAATGGAGCACTTGCATTACAGTCTTACAGTAGCAACAGCAGAACGCCACATGATGTGCAATGGGTACATGCGGCCAGTTAAACGCGTATTGAGTCCACCTAGGAAGAGTCAGAGGAGCGCTAGATGGCGTTTATTGGTTGAAGGCAGCCAGATAAATGCACATTGGGTTCACCCAGAAGCAACAGAAGAATTAAAGATCTATTAACAGGTGTAACAAATGTATGTTTAAGGATGTACTTTATCAGGCTCTTTCTGGGTGGCGCATGGGGATTGTTTCTTGTAGGTCCTAAAGATGGTGGCCTCTTTGGTTCTTGATGAAAGTGGTGTGACTTGGCATTGCAAGAGCCAGGGTTCTGGCACAAGGTCCTTTCAGGCCCTAATGGGCACAAATAAGAGAGGGACTAATGCTGCGCTCCGCAGTGCTCTATTTGTGCGCTTAATGGATCGGGAGCGGTGTTAATCCCTTTACAGACTTTGGTGCCTGTGTCTCATTAAAGAATTCTAAATGATCATTTTAATTTAGCACGTAGAGCTCATTTGGTCCTACAAAAATGACAGAGAGAGAAGTCTTAAACCCTAAAGGTTTATTTTCAGATTTTCCAAAACTTTAACCTATCTTTGAAAATAGTCTTCCAATTGAACTAGCTAGATCGGCTATTCCCTCCCATGCACCAGTATCTTCTAACTCCTTTATTTAATGAGTGATGTTAGTAATATTAATCTCAAATTTGTTAATCTGGGTATCTACTGTAGGAATGAAAACACATCACTACCCTCATTTGTGAATAGCATGTCTAATGCAAGTCTATTTTGCATTATCATAGCTCTCATAGCGAGCAATTCTTTATTAATGACTGTTAGTGCACCTTCAGTATTAGCCTATGCACTAGGGTGACTCGTTTTCTAATCTTTACATCATTTAAAGCTACTCCTACAGAAGGCATTAAAGCATCACAAATATCTCCCAGTATTTGTTCAGATCTCTGCTTACTTCTCCTTAGATAAGTATTGTTCCCTCTATTCAGGTTATCTGTATGATATATTCTTGGAAAGACTAAAGCTGCATACCTACTTCCCAGCCAATTATGTAGCAACTGAAAATAATTTGCCACACACATAATATATTCCCCTTATACTAGTTTTGTGTCCTGTTAGTACTGGATCCTTGGTCTCGTTCCATTCCTTTTTACAAATAACGTATAGTTTCCCACTCTTTGCCAAATCCAAACGTAACTTTGGATGTGTTTCTTTCCTTTCCAACTTTTCTTCCCCTTGCTTTGACTCACCCTTCATTTGAGATTGCATTCTCCTTCCATATTCTTTCATTATGTGAATCTATAATCGGGCTAATTTTGCATGAAAGCTCACTTGCAATCGGGTTAGGAGCATTAGCTTGCACAAGTTGGAAATATTCTGACATATATTCCCTTTTAATCACCGTTCCATATGCCTTTGAGAATCCAGAAATAGGGTCAGTTATCCATATGTACAAGTTTGAAGAATTTGCACCAGGTACTTTATATAAAGATGGCTTGTAGTCAGAATAAAACAGCTTACTTGTATCATGGTGATAAAAAAAGATCCAAAAAACACATTACACGAAAAAGCATAAGACAAAGGAAAATAAAAGTAGGTAGACCGCTTCAGCTGCACAGATAGGCAAATAAGAGCAGACGAGTAATTCCTACTTTCTTCAGCCTTTCATATTCAATTAACATTTGATAATAAACATTATAACCAAAGATACATTCAGAATTAGATTTATGGGAACATTTCCTTTCCAACTTTTCTTTATTATTTACTAGTGTTTGATTTACTTTGTCACTGGGGGAGGCATACCCATCCAGAAGATAAAGTTCTGACAACAAGCCTTCTCCGAGATTGCTAGGGCAGTTCACAAAACTACTGGAGCAATTTTGAAGCATATTTTCGCCTTAAACTGCATGTTAATTTCTTTACATCTCAAGGCAGAAAAAAAGAAATATCTGTCTCTTTACTGTTCAGTAACTCTATACTACAGTCTCTAACCTATCTGGGTACCTAAAGTGCCCATCTTCTTATTCAGCTGAATACCTGGGGGCTCTGTAGTCCTTTAACTGTTGACCTCAGATACAAGTGCACAAAAATTGTTTTTCCTTTCGGTGAGGATGTGCAAGCTCATAAATCGTTTCACCTAAACTACAATCTCTGCATTTCATGGGGGTTCTTCAAAGAAAATGAGATAGTCATTCAAGTCAGCATCACTTCCTCACAAAGTAAGTCTTGTCAGGGCCTGAGTACGTTTTCCCCGGTTTTCTCAATCTTCTCTGTCTCTTGTTTTCGGGCTGTTCAAAATTGCTTTCATTTAGCTCTGCCTGTTCTGTGTCTTCCTGTTCTTTTAGCTCTCTTTCCTCTCTAATGGTTTCTGGCCTCCTTAATCTAGTCAGCACTCTGCTTTTCTCATTTTGATTCTTTGGCCATTTACCTTCATGATGCACTCATTCTTTTGAGGTGCTTTTCACTTTCAGTTCATGGTCTGTCTTCCCCTTCAGAGTATGAATTTACCTCTTCTGCTTCTCCTGCATCGTCTTCAACCAGCTGTGCACAGGTTCCTGCTTGACTGGTCTCTCTTCTCCAGGACTCTCCAGGGACTCTGCAGATGCAGCACTTCAGTCATAGTCTCTGCACTTCTTTCTGAGCTGGAAACCCTGGTGTTTCACTTGGGCTCCACTCTGACTACTGTCCTTGCAAGTGGGGGTGTGGACTCTCAGGTAGATCTCTTCTCCTTCATTACTCTGATGCCTCAAGAGACTTCGAATTGAGCTGGACTTGGAAAATCATGGGTGTTGTCTCCAACTCTTCTTCTGTTCAGTACATTTCTGACAGTGTTGGACACAAGGATTCCTTGATGAGGCTCTCTCCAGCGCTCTTCCAGACAAGACATGTGCACCAGCTCCTTCACGAGAACCCAATCTCCTGGGTTCAGGTCTTAACAAGAATTAGTCCTCACACCTGGAGTCACCAAGCCAACTTGATGAGAGATAGAATGCACCACATCAGCCAGTCCTTTACAATAGTAGAGAACTATGGGCCCAATTCATATCTTGGCGGAGAGGGAACTCCATTGTGACCGCGTTCCGTCCCCGCCAAGATTATGGTCCACCTGCCCAATTTCAATGCAGGCAGGCTACCGTCTCTGCTGTGGTCAAACTTTTCCATGGCCCGCCAGAGTAAGTTTGGCTAAATGTCTGTCTATCTTATTTAGATGGGAAGAAATATAGGGCCTCATTACAACTACGGCGGTCCTATGGTGGCAGACCGACCTCTGAAAGACTGCGGCACCATGCGCTGCATTACGAATGTGGCTCTTGGACTGCTGCGACCCCGCAGATAATGGATTCGACGGCGGTCTTGCAGCGGTCTGAGGCCAAATATGCTGGTGATGCCGCAACGGCACCACCGAACATATTCTGAGTTGTTTCATCCCCACCCTTTTCATGGGATGGTGGTGAGGCAACAAAGGGGGCCCTATCAGGGCCCCCTTGTGCTCCTCAGCCTGGGGGTGCATGCAGGGGGGCACGTGCAGGAACGTGTTGCAGTGATGTCATGGCAGTGTCTGTCTAAGGCTCCCCTATGAGCCTTAGACAGGCTCCGACGTGACACCGCCACAGCACCGCCTGCCTGCCTACCAAGGATTACTATTGTAATCCAGCAGGCGGTCTCACTCTGGGCCTCGCAGTCCTCCGGAGGAGCGCTGGCATGGCATTCCACAGGAGGACCACCAAACTCAGAATTTGGCCCATAGCCATTTTTCAATACCCATCATCGCCAGGAAAAACCTGGGGGTAAGGGGCACGAAAAAGTGGTGAAGGGAGCTTTGTTTTTTTTTATTTTCAAAAACAAAATCCTATTTTGGTAATTTTGCTGTATTGCTCTGTCATGTTGACAGAGGCGATCAAAAACATAAGAGGGTCCCTGAAAACACTGAATATAAGGAGAGGAGAACAGGGAACAATTCAAAAATAGCAACAAGGAACCTCTCCTTAACACTCAATTAATGCACAGGTGATACATCCAACCTCAAAAATACACTGTCCCACTACGACATTGATTATTTATCTTTTATTTATCAAAAATATCTTTTTTTTAAAAGAAGTATATATATTTACTTACAACATTTATCTTGTACATGATTTCAACAAAATTGGAGCCCCATGAGCATGTTATTGAAACATCTCTAAACACAGTCAAACACCACTAAGCACACAACCAACAATCATACAAAACACAATCATACCCAATAACATAAACAAACTGAACACATTGTTGTGTAACATAATTCATTTCATAAATAAATTAGAAAAAAGGAGGAAGCGCCGACGCGCGTTTTGGAGTGGAATAAAAACCCACAATTCCTTCGTCAGGGCGCAGCAGATAGGTGACTCATTTGGTGGTCAACCGACATCCAAACGTCAAGAACATTTCTTAAAGGTGGTGCAGAGGGCTCTATATAACAATTAGCTGGTAGATTAAAAACAATGTTCTGAACGTGGCAAAAAACTCAATTTAGCAGTTTTAGCGAATTAGAGCGTCAACCCACGAAAATTATTTCTGTCCACATGGGGGTGTTGCCTAATTTAGTATCTCACTCCCACTTGGTCATCAAAGTTGGTTAGAAAGAATAAAATCGTAAGCCAATGAAATTTCGATAGGAATCTTATCAAAATCGAGGCGTCATAGCTCTATGTGAATATCGAAACAGTATAAAATATAAGTTGAGGCCCAATCCTGATAGTTTCAAATCCCTCTAGGGGCTCTGTAGATTTTTCAAAAAGAATGGACTGCGGCCAAGGCAGCTCGATTTCAACACGGGACCAAGCGGCAAGACGCTGCGAAATTCTTTCAAGTCCACGAACAAGATGGGGTCTCTACCTCCGTAAGCCCTCTTCACCACGTTTAAGAAATGTTCTTGACGTTTGGATGTCGGTTGACCACCAAATGAGTCACCTATCTGCTGCGCCCTGACGAAGGAATTGTGGGTTTTTATTCCACTCCGAAACGTGCGTCGGCGCTTCCTCCTTTTTTCTAATTTATTTATGAAATGAATTATGTTACCCAACAATGTGTTCAGTTTGTTTATGTTATTGGGTATGATTGTGTTTTGTATGATCGTTGGTTGTGTGCTTAGTGGTGTTTGACTGTGTTTAGAGATGTTTCAATAACATGCTCATGGGGCTCCAATTTTGTTGAAATCATGTACAAGATAAATGTTGTAAGTAAATATATATACTTCTTTTAAAAAAAAGATATTTTTGATAAATAATAGATAAATAATCAATGTCGTAGTGGGACAATGTTGACAGAGGCGTACAGAAAAATTACAGTGCATTGGCAGGAACCACCATGACGGCGGACATTTCTAAATTTGGCTGTTGGCACCTCTATCAGGGCGATGGAGTAATTTACTCCAGGGCCTTGGTGAAGGACGGGCTGACCGACAAAAAATAAATCAGGCCCTATGTCATCTGTAATATTCACAAGTGCAGCTGCAGGAATGGAAGGGATTCTCAAAGCAATTCCCATCAGTATTTTGTGGTGGGACAGGGGGTGATAAGTACCAGTGGGGGTGGGGGGGGCATCTGGCCATTTAAGAGATGAGGAGGCGCATGCTTTTGCTCACTTAGCTTTAATCATCCCGTTGACCCTCTCAACCACTAATGAGGTTTCCAGCCTATAACTGCAGTGGACCTACTGGTCAATGTCCATGGCTATGCACAACAGCTGCATTACCTCATTTTTAAAGTGACAGCTTTGATCTGATTCAAGATAACAGGCCTGCTAAACCTTGGGATCAACTCTCTCAAAAGTAAATTTGCCACCCTCAGACTATCACATTGCCTTGTTCAGTACGCCTCCACCGACCTTGAGAACAAACATACTGTGAGAAGTTGGCCTGGCATATGCTGTCCACTAGTTATAGTGGGCACCTTGCACCAGTCCAAACGACCCTTATTGATGATAGGTTTAAAGACAACCTTTTTTTAAAGCTATCCTAGTGGTAGCTATGGAGAGCAGCCTTCAGGCTAAGTCTTGAAGGAGTGTAAAGCAGCTTGGTTTACCAGATTATAACCTCTTGAATAACTAAATGAAAGGAGAACCACACAAGGTATATATATATAAAATATATGTATTTATTTCTAAACACTAACTACTAATCTCTTTATGAGATTAGAGTTCAAGATACACAACATCACGTATAAAAACGACAGTAAATAGCACAATATACACTGGGCCACAGGCGGGACCAAACCATATACTAAGAAAGTGGTATAAGAACCACGACTTGACTAGACACAGTGCCTAGAGCATGTAGAATCGCTGGGACCCCAAGGAACCACCCAAGGTAGTGACACAGGAGACCCACGGGGGACGTGTGCAGTGTGAGAACACAGCCGCGAGCGCCGTAGGATTCAATGCGGAAAGTCGCGGTTGGAATTTTAAAGATAAAGGACACTTAGGAGAGGACTTTCAGCAAACCCCTTTAGACTTAAGGGGTTCTAGGCCCAACACCCACGGGAGCACCGGAGTACTCGAGTTACCTCACCCAGGGAAGCCGGGTGCATAGGTGTCAAAGGGTGTCGGGAATCGTCGCTGATTTCAATGGCGATCTGCTGCAAAGTGCTGCTGCCGTGAAGAAGAAAAGTGTCCGGGATGATCCAAGCCTGGATTGAAGATGTGAAGAACCTGAAAGCAGAGGGGACAGAGTCTGGGTCACTAGCCAGTGACCAGGAGCGGAGCAATCGAATGCCCACCGATGTCGGGTGCTTCAGGTGCGAAGAGGTGAAGCTTGACTCTGCAACCACGGGGTCCCGGAGATGTCGACGACAACCAGGAGCCGGATTCGAGCTGTCCCACAAAGGATGTCGAGTGCTGGGGTGTCGGTGATCGGATTGACCACAACAAGCCTTGGCAACAGCAACCCATGCAGGAAGAGAAAAGATGCTTCTGTGCGGACCAGCAAGGTCCTGGGGACTCCCCAAGCAACGGAAAGTCAGGGCACGTCTGGAGCAACCAGGGAAGCCCAATAAAAGTTAGAGTTGCCTTCTTGGGGACCCACAGGTCAACGGACCAGGGATCGCAAAGGGACCTCAAGAGGAATCACAAAATGGCGGCCCACGGAACACTTGTTGAGTGTAGGCCTGCAATCTTCAGTGCAATTACTGGTCGGGGTCAGGGCTACAAGTAACCCAAAGCTCAGCCTCAGGGGTCGCCGGAAAGCTGATGCTTCTGCAAATGGTCACGGTGTCCAGGGGTTAGGGTTGCACGGTCTCCACGAGGGATACAGGCCTCAGACTTGCTGTGGGCACAGATCAACATCAGAGACCTTGGAAAACCTACCTCCTGTGTGGCAATATTCTTCGGAGTCCGCAGGAGCTTCGGAGATGCCAACCGGTCAGTTGCGTTAAAGGTGCCTGCCTTGCAGGGGAGTAACTCCTTTACTCCAAGGGAGATTCTTCAGTCATCCAGCGTAGTGTAGATCATCGAAGTACTTGGTTTCTGGTAACAGAGTTTAGTCCAGGTGTAATCTAAAGTCCTGTAGTCAGGGTTTCCTACTTTATACCCAAGGAAGGGGTGGGACAAACTCTGGGGACCCACCTATGGGAGGGTCAGGAAAGAGGGGTGGCTACACCCATTTCCTTTGTCCAGTTTCGCGCCAGAGCAGGGGCTGTGTGCCCCTGCAACCGGTTTGAGCTGGACTATGCACAGGGACACCAAATGTGCCCCCAGTGCAGACTTCAAAGCACTCTGAGAGTGCACCCACCCAGCTCCAATACACTAAAGCCTGTCTGGGAGGTGGTCACACCTCCCTGTGACAGGAAACCTATTATCCAGGCCTCCCCTGCCGGAGTTTCGTCCAGCAGCAGGAGGGCAGACTCGTGTCTGTGGCTGCAGCATCCATTTTGTGATGCCAGGGTTCTGTTAAGCTGGTACCGGGTGTACCGGTGATGCCATGCTGCTCCCTCTAGAAGGGAGGAATCATACCTCCCACCCCAGTACTGGGGTGGAGGTATGATTCCAAGGTGTTTGACACCAAACACGACAGTTTTCCATGCAGCCATTCTCAGGTTAGCATTTACCGCGGGGTTATAATGCACTTAAGAGTATATGGTCTGGCTGCATCACAAACAACCCCGGAATAAAGATTCCGAAAGCTGCAGAGGGGCTCTGCTCATGCATGGGCACCCTCTCACATGAAACCCAGCACCCTGCCTTCAGGATTGTTAAGGCCTGCCATAGGGGTGACTGATAGGTTTACATGTGCAGTGATATGGAGAGATATAGGGAACCTATATCTCAGTAAGGGTGCATATACCACCTTACACAGGCTGCTGTAGCAGACCTGTTGTGTAATTTTAAAGGCTTCCCAGGGGTGGCACAATACATGCTGCAGCCCCTGGTATGCCTCTGGGGTACCTATGCCCTGGGTACATAGTATACCATATACTAGGGACTCACAAGGGTACCCCAGAATCCAATCTGGAGTGTACCTAAAGTACATACAATCAATTTAGAGTAGAAAGCAGATAGACTGGGGTCCTGATTAGCAGAGCCTCAGTCTGGCTAAGTCGAAAAACAGTGAAACATCAGCAAAAAGTGGGGGTAACTATAAGAAGCAGATCCTACTCTCCTACACAACCCCCCCCCCCAAACGTCAGGACATTAAACTAACCTTGACCAGTTGAGTCTTCATGTTCTAAGTGGAAATATCTGGAGAGTCCATCTGCATTGGCATGGTTACTCCCAGGTCTATGTCGGAATTATGCTGTTGTACTGATTGACTTGCCGGGGGGATACCCAAAGGGGGGTATGTTATTGTTATGTTGGAAGCAACATGTGTACTTTCTGAAGAATATGTATAAATGTTTCATCCTGCTATTGTATAACTTGAGAAATGCAAATAAAGAAATTGTTTAAAAAAATCAAAAAAAAATCAAGCCAATTTAGTTTTTCCACAAGTCCTTGAGGCTTTGCCGCAACTTTGCAACAATGTACTTGAAAACACTCTCCTCAATTGCCCCTGTAGTGTCCTTCAAAAACTCCAGAGTTTTGCTCCACACTAGTTCCAGGGGGGCCTGGCGGGTCAGTACTGATACAAATTATTGGAACCAATCAGAAAAGTGTCACTCCAAAGAGGCTTCTAGCAAACAAAGTTTTTTCTTTTCAGGGCATAGGGGAGGAACGAGAAGGGCAAAAGGTGTACAGGGTATCTGATCCGGATATCTGCAACACAAGTAGGCAGCTTACCGGTAAAGCTGTCGGGGGCAATTGCTCGGCAGAGGTTTGGTTGACTAAAGAGTTGAGATCAAACTCAGCCAGGGCGACAGCATCAGGTGGATTTTAAAGCATAGTGATAGCTGGTGGTCGATGAAAGTGGTGGGGCTTTATGGTGTAGCAAGTATGCGATTAAAGTTAACACGCTTGACTGTCAAGAGGGAGTTGGGGACAAATAAGAAGACTTTGAAAAAGGAGACAAGCTCTGCTTTTTAGATCACATTTCCATATACATTTGCTAGAAACGCCATAGACTCTAAAAGGGTATTCCAGTTATTTCATGGGGTGCGGACTTAGCCCGACCCTCCTCAAGAGTGTTACAGATTATTTTAAGAAAATGGTCACTAAATGGAGCACTTGCATTACAGTCTTACTGTAGCAACAGCAGAACGCCACATGATGTGCAATGGGTACATGCAGCCAGTTAAACGCATATTGAGTCCACCTAGGAAGAGTCAGAGGAGCACTAGATGGCGTTTATTGGTTGAAGGCAGCCAGATAAATGCACATTGGGTTCACCCAGAAGCAACAGAAGAATTAAAGATCTATTAACAGGTGTTACAAATGTATGTTTAAGGATGTACTTTATCAGGCTCTTTCTGGGTGGCGCATGGGTATTGTTTCTTGTAGGTCCTAAAGATGGTGGCCTTTTTGGTTCTTGATGAAAGTGGTGTGACTTGGCATTGCAAGAGCCAGGGTTCTGGCACAAGGTCCTTTCAGGCCCTAATGGGCACAAATAAGAGAGGGACTTCTGCGGCGCTCCACAGTGCTCTATTTGTGCGCCTAATAGATCGGGAGCGGCGTTAATCCCTTTACAGCCTTTGGTGCCTGTGTCTCATTAAAGAATTCTAAATGATCATTTTAATTTAGCACGTAGAGCTCATTTGGTCCTACAAAAATGAAAGAGAAAGAAGTCTTAAACCCCAAAGGTTTATTTTCAGATTTTGTCATACAGAATCAAGTAATGTAGTCAGAATCAATTAATCAATAAATCAGAGTGCAAAGCTCAGTTAAAATACAGAATTAATCAAATAACTCAGTAAAGTTCATGTCATGAAAATGCAGAGTATATAATGGGAGAGCAATCAAAAATGGAGTCTCCTCCTCAGGTCGTTAAGAAAGAGGTTCCTAACACATCCAAAGAGAGCACACATTATAGGGTTTTGAACAATAGATATCATAGATTCCCTGCAGTTGTACAGGGTTCCCACAAATTAGACAAATCAGAATCAAACAGAGTGAAACAGTTGTAAGACATAATTCTACAACATGGAGCTTTTCATGAACACTGCCTATGCTAGGGCAAATATTGCTAATGTATGTGAATGTCTGCTAGGACAGCTAGGTGCAACCTTGAACAGAAGCAGGTGTACTGAAGCAACATGTTATTATTCTTATGAAGGTCATTGTCTTGTCTGTGAAAAGTACATTCAAACATTATTCTACGAAGACGTGAAAATACAAGTTGATCCACGTAGTACAGGACATTGGAAACAAACATCACAAATAAGACGGAGTATGAGGCCTAGAATTTCTGTTAGCTAGTGTTCGAATTTCACTTAGTGCAATGTATTTAATTTCAGAAAAACAATGTTATCAACCCCCCCTCTGATGATTCACTAGAATCATCACAATTTGATTTTCTTAGCATATTTTACAGAATAGAAGTCACCAGCTTTGGATTCTTTCATCTGGATTCTTCCAACTCCTTCATCTAGCTGACTTTGCAACTCCTCATGTTCAACTTCATCTCGTTTCCTTTTTCTTCTGCTCATTGCTGAAGCTTTTTTTACCCACAGTTTTCCCACCCTTTTATGAAATATATTGAACCCCTTTAAGAAAAAGAGAAGTACACGTGCTGCTCCAATTAAGATTATTAGTATGGGCATTAGAATTAGCTTAAGCATTCCTCCTCCTACACTTCCAAAACTTTAACCTATCTTTGAAAATAGTCTTCCAATTGAACTAGCTAAATCGGCTTTTCCCTCCCATGCACCAGTATCTTCTAACTCCTTTATTTAATGAGGGATGTTAGTAATATTAATCTCAAATTTGTTAATCTGGGTATCTACTGTAGGAATGAAAACACATCACTACCCTCTTTTGTGAATAACATGTCTAATGCAAGTCTATTTTGCATTATCATAGCTCTAATAGCGAGCAATTCTTTATTAATGACTGTTAGTGCACCTTCAGTATTAGTACCAAGCCTATGCACTAGGGTGGATCGTTTTCTAATCTTTACATCATTTAAAGCTACTCCTACAGAAGGCATTAAAGCGTCACAAATATCTCCCAGTATTTGTTCAGATCTCTGCTTACTTCTCCTTAGTATTGTTCCCTCTATTCAGGTTATCTGTATGATATATTCTTGGAAAGACTAAAGCTGCATACCTACTTCCCGGCCAATTATGTGGCAACTGAAAATAATTTGCCACACACATAATATATTCCCCTTATACTAGTTTTGTGTCCTGTTAGTACTGGATCCTGGGTCTCATTCCATTCCTTTTTACAAATAACGTATAGTTTCCCACTCTTTGCCAAATCCAACGTTGGATGTGTTTCTTTCCTTTCCAACTTTTCTTCCACTTGCTTTGACTCACCCTTCATTTCTTCATTTGAGATTGCATTCTCCTTCCTTGTTCTTTCATTATGTGAATCTATAATCGGGCTAATTTTGCATGAAAGCTCACTTGCAATCAGGTTAGGAGCATTAGATTGCACAACAAGTTGGAAATATTCTGACATATTTTCCCTTTTTCTCACCGTTCCATATGCCTTTGAGAATCCAGAAATAGGGTCAGTTATCCATATGTACAAGAATTTGCAACAGGTACTTTATATAAAGATGGTTTGCAGTCAGAATAAAACAGCTTACTTGTATCGTGGTGATTAAAAAAAGATCCAAAAAACACATTACACGAAAAAGCATAAGGCAAAGGAGAATAAAAGCAGGTAGACCGCTTCAGCTGCAGAGATAGGCAAATAAGAGCAGACGAGTAATTCGTACTTTCTTCAGCCTTTCAAATTCAATTAACATTTGATAATAAACATTATAACCAAAGATACATTCAGAATTAGATTTATTGGACAATTTCCTTTCCAACTTTTCTTTATTATTTACTAGTGTTTGATTTACTTTGTCACTGGGGGAGGCATACCCATCCAGAAGATAAAGTTCTGACAACAAGCCTTTTCCTAGATTGCTAGAGCAGTTCGCAAAACTACTAGAGCAGTTCGCAAAACTACTAGAGCAATTTTGAAGCATATTTTCGCCTTAAACTGCATGTTCATTTCTTTACATCTCAAGGCAGAAAAAAGAAATATCCGTCTCTTTACTGTTCAGTAACTCTATACTACAGTCTCTAACCTATCTGGGTACCTAAAGTGCCCATCTTCTTATTCAGCTGAATACCTGGGGGCTCTGTAGTCCTTTAACTGTTGACCTCAGATACAAGTGCCTCAAAAATTGTTTTTCCTTTCGGTGAGGATGTGCAAGCTCATAAATCGTTTCACCTAAACTACAATCTCTGCATTTCGTGGGGGTTCCTCAAAGAAAATGAGATAGTCATTCAAGTCAGCATCACTTCCTCACAAAGTAAGTCTTGTCAGGGCCTGAGTACTTTTTTCCCGGTTTTCCCAATCTTCTCTGTCTCTTGTTTTCGGGCTGTTCAAAATTGCTGTCATTTAGCTCTGCCTGTTCTGTGTCTTCCTGTTCTTCTAGCTCTCTTTCCTCTCTAATGGTTTCTGGCCTCCTTAATCTAGTCAGCACTCTGCTTTTCTTATTTTTATTCTTTGGCCATTTACCTTCATGATGCACTCTTTCTTTTGAGGTGCTTTTCACTTTCAGTTCATGGTCTGTCTTCCCCTTCAGAGTATGAATTTACCTCTTCTGCTTCTCCTGCATCGTCTTCAACCAGCTGTGCACAGGTTCCTGCTTGACTGGTCTTTCTTCTCCAGGACTCTCCAGGGACTCTGCAGATGCAGCACTTCAGTCATAGTCTCTGCACTTCTTTCTGAGCTGGAAACCCTGGTGTTTCACTTGGGCTCCACTCTGACTACTGTCCTTGCAAGTGGGGGTGTGGACTCTCAGGTAGATCTCTTCTCCTTCATTACTCTGATGCATCAAGAGACTTCGAATTGAGCTGGACTTGGAAAATCATGGGTGTTGTCTCCAACTCTTCTTCTGTTCAGTACATTTCTGGCAGTGTTGGACACAAGGATTCCTTGATGAGGCTCTCTCCAGAGCTCTTCCAGACAAGACATGTGCACCAGCTCCTTCACGAGAACCCAATCTCCTGGGTTCAGGTCTTAACAAGAATTAGTCCTCACACCTGGAGTCACCAAGCCAACTTGATGAGAGATAGAATGCACCACATCAGCCAGTCCTTTACAATAGTAGAGAACTATGGGCCCAATTCATATCTTGGCGGAGAGGGAACTCCATTGTGACCGCGTTCCGTCCCCGCCAAGATTATGGTCCACCTGCCCAATTTCAATGCAGGCAGGCTACCGTCTCTGCTGTGGTCAAACTTTTCCATGGCCCGCCAGAGTAAGTTTGGCTAAATGTCTGTCTATCTTATTTAGATGGGAAGAAATATAGGGCCTCATTACAACTACGGCGGTCCTATGGTGGCAGACCGACGACTGAAAGACTGCCACACCATGCGCTGCATTACGAATGTGGCTCTTGGACTGCTGAGACCCCGCAGATAATGGATTCGACGGCGGTCTTGCAGCGGTCTGAGGCCAAATATGCTGGTGATGCCGCAACGGCACCACCAAACATATTCTGAGTTGCTTCATCCCCACCCTTTTCATGGGGTGGTGGTGAGGCAACAAAGGGGGCCCTAACAGGGCCCCCTTGTGCTCCTCAGCCTGGGGGTCCATGCAGGGGGGCACGTGCAGGAACGTGTTGCAGTGATGTCATGGCAGTGTGTGTCTAAGGCTCCCCTATGAGCCTTAGACAGGCACCGCCGTGACACCGCCACAGCACCGCCTGCCTGCCTACCAAGGATTACTATTGTAATCCAGCAGGCGGTCTCACTCTGGGCCTGGCAGTCCTCCGGAGGAGCGCTGGCATGGCGTTCCACAGGAGGACCACCAAACTCAGAATTTGGCCCATAGCCATTTTTCAATGCCCATCATCGCCAGGAAAAACCTGGCGGTAAGGGGCACGAAAAAGTGGTGAAGGGAGCTTTGTTTTTTTTTATTTTCAAAAACAAAATCCTACTTTGGTAATTTTGCTGTATTGCTCTGTCATGTTGACAGAGGCGTACAGCAAAATTACAGTGCATTGGCAGGAACCACCATGACGGCGGACATTTCTAAATTTGGCTGTTGGCACCACTATCAGGGTGATGGAGTAATTTACTCCAGGGCCTTGGTGAAGGACGGGCTGACCGACAAAAAATAAATCAGGCCCTATGTCATCTGTAATATTCACAAGTGCAGCTGCAGGAATGGAAGGGATTCTCAAAGCAATTCCCATCAGTATTTTGTGGTGGGACAGGGGGTGATAAGTACCAGTGGGGGGGGCATCTGGCCATTTAAGAGATGAGGAGGCGCATGCTTTTGCTAACTTAGCTTTAATCATCCCGTTGACCCTCTCAACCACTCATGAGGTTTCCAGCCTATAACTGCAGTGGACCTACTGGTCAATGTCCATGGCTATGCACAACAGCTGCATTACCTCATTTTTAAAGTGACAGCTTTGATCTGATTCAAGATAACAGGCATGCTAAACCTTGGGGTCAACTCTCTCAAAAGTAAATTTGCCACCCTCAGACTATCACATTGCCTTGTTCAGTACGCCTCCATCGACCTTGAGAACAAACATACAACAATCAGGATATACTACAGCTGGTTATAGTGGGGCAGCTCCAAGAAGTCGATTTGCAGATGATTGAATGGGCCCTTTTGATTTTCCTTTGTGACTCATGGGCACAATAGACTTTCTTCCTGCGTTTATCTTCTGACACATTATATATACCTTTGACACAAAAGTATTGGTTATGCAAATAGCACTTAAAGGTCTGCACCATTCCCTTTTGGCCGACGTGGATCGAGTCATGTAAATGTCGAACCATAGCCGGCAACATGTAATCCAGCAGAACTGGTTTCCAGTCACTTGACACTCAGAGTTTTTCACATAAATTGCCCTTTCCCATTTTTCTTTCTCAATTTCTGGCACCTCATTCTGGAGCTCTCAAAGCTCACTAAAGATCTGCACAGTGTTTAACTGCTTTGGTGCTGAGGAGCCATCCTCAGCACGAGTGCTTGTGTGCTCAGGACGGCTCCAGGCCATACTAGCACCCGAGGCAGGAAATCCTTCTGGTGCGAGCACCAGAGGGAATTCCTTTCATTATTGTAGCCTCAGGAGCTAGGAAAGAGCTTCCCTAGATCCCAAGGCTGTTTTTTCTTCTCAGAAGTGATTAATTGCGCACGTGGTGCGCTGACGTAATTTCAGAGAAAGTGAAAGTGAAATGAGCGATCGGCTCATTTCACTTTCACTGCTTCAGTGCTGGGGGCATATTTCAGCCCCCAAGCACCGAAGCAGACAGGAGAAGTATCGATGGAAAGGGGAGAATCACCCCTTTCCAATGGTACCTTTTCCTGGTGGATCCCTGCTTGGGGATCTCCAATCAGGGATCCACCCTCTAGACCCCCAGGAACTATTTTTAAGGGGGGGAGAGCCCCCCTGGCAATGGGCAAATGCTCTCCCCCCTCCCCCAGACCTACAAGTCTTTCTGCCTCCCTCCAGGGGGCAGAGTGGAGGATCCTTCCTCTAATCTGCCTACGGGGGGCAGAAAGTCCACTGGACACCAGGAATTTTTTTAAAAAAAGGCTAAATGGGTGGGGTGGCACGCCCAGGCATTAGGCCTAGCCTCCACCCACACATACAACCCCCAGCAGTCTTTCTGCCCCCGTCAGGGGCAGATACGAGGCATTTGCCTCCAATTTGCCCTCAGTGGCGGCAGATAGCCCACTAGATCACCAGGGTTTATATTTGGAGGGGGAGCACCCACCGGCAATACTACCCCCTCCCCCAGGCCCAAAAGTCTTTGTGCACCCCCAGGGGCAGATTGGAGGTTGTCATCCCCAATCTGCCCCTGTGGGCGGGGGGGGGGCAGAAAGCCCACTAGATACTAGGGATTTTATTTTGCTTTGTGGAGAAACGGGTGGTTAGCATTGGACCTAACTCCACCGTTCAAATTACCAGAAACAGTCTTTCTGCCCCCGCCTCCAAGGAGCAGATGAGAGGTCTTTAACTCTAATCTGCCCTGGTAGGAGAGGCAGAAAGCCCACTAGACACCAATGAGTTTTCCCATCTGCCCGCACATCAGGCCTAGCCTCCACCTCCAAATATGACCCCAGCAGTCTTTCTGCCCACACCGGAGACTAAAGCATCCCCATCCTAATGGCAAGAAGGGAAATCTTTTATTTAGATTTTTTTTTTATGCATATGTGTAGCAGAAATGGGCTTAGTCCCAGTTTTGTCCTACTCCTATGTGAACGGCTTCACTCCTCGGGCTCGGGTCAGCTGCTACCTGGGCAAACCTACCAAACCCAGACATTTCTGAAAACTAGACATCTGAGGGAGTCCATGGTGGTATGCCTTGCATGGATCCCATACATTTTTCTTACTCACAATGCCCTGCAAGCTTCAAACGTTGCCTAAAATTGCACAATTACCTTGCATTTCTGTGATGTACACTACCGGAATCAGCAGAAATCCACAACATTTATACCACCCAGCGTTCCCCCACTGGTCACGGTGAAAATGCTACCCCACTTGTGGGACTTGGCCTAGTGCCCCCGACAGGCACAAATCAAACCAGGGTCAATGAGAGACGCTTTGCTTGACTCCCATTGGCCTTGATTTGATGCTTGCCTAAATGTTGCTATATTTTGGCTATTTTCATAGTGCCCTCCAGGGAACTATGAAAATTGCCAAAATTCTGCTATTTTCATAGTCCCCTTCAGTGGAATCTACAAACCTTGAGTACCTTTGGAATCCCCAGGATATTGGTAAAAAAGGACACAAATTTTGGTTGGATACATTATGTGGAAAGAAATGTATGGAGGCCTAAGTACGAACTATCACAAATAGCCAAAAAAGGACTTAGCATTTCAGGGGGAAAAGGCCTAGCAACGAAAGGGTAACAGTGTAGCCAGGACAGTCTCATCTTCATCACTGCATGGGTTATCCAATTAAATGCGCTGAAGTCAAGAGTGCAGTACCTGGCAAGCTCCGATGCGTATCTATTCCTGCTGGTGATAAAATCATCACCACTCTTTTGGGCAGCACACTTCATGACTGCTATGTCCGTGGGTAACTAGAGTGCATTCATCAAGTTCATTACATACAGGCTATTACGTAAAGGGCAACCAGAGGATGTCAAGTACCCTCCCTGTGACCACAGTTGCCTGAAGTCCTGTACCATGCTGAATCCATACTGTCTGTAAGTACAAATGATAACTCTCAAACCATCAGATGCACAGCATGCCCTTGTCAAAGCAATGAGCGTGTGTGGAGGTTACACGAGTAAGATGCTTCCACAACTTCATTAGTACTGCAAACGGAATATGCTACTCTCAAAATTCTGCATCTGCGGAAGTGGTACATCCAGAATGTTTGGTCTCTGCTTAGTGTATAACTCCGGTGTTTGAACAAAATATCAATTTAAAAATATCGGGAGACAGAAATATCAGAAATTAAATATCGTGACACACAAATATCATGATGCACAAATATCATTGACATGAATATCGGTTTTTGAGGTAATATTGTTTTAAATAATATCAATATTTTTCATATTGTTTTCACTAATATAGTAGTTAAAAATATGTTTTAATTATTTTAATGTGTTTTAGTTGATATATTAATTTATGTGTTGCTATTGTTTATATACATATGTTATTCATTGTTTTTCAAATATGGGTTGTAAATGTAAGTGATTTTGAATTTTTTTATTAATTTTTAACAGTAATTTATAGTGTTATAGTTGGTTGTTGGCTTTGTAGGAGGATAGGTTGGGATGTTATTTAGGTAATATTTAAGTAACAATTATTTAATACATTTTATTTATTTATATGATTGATATTTATTATATAATATATGTAATACTGATTTATTTTTTTATATGTTATTTTTGGCCTGTTAGGTTTCTAGGGGTATAGGGTGGGAAGTTAATTAAGAAATAATTAATTAACAATTAATTAATAATGTATTATTTAATTGATTTTCAATTATGTAAAATATGGAATAATGATTTATTTTACTAATATTTTAGTTGGGGGATGCTAGATTTGTAGGGGTGTAGGGTGCGAAGTTAATTATGTAATAATTAATTAACTTATGTAAGATATGTAATAGTTATTTGTTTAGTTATATGTTAGGGGCAGGCAGTTAGGTTTGCAGGGGTACAGGGTGGGAAGTTATTTTATCAATAATGGAAAAACAACTAATTATTAATTGATAATTACTTGTTTATTGAAAAGTAATTATGTAATTTGATTAATTGTTATTCGTTTTTTTATTACATATACATATATATTTTTATGTTCATTTTCTTTTTATTAAGAGTTTAATATTTTTTCTACGTGCATAGGCTTTCTCATATATGTAATGTGTTTGAAGTGAAGTATTTTCCCTTCTCTTGCTTAGACTGCAGTAGGAATAGTAAAATTAACCTAATTGCAGTTGAGTACTTTCTCTACTGTTGCGCTGTTTGGAGCGGGAATAGTAAATTTCACCCCTCTGAAATCCAACGCTTTCCCAACTGTTGCTGAGACTGGAGAGGGAATAGTAAATTTCACCCCTCTGAAATCCAATGCTTTCTCTACTTTTGCCCTGTTTGAAGTGATGATAGTAAATGTCACTCCGGCGAAATCCAACTCTTTCCCTACTATTGAACAGACTGGAGTGGGAATAGTAACTTTTACCCCTCCAAAGTCCACACTACTGTTGCGCTGCCTGGAGTGAGAATACTAAAGTTTACCCCTCCGTAATCCAATGCTTTCCCTACTGTTGCCCTGTTTGGAGTGAGAATTGTAAATTTAACCCCTCCCAAGTTCAACACTATCACTATTTTCGTGTTGTTTGGAGTAGGAATAGTATATTTCACCCCTCTGAAGTCCAATGCTTTCCCTACTGTTGCATAGATTGGAGTGGGAACAGTAAATTTTACCCCTCCAAAGACCAACACTTTCTTTAATGTTGCTGCTCTCTTTCGAGTGGGAATAGTAAATGTAACCCCTCCAAAGTCAAATACTTTGCCTCCTGTTGTGTAGACTGGAATGGGAATGGTAAAGTTCACTCCTGTGAAGTCCAAAGCTTTCCCTACTGTTGCTTAGACTGGAGTGGGAACAGTAGCAGCCGGAATCTGGGCAAAGTGGCACGGTGGGGGGAGGGAGAAACCGGGGACGGACAACAAAAAATAAAAAAAATACTTACCTGCATCCACGCTCCGATCTGGCTCCGACACTCGGCACTCCAATCTGGCTCCGTGCACTGCAGTCACAGGCTTGCAGAATCCCCTGAGGCCAGTGGCGTAGCTAGGGGGGGGCAATGGGGGCGGACCGCCCTAGGCGGCACGAGTTTTCGGGCGGCAGCCGGCCCCCCTTCCCCCCGCTCTTACCTGCGGCCGTTGCAAGAATCGGCCGCGGCCGCTAATACCCCCCCCCGCTCTTCTATCATTTTGCCGAGGGCGGCAAACGCAGGGGCCGCCACGGGCAGCCGAAGGCCTAGCTACGCCCCTGCCTGAGGCCAATCCTGTCGCTGCATGAAAGCAGCTTCAGGATTGGCCTGAGCGCAGTGGATTTCCACTCCCAGGTAGACTGGGAGCCTGTGTCTGCTCTCTCCAACCCAGGAATGCAGCTGGTGGTGGAGAGAGCTTTAGTGTGCATGGCAGCTTGGCCGGCATGAGACGACCGGCCAAACTGTCAAGCGCACTGATTACAGTGCAAAACACTCCACCAGCCTGTCATCCCTGGCCCCGCCCCAAGCCTCGATCCAGACAGCAAAAAAAAAACGATACTAAACAAGCGATTATTATCGTTTTATTTTTCATTTTTTTGGCTGCTTTTGGAGAGGAGCCGCCACTGAGTGGGAATAGTAAATTTCACCCCTCCGAAGTCCAATGCTTTCCCTACTGTTGCACTGACTGGAGTGGGAATAGTTAATCTAACTACTCCTAAGTCTAACTCTTTCCCTATTATTGCGGTGACTGGAGTAGGAATAGTAAATATAACCCCTCTCAAGCCCAACACGTTCCCTACTGTTGCATAAACTAGGGTGGGAATAGTATATTTAATATTCTTAGAGTCCAACTGTTTTCTTAATATTGGTTAAATAGCTTTTATAGCATTAATTGTTTCATCTTGTTATATTTTGTATTATTTATGTTTATATATATTTAAATTTATTTTAATGTTGATAGTATTTTTTGTAAATTTTACTTTGGGATTTTTAATTTGTAATATTGTATTTATTGTCTACATTAATAAATTTTGTCTTATTCAACTGTTTATATTTTTATGGTTTTATTGTGTATGCATTTTATATATATATATATATGTATATATATATATGTATATATATATATATATATTTATATACAGACATAGTTTATTTTAAAATAATTAATAAAAATATTTATTTTACATTATATATCAATTGTATTACTATTTTAAATTTATTGCCACGAGTATATACACATATATATTTCCTTATTATTAAATTTAAAATAGTAAACAAATTCATATATGTAAAATAAATATTTGCATTAATTACACTATATGTATTTTTTAATAGTAATACATTATAGATATACAAAAAGCTAATAGAATGTAAAATAAATATTTTTGTAATCATGTGTACTATATATCTATTTACATGAATACAAACACATATGTTTGTATGTTTATATAAGTATATATTTATATATAGTATTAACTATTAGTGTAATATATTCAATTTAAATTATAATACATTTATAGAAAAAAGTTTACATTTTCTACATTAAACTATATATTAAAAAATCGAATTTTTGTCTATTTGTGGATGATATTAGTGTCAATGATATTTTTTCTGATATTTATTTACTTACCATTATAAGTATAGGAGCACGATATTGTGATAAACAATATTTTGGATATAATCTTTTTGTCAAATATATTTTTTACCTACGATATTGTGTCAGTGAACCCATATCTCCAATACATCAATACAATCATGCTCAAACTCATACTCAGCAGCCAAAATCACCCGTTCATGCATAGAAAGGTGGCTACGCATCATGTGTTGAGTTTGAGTGTTAGTCAAGATGGTTCCAATTTAATGCAGAACCATGACAATGAGGGAGTAACCCATCACAGAAACCTCACTCAGCTGTATTCTCGAACTAACAGCAGCCACTGCTTTCAGGCACTCACAAAGCTCTGCGGCGATCAAGTGTACCATAAAAGTATGCCACTGGCTATTTCGCTTCCTCAGGAGTCAGTGCCAGCACAGACTGCGCACATCCATCACATTAGTGACAGTACAAGGTGAACTCCTTGTTGTAGTCTGGCATTCCTTGGCGGGCGCAATACAGAGTACATTTCTGAGGTCTAGGAAGGCTTCCATGTGTTTTTTGTTAGATGATACCGGGTCACTGATGTAATTATGTGTGAGCTTCTATAGGGGCTTCGCTACAAGGGAAAAGTTGGGTATCCACAGGCAACAGTAGCCCACCATTTCCAAAAACATTCTAACCTCTCTGTGTGGATGAACACTTCATTTTCAAAACTGTGGAGATCTGCCCTTGTGACAATCTCCTCGCTCTTTTGTAAAATTGGTGTCCTAGGTACCAAACCTCCTTCTGACAGTACTGCAATTTGTAGGGGGAAACTTGTGCCCTAATAGCAGCAGGATTGTTGAGGAGACCAACTGTGCCTTGTTTGCATGCCTCTCAGGCACAGTGATTGTGACAGATCGAGTCCTGTGAGACGCTCTAAAATTAGGGAAAACTGGAAGCATGACCGCTAGTCAGGAACAGATTCTTCTGAACTCTGGGATGGGGCTGGAAGTGTGACATCGATTTTGCTTTTGCAGTTGTACCATGGGAGCTTGGGGCATGTTTGGCCTCATGTGTCTTGGGTACTGCATATTTGCATAGGAGCGTTTGGTAACAGGGTTTCTACATTCATCGCCCCAACTTGTGGCATGGCATTCTCTATTTGAGCATCAAATTGCACTGTCAGGATTATATGTACGTTCTCCCTTCCTGTGGCTGATCAGGCAAGGGGTAACCTTCTTCAGAGCACTAATATTCGTACCACCAATACTTCCTCTACTCTCCCTTGGGGGACCACATTCCTTCCTTGCACGTACTACTCAGCGACTTGTTCTATGCTCGCATTCACATTCAGTGTAGCATCAAGCCTTAACCCATTACCACAGAGTCTCTCAGACCCCTATTCTGTACCAACTTTGTTTGTACAATCGTATATCTCTCCTTCAATTTTCTCTGCTTTGCCTATTGAGTATCAGTACAGTATTTTGCACACGGAAGGTTCTCATCAAGAGACTTTGTCTGCCAACAAATCACATTCTTCTGTATCTGAGAGCTAATTTTTGGGCGCAAACCAAGAACAAAAGTCGAGATAAAACCGCTCAAATTCTGTGCAATCGGGTCTTCAATCCCACTATGTTCCCAGAAACTGCATCAATCTTTCAAGGAAAGCATGCACCAACTCTTTTGGTTATTGGCTCGTGTTAGAACTGGGGGTCTCTAGTTGGCAGAGGTAGGTGCCTTTGTCCAAATAGGGACCCTTGCTTCTAGTCAGGGTAAGGGGGATACACACTTTAGATAACCCCTGCCCCTTGGTAGCTTGGCACGAGCAGACAGGCTTATCCCAAAGGCACAGTAACACAGTGAAAACACCACAAACGGACACTACACCAGTTTAGAAAAGTAAAGTATCTTTACTAAACTTAAACAAGACCAAAACGACAAAAATCCAACATACAAAACTCAGTAGAATGTCTTTAAAAAGGGTTGTTGCAAAAATAAACTTGTAGATCTCAAATGCGACACTTTCAGTCTCAAAGTACCTGGGATGCGTAACGCAAAACAAGCAAAAGGGGCGCAGTGAAGACGATGCATCGGTTCTTCCTGCGCTCCGGTTCCGGTGCGACAAAATGGCGCCTTGATGCGTTGCGCTGATCCGGTGCGATTCGATGAAATGGCGTCTTTGTTGCGATGCAACACTGTAGATGCGATGCATGCACGCCCGACGGCCGTGCGGCGAACTCGGTGATCTTCTGAGCCGTGACAGGCCCTGCGACACGCTTCTCCGGTGTTGCGACGACACCCTCGGTGATGGCGACACGCTTCTCCGGTGATGCAGCGGCGATCAGCGGCGGTGCGCTTCCTCAGCAATGCGACGGCCCTTTGACACGCTTTTCCGGTGATGCGACGACACCCTCGGTGACGGCGACACGCTTCTCCGGTGTTGCGGCGGCGAACGGCGGCGACACGCTTCTCGATGATGCGACAGCGGCTGCTGCGGCGGCGTCACACTTCTCTCATTGCGTTGCGCTTCCAGCTCCCAACAGCAAGAGAGGCCTCACACACAGTTACAGGCCCCCATGGCAGACTGGAACTCCCAGCAAGGAAGTTCAGGGAGGCTGGGGGTGAAGTCCTTTTGTGCCTGGGACTTCAGAAACAGGAAGCCAGCTCTTCTCAGGCCCTTGGAGACTTTTTCTTCAGATGGACACAGCACACAGCAAAGTCCTTCTTCAAGCAGGGGACACAGCACACAGCAAAGTCCTTTAGATCTCTCAGGGTAGTAGAAACAGCGCACTGCAGGCCAACCCCAGACACACAGCAAGGGCAGTACTTCTCCTGAGTCTCTTCAGCTGATCTTCTTTGGCAGGGATTCCTCTTGATTCCAGAAGTAGTCTAAAGTTCAGGGGTTTCAGCTCTAGTATTTATACCCCAAAAGTCTTTGTTCTCCATGTGTGAGGGGTCCTGGACCCAGTCCAAACCAGTTCAGGGTGCATTCTGCCAGGGCACCTCTCTTTCCTTTGTGAGTGTGGGCTAGGGTCATCAGACACACCGCAGGAGGTGCAGCCAGCATTGTGGAAGGCAGGCACAGCCCTATTCAGACCCAGGTGCCACTCCTCCCACCACTCTACATGTAGATGGGTCTATTCAGCCTAGTGCTCTCACCCAGCCTCCTGCAGCCACCCCCAGCCCCTGTCACTCACAAACCAGACAGTCAATTCACAAACAGGCAGAGGCACACAGAAAGGTTTGAACAAGAAAATAGCCACTTTCTAAAAGTGCTATTTCCAAACTTAGAATTTAAAAACCATCTTCACTAAAAGATGTGTAATTAAATTCTGAGTTCAGGGGTACCAGATTCCAACTTTCTATCTTGCTGCTATGGGAAGATATGCAGGTAGCCATGGTACACAGCATTCCCCATGTTATCCTATGGGCAAGATAGCCTTTCAATAGTGAAAAACGAAATTGGCAGTATTTCACTATCAGGACATGTTACCCACACTAGTATATGTCCTACCTTTCACATACACTGCACCCTGGCCTACCATAGGGGTGTCCAATGTGTAAGAAAAGGGAAGGGTTAGGCCTGGCAAGTGTGTACACTGGCCAGGACAACATGGCAGTTCACAAACTGCGCACAGGCACTGCAGTGGCAGGCCTGAGACACCATCTTAGGGCTACTCCTGTGGGGGGCACAATCAGTGCTGCAGGCCCACTAGTAGCATTTGAATCACCAGCCCTGGCACACTCAGTGCACTTTACTAGGGACTTAATGGTAAAGCACATATACCAATCATGGATAGCCAATCACAATAACAATTTAACCAGGGAGCCCTTGCACTTTGGCACTGATCAGCAGTGGCAAAGTGCCCAAAGCATCTAAACCAGCAAAAACGAATTCCAGCACAGTGTCAAAAATACAGGAGGTAGAGGCAAAAAGTCTGGGGAAACCACGCCAAGGATGCCAGGTCTAACAGGTCGTCATCAGCGTTTAGGGCCAACTTACCTCCTTCTGTGGTACCTTGGTTTTCAAATGCGCAATCACTGCATCATATTTAGCCTTATCCAAAGGGGAAGGAGCATTGGTATTAGATACTCTTGCGGGGTCTTAGGTAGGCCAATCTACAGCGTTCTTACACTCCATCCACAAGTCTCTGAGAACCACCACCTGAAAGAACATGTCTAAATCTTCCCACAAGACTTTCAAGATATTCACAATTCTATCCACCTGGGTGTGCCATTGGGTTTTCTCTTAGCTTTGGAAGAATATTTGTGAAATGGAAAAGGTCTGCTGGAGTCCACAGGACATGCACGTATGCTCCTCCTCCTTGTACTTCTCTCAAGGGGGAACTTCTTTGCTTCTGCCCCATCAGTATTGTCACCTTTCTAACCCCTTCGGCGCT
Organism: Calotriton arnoldi; assembly: GCA_963921515.1. NCBI lineage: Eukaryota > Metazoa > Chordata > Amphibia > Caudata > Salamandridae > Calotriton > Calotriton arnoldi. Next base: position 5,878,385 of record CAWUFW010000023.1, read on the forward strand.
GGCATTTTTCTTTCTCACTTTTGATCTTTCTTTCTTTGACCATTGCTCTCTAAATTTTCCCAAATTTCCCCATTCTCTGATACTCATCCACCAATTCCTTGACATGCGTTTTCAAGCCACACACATTCATCGTCTTTAAATCTTTGTCTCTTATGGTCATTCTGAAATTCTTTCGAAACTTTTCTCTTTGCGACAAATCAAATCTGCGCTTGTCAAATCAAATCTGCACTCGTCAGCTAAGCCGCCATCTTTGTATAAGCCTCACGGACAACTCTACCAGCTTCCCTGCTCATATACACCAATTCACTCTTGATATAGTGTTCCAGAAAATCTTGCCCAGATTTTCCTTCACAATCTTCTCAAACTTGGCTTTCAACTGCATAACATTGATCATTTTCGTTAGGTGGGGTGATGAATCGGGGGCTGCTGCAGCAGTGACCCTCTCTGTGCCAGGTGCGTCAGTGAACTATCCCTCTGGGGTCCTTGGTGTTGGGTGAACACCTGCATCTACGGGGGTCTGTGGGGTGCTTGAAAACGCTTGTACTTGTAGAGTTCTCATAATTACTTGCACCGGGGGAATACTTGTGGTTGCTAGAATCTAGAGTGTGCTTGGGGTTGCTGGTATTGGAGGACCGATTTGAACTGCTGATGTATGGGTAATGTCTTGAACTGCTGGTGTATGTGGAACACTGGCATCTTTATATATCAGGGGTGTTCTTTCCCTCAACAAATCATCCAAAAACTCATTGTCCTCAACACTCTCAGGGCCTGATGTACAACCCTTTTTGCGGCCGCAAATGGGAGATCGGCCCGTTTCCGACTGCAAAAAAGGTCCCAGGCATGTACATATCCTATTTTGCGAGTCACTGACGTGCAAAATAGCATTTGCGACTCTCGCTAGTAGGAAGGGGCGTCCCTTCCTAATAGCGAGTCAGCATGCCATGTACTGTTGTTTTGCGACCGCATTTGTGGTTGCAAAACACTCGCAGTTTACCACCTACTTCAAGCAGGTGGTAAACCATTTGCAAATGGGAAGGGTTCCCCAGGGGACCACTTCCACTTTGTGAGTGTGTGCGTGAGTATTTTTTAAGAGCAGGCAGTGGCCCCAGGGACCACTACCTGCCCTTAAAAAATGAAACTGAAAAGTTTCATTTTAGTTTTTTAAATGCATCCCGTTTTCCTTTAAGGAAAACGGGCTGCATTTTAAAAAAAACTGCTTGATTAAAAAAGCAGTCTCAGACATGGTGGTCTGCTGACCCCAGCAGGCCACCATCCCTGGGAGTGCTAGCCATTCCCAATGGGGTTGCAAATTGCGACAGCCTCATTAATATTCATAAGGCATGCAATTTGCGACCCCATTGGGAATCGCAAACAGTGTCTGAGACACTGTTGTACATTAAGTTTAGCGAGTCGCAAATTGCTAGTCGCAATTTTGTCCAATTTGCGTCTCGCTAAACTTAATGGCCTTACATCTGGCCCTCAGTCCCTATGTCATTCTCCTGCTTTTTCTTGGTAGGGGACTTCTCCTTCTCTGTAGTTTCACTCACAATCTCGCAGGGTAGGCACCTACTGCATCAATCAAATCTTCAATGCTGTTCCTTTACCTCTCATCACATTGTGCTTCCAACCAACTGCTAATTTCATTCTGTATCTGAATCTTATATCTCTCACACTCTTTCACATTCGTTACCTGTTCCAAAATGTTAAAATCCTCAAATTGTGTAGCTCTGGGTTGTGGTTTCATTTCATTTATACATTCTTTTCTTCAAATATTATCAAGCCTTCCTGTATGGAAAGTGCAGTGTAAGCGGAATTGCAGATCCCTATCTCTTTCAGTATACTGATGCTATTGTTTAAGTCACATGCATGTATAGAACCCTTTGTGTGCTGAAATCTCTCTGGCAGGCATGCCCTCAGCGGCAACTTTTCTTTTTTGCACAGAGACTTCGGGGCTTTTAAACAGAGATTCTGCATGTTTTGTTGTTTGCCTGTAAACACTAGAGCCAACTGGTCCTCCTGCAACCCTCTGTAACAATAGACCAATTAAGACACAGCCTCTAAAATCTTTCGGCCAATCTCAGCATGATTAGTGCAAAAGTCAACCAATCCCAGCGCCACATTCGACACAATAAGACTTATTCCAGTGCCACATGTTATGTTATGTTATGTTAAATAGACTTATATAGCGCACGTCTACCCGTGGGTGTCTTGGCGCTTGCTGAACATGAAACATGCTGAGACGGCGACCGTTAGTTGTTAAACAACCACGTCTTTAGCTCTTTCCTGAAGGCGAGCAGGGGGGAGATGGCTCTAAGATGTGTAGGGAGAGTATTCCAGAGCCTAGCCGTGCTATTAACAAAGCTCCTTCCTCCCCAGTTCACTTTCCTAAATTAAGTAGTGGTGATTATTCTGGCACCAGCCGAACGGAGGTGCCGGTTGGGGGTGTACCAGTTAAAATGTTTTCATAAAAATTCCGGTCCTGCCTTATGCAGTGCTTTGTGAGCCACACAGAGCGCTTTGAAATTGATTCGCTTCTGGATCGGGAGCTAATGTCGTTTTCGAATACCTGAGGAGATCGAGTGGAATTTAGGAAGATTCAAAATCAATCTGGCTGCTGCATTTTGGACTGAGAAGCTTTCTAATCAGTTTTTCCTAAAGGTTCATGTACAATCCATTGCAGTGGTCCAGTACTGAGAGGACTAATGCTGAGACCACAGTTTTCCTGGTGTTGTTGGGAATAAAAGTGAGGATTTTTCTTAACATTCTAACTATGTGCAATGAGAAGGAGACTACCTTGGATACTTAGGCTTCATATTTGAGCTTATTATCAATAATGAAGCCCAAGTTTTTGGCGTTCGCCACGGGTAAAGTAGGCGGACCCAGGCTGTCAGGCCACTATGCAGGGGACCATGCAGGAAGGAGATTGCCAAAGAGTATTACCTCAGTTTTCCCTGAGTTAAGTTTTAAACAATGCTTACTCATCCAGAGGCTTATGGCAACCATACAATCATGTAATCTTGATGAACCTGAAGAGTCTTTATCCCCTGCTGATACTACCAGCTGGGTGTCATCAGCATAGGAGGTAGGACTGATCCAGCGGTGTACTAGCAGCAGATACTCCAAACCTACCATATACTCACCTGGGCCCATTTAACTACTTTCACGAAAAATACCAAGTAGACCGCTGGAACTTTTAGTTTATGATTTTCATACTTCAAGATCTAGTTATTTCTTTCCCTAACTAAACCTTTCACTGATCAAATAGTTCTTTCCTCTGGTCAATGGACCATTAGTTGGAACTAGTTGATGGTGATAATTAACATAACTTATTAAACATTTCTTAATTAAAAGTAATAATCACAGACTCGGGAAGTTTTAAAAACCTTTATCTAAATTAATTGCATGTGAACCATCTCTGACCGTTTCAGTACAAACACCCTCATTCGCAAGTGTCAATTCAATCAAGTTTCAATAGGCAATAGCAATTCAGATCCACACAATAACTATGCTTAGAAAGAAGAGGACAGAGAGAGAAGAACATCTATCAATACGATGAACTTATAATTACCAAGTATGGTGTGAAGACCAACCCCCTGGCCAAAGGGTTGGTAAGGGTCCCCCGGGATAGATCAGGAGACAAAGACTTCAGGACAGGAAATCAGGATAGGATACTTCACCTCTCTAGATACCGACGACTGCGTCGCACCCCTCTCTGGCACTCTCTTCCTCCTCGTGGTTCTTCCGCGATCTTCTTTCTTACCCAATTAAGTTAAATAGATGGTTCTGCATTCGAATTTCTTCATCAGCGTCTTACAGATTCAGCACCACCCCCAGCACCAACAGCATCCCGAGCTCTCAACCTCCAGCATAGACGCTTCTCCCCGTGTCTGCAACAGCACACTCTCCCAGTACTTCGCTCCCTAACTAACTAAAACTACCTCAATTATACCTTTCCATAACCATGTACCACCCATAAATGTTTCAATTTCACAAAATACTAACTCTGATTGGACAGGCGAGGGGGGGATGATCATCACACCATGCTTACATTTCACTTATTTCATTAAACCATTGTTTCAAACCCCTCCCCTCAAACTTTATTAAATAATTTCCTTTCCCATACATCTCCAAACTTTATTAATACAAAATGTTGCAAAGTCATGAATAAAGCTCCTTCATATGAGCTCTTCAGCCTCATGTTCCCAGGGCACATCTTCGCTGGCCTTGGACGCGTGACAAATCCTTACTCATCCTTCCTTGTTCTCTCTCCGGTGCGCATGCGTGGGGTTACGTCAGTCAGCTCAATTCAGACAAGTTTAGGAGGCCCAAATGCGCACTAATAATAAAGTCAAAAGAAGAAATGTTATTCTCAAAAATAAATGGTTTCACTGTATACCACCAACCTCTACCCTAACCCACTTTAATTATTATTACCCTTTCTGCATTTGTGTTAGTATAAAACTTTATTTTCTAATTCAACCAAGCAGGTGCCATGCATGTGAGCTTTCAAGCGGCCATTTTATCGTCCTTTGCGCAGGCGCAAGATTTTCCCTCCAAGCATTAGTACGTCATACTACGTAGATGCAGTAGACGCATGCGCACTAAAGATCCCTTGTTAAAATGCGCTCTAGTCCTTCGTTCATGTTATTGCAGTTGGTAAACGCATAGGCAAGCTTCACTGTTCCGCGTGTCTTTTTCTAAATGCTAAATATTAATTACAAACACGTTGTTAGTAATTCGTTAATGAGTTAAAACTAAAGGATTGCTTCCGAGCAAGTCTCATTTACGAGTCCTTGCTCCATCAGGACTTAAGTTGAATCTTTTGATCAAGGAGGCTAATTCAGAAACATATATATTAAACAGGGTTGGGCTCAGCGAAGAGCCTTGAGGAACCCCGCAAGGCAGTGTGAAAGGTAAGGAGTTATAATGGCCCAAAGTTAGAATTTGAGCTCTTTCAGAGAGGAAGGGTGAAAGTAGTGCGAGGGCCTTATCTATGACTCCTATGGCACTGAAATGGTGGACCAGGAGCTCATGGTCCACTGTGTCGAACGCCGCAGAGAGGTCAAATAAAATGAGGGCCACTGATCCCCCATTGTCCAGTGAAGTTCTTAATTCTTCTGCAGTTTTTTTCAAGGCAGTTTCAGTACTGTGGTCTGCTCTAAACCCGAACTGACTGGGGTCTAACTGATGATTATCGAGGCTGAATTTTGATAGTTCTGCATTCATTATCTTTTCAGCGATTTTTCGCTGGGCGAGGAAGTCTAGAGATGGGACGATAGTTGGCGGGGTCATTAATGTCAAGAGTTGGCTTTTTTATTAGAGGAAGAATACAAGCTTGTTTTCACATTGTGGGAAACATCTCTTGCGAAAACATTTGGGTGAACGTGGAGGATAGGTAGGTGGAGATAGGCTGTACCGCAAGTTTTTATATCCTAGGGGGGCATGGGTCGTCTGGCGATCCTGATTTAGCAGCTAGTAGGAAAGTGGCTACTTGATTAGGAGAGGTGGATGTAAATTCCAAAAGCGGGGGGTAGCCAACCACTTCCTGATGACTCGACTCAGTAGTATCTTTGGATTTCGAGTTGTCAAATATGTTAAAGATTTGGTCGACCTTATCTTTAAAAGTAAAGGCTAGAGTGTCACAGAATTGTTGACTATGGATGGTCGAGTTATTTTTTGGGACCGACGTAAGTCTCGTAATCACCTGAAACAGTTCTTTGTTAGAGTTAGATGCATTCTCAATCATTTGAGTATAGTAGAGAACTTTTTCATTGACAAGAAGGGTTTTATATTTAGCTAGTGCCGCTTTGTAAAGCTGTTTATCAGTATCATTGTAATATTTGCGCCAGCGTCTTTCTTGCCTTCTGCAGACTTCTTTTTCCCATCTCAGAGCTTTGGAGAACCAGGGGGCCAAAGGTTCTCTTCTTTGTGTGTGGGACGTAGTTGGTGGAGCTAGTTTTGAGGAGGCAGTTTCCAGCCAGGAAGTATAGGCAGAGCTGAGGAATTAGCATCAAGAGAGATGTCAAGTTGACTCTGTGCTAGATAATGAGTTAATGTCGCTGTGTCTATTTTATGCCATGCTCTGCAGGTGCCAGTTTTAGCTGGCTTAGAAAAGGCCTGTCCAGTGGGAGGCAGTTTGTATTTGAAGATTATGGCTCGGTGATCAGACCAGCTGAGAGGAAGAGTTTTAAGAATAGTGATGGCAGGATTTTTCGAAAAAAGTCCATCAAGGGTGTGACCAGCTGAGTGAGTGAGATCACTGATAAGTTGTTTAAGTCCAAGCTCTGACGCCATCTCTAGAAGAGCTTGGGTATTTTTGTCAGTGGTGAATTCTAGCTGGAAGTTAACGTCTACAAGTATGGTGAAATTATCAGATTGGAGACCAAATTAAGCAGAAATGTATTTTTTGGCCCACGAGGCCGATAGATAAGCATGCCATTGAACATCTCCTGATTATGGAATCCTAATTTATAAAGAAAAGCCTCACAGTCAGTGGCAGGAATAGAGGTGCAGTGGGCATTTATCCAGCTGCGATAAATCAAAGCGAGGCCACCACCTCTTTTTATGGGTCTGTCCAGCCTGAACAGCTCGAAATATGGGGCAACTGCTACCGCAAAATCAGGGTCAGTCGCCACATCTCCCCATGTTTCTGTAATGAAGAGAGCATCAAGTTTAGCATCGTCAATAAAATCAGCTATTTCATATTTATGTTTTGGTAAGGATCGTGCATTAATAAGGGCGATATTTAACATGACATATTTACTAAGAGGCGGAGAAAAGCCTGTATTGGAAGGAGATACCATAGGCAGTGGTCTTAGAACAGTTATCTTGCAGTGCGGGCATGAAAGCCTGCCTGAAGGGACTGTCGAGTAAAAACAAAGTTTATTCCATCAGGGTTGCATGGGGAACGAAGGGCATAGAGTGCCTTACCTGAATAATTGATGCGGCCTCTTTTTCTCCTGAGAAAGATCCTGGGTCCCTGGACCTTGGCCCGCTCCAGGCGCGGATGGGCGCAGATGGACTTGCCTATGGCAGGCCATAGGCGTGCCAGCGGTGCGCCCGCTGCGAGCGTCCGCTGCACAAACTCGAAGTGTCCATTGTTAAATACCCTCTAGGAGAGGGAGGCATTTCCAGCCTCGGCGCCAGAGTGCGAAAAGAAAAAGTAAATGAGGAAAGTAAATCGGGCTTCTAACTGGGGCCTAGCAACCCCTGTAGTACTAGTAACCACCACAGGCTCCCCTGTGGAGTGCTCCTACTGGTAAATGAAAAGTTAAACAAAATCAAAATTGAGAACCAAACACATAAAATTAATAAAATCAAATTGGTGGTCCCAAACTATAATGGCGTCCACCCTATCGGGAGCCAGGCACCTCCCAGAACAGGACGTACAAGGAAAATAAAATCGAAGACGCATCCGCGCTCTAGCATGCTCACGAGGAGCTGCGCGGATGCAAAGTGTCCATTGTTAAATACCCTCTAAGGGAGGGGGACGTGTCCAGCCTCGGCGCCGGAGCGTGAAAAGAAAAGGTAAATCGGGAAAGTAAATAGGGCTTCTAACTGGGGGCCAGCAACCCCTGTATTACCCACAGGCTCCCCTGTGGAGTGCTACTACTGGTAAATGAAAGGTTAAACAAAATCAAAATTGAGAACCAAACACATAAAATTAATAAAATCGAGTTGGTGGTCCCAAACTATAATTGCGACCACCCCATTGGGAGCCAGGCACCTCCCAGAACAGCAAGTACAAAGAAATTAAATTGTAGACGCATCCGCGCTCTAGCATGCTGACGAGACAACAGCACAGTGTACAGAGTAGATTTCAATAAGCAAAACTTTGAATAAAACAACTATTGTTCCCTTCACCTAAACGGAAAGGAAATCACAGTTCAAAGATGCAGGTTGTGCCTTTTACATCACTCTCAGTCTCACAGCAGCTTACCTTACTTCGAACCGCTATTTTTACTCCTGTGCAATGAAGAAAAAGCCAATACTGATCCAGGTTAGTACATGCACACACAGTTGTATTATGTCCCTGGCCTCATGTGTCTGATAGCGCTTAACAGCACACACCTCACCATTAAGCAGACAATTCAACAAAACAACTAGATCTCGAGATCAAGGACTCAACGAGCCCACCAACTTAAACTTCAGCTTTATTTTACTATTGCATTAAGTGCAGCAAGCATAAGCGAAATCATACAGCTCAAGCCCTCCTTGTCACGTGGCAATGGGTGTTTTCAGAAATCAAGGGAAACATCAAAATGATGACAACTACGGCCCCTACAAATCCACAAATCAAAGCCACATAGTATGTAGACTTAAATTCAGACCAATTCATGGCATCACACTCTCTCCTGAACTACAAATCCCAACTTGCACCACTTTGCTTCATGCTCCCTCACACTCTAACACATGCACAATGCTTTTCCCTATTTTGCTTCTAAAGACTGCTTCAGGAACCTCAGGATAACTGCTACCACTTAGCATGGCTTTCAGGAATTGGGAATGTGGGTCAGATCAGGAGTCAATTTAACATCAGGGCAAGAATAGCTGAACCATAAAGGTACAGTTCTCAGTCTCTAAGTCAAATTGACATACACAGGTTTAATCAAAACCAAACAGGTCCAATCCTGAACCATCCTCTTTCCAGGTTTTAACGTCGAGCTCCATCTTGCTCTGTATGCGCGACTGATGGGCCGGGAGCAGTAGTAATTCCTTTATGGACTTTGCGCCTTGCTGAACATGTGTCTCATTGAAGTATTCTAAATAATCATTTCAATCTACCCGTAGAACCCATTTGGTTGCCCAAAAATAAAAGACAGAGAAGTCTTAAACCTAAAAGGTTTTTTTTTCAGATTTTGACATACAGAATGAAGTAATATAGTCAAAATCAATTATCAATCACTCAGAGTGCAAAGCTCAGTTAAAATACAGAATTAATCAAAGAACTCATTCAAGTTCGGGTCAGTAAAATACAGAGTTTATGATAGAAGACCAACCTTAGGATTCACCTCCTAATGTTGGTAAGAAAGGGCTCTAACACATCCAAAAAGAGCACACTTTTATAGGGTTCAGAACAATAGATTTCATAGAGTCCCTACAGTTGTACACAGTTTCCACAAAGTAGACCAATCAGATATAAGCAGAGTGAAACAGTTGTAGGGAAATACATTTTAAAAGTCTCTCATAAATCCTATAACATGGAGGTTCTTACGAACAGTATCTGTGCTAAAACAAATAGATCTACATTATGTGAAATTCTGATAAGGTGCAACCTTGAACAGGAGAAGCAACATTTTCATATTCTTGTGAAGGTCATGGTCTTGCCTGTGAAACATTATTCTACTGAGAGAAGAGTATCCCCATGGTACAGGACATTGGAAACAAACATCACAAACAAAATGGAGTATGAGGCCTAACAAGTCTATGTTAGCTAGGTTTTGAGTTTCACTGCCCTTCAATTCTGACGACCTTAACCTACGGAAGCTCTGGTGATAGGTGAATATGAAGAAAAAGCCATAAGACATACTCAGACACTTCAGACTAGCCAATCACAGGCAAGCATGGTGGCCACTGCAGGAAACTGCAAAGCTTCACTCTTTACAAAGACATGTAGCTAACAACACTGCCCATCATTAAAGAAAAAAGTTTTTGCAGCCACAAAATACTTTTAAAACAGCACACTTGTCAACATTTACACCACCATTTTCAAGCTCACACAGCACACTTTTCTAAAGCAAAATCTAACAACACAGGAAAACGGATTTAGCATCAAACCAAATTACTCCTGGGCCAATCTTCCATATTCCATTACTTACAACCTGCCCTCCCTGTACTTTAGGAGGAAGGTTAAATTGAGTGTTTGCACTTGCACTGCTAGGAGCAAGTGCTGGTAAAAGCCTCTCTCCAAGGCGGAGGGGCATGTGACTGCAAGAAAACGGAGAAACTTTTTTCTTTTTTTTGTTACGACAACAGACAGCCTATGCTAGCACGAATGAATGACCAGGATTTATAAACCACAAAAAAGGCCTGTGGGCGTCTAGGCGCTGTAGTCTTGCTCGCCACATGATGAATTGTTAAAAACTTCTAATTAAGCTGTGCCATCCTACTGGGTGAACAAACAGGTTATTTGGGCTCTTCAATAAGGTAAGTGCAGATTCAAGGATGTGAAATGGTGGGGAAGATTGTTCCAGAGCCTTGCGGTTGCAACTTAGAAGGCTCTACCTCCCCATTTCTCTTTCTGGACTCTGGGGACCGTTACCCAGTTTTGGTGTGCTGATTGGAGATTTCTAGCAGGGACATACCATTGGAACACGGCTTTGATGTCAACTGGGCTTGCCGTGTCGAGAACTTTATGTACAGTACATAATGCCTTAAAACAGATATGCTTCTCTACTGGAAGCTAGTGCAGTTCACGTAAACCTTTTGACACCGAATGGCGTTTGGGAATATCCAACATAAGCCTTGCCATTGCATTCTGTATGAGTTGCAGTTTTGCTAGGGTCGACTTGTTGGTCTCAAGGTAGAGCGCATTGCAATAGTCTATCCTTGAGGAGACCAAAGCAAAAGTGACGTGTTTGCGAGCCGGGAGGGCCATATATAGAAATATCTTCCTCAACATTCTGATTGTCCACTGTATGATTGACCTGACATTCCAGTGACAGCTCCTTGTCCAGAAGGACACCTACGTTTTTAGAAGTGTCAACTGGAGTGGGTAGGGTGCCAAGGGTGTCTGGCCACCAGGTGCTACTCCTAATCGAGGGTTGACCTCCAAAGAGCAATACCTCACTCTTATCTCCATGTAACTTCAAGTAGTTCTTGCCCATCCAAGGTGCTACAGCCTTCATGCAGAAGTTAAAGTTGGCTGCGGTGTCTTTAGTGCCTTTAGAGATGGACACAACTATCTGGGTGTCATCGGCATATGACACAGCATTTAGTCCAAAGGAACGTATAAGCTTGGCCAGTTGGAAACATAAAGATTAAACAGTGTGGGGCTCAGCGATGAGCCCTGAAGCACACCACATGGCAGTGAGAATGACTCTGAGTGGAAATGATTCATTGCCACCCTTTGAGACCTCTCAGAGAGGAAAGAGGACAATAGTTTCAGGGCTCTGTCTTTGATTCTCAGTTCCTGCAGGCGTTCCGTCACCAGGGGAGAAGAGAGGGTATTAAAGGCCGCCGAAAGATACAACAGGATCACGGCCATGGCCAGCCCTGCATGGACTAGGCATCTGATGCTGTGCATCACAGCTATCAAAGCGGTTTCAGTTTCATGATTACTACGGAAACTGTACTGCAATACACCTAACAGAACCTGTTCCTCCGCATATCCCATCAAAGTTTGATTAAGGTGTTTCTCTAGGATCTTCGCTGGGACCAGAAGCAGAGATATGGGCCGATAGTTCTTAATGTAGTTGGGATCAGGATTCGACTTCTTAAGTAAAGGCCGCATCATGGCCTCTTTCCATTGATGCGGATAGCGCCCTGTTGTGATAGTCGTTTTCAAAGTTGCCATAAGGGTGGGAGACCATGTTGGCCGCCAGTTGCAAAATTTTAGGGGTGCAAGGCTCCAAAAGGGATCCTGATTTGATGTTAATGAGATGCGATACAATTAGATCTTGAGTCAAAGGTGGGAAGACCTCCAACATCCGCACATGTTTCTCCTTGTCCTTTTGAGGTGCGCGTTGCGGATTCTGCTGTCATTCCCTACTGAGGCTAGCACATCTTTTAGAGTAAGTAATAGGATGAGGATGATGATAAGAAAGCCAACTCACTGTCCTGCATTATCTACACCACACACAGAAGACCTCAGGCCACTTTGGCAGCCCAGTGGAGGAGGTGCCTACTGGAACATCCTGATAGGTTCAAAGAATGCTGACAGTTAGTGTTCAGCTCCTATACCTCCAGGAAGGTGTATCTACCAGAGACAGGAACAAAAGATGGGCCACCACAGTTATCAGTCACATCATATACCCTCACTCTACGGTATTTGTTTGCGTTGTACCTTTCACCTCTTTTAGGGCCTTGACCCACACTGAATAATATCAGTTTCCAAAATGGGATGTGGAGGATTTTCATCTGGGTCATTACTGTTTCTATTGAAAAATAAATAAAAGGTTCCCACTATTTGCTTATTTCTATACAATATGATGAGAGTAGGGGTCTAAGTTTGGTGGAGAGGGCACTACATCATAACGGCAACAGAGTACCTTCTTTGCCAAACTCAAGCTCTGCTCTGCCCACCTGATTTAGAGGTGCGCGGGCCATAAGTATGTCGATGAAGCCTACTCTGGCTCTGTTGCCGACATGCTATGCTGATGGCCTGACGAAGTACGTGCCGTCAGAAGTTAGCCACCCGAGTGAACGTCCAATTTAGAGTGGGTGATTGGATGGATTTATTTGCAGTCCATCACCGCCAGGAAAGATCTAATGATGAGGGATAGTAAAAAATAAAATAATGACCCCATGGTCTGGGCTCATTAGTTTTTTAATTTTTCTGAAACAAACTCCTGCTTTAGGACTTTGTTTTTAAAAAATGAAAAACTTTGTGATAGTTTGGCGAACAGCCACGATGATGGTTTCTGCCAAAGTTAAATCTTTACTGTGGGCTGGGCAGGCGGAGTTCCTCTAGGATGGCTGAGGCAATGTCCTTCACCATCCTGAGAGAAAACACTCTGGCCTCTTAACTCAAATCAGTCCCCTGATTGCAAAGGGCTCAAATAGAATGACTGGAAACTGAAAGGACTGAACACAACAGGACATTTTATTGTGGAAACAAAGGTCACTATTCACAAAGGTAAATTTACATGTGTAGATTTACTCATGTGTAAATCTGCTGCAGCACCCTGATGTAAGTTTACATTTTTCCACTATTCATCATTTCGGAGTGTAGATTTACACCTATGTGTAGACTTTTATGTCCCTATCCCCTCAGTTCACAATATGAAAACAATTTTAAAATATACATGTTAAATAAATGTAAATATTTTTTCCCGGACCAAATATTATGAAACATTAGAGTACATTAGTATGGCACAATAAATGTTTAGTAAATAATTAAATAATTGGATTATAATCATTTAAGTTATAAATATTAATCTTCGTCCATTCATATCCATTTTGAAACATTCATTATTTATTCATCTTTAAACAAAATAACATTACCTTCACTTGCCTTTTTATTTTTAATTAATATTTAGTAAATTTAGTAAACAGTTGGGATTAATTAAATTAATTTGTCATTTTCAATAAAAGATTAAAAATGTAATTTAATGTTTTTTAAAGAAGCTTTCTATAAAATGTTTAAATAATAAAATATATATTTTTAATATTGTATAACTTTCAAGATATATATATATATATATATAAATATATATAAATATCTCTCTATATATATATATATAGATATAGCTGTATAGACATATATCTATATTCACTGAAAAAACCATAGGTTTCAGGCACGTTATAGTTAGAAATTAGCATTTAAAAAACCTTAGAAATTCACTGAAAAAACCATAGGTTTCAGGGGCGTTATAGTTAGTTGGACATTTCACTCGTACAAAACCATAGAAATTCCCCCGTTATAGTTAGTTCAGCTAACTATAACTCGCGCGCCCGCAATGCACTGCTGATGACGTCACATATTACATCACTCATGACATGGTCAGTGACATCACTCATGACATCACTGATGACATCTCAAATGACATCACGGATGACATCATCCTTGTGATAGAGTGGCAGACCTCCTCTCACCCTAATATAACCTTTGATACACACACTCCAAAATACAAACTAACATTTTCAAAACAATGGACATACCAATACCAGTTACAACACACCTATTCAGTAATTCCAAGATCTAGACACACATCCACTCATTCACCAACAGTCCCTATACAGTCACTCATACGTGTACTCACTCATCATATGTACTCATACACCTATACATCCTGTTACACACCGCCACTCATCCATAGAGTTACTCACACACATAGTCACACATGCAAACAAAGTATCAAACATCCATTTACTTGCATATACAGTTATACACACACTACCACACTTACTTCTACAGAAACTTACACATACTTACTCTCTTAAACAATCACTTATAGAAACACCTACTTATTTGTACAGGAACTCTTCCAATCTCTCACTCTCACATATACTCACTTATATACACCAATACTCACATATACTAGTTTAAAACATATGTAGTTACTCATAAAGACACTATTGAGACAGTCATTCACTCACTAACACACCCATACACATACTCATCCACCTATACAGTCCTGCACACATGCTGTCTTCAACACATACAAACAGTGAGTCACTCATTCATGCATCTATGCACTAAGTAATACCCCCCACCGAACCATACAGACACTCAGACACTCATACTGATACTCAAAAAACCAACTAATAACCCATATAGACACTCATGTAGCTACTCACCAACCCATGCAGCCACTTATACACAAAGTGAGAGACTGATACAGATATTTTCATATTTAAACATTACTCACTAACCCATGTATTCACTAAGATACACTTAGTCAGTTATACAATCAATTTTACAAAACAAAATCATCCATTTAGACACTTATATACCCATTTATTCTTCCATCGACCTTGAGATATACATATATAAAACATATTTAATTTACAGAAAAACACACATTCACTGGATGATGTCATCAGTGATGTCATCAGTGATGTCATCAGTGATGTCATTTGAGATGTCATCAGTGATGTCATGAGTGATGTCACTGACCATATCATGAGTGATGTAATATGTGACGTCATCAGCAGTGCATTGCGGGCGCGCGAGTTATAATTAGCTGAACTAACTATAACGGGGGAATTTCTATGGTTTTGTATGAGTGAAATGTCCAACTAACTATAACGCCCCTGTAACCTATGGTTTTTTCAGTGAATTTCTAAGGTTTTTTTAATGCTAATTTCTAACTATAACGTGCCTGAAACCTATGGTTTTTTCAGTGAATTTCTAAGGTTTTTTAAATGCTAATTTCTAACTATAACGTGCCTGAAACCTATGGCTTTTTCAGTGAATATATATATATTTATTATACTATGTATACATGTGAAAATGTCTCGGTCCCCTGTTTGCCTCGGTGGCACGGAAAAAATGGGTGGAACTGACGTCAGCACGCCGACGAGGTTCTCTTATGGCTCCGATGACGTCATACGGTGTCGCGAGCGGAGCCGTGCTATTATGACGTCCTCGTTGACGTGGGAGAGCTAGGAAAGAATTTCCGTGGAATGCTGGTGCAGGGGATATTCACCTAAGTGTTCAGGCTAGTCCTTTGGGAGCAACTGTTTATGTTGCCACTCCAGAAACCGAAACCAGTGATCCGAGGGCAGAGGCCCTGCAGATGGCACACGAGGTGGGGTGCCTAGTCGTGTGCACCGGCGGGGCAGCGAAGTGACAAGCACCACAACCCACAAAAAAGGTAACGAGGGCACTGAATAACACAGGATCTTCTCTTTGTATCTGGCAGGAACAACGAAGTTAAAATGCCCTAGTACCAAAATGTAGAATTAGTGCTACAACGGTCTTCAAGAGGACCTGTGATGCCGCTTCTGCCTCCCGTACCCTGGAGGTGGCACATGGGTCACGCGGTACGGTCATACTGCGGTGGGACGCACACTCGTTGACCTCTCATGGCACTGCTCCACACTTCAGGGAGGACGCTTTCCATTAGCTATGTTTTCTGATGACATGTCGCGCCGGCCCCGTCCAACAACAGAACTCCTTTAGATCCAAACAGACTCTTCCACTCTCTCACCGGAAGTGAAACCAGGCCACGCGGACACTTTCACAATACAACAGCCGGGAATGCACTTTTTGGTAAAAAAACACATTCCTTCCTCCTAATTAATCAAATAAACGTCTCACTGAAGAACAGGGGCCAGCTTCGATCGGTAAACAGCCGTTACAACGACTTTTTACTTTGCGATACCATTACAACGCATGCATTAACACGCACGCGTTGTACATCACGAAGTCATTACTACGCATTTTTTAGAACGCATGGTCATTTACCACGCATGCCTTTACAACAAATTTTGTTGTAAAGGTATGTATGGTAAATGACCATGCGTTCTAAAAACATGTAGACGATCCATGTCGTTGTAAGGAAACAGAGGCTGTTCCGTTTCCTCACAACGACGTGCACCACCCCTCAGAGACGACGTGAAGCAGGAACCACGAGGAGAGAGGAACCACGAGGAGTGAGAGGTAAGGGGGATTGGGCATGGGGTGGGGGTTTCTTTTCTAGGGTTTAGGGTAGTGCAGTGGTGTTTGGGTGGTGTAGGGGGTCGTGCTGGGGGTAGTGTTTTAGGGTTTAGGGTAGTGCAGTGGTGTTTGGGTAGTGTAGGGGGTCGTGCTGGGGGTAGTGTTTTAGGGTTTAGGGTAGTGCAGTAGTGTAGGGGGTCGTGCTGGGGGTAGTGTTTTAGGCTTTAGGGTAGTGCAGTGGTGTATGGGTAGTGTAGGGGGTCATGCTGGGTTAGTGTTTTAGGGTTTAGGGTAGTGCAGTGGTGTTTGAGTAGTGTAGGGGGTCATGCTGGTGGTAGTGTTTTAGGGTTTAGGGTAGTGCAGTGGTGTTTGTGTAGTGTAGGGGGTCATGCTGGGGGTAGTGTTTTATGGTTTAGGGTAGTGTAGTGGTGTTTGGGTAGTGTAGGAGGTCGTGCTGGGGGTAGATTTAGGGTTTAGGGTAGTGCAGTGGTGTTTGGGTAGTGTAGGGAGTCGTGCTGGGGGTAGTGTTTTAGGGTTTAGGGTAGTGCAGTGGTGTTTGTGTAGTGTAGGGGGTTGTGCTGGGGGTAGTGTTTTAGGGTTTATGTTAGTGCAGTGGTGTTTGGGTAGTGTAGGGGGTAGTGCTGGGGTAGTGTTTTAGAGTTTAGGGTAGTGCAGTGGTGTTTGTGTAGTGTAGGGGGTAGTGCTGGGGTAGTGTTTTAAGGTTTAGGGTAGTGCAGTGGTGTTTGGGTAGTGTAGGGGTTCATGCTGGGGGTAGTGTTTTAGGGTTTAGGGTATGGCAGTGGTGTTTGGGTAGTGTAGGGGGTCGTGCTGGGGGTCGATTTAGGGTTTAGGGTAGTGCAGTGGTGTTTGTGTTGTGAGGGGGTTGTGCTGGGGGTAGTGTTTTAGGGTTTAGAGTAATGCAGTGGTGTTTGTATAGTGTAGGGGGTTTAGGGTAGTGCAGTGGTGTTTGTGTAGTGTAGGGGGTCATGCTGGGGGTTGTGTTTTAGGGTTTAGGGTAGGGCAGTGGTGTTTGTGTAGTGTAGGGGGTAGTGTTTTAGGGTTTAGGGTCGTGCAGTGGTGTTTGTGTAGTGTAGGGGGTCATGCTGTGGGTAGTGTTTTAGGGTTTAGGGTAGTGCAGTTGTGTTTGTGTAGTGTACGGGGTCGTGTTTTAGGGTATAGGGTAGTGCAGTGGTGTTTGGGTAGTGTAGGGGGTCATGCTGGGGTTAGTGTTTTAGGGTTTAGGGTAGTGCAGTGGTGTTTGGGTAGTGTAGGGGGTCGTGCTGGGGGTAGTGTTTTAGGGTTTAGGGTAGTGCAGTGGTGTTTGTGTAGTGTGGGAGGTCATGCTGGGGGTAGATTTAGGGTTTAGTGTAGTGCAGAGGTGTTTAGGTAGTGTAGAGAGTCGTGCTGGGGGTAGTGTTTTAGGGTTTAGGGTAGTCCAGTGGTGTTTGTGTAGTGTAGGGAGTCGTGCTGGGGGTAGTGTTTTAGGGTTTAGGGTAGTGCAGTGGTGTTTGGGTGGTGTCGGGGGTCGTGCTGGGGTAGTGTTTTAGGGTTTAGGGTAGTGCAGTGGTGTTTGTGTAGTGTAGGGGGTCATGCTGGGGGTAGTGTTTTAGGGTTTAGGGTAGTGCAATGGTGTTTGTGTAGTGTAGGGGTAGTGTTTTAGGGTTTAGGGTAGTGCAGTGGTGTTTGTGTACTGTAGGGGGTCGTGCTGGGTTCTAGTGTTTTAGGGTTTAGGGTAGTGCAGTGGTATTTGTGTAGTGTAGGGGGTAGATTTAGGGTTTAGGGTAGTGCAGTGGTGTTTGGGTAGTGTAGGGGGTCGTGCTGGGGGTAGTGTTTTTGAGTTTAGGGTAGTGCAGTTGTGTTTGGGTAGTGAAGGGGGTCATGCTGGGGGTAGTGTTTTAGGGTTTAGGGTAGTCCAGTGGTGTTGGGGTAGTGTAGGGGTCAACCAACATGAATTTGTCCTTGTGTGATGTAACCAATGCTCATGTAAAGCACTCCAATACCTGACCAGTCTGCACTATATAAAACTGCAAAAAAACAAAAAATAAAAAGTGTTTTGCACACTTCTGTCATTGGGCTATACGTGGGCTACCTCTGGGTGATATTTGTGCTACATTTGGGCTCTTTTTTCTCTGGTGGCCATCTTGGGAGACTTATTTGTTATGAAGTTTCCTAATTTCCTCATTTACTACAGTCTCCTCAGTAGGAAATGCTTTCAGTTTTTTACTTTGATTCCATCAAGAAGGCACTCAGATGTGTCACACATTTGCCATAAATTCAGAATGTTAGCACTCTAGTTGTTCATTAGATCACTGTAGTAAAGCTACTGCTCACCAAGGAGTTAACTGGAAGTCTACTGCTGGTATTGAAAGTGATTGTTTCAGTCTGCATGTCAGAATTTTCTAATGAAATAGAAGAGGATTTGAGATCTCACTTAAAACATGCCCTAAATTTTCTTTTTGCAGCACTAACCATAATTTCTATGGCAAAATGAACTCCTTCATTTTGTTCCTTTTTAAATTAAATGTTTTAAGTGTTACCAGTTTATTCCAATCAAGATGGCTTCAGGTGTGCCATACTTTTGTCATAAGTAAGGCTGTTAGCACTCTAGTTGTTCTTTAGAACACTCTGGGAAGCTGCAGTAGAACACAAAGGCATCAACTGACAGGCTGCTCCTGTTGAAATATAACAGGAAGATATTTGAGATCTCACTTAAAACATGTCCTAATTTTTCTTTCTACAGCACTAACCATAATTTCTATGGCAAAATGAACCCCCTCATTTTGTTCCTTTTTAATTAAATGTTTTAAGTGTTACCAGTTTATTCCAATCAAGATGGCTTCAGGTGTGCCATACTTTTGTCATAAGTAAGACTGTTAGCGCTCTAGTTGTTCTTTAGAACACTCTGGGAAGCTGCAGTAGAACACAAAGGCATCAACTGACAGTCTCTGCCATTGTTGGATGTACATGTTTTACTGAGAATGTCAGACTTCATTCTCACATGACTGAGAAAGATAATGTGAATTTACAGAAAATATGCTCTCATTTTAGCTTCTGGAGCACCTTCCAAAACTGTATGGGACAAGCATGTGAAAATAGTTTTCTCTCAAACATGATTCATGATATCCCAGCAGAAGGTTTTTCACAGGGTAAAATCACCTTAGAACACACCACAATTCCTGAAATTAGTATGGTACCATCAACAAATGAATTCTAATGTAACTAAAGTCTGTTATCACCCTTTATAGTTCTCCTTTTGGTAACCCTCAAAATCTTCGATTCACTACAATGCATTTCAATGGGGTACTATCATTTATATTGGTCCCAAGATGGCTGCCAGCAATTCCAGGATGAAGTGCTGACAGCCAATCAGATCTCACGATGACATGTGTGGTTAGGCTCCGCCCAGATATATATGTGTTTTTACTTTTGATTTTCTCAGCAACTACTGAACGGATTTACACCATTTAACAAAAGGGTTCTTTCTGAACCAAGAACTACCTCTTTGCCAAATTTGGTGTAATTCCGTTCAGCAGTTCGGGCTGTAGCCTTGCATAAAATTTCCTATGGGAAATTGATTTTTTGACTCTTATTTTTTAATTTCTCCGCAACTACTGAACGGATTTACACCATTTAACAAAAAGGGTTCTTTCTGAACCAAGAACTACCTCTTTGCCAAATTTTGTGTAATTCCGTTCAGCAGTTCGGGCTGTAGCCGTGGCTAAAGTTTCCTATGGGAAAATGAATGGGGAAAACACGTTTTGGGACCCCCCTTTTTTCTCGGCTCCCTCTTGACGAATCACCCCGAAACTTTCAGGGTATGAGCGGACCGGAGCGGGCCATAAAGTTTGAAAATTTCGCAAAGATTCGTCAACCGACGCAAGAGTTATTTCAAATAGAATGTTGCAGATTTCCTATGGAAAATAGGTCCTAACTATAACTATCTACTGGCGACCGCCAGTAGATAATCTATATATATCTATAGATATAGATATATATGATAGACAAGTTCCAGCATGCTGTGCAAATGGCCCATAAGGGCGGCCACTGGAGGCCAAAAACTATAAATCACAGCAATCTTTTTTTGTGGTGTTGGATGCCAAGGCTCACCTTTGAAAAAGGTCAAAGTTTGACCGAAACGCGTCAGGATTGCCTATATACAGCCTTATATTAAATAAAGGAATTTACCTTCACCGCTGGAGTGCGGCTCGTTTCTTTCCGAGAGGAGAGAGTTGGGATAATGTTTTGCGGCTTGGTTCTGCCGCGAGCGACGCACCACCAGCAAGTGCGCCATGGCTGCCCGAGTTTGAACCGTTTGTTGATGCTCGTGAAAACGAAATGGGTTCAGCAGTGCGCTGCCGAAGACTGGCTTCGGCATGGTACTCCAGCAACCTCGATAATAGGATTGCCAGTGAGCAGCGGTGAGCGAAAATAGACTCTATTTAAATTTGGACATAGAAGTTATATCAAGTAAGGAATATGCGTGCATCACCCACTGGAGGGTTTGATTAACAATGTTGTAGTACACCACAAGTTCCAGCATGCTGTGCAAATGGCCCATAAGGGCGGCCACTGGAGGCCAAAAACTATAAATCACAGCAATCTTTTTTTGTGGTGTTGGATGCCAAGGCTCACCTTTGAAAAAGGTCAAAGTTTGACCGAAACGCGTCAGGATTGCCTATATACAGCCTTATATTAACCCCTTGACCGCGATCGGAATTCCGCTCGTGTGCTGGACATTCCGATCGCGGGTGTGGTCGTGACAAGCTCAGCTCGTCATGCGCACAGCGCGACCGCGCAGCATGACGAGCTGAGCTCGTCACGAGCATCGAAGGGGTTAAATAAAGGAATTTACCTTCACCGCTGGAGTGCGACTCGTTTCTTTCCGAGAGGAGAGAGTTGGGATGATATCTATAAATATATATAGGGATTTTAGACACAACTACAGCCTGAACTGCTAAATGGAATTACACCAAATGTGGCAGAAAGCTAGATCTTGGTCCAGAAAGATCTCTCTTTGCAATTTGGTGTACATCTGTTCAGTAGTTTTGGAGTTATTAAAAAAAAAAGATGTATGTATATCTAGAGATGCTGATCCACCGCGGTGGATCCGCAGATCCACGTGCCACCAACAATGCCGTGAGTGGCTGGCCGCAACCTGAGAGGAAAGTTACCATCACCATTTTATATATTGCGACTCGGTCCAGAAGGGGAAAAATACCCCAGAAAAGTGTATGAAGGGATAAAGTCAGAGGTACCCTGACCCCATGGGAGTGATGGAGGGATCTGCGAAGGATGCACGGATCCAGCGTGGTACTCAGCGCAACCCCTGTGTGAGTGCGTGATGAATATAGTGATCAATTAAAAAAAAAAATACACACACACTGCTACTCACATACTCTCTCATACCCCTACACAACCACTCACACATCTACTCACAGACCCACAAACCCACTCACACACCCACTTACACACAAGCACTCACATATGTAGTCACAGACCCACACAACCACTCACACACCCACTCATACAACCATGCAGCAGCTCACGCACCCACTCACAGACCTACACAGCTACTCATAGACCCACTCACACACCCATACAGCTGCTCACACAGCCACACACAGACCCACAGCCACTGACACACCCATACAGCCACTGACACACCCACTCACAGACCCACTAAGCCACTTACACACCCACTCTTACACCCATACAGACACTCATACACCCACTCACAGACACACAAAACCACTCACACACCCACTTACTGATCCACACAGTCAATCACAAACCCACTCACACGCCCATTCAGCCACGGGCACACCCATTCACAGACCCACACAAGCAGTCATTCACTCACTCACAGACCCAGAAAACCACTCATACACCCACTGTGAGACCAACACAGCAAATCATACACCCAGTCACACACAGAGACACTCACACACTCTCTCATGCACCCACACAACCACTTACACACCCACTCACACATTCAGACAGCCACTCACACACATTTACATACCCAATCAGCCACTGACACAGCGCTCAATTAAAAAAATACACACACTAACACTGACACTCACACACTCTCTCCCACCCCAACACAATGACTCCCATTCACAGACCTACAAAACCACCCACACACCCATTTACACACCCACACAAGCACTCACACACCCACTCACAGACCCACACACCCACGCAAGCACTCACATACTCACTCACAGAACCACACAGCCACTCACACACCTACTCATACATCCATACAGCCATTCACAGACCCACACAGCCACTAACAGGCCCACTCATACAGCCATACAGCCACTCATACAGCCACTCTCAGACCCACACAGCCTCTCACACACACACTCACACACCCATACTAGCACTCACACACCCACTCACTGACCCAGAAAACCACTCACACACCCACACACAGATCCACACACCTACTCACAAACCCACACAAGCACTCACACCACACACTCACAGACCCAGAAAACCACTCACACACCCACTCTGAGACCAACACAGCAAATCATACACCCAGTCACACACAGGCACAAACTCTATCATGCAGCCACACAACCACTCACACCCACTCACACACCCACTTGCACACCCACACAGCACTCACACCCCACTCACAGATTCACACAGCTAGTCACAGACCCACACAGCCTCTCACACACCCACTCATACACCCATACAGCCACTCGCACACTCATTCACAGACCCACAAAACCACTTGCACACCCACTTACAGACCCACACAGCCTCTCACACACCCTCTCACACACCCACCCACACAACCATTCAGTCACTGACACACCCATTCACAGACCTATAAAACCACACACATCCACTCACACAGCCACTCACAGACCCACACAGCCTCTCACACACCCACTCATACACGTATTCAGTCACTGACACACACATTCACAGACCCACAGAACCACTAACACACCCACTCACAGACCTACAAAACCACTCGTACATCCACTCACAGGCAAGGGGGCCTGCGTCGGTGCATGGCAGCTAATTGTGCACCAACGCAGGGGAGAGCAAAGGGATCCATCATATCATTGTAGATATGATCCATCCCTTAGCTTCGGAATTAACAGGGCACCGCGCAGCCAAATGGTGTGCGGCACATCGCTGTTTTAATTCCTTGTAAATAAGGCCCTGAATTTTTAGTGAATATCTGAAAGGGTTGCCGCCCGTTACCAGCACCGATGCCGTGGGGGATGAGTGGCTTTATGGCAAACTTTGTAAAGGTATATCTACCAATGCAGACTTCTAAAAGAAAACAAGCAGCTCACAAGACAAGCACGTTTCAAGTTGCTTGTATTTAATAAAAACCACAACACATTTCAACCTCACGGTCTTGTTCAAACGTGAGGTCAAAAGGAGTCTGTGGTATTTTCTGAAAAGCTTATGCAATTTGGAAGTGAAAAACACTTGGAGTTCTCAAAGAATTATGAAACAGGGAAAATCACAGAGTTTGGAAGCTAAATGGACTTGAATTGGGACTTTAGCACTTTACGGGGGATATTCCAAGTACAGCTATCATAAGGATGAACTTGCATTGGAATTGATGGTACGGCAAAAATAATAAAAGACTGGAACGGTAAAGGATTGCGATTTACAACAATTGGGAAAGCTATCCTGTGGTCAGGGAATTAATCAATGACATTGAATGTGTATACTGTACGGAATCAAAGCTACCTACATGGACCTACATCTGCCCTTATGGACTTTGTTATAACACAAAATGCCAAAGGATATTGAAAAATAGGAAAAACAAATCTTAATACATTCTGCTTCTCTCATGAGTAAAGATTTCATGGACAATGCGCAACTCTGTATTTTCCTCGGAGAAATCATGTGAGTGACTTTTCCCACAGAGGAATAGTCTTTGTTTTGATGATTTATGAATGTTGTGATATGTTATTGGTGAAGCAGGCATCAAGTTAATTGTGTTTTTTTAACATTTCCATTCCATGTAGCCAGTCTCATTTATCTGTATTAGGGAGACGGAGGTTTTGTAGCTGTCCGCGCAGTGACCTCACCTCTAAGCATCACATGCTAGTCAATGGAGTAAAGCCGGATTATGTGCACAGTACAGGCTAGACGTGGCTTTCTGGATCATTACTTCAGCGTGGAGAGGGTGTTTCCATTTGAAGTCACAAACTGCTTTACCCTAGCAAAAATTTGCTTCATAAAACCCAAACTATTGTCGGACCCTGATTCCTGTCCGCTTTTCCCTTCAGCAGTGATCACCAGATCTGTATATGCGCATAGATAAGATTGCACAATAATTTAATCTTTTTGTACGATGTTGACAGAAGCTACGAGATTAAAGGTTAAAATTAAATATGTTAATTTGCTTAGGGCTGATGCTTCTTAATTATCACGTGCTCTCCTCAAGGCCATTTCCCTGCCCCCCTCTTGCAAGCCCACCAGGTGTTTCCGTATTATTCCTATATTGATCGTCCTGGTGTCGTCACACCGGTAGTGTCCTGCAGGACATGTAGTTTGTTTCCAGCCACTCCCCTAGGGCTGGCCTTACACCCACCCCACACCCATCCAACAAAGGCGTCACCAGTTAGGTGACCATGTCAATAAAAGGGCCCGCGAGCACGTGCTCGTGCCCAGTTCTCTACCCCACTAACTAGTGCGTGTGTGTGTCATTCTTTATATGGAATGTGGTCATAGGGCCCAGAACATCATATTGGTGACGAGGCGGACTGCTCCCAGCGTGCCACTGCAGCTCCTGCACGTCGGAGCTCACTTTATGCATTGCTGCTACCTGCTGAGGCTGCTTTTTGCTGCCTGTGCACAGTGCCAGCAGTCTCTGTCCCGGTGAAGAGGGAGAGAAGCGGCGCTGTTGAGGATTCAGCGGGGAGCGCGGTAGGCCCCGCTAGAAGAGAATAGCACTGCATGTTCTTCAATCCCACCGAGAAGGAGGAGCAGCAGCGCCGCCATTGCCAAGAGTAAGATGGGTGCACGTCCTTCAGGCAGTTTGGGGAGAAGTTGCCCCATGTGGCCCAATTACAGTGAGGCCAGACTGAGGGAGAATGGACTCCAGCTGGGTCCTGTTAGAAAACACATCGACAGTGTGTCATCCGCTCTTGTGGTTGCACTAATGACTTGGCAATGGTTCTGTCAGCGATCCTGCAGCGGCCCCAGCACATGCAGACCAGCACAGTCCACACAGTCCAGTGGCGACCCATCAGAAAGGACCTCAAAGGAATCCCCGCACGAGAGATGGCCTGGAAGCTGATCTACCGATAAGGTACCGGGGCCTCAGAGGAAGACATCCAAACATTGCTGATGCTGTTCCAGTCCTAACAAGGTTGTCCTTCACGGAGTCAAGACACCCCAAGAGAGAGATCTGCAGCGGACCTCCATCGATGCTCCTGATGTACCCCAGCTTGATCTTTTTGACACCAACCACTCCTCAGCGAGAGCACGCAGGACTGACCAACATTGTATGGGTGGACTCTAACCCCAACAACAGGCTGTTGAGGAATCCGGACTCCATCTACACCTGTGTTCGTGCCCAGAGTCATCTGGTTAGGCCATGGATGCATACAGGGGGTGCCAGGGTGCTGCCAGCTGCACCTGTCCACCAGTTCAGTGCTGTCCTGTCTCTGCCTTTCGAGGCTGAGAGATTTAGTGGTGTCTAATTTGTTTTATTCATTCCCACTGGTTGGACTCATTTTGTTTTTCATTAAAGTTTGGGAGGAATGTAGTGTCCAGCTGGACACGTAGTTTGTTTCCAGCCACTCGTCAAGGGCTGGCCTTACACCCACCGCACACCCATTCAACACAGGTGTCACTGGTCAGGTGACCCTGTCAATAAAAGGGCCCGAGGGCACGTGCTCCTGGCCAGTTCTCTACCCCACTAACTAGTGTGTGTCATTCTTTATATGGTATATGGGCCTAGGGCCCAGAACACCAGAACGCCCCTTTCAGAGTCTCCTGTCCCAGCCCTGTTTATCTAGCATTTGCCTTGCTAAGTCTAAGTAGTTTGACATCTTTTTTGATGAGTGGCAAATGCAGGGTCAGAGCACATCAAATGCAAATGTAAACAAAGGATATTTTCATATTACCTTTACTCATGGAATTCATTTCATATTAAAGTTGGCACGTTCAGTTTCGTAATGTCAGGGTGGATTTGTTTAATTCTAATTTTCATATTTTTCTTATTCTACATCAGTTATTGGCTCTGTTTCCGTATCCAGTTAGCAGAGTGGCAGGCCAAATTTAGACCAGACCTGCTGGTTGCCAAGTGTGTTGAACAGAAACAGCATGTGTAGTGGTACACTGAAAAAAAGAGCACCCCGCAACTGGAACAAAAAAGAAAATTATGTTTATGTTCCCAAACTGCAAAAGATCAAGCATTTGCTGCAAAAGGAGCACCCAGCTCTGTGTGGCTCCTGTCTCCAACTAACCTCAGAGTTCCATCCTCTCACATTCTTCCTCCAACATCATTCCACACTTCAGACAATAATACATCTGTAGGAGTGTAAGTGGTATCTGAGCGCATCTACAGGTTACCACACACCTTACCCCTTAATAATAAATTCCCAGTACTAGTGTATTGTAATTCTATTCATAACAGACAAAAGAACTAGAATGGTAACAAATAGAGCCATTGACAAAATGAAGATGTTCATAGAAAATGAAGATATGCAATACATTAGTACATCACATAAAATAATCCTTCAATGTTGAAGGAACTTTACAACAATGCACACTTCTCCCAATAAAGGGTATTCTGTCATTGGAATGTATTTCCTTGTTTGCTGAATTACTACAAATTAAATTAAAATAGGGTCTTCTAACACACTGGGTGCACCAAATTCACTTGCTCTAGATACAATTGGTATGCCCATATCACTTGCCACATGTAGGAACACATTACTGTCATCTCTGCTTAGTGTAATGGTTTCCCAATGGTCTCTTCATTGATTGATTGAATCTGCTTCTTTGCTCCATGATTACACACTCTGTTGAGATTCCACACTGTCCCACCCTGTATTCTAACAGCATTCTTGAAATCCTTAGTGTCAATCGTGGGATCAGATCATTGTACCATGCCTTTTCCAGAGTCAGAGAATTGTTTCAACCTGACCCAATCTCCTATCTTTACACTACATTTACTGAATTTGTTTCTTTTTCTACTATGCATTGAGATTTTCATCCTACATTTGTACATAACCACAATGTTTTTTCTCTTCTTGTAATGAACCTCAAAATCTTGCCAAACTTGTTCTTTAACAACCATGGAACAAGTTTGGAACCTGCTTGCGTCCTCTCAACAATTTAAATTGAGTAAGCAGAGTGACTGGATTGGGTGTAGTTATGTATGTAAGCAAACTGCTTGTAAAGCTTTCCTCCACTCAATTCCACTCTTAATAGCTAATGGAAGTGACTCCTTTATTAGTCTTTTGAACCTCTACACTTGACTATTTTCTTCAAGATGGAAAACTGAAATCCTTCTATGCTGTATACCACACTTATTTGTAAAATTCTTCCATATGATTAGATGTAAATTGCAGGCTATTGTTTGATACCATTAAGTCAGGTAGACCTTCTCCATCATTCTTACCTCAGGCCATTTGGAATCGTACTCTATGACCACTATTCCATAAACTTCCTGTTTAGAAAGATCGGGAAATGGGCTAATAACATCAATACCCAAATGCTTCCATGGACAGTCCGTTAAAGCAATAAGAATAGGTTCTGATTTATTACTAGTAACACACACAATGATGCATTGGTCTACCATAGTGTCCAACCCAGGCCACCAATACTGTTCACGCACTCTCTTACCAGTGCCCAATATACCAATATGGCCCACATGAGCACATCTCAAGTCTTTGTCTCATACTAAAAAGAGGGAAAATAGAGATAAAATATTATCCCCTCTTAAAACTACTCCATTTTCAATACCTAACTCATGAGTATTTTATAAAAACTCATGGGTTCACCAGCAGTACATTGCTCATTCGGCCATCCATCAAACATATATTGCTTTACATTACACAGTGACTTATCTTTCTCCACTTCTTCAAGCCATTCTGTTTCTGTTCTTTGAATACATTCTCACTGTGCTGAGGACCAGTGCGGTTTCGACATCTGCTGTTTGTCATCCTTTCTCATCTACCTCCTTTCTACCTAATCCTTCAGTTCTTGAAAACAAGGAGAAGCTGACAAGAACAAACAGTGCATGGACTTTCACCCTCCTTGACCTAACTGCGAAGGCCAGGGTTTGTACAGCTGCAGGGTTCATAAAAATCACGATGAAGACGACAACATGAAGGACAGTTGTTAAATATCTCGTTTATGCTCCCACAAGGAGAGTGTTTCAGATTCATGTAACATCCTAAAACCATATGATAGAATCTACTTGTTTCTGCCATCACATTGCACTAGTACAGCACCTAATCCACAGTTGCTAGTGTTAACAGCAATTACACAACAAACAGTTTTAAACACGGGCACTGCTTCTAATTTTTTAACAAATCAAATTACTTGATCGGGCGTCTTCCCATACAAACCCTATATTCTTTTTAGAAGAAACCACAATGGTTCCACTTTAGTTGCATAGCTATGTCCAAAATTAGAATAAAATGTGGGATAATAAGAAAGCCACTAATTGTTCTTTAGTGGTGGGAATAGGAGCATGCACCATATTTTTGACATGGCAATTTTTAGGTTTTATCCCCTTACTATTGATAGTATGTCCAAAATACACAACCTCTTGCTTACAAAATTTACATTGCAAAAGTTTGAGAGTAAGACCTTTGCCTAGAAGGGCTGTTAATAACATATATACCTTTTCATCATGTTTCTTAGTGTCCTTGCCAAATATCAGAATCTCATCTTGAAACACTACTGACCTTGGAATAACATCTAATGACTCTTTCATTAACCTTTCAAATACAGAAGCTGCTAACCGAAAGGCATCCTATGATAGCGAAACATCCCTTCTGGGGAGACAAATGTAGCTACACATTTGGAGTCATCATCCAAAACTACCTACTGGTAAAGCACTAGCCAGGTCTAATGTTGAAAACATTGATGGTCCATCCAAGGTAGATACAATTTAATGAAGGTTGGGCAATGGATGTGAGTCTACCCAGATCTCTTCATTAAGACTACAAATGTCTAAGCCTAATCTTAATTCTCTTGACCCCCTGACAGATATAACTACTGGTGATACCACTGGTGATGATTCTATGGTACACTTATGTTTTTGTTAACTAATTCAGTAAACAACTCTTTTAATTTACCTCTATAAATCAGAAGAACATTCTTCACTCAGTGTCTAACTGGCACCACATTATCCTTAAGAATTATCTTATGTTTGAACCCTTTCTATTCACCCATATTGTCATTAAAGACTGTATCAAACTCAGACTTTAATTTGCTAATACATTTTACTGATTTGGTAATATCATCTTTTCTTGGATTCATATCCTCCATTTTAGCAGAGTTCACAATGAAAACCAGAGAGTTGGTTCTAGGATTTACCTTGATCCCAATTTATTCTGATGAGGCCAGTTCAATAAAGACTGTCAACTTTCTGAAACATACATTTTCTATCTGGTACGTCTAACAGAAAACTCCAAATCGGATCAAAAATGGACAATCAGATTTATTCTGTGACAAGTATTACCACTAATGGACACATCAGGAGGATGACGTTTTTTGTTGGCACAATTTCTATCCACAACCTATTTAACTGAGATAGTAAGCGAAGAACATGAGTCTAAAAAACAGATATTAGTGTGTTGCATGGTGCAAACGCCATTAGATTTCAAACCTAAAAAGCTGGTAAACAAAATAATCTTTAAATTTAGTGTTGCAGAAGAATGTTATGATAATAGCTTATTGCTGGTAAGGGGAGGCTTTCTTTTCCTTGATTTACAGCAGTTTTTCTGGTGTGCAGAAAGCAGGATATCGGCCAGAGAGTTTTATAGAGTTATTGGTGTAACCTGCAATCCCACTGGGAAAAGATAATACAGACCAGGAGTCTTCAGACTTTAAACTTAGAGTGAAAAGGGAAGGGGCATCTTCAAAGGAAAGT
Organism: Calotriton arnoldi; assembly: GCA_963921515.1. Classification (NCBI taxonomy): domain Eukaryota; kingdom Metazoa; phylum Chordata; class Amphibia; order Caudata; family Salamandridae; genus Calotriton; species Calotriton arnoldi. The sequence goes on from CAWUFW010000023.1 coordinate 5,908,756, forward strand.
TTTTAAAAAACCCGTCTGTGTTGCTTTATTTCTAATAATCAATTCACTATATGTAATTAAAAATATTTTATAAGGGAGGAAGTTCCAATGCCTAAGCGACTTTTGAGGGGCATGATTTAAAAAAAAAAACTGAACTGCAAAATGCTACTAGATTTTAGAGACTCTTTTGAAGTGAAGCTTCAGACCTATTTCCACAGCCTTGCACCCCTGGATACCCTTTCATGCCCCACAGTTTGAAGACTACAGTTAGACACAACATCACCGTTTTGTGGCAATGTGAGAAAACCTATAGCACTGGAAAGCTGAGATCATATTACTGAGGATGGTTTACAGGTGGAGCTTCATTTCTGAACCCTAAAGGAGGCAGGTTTGGGCATTCACTGCAAATTAGATTAAGACAATTTATTCACTAATTCTGTAACTCAACCAAAGGACATACATGAGCGTTTTTCGATAGTAATGTAAATCCTACTACTTATTTTACACTGTCTTTTGTGTACGACTTTATATTTGTTATCATACAACATTGAGACTTCCTCTTTTTATAAATACCAAGGTATAACAAGGATGAACGGGTAAATGTTTTCTAACTTTACAATTTGCCTGGGCCCTATATAAAACGTCTAAATAAACACATTTTGAGAGGTATATAAAACTGTCAAAAACAAATTCCATACGTCCCACATTACCCAGTTACGATTTTATCAATTTGGAGCTAAAATGCAAGATTTGTTTACTATTAGAATTAAGGCTGTCAGATAACTTCATGTCAATAGAGACAACATTTTTCAGTCCTGGATTTTCCTTTAATAATTCATTGCATTCTGGGGGTTGTATCACGGTTCGCCTCATTTAACCCAATTGGAATAACACACCTGTAAACAATGATTTAAAAAAGGAAAGGCTTGAAATAGGATGCCCCACATGACATGGCGTCCCTTGTGAATTAGAATGATTTGGATTAGAATACTGTCTAAAAGCCTGTGGCAAAATGGCTGATGATGTCTACTAATGCCCTAGCTTTCCATAAGTGTTGCTGTATCTGGTGAGAAGAACCAGTAGGTAAAATGCACCTCCATCTGTGCCTAATAATCTCTCTAGATATATTTACTGGGGGGCTGAACTCTGCTCTGCTGATGCGAGGTATGTTTTTAAGCCCAATGTTTAGAATTGTGACGTGTTTGAACTCCAAAAGTATGTTTGTTGTGTAAATAAGTCCACAAACATCTATATAATACACTTCTTGCTTCCAATTTTGGACAAATCAATGCAGACCTGCACCAAGTACTACTAACCCAATAATTAAATAACCCGAAAGATATCAAAAGGCACATCTATATTGGCAGCATTCTCCCAGCACAAAGTCATGTACTAAACACGACAATACACTGCTTACTTGACTTGCAGGATGTACTGTTACTTCATTAGTGAGACATTCACCGGGTTATCACAGTGCACCCATACCCTGATTTGAATATTCTTAAATATCTCAGTAATGTGATGCAGCCCCCACAAAATACACTTTTTGAATGCATTTTGGAGCAGTGTAATTTTAGGCTCCACCCTGTATATGCCCTCTATATACGTTTATGCACATATATACAGCATTTATATTCAAAGTGTGGTCTAACCGCAATAAAAATTGTGGTACATTTAAATGAATTAACAATATGTAATCATTATGATCACTAAGAGTTCACATATAAATGTATTAGGTTGATCAATAGACTGCTATAACCATGCTCCTTCAGTATATTCATTTCATATTCATGTTTAATAATGATTGTTTGTTTTCCACTGATTTATAATACTGTAATGTGCATTCATTTTGATTCTTGTGTTAACTTAGCTTGACATTAGGCCTTAGCTGAACAACATTTGCCTTAAAGCTGCCAGAATGCTGTTTTCTCTCCTCTGCAGGTTTGATGACTAGCTCCTCGTTAGCTAGAGAAAGCATTATTGTTATGTATTAGTCTGCTGATAGTGAGGCCTGAAAGAGAAAAGTTGGCAAAGAATGTGGAGCAATGACGGTGAGAGAAAGCCTCCTGTTCAAGATGTACCACGAAGATGCAACACTCAAGAACAACAGAAGTGTACCCAATTGTGTGGAGATGGGAACTTCGGGGGTATGTCGACTCCCCTCAAATGCGTTTATGGGATTGGCTTTCAGTGGTGAGAACGACATATGGATATTCTGGAAACTATCAGGTGTATTTTTGATTGGTGTTTCATAGTCAGTTGGACAGACTTCATCCAAACTTCGAGAAGGAGCAGATCTCTCTACTGGGTTTCCCCGAATGTAAAGCTTCGCACTGAACCTTCTTTCCATTCCCTTCAAACTTCTACTGAAGCTCAAACTCATGCTGACAACTTCTATGCTTCCCCTTTAGAATTCCCTGCGTAGAGTTCTCCGTCTTAGCTTAAATTAGAAAGGGAACGTTTCTTTATGGAACATCAGATTGTGTCAATTTGTTTCCTCTGCATTGTGGCTGTTACTGTTTTGTACCTCATTTTATTACAACTTAACTTACTGGAACATTTTGGTTTCCAGACTGAATTGCTATATCTTTTAAATATGTTCCTGCTTTTTATATATATTGGTTGAATTAATGTTTTAAACTAAATCTTTATGGTTGAGATAACTGAGTCTTGGTCCTCATTGTGGAGTCGATAGGCTTCACAGAGATGGAAATGTATTTCTGATGTTAGCTCCCTTACAACGCTGCAAGTCGACTACCAAAGGCCCATACAACCTGAGGAGGAATCTGTTTGTTGCTTTCACTAAGAGATTGACGCTTATATACTTATGCTCCATCAATTTAATTTCAATGAGGACTTGAAGCATGGCCTTCTCTCTGGTGAGATAGGTCAAGCATCAATGTGCCTACTTCTAAGTTCTCTGTAATTTGATAGTTCAAAAGTTAGAATCCTTAAAGGGCTAACTAGTCCTCTTACCCAGTGCGTAATTTGTGAAAAGGTGTGAGGGCCCACAATTGTTTGTTGGAGTGCGCCACTCACTGCCACTGCTGGGGAAACTCACTTATTACTACTTGCTTTGTCCACTACTTTTGGTGCTGGCATTACTCCCTTTCAGGTTTGGAGTTGATCTCTTGATGCGTTTGAGTTGTTGTTAAGACTGCTCATTTTGGAAAAACGCATCCCATAAGGACGCTTGCCATTAGGACCAGGGACTCCAGGTGACTGGCCCCACCCCTTTGGCCTTCCGCGAGTCGTTGGCCAGGGGTAGAAAGTTCTCGACCCTTTCAGGGCTCGGCTGGTCACTTCCACTCCCGTTGGATGTGTGAGGTGGGGGGGGGATCAGGGGCCTATTTAGGGCACCCTGGATCAGGCACCCTTCCTCATTCATTTGATTCGATTCTTGGATGGGTCGGACGCGCGCTCAGATCTAGACTCTCCCTCCGCTCCTCTTTGGTGCTGGGCCTGCGTCTCCCTGGCTTGACCGGGGCCAGGCTGCGTGCCAAGGGGGAGAAGTGAGGAGAACGGCTAGGAGAATTACCCAGCTGGCTCTTTTTGGGTGCTGGGCCTGCGTCTCCCTGGCTTGACCGGGGCCAGGCTGTGCACCAGAGAGGGGAAGGGCTGAATACCGAATATTGAAAGGACTTTCCCCAGACCCACCTAGGTGCTGAGCCTGGGTCACCCTGGCTTGACCGGGGCCAGGCTGCGCACCCCGGTGGTGAAGGGCTGATAGTCCAAACCCTGTGTGACTGGACCCTAAGGCTGGGCCTTCGTTCTCTGGCTTGCCCGGAGCAAGGCTGCGCTGAGGGGGAAGGAACCTAAGGGTGAGCACCTCTAATAGACACCATGGTCAGCTGTAGGACCACCAGACAGACCAAAGGGACAGCGACCAGAGAAGCAACTGAGCTAAAATATCTGAACTAAAATATCTGAGCTAAAATTTCTACCCAAGGAGCTCCACTCCAGCCCCACCAAAGCATCACCAACGATGAACACAGAAGCCATGGCACACTCAATCGACGCCAACGAGGACAACATGGAATGGCACACAAAGTCAAAGAGAGGACGCGACTGGTGCCCGAATTCACCGGAAAAAGCCACAAAGCTTGCCCGCGCACCTCCCAGAAGCACCGCAATTGCGACCGCAAACCACTTCCAGGTTCTTCAAAATGCCCAGGACTGCGACGCCAACCCTCAGGACCACGAGACGGCTGGAGCTGAGACCTCTTCAGGTCCTACAAAACGACTGCGGATCCCTCCCATCATCCTGAAGAACTTGCCCACTCACAAGGAGCTACCGGAGGAACACTACGCCTCCACTTTCCCAATCAAGCCCTGGCAGGCCCATGACAAGATCATGCTCACCACACCAGAGGACTACAGGAGTGTGATCAGCATACTTATGGACCAGAGAATGGAATACCACACCTTCTCATTGACAACTGCAAACGCCCAGTGCTTCGTAATACAGGGACTTCCAGTAAACCCATCCCTTGGGCACATCACTAAGGACTTAGCAGCACTTGGACTTCCAGTTAAAAATATTACACAGATTGCCTCACCGGCGGACAAGAACAAGAAATTTCCCCTGTTCATCGTAACCCTGTCGGCAAGCCAGGATGGGAAACCAGCAGACCTCTCAGCAGTAAAAAGGCTCTGCAGCTGCACCGTCACCACAGAAGCGCCCAGTCATGTGCTACAACTGCCAACGCTTGGGGCACACCTCTGCATTCTGCCACCAGAAGCCAAGGTGTATACGCTGTGGAGGCGAGCACACCTCCAACCAATGCACCAGGAACAGAGAAACAGAACCAGCGATATGTGCAAATTGCACAGGAAACCACCCAGCAAGCTATCGCGGCTGTCCCGACCTGCAGAAGGCAAAGAAGGACGAACCACGCAAGCAACTCCCTCAACCACAAAAGTCTTCTCGACACTCACCAGCAACAGATCAGAGTCAAAAGAAGACACACATCCACAAACCTGGATTGCCACACAGGATCCCAACCTGCAATTCAACCAACAGCCATAACGAAGCACGTGCGGCTGGAAGGACATATGCAGAGGTTACAAGTCCCAAACAAGACAGCCCACCAACAACAACTGCCCCAGCATCATTTTGTGAAATAGGCACAGCCATCAACTGGCAGGAACTCATCCAAAGTAGTCGCAGACATGAACATCCACCCTGTGGTGACAACGGTGGTGAATCTCATCGCCAGACTTTTCCACGGTGAAGAAAACAACAGCCATGGCAGCCAAATCTAAAGGAAACTCCCTCTTCTTGAAGTGGAATGCCCACAGCATTCTGGAGAAAACTGCGGAACTTCTGCACCTGATGGAAACCATGAATTTGAGTATAGCGCTTATCTCCGAGACCCATCTCCATGGAAGCCAGAAGCTCAAGTTAGCAAACCGGGTGTACCGCACAGATCGCACCACTGGAGCCAAGGGCGGAGGAACGGCGGTGATCGTCAGCACAAAAGTGAAGCACCACGAGATCGCACTACCACCAGTGGGGAGTATTGAAGCAACTGGTATACAGATCCAGACATCTGCAGGCCCTCTACGGTTGATTTCCACCTACTCACCCCCAGCCCAGCTATGCCCTAAGGACCTGGATGCTTTACTGGACCCCAGCATCCCAACATTAATTGGAGGCGACCTTAATCCCAAGCACCAGTGCTGGAACTCTCGCACTGCAAACAGGAAAGGACACCCTCTACTTGCCCGCTCAAGGGAGAAGGACTTTGAGGTGGCTGGCCCGACTCACCCATCACACTATCCAGGCTCTGCACTGCATAAACTGGATGTTCTGGACATAGTCGTCATGAAGAATTGCTCCCAGTCTATGGAGCTGGAAACCTTAACAGCTCTGACGTCCAACCACAACCCAGTGTTGATCACAGTTGGAGACGTGCTTGAAAACCAGCAACAGGGCACCAGGCACAACTTCAAGAAGGCAGACTGGAGCCTATACAAGAGTAGCCTGGAGGAGACACTGGTCCCTGGTCCCTTACGCTGCATTGAAGACATTGACCAGGCGATTCACCACTTCACAGCTGCAGTCCACACTGCTATTGAAAACAGCGTCCCTCAGCAGAAACTCCAATGCTGCTCCATCTACGACCTCCCGAACAGCATCAAGAAGTCGATAGCTGACAAGAACAGAGCCCGGAGACAGTGGCAAAAGTATCGCACCCCTGACCTGCTGAAGAAGTACAACGAGCTGACAAGACAGCTGAAGATGCAAATAGGCCAGCACAGAGGTGAAAAATGGGAAGCAACTACAGCTAACTTGAAGGACTCGGACAACTCACTCTGGAGAATGACCCGACGCTTGACTGGGAAGAAGGTACCAAACCCACCGATACAAGGAAAGATTCACCTGGCATGCAGCAACAGGGACAAGGCTGAGGTCTTTGCTGACACACTGGAGGCATCCTTCAGGCCTAACCAGGCAAGCAAACTGGCTGCAGAAGTTGAGCAAGAGGTCACTAAGCACCACCTGGAGCACCCGCCAGAAACAGAAAGTGCAACCATTGAGGAATGCTCAACTGATGAAGTACTGGCCCTGGTAAAAACACTGAAAAATGGCAAGGCTCTAGGAAAGGACAGCATAACCAACCAAGCCATCAAGATGCTCCCAGATGCCCCAGTGGATCGTCTTGCTGAGATCTTCAATGCATGTATGCAACAGGAACAGAGAAACAGAACCAGCGATATGTGCAAATTGCACAGGAAACCACCCAGCAAGCTATCACGGCTGTCCCTACCTGCAGAAGGCAAAGAAGGACGAACCACGCAAGCAACTCCCTCAACCACAAAAGTCTTCTCGACACTCACCAGCAACAGATCAGGGTCAAAAGAAGACACACATCCACAAACCTGGATTGCCACACAGGATCCCAATCTGCAATTCAACCAACAGCCATAGTGAAGCACGTGCGGATGGAAGGACATATGCAGAGGTTACAAGTCCCAAACAAGACAGCCCACCAACAACAACTGCCCCAGCATCATTTTGTGAAATAGGCACAGCCATCAACTGGCAGGAACTCATCCAAAGTAGTCGCAGACATGAACATCCACCCTGTGGTGACAACAGTGGCGAATCTCATCGCCAGACTTTTCCACGGTGAAGAAAACAACAGCCATGGCAGCCAAATCTAAAGGAAACTCCCTCTTCTTGAAGTGGAATGCCCACAGCATTCTGGAGAAAACTGCGGAACTTCTGCACCTGATGGAAACCATGAATTTGAGTATAGCGCTTATCTCCGAGACCCATCTCCATGGAAGCCAGAAGCTCAAGTTAGCAAACCGGGTGTACTGCACAGATCGCACCACTGGAGCCAAGGGCGGAGGAACGGCGGTGATCGTCAGCACAAAAGTGAAGCACCACGAGATCGCACTACCACCAGTGGGGAGTATTGAAGCAACTGGTATACAGATCCAGACATCTGCAGGCCCTCTAAGGTTGATTTCCACCTACTCACCCCCAGCCCAGCTATGCCCAAAGGACCTGGATGCTTTACTGGACCCCAGCATCCCAACATTAATTGGAGGCGACCTTAATCCCAAGCACCAGTGCTGGAACTCTCGCACTGCAAACAGGAAAGGACACCCTCTACTTGCCCGCTCAAGGGAGAAGGACTTTGTAGTGGCTGGCCCGACTCACCCATCACACTATCCAGGCTCTGCACTGCATAAACTGGATGTTCTGGACATAGTCGTCATGAAGAATCGCTCCCAGTCTATGGAGCTGGAAACCTTAACAGCTCTGACGTCCAACCACAACCCAGTGTTGATCACAGTTGGAGACGTGCTTGAAAACCAGCAACAGGGCACCAGGCACAACTTCAAGAAGGCAGACTGGGGGGCGTGGTTGAGTTGCGAAGCGCGATGGCCGCAGCTTAGCAAGGCTCGGCTACCTTCGATCTTCCCCCGTCTATCCGTCACCATTATCCGCGGCCCAGAAGCAATAAATTGCTGGCGGAGGGCTTCCGGGGCAGAACCCTGCTGGTGTGGGCTCCGTGGATCGGCCGGAGTCCCGGGTAGAGACACGGCGGCCGGGCGGCCTGTCGGGGGTGTCTGAGCCGGGACCTCGAGTGGCTGTAGTGGCGGAGGTGACCGCCCGGCGAACCTGTCAGCTGTCTCCACGGCGCAAATCCGGCGATCGGCCAGCACTTGGCATCCCCCCCCTGGATGATTGGTACTGCTGCGTGGTCCGGATTCAGGATCACTGAGGACTGCGTCGGCGGTCTGTGGGGAGATCGCGGGCCGGGAGATCGAGCGGAGGTGGGAGCGGCCGTGCGCATACGCCACGCCGGGCTGTGCCGCTTCACCCTCTGTTTGCGCGGCTCGGTGGGGAAGAGGCGGTGTGGACCCACGGAGTGCGGGGGGCGCCCGCTTGCACCGGAGCCACAGGCCATCCATGCTGGGCCGGTGGGGGCGAGCTCGCACACCCGGACTGCTGCTGATTCCCACTTGTGGTGTTCAGAGTGAGCCCCCTGTCATCTAGGGCCTCTGGGTTTGCGACGTCTGGCGTGCAGCACACTCCGTGGACCTCTGAATTGAAGCCAGACTGTGCCCGGGACTGGCCAGGGAATACTAACGCCGGACGCTGTTGCCCTGCGGACGCCTTTTGGTTCCCCCTGGGCATCGCGTCCCATGGCGGCTGTGCCCTAGACCTCTTTGGCTGACGGTCTCAGTTATTCTTATTGGCAACCTGAATAGAGACATAAGGCACCAGTTCCGGCTGCAGGCTCCTACCTGGTACCTACCTGACGACAAGAACTGGTGCCCGACAACACCTGGCCGGAGGCTCGACTGGGGTGGGACTGGTGTCCCAGTCACCGGGTGCGACCGCTGATATCGGGCCCTGTGGCGTTCTCCTGTCGTCGTCGCGACTGGAACACTTGTTGGAGGCGTGATGTCATCCGCCAGGGGTAACAAATCCGTGCAACAGAACAAGCTGGATCGCTACACCCTCCCCAAGACGTCCCTGCCTGCCTCCTCGCCTACAGGCGAACAGGGAGAACCACAGAAACAGGTGGACCAGGAACCCACCCTTAAAGATGTCCTGGAGGCAATTGCTGGAATCAAGACGTCGCTGGAACAAAAGATGGACACAATAACCATAGAAGTTAATCTGCTGCGCGCCGACCTCACTAAAAACAAGGAGCGGGTCAAGCAAGTGGAACTCACGACCGCGAGCCTAGTGGAAGACACATCCCAGCTGCAGACCGAGGTCAAAGACCTGCAAATGTTCCGAAAAGCGGCGGAAGCCAAACTAGACGACTATGAAGGGCGGCAGCGGCGCAACAACGTGCGAATTTTAGGGGTCCCGGAAAAAACAGAGGGGCAGGCCACAGATCTTTTTGTGGAGGATCTTATCCTCCATCACCTGCAACCCAAGGGGCTTAGTAAATTCTTTGTTGTCGAGAGGGCCCACAGAATTCCCGGAGGTCGGCCGCGGCCTGGGGCCCCTCCCCGCCCGATCCTGGCCAGGGTCCTCAACTTCCGGGACCGCGACGTAATACTCCAACATGCCAGAAGGGGACCTCCACTTCGTTACGACAATTCAGATATCACCTTTTTCCCGGACTTTACTCAGCTGGTCCAGAAACAGAGGCGTTCCTTTTTAGGAATCAAAAGACGCTGAGAGACAAAGGGTACAAATACGCCATGTTGTTCCCAGCCAGACTTCGGGTGGAAGCGGAAGGTAAAGCCTGGTTCTTCGAAGATCCAGAAGCAGCGGCGGACTGGTTGGAGAGCCGCTGAACGGTAATCCGGTACAAAATGTGAGGGGCCGTTAATGGGCGGTGGCAGGGGGGACCAACGGGTGGGGGAGGGAGCCGGACAGCAAAGCAGGGAGCACTGACTGTGGCCTGAGATCGTGACACGGGCCGGAGAGTGTCATGAGACCCACACATCGGGTATGAACCTTCCTCATGTAGACGATTGAGTCAAATTCGACTTACACTTCAGGGCTTTGCGGGTATGTTCAATCCGTAATGGGGAGGGGGAAGGGAGCACCACTCACCCCACTTTTCTACGTTTAGTTCACTTGTGGGGCGACAGGCACTCTGCAAGTTGATTCATGGGCAGTTTGAAGCCGGGATCGCAGGGACGCAGGGAGGGGGTGGTTGGGAAGGGACAGTACAGTTGTTATGTTTTGAATGTTATGTTAGAATTGTTTTATCGACTACACCACTCAGTAGAGCAGCGCAGGCGCAGCACCTTAGTCTGATTCCGGATGGGTACTCAAAGAGATATTGGGGTTAAGGTCCTCAGTTGGAATGTAAATGGGCTTGGCGATAAAGTCAAACGGGGTATGGCACACCAATACATCAAGAGACAGGCCCCAGACGTTATCCTTCTACAAGAAACGCACCTGGTGGGGAACACATGCAAGGCGATGAATAGGGGTGGATACACACTGACGGCTCACGCAGGCTTCACGACTGGGTCGCGGGGAGTGGGTATCCTGGTCCGGAACTCGTTCCCTCTGGCAATACAATCCACATGGTCCGACGACCGGGGGAGGTTTCTGGGGATTTCGGGTCTCTGGGAGGGTAGAGTCACTACGTTTGTTTCAGCGTACGTACCCCCGGGCCTTCAGGGAGCCACATTTAACGATCTGCGGTCGATCCTGTTGTCTCTCCCTGAGGGCCTCCTTATATTGGGGGGAGACTTTAATGCAGTGGTTTCAGGGGCATTGGATCGTCACCCCCCCAGGGATATCAAACCGGCGCATAGGTGGTTGCCTGACTTCCTTGACGACATGGGGCTGGTGGATGGGTGGAGAGTTCGCAACCCAGGTAGGAGCCAATACACCTTCTTGTCGGGTGCCCACCGCAGTCTCTCCCGCATCGATTATATCCTAGTCCCAGCGATACAAGCAGCTAATATTCGAGAAATTCGCCATCTAGGCAGGGGCATATCTGATCATTCACCGATCTGGATGCATGTCGTCTTAGGCCAGATGAGTGCCGGGAAAGTCGCCCCCATCAATCCATGGCATCTCCGAGACCCTGACGCCCGGAAGAAAATAATTAAAGCCACAGATCAATACTTTCAGGAAAATGTGGGCACAGTCGAATCCGCCCAGACCCTGTGGGAGGCCTACAAAACGGTAATCCGGGGGCAAGCCCTCTCCCTGATAGCAGGTAAGAAAAAGGATAAAGATAAGGACCTGGTGCAGGCGGAAGACGAGATACTTAGATTGGAGGGAGAGCTAGAACAGGCAGTAACCCCGGAGATGCTACATCTCTTGCATCTAAAACAAGATGAGTTCAAAGCATTGGCAGCAGATAGGGCCAAGGCTCAAGGAAGGGACACGCAGAGTAGAATCTACGAGCACGGGGATAAAGCCGGGAAGTTAATCGCATGGCTAGATAGGAAAGAGTGGGCCAACCGGCTTGTGCCAGAGCTACAGCGGGTGGATGCTGACCCTACTACCGATCCGCAGGCAATCGCGGATCAGTTCGCTGACCATTATCAAGCAGTGTACAGCTCGACCGGGCGGTACACAGAAGATGAGAGCCGTGCCTTGATTCAGGATATCACACTTCCCGCTCTAACAGATGATAGCCGGAAGTATTTAGAGTCTGATTTCTCAGATGATGAAGTAGCTCAGGCAATAAGGGCAATTAACTCGGGAAAAGCTTCCGGTCCCAATGGTTTGCCGATCGAGCTCTACAAGCTCAGGCCCGATAAAATAGCTCCATATCTTCGCTTGATGTTTATAGACAGCAGAGACAGAGGGACACTCCCAGAGGATCAAAGGTTAGCAAATATTGTAGTTATCCTCAAAGACGGTAAGCCCAAAACCAGCTGTGCCTCGTACAGGCCCATATCCCTTCTTAACGCGGAGCCCAAAATTCTGGCGAAACTGCTCGCGATCCGGTTAGTAAAAGTGATAGATAGCCTGGTACACCCCGACCAATCGGGCTTCATGCCACATCGCAACACAGCCTTAAACTTGCGCAGAGTGCACGGGGTATTGAGTAGGGCAGCCACCATTCGGGAGCCGGCGGTGTTGGTCTCGCTAGATGCCACCATGGCGTTTGACATGGTGGAGTGGCAATACCTCTTTGCTGTACTTGATAAGATGGGATTCGGTCCCGTATTCGTGAGTTGGGTCCGTTTACTGTACTCGGAGCCACTGGCACAAATAGTGGTGAACAACCACAAATCAAGGATATTCCAACTAGGCCGTGGCACGCGACAGGGCTGCCCATTGTCCCCCCTCCTGTTTGCTCTGGCTCTGGAGCCCTTAGCGGCGTGGATCCGCAGGGACCCTGTTATCCGCGGTCTGCGATGGTCCCCAGAGTGGGAAGATAAGATATCCCTCTACGCGGATGATATTCTATTATACCTGTCTTCCCCGAGAGCCTCTATAACACGCACACTTGATATTTTAGCAGTGTTTGGCAGATATTCCGGATTCACGATAAATTGGTCTAAGTCTGTTGTTTACATCCTCCATGGAGACCCACCGGTGCTCCCAAGGAATTGCCCAATCCAGATAACGACAGAGGGTTTTCAGTATCTGGGCATCTTCATTTCTCTGAGCCCCACGCTTCGCTTTACCCGGAATCTCTTACCGCCAATGCAGAGGCTGAAAAGAGACGTGAAGAGCTGGAAGTCTCTGCCACTCTCGTAACTGGGCAAGGCCGCCCTTTTTAAAATGATGGCCCTGCCCCGTTTCCTCTACGCCCTTCAAAACTCACTAGACCTAGTTCCCAAAGTGTACTTTCAAGAAATTGAGAGCCTCCAGAGGGATCTCTTATGGGACGGAAAGCCCCGAATCGCGTTACCCAAACTCACCCTAAACTGGTATGATGGTGGCATTAGCCTCCCTGATATTAAAAATATTATTGGGCGACCCATCTAGCGGCCATTAATCATGGGACCTATGGACACCCGGACGACCCGGGATACGCCATGGACAGATGGCTCCTCCCCGGAGGAAACTACAATAGGGCGCTTTATTCTAGACCCAATAAATATCCCCTGACGGGACCAACAGCGCATTCGGTTCATGTGTGGCATGTGGCGAACAAGCAGTTGGGTTGGGACCGACGACTTACCCTTGCAACACCCATATGGAGCGCCGAGAAGCTAGGGAACATGTGGCAAACCAAGGGATTCGATAAATGGGACCTCATCGGAATCTCCCAGATTCGGGATCTCTGGGTTGGGGATGAAATCCTCCCGTTCACTTCCCTTCAGCGACAATATTGCCTGGCAGATACAGAACGATTTAGATATCTTCAAATTCAGCACGCCCTCCAGACACACCTCGGCGGGCGCTCCTCCCTCCCAGAGGCCTCTCCCTTGGAGAGCAGAATACTTGACGGCCACCTACCCGAAAAGGCCATCTCCTTGATTTATAAAAAACTAATTAATAATATGGCAGATCCACTCCAGTCCCTCAGGGAGAAGTGGGTGAGAGATGGCTTGGAACTAGACGAGGAAGACTGGCAGGAAGCGGTCTCCTCCCCGAGGGGGTGGCGGTCCAGGCCAGACTGCGACTAGTGCAACTCAAAATCCTCCATAGGATTTACATCACCGGACCAGGCTTGGTTCGCATGGGCAGGGCGGACAGTGGGGAGTGCAGACGCGGATGCGGGAGAGATGGCACCTTTATCCACATTATATGGGAGTGTGAACGAATACAGCCCTACTGGCAAACTATACACCGCACACTCAGCGAAGTCCTCACAACAGAAATACTTCCGGAGGCACGCAGGTGCCTTCTGAACATCTGGGAGCCAACAGATCTCACCTCCTACACTAAGCAGTGGGCAACATTGGCGGTCATGATTGCAAAGAGGAACATCGCACGACACTGGGGGGCCCACCAACCACCAGAAATAATAACGTGGAAGAAAGATCTAGACTGGTGCATGTTCAGAGAAAAGTCAGTCTACATAGCCAGAGGGTGTCCCAAGAAATGGAATAGGATCTGGGGGCCATGGAACTCATACAGGGGAGATATCTGTACCCCCCGGCGCCACTGAATGAAGACGAGGACAGTACACCCCCTTAATTGTCATAGATTGACCATTTTGATTTGTATCCTCAATACCCGGTTTTATAGTGGTAGAAATGTAAGTGCGCTCTAACTAATCTCTTAATGTGATGTATATGTCGATTATATTTTAATAAAAAGAATTATTAAAAAAAAAAAAGAAGGCAGACTGGAGCCTATACAAGAGTAGCCTGGAGGAGACACTGGTCCCTGGTCCCTTACGCTGCATTGAAGACATTGACCAGGCGATTCACCACTTCACAGCTGCAGTCCACACTGCTATTGAAAACAGCGTCCCTCAGCAGAAACTCCAATGCTGCTCCATCTACGACCTCCCGAACAGCATCAAGAAGTCGATAGCTGACAAGAACAGAGCCCGGAGACAGTGGCAAAAGTATCGCACCCCTGACCTGCTGAAGAAGTACAACGAGCTGACAAGACAGCTGAAGATGCAAATAGGCCAGCACAGAGGTGAAAAATGGGAAGCAACTACAGCTAACTTGAAGGACTCGGACAACTCACTCTGGAGAATGACCCGACGCTTGACTGGGAAGAAGGTACCAAACCCACAGATACAAGGAAAGATTCACCTGGCATGCAGCAACAGGGACAAGGCTGAGGTCTTTGCTGACACACTGGAGGCATCCTTCAGGCCTAACCAGGCAAGCAAACTGGCTGCAGAAGTTGAGCAAGAGGGCACTAAGCACCACCTGGAGCACCCGCCAGAAACAGAAAGTGCAACCATTGAGGAATGCTCAACTGATGAAGTACTGGCCCTGGTAAAAACACTGAAAAATGGCAAGGCTCCAGGAAAGGACAGCATAACCAACCAAGCCATCAAGATGCTCCCAGATGCCCCAGTGGATCGTCTTGCTGAGATCTTCAATGCATGTATGCAACAGGAACAGAGAAACAGAACCAGCGATATGTGCAAATTGCACAGGAAACCACCCAGCAAGCTATCGCGGCTGTCCCTACCTGCAGAAGGCAAAGAAGGACGAACCACGCAAGCAACTCCCTCAACCACAAAAGTCTTCTCGACACTCACCAGCAACAGATCAGGGTCAAAAGAAGACACACATCCACAAACCTGGATTGCCACACAGGATCCCAACCTGCAATTCAACCAACAGCCATAGTGAAGCACGTGCGGATGGAAGGACATATGCAGAGGTTACAAGTCCCAAACAAGACAGCCCACCAACAACAACTGCCCCAGCATCATTTTGTGAAATAGGCACAGCCATCAACTGGCAGGAACTCATCCAAAGTAGTCGCAGACATGAACATCCACCCTGTGGTGACAACGGTGGCGAATCTCATCGCCAGACTTTTCCACGGTGAAGAAAACAACAGCCATGGCAGCCAAATCTAAAGGAAACTCCCTCTTCTTGAAGTGGAATGCCCACAGCATTCTGGAGAAAACTGCGGAACTTCTGCACCTGATGGAAACCATGAATTTGAGTATAGCGCTTATCTCCGAGACCCATCTCCATGGAAGCCAGAAGCTCAAGTTAGCAAACCGGGTGTACCACACAGATCGCACCACTGGAGCCAAGGGCGGAGGAACGGCGGTGATCGTCAGCACAAAAGTGAAGCACCACGAGATCGCACTACCACCAGTGGGGAGTATTGAAGCAACTGGTATACAGATCCAGACATCTGCAGGCCCTCTACGGTTGATTTCCACCTACTCACCCCCAGCCCAGCTATGCCCAAAGGACCTGGATGCTTTACTGGACCCCAGCATCTCAACATTAATTGGAGGCGACCTTAATCCCAAGCACCAGTGCTGGAACTCTCGCACTGCAAACAGGAAAGGACACCCTCTACTTGCCCGCTCAAGGGAGAAGGACTTTGTAGTGGCTGGCCCGACTCACCCATCACACTATCCAGGCTCTGCACTGCATAAACTGGATGTTCTGGACATAGTCGTCATGAAGAATCGCTCCCAGTCTATGGAGCTGGAAACCTTAACAGCTCTGACGTCCAACCACAACCCAGTGTTGATCACAGTTGGAGACGTGCTTGAAAACCAGCAACAGGGCACCAGGCACAACTTCAAGAAGGCAGACTGGAGCCTATACAAGAGTAGCCTGGAGGAGACACTGGTCCCTGGTCCCTTACGCTGCATTGAAGACATTGACCAGGCGATTCACCACTTCACAGCTGCAGTCCACACTGCTATTAAACACAGCGTCCCTCAGCAGAAACTCCAATGCTGCACGACCTCCCGAACGGCATCAAGAAGTCGATAGCTGACAAGAACAGAGCCCGGAGACAGTGGCAAAAGTATCGCACCCCTGACCTGCTGAAGAAGTACAACGAGCTGACAAGACAGCTGAAGATGCAAATAGGCCAGCACAGAGGTGAAAAATGGGAAGCAACTACAGCTAACTTGAAGGACTCGGACAACTCACTCTGGAGAATGACCCGACGCTTGACTGGGCAGAAGGTACCAAACCCACCGATACAAGGAAAGACTCACCTGGCATGCAGCAACAGGGACAAGGCTGAGGTCTTTGCTGACACAATGGAGGCATCCTTCAGGCCTAACCAGGCAAGCAAACTGGCTGCAGAAGTTGAGCAAGAGGTCACTAAGCACCACCTGGAGCACCCACCAGAAACAGAAAGTGCAACCATTGAGGAATGCTCAACTGATGAAGTACTGGCCCTGGTAAAAACACTGAAAAATGGCAAGGCTCCAGGAAAGGACAGAATAACCAACCAAGCCATCACGATGCTCCCAGATGCCGCAGTGGATCGTCTTGCTGAGATCTTCAATGCATGTATGCAACACAAGTACTTCCCTAATGCCTGGAAAGAGGCAAAAGTCGTCATTTTCCCTAAGGCTGGGAAACCACTACGAGATCCTGCAAACTACTGCCCCATAAGTCTGCTATCTGGCCTAGCGAAGCTCTTCGAAAAAGTTATCCTCGCCCGTCTCATGGACTTTGCGTCAAGTGAAAACCTCCTTGCCGAAGAACAGTTTGGGTTCCGGAAAGACCACTCAACAAATCACCAACTTCTCAGAGTTGTGGACATCATTTGCCATGGATTCAACATCAATAAGTCTACTGGAGTAGTCTTTCTGGATGTAGCCATAGCATTCACCCGAGTACGGCACAAGGGACTGCTTTACAAGCTTATCAAGCTCACATTTCCAAGCTACCTGGTTAAGCTGCTGTCTAGCTACTTGTCAGAATGGACCTTTCACGTGGCGGTATGAGAGAATGCTCAACATCATGCCCTATTCTTGCTAGAGTGCCTCAGGGATCAATTCTTTGACCATTCCTCTTTAATATATTCACAAACGATATCCCCACGGTCTTAAAGAAGACTGATCTTGCTCTTTACAGCGATGATGTTGCAGTAATCTCCCAATCCTTCAGCGACACAGAAGTGGCTAAGAACCTTGAGACATCGCTCAGCAGACTCTCCGAATGGTACAGTGACTGGCAGATAACCCTGAACACAAGCAAAACCACAGCAACATTATTCACCAGAAAGTTGAACAGGAAGCATCCTCAATGGAGAGGAGATCAAATGGGAAAACAACAGCTCCTACCTGGGGGTGACTCTTGACTCCAAACTCAGCTGGAGAAATCACATAGAGAAGATTTGCCAGAAAGCAACAACAAAACTGGCCGCGTTGTACCCACTCCTGAGGACCTATGCACAGCACGGTGCGAGCAATCAACGCAATAATGTGACCAACAATGACGTACATGTCACCAGTTTGGAGTGGCTGCCACCCGCAGTATCGGAAGGACCTACAGAGACTACAGAGCAAGGCCTTACGGATTGCAGCAAGTGCTCCTTACTTTGCAAGAACAGCAGACCTCCACAGCGACCTTGGCGTTGAGATGTTGGACGACCATCTCTGCAAACTCAACGAGACATTCTACAAAGGATTGGATCAAAAAGAAAGCCCACTGATCAGGAAACTTGCTGAAATTTCTGCAAACCCATTCGACCGCTACCCGCAGCCCATCACAGCGCTGACCTTGTGAACCAACTTCAACTGTGACAAAGGGTCACACATCAAAAAAAAAACTGAAACAGCGACTAAAAAACTCAAAATGAATGTGGAGTAATGATGCTACTGCCTCAGTATCCAAAAACTCATCACTGTCAGAAGGCATCTGACAGACAAAGACAAGACTCTCTTGGCCCCCTTCCTTTTTTCACCCGCATCGGTGCAGGAGCGGAGGCGACGCAGAAAAGCTGCATCTCTTTTTCTTTTGTTTCCTCCCCCCCTTTGTTGTCCCCTCTGCAGGTCGTCGGGACTTGCGGGCTCTTCGGTTGCGGTGCTCTGGTGAGAGGACTGAAGGGAGGCACTCACCAGCGTTGTGCTCGCCGCGCACCATGTCGTGACCGGGAGACGCACAGGCTTGAGAATACTCACCCAACCCAGGTGAAACCTGGTGGCGGCTTCGATCCATGTTGGCGTGATAGCAGTGAGGTCAGCAACTTTTTTGTATTGGGGCCGCGGGGGGTCTCAATACAGGCGGTTCATGGAGTTTGCGGCGTAGGGCTAGAGCTATCGACCTTCGAGCATAAGTAAGCAGGTTCGAGCCTGACATCCGGTCAACAACCTGTAATTCAAAAGAGCCTGTCCTTGCACCGCAGCCTTCTTAGCACAGTAGGCCTAGCGTCAGTTTCTTAATCTGAAGGTCCTGAGTTAATTTAACTGATGCTCATATTCGCGTTGTATACAATTGAAAACGATCACTTTGAAGCTACATCAAAGCAGTGACGAGTGCTACTATTGCGGAGATAAGTTTTCCGCGTGGAATAAACCCGGAGTATCCTCCCCTCTTGCTCACCAGTGAATTTGTAGTTTGTCTTCCGGTTTTGTTAGGGAGGCTGAAGTCTCCATTTGTCGGTCCTACTTAGGCAGCGGTGGATGCCAGTTGACTGCTAGCAGGGAGATTTTGGCAGCATTTATAGCAATTGTCAAAAAATAATAACTTAATTTTAGAGGTACCTCAGCTTCCGCTTCGCGTGAGTGTGACCCCCCCATTGCGTCTGCCTACGAGCACCTGCAACTTCAATAATGCCCACCAAGGGATGTGGGGTGGGCAAAAGGAAGGGCAATGATCCCGAGCTAACTCACTTATTGAAGTTGGTCTTGGCCAAACTGTGCGATGGGGGTGAATCTGGCGATTCAATAGCTGACCCTGAACCAGATCCTGTGCCTGAGCCCGTTGGGGTGGATCATCCCCGCCGTTCTAACATGCCCCCTCGGGCAGCATTTCCTCCAGTAAAGAAGAGGGCATGACTCATCCTGGAAGATCTAAGGCAGGGCCTCTTGGGGGCACCATAGTAGACCCTGGCAGCGGGGGAGGGTTGCCAGGGCACATTACATCAGCAGATGGGGGGTTAGGTCAGGGCACCCCCTTCAAATCGGCACTACCACCCGTACCCCAGCGAGTACACAACAGGGGCTGCCTCCTGCTGACATGGGCTCCGTGCTAGCGGATATTAGGAAATCATTACAGTTGCTTGCATCTCAAAAACAGGGAACATGGCCCGGAGAGAATGGGGACCTTACTTCCGGTGGGATAGGTATGTGACGTATCGAAGCGCCGGGAACTTCGGCACAGACACCGTCACCAGGTCAACCAGTTGGCCCAGGGGGGTGCACTCAGGGTGGAGCAACAGGAGCAGTGTTCTCAGTGGCGCCGGGATCGTCCGGGGGGGTGGTTGATGCGCCCCAGGGTCTGACGATGGGCATACTTACGTCGGCTGCCTCACTTTTAGCACAGATGGTGGCCCCTTTGGGAGGGAGTCAAGCTTGTAGCCCCATGGGCCCCCTGGGCCCCTTCACCCAATTTCTACTCCATGGTGGTCGACCTTCAGAAGCAGGTGGACCTCGTTGCCAAGGCCCAGGATACCCGGTCCACGTCACTAAGCAGCCAAATGCCTCTTCCGCTGTTGCATCAGGTAAAGGGACTGGCAGTGTGGACAAGGATTCTGGTATTGGGGGAAGGGCGATGGGTGTCCAGGATACATTGCTGTCAAAGCTCGGGAAGTTTGCCTCCCATGTTCCGGCAAAGGTAAAGGACAAGATATGGAGGGGCGAGTTTGTTGATGTATTCTCGCTAATCAGGCCCAAAAGGGGGGAGGCAAAGGAGAAGGAAGGGAAGGATAGCTCTTCCAAGGAGAAGAAACCTAGAGTAGAGGAGTCGATTACTAATTGGCTTTTTGGCTTTAATGTGTTCATGACGGTAATGTTGGAAAAAAGACCTGAGTTAGCTGCACTTATGATAATCTACTCCAACAAGATCCTGAAGATGCATACTATGTACGGTGGGGTGGCCTGGCTTGATTACGATAGGGATTTCAGGTGGGCTAAGGTTGAAGACCCAGAGATTGGGTGGGATCAAACTGAAGTCAACGTATGGTTAGAGAGTGTAAACAGCAAAGCCCCAATTAAGCAGCCCTTTCGCGCACAATGGGGGTCAGTTGATAAAAAAGGGTCATGCTGGGCATTCAATAGAAAACTATGTACACGACCTGCAGGGACCTGTAAATTCAAACATGCCTGTTCTTTCCTGCGGCCATCCCTCCCATCCCGAGTTCAAATGTATTAAAAAATCCAAAGAAAAAGGGAGGGACTCTAAACCATCTTCCCAGTAAGGCTTTACCCACCTCAATTGTAATAGAGAGGCTCTTAATTTGGCTAAATCAAGATCCCAACAGGCAGGCTGCACAATTGCTTTATCATGGGTTTTCTATGCGTTTCCGCATACCTGCTTGGGACGTGTCCCCAGTTTTTCATTGCAAAAACTTGCTATCAACACGCATGCACCCAACTGTAGTAGCTCAAAAATTAAGGAAGGAAAGCACTTTAGGCAGGATAGCGGGCCCTTTCCTACCACCTCCTTTTCACAAATATGTCTGTTCACTCCTGGGGGTAGTACCAAAGAAGGAGCCCGGGCAGTTCCGCATGATTCACAACTTGTCTGCTCCCAGAGGTTCTTCAGTCAATGACGCGATCAACCCTGCACTCTGTTCTATGACGTATTCGTCATTTGATACCGCATTGGCGAAACTCCGGGCCCTTAGCCCAGCTCCACTCATGGCAAAAACTGATATAGAGTCAGCTTTTCGGCTGCTACCCGTGCACCCAGATGATTATCACTTGCTCTGTTTCCAATTCCAAGGTCAGTATTTCTATGACAAGTGTATGCCAATGGGCTGTGCAGTGTCTTGCAGCTATTTCGAAAAATTCAGCTCCATGCTACACTGGTTGTTTACTTTTAGAACCGGTCACGGGGGCATTGGGCATTACTTGGATGATTTCCTGGTAATGGGCCTGCCGTACTCAGGCGCTTGTGGGAAAACCTTTAGCGATTTGATATCCATTTTTGAAGAGTTGGGGGTGCCCCTGGCGACTGACAAGACAGTGGGTTCAGCCACATGCATGTCGTTTTTAGGGATTGAAATCGACACGGTGGCGGGGGAGTGCAGGTTGCCTCTCAACAAAGTATGCGCTTTCACTCAGGCGATTGATATTGCCCTGGCAGGAGCTAAGGAGACACTGCTCCAACTGCAGGTTCTCATTAGCCAGCTTAATTTTGCACTGCGCATAATTCCCGTGGGCCGCCCCTTTTCCAGATCTATTGCAGGGGCGATGGCCGGTTAGACAAAAAAGCATCACCACACCAGGCTTCGAGCCGAAGTGAGAGAGGACCTGAAGATTTGGCAGGAATTTTTCCAAGGTTTTAACGGGGCAGTGGTTTGGCCAACCCCGCCAGTTTCCAGCGAATCGTTGGGTCTGTCCACAAATGCAGTGGGTAGTGCTGGTTTTGGGGCAATTCTAGGTAGCAAGTGGTGCCGGGGCGATTGGCCGGCTGATTGGCACATAAGCGGGTTGACAAAGAATATTGCCTTTTTAGAATTGTTCCCCATTGTCGTCACGGTAACTGTGTGGGGCAATTTTTTCCGGGACAAGTCTGTGGTCTTCTGGTCTGATAACATGGCGGTAGTGGAGGCCATTAATAGGCAAAGGGCTTCTTGCAGCCAGGTTCTGATACTTTAGAAACATCTGGTGTTATTGTGCTTAAAGCTGAATATAGTATTTAAGGCTGCGCATATTCCAGGCATTTCTAAACAGGCAGCTGACACTTTGTCTCGCTCCAAGTTACAGGAGTTCCGGATTTGTCACCCACGAGCAGCAGACCAGATGACAGTGTTCCCGACATATCTGTGGAGGATTGGAGCCCCGCCTTAGCGCGTCTTGTGGGTGCCTCCTTGACCGGGCGCACCCGGAAGGCGTACCAGCAATACTGTAAATCTTACAGGACCTTCTTGCAGCAGCATGAGATTGTGGCCCTCTTTTCGTCAGAGGCTATTTTTAAGTTTCTTGCAGGCATTGATGTCGCAAGGCAGGACGGTCTCATATGCGAGGGCTCACTTGGCCGCAATTGATTTTTACGCTAAACTCAGGGGGGTGCACGATGCAGGCAATTCTTTCTTGGTCAGGAAGGCTTTAGCGGGCTGGGCTAGGCTGGAGGGTGTG
Source organism: Calotriton arnoldi (assembly GCA_963921515.1). Taxonomy (NCBI): domain Eukaryota; kingdom Metazoa; phylum Chordata; class Amphibia; order Caudata; family Salamandridae; genus Calotriton; species Calotriton arnoldi. The sequence continues at coordinate 5,931,303 of CAWUFW010000023.1, forward strand.
AAAAAGGACAGCAGAAGGCCAATTGATACGAAGATTCTGGAGGGCATGCTATCTTGCCTCCGATCAATATGCACGTCTATTTATGAGGTGACCTTGTTTGGGGCAGCTTTCACAGTGGCATTTTACGGGGCTTTCAGGGTGAGTGAGTTAGTAGGGTCATCGAAATCTGATTCATCTGGGGGTTTGTAGTTTCGAGGCATCAATTTACAGCATGACTGCCTTTCGGTCAAACTGCGAAGATCTAAGACAGACCCTACGGGGAAGGGTGTCAGTTTGGTTAAAGCCTGCCACGGGTTCCTTGGTATGCCCAGTAGCATGAGTGGGGGCTTATTTGATAGTCCAGCCTCAAGATCATGCCCAACCTCTCTTCATCCATGCAAATGTGGAATACCTATCAAAATACTAGTCCACAGCCAACTTTCGGAGCACCCTCCGGAGTTTGGGGTTAGATCCCATCAGTTATCCTTCACACTCATTTAGAATTGGGGCGGTGACTTTGGTGGCGGTGGCGGGGCGGGTTTATCAGTGGATGATGTCAAGCGTATTGGATGGTGGTCTTCTTCATGCTTCAAACGCTTTGTGCGGCCGGAGTTATTGTAAATATGATTGCCCTTATGTCCTTGCGTTGCCATTTCTCTAATTTATCTCTTTTCCTTTAGTAGCATGCCTTTCAAAGTGGTATGGGTGCTCGGGCACTCCTTCGTGCGACAGGCCGCTTACCAGTTGCAGCAGCAGCGTAAGGCGAAGCTGGCGGGCATGGACCAGATTCTTTTCTGCTGACGGAGCATTGGGGGCCTGCGAATTGGGCAGCTTCGGCAGCTTGTTCAAGAACTGAAGGACCACGTGGGACCACAGTTCCCGGACCTGATAATCCTGCATGTGGGCAGAAATGATATGGTGGACTTGGGTCGCAGGTCTGTCAGGGAGGCCTTGCTGATAGAGTTTGCTTGGCTGTGTAGGACTTTTCCAGGGGCCCGGATCGCTTATTCTAACATGATTCCGCAGTGCAAATGGGGGCCAGGGGTGAGGCCGACGGCTTTGAATGTTTCTGTCAGGCGCCTCAACGCTGAGATGGGCAAGCTTTGTCTGGGGCGGGGGCGTCTTTGCCATATACCTCACCGACTACTCAGGGGTGACCACATGTTTCACTGTGATGGTGTTAACCTGTCCAACCTCGGCACTAACATGTTTATGGATGAAATTTGGGCCTTTGTCCTGAACTTGTTTGGTGGAGCGGGCAAAGGTCCGGTTAGCCATGGTCGCCTTTGTGGCGGTAAGGAGAGCCCGTAGATGGCTGTACCATGACAACAAGACAGAGTCCTCCTGCATACTCCCTAGGCCAGGGGAGAGACGGCAAGCTGACCCCGGAGAGAATGGGCACACCGGCTGGGGCCAAGGGCGCACAGTAAGGTAAGCTAGGGCAGGGAATGTTGCCTCTGGTTATACCCTACAAGCCCATGTGGGCAGCCTGGTGTTGGAGGGGTGGGCCCCTAGGGTGTGGACAAGGAACAGATGATGGCAGGGGCCCACCTCTTATGGATGCAGGTGGTGTTACACCTGCGTGGTTCTCCCCGGGGATGCTGGCTAGCTGGCCTCTCAGTGCTGGATGGGATGGCTGAGAAATTCATGGTTTAGTCTGATGGATACCATCTTAGAAATCCGATGTTGGCTTGTATATTCGTCCTGTGATGAGTAAGCTTGTCAATAAATTTGATCTATGTTATGATTTAGTTTGTTAGAATTTGTCATTAAAATACAGCCAGTATTATTATGGCATAGAATTTGGATTACTGAGGAAACTTCCTTGAATCGATTAGTATTGAAGGATATCCTATTATGCGATGGTATTAGAAATATTAAATGGCTGGCATATATTAAAACTTTTATGTCTAAAATAGGGCACCCTGAATATTATACGGACCCAGAAAATTTGTTAAACGTGTCCAGGAAAGAACTTAAAACTATATGTTTACAATATCTGGATGAGTCCAGAACTTCTACAGAACTGAAAAAATCAACGGTGCATGCACATTTTATGACATTAGCGACCCCATCTATACAGTTTTATCTTGTTTTAACCACCAGTGATTATGATAGATTCCTGTTGTGCCGTTTTAGATTGAATGTTTTACATCGTTTATTAAGTTTCCCCTTGGTAAATGATTGGGCACGGGACTTAATTAATTGCCCGTGCGATGATATTTCGGTGCAATACTCGATACATATTTTATTCTTCTGTAAATTTTATACTGCCCCTAGGAGGAGATGGATTGTTCCGTTACTTAAAAAACTTGGGCTTAAAAAATGTTAACCTGCATACTTGACCTTGCAACTGTTAGATGATGTGTTTATTATTGCTTCTGTGACTGCTTATTTAAAGAATGTTTTTAAGATGCGTAAAACAATCTTGTTGGGAGTAGGTTAACTATCATGAAATTGTATTTTTAAATTTATTATCCTTTTTTAGTAATTTAATACAAGTACTGTGCTTTTATGGTTGCTATGATAGTTACCGAATAAAGAATTTTGATTGATTGAGTAAGCTTGTCAATAAATTTGATCTATGTTATGATTTGGTTTGTTAGAATTTTGCATGATGTATTAAATAATTTGAATTATGATGTCATGTTTTGTTTTGGATGACTCTAATAAACATAGCCATGTACACCAACGAAGATGGTTTTCAGTAATTGATTTGTGGGGTTGTTGGGGTGGGGACAGGAACAACCTGGGGGATCCGGGTTCTATGGAAATGCGCGTCCCGTAAGGATGCATGCCATTAGGACCCAGGACCCCGGGTGACTGGCCCCGCTCCCTTGGCCTTCCGCGAGTCGTTGGCCAGGGGGAGAAAGTTCTCAACCCTTCCAGGGCTCGGCTGGTCACTTCTGCTCCCGCCAGATGTGTGCGGTGCAGGAGGAGGTCAGGGGGGGGTCAGGGGCCTATTTAGGGTGCCCTGGCTCGGCCCCTTTCCTATTTTCATCAGCATCGGCGTGGGGAGTGGTAGTGGTAAGGAGAGCCCGTAGATTGCTGTACCCCGACAACGAGAGTCCTCCTGCATACGCCCTAGGCCAGCACTGGCTGAGAAATTCATGGTTTAGCCTGATGGATACCATCTTAGAAATCCGATGTCGGCTTGTATATTGGTTTGTTAGAATTTTGCATGATGTATTAAATTATTTGAACTATGATGTCATGTTTTGTTTTGAATGACTCTAATAAACATGACCACGTTACACCAACAAAGATGGTTTTAAGTCATTGATTCGTGGGGTTGTTGGAGTGGGGACAGGAACAACCTGGGAGATCCGGGTTCTATGATGGCATGGTGCTTGGGCCTATACTTACCACACCCAATAAAATCTGACAAGCCTAGGGTGTAATTCATCGGGTGCGATTAATAGCGCCTAATTATGAGTTTGTCCTGCATAATGGGGAATAACAAGCAGGTTTTGGTGCTCACCCAGTAATTATCGAGCATTTTTCTCACTATAAATTTCAGTGTTGGCTACCAAACTCATAATTCTGGGTAACATAACGCAGATACCAAAATTATGTGGGTCACTTGTAATGAGATCCCAGGCTTACTACACTAACATATTGCTACCTGTTAAAACACTGCTACTCAGGAGTACTAAATGATTCTATTTATTTACTTACTTATTTGTTCATTAATTTATTTTTATTAAGTATTTATGTATAGCATGTACCAGGCCCAGTTGTCTCATAGCACTTTTACTTGGAAAACTGCAAAATGCATATTAAATCAGTATGCAATAACATGAAAGAATATCCAAGTACACACATATAGATTGCAGCAAGCTCTCTAGTCCTTGCCTGATCTTACATATCCAAAGTTAGTCAGATCTTTGTACTGTACATATATCCAGAGTACTAGTCCACATTATTCACAGTAGATGACATCCAAAGATAACACAAGGAACATGAAAAAATGAACAAAACGTACACAGCACAAAAACGATACAGAAGTAGAAGTAAAGGCACAAACCAAAGAGAAACCTAGCCCTTGCAGACAAATTAGTCTATCATCAAGGGTGGTACCTAGTTATGGAAGATGCCATGCTCCAGACTCAAAGAAGAAAGCACAGTTCTAGAGAGAAGGTGAAGAAAATAACGATTGAGAAGCAATTGGTTCAGCCATTTCATTTTAGACGGCCAACCTTGAGTAGCGTGTCATCAAACTCAGTGCATTCTGGGGAGCTCTTTAAAAAGTAAAAACGAATTGGCATCTAGCATCTAATATAAGGCTACAGACTTATGTTATTATTAGTCTTTTCCTCGGTTTGAGATATTCAGGGATCTGTTAAAGAGGCCGATTAAGCTACTGACATACCAGTGACTGAAACATAACTGCAGTTTAGGCATCTGTCCCTGGTCCTTCCAACCTGACTGACTTATTACTTTAAGTTATCTGGGTTGGTAAAAAATGGATGCCAGGAATACATGGCCCAAGTCAAGAAAACAGGTGTTACTTATCCTATGTCTATCTTGCTGTCTTATATGGTAGTTACATATAGATGACTTCCAACAACATTATGCACACTTTGGAACAAACAGGCATAGGTAAATAGTATTTATAAAACAACTCCCACTTACTGTTTACTTGTTTCCCTAGCCCAACACCTATCTAGAAATTAGGAAATTAACAACTTTAAATTAAACTTTTGTTTTTGTTTTTCTTTCAGCTTGAAAGATAGATGTGGCTGACGGTCACCTGATCTTGCCACTGTGAACTCTAGAGGGACCCTACCCTAGTTATTTCTCATGTTAATTCACAGAATCCCAGAAGTGGGAGAATTTGGCAAGGAAAATATGGTAATGGCAATAGTGCATCAATCATCCCACATCTCTTCACTACACACAGGGTTGAGCACACCTACAAGTTCTCCAGATGATCACAGCACCCCTTCAAACCTCATGCACCATACCAGCATTCTTCCCACATAGACCACACTAAAAACACTTTACAAACCATGCACAGCAAATGGAGCAGCCTCATACTCTACCACCTGAAAACACTCTGGGGCCTTGTCAGGCGCAAGAAAACGCTATACAATTGAACACAAAGGGGCAGATGTACTAAGATTTTACGCTGTGTTTGCGTCACAAATGTGACGGAATTCGGTGAAAAATCTTCTTTTCCGATTTACTTTCCAGTGCCAAACTTGCTTAGCGCTGGAAATAACGTGAAAGTAACTCAAAGCAGCGCATAGTGCTCCTTTGCATTACTTAGCACCAATGGGCGTTCCCATGCAACCACCCAAGGTTTCTGACGCTAAACCTAATTTACTAAAAAAAAGTAGACAGGGTTTAGCATCAGAACATAGCATACACTTGAACAAGAGGCTATTAAAGAGAATTGCCTTTTTTCTCCTTTATTTTCTGACTTCGCATGTGTGCTGCACTGTACACCACACATACAAAATGGGAAAATGTTTAAAATGAGTCTACGCATAGTATTTTGTACTGGAAGGATATCCTTCCAGTACAAAACCTATGCCTGACTCACGGAGACACCCTTGCACTATATCGCAAAGGTGTCTACACGGCGGCTTGCTGCACTTTTTCCTAGTGCTTAAGAAGGCATTATGCTAGTCTGTATTCATGCAAACCCAAGAGGGAGGAGGTGGAGGAACTATGTGCATGTCATATGGTCATACCTAATAAAAGACACATGGCCCAGAAGAAAAGTTTAAAAGAAAGTGCCGTGGTGGAAGGAAGTGCGGATATAGCTTGTCAATAACTACAGGCTCATCTTCAGTTATTGCTTGTTCAACAAAGGAAAGTGTGTTTTGTCAGTCCACAATGCAAACTTTTATGCTACGTTATGAAATTCATCTATTTCTAAACATTATTAAACAGCTCAAATTGACCAGTATTGGTGGATCTTTGTATGTTATTTAGTAATGGAGTAGCATGGGGCAGTTGAGGGTACTTGGTATGGAACTGCAAGCGTGTGCTACTGACCAGGATCAAGACATAGGGCCTTATTTAGATCTCGGTGGATGGAATACTCCGTCACAAACGTGACGGATATCCCGTCCGCCATATTACGATCTCCATAGGATATAATGGGATCCTAATATGGCAGACGGGATATCCGTCACGTTTGTGATGGAGTATTCCCCTCCGCCAAGATCAAAATCAGACCTATAGGGACTTACTTAGATCTCCTGGCGGATGGAATACTCCGTCACAAACGTGACGGATATCCTGTCTGTCGTATTACGATCTCCAAAGGATATAATGGGATTCGTAAGATGGCGGACGGGATAGCCATCACGTTTGTGACAGAGTATTCTCCTCCGCCAAGATCTAAATCAGGCCCATACAGACAGAACCGTGTTGGCCTAAATATAGGCATAGTAAGGGATGCTGCAAATCTGGATTGGTCTACGGTCTACGTCGACAGCTCGTGGAACCAAGTAGAAAAATAGCTGGAGCATACCTACTCAGGGCCAGATTCACAAAGAGCCTCTGCAGTCGTGGCAGAGGCTCCGCAGTCGAGTCTCTGCACTCTTGGCAGAATCCAGTGGCGGTCCGTGCAGGTAAGTGTGGTTGGGAGGGGCGGGTGGTGGTTTGAAAGTGACATATGATGTAATAAGGATTATAAAATAAATAAATAAGTAAAACCACTTACCTTGCGCTGGCCGCATCCCCGACTCGGGGATGCGGCGAGAGCAAGGTAAGTGGTTTTAATAATTTATTTATTTTATATTCCTTATCCCGTCGTATGTCACTTTCAGCCCCCCCCCCCACCCCTCCCCACCGCGCTTACCTGCACGGACCGCCACTGGCAGAATCTCCATGTAGAAAAGTAGGATCTACTTCTTATGGTTACCCCCACTTTTTGCTTGATGTGATGCTGTTTTTGTCTGGTGTGGCTGGGATCCTGCTAATCAGGACCCCAGTCTATCTGCTTTCTCCCTAAACTGTTGTGGTCAGTACCTAGGTACATCCCAGATTGGATACTGGGGTACCCTTGTCAGTCCCTAGTATATGGTACCCATGTACCCAGGGCATATGTACCCCAGAGGTTTCCCATGGGCTGAAGCATGCATTATGCCACCCATGAGAGACCATTCAAAATGGAACTACAGGCTTGCCATTGCAGCCCGTGTAAGTTGGTGCATGCACCACTTACTAAAGATATAGGTTTACTATATCTAAGGGTCACTGCACTTAAAACCTATAAGTCACCCCTATAGCAGGCCTTTACAATCCTGAGGGCAGGGTGCTTAGTTCTAAATGAGAGGGTGCCCCTGCATGAGCAGGACACCCCTGCAGCCTATGGAGTCCATTCTCCTGGGTTGTCAGTGAAGCAGCCATATACTATATAGAGGAGCACCGCGTAATCGCTCGATGACCATCTCAAAAACGGCTGCAACGAATCCTATCATGTTTGGTATCAAACATGTTGGAATCATACCCCCACACCATAAACAGTGTGGGAGGTATGATTCCAAGCACTGGAAGAGCCCTGCGTTAGGCTCTCAGTGTTCCCGGTACCAGCCTTCAAGTCCCGGACAGCACAAAATGGTTGCTGCCAACCAGAGACACATTTCTGCCCTCCTGCTGCTAGGCCAAGCTCAAGCAAGGGAAGGCAGAACAATAGGCATCCTGTCACAGGGAGGTGTGACCACCTCCTAGACAGGATTTAGTGTATTAGGGCTGGGTGGGTGCGCTTGCCAGTGCCTGAAAGTCTGCATGAGGGGCACATTTGGTGTCCCTGTGCATAGTCCAGTTCAAACCAGTCCTGGGAGCCGTTGGCTCCCGCTCTGGTGCGAAACTATACAAAGGACATGGGAGTAACCTCCCCCCCTGTCCAGACCCTCCCCTGGGAGGGTCCCCTGAATCTTCCCAACCCTTTCCTTAGGGTACTTAAGGGCTTACCTGGGTGTAGGTCCCGAGATTCGTCGTGGGATAAGATTCAGAACTGAAACCACTGCACTTCTACCGTCTGGGCACTCTGGACTTCCCTGGAGTTCGTTTGGGCCTAACTTCGTCTCCCTTCCAGTCTGCTGCATCGTCTGTGCCTGTGCATCATACAGGAACCTTCCAAGGCCTGTGAAGCATCAAGGGCAACTGAAGTAATCTCCCTTGGAGTGAAGGAGTCACTCCCCTGCATTTGCAGGCACCGCAAAGAAGCCGACTGGTCTGCAGATCCAGAGCTCCTCCGGACTCCGTGGGCTCTGGAACACAGGTGGTGGTTTTTCTCAGCTCCCAAGGCCTTCTCTACCCTCTTACCAAGTTTGAGGCCAGTAGTCCTTGTGGGGGCTGCAATAACCGAACACCTGGGTAAAGCGTCCCCTTTGCAGTTGCAAAGGCTTATTGACATCTTTGCAAGAAGATCTTTGGGCTCGAAGTAGCCCCCACCTCGAGCACCTCCAGTAACCAGAATCTTTGGCCACACCGCATCGTGTGCATCGTAGCCTGCATTTTTTGGTGAGCTGCTTGAGGTCCTCTCGCGACTCCTGTGCCTTTGGCCTGTGGGTCCATTTGAGGGTCTCCTTTGTTTTCCTTGGGCTCCCCTAATTGCTCGGGGCCTACCCCTGCTTGTGGTGAGTCTCCTGGACCTTGCTGGTCCCAACCGTGCACCTTCTTGACTTCCTGCATGGGTTGCATTTGTCAAGGCTTGTTGATGCTCCCGCCGGACACCGACCCCTCAGCACTCAACTTCCTTCGTGGGACAGCTCGTATCCAGGTCCTGGTCATCCTCAGCATCGCCTGTTCCTCGCAGCTGCAGAGTCAAGGTCACCGTCCTCTTTCCTGAAGCACCCGACATTGGAGGACATTCGTCTTCCAGGGCTCCTGGTCACTCCCGAGTGACATAGACTCTGTCCCCTCTGCTTTCAGGTACTCCTCTTCAAGAATCCCCATTTGGATTCCTCCGGACACTTTCTCCTCTTCCAGCAGGGTCACTTTCCTGAAGTCCTCCATTGGGTTTGATGGCGGTTTTTCGACGCCACTTCACACCTATGCACCTGCCTTCCCTGGGATAGGTAACTTGGGTACCACGGTATCCACGGGTGGGGTGGCTCTCCAACCTTCTGTCTTCCACAGGGTTTCTTCAGGATCCACATGGAAGGGTCCCTAATCTTTAAAATTCCAACTGTGACTTACACATAGACTTGCACGGAGCACGCGGTTGTGTTCCCACACAGCACACGTTCTCCGTGGGGCCCCTATCTACTTACCTTGGGTGGTTCTGTGGGTCCCAGCAATTCTACGTCCTCTCGACATTGTCTTGACTCGAGTCGTGGTTCTTATACCACTTTCTTAGTATATGGTTTGGTTCCCCCTGGGGCCCACTGTGTATTAGTGCTATTTACTGTGATTTCTTTGCTAAAGTATTGTGTGCTTTGTGTCCATCTCTGTGTAGGAGATCCTGTAATGTACTAGAGAGTGTTATATAATAAATGAATATTTTTATAGATACTTTGGGTGGTTCTTTTTCATTTAATCTATACTATAAGATTGCATTCTGGTAAAACAAGCTGCTTTACACTCCTTCAAGACTAAGCCTGAAGGCTGCTCTTCACAGCTACCACTTGGATAGCTTTCTAAGGTTGTCTGAGACCTCTTAAATCACCATAAGGGTTGTCTGGACTGGTGCAAGGTGCCCACTTACATTAGTCGACATCATATACCAGGCCAGCTTCTCACACTCCACAATCAGAATTCTCTTTGCAGAGATTCCGTCATGACTGCGGAGAATCCGCCACAAGTGCGGAGGCTCTTTGTGAATCGGGCCCTCAGTGTGCGCTCATTTTCTTTGCTGCACGGGGGTGCAAGTAGGAATTTAATAAAGGCTAGGAGTGATGTAGGCAACAATCTTAAATTGTAGCATCTGTGCTATACTGGGCTTTATACCTACACACAGTTCTGCCAGTGACCCTCGCTCCTATTAGCAGCAGCCTTCTATATTTCAGGCCCTGGATCCACAAGCAACGTAGCCTCCCCCTCAATTGGTGGTCACTGACTTTGTTGAGCCATCTGGCTGCCATGTGTCACTGTGGCAGAGGGGACTGGAGCAGCTTCTGCTTTAAGGCCGCAGCAGGCAGCTGCCTTAAGGCGTCACAACAGTAGCCATAAAAGTGTGTCAGATTTTATTTATTATTTGAGAAAGTAGTTTTCTATAGTGCAGACAAGACCCGATTGATGACAGAGTGATGCACAGTGGTAGAGGTTTCATGTTATAATTTGTTAAATAAAACATATAATAAACTAGGAGAGCCATAAAAGTCTATACATAGTTTGTCATAATATGGATGGAGTAAATTCTTTATACAATATATATCCAAAAGAACATAAAGTTATGGCTCTAAAGACTTGACTACGAGTCCCTTGGAGGGGCAGGCGGAATTTGTTGCAGGTAACTAAATCTGACTCCTGAGGATCAGAATTAATAGTGTGCAATAATTTGCAGGTATTCTATCATTTTGGTGAATAACATGCAGATTTAGGTGCTTTACAGACTACAGTGGGAATTTCCCTGTAAAAACCAGGGGCCATATTTACAAGAAAATGGTACAGCGTGGTGCCATAAACAATACTGCTGCGCCGAGCTGCATCATTTTCTAAGTGCAGGAATGCGCTGTATTGTAAATACGGCTCATTCCAGTACTCACCCCTGCGCTAGCACAAAATAGCAGTCTAGCGCCAAAGCAGGCACCCTTGCACCATGGTGCAAAGGTGCCTGTGTTGCAGGGATGATTGTTGTTGTGCAGGTAGGGACACCTTCCTGCAGAAAAACAAATCAATTGTGTTTTGCTCCTTCAATGTGTGCTGCAGAATGCAGCACACATAGAAAGAGAAAAACTAGGAGAAATAAAAATATTTCTCCTCGTTGCGACACTCTTATGCCTCCCCTGGAGAGGCGTTAGTTTTTGGTGCTGCCCCAGATTCACAGATCCTTGTGAATCTGGAGCAGTGTCAAAAAGCAATTGGTGTTGCATGGGAACACCCACAGCAACACCGTTTGCAAGTCCCTGTGCCGCAGAAAACTGCATGATGAAGGACCATATTTAAAAGGCGACGTTAATCCATGCAAAGTGGCTTAGTGCAGCCTTGTAAATATGGAGCAGGGCACAGCGCCACCGGAGCGTAGCAAAAAGTGACGCTACAGTGGCTCAATGCCCTTGTAAATATGGCCCCCGGCCTTTTATTAACTGGTGAATTCTGCTATGTTTCACCTGTAGAAATTTAACAAAGGGTGTTAACAACCCTGGGATAAACATCACCCTACTTAAAAGTGTGATCCCTGAGCATATACGGTAATTACAGCTGCGATAAACAAAACACTGCTTATAATTGTGATCCCAGAGCAAATACGGTAATTACAGCTGCAATAAACTCCACACTACTTATAATTGTGATCTGTAAGCAAATACAGTAATTTTCAGGCAAGGTAAACATCACACTAGTTATAATCGCAATTTTACTGGCCTGTTGTAATCAGACACTATATTGGTACTGTGTTCTGTTTGGAACATGTTCTATCAGGCAGGAAAGCGGCAGTGTCTTATGAGGTTTTTAGCTCTTTTTTGAAGCAGAGGTAGCAAATGATTGATTTGATGTTGGGAGTGAGCGCTCCAGACCCAGGGAGCACTGCCTCTGAAAGAGTGTCCTAGAGTTTTAATTTTCTTCACTGAAGGAATATCAAGGAGGAGAGTGTCGGGGCTCCTAGGTTTTTGTTATTCCCGCAGTATATCAGTATCTGCGGTAGGTAATTTAAGGGACCAAAGAGAAGGGTTTTCTGGGTTACGCAGGTGTGCCCGATGATTCTTCATGCTTCTATGGGAAGCGAATTCAGTATGATCAGGATTTGAGATATGTGTTCAAAATTTCTCAAACCTGTTATCAGCCTTGCTAGAGAGTGCAGAGGCACTTTAAAAGGTGAGATACATGAATCTTTGAGATTCCAAAAAGTACACAGAATCCATTGTCAAGTCATGATAGCACTAGGGAACCCATTTGCACGGAGGAAGGCTTTGATACTTTGTAGTAACTTCAGCTGATAAGGTGGTTATTTTAATCGTTGCTTTGATGTGCACTTTTACATTTATGTTCTTGCCAAGGTAGAAGCTAAGCTACTTGGTGCACCCATTAAGGAGGGTTTACAGTCCAGCACGTAACTGAGTTGAGACACTATTGTACATGGAGTCGTGTCAGAGAGCCGGAGGAAACAAGAAAAGAGACCGTAAGAGCTTTGTTTTACAGGAGTTGAGATTCCGATGTTGGAATGCTAGCCAAGACTGAATTTTTTTTAAGACCACAGTTTTACATTCAATATCCTTAGGATGGAGGTTTTTAAGTACTGTTGTGTATTGTCCACCTAGCAACAGTAGGATCTGTCAGACTGTTGGATCATGATGGCAACTGGTTTTATCTAGATGTTGGAGAGTGTGGGTGAGAAAATAGATTTGAGAGAGAGTTCCCCAACTTAATGAGTTGGCTGGGATAGGCAGATATGATCAAGACCAATTGAGGTCATCTTTTGTCCCCATTTTCATCTGGGTTGCTGATGAGAAATGTGTGATTTGCTGTGTCAACCACCTCTGAAAGGTCGAGCAGTATGAGGAAGCCTTAGTCTTCCTTATCTACCATGTGAAACACGTTGGCCTAGAAATGGCCATGTTGCTAGAGGAAAAGGAAAATTTTAAAGGCAATACGTTAGTCCAGGCTTACAGACCACAAGTTTCTAGTACATACAAAATACTACAGTAGTACTACCCATGCACTAGAAAATGCAATTCATAAACCTACAGCCAGACACCTACACCTCCACCTCTCCTATCTTTTCTGTACACATAGGTATACATTTTAGTACTAAACATGGGAGGAACCAGGGGTAGTGGTGGCATAATGGAGAATATTTACTAACAAACAGAAGGGATTTAGGGATAGCTATGTAGGGGTTTGGGGAAAATGCTAATACAAAATCTACACCCACAAAAGAGTAAGGCAATTGCAATTCACAAAATACCTGTGTAAAGATACTAGACAGGGATGTGGAATTGTTTTTAATACTTAACTCACCAAAGGGACAAAGTGCTATAGAAGTCTATATGCCCTGTAAAAACAATCAGGCCCACTGACCCCGACGCCAATCATTTGGGCTGACAGAGAAACATTAATATACTTTTATGTTGGTTTATTGAAACTGATAGACAAAATCAATGCTTTGCAATAATGCTAAAGAAAAACAGGAAAGGTTGTATCATCCCAATATACCCAAAAGAACAGAAATGCTACAATAAATATAGCTCTCAAATTTCAATCTTCAATGTTTCTATTTCCTTCCGGTTAGTTCTCTCCTTTTCCTCTCTTCCTTTTCCCTTCCCTCTCTGGGGGAGTGACCTTCCCCACTCGCAGACACAAAACCCCCTCCACATACACACACATCATTTCCTTGCACATGCCCACAGCACCACTGCACAGACACACAACGCCCCTCCTGGCATAGACATGTAAGCCCCTCTACTCCAGGAAAGAGAAACACCCTCCAGTCACACTCTAGTACAGATACACAATGCAAGAGTAGAGATGCACAAAACCCCTTGCATAGATACACCACCCCAGTATAAACAGAAACACACCTAGTGTAGACAGTTGTAGAGGTCGTGGGGGTTTCAGCGTCCAGTGTAACAAAGCTGTCTACCACCGCTTCCCAGGCCCTTGCTGCTTCTAGTATGCCTATTTCACGTTTAGCTTCTCTTAGTAGCAATCTCCCTTCACAGCTAGCCCATTTTTCCATTTCTTTTCTCCAAGTGGTTATTTGGGACCCTCCCGGTGACTTCCAATGTCACGCAATATCGCGCTTACCCAAGATATATGCCAAGACTTGAAATCTGCTTCTAATTTTTGTTTTAGGAGTATGCGAGAACCACCCCAGTAGGCAGTGGCTCAGGGAACAGGGAACCTTCCTTTCAATGACTGTCGCGATTGTGGTTGTGATCTCCTCCCAAAATGTGCGAATCACAGGGCACGCCCAAAATATATGTAATATATGTGCCCCTCCCTCCCTGCATCTGGGACAGGAAGCCTCAGCTATGTGAAAGTATCTTCTAATCCTTTCAGGGGTAAGGTATGATCTAAAAAGCACATAATAATTTATTAATTTGATACGCGCATTCTTAGAGACTTTCGGCGCCTGTTCTAGTATAATCTCCCAGTCCTGGCAAGGGATAGGAATGTCCAGATCCTCCTCCCACTGTGCACTATGTTCGTAGGTGCTCCAGCAGACGCTAGCAGTCAGCGCGAATTGCCTTATAGAGGTAGGAAACTGTTTTAACTGTGCCAGCCGATAGGGCCACATATTGGCAGCTCCTGAGAGCGTGCAGCTCAGAGGAGCCAGGGCCCCAGTGCTTCCTTATCACTGTAGTGATTGCTCTGTGCAATAGTAGCCCTGTGGTAAGTTAAATTCCTCCAGAAACTCCTCAAACAGCAGCAATTAAGAAGATCCCCAAGTTTCGTTGCCCCTGCTTCAGCCTAAGTGTCTATGTCTCTCCAGCATCCCCCATGTGGAAGGTGTTTTAGCATAGAGAGTAATTAAGTCTGGGGAGTAGGGAATTTTACTAATCGCTTTCTGCAGGCCCCTGTGCCAGCATTGGGTGATCACCCGGAACTCCTGGGTATCCCCTGTCTGGGGTCGTTTCACTCTCAGCAACACCTTCGTCTCCAGCAGCACTGATGTAGTGTCTTGTGTATTATGGAGCGCAGGGCCCTTATGTTCGCCTACGGACTCTGTAATCTAGTGACGTAAGTGATCGGGTGCGGTGAATAAAATTCATGACACAGTACATTTCAGTTTACGGATACACTCTAGAGAATAAAGACGTGTAATACCGAGCTACGTGTGTGGCGTAATTCATTTACATGCTACCAGGCTGGGGAGAATGCTATCACTGGCGGCGAGGATGGGATACATAAACCCCGCTGCCCGAAGAGTCAAGAGTGCTCTTACAGAGAGTTTGCTGAGGTCTAGCAAACTGCTCATGTGTGCCACATGCAACTCAGTCAAAGTGAAGAATCGACAGTTGACGTATGTGGAGTCAAAACGCAACTCCAGCCAGTACGAGACCTTTGAAGACAGTGAAGGCCCCATGGAAAGTTTCATTTATTGTTGGTCAGAAAATTGCTAAAATTACCAAGATAAGAAGTGCGACGCCACAACTTAGCATAGCGCCGTCATTCATATAGTACAGTAATGCTAAAGGCAGTGACCGCCAGGTACAGAAAGCGCAACAAGCGTTGACAGCCAGATGTTCAAGAACACTGTGAGGGGAAGCAGATGGACACAAAGGAAGGCTAAAGGCGGAGAAAACCAGGTACAATGCAGAAGGTTGAGAGTGGTGAAGAACAAGAGCAAGAGACAAAATCACTACTCACTGTTAAAGAAGAAGATGGTTCCTCACCACCTCGAGGTTGGGCACATTGGTCCAAGCACTAGTCAGCAGGCTGATGCTCACAGCGGTGACACCGGACCAGAAGACGCTGTCGTCAAGTGTGGCCTCAACAGCATATAATCCTGGCAGCAGCTGCAGAAAACAGCACAAAGTATGATGCTGCCATTTTCTTAATATCGCCGTCTTCATTTGATACCGCTAGAAAGCAGAGTTTTGGCACCCAATGGACTGCTTGGATCGAAACCTTTGATGATTTCATTGATGCGCTAGAAATAACCAATGACAAAAAGATCATCAAATATCTTAAGTACATAGCAGGAGAAGGAGTAAAATAAGTGATAAAGAAAATACCACAGGTGGACAGAGTATCTTACCAGGATCCCAAGGTGGCATTGAACCTCAAGTTCAATCCAATGCGAAATGTTGACTATGAAAGGTACATCTTCAATCAGGAGAGACAGAGATATGATGAAACGATGGATGAATTTATTTAAAAACTTGAAATGCTCATCGAACACTGTAAGTTCAACAAATTCAATGACGAAGAAACCGGTTGTTACAGAGTCATAGATGGTTGCCTGTCCGATTCCTTCAGATGCTGAATGCTGAGAGAAACGCTCAGTCTGGAGCATTTGCTCGTGGCGGCCAGAGCTGAAGAACGTGCTTACAAACAACCTGCTAAAATGGAGGCCGGAGGAGCCTAGAGTGAATCCTGTTGAGAATGAAAAGCAAGAAAAAAACTCAAGGTAGAAGGCTGCAAAGTGATTATATGTAGAAAAAGAAGCTGTGTTTTCGATGTGGATTTTTCTTTCAACATGAAGGTAAATGTCTCGCCATTGGGCAGATATGTGAAGTCTGCAGTAAAGAGAACCATTTTGTAACAGCTTGCAAAGCAAGAAAAAAAGTGAGTGCGTCACATTGTGAAGACAAAATGGCTGCCAGTGTGTCACGTCGCGATGGCACAATGGCTGCCAGAAAGTTCTAGAAGCATTCCAGTCACGCCCACCGAAGTAAACAACAACATCAGTTGAGGCAATGTAGAAACTGAAAGAGGCCAATTTTCATCTAATTCCTCGTCGAAAGGTTCTTCGATGTCACTGTCGAGCGACAGTGAAGAGGATGGGTGTGCGATGTTGTTGTTGACTACTAAAAGATGTGAAAAAAACGAAAAATCACAAGGAGGGACAGAGGGCAGATAAAGGTCCAGCACACGCTCCCCAAGGTAAATGGGAATCCGAGAAGGTGTGCAGTTCCTGTGGGAAGGTCAGTCAAGAAGTTCCTGAAGGGATCGAGTCTGGGGGATCTGATCCTTCAGGAACAAGAGCCTTCACACACCCAAGGGGTGTTATGCTTCGTCATAGGGCAGCTCCTCGTTGGTCTGGCGCTAAAATGCCCAACAGGCCCTGCGAAGGGGCTCTTTGCCGGAGTTCTTTTAAGCTGCCGTTGTGAATTATGGGTGTGGTGGTGAGGGTGTGGTGAGTGAGTAGAGTGGTAAGTTTAAAAATAACTCATAGGAAATTTGTCTGGACAGCAGGATAGCATGAGGTAGTTGCATGAAGTGCTGTTTTGTGAGTGGATTTGCTTGATGGATTACGAATAAAGATAGTGGAAAGGTGGGGAGGGTCCCAACAAGTCCCTGTCTGCCAGGTGAGAGATGACCATCAACCCAGACAACTACCTGATGGGCCAAGATTCTTTAATGACTTTGCGGCTAGTTCCCTCCTGGCAGAGGGCTTGCACCTTTTTTGTGGAGGGTTGTAACACTGCAGGTGTTCCCAATCCTGCATGTTAGCATATTTAGAGGTATAAACATGCTTCTAAAGCTCTGTACCTCCACACATCTCTTGTTGACAGGGTGCATCAGTGCAGTGGAGGGAACATCTCACCCTGGCCACTGAAGCCTTCATGTTCCTCCTTTAGCTAGTGGCTGAGGCGGCTTGACAGAGATCAGTCACAGATTACTTGATTTACAGAACAATTGTGAGGCAGACTGAGATACATCAGCCGTAGTGCAGGCAATGCCCATCATGTGCCTGGGAAAGCCTAACTCGTACTAACTGTGCGTGCCAGTATATACAAAGTCAGGCATATGAAGATAGAACTTTCAGAGGCAGCAGCTTACCAAGGAAAAAAAATGACATACCTAAAAGGTGCAGAAACCTATTGCTCAGGAGCCATTAAGGGCAATGACTTTTCGTATGTACTACTCGGCTACCTTTTTTGGCAAGATTGGAATTAGAATCAAATAAAAAGCAGCTAGTAAGTGCGGGATAAAAAAATGGATTGGATATTATCGGGGGAAGTATAGAACTGCCCAGTCACATGGTATAATTACCAAACTGCAATATGGTGGTAGATGTATATCCTTTGCAGCGAGCAGCAATCTCGGATCTGTTTCTCTTTAATAAACTGCTTGATCATGGGCAAATCATACTCTCCCTGTGCTTAAATCTACTGATCTGACAATATCTGTAAGCACTTGGAAACATGCTTAATGGAAGAAATAAACACAAATATCATATTCTCAGTATAAGATCCCATCATATGTTTCATTCACTCATTCAGGGCTATTTAATAGCAGGTGGGTGTTTATGCGTATCAGTAGTGCAATGAGCTCTGAGCAGCTTCTTGGGCAGCAGCTCGTCCCTCCAGGCTACGTACAGACACTGTTACCGCTCATAAGGACTGAAAGAGTGAGAGTTGCTTCTCTTTTATGAGGATTAAAAGTGGTTGGAAACCAAAATGCTGGACTGTGGGTGTCTCACAGTGGACACCAGCCCTGATTGCACGACAACCCTGCAAAATATGAGATGTAGGCCACCCTAGTACACACATTTGATTGGCTCTGATGGCCTAGCTGTCACTGAGACAGAAAGCCCAGGAAATAACACTCACACTGTCTCTGACACTCTCTTCCTCAAGAGGTTTCCTTCTGTCTCATGCACTCTTGAACTTTCTATGCCAGAGACATCCTCGCATTTTAGTCATGCACTCTTTTGCAGACACACACTGCTCCTCAAGCCTTTCTGTCTTTCACACACTCAGACACACTTTTCTATCACTTATTGAGTTGCTTTTGCTGAGCTGGCTTCAGGAGGACAGGCCAGGAGGACGCCACTATGCAAGGATTCTATCATGCCATGATGGAGATGGCCAACCCAGCAGGGACTGGTGGGCTGATATCGCGCCTTTAGTTTTTAGGTCTCGCCTAGCGACGCAGCGCATGCGCTGCACGCTCGGCGAGATCTATTGTTGTCGGTTTTCTTTTGGAAGTGGGGTTGGTGACCGCCCTGTCTCCCTTAGGCCCCGCCCACCCGGACTGGATATTTTGCTCGCGCACGGCACCAGTCAGTGCAGGCAAGAGCAGTGGCTCTCTCTCTCGCCTCTCAGTGGGTCAACACTCCCCAGAAAAGCCCTGTCAGCTGTGCACGCCGGGCACGGACCTATCAGATCATCATCTCTTCCTGTAAACTTCGCGTGACACCGCGCCATGGCGGGGGCAGCCCCAGGCATTTTTACCTGAGAAAGTAATAAGTTCTCTGTAAGGGGCACTCCGTTTTCAACAAGCGTCTATATTACACCTGAGCTGATCACAAGTGGCAAAGCGCCCACGAAACCACCGACCACGGGACCAAGCATTAGCAGTCCATGAAACCTGCTGCTACAAAGAGATAATAACAGTTTGTTGGTTTGTGTTGTCGTCCTGCTTGCTTCTGATCTACATGCGGCTGCTTGGTGAGCCTGACACAGGGTTAATTAATAGAGGCCATGTGTTTATTTAGAATAATTAACAATTGTTTTCCTTGTCTTAAGCAAGTCTGTTATCACTACAAGCATGATATATTATAAATCATGAACAGTAATTTACTATTTTTACATTTAAATGTTCACAGAGGGTGGTGGTGTCCGAGGGCATGAATAGTATGTATCCCCTCTCCTTGTGTTTTACCTTGCAGGGTACTTGCACAGAGCTTGCTTCTCAGAGTATTCAATCACTGCTTCCTTCATGTGACTGTTTCGTTAGAATAGCAGAACGAAGGTAAATAACAAAAGGAAAAATGCTGTTTACAACCTCTCCCAGCCCAAGGATCTTCAAAGGCTTTCCTGCAGGTGACAGGCGTCTCTAGTGAAGAGCTGTCCGGCCTCGGCTGGCAGCGCTCAGGGGAGGGGGCATTCACTGCGCCACCGCCGCCGTTTTAGGGCAGCCTGGAAAGTATGGTTGGTGGACAGCAGAACATTGCGTTCCACTGGAAACCCAATAAAGTCCAGGGATTCCTTGGCAGTTTAGTCTAGCGGCATGGGCATGAACAATCTTTTTAAAATCACTCATTTTCTCAAATGGCTAACCCAGATGGAATCACGGATCGAAAGGAATCAGAACTGCAACTTCTCAGCTCAAAACCACTCCTAAATAACATTTTCATCACCGTTTTACCTAGTATATTGTTTACTTTTTATTGCATTTTATGTAACGCTACACAAACGTGGTTAAATAAATACTATCTGACGGTGGTGATTCATTTTCAATCCCTAATTTTCAGCCAACATCACACTACTGCATGTATGGCCCTGCACACCCTAACACACCTTGCACCCACATTTAGAAACCTATCACAGAACCCAACGAAGCACCCAGGTGCTTTGTTGTGTGAGAGGGAGACAACAGGAAAGCCCAATATGTGCACAGATATATCACTTTCCTGCTCTCTCTAGCGCTGGCGCAGAATCATGCTGCCTAGCGCCATGCATCCACCATGGCACCATAGTGTCTGCGTGAGTATAGCATAGGTTTTGTACTGAAAGGTAATACATCCAGTACAAAAAAGCATTCTTAACTAACTTTTAATCACTTGTGCATGTGCTGTACAGTGCAGCACACATGCAAATTGCGAAAAGTCAGGAGAAATAAAAACATTTATTCTTTTTATGTAGAGCCTGGGCAGCGCACGCTCTGCAAGCCATGCTGTATTGAAGCCCCGCCCACTCTCCGCCCATATTTGTCATTGGCTTGTGTCATTGTCCTTCGTAAATGCTGGCTTCTGATTCGTTAATAGGCTTGTTAGTCCCTCCTTAGTACCGCCTTGCCTTCATTTGTAACCTCCCATGAGGACTGGCTCTTTTGCTTCGGTTGTTAAACGGTATGTCTTATTTACTTTGTAAGCACTATTTTCTTTAATGGTTTTTCCTACTGCAGGCACGATATGCTTTCCTGCAACGTTCAGCACACCATGCGCTTTTACAAAAAAAAGCATTTGTTTGTCAACTTGACAAACAAATGCATTTTTGGTAAAAGCGCCCCATAACACACTTCCACTTTAATAGCGGCCGCTGACCTTTCTTTAGACATGGTTCGTCTAAAGAAAAGGGCGTGGCCTCTATTAACGTGAAAGTGCAGCATGGTGCACTTGTAAAAAAAACAAGCATTTGCAATGCAAAAGGCCTTGCATTTTAGAAACTTTGACCTATTGGTATTGTAAATGACAATGCCTTTTATTATTGCAGGTTTTTTAAACACAAATAAAAGGCATTTTCATTTACAATGCCAATAGCTCAAAATCTCACAATTGCGAGACCTATTGCATTGCAAATGCTTGTTCTTCTTCACTACAGTCTGGTGGGACTCGCTCTGTATTTTCCCATTCCTTGCCACACGCAGCACAGCTCAGGAGGCTGAGTTACTAATTGGGCAAGAGAAGTACTCCCATGATGCATTTGAGAGAAGGAACTCAGACGGGCCGGAGTCCCATATCTGAATTTTAAATTTCCCAGAGCAGGGCTATTTAAAAGTGTAAGGGGGAGGCTAGGGCACAGAGGATACTGTACACACAGCAGCTTTAAATAGTGTTTTGCAGGCGCAAAAACAGTGTTTCCAAAGCTTCCCTTCCCCGCAAACCCGCCCCCTTCCATGACACTCTGTTCGCCACACAGTTCAACAGTTCAACGTGAATGAGTGTCAGAGGAGGTCGCTGCCTCCCGCCTGGAGAGCTCTCAGCTGTTTTGGATGTGTGCTTTGAAGCAGCTCAGCCCTTGAATTTCATCTTTGCCAAAGTACAGACCATGCATCTGAGGGACCCAAAAGTATTGGGGCAGGAACGTGTGCTTTGTCAGCATTCACGCATCTAATACAAGCTGTATAAATGGGAACACTGACATAATATCGGTGCACACAATATCGAAACACAAAACTATCCGAAAATAAATATTGTTAGCAAAAATGTTGCCTTCCTATATTTAACTAATAAATATATCGCCTCACACCATATCGACTACAATAATATCGCCCAAATTATTACATTATCATTAATAAACATAACAAAACCTACATTTTACGTTACACAAATAATTACAAGAAACATTAAACAACATATTTGAATAAAAAAAATATATTACATAACCAAAGTAATTATACTTCACCCCAATAAAATATATGACTAAATACATAACAATGTAAGCATAAAAAAATTAAAGTAAAAACATTTAGAATGCAATTTTAATATATATATATATATATATATGTATACGTATGTATGTATATATAAATATATTTTCTGCTCCCAAGTATCACCAAAATGATTGCATTTTGTGATCATGATCGATTTGATCACAATAATTTAAAATCACAATTTTGAGGTGTAATCGTGACAAAATGGAAATACACTTGTACAAAGACACAAGCCCATTCAGGGCATGATGAAATTTTCTAAATCTCACGTTTGAATTTTTATCTTACGTTTGAATTTTGATTTTACAACAATGTAATATCTGGATTTGCGTTATGGGACTGCAACAATGAGTTCGGTATTGCATGTTCCAAGATGGCCGAAATGGTTTTTCAAAAGGACGATCAGTCCCTTTTTGATGTTGTTACCTCGCAACCACTAATGAATTACTAATTGTATTTAATGGCGTTGTCTCCGGCTGCCGATCTATATTGAGAAAGGCAGTCGCCGAAATGCGTCTTGTGATGGTGTTTTACTGTGCCAATAAACTTGGTCACACAGTCCCCCGTGAGTGCTGTACTTTTTGTACAATGGAGCCGTGATATATAAATATATATATATATATATATATTTGAATAATATTCAAAACTATTGGACTACATATTAAACATTATAAATAAAATCTAAATTAGCATTTACCATAGAAGGAGATAACTGATAAAAAGAATTCAAACTAAAACTAAACTAACAAAAAAAATTAAACTATAAACAAACTCTTTGTTTCAACTACGTTTTTATTGAGTTTGATCATGACAAACAGTTGTCTGTTAGCAAAATGTACATACAGAGAAAATGTAGTTGAAGCATGTAAGATAGTAAAGTCAGGCGGTGTAACAGTTGAGGCAAACAGTAACATTAATATATATATATCTTGCCAACCTTGCAAGGAACAACCTATGAAGGCTTAGAACCTACTGTGATCTGGTGTGATGTGGAGGATGGCAGTGAAGGAGTAGCGAAGTAATCGGCTTACACTCGCTTTGGAAGGGGAGCACTGAGTGAAGGATAGGAGCGTGTTTGTGAAGGGGAGTACCAGTTAACAGGTAGGGAGGATGGCAGTGAAGGAATAGCGAAGTAATCGACTTACATTGGCTTTGGGAGGGAGC
The DNA here is from genome assembly GCA_963921515.1 of Calotriton arnoldi. NCBI lineage: Eukaryota > Metazoa > Chordata > Amphibia > Caudata > Salamandridae > Calotriton > Calotriton arnoldi. The sequence goes on from CAWUFW010000023.1 coordinate 5,954,337, forward strand.
ATCTGACTGAAGGATAGGAGCGCGTATGCGAAGAGGAGTACCAGTTAACAGGTAGGGTCGGAAGGTGTTCAGGGTGGGCGTTCATCAGATTTGGCTTCAACTGCAGACAAGTAGCCCTACCAGTCATGGGGCAGTGCAGGACACTTGGGTTCCGATTAAGACGCCAGACTCACGGGGGCGCAGGAGTCGGGCGTTTGGCCCGCCACAACCCTGCCGCAGCTGGCAGGGAACCGCCACTTCCTGTCGGTGTTGTGGAGGTGGAGAGGCATCCATATGCTTGGAGGGACTGCCGCGGTCCCGCCAAGCATATTAGAAGTTTCCTCTCCAAAGGGTTTTCATGGTGGTTCCTCCTCCATGAAAATCCTGGCGAAGAGGAAACAAAGGGGGCCCTAGAGGGCCCCCTGGTGCCTCTGCGCCCTGTGGATGCACACAGGGGGGCATGTTGTGCCCCTCTGTGTGCATGCACACCATTTCCTGCACAGCATGGACTTTTTAGTCTATGCCGTGCAGGAACTGTTTTTGGCGTTCCCATTGCAGTGGCCGTTTTTAGAGGCACTGCCATGGGCACACCAAAAAAAGCCCGCCAGACAGGAGGAAACGCCTAATCTGGCAGGCGGCCCAACCACGGCTTATGCAGTGCGGCGGCGGGGCAGACCCAACGCCGCACCGCCAAAGTCATAATCAGGCCCTTAGCGGTGGGGCCAGGTTTATGTGGTGTATTTAATTTGGCCAATATGTCTACTTCTACTTTCAAGTGCTTAAGCCAGAGTGTTATTAAGGGGGGCAGTGAATGATTTCCAGAATAGGGCTATGCAGCACTTAGCAAGCACGAGGGCTAAGTCAATGAACCTATTCAAGTTCTTGTGATTCTTGGTGGACTTTGTCAACCCCAATGACCAGCGCGCAGCTACCTTGGTTAATTGCCTGCCCTTTATGTTTGCTATTGATGGAGCAAGGACTCACAATGAGACTTGCTCGGAAGCAATCCTCTCACAGTATTAATTAATTTGTACTAAAACTCTGTAATGTCTTTATTAATAATGTGCAAACACAACATTTTTATCCAGAAGATGCTTGCCTATGTGTTTTCCACTAATAAGTAATCCTTGTCTAATCCAAAATGGCCGCTAAAGCGCGGGAACTCTACTGCGCGTGTCAACCATGTCACGTGGTATGACGTCTTTCTTTGCTTGGAGGGAATCTTTTGCTTCTGCGCAGTATATGCTAAAATGGCCGCTTAATGTCCTCACATGCTAAAGCTTTCACATTGCTGCAATTAATAATGTGGTATTCTAACGCTACTAATGCGGGATAGACATTTATAATTAAATGGGAGTAGAGTTGAAGTAGGGGGTATACAGTGAAAACATTCATTTTTGATTTTAATATGTTTCTTCTTTTATTTCTATTAGTTCGTAAAGTGGGCCTGGGTTAACTAAACGGCAGCTCAAGAAACCACGTGATTGGCGCATGCGCCCTGAAAACTAACAAAGGAAAGCGATGAAGTCAACTTGGAAGATGTCCAAGGACATGACCCGCTGATCACCTTCACCGTTCATCTGAGATGTCCTACAAATTGATACATTTTGTATACACTTTGTATTCAAAATTGTCGTGAGATGGGTGGGAAATAAAGCAAATGTATTAATTGAGAGGGGCGGTATTTTAAAACAATGGGCTTAAGAAAATTGAACTAAATTGACATGGTGTGAGGATCAACCCCCTGTCCCTGTCCAATCAGAAATAGTGGGCCCATAATATTGAAACATTAATGGGAGGTACATGGGCATAGAAGGGTATAATAGATATAGAATTAGTTAATTAGTTAGCTTAGGAGCGTAGAGAGAGCTGGTGGCACATAGACTCAGATGCTGCCATAGACGAGAGCTGATCGATTACAGACTGAACTGCTGTCCAAAGAGATCCTGAGGTGGGGGCGGCGGACTCTAATAGAAGAAGACACTGAAGAATCGAGGAGGAACGAAGTGTCAGAGAGGGGAACGACGCAGGCGTCGTTGGTAGAGAGGTCTCCTATCCTGTCCTGAACCTGGTCCGGAGGTCTTGGTCTTCATCCTTCTTGGGACCCATCTTTCCAACTCCTTGGCCAAGGGGTTTGGTTTTCACACCTTTAGGTAACTATAAATGCGTAATCTTTAGTTGTACTGCTGTCTCTATCTTCTCCTTTCTGAGGGACCGTCATTTGTGATTAATAGGTGATTATATAGTATGCTTCCTCCTTGATATGCGATTAAGTATTATGTGATTTGTAATTTACTCTGCTAAAGAATTTAGATAAACGTTTTAAAACTTCCTGAGTCAGTGGTTATTTCAGGTGGTTAATGAAATTATGTATTGTATGATCTCATTTCAACCCCAATTATCAAAGGTCCATTGGTAAGTCATTACTCTTCAATCAGAAAAGGTAATTGGTAGCAGGGATTTGATAAAGAGTACAACTGATTCCCACCAGCGGTGATTATTAGTTAGCGTGAATGAATGGGCCCAGGTGAGTATTTTGTGTATGAATGCTTGTTGCTAGTAACCCACTGGATCAGTTTTCTGGCTATCAGAGGATGGTTATACTTTGTTAATTGGGTAATGAGAATTTTATTTTTATGAACTAACATCCTTTGTTTTTGTTTTTTTTAAAGTTTTGTTTTATGTTGTCTAGAAATCCCCGGGGAATTTGAATAGCGGTTGGTAAGTGGAAGCCATACTGCAGTGAGGTTATCTGTCAGGCAGAAATAGTACTGAAAAGTTAAGCAGGGCTATCAGTACTTGTTAGGGACACTGTGTGTGTGTGTGAGTGACAGCAAGGGAATACGCTGATGAAAATTTGATGTTATATCACCTAGAAAGGGTAACATTGAAGGAGTAGCAGGTATTTCTGAAGCTTACGTGAAGAGTAAACGGAAGGGTTTTACTCGTAGTGTATGTCTAGTAAACGGAAGGGTTTTACTAAGTGTGAGAAATCTATCCTTTTCAATTTAGGGAAACTGACAAGATAGCGAATGTTTTTATGTTGTTATTAAATTTAATAAGAAGCGTTGAGAAAATAAAGTTTTGCATACGATTTTTGTAAAGGGAGGGTCAGCTGTCGGAGTAGAGTTGACGTCACAAACGCCGCGCTGAGATTGGTTGAAAACAGCGAGCGTGGAGCAAGCATGTAAAGGAGGGGTCAGTAGTCAGGAGTAATACTGATGTCACAGGTGCCTCGCTGGGATTGGTCGGCACAGCGAGGGACAGAGAAGCGCAGATTGTAAAGGAGGGGTTGTCAGATAGAGTGAATAGACGTCACAGAAAAACCGTGCTAGGATTGGTTCCGAAACAATTGTTAGCTGGAATTTGATTGGTTGTCAGAATAAAAGCCGAAATATTAGTGGACAGTGTAAATTACATGTGGAAACGCGATCCGACTTTAATAGGAACACGTCCAGACAGGAGATTCCTAGGTTTTGCAGAATATAATTCAATACATAGATATTTACCCAAAATGTACGGAGAAAAGAGAAAAATGTCATTCTTACAAAAGATTAAGAATTATTTTAAGAAGGATAAGCCAATCAAAACTAGGGAAGAAATTATCATTCCACCAGCAAAAACGCCCGCCTCATTCATGATGATGGAGAGGGGTTATCATACTTGTGTATGGTTAGATAATTGGATAGAATATACAAAAGATGACGGAATATTAGCTTTCCCAGAGAATGGTACTTTCAATGGGAGAATTCTTCAAAATCTAAGAATGAGAATGAATGAATTAGAACCCAGACCAAGATTAACGCAGTACGAAGCCCTAGAAGAATGGGAAACAGAGGCATTTGAACGTGATAGACCCAGGAGCAATAGGGGTTATAGGGGATTTTTCCCTAGACACCAAAATGAGACAAGAGAAAGTCAGATGAAACAGTGGAGACGAGCGATGTTTAGTGAGGGTTTGTATCCAGTATTCATGACAGATGAGCCGTTAGGGAGTAAATGCAAAGAAAAGACTAAACATATGACAGGGTTTGGAGAATTCGAAGATGAATTTATTGAAGAAATATTAAAGAACCCTCCACCATACCAGGAAGGGTTGAGTGGATGTTCCCCAAGTGCACCAATTTTGAGAACACCATTGGTACCTCAAGTACTGCATAATCCACCAGTTAATAGGGTACTTCAGGATAAGGAAAGAGAGGCTTTAGACATAAACAGAGCAGAATTGATACAGAAAATAACACAGTTGAATGTACATCCTGATTCCCTGACCATACTTGTAACCATTGGTCCCGTGGTCCCTTTATATGGTGACAAAGTAAATTGCCCGAAGCCTTTAGCTATGCCTACACCTGTGGATATTCCTAAACATGAAGCTGTAATAATTGATGATCATATCAGCGATTGTGAATCTATGATTTCACTAATGGATTTGCCTATTCGAGAATCCGCAAATAGCACCCCCAGAAGAGTCACACCTAGTTGCTCAAAAGATGTAAATATAATAACATCTTCAGGAACTAAAAGTGCAACAGTAGTAACTCCAGAAGACTTAGAAAGATGGGCACAAGGAATAGACAGACAAAGTTCACCCCCAAAGATTTTGGACATTTATAAATTAAAAGGCGAATTAGAAGAAATGATAGCAGGCAATGTAGGAGTAGATCGTTTAAATACCTACAGTGAAGAAGAACTATTGTTCGTATGTAGGAGCATAACCAGAAATGTAAAAATATTCCATGAAAAGTTAACAGATTTGGCTTCAGAGATGGGAATTGAAATAAGGAAGTCAAAGGTACTACAGAGACCATACCGAGCAGAATTTACTGACAAAGACTTAGAAAATATGAATACATCTGGTAGAAAATTACAAGTTAAAGAATTAATGTCAGTATTCCAGAAATGGGGAGAATTGGATAAATGGAAAACTAGATGGACAAAGAAAAAGGAAGAAGCACGTTCCCATAGAATGACAACTGAGTATTTATTGAAGGAAACAGGAAAAGTAGAACAGATGTACCCGATGCGGGAGGTACCAGGAGGAGGTTATGTTCATTTCCCATGGAGCAGGCAAGACATTTTATCATTTACAAATGATTTTCCAAAATTGAGAGAAAAACCAATTGAATGGTACAAGCAAGTTGAGAGGTTTGTGAAAGTTTCAAAGGTTTTGTTAAAGGACCTAGATGGTTTGTTTGACATAGTGGTACCTGCCGATTTATGGACGGATTGTAAAATTACAATCGACTGGCCTAGTGAAGAGTATCCTAGGGACCCAAAGACAGGTGCCCCGTCAAATGATGTAATGAAAAAGTATCACCAGGTAATAACTTATTTGAAAGGGAAAATACCACCAAAAGAAACAGATTGGGTGAAAATAGACAGAACTACCCAAGAAGCAAGTGAATCGGTACATGCCTATTATGAAAGTCTGTTACAGGTGTTCAAACAGTACAGCGGTTTTGAAGATATTGGAGACAAAAATATGAGTCAGTTTGTCTATCGATTTGTTTATGGTCTAAAACCAGAGATTTGTCAGATGATTAAGCAACACATGTTATGCTGGCAGGGAAAGCCTATTTATGAAATTTTGAAATATGCTAAATATTGTGGAGATGACATTGAGGATAGGCACAAGAAACTACAAGAGAAAGTGATGTGGGCTCAAGTGAAAATGGCTGAGCGACAGGGAATTAATTTAGATAATCCAACAGAAAGTCAGGGAAAAGAATCCGGAACGAATGGTGACACAGGGAACGGTGGAAAGGTAAGAGGACAAATGAGTAGAGAAGAGGCTAAAAAGAAATTTCCTTGTCATGGATGCGGAAAGTTGGGACATTGGAAGAACGAATGTAAAAAGATTCACAATAATAATGGCCCAAATCATAATTTAAATCCACAGACGCAGAATGACTCACAGCAAGGTGTAAATCCTCAGAGTCAGTTGCCACCTGCCCCTATACAGGGTAATGTAAGCAGAGCAAAGCACGGTACAGGCGTCGGATATCAAGGAGGAAGTGGTAAGAATGAATATGTAACTTCACAGTTTCTTTTAAAGGATGATTTTAATCCATATGATTATCAATGACAGTGCCTAAGAGAGGGGGAGAAGGAGTGCGTACTTGGCGCAGCGGTAGATCAGTCAGGTCCATATGTTGAAGGGAAAGTAAAAGGTAATGATATCACTTTTCTTTTGGACACTGGTGCTACCCGTTCTACTGTAAGAACAGCAGACATCCCAGACCTCCCTCTCTCTGGAGAAGCTATCCAAGTTGTAGGTGTAGCCAATCAAAAGATTAGAACTCCCCTTACTGAGCCCATGGAAGTAAGAATAAGAAACTTCCGAGAAATGCACCAATTTGTGGTGTGTGATTCCAGTCCAGTAAATTTACTGGGCAGAGACTTACTGTGCAAAATGAATTGCACTATTTTTTGCACACCAGACGGTGTTGCAATACAGACCCCGGATGAAGATCATGTTTACAAATTCATGATAGCCAAGCAAGGTATGGAAGTAGATGAGATGTTCTCCTTGATAACAAAAGACGAATTACCGGAAGAGTTAAGAACTACAGTGAGGTCTAAGGTATGGGATTTTACTGAGAAAGAAGTAGGTCTCATGGCAAAAATAGACCCAGTGAAGATCACTGTAAAAGAAGGCGCAATTTTCCCAAATACCAGACAGTACAAAATGAGTGCAGAAGTAAAAGCAGGAGTTACTGAGGAAATTGGCAGAATGGTGAAACAAGGCATATTAAAAGAAGTCATGAGTAGCCCTTGTAATTCGCCAATTATGGGTCTGAAAAAGCCCTAGTGGAAAATATAGGATCGTTCAGGATTTGCGGAAAATTAATAAAATTGTGGTACCTTGTTGTCCTATAGTACCAAATCCTGCAGTGATCCTATACCAGATACCATGGAATGCAGAATGGTTTACTGTAATTGATCTGTGCCAAGCATTTTTCTCAATTCCATTGCATCCAGATAGTCAATATCTGTTTTCGTTTAAATTCGAAAACCATGTCTATGTGTGGAATCGTGTTCCTCAGGGGTACACAGAAAGTCCCTCCATTTTTAATCAGCTACTGAAAAGGTGCTTAGAAAAATTAGTAATGCCCAGGAACTCAGTCTTGGTGCAATATATAGACGACTTGTTAGTCGCATCAAGAACTCATGACGATTGTGTTGCCGACTCAATTGCATTGCTAAATCATTTGGCTGAGGAAGGACACAAAGTGTCAACTGAGAAATTACAATTTTGTACAACAGCAGTTAAGTATTTGGGACACCAAATTGAAAGAGGAAAGAGAAGAATAACGTCTGAGAGAATAAAAATAATTAAGCAAATGAAAATGCCAGTAACACAAAGAGAGGTGAGGATGTTTCTAGGGATAGTAGGATACTGTCGACAATGGATTGTAGGGTTTTCACTACTAGCGAAGCCTTTAATTCAGTTAACCAAAAAGAAAGCAAAAGATCCAGTTGAATGGGATGATGAAAGTGCCAGTGCCTTTGTAAAATTAAGAAATGCTTAATGTGAGGCACCTGCCCTGGGTATGCCTGACTATACAAAAGAATTCACACTGTTTTTCTATGAAAGAGAAAGTTGTGCACTTTCAGTCCTAACCCAAAGACATGGACTAGACAGGCGTCCTATAGCATATTTTTCTGCTACATTGGACCCAGGGCTGCAGCATTGCCAGCCTGCTTAAAAGCAGTAGCTGCTACCTGTATGAGCATTGAACAAAGTGAGTCAATAGTAATGGGACATCCTGTCAAGGTGTTCGTCCCACATGCAGTTGTAATCCTGTAAACAAGAACTAGAACTCAGCATCTCACACCTACTCGGATGACAAGATATGAGCGAATAATTCTAGGAGCTGAAAATGTGACCATAGCTAGGTGCACAATTGTAAATCCTGCTACATTATTACCAGATCAATATTGTGAAGAAGTTCAGGACGACACAGAACATGACTGTTTGCAAGTCACAGAGTTGTGCACCAAACCGCGTCCTGACATACAGGAAATGCCTTTGAAAAACCCAGACAGGGAGCTGTTTGTGGACGGCTCATGCCTAAGGCATGAAGATGGCAAATTGAGTGCTGCCTATGCTATATGTGAACTTTCTGGAATAGTCGAAGCATCCTATTTACCAGGAGTCAAATCTGCACAAGTAGCTGAATTAATTGCTTTGATCAAAGCCTCCAAAATTGGGAAAAATTTAAAAGTAACCATATTTATGGACAGTCAATATGGGTACGGGGTTGTGCATGATTTTGGCCAACTGTGGATGTAGAGGGATTTCATGACTTCTTCATGATTCCCAATCAAAAATGGGCAGTTTGTAAAGGAATTATTGGAGGCAATACAATCACCAAAAGAATTGGCAGTGGTGAAATGTGCCGCACACCTGTCAGGAGATGACTGGGTGGTAGCCGGTAACAGATACGCAGACCTAATTGCTCAACACTGTGCCAGAAACAGATTGGCAAAAAACAGAAAAGTCGAAAGGATGGGAATCAGCTGCCAACTTATGCTATGTTCAACACCTGAAACATGGAATGATGTGAAACGATTGCAGGATGATGCAGAAGAGAGTGAAAGGGATGTTTGGATGAAAATAGGGTGTACCCGAAGAACAGATGATGATGTATGGGTATATTCAGATGGCAGACCAGTCATGCCTGTCTGCCTGATTTCACAAATGGCCAGAATGTATCATGGAGACACACATGTAGGGAGAGATGCCATGATCAGACTTTTCAGACAAAGTTGGTACAATCCAAAATTTAGAGCTGCAGCAGAGAGTCTTTGCCAGAGGTGCTTAACTTGCCAAATGAATAATCCAGGAAGGAGAACAGTAATTGGTTTGGGAAAAATTGGAAAGGCAGAGTGTCCATTTGTGAGATTACAGTTAGATTTCATTCAGTTACCACCATGTAAAGGACTGAAATATGTACATGTCATATTGTGTCTGTTTTCAAGGTGGGTGGAGGCTTACCCTACCAGGAGGAATGACAGCATAACAGTTGCAAAACTGTTGTTACGAGAACTCATTCCACGGTTCGGTTTCCCAGTAACTTTGGAATCAGATAGAGGAGTCACTTCAATAACGATGTAATTTGAATAATCTGTGAAGCATTTAAAATTGAACAAAAATTGCATTGTGCGTACCGCCCAGAGGCTTCTGGAGTGGTTGAGCAAATGAATGGCACAATAAAATCAAGATTGTCAAAAATGTGTGCATCCACATCGTTAGATTGGCCAGATGCATTGCCTCTTGTCTTAATGGGACTCAGAAGCATTCCTGATAGAAATACAGGATTGAGTCTGCATGAAATCATCATGGGAAGAGCGATGAGACAAGCCCATGTACCTGGAAATAAACTGCTGAACATAACTGATGATATGGTTCTAGATTATTGCAAAGCATTGGCTGACCTCGTGCGTTCTGTCTCTCACCAGGTTGGAGAAGACGCAGTTTCTAGGCAGCCTGAACAAGAGCATGATCTGAACCTGGAGACTGGGTGGTAGGGAAGCATCACACCAGAGAAACGTGTTTATCACCCAGGTGGGGCGAACCTTGTCAGGTTATATTGGTTACAAACACAGCGGTGAAATGTGCAGGCTTGCCTAATTGGATTCATGTAAGCCACACCAAAAGGGTGCCAGCTCCTGAAGAAAGAAAACCTCAGACAGAATCAATAGCTGAGGAAGCTGAAGGTTGGACAGCTGAAGAATCCCAAGTGATAGATTTGGGAGCAGCTGAAGAAGAGCAACCGAGCACAAGTCAGGACTGGATACCAGTGGTTGATATACCTGAAGTCTTCATCAAAACAAGAAGTAGAGCTAGATTAGACTAAATTAGTGAGGACCAGATAGGCGAAGAAGAACCAGCTCAGGATAGGGAGATTGAAACAATAAGAGAACCTGAGCAGACCCAGATAGGGAAAGGAAATTGGGCTCAAATTGACAACGAAACAACAGAATTTGAGCAGGGACAGACAGGTTTAGAAGAACGCGGTCAGGAAGTACAGAGTGCAATAATCCCTGATCACAACCAGTTAGGACAAGAAAACACGTTCAGGGAGAAGAAAACCAAGAAAACATCGAACAAGAAAGCATCAAGCATGAAAACGTCAATCCTGAACAGGGCCAGTTAGCAGAAACTCACATTCAGGCAACTGAAGAAACAACAACAAGACCTGAACAAGAGCAGATAGAAGGGAAAACTAAAATCGAGGACAAACAAATTGTGCCACACCTTGAAAATAAAGAAATTATTGATTCGGAAAGTGAAAATACAGTGCAAAACAAGAGAGTCAGAAAAGGTGATCATTGGCCTAGTGTGATTAAAAGAGTAAAATATCATATAGCAACCCGAAGTGAAGACCCAGAACAAGTAAATGAAGTAACAAGCTTATCTGGACAAACAAGTGGGACTGAAAAACGAAAAAGCAAATGATTGAAACTCGTGAACACTAAGTTTAAAGGTCCTGATTGGACTTATATAATCCTCGAAGACTGTGAGAGTTCAGAGTCAAGTGAAAGTGGGGACGAAGGAACAAGTGCAGAACTGACTTATGAAAAAGAAGTGAAACCACCTTGATAACGTTAAAGTCTTGAAAGGAAAAGAAGAGAAATCTTCCTTGTCAACAATAGCTGACGACAGAGTTTCTGGGAGACCGAAACGGAAATGTTGTAAAAGATGCTGTGCTATATGCATATGTAGCCTGGTAGTGGTGCTTATAGTGTGGTTAGTTGTGATTGTAGCAATTCCTTACCTTATGATAATGGACAAAAAGAATAACAACGATACTAAGGGAAGGATAGATAACATGAAAGGTGATAGAGTAGAAATAGAAGCAGAGGATGAACCAGATTTTCATCACGTAGTAACAGATAACGATACTAGTTTAAATGTTTTTACTTAATTATTGTTTCAGTATGTAGATACAATGGAAGTTAGTGACTGTTATGTTTGTATGAAGTTACCTGAATCAGTAGCAGAAGGTCTAACATATCATCATTTGCCTTTAACTTATGGCATATCATGTAGTGTACTAACTAGTTTATTTTATAGAACAGGGAAACTTCAGTGATATTATTCAAATATAGATGTGATATTTTCAGAGGTTCCTTTTCGAAAGAATCTGAACCCAGTGCTTAGTAGTAAAGACGCACAATTTATGGGAGAATTTTTCTTAACAATGAAGTCGATAGACATAACACATGCACATAGAAGCAATTTAACATGTTTAATACGTGAAGAGGAGAAGATATTTTTAAACTTAGTTGAAGATAGAAGACAGAATTTCCAAAAGAAGGCATCTGAGCATAAGGCTCATCTTCCACCTTGGGCTGAGAAAGAGGGTATTTATACACCTGGCAAGGCTCAAGCTGCTATTGCTCTAGATTTTGTAAAAACAGGGAAAATTTGTCTTCATAGGTTAAAGAGTGAATATAACAATGTTTTTATTGGTACCAGTGAATGTGAACATAATTTCTTAATTCTTGGAGGTTGGGGACTAAAAGGAGGAACAGATTCAGTTTTTCCTGGAATCTATTATGTGTGTGGGAATAAGGCTTACTTTAGGCTTCCTGCACGGTGGTATGGAAGTTGTTATTTTGGAATAGTTTTTCCAAAAGTATACCACGTAAAAAGAAACACTGGGAGCAATGAAAATAATAGTGAATTAACACGTAGTAAAAGAGCTAGTTTTTCAGAAATTGTAGGTGATATATTTGGTGCATTGATAGCTTCAGTGGGAATAATTCTGAACTCAAGGAAAATATGTAAATTGTCTACAGTGGTTGATCGTTTATCAACGGATAGTGCTGGAGGATTTCAAATGATTAATGAGGAGATGGTTGCGATTAGATCTATGGTTATGCAAAATCGACTTGCTCTTGATATAATATTAGCAAAAGAGGGCGGAGTCTGTAAATTGTTGAAAACGAAACATTGTTGCACATATATTCCGGACAAAAGTGCAGAAATCGGAACATATATAAAGAATATTACTAAACTTGAGAAGGAACTGAAACCACTGGAAGTTGATAGTGTATGGGAAAGATTGACAACTAGCATTGCGTCAATTGGTACCTGGTTTACTAATGTAGGGAAAGGACTTATAGATCAAATAATAGTACCCTTAGTAGGGATAGCAATAACAGTATTGTCAATAATGATATGGTGCAAATGTTGTAGAAAGAAGGAAACATATAGGGTGACAGGAAGAGGCAAGAAAAGGAAATTGGATGAAATGGAATTAGAAGATCTGAGAAGTGAAATTTATAAGAAACTGAAAGGAGAAGATAAAAATAGACAATGTAAAAATGAAAATGTGACAGATATATGTTAAGTTGGCATCTGATTATAGGTAGTTTTGATGGCTCAGAAAAGCCATCAGAGAGGGGATTGAGGGAGCAAGGACTCACAATGAGACTTGCTCTGAAGCAATCCTCTCACAGTATTAATTCATTTGTACTAAAACTCTGTAATGTCTTTATTAATAATGTGCAAACACAACATTTTTATCCAGAAGATGCTTGCCTATGTGTTTTCCACTAGTAAGTAATCCTTGTCTAATCCAAAATGGCCGCTAAAGCGCGGGAACTCTACTGCGCATGTGTCAACCATGTCACGTGGTATAACGTCTTTCTTTGCTTGGAGGGAATCTTTTGCTTCTGCGCAGTATATGCTAAAATGGCCGCTTAATGTCCTCACATGCTAAAGCTTTCGCATTGCTGCAATTAATAATGTGGTATTCTAACGCTACTAATGCGGGATAGACATTTATAATTAAATGGGAGTAGAGTAGAAGTAGGGGGTATACAGTGAAAACATTCATTTTTGATTTTAATATGTTTCTTCTTTGATTTCTATTAGTTCGTAAAGTGGGCCTGGGTTAACTAAACGGCAGCTCAAGAAACCACGTGATTGGCACATGCGCCCTGAAAACTAACAAAGGAAAGCGATGAAGTCAACTTGGAAGATGTCCAAGGACATGACCCGCTGATCACCTTCACCGTTCATCTGAGATGTCCTACAAATTGATACATTTTGTATACACTTTGTATTAAAAATTGTCGTAAAACGGGTGGGAAATAAAGCAAGTGTATTAATTGAGAGGGGCGGTATTTTAAAACAATGGGCTTAAGAAAATTGAACTAAATTGACATGGTGTGAGGATCAACCCCCTGTCCCTGTCCAATCAGAAATAGTGGGCCCATAATATTGAAACATTAATGGGAGGTACATGGGCATAGAAGGGTATAATAGATATAGAATTAGCTAATTAGTTAGCTTAGGAGCGTAGAGAGAGCTGGTGGCACATAGACTCAGATGATGCCATAGACGAGAGCTGATCGATTACAGACTGAACCGCTGTCCAAAGAGATCCTGAGGTGGGGGCGGCGGACTCTAATAGAAGAAGACACGGAAGAATCGAGGAGGAACGAGTGTCAGAGAGGGGAACGACGCAGGCGTCGTTGGTAGAGAGGTCACCTATCCTGTCCTGAACCTGGCCCGGAGGTCTTGGTCGTCATCCTTCTTGGGACCCATCTTTCCAACTCCTTGGCCAAGGGGTTTGGTTTTCACACCTTTAGGTAACTATAAATGCGTAATCTTTAGTTGTACTGCTGTCTCTATCTTCTCCTTTCTGAGGGACCGTCATTTGTGATTAATAGGTGATTATATAGTATGCTTCCTCCTTGATATGCGATTAAGTATTATGTGATTTGTAATTTACTCTGCTAAAGAATTTAGATAAACGTTTTAAAACTTCCTGAGTCAGTGGTTATTTCAGGTGGTTAATGAAATTATGTATTGTATGATCTCATTTCAACCCCAATTATCAAAGGTCCATTGGTAAGTCATTACTCTTCAATCAGAAAAGGTAATTGGTAGCAGGGATTTGATAAAGAGTACAACTGATTCCCACCAGCGGTGATTATTAGTTAGCGTGAATGAATGGGCCCAGGTGAGCATTTTGTGTATGAATGCTTGTTGCTAGTAACCCGCTGGATCACTATGTGAGTTTGTATCTCATCCCAATAAACACTCATAAGTGGACAAGACCACAGCAATTAATAAATATCGGCTGCTGCTGTGGAACAGCGTGGACAGGTGTCAACAACCCCTAGGAACATGCAGCTTACCCATATAGGGGTCAAATAGGTATGGTGCAGATATTTAAATTGTGTATACTTTAGCATGGCGTTTATGGAAATGCACTTGATAATGCCTAAGCACTGCTCCAATTGTGTGTCCGTAAGGTCCTGGCATAGCGTTGTTTCCCTGTATGTCCTCAATAATGTAAATGGTTGGTGCCTAATTTGCCGTATGTCATTGTATCGGCTGGTCACTGGGTGCCTGGCACCACCGTGTGTGAGGAGGACCTGTAGTAGAGAGGACGTCATAGGAGCATCATGAGTCCTTTGCCAAGTCTGATACAGTAGACTAGTTAGGGCAGAGTAAAGGAGGAAGGTCCTTGGGGGCAAGTTAGTGGCTTCCACCAGATCTTCAAAAGGTCGGAGCACATCCTCTGTGAATAAGTCCCCCCATGCAGTTAGGCCCGCCGCTGTCCTTGAACGCACGTCATGGATGGAACATAAGCTTGCACGACTCGGTAGTGCCCAAAGCGGGAGTTATGGTGCATATGGGATTGAACTAGTACACCGGGTTGTGTAGATTTTACAGCAGGTCTTTGCTGGCCTCATGAGCATATTGCCTCCCCTTAGGGACCAGCACATTAGAAACCAGCAACCATGTCAGTATGTTGGTCGAGCGGGAACCCTCGGACCACCTCCCCAGTTCCAAGAAACCGTCTCTGTCCACCCAACGCATTGACCACTGAAGGTTGGCAGCGGCATAATAATATTTGTAATTCAGGGCTCCAAGGCAACCCTAAGAGACCGGAGCGTCCAGTCTGGAAATCAACGTTCTGTGTCTGCCAGGGCCCCATATTAGCAATATCATTAATTAGCGCAGCTCTCTGAAGAAGCCTCTGCCCAACACAACTGGGATTGCTGGGAAAAAACATATCAGATTTGGAAGAACTAGCATCTTGGAGATTGCTATTCGCCCCATAGGTGTGAGTGGTAAACCTGTCCAAAACAGAAGGGATGCCCAAATCGCCAACAGAGCCCTACCTAAGTTACCATCTATCATATCTTTCTTATTGTGATACACTCTGCCCCCTAGCTATTTAATAATGTAAATGCACCATGGGAGGGGAGTGACGGGGAAAGACAATCTTTGAGCATTGGATAGCTCTGTAAGAGGGTATAAGCACCATTTATCCCAGTTCACCTTGAGACCCGAAATGTCACCGAACTTCTCCAGTAAGTCGATGAGGTGTTGTAATGTCTGTCCCTGTTCTTTGTGGTAAATTAAAGTGTCCTCTACATACATTGAAATTATATGTGCCATCAGCCATCCATTAGGATCACCCAATCTGGCCCCCGAGCCCACAGCATGCAAGCCAGGGGTTCCATAGCTTCGGTAAATAGTCAGAGACCGTCCTACCTTTTTTCACCCTGGCCATTGGGTCACTATATAATATTGCTATCCAAGGGAGAAATTTGGATCCTACCCTCATTCTACAGAGCACTTTCATTATGTAGGCCCACCCTAAAGTATCAAAGGCCTTCTCTACGTCTAAGGAGGCTGTCCAGGGGTGAGTCCCGGAGGCTTGCATTCAGTCGGTTACCATGAACAAATGGCGTAAATTCAACAAGATGTTCCTCCTGGGAATGAAACCATTTTGATCAGGATTAATCAGCATTTGTACTATTGGGACCAGATGGTTAGCTGGGGAGAGGATGTGGTCTAACGGCTAGGACGGTCGACCTCAAATCTGGGGAACCGGGTTTGAGTCTCGGCAATGACGCTCAACATCCTGTGATTCTGGGAAAATCACTTAATCTCCCCGTGCCTAACAAAAATGAATGTGTCCTTGTGTAACATAACTGGTGCTCATGTAAAGCGCTCTCATATCCAATACCTTTGGGTCAAGTTTGCGTATATAAAACTCTGGAAGAAAAAAAACACCTTTCCCAGGATCTTATAGTCAGTATTCAGTAGCGACAGTGGGCGGGTCTCTGTCAGCCTGAGGAACGATCAAAACTATAAACAAACGTAACCAATAAAATCACACAAACAATTAAATCAACAATATAAAAGGCACACCTGTCCCTCCCCCTATTACTCCTTCCTACCCGCTCGATGTGGATCTGGGTAGTTGCCAAAGCGAGGCTAAGCCAATTCTGTTTTGGAGGAGGCTCAGAACTACTCCTGAATTTACTAACAACGCAGAAGCATTCCAGGAGGCAATTAGGTTGGATAGATTTCACAAGATTGAATGGTGCAATAATATTAGAAAGATGCTTCGATCTCTAGGTCTGATTGCTCATTGGGATCTGCCACTGCTCAAGCCAATTCCCTCAAAAGAACAAATCAAAAAACTAAAATGGTATTAGGTGTTGCAGAAGGAGTCAGAAAATGTTTCCAGAGGTTCCCTTACTTTAAATTGTGTGCAGTTCAAGTATAGCCCTTTATTAGAAGAATACTTGAACTCTATCTCTAACCCCCTAGATAGGAAGCCACATGTCCAGTTAAGGATTGGCTCTTTGCCCCTTAAGACGTTTTCTGCAAAGTGGTGTCCACAATCTGCCCCTTCTTTGATGTGTTCGAGTTGTAAAAAAGCCAAAGAAAGCATAGCTCATGTGTTGTTTATTTATCTTGCTTATATTAAGTCAAGAAGATGCTGGATCAGACCACTTTATCGATCTCTGGGCACAAGGAATTGCCTAGTGGCTATGAGGATTTTACTTTCTGATTGCAGACCCCTGTATACATGTGCCATGGCAAACTTTTTGGGCCGGATGTGGCTAGTCACAAAGCTCTAGCAATTGCTTAGTTATCTTGTATCGTAGTAATTCTAGACACACATCAGTACCGATTTGATCATTTCTTTTGAGTACTACCGAAGGGGTATGAATGTGCCTAACTACCATCTATTCAATTAGGAAATGGAGTATTGACATTATATGTAGCCTCATATCAAGTACATCTGGGTGACAAAGACTGGTTTCTTTGTTGTCCTGAGTGCTAAAATAGCAGAATATTCAATACTGAAGAATGATTAGGAGTAGTTTGCACGTAGCACTTTATTTGAATAATTTCAAACCTGTCACTAAAGGGTCAAGCGGAAGAGCTTATTTGTTGCTAGAAATGATCTGTGCACTTTGAGGAGTTTACTTATTCTAGCCTCTCGATTGTATTCCTATGCTAGTAGATAGTGATGAAATTGATTTTATGATTTTGTCTGTTCTATCATTATTTGGATTTTATATGCATATGTTTTATGTTGTTTTTAAGGATGTATTTATTCTGAAATAAACATATTTGAAATATTAAAAGGCACACAAATGTTATCAACCAAATCCAGGAATCTCATTTAATAATATCTTCCTACTGAGGAGGAGACTTCATCAACTTCCTAAACATCAAAGGTTGCATTTTAGAATATCAACAGAAGAAATATCTAAGAACAAAAATGCCAGGACCTAATATCGACACCCAAATAGTGTCAAGGTAGGTGTATACAGGTAAGTGTAGATTTAATATTTAACTCCCATCAGCATACTTTGAAGGCATCTATATCATCAAGGTTCCTATAAGTAGAATGAAGTATGTTGATGTTTAAGTCGCAGTATTTTTCCACATCAATATCTTTGCTAGGATTCTGGTGGTATACTGCTTGGAAAGGTCTCTGATGCTGAGCCTGTTCAAGAAAGCTTTTTCCAATCACACTCCTCTTTAGCGAGGTCTTACTTGTCTCCCTTGCAAGCAGATCTGTGTGTGATGCAGAAATGATTATGCCTCCTACCTAGAAGATAATGATGCCATTCTTCTCCTTGGCTGACATGTGCCACCCAAGAGACAATAACAGGCTGTGTGTCTTTTGCTTCCTCGCCCTAAGTGCACCGGGTATGCCCAGACGTGGGACCCGGGCTCACTGTGCCCTGGAATCAAGCAATCCTGGCTGATGAGGGGTGAAACCCCGAAACCGTTCCTAGGATGCTTGTTTCTGGTCCAGGGAGGACCTGGCTTGGCAGTTCGGGCTGGACTGTTCCCATGAGGCACAGGGTCAAGACTGATTTGCATATGGCCAGGTCTAAACTGGGGTGGCATGGTGAGCAAAAAAATTATGGATTTAACCCAGATCTCCTGACTGGGGGTGAATGTTTTAATTTGTTCTGCATTCCGTCTATCAATTGTGTGTCTTTTGTTTATCAACCAAATACTTCAAAAACGACAAAAGCTGCAAGACGAGGAAACTCTCCTGGATTCTCTGGGCAGAACCTTAAAAAAGAAATATACATCTCGACAACTACCTTGCAAAGCACGTAAAATTTATATTTAAACTACAACTTACTTGTAATTAAAATTAGAATTGTAAATAGCAAATAATTAGCACAACACACCCCAACTTCTATCTCTTTCCATGTACTTACTAAAAAAAATACTACAACTTCAAAAAGTGCTAACCTGCTAAAAAACAACACCAATTGCAAACCAGAAAAAAAGACATAAAAAGTAAGGGCCTGAATACAATGCCGGTCGGACCGACTTCCGCGGTCCTTTCGGTGGCGGTCCGACCGCCGAGGTCTCGCCGGAAGCGTTCTGTTCGAATGCCAGATTACGATGCATGGCTCCTGTACGCTGAAAGACCGCCGACTCCGACAGCCTTTCTCCGACCACCGAGCTGATGGTCGAAGAAGAACAGCATCCATAAGGCAGTACAGGAATCTCCGACTGCAGTCTAGATTACGATGTGGGTTTCCGATGACCCGACTGTGGCAATCCGACTGCCTGCCTCTAGTCGTCGAAAATGATGGATTTGGGGTGCATACTGACACAAATCAGCTTCTCCCCGACAGTCCCCGGCATGGATCCCTTCCTCCAGGTCCCCCCTACACAGCAGCAGATGAACCCTAAAGGCTACAACCCTGTGGGCCCCGGAATGCAGGTAAGTCTATAGGTGGCATGTATCCCCATTGACTGGATTGTGCACAAATTGCCACACTCCAGCAATGGGGTACATGGTGCACAAGGCATATCCTCACATATGTCAAACATATGTATAATTAACATGTTTCCTGTTAGTTTGCACGCACTTGCAGCAACATATTCGGGGATGAGACCTCCGCAGTAGCAGCGGTTGCAGCTTAATATGGCAGGGGGAACTTTCCCGGCCTCGGTGATCAGAATCAGATCGCGGCTTCGGCGGTCAGATAGTCAGTCCGACCGGCATCGTAATCTGACCCTAAGTGTAATAAATTATTATAAAATAGAAAGTCACCCCAAAAGCACTTAAAACAAAACCTAACAACCTAAACCTCCACAAAATATCGATAAATAAACATTTAAAATTGAAATGACACTCTGTTTTGCTTCCAACAGAAAAGAAAGTACCTGCTCCACATTACAGCACCACCAATGGAAAAGCTGCAAAAGTATGAAACATCTCAGAAGAACATACATGTAAGCATAAATCAAAAAAGTAGTGCATAATTTTATATGTAAATAATAAACCTATAAACATTTTACATTTTTTATTATTTATACTATTACAGTAATTTCAGACACAATGACAGAAAGAGAAGGATACATAACATCCCAGAAAGGAACGAATTTATTGACGGCATAATTATGAGTTTGAGGTTACGATGACCGGTGGTCCGACTGTCTGATTACATTTAGGGCACCGCCGCAACCAACAGGGATCAGAGATCCCTGGCGGTGGTGCGGCGGTCTGAGGGCTGCAATATGCTTGGTGGTGCCCTGCAGCACTGTCAAGCATATTACAACTTTCCTCACCGCCGGCGGTCTCATGGAGGTTCTTACTCCATGAAACTGTGGTGAGAAAAGAAAGGGGGCCCTACAGGGGCCCCCTCTTGGCCCTGTGCATGGGGGTGCATGAAGGGGGGGCACATGTTCAATCAATCAATCAGGGTTTTTAAAGCACGCTACTCACCCGTGAGGGTCTCAAGGCACGGGGGGTGCGAGCAGCTCCGTAGGTCATTTGAAGAGCCAGGTCTTGAGGTCCTTTCTGAATTGGTACAGTGTCGAGCTTCTTCTGATGCGGTGGGGGAGTTCATTCCAGGTCTTGGCCGTGAGGTAGGAGAAGGATCTGCCACCCACTCTAGCCCTGTGGATGCGGGGGACTGTGGCTAGGGCTAGGTCAGCAGAGCGGAGGTTTCTCTTGGGGGCATGGAAGGAGATTCGTTCGTTGAGGTATTGGGGTCCGATGTTATAGGGGGCTTTGTAGGCGTGTGTGAGCAGTTTGAAGGTTATTCTTCTTTCAACAAGGAGCCAGTGGAGGCTGCGGAGATGTTGGGTGATGTGGTCATGTCGCGGGATGTCGAGGATAAGTCTGGCTGCGGCATTCTAGACTGTGTAGGGTTAGTGGAGGAGTTGATTCCGGCATAGTGGGCGTTTCCGTACTCCAGTCTGCTGGTGATGAGTGCATGGGTGAGGGTCTTCCTGGCATTGGGGGATCCATTTGAAGGTCTTGCGAAGTATGCGGAGGGTGTTGAAGCAAGTGGAGGACACAGCGTTGATCTGGCGGTTCATGGTGAGTGAAGAGTCGAGTATGATGCGGAGGTTGCGAGCGTGGTCCGTTGGAGTGGGTGGGTTTCCTAGGGCGGGGGCCTACCAGCTGTTGCCCCATGTGGAGGGGGTATAGCTGAGGATGAGGACTTCTGAATTCCCCAAGCTGAGCTTCAGGCAGCTGCTGTTCTTCCAGGTTGCGACGTCTTTCATCCCTTCTTGGAAATTGCGCCTGGTGATGTCGGGTTCCTTGGTGAGGGAGAGGATGAGCTGGGTGTCGTCGGCGCATGAGACTATGTTGAGTCCGTGTTTTTTGACGATGGTTGCGAGGGGGGCCATGTAGACGTTGAAGAGCGTGGGGTTGAGGGAGGATCCTTGGGGTACTCCACATCTGATCTCTGTCTGTTCGGAGAGGAAGGGCGGGAGTCTTATTCTTTGTGTTCTGCCTAAGAGGAAAGATCGAATCCAGTTAAGGCTGTTCCCTGGATGCTGGTGTCGTGGAGTCTGGTGGCTAGTGTGCGGTGGGAGACGGTGTTGAAGGCTGCTGAAAGGTCCAGGATGATGAGGGCTGCTGTGTGGCCTTGGTCGAGGAAGGCGCAGATGGCATCGGTGGCGGCTATAAGGGCGGGCTCGGTGCTGTGGTTGCTGCGGAATCCGGATTGAGACGTGTGTAGGATGTTGTTGGTTTCTAAGACGTGTTCTAGCTGGGTGTTTACAACTTTCTTGATGGCTTTGGCGGTGAAAGGGAGTAGTGAGATGGGCCTGAAGTTTTTGAGATTTGTCGGGTCTGCGGAGGGCTTCTTGAGGAGGGGTGTGACTTTGGCACATTTCCAGTCATCAGGGAATGTGGCGGTCTCGAGGGAGCAGTTGATAGTTCGGGTGCGATGGTGGTGGCGGCCCTGTGGAAGATGTGCAGCGGGAAGGGGTCAGTAGGTGCTCAGGAGTGGATGCTTTTCATTGTCTTTGCTGTGTTTTCTGTGGTGAGAGGGATCCAGGTGAGGAGGGTCTCTTGGATGGCGTCGCTGGGGTGGGGGGTGTTGCGGCGGTGCCGTGGTCTTGGTCGTCGAAGTTGTCGTAGAGCGTCTTTATCTTGCGGTGGAAGAAGGAGCTGAGTTTGTTGCAGAGGTCTTGGGAGGGAGGGACATCTGTAGTTTTGCTGTTGGGTCTGGTGAAATCTTGTATGATGGCGAAGAGTTCTTTGGAGTTGTGGGAGTTGGAGAGGATTCTGTCTTGGATGAAGTTTCTCTTTGTTGATTTGATAAGTTGGTGGTGTGCCGTGGTGGAGGCCTTGTAGGCGGAGCATGCTTCTGGGGTTTTGCTGTTTCACCACGTTTTCTACAGTCGTCGGCAAAAGCGCTTGGATTCTCGGAGATCCATGGTGAACCAGGTGGCTTTCATGTTGTGCCGTCTGGTGGTGTTCTGGAGGGGGGCGGGAGTGTTGGTGCAGTTGTCGATCCAATGGTGGAGGTTGCTTGCTGCTGTGGTGGCGTTTGTCATAGTAGGGATAGGAGTGCATCTGAGGGCGGAGGTGAGGCGTTCTTCTGAGACTTTGTTCCCGTTTCTGCGTGCAAGGCGTGGCGTGCGCTTGTGTGCGTTGGGTTTCGAGAAGGAGAAATGGATGCAGTGGTAGTCTGTCGAGCGCGGTTCCGTGGTGTGGCTGAAGCGAATGTTGTTTCCTCTGGCGAAGATGGGGTCAAGTGTGTTTCCTGCCATGTGTGTGGGGGTGGAGATAAGTTGATTCAGTCCTATGTTAGTGAGGTTCTCCAGGATGGCGGTGGTGTTGGGATTGCTGAGGTTGTCTAGGTGGAAGTTCAGGTCTCCGAGCAGTATGTAGTCCATGGAGGCGAGGGCATGGGGAGCGATGTAGTCTGCGATGCCATTGGTGAAAGGGGAGCGGGGTCCGGGAGGTCTGTAGGCGAGTGTTCTGCAGAGCGTTGTTCTGGGGTTGGGTTGGATCTGGAAGTGGATGTGTTCCATGAGGGGCAAGGCAACGTCAGAGTTGGTGGTTGTTAGTCGGAGGGAGCTTTTGTGGACAATGGCGAGGCCTCCTCCGGGGCGGTTGGGGCGGTCTTTCCTCAGGATCTTGTATCCATCTGGGATGGCAGTTGCGATGTCTGGAGCGGTGCTGGCGTTGGTCCAGGTCTCTGTGAGGAAGGTGACGTCGGGTGAGTGAGTGTTGAGGAGGTTACAAATTTCTATGGCGTGCCTGTGCATGGAGTGTACGTTGAGGAGGATGCAGCTCAGGGGCTTGTGTGCAGTGGCGTCCGGTGGGTTGGGGGTGGCTGTCTGGGTCCCGAGGTGGGTGAAGGTGCGGCGACAGTGTCGGCAGGAGATTGGGCCATGGATGTTGCTCGGCGTCGAGAGTTGGCAGTTGTTGTTGCGTCCAGGGTTGAGTGCATGGAGAGTGCTGGGGTCGTAGTAGCGGGGGGTCAGGGGACCAGGGTCCCTGGCCCTGGTCACGGTTGGGTCGGGGACAGGCAAAGACGGGCTTGCCTTTGGCGCGCCAGTGGCGCGGCCGCACAGCAGCCGCCATTAAGTAGAGGTTGGGGGGAGGTTGAGCAGCTGGGAGGCTGGAGCGGGAACACACTGGGGGGGAGGGGCCACGGAGGCAGCAGCAGCTGGAAAAAACAGGAAAAAGAGGCAAAGAGAGAAAAAGGCAAAGAATAACAATAAGGCAGAAGAGAAAAGGCAGAAGAGCAAGGCAAAAGAGAAATGCAAAACAGAAAAGGCTGACACCCACAGAGCGGACTAGCAGAAGAGCAGGCTCTTCCACTAGACCACAAGGGATGAGGCGTAGGCAGGAGCCTGCGGGGGGAGGAGGGCCTCGAACACCTACCTGGGACACAAGAAGGCGCTAAGGGCAGTGCCTTAACAGCGGAGCTGCGCGAGGGGAGGTCAGAGGTCTTGCTCTCCTTGGCGCGCAGAGGGCGCCATTAAATAGGGGTTGGGGTTAGAGTGAGCAGCTGGGAGGCGGGAGCGGGAACACGCTGGGGGGAGGGGCCGCAGGGCAGCAGCTGCGGGAAAAAACAGGAAAAAGAGGCAAAGAGAGACAAAGGCAAAGAATAAAAAAAGGCAAAACAGAAAAAGGCAAAACAGAAATGCAAAACAGAAAAGACAGAAAAGGCTGCCACCCACAGAGCGGACTAGCAGAAAAGCAGGCTCTTCCACTAGACCACCAGGGATGAGGCGCAGGGATGTTGTGCCCCCCTGTGTGCATGCACCCCATTCCTGCATGGCATGGACTGCACAGTCCATGCCGTGCAGAAACGTGCACTGGCGGTCCCGTGGCGGTGCAGTTTAAGACTCACATATGAGCCTTTAAACTGCACCGCCGTGGGACCGCCATGCCACCCGCCAGCCACACCACGATAATACTTGTAATCTGGCGGGTGGTCGGACGCCATGTTTGATGGTGTGGGAGCGAGGCAGTGGCGTAGCAGCCAGCTCCCACACCGCCAAACTCATAATCGGGCCCTAAGTCACACTGACTACATCTACAACCAAGAAAGTACATTGATGGAAAATGTTAATCGGAAATGTATCAAATATTATTCTAATGCATGCTGTGGGAGGGCCACTCCAAAAGATGATGTTGTAATTAATGTATTGGGAACACAACCACACTCCAAATATGACAGAAATAGAAGTAAGGGATGCAGTACTGGATATAAGAAAAGCAAGCACCAGCTCACAGGAGCCCACAACCAAAATCCTAACAGATATACTCCCTAAAGTCGCTGAACACATCACAGGCCAACTACCACCTATACACATTTAATTGAACAAACTAAAAAAGTCACCTGAGATACTCCTTCTACCATTAGAAGATACCAAGATAAAGAAACACCTGAACACTTAAAAATTACACATAATGAGGAATCCTTCCTGTTATATGACAATTTAAACAATTATAGCCAAATACTAATATTTTCTACACCAGAAAATGTACTAAAACTAAGCCATTTTCAAACCTGGAAGATGGTTGGGACCTTTAAAATGTGTCCCAAACCATTCACTCAGATATACACCATACATGGGGAATATGAAAAACAACTACCCCCTTTTATATATGCCCTACTATTAAATAAACACTCTTAAACCACATTAAACATAAAACAAATAACTACTACCCACAAAAAGAAATCATAGACTTTAAACAAGCCATTATTTAAACCATTAAACAATGTATCCCCACACAGCCATACAAGGCTGTTACTTCCATTTCAATCAAAGCATATGGAGACACCTCCAACAATCTGCACTAAGGGCCTTATTACGACTTTGGCGGTCCGACTGCCCAACACCGCGGCCGCCAGGAGACGGAAGCACCAGGGGTCTACAGACCTCTATATTACTAGTTTACAGCAGTGACTGCCGTGTAGCTGCGGAGATTTTGCAGCAGTGCTCATTATTTCTCCACATGTATCGATGCCTGTGTGAGCATTTCAACTGCATATGTGTCGGATGCCCACAATTGCATGATACATGTGGAAAAGTACAACCTACCCATTGCCAGAGTCGGGCTCATATGTGGGCAGTCCAGGCTATGGGTATATGGTACAAAAAGGACTCACCTTTACATCGCCGCAAATAGGGTCATAATCCTCAAGGTGAAGTTGCAGCTGTGAAGGGGGGACCTGAAGAAAGGGATACACGTCGAACTCTGACCGAAAGAACAAGAAAGGGGTGAGTGCAGCATTGCGATTGGTCAGGGGAGCCTGGGTGCTTACCAGTCACAACGCTGCATTGCACCGTTGTGATTGGTCAGTGGGGCCTGCTTCCTGTTCCTCGAATTCCACGAGGAGAGCAGCAGCCGAGACGCGGGGCCCGGCGGCAAGGTAAGTTTATTTTATTTTTTAATATTTTTTTTTGCTGCGGTATACCACAGCTAATTTTTTATCAATAAGATTTTGTCCTTTACTACTGAAAAATTACTGAACAAATTTACATCAAACAACAAAATGAACCCTTTCCACACTATAATCTATATTCCTGTGAATTTTCATGAAAATTCATTCAGCCCATGGATGTCAATTCATCAAAATGCTAGGGGTAGCAGAAGTGACATCACATGCACGTTGTCTACCAAGATGACCTCACAGAAAGTGATGTCATATAACCTTTGACCTGGTGACATCACAGAAAGGCACAATAAGTGATCTTTGAACCTGTTTGGATTTACAAGAAGTGATATCACTGAAGTAAAAAAAAAAACTACAATAAGTGATAATGGAAAAAGGACAGCCATCATAGATAAACAGAAGCTACATTATAGGCCAGCTTCAATAATTGTGACCTTAAACATAGCTTGAAATACCCAGGCACAGCCTTGAGTGCTCAGGCACAGCCATGATTTGGTAACCACAACTATCAAATTCCTAGATACAACTATAATGTTCTTAGAAAAAAGACTCAAATGCTCAAATAAAGCCCTAAAGCCCCGGCAGAATGTTTACATGCAAAAGCAAATCAAATATATGCTCAGGCATAACCTCATATGCACAGTGATGTCTTATAAGAAAATAATAATTAAACAGAGGGTAGCCCTGGGTGGAAAACAAGTACAGCCCCCTATCACAAGTCTACACAGAGACTCCACAGAACCAGTCCCAGGCAAACATGACTCATTAAATATGCACATACTCATCTAACACACAATTCCCAGTTCTTTGCCATTATTCCGCCAAAACTATCTGCGTGCACAGGAAATGTGGATGCCAATTCTGGGAGAATTTGTTTTAGTTTATTAACGGATTTGTGTGGCCAACATAGGTCCAGGAGTTTTTGATCTCTGCCAGATTTTCAGAATAACAAGTAGGTTGTATTTGGATTAATTCCATGCAAATATATTTTATGTGGCTGGTATGGATTTGGTATGGGTCCAGCATGGCTGGATCCTGGTTAGTCAATGTATTCTAATTATGATAGCAATATATGTAGCACCAAGTCACTGAACCACCTTCACACCTAAATCTCTCTCTCTCTCTCACTTGTGTGCGCATAGACACCCCTCCCTTGTGTGCACATAGCTTGCTGGCATTTATGTTTACTAAGTCACATCTCACTTGTGTACATGTGTTGCCCATAGGTGTGTACCCGTAGGTCATTCTCTTACCTGTGTGCACACAGTTACATCTCACCTGTGTGCAGCTAGCTCCTTCTCACCTGTGTACACCTTGCAATTGCTTATATCAACTACATCAAACAAACAGCGCTCACCGTTGTCAACATAGAAATCCCTCACCTATATGCCCCTTGCCCTAACCCATGCATAGTGCTTTTTAAAAGTTATACTAAACATGACAATCCATGTACATGTTCTTTTCTCAAATGAATTACATTTCAAAGCCTAATGTGTTAAGGTCTTAGACTGAATTAACCCATATATGTAGTCAAAATGAGTGACACAATGGCTAAAATTAATTTATTTTTGTCATGTAATCTCAACAGTGATAGAGGAGGATGAAACTAGATGAGAGAGAACAACACACTTAAGGAAGAGGTGGAGAGTAAAAAGAAGACAATGCCTGGGAGGAAGGGACAATGATGGAAACGAGATAGAATGTAACGAGAGAGACAAACAGATGAGAGAGGGGTGAAGAATAAGAGAGAATGGCAGTGAGAGGAGAGAGACAAAGGGAGAAGACTGGGATTTGAGGAAAGAGGAAGAACAAGGGACACAGAGAAACAAAGGGAAGACAATATGCTGACTTAGAAGTTTGAAGAAAAAATGCAGGAGGGAGAGAAGCAGCCAAGGGCCTGATTTAGAATTTGACAGCCGGTACTCAGTCATCAGGTTATAGGAGGACATTACCTCTGCCGTCCTGATGGACTACTGTCCATTGCATTTAGAAATGACAACTGGCCCAGCGGTCGTCTTTGTCCAAAGTTTTCTGCCAACAGAGGGCCCAGAGTTACACAGAGGGAAAATCATTGAGGTAGCAAGCTGCCAGGTTCCCTGTGTCATGTTTTGAAAGTGTTAGAGTTAGTAACCTTGCATAGGTAGTTCAAGGGTGTTGCAGCTGTTTTAAGGCAATTTCTAGACAATAACAGACCATAAAAGAGGCAAATCCTACTATTTATCTATTTACCATGTTTTGTAAAGCACTGAAAAGTCGCGCATAAATAGAGTGAAAATATGTCAATGTTACATGTAAGTGAACTAAAAACTTTCAGCGGAGTCATCTGATGTCCATTCTCTACCTGTGTCAGTGAAGGACTCTCTTTATTGGTCAGTGCGATAATGCATCATTGGTTTGGGAAGTGCCAGGTTAGACCTATTTCCTGAATTCTAATGATCTAGAACAGTGATACTCAAAGCACGGCCCGGGAGCCCATGCAGCCCTCCTGACCTTCACATGCGGCCCTCCTGACCTTCACATGCGGCCCGCCTGACCTTCACATGCAGCCCTCCTGACCTTCACATGCAGCCCTCCTGACCTTCACATGCAGCACTCCTAACCTTCACATGCAGCCCTCCTGACCTTCACATGCGGCCCTCCTGACCTTCACATGCGGCCCTCCTGACCTTCACATGCAGCCCTCCTGACCTTCACATGCGGCCCTCCTGACCTTCACATGCAGCCCTCCTGACCTTCACATGCGGCCCTCCTGACCTTCACATGCAGACCTCCTGATCTTCACATGCGGCCCTCTGCTGAACCACCGCTCTTGGCTGCATTTTACTTGAGAGAGAACTAACATTCGCAATATATCAAATAAACGGGGAAGTGTTTATTTACAAGCTAACTGAAGTAAAAGAAAAGAAGCAAATAAGGTATGCTGCAGCACATAACTTTAGAAACACATTCATTTTTTAAGACGTTTAAAAATATGACAAATTCTTATCAAAAGGGAAAAATCTGTGTCTCATTAACGTTCAGAAGTGTTTCTTCTTAATACATCAGATTATATCAGTGCATTGAGCAGGATTATTTAAAAGAAACATTCATGACTTCTCCCATCCAACAACAATGCCAATAGTGAACTTAGAGGGAAGTCAGTTGCCATGTCGAACCTTCTGGGTGGCCTGGGTTGTTATTATACATGGACAACACTATAGTTTCTTAAACCAAAAACGAGAAGTTTTTGAACAGTGCACATCCAAACGCATGTATTTCAAGGTGCTCTTACATGTAATAATGAGGAAAAAGGAGGCAAAGTGAAATAAAACTATTGTCAAGTATCACACAATTTAGCCAGGTGGGAAAGCCGGGATTGATTCTAGGTTTTCTGGTCTCACATTGCACAATTCTATTTCATTCCGATCAATAATGAAGTTACTTGTTTTTTACCCTTGACTCTTCCAGGTGCTAGCAAGTAGATAAGGCATTACACAGTATTATCAAATCTACGACTCTCCTAGAGACTGGGGCTTAATTTAGAGGGCTGTATGGAATGAAAACCTTAAAATAGCTCCATGACTCACTGACTACACCATGTACATGCTTCGCTTCCCCAAGACCAACTACGCTAACCTTGCCTCCCCCCCACACCCACCCCCTCCAGCAAAGCCCCACTCGCACCCTCCTGGCATCAATGCAGCCCTCGGGCACGCTGGAGACTATACTTTGTGGTACCTGGGAAAATGTGTGCATGTACCCATGATCTAAAATATTTAATGTCTGACTGGAGGGAATTTCATAATTGTGCCAGTTGTCCAGAGACTAGGTGTCCCACCTTCAAGTTTATTCTTGTAGGGTGGTATGATCAGCTGAGGTACTAGTATGTAAGCATTCACTGGAAGTCTTAGTAGTGTGACAGTGGTGCCTGGTGCAAGTCAGGATAGAAATGCATTGCTAGAGCCCCGTGGAAGTCTTACCGGGATAGTAATACACAGGGAGGATAAAGATGGACTGCAAGAGTCTTGTGGAAATCTTACTGGGATAGGGCAAGGACCTTACTGTGCATCGTGCCGGTCAGGGGAGAGCTGCATTACAGGAGCACTGTGGGAGTCATACCAGTATGGCAACACAAGGTGCTAGTAAGGAGGAGTAAAGCTGCACTGTGAGGGGGCTTTAGAGCCTTACTGGGACAGCAGCATGTAGTGCGGGTCGGGGAAGAGATGCACTGGAAGAGTTCTATGGAAACTTACTAGGATAGCAGTGCTTGGTGCAAGCAAGGTTAGCAATACAATGTGAGAACTGTGGTGAAAACTTAGTAGAATAGGTCTTGGTGGTTTAGGGCAGAGTAGAGCTGAACTGAAGGAGCTCCCCGGAAAATGCACTGGTGCAGCAATACAGGATACAAGTGAGGGTAGAAATGCATTGTGAGAGCTCTGTTGAAGTCTTAATGGGATAGAAGTTTGTAGTGCAGACCAGAGCACACCTGCATCAAAACAGCTCAGTGGAATTCTAAAAGAGATAGTGTAACTCAGGATAAAGATGCATTGTGAGAGCTCTGAGGAGGTCTTAGTCCTAGGATAGCACTGCATTGAACAAGAGAGGGCAGAGATATATTATGACAGCTCCATGGAAATATTTGTCCTGCAAAAACATTGTAGTGTACAAGTGAGGATAGACGTGCATTGTGAGAGCTTCATGGAAGTATTAACCATGGTACAGTAGTGCGTGGTTCAAGTGAGGGTGGAGATGCATTGTGAGAGCACTGTGGACTTTCTAGTCCTGGAAGAGCAATGGATGGTACAAGTTAGGACACAGAATCATTGTGTGACCTGCTCTGTGGAAATATTTGTCCTGTGGCAGCAAAGTACAATTCAAGTGAGGGCAGAGATGCATTGTTAGAGTTCAACAGCAATGCACGGAGCACACGCGGGTATGCTGTAAGTGAAGGAACTTGCTTTGTGTGATTGTTGTCGGCATTGTGATAGCATGAGAATCAACAACCCATACCATTCTAGGTTACGTACTTCCATATGGTCACAATTAAATCTTAACAAAAGGAATCCTGATGTTTCCAAAGAGGAGCTACAAAGAATTTTGCAGATGTAGTTTTACAAGATACAATTAAGAAAGACAGAGCTTGTGTGTTCCCAGTGCCTGACATGAATAGGTCGTACAGTGCAGATTTTACCAATATATTCTGTTACTTGTGGTTTTGTTTCCTCCATTACACTGCAGGGCTACAAGTAGCAGAATACAAAGTTAAGCTTAGACTGAATGAACTTCCCAAGGCTGCCCTGGGATACCTTGGGGCCGATTCACAGAACTAATCTGAGATAAAATCCTAAACTTACTACTTTTCTTATTCACAGAAGGCATTTAGTAGTAGTAAAGTTAGGACTCCTAACTTTACTACTACTAAATGCCACGATCGTGGCGGACAGACGCTGACCCCGGCGTCCCCGTGTTTTCTAGGATTGACTCCTCACTACTAGACCTCCCCCATCGGTACCGACTCGCGGTACACCGAGGAGCATCTTCAATTACTTTCTTTCCAGCCGGCGATGTTCTCTCCGTGACACGGCGCCAGCTTATACACGCTCAACTGACGTGAAATGCTTCAAGGATCTCCTTCCCCGGAATCCTGACTATCTCTGCATTCGTTACCCTGCCCTCCAGGGACACGGGACCGTGTCCTTCTCAGCACCGCTAAAAACAGCAACCCGGTCCTGAAGATGATCCTGAGTCATAGGATCGAAACGTCGTCGACCCCTCAGCGCAACTGATGGCGCATTACCCTCTGTGGTTCAACCAAATTACTGTCTCCATTTTAAAACTTGAAAATTACTGTCGTGAACCACAAATACTCACTGTATATATCTGTTCACTAGTTGCACTTTGCGCCGTTTTCGCTGATTACACATTGTCACTTGCGTCGCCACTTTTTGTGTCACAAACACAATTCAGCACCAAGTCCAATTCGGGTTGTTTTTGCAATTTTTGTCTACAGTGCTGCTACAACTACCACTTTATTGTGTCCTTAAAATATATGATGCCAAGTGCACTTTTCAAAAAATTCACTCAGAGTCTCCCTCTTTCCTTTCATGTAATGTGTTGTACATGCATTTCTAACTGCCCTCACTAATCATACCAGTTGAGATATTGTTGTTTTACCTCACGCTTTTAAAAAGCGAGCGGCGTGAAAAACGGGTGTTTCCTGGGAGAGCGGCGGAATAGACTGACTTCAATTGAAGACGAGGGAGCGGCAGGTAAGTCTTGGGCACTTGCTTTCTTACATGTAGAGCCCGGCTGCGGTGCATACTGTGTGCTTTTGTTTAAGTATTCATGTTAATTGCAGCACCGTCACGAGCTGCGATTAACATGAATACTTCAAACAAAAGCACACAATCTGCCCACAGCCGCGCTTAGGTAACAGAAGAAATTCAGCAGGTCTACAAACACGGCGTGAAAAGCACACAGCGTGTTTGTAGACTTGCTGAATTTCTCTTCTTAACAGACCCGGGCTGCGGGGGTGATTGTGTGACTTTGTTAAAGTTTTCAGGTTAATTGCAGCTCCAGATGGTCGCTGCGATTAACCTGAAATTTTTAACAAAGTCACACAATCACCACGCAGCTGCACTCTATTAAGAAAAGAAATGCAGCAACTCTACAAACACAGCGTGAAAAGCACACGTCGTGTTTGTAGACTTGCTGTATTTCTCTTCTTAATAGAGCGCAGCTGTGGGGTGATTTACACTTTTCTGTGCTTGGCATAGTGTGCCACCCGACTTGTATTTTCCTGTTTCTGTCATTGCATCCAGATATATGATACAACAAGTAACATCATACCCAGGGCTTTAAGTGGGATGAAAAAACTGGGGGTCTCGCAAAGGGGCGTGGGCAGTGTAATTAAGGGCGTGGCTTAAGACACATAAGCAAAAAATCTGTACTTAGCATAGTATACCACCCGACTTGTATTTTGCTGTTTGTCATTGCATCCAGATATATGATACAACAAGTAACATCATACCTACAAGTCAGGACTATTGGCTTTGTCAATGATTGTTAGTTGCATAAGATAAATAAGCAGCAACTATGGCTTGTATGTAATATTGAAAAAGCTTCAACTTAAAGCCCTGGTGACACCACGACAATGTTGCTGCTCCTGAGTTTCAAAAAGAGAAGGGAAATCCAGAGAGAAAATGACTCTCTTTAAAGGATTTCCCTTCCCCTACAAGGCTCACCTGGCATGACGTCAAACCCTAACTTCTCTACTAGTGAGAAGTGAGCAGTGTGAGCACGCGCACATCGATGTGCCTACTGTCACTGCAGTCTGGAAAAAAATGGACCGCCTGTGCCAGGGCACAAAACAGAGCCCGGTAGTGACCCGTTTCGAGGCCCCCTTTAAAAAACTGCTGGTGCTCAGCACCGGTGAGACCCAGCCCACTTAAAGCCCTGATCATACCTACAAGTCGGACTATTGACTTTGTAAGTGGTTGCTAATTGCATAAGATAAATATGCAGCAACAATGGCTTGTATAAATTAAATCCATCTGAATTTGAAAACAGCAAAACTCTCCAGCCATCTTTCTAGTTGTGATGAGGCTGCCAATGACAGAGACTTGCTTGAGTGTCTGTTATGGTCACGCTGGTAGTACAGTTTTAACAACCCCTTTATACAAAATGTGACATTTTACCAAGAAGCAGTTTGACTGTTAATGAGATTCCCTTTTTTGTACTTGCATATATTAGGGCGAAAGGGGGTGATCTTTAGTTCAAAACTCAGCTCTGAAGTTCATCAGGTTAAGCAGACTGTCTTGTGATAGGAGCTTGCCATACATCTAGTAGTGCAGCTTCCGTACTGTGGTTGGGACAGAAAAGTGACTAATGGGAATTCAACAGTTGGCTTGCTTCTAAATATTGTTCAAATTGTAGGGTGATTATTCTTTCCAGGTTTAATGGGGTCAGAAGAAGGAAGAAAGGGGAAATGTATGTGGTATTTCTCTATTTTTTTTAATGTAGGTGTTCATTATGGCAAGTCTGAAGAATAGACTAAATGAACCTTGACCCAGTGAGACACTGATGATGGTAACAGTAGTCTCGAGCAGTGGAGGAGCACAGTCTTTTTTAGGGTCTTAATTATTGTTCTATTATTGTCTTGAGAAACTGACATCTAGAAAGAGTGTGTTTTTTATGCATGATGAGCTGTGACCTGAGCATTCCACGGGACTAGGTGATGTACCAGTGCAGTGATGGTGCAGGTTTTCACAGATCTCTTGTCAGCGTTGTAATGTTGGTCTAAGTTTGTATTTTTTCAAGGATTTGAAAGTTGCACAGCAGTTCAGTGATCACTCTTCCTACCTATAAAAGCCTCTAAGCGCACTGCCCACTGTAAGTCATCCCATTTCACTTCATCTGAAAGTTTTCTTGTTAATGACAGCTCCAGACGGGCGCTGCAATTAACCTGAAAACTTTAACAAAGGCACACAATCACCCTGCAGCTGCGCTCTATTAAGAAAAGAAATGCAGCAACTCTACAAACATGGCGTGTAAAGCACACGCCGTGTTTGTAGACTTGTTGTATTTCTCTTCTTAATAGAGCTGGGCTGTGGGGTGATTGTGTGACTTTTTAAACTTTTCTGTGCTTGGCATAGTGTGCCCCCGACTTGTATTTTCCTGTTTCTGTCATTGCATCCAGATATATGATACAACAAGTAACATCATACCTACAACAAGTCGGACTATTGGCTTTGTCAGTGGTTGTTGGTTGCATAAGATAAATAAGCAGCAACAATGGCTTGTATATAATATTGAAAAAGCTTCCACTTAAAGCCCTGGTGACACCACGACAATGTTGCTGCCCCTGAGTTTCAAAAAGAGAAGGGAAGCAAGAGTTAGTGAAGAGAATACTCCCGACAGATGGATCAGTCATTTACACGCTTGCAGCTGCCATCTGCTCAGACCTGCATCTTGGCAAGATTAAAAATCTTGGCAAGGCCTAACCAGCCTTCCACCCTTCTTAGTTCGTTCAGGTGAGCATGGTTACATAGAGCAAGCGTTTAGAACTGACAAGATGGCGAAAAAGGCTCCTTATAGAACCCCCCAACATCGATATGCAGAGACGCTACTTCTGAAGCTTTGCCATACCACACTCGCTGTCTTCTCTGACATATCTTTTGTCCTTTTTTCTTCCACTCCCCAGCTGCTCTTGCCGTCTCCTTCTCTTCTTTTTCTTCTTCCTCATATCAGTCCCGCTCCACGTTTACCCACTTTCCCCTTCTTGTCTCCATTTCCCTCTCGCTGCCTGTTCTTTGCTTTCTCTCTTACCAGTTTTCCATTCTCCGTTCTCCCTTCCAGTTCTCCAAAGCCTCCGGCTGTCTTTCTCTTTCCGCCCCTCTCTTACCAATTTCTCCATTACCCCCTTCCCCATTTCTCGTCTTTGCGCCCTGACTTTTTTTCTACTTTGTTCCTCTCTCCCCATTTCTCCGCCACTAAATCCTATTTCTCACTAGTCTCCTCTCCTTTTCCTTCAGGCTATGTTACAATTTTGAAAACACATACCACTATCCCTGAATATTAGATGGAAGCACACTTAGAATTTGGACCAGTGTGCCTCTCCAGTGTCTGTGACCTGGCCAAAAAGGACATGAAAAAGCTGAAATTGGATCATAAATCCAAAGCTGTTCTGATCAGGGGCCCCAGAAATAAGTTTGGCCCAGGGAACTCAAAATCCTTGAGATGTCCCTGTGCATTTGTTAAAGTTTTCATGTTAATCGCAGCACCCATCATGAGCTGCAATTAACACAAAAACCTTAACAAATGCACACAATCACCCTGCAGCCCAGCCCTATTAGGAAAAGAAATGCAGCAACATAGCTGCCAAGGCTTCAAATTGCAATGTGGGACGTTTTCATAATTTCACTTTTAGTGCTGGTGGCGCCTGGTGTGACAATGTTTGTTGGCGCCCCAATGACCACCTCTGCCATGGATACTCTCATTACCAACCTTTAACAGTGCCCCTCAAGTCCATAACCCCTCTCTCTTTCTGTTTATTTTGTTTAATAGCGCCACTCATACCAGTGTAAGGTGTTAAGCACTTTACATCGCATACACATTACACAGAGACACTGAATCATAGTGTGTAAATCAATGTATAGGAAATGTTACATCAGACAGAGGAATACAATTTGTAGGAGGCACAAGCCATCCATACTGGTAGACAGTTATTGTTATTGTTATTTTAGTTTTATAAGGCGCACAGCTACCCTAGGGT
This sequence comes from Calotriton arnoldi, assembly GCA_963921515.1. Classification (NCBI taxonomy): domain Eukaryota; kingdom Metazoa; phylum Chordata; class Amphibia; order Caudata; family Salamandridae; genus Calotriton; species Calotriton arnoldi. The sequence continues at coordinate 5,990,056 of CAWUFW010000023.1, forward strand.
TTCTCGGCGCCGCCTGAAGGGGCCAACATAAACAGAGGGGCCTACATATTAAATAACCAAGTTTTTAAATCCCTACGAAAGTTCTCATACGAAGATTCAATTCGAAGATCGATCGGAAGGGAGTTCCATAAAGAAGGGCCCAAATGGGAAAAGGAACGATCGCCCATGCGCACCAGTCTCGTCCTGGGAACAATGAACTTTACCTGGGTGGCTGAGCGCAGAGCACGAGATGGAACATAAGGTTGAATAAGAGTCTTCAAGTAAGGAGGTACCTTTCCAGATTTAATCTTAAACATGAGACTCAAAGCCTTAAACTTAATACGGCTTTCAATCCTAAGCCAATGGAGATCCCGAATAAAACTGGAGATGGAAGCGGTTTTAGGTATCCTATAAAGCAGCCTCGCAGCCGCATTCTGTGCAAGTTGCAACTTGCGTAACACCTCCTTGGCGGCACCCAAATACAAGATGTTGCAGTAGTCCAGTCTTGAGGTGATGAGAGCCTGGACCACCGTACGTTGGGTAGAAGAAGGCAACATCCATAAGATTTTTTTAGCCATCCAAGGATTGTGAAGCAGGTCGAGGCAACTCTTATTGCTTGCTGCTTCATGGACAATTGGTCATCAACTAAGACACCCAGGTTTTGAACTTGCTGTTTGGGTTGGGGCAAAGGACCCATTTCAGTGGGCCAGTGCTGAGGGCCCCACAGATCTTTATTACGGCCCACAATCAGCACTTCAGTTTTCTCGCCGTTAAGTTTCAACAGGTTGGTATGCATCCAACCTGCAATATTCCTTAAACCGGCCTGAAGTAAGGAAGGATTGCGAGCTCCATCCGCAGAGAGGGAGAACACAATCTGGGTGTCATCAGCGTATGAAAAAAGAGACAACCCTGCTTCCTCAGCAATCCTCGCCATAGGTCTAACATAAATGTTAAATAGTAATGGGCTGAGGATAGAGCCTTGGGGAACACCGTAAGGGGAATTATGAATCTCGGAACATACTGTCGGCGAGAACACCTGAAACGTTCGGTTAGTCAAAAAATCAGCAAGCCACTTAAGGGCTATATCAGTCACTCCCAGTAATTGTAGCGCATGCAATAGCACAGGATGTGATACAGTGTCAAATGCGGCACTTAGATCCAAAAGTATAAGTGCCACGGTACCACCCGCGTCAACCTGCTGGCGCACCATATCTGTGACCCCAAGCAAAGCGGTTTCCGTAGAGAAACCTGCTCTGAAACCTGATTGAGAGCCATGAAGGAAATTTTGAGAGGTCACAAAGAATGTCAGTTGTGCATTGACATGTTTTTCCAAAATTTTGGAAAATACAGGAAGGAGGGAAATGGGCCTAAAATTGGATAATTGCGTGGGGTCAGCCGTGGCCTTCTTTAACAACGGCAAAACCATTGCGTGTTTCCAAATAGAAGGAACAATAGCCTCTGCCAAAGATGCATTAAGCAGCTCCATAATTAAAAGCAAAGACGATGGTGCAAATTTCTGAAGCACAGTAACGGGGATGGGGTCTCTAGGGGAACCAGATTTCAGGCTGGCCAATATTCGCCTAAAAGAATCAGTATAGTTTAAAAGTTTTTGGTCTGAAGAAGCACACACTGAGAATTTAAAATGTAACACCTGGCTTTACTGATAAGAATTGATTTCTACCCAAGGAAACCTTTTTGCAACATTAGGATAATGAAAGACTAGGGGGGAAATTTCATAATGTTCTAATCTATACCTTACAGTTTGCATGCAGCTCTTAGATAGTTAATAGCTCACTGTTCTATATTAGGATTTAAACTTGTAAACTGCAAGTATCAAAAGGGCCTCTCTGGCAAAAGCAGTAATGCACTGACCTATTTACATTGCATGCAATTTGTGATCTGCATGGTTCGCCTGCTTTACATCAGGTATTTTAACCTCCAGTGCAACTTTATGAGGAGTCAAAACTTCCACTAGATGAAACTCAGATCTCTTTGCAGCAGGCCCATCAATCACCAGAGTTATCTTGACATTTTTATGGTTGCCTGAAAATTGCTGGAGGCAAGGAACACAGCAGCGGGTGCTTTTAAATCTATATTGTACTTGAAAACACGGCGCCCTTCCAAAGACAGTGCCCGGAAATATATAAATATCAGAAATAACACCCCTCTCTCCTCCTTTGGAATTCATGAGGGATTAATTTAAAACACTGAAAAGTTTGTCATTACACATGCAATTTGGTATGTCATCAATGTTTAATAGAGGCACAGCAATTTATTTTAAATGCACTGCTGCGAGCATGTTTTCTTTAGCCGGAGTTAAAGATTCAAACATAGTTCTGTTGCAAAAGCTTGCTTTTATTTCATCTGCAGCTGTTTTTGAGAGGTTTTAGCCTTTCAAAGACCCGCTCAATCACTAATGTTGGTCTCCAAGCAGAAACCCTAGTAAAATGCAGGTCATATCGTCCCTTCTTGCCAAGTACTATTAATGTTGTAAATTAACTTGTCAAAACTCATAAATTACCAGACCTGAGCGGCCGACTCAACAAGTGAGCTCTTCCTTTCAGCATGGCTCTGGAGACAGTCCCATCTTTTCATATCCTGCCTCTCTCTCTGTAGAGATGACTGTGCGACCTCCTCTGCTCTCCCAATAGTCAGGCATGAGGGCAGGCAGTGGTGTGCAAATAAATATAATTGCCGCTGTGCCTAACTAATGAGTTCCTGTCGGCAAATGGACACATTCACATGACGCCAATGTCACGTGATGCTGCCGGTTCGGGCTGCGTGACTCTCAGCAGCAATATGCAGCCAGCCCAAGTCAAGTGGAGAAGGCAGATCCCAAGTTTTCTGGTACCACATTGTGCAATTTAATTCAGCCACTAAGTGTACATGTCTTATTCATTGTTTGTAACTCTTAAAGCCCTTGCTAACAAACTTGTCTTCAATTGCAGGCTTGCAGTCTGTATGGTATTTGAATGGTCAGGCGTGAGTACCCACAAAGACAAGGTAATTCTGTTTACGTTCCTCGTTGAATTGGGGGTTGCTGGCTAAATAGATTCACAATCTGCACCCCTTTTCTTTTGCAGGTTTGTGAGACTGTACTATGAATACAATTGCACAGGCAGAACAGCACCACACACATTTAAACGGGCATACGTGAGTACAAGCAGAACAAACAGGTAATTGTTTGGTAGAGTTAAACTGGTGCATCTTGTACATTGTAGTATAACAACATACCTTACCCATGTTTTCTTCTGTTACAGGTTTCGCTGACAGCACCACACACATTTAAACGGGCATACGTGAGTACAAGCAGAACAAACAGGTAATTGTTTGATACAGTTAAACTGGTGCATCTTGTACATTGTAGTATAACCACATACCTTACCCATGTTTTTTTCCGTTGCAGGTTTTGCAGACAGTACCCCAATCATTTGAACGGGCGTACGTGTGTACAAGCAGAACAGGTAATTGTTTTAGTAGAGTTGCCTTATGGTGCACATGGTATATTGCTGTAACAATCTTTACTTCTATTGCAGGCTGTATGGACCGTGCAACATATAAGTTTGGAAGGGCAGGGCAGAGAACAGAAAAATCCAGGTAATTACACTCTACGTTTTGCCGGCGATGCCTCAGTACTATGTGACAGATAGCATTCATGAGCATAGGCATCAACTTTAGCCATGTTCCTTTATTTTGCAGGCTTTGTAGCACAGCAGGATAAAACGGGTTTGCACAAAAATGTTCAAGCGCAAAGCTTTAACTTCTGCAGAGTGCGGTGCTTCACCACAAAGGAAGAAATGTTGCCTTGTATTCAAGGAAGAGTGGATGAAAGAAATTGTGGAAGCTGAGACACAGAAATCATGAAGCAAGGTTCGCGTGCAACTTGGGGAACTATTTCAATACAGTCCAGAGGTGGGCTTGACTTGCAAAGCATGTGCCGAAGCCAAGATTGTTGGGGACTTTTCTACAGGGAAGAAATGGAGTGATGGCTGGAAACTGGATTACATGAAACGCCATCTAATTAGCAAAGTTCACGAGTCTGCCTTGGTGATATTGAGAAACAGAAGTGCTGCTGCCAGGTTTGGTTATGGAGTGCGGGCAATGCTGACAGAAACTGCCACCAACAAAGCAAACAGAATGGAAGTGGTTGAACGACCAAGATCCCTGCCTGAGGAGATAAAGATTCTCATCAACAACGTATTGCTGGCAGTCAAGATGAATACTTCAATGTTGTCTGTCCAAGACATCCATGACCACCTAGCTTTGTATGTGAAGATACCAGACAGCTGGGGGAGCAAGAATTATGCCTTTGAGTTCCTTGAGGCCATCAATATCGTGATACACTGTGAAGCTATGGCAGAACTTCGTAACGCTTTTATATCACACATTGATAATTGATGAGAGCACAGATATTTCTGTTACAAAAATGCTCATCCTGTACTTCAAGTTCCGACCTGTAACATCAACGGAGCACAAAACACTGTTTGGGGGCATAGTGAAGCTGATTAGTTGTAACGCCGAGGCTATCACTACTGCCGTGAAAGAATTCTATGCTGCCAATTAACTGGATCTTATGAAAATGTTCATGTTCACATCCGATGGTGCGTCTGTGATGCTGGGTAAGAATAATGGTGTTGCTACTCGCCTCAAACAATCCCTTCCTCATCTAGTTGAGCAGCATTGTGTCGCCCATCGAGAAGATTTGGGAGTTGATGATGCCTGGAAGAGGGTTCCAATGATTAAAGAGATGGAGACATTATTGAGGACTGTCTACACTGTGTTCTCCAGATCTCCTGCAAGGAAGTCCAAGCTGGATGAAATCGCATCGGTCACTGAATGTGAAGTGGTCTCTTTTCAACCATTGAATGAAGTCCGGTGGCTTTCAAGGCATTTTGCAGTTGGTGCACTAATTCGGAATTACGAAGCTGTTCTTAAGTACTTTGAGCATGAGAAAGTTGAGTAGAATGATCCAGTTGCTAAATATTGTTACAAAAAGCTATCGGACTCAAACTACCATATTTCCCTTGCAGTACTTAATGACATTCTGGGTGAATTTGCATCTTTGTGCAAACTGTTCCAAAAAAGTTCTTTGACTACTGTTGAAGCTGTACAGTATGCAAGAGCAAAGATTGGCCAAATTAAGGAACAGTATTTGGGGGACACTGTCTTTTGGAGCAGCACAGTAAGAGATCTGATAGTGTTGTACAAGGAAAGGCAAGAGTTTGACAGTGGGCCTATTTTGTCTTTTGTTTCCCTTCTTTGTGAGCAGATGCAAAAAAGGTTCCCGGAAGGTGAACTGAAAGAATGGGCAAGTTTTGAATTCCAGGCAATTTCAACACAATCACATTTTGATTTTGGGACTGAGAATGTACAAAGACTTGTTGAAAAGTATGAAAATGTCTTGGTCCTGGGTGATTGTGAAACACCGGAAGATGTTGTTCGACAATACAGAGAATATAAATATGTGGTGGCGTAACATGTAAAGGGTGGGTTATTTACCACCTTTCAAGACATGGTTAATTTCACTGTACGCAATGCTGCTCAGTATAGTGTGGTGTCTCAGCTTATTGATGTCTGCGCAACATTTCAAGCATCTAGTGCAGATTGTGAACGAGGATTCAGCCTCATGAACAATATCAAGAGTAAATCGAGAAATAGACTAGAGCAGAAGCATTTGGATATGCTGATGAGGACAAAGGCCAACCTTCTGAATGGGAAAGTTGATCTCTACAGAGTTTATCAGCACTGGAAAAATGGCAAGGATCGACGTGAGAAGCAACCATGTCACCCATCTAGTGATGGCACTTGACTTGTGTGAACGACCCTCTCCCACAGTCCATGTTTGCCTGGATGTCACACATTTCACAAACTATCTCTGGCGGGATAGCCCAACATTACTCAGTAGCTTGCACATCAAATTGTAAATATGCTATGTAATTTTGTAACTTATTGTGTATATGTAATCTTGTATAGGCTCTCAACATTTGCCCACCCAATCAACAGTGCTCCAGTTAAGAATCTTTAGTAAAATGTTATGATGGTACCACCGTTTGAGTCTTGTGCTTTTCTAAACCTGAAGTGTACTTGCTTGTGTAACCAATTCATGTCATGGCGTGTGTATCCAAATTGCAAATCTGCCTTAAGCCCCTTAACGTGGCGCTGTATGTGTGGAAATGCACCGTCTTTTCAGTTTTTTTAAGCAAAAGCTTGGAGTGATATTTGGCGCTGAGCACAAGCGCGGTCTGGTTCCTGGCACACATAGCCATGGCTGCAGCGCACAGAGACCCTACACTGCCGCACACAGAGGAAAATAATTAGAGGGAACATTGCTTGGGACCCTTCTTTTTTCTTCGGACCCCTTAACTAATCACCATGAAACTTTGTATCATCAGCCAATGAAGAAAAAGGAATAGGTCTGCAAAGGTTCATGGAGATTAGTCAAACTGTGACAAAGTTAATATCAATCACAAATCTGAGGAATTCCTATCTCTCTGATTCCAAACTATAACTACAGAGTGGCTACATTCTTATACATAGCAAAAATCGAATGTCAACTTTGACTGTAAAATAGGCCTGTCCCCATTTATATTTGGGATATTAAAGAGGTGTGATAAAACCTCTTGTGGATGTGACATTATTGCACATGCTAATTAGTCCCCCAACACTTTTTTTAACTTGCACCCTACTTCTAACACCAAAGTAGACAACAATCAATACATAAAACACATGCAAATTACCTCATGCTACATTTCTCATACTGTGCTACACTGAAATACAGGCACCAGGCATGTATTAGGTTGTCACAAGAAAACCTAGGACTGTAAAGTGAGGTGGTCATCCTATGTAGTGGAGGAAAAAGAGTATTGTTGGTATGTTGATAAGGAGAATGGTCAAAGAGGGTAAAAGCTGAAGGATAAAATAATAACCCAATAAGAACCCCCTCTGACTCATGAACTACGTAAAATGGGTGGAGGTCTCACATAATTATTAGTCCTGCACCCCACAACAGCCTATGACATGCCTGGCTCTGGTACGTTTCTTATCTAGACCTGTACCACAAGTCTCTCTTCATCAAAAAGTATTTTTGAGCCCCCACAGTATTCTGCTAAACGGATTTAGCTGTTCAATAATCACTGGCAGCCCTCGCGGGAGAGCACCTGTAGCCCGTGCTGCACTTGTTGAAGGCAGTGCCCGTTTCGCACGCTCCACCTTATTCACACCAACCTCAAAGCTGAGGGGGGGCTCAGGAAGATGGGTGCCAGCACATTGCTTTTCTCTTCTCAGTCTCTCTTCAGACACTTTACCTGCTGCTACTCGAATTGCTCTTGTAAATCCCTTTTTAGCACCCCCATTTTGTTTCCAAGCGGTGGAATGCTAGCCCATTAGCAGTGAAAAGCTTGCATTTACATTTGAAAGGCTATTCATGCCTTCTCACCCACTGGGCTGTTTACCCCTTGATTGCATACAAGACAAAAAAGGCTGACATTGAATATACATAGCCCTTACAACCCATGCCAGAAAGTTATGCACACAATGTGATTTCATTATTTCTCCAGAAGAAGGAATTTTGATTCTAGCTCAAATATTATTAAATAAGAAGCGCTACATGCATGTCTAAGCTGTGGCAGATCCTTTGTAGAGTTTAACCAGTCACCCATCAACTGCTGACAGCTGTATTCAAGTGTTAAACTGATACTAATGTGGCAAGAATGTATGATGTTACAACACATGCCTTTACCACTCATGGCTTTTCTACACACCCATTCCCATGCAGATGCCTTTACCTGGCATGCCTTCACCACCACAAATCGAATACATATATATATATATATATATATATATATATTCACTGAAAAAACCATAGGTTTCAGGGATGTTATAGGTAGAAATTAGCATTTAAAAAACCTTTGAAATTCACTGAAAAAACCACAGGTTTCAGGGACGTTATAGTTAGTTGGACATTTCACTCGTACAAAACCATAGAAATTCCCCCGTTATAGTTAGTTCAGCTAACTATAACTCGCGCCTCGCAATGCACTGCTGATGACGTCACATATTACATCATTCATGACATGGTCAGTGACATCACTGATGACATCACTGATGACATCTCAAATGACATCACTGATAACATCACTGATGACATCATCCAGTGACTGTGTGTTTCTCTAAAGTTTAAATATGTTTTATAAGTGTCTGGATGGAGGATTTAGTATGTGCGTGACTGACTGGATAAGTGAGTGATTAAATGTGTCTTACTGAATGCATGGGTTAGTGACTAAACTGTCTGAATGTATGTATCAGTATGTGTGTTGTTCGAGTGAAATGTCCAACTAACTATAACGTCCCTGAAACCTGTGGTTTTTTCAGTGAATTTCAAAGGTTTTTTAAATGCTAATTTCTAACTATAACGTCCCTGAAACCTATGGTTTTTTCAGTGAATTTCAAAGGTTTTTTAAATGCTAATTTCTAACTATAACGTGCCTGAAACCTATGGTTTTTTCAGTGAATTTCAAAAGTTTTTTAAATGCTAATTTCTAATTATAATGTTCATTAAACCTATGGTTTTTTCAGTGATTTTAAATTATCATTCCATTCTCAACCTAGTGAAAACAGCCGATATCGCCAGTTTTCCAGCAATAGCTTCCGCAAAAAAATTCGCCACAAATGAGAGCGACAACTAACGCTAATAATATGCAGAGTAGGCGTTCCCGTGCAAAAATAACACGAAAACACCACTTCCCGATATTTTCAACGACCAGCCAAATCTGGGGTGCGATCCAAAAACAGGCGATAAGCTGCGTTAGCAGTAGGAATTTAACATCTGCCTTTTACTGGTGTAAAGCAGGACGACTACCTACAGTGTGAAAGGGAGCCCAGCCCAGAATCACATCTAAAGACCAACACATGTCATACAGTTACTGATCATGCAGCTCCGACACCCAAGAAGGCCACAACACCCACTGCCACCACCCTCAGGACCTCCCCCCCGGACCACCCCCCTCCCTACTACTACCGAGGCAGCGCAGAACAGGACAGCTGACCTTCCAAAAACGGCATGGTCCCTCAGCCACACAATAGCTGAATGTTGGGAGATGTGGCAACCAAGTATGTGTGAAGGACGCAAGTCACCCATCAATAAAAACGCACACAATACCAAGTGTAGCGGTGATGTGCTGGACAGACCTCACTATGCAGAGCACAAACCTCTCCATGTGGACATATACTGCTGGTGCTTGTAGTGTTGTGGACAATAGACGCCACCATGTTACCTCAGGCAGTGGGGAAGATCTCGGTCATGTAGCTGTGTTGTCCCCCCCTGGAAGCGGAAGCAGAGTGGGCTGGTCCAACGTACACCACTCCAGCGTAGGAGTATGAATAAATAGGCTGGGGCTCTGGGCGTGGTTCACTTGTGGGAAGGCCAACGCGTCTGCCAGAGCGGCGGCCCTCACCCTGCCACGAGGCCTCCGCCGTGACCGCCGGCCTCCTCGACACAGGCCCCCTGCGAACCCAGCGGCACAGCACCACAGACTTATGTCTGTACAGACTACTGCCTTCGATCTACACTGCGGACAGCAGGGCTCACAATTCAGATCGAGTCGCGATTGCAGATGACGCAGTCCAGTAGGCAAGAGACATTGCTCCCAGTGCGGCCCGCCCGGACCACGCATCATCGCAGGCTGCGCACACGCTGAGTGCTTCAGGTGCCACTAACTCAAGGCACCACAAGTCCTCGCCACGTAGCCTTATTAAGGCAGAATTCATTAGACAAAAGTCATTGCTCCCAGTGCGGCCCGCCCGGACCACGCATCATGGCAGGCTGCGCACACGCTGAGTGCTTCAGGTGCCACCCAGCACTTGACTGACTTCTGTGATCCCACTTTGATTTGTCACACTTACACCTGTGCTCCTTCACTGAGTCACTCCCATCTTGTGCTCGCTCACCTTGCACCTTTTTCTGTCCTCCCCATGCCTGTCACTACATCCGACCAGTATATATACCATCCAGAAAATGTTACATTTGAGCCCTTAGTCGGAAATAACCTATCACCAGCAAAGTTCAAAATGAAATATTTGAAATGAGTTATTTTTATATCTGGTCCTCATCATGCTGTTTGCATACGTCTACAGCGGAAGGAAGAAATATACACTCGTTAGCGCGGCCCTTTAGGTGCGAACCCGGGTCTCCCAGACCGTAGTCAACCGCTCTACCAACTGAGTCACGCCCCTTTTCAGACCTGGGCACGGCCTCGCTTCCACTTGGCATCCTCCCCAACACCAACGCACAATGAGCTGCCTGTTCTGTGCCGAAACACACATAGCGTGACTTGCCCTGCCTTCCAAGGTCGCCAACTAGAATATTATGGCAATTGGGCACCAGCAAGACCTGATATATACGCGCACAAAACAGGCAGATAAAATGTGGTGCATCGAAGGCAGGACCTTCACAACAATTTTCCACAGCGAGACTCGCACCCTCACCCTTCCCTGCAAGAAGAAACCATGCTGTGTGCTTTAACCTGGGCCGTTCACCGCCACCCTATAGTTCCACTCGAACCAACTCCCCACCAGCGAAAGCTGCTGTCAGAATGAGCAAGGAAGGCCAGTAGCTGCCAGCATGAAATGATTGCCAATGTGTTTTTGCGCAGTTTCCCAAACCACCGATGAGCACAGCGAAGGGCTAATGAGGGGAAATTGTGAGGTGTTCGCTTCCCTGAACCTAAAACATTTAAACTGTAAGCATCATGGCTTGGTCTCGAAGGATTACAGACAGAAGGATAGCGGGCGCTAACAAGGCTGAGAGAATTTGTATACGTTATCTCTGACGGGGCTGCCAAAGTCAGCTACGAGGTACATGAATACATTTTAAACAGTCAATACATTTTTAAACCGTCTTAATAGAGTTTCAGGATCCAGTCAAGAGAAGCATGGGTATTGCCTGCATTTTTTAGGGCTCTGTGTCTCGGATGCCTAGATTTTGAAATGCAACATTAGAAAACGTGCACTATTTAAAAGAAAGAGAAATATTGTCTTTCAGCAAAATACCAAAGGAAATTATGGAACAGTGTTTTGTAAAGTACTGTAGATGCCGGGGATCGAACACGGGGTATCGTACCTGCGAAGCATGCGCTCCACGACTGAGCCACATCCCCATGACTGATGATGTCATTCAATTCCAGATTTTTTTTTTTTAATTTGTTTATTGCTTTTATCAACAATGAATCAGACATATGAAAGATATTGTACATAATCATATAAAATAATAAAAAGGGAGAAGTTATAGGACCGCTCCAATAATAACAAGCACGTTCCAGTGCTGATGCTCACATTCCGTAGCGAACTACATGATTTCTACTTCTAGCGGTGGAGATCCAGGTTGTCCCCGGTGTAATAGTTAGGATCATTCCCATCATTTCTGTCTACGACAATCCACACAATAACAAATAACAATCTACTAATCTATTCTGATACAAAAGAAAAAAAAAAAGAAAAAAAGGAAATCTCTATTCTTTATCAACTATAACACCCCACTTTGTCCCTCCCCCCCGGCATGGTCGGTCCCAACCAACTGGTACATCAGCAGTATAGTATCTACAGGGTCCATTGCATAAGTATAATTCTACAATTCAATCGTATAGCAACTAAGCCATTCCCACAGCACACCATATAACATCAGTATATATCCTGCATCGGCTAACCACATCAGCCTGTTCTATCAGTCACATGTGCGGTTTCTGCTCTCTGTTCAGTAATCTAAAACGTCTATTGCAGCATATGCTCCCAACATCGCGTGCCATTCCATTGAAACCGGTATTTTTCTAAGACCTCTACTTTCCTCCCGTTGTAATTCCACTCCCTCCGCCTTGCCCCATTTCATCATTTCCGCATGCCAATCCTGTATAGACGGAGCCCTGGCAGCTTTCCATCGGGAAGTGATGGTCCTCTTAGCCAAGAGGAGCGCAAGGTTAGTGAATCTCACAGTCGGCGTCCCTCTTCGTCCCCGGGGCCCCGTGCCTAGTACACAACACTCCATGGTGTCCCCCTGTCTCGTCGGGGCGACAGTTGTCAGTATTGCGCACACCGCCGACCAATAATGTCTCAAACGCGGGCAAGCCCATATCATGTGTAGCAAGCCCGCATCGTCCGCCTGGCAGCGCGGGCAGTCGCCATTCATCCCTGGGAACATCACCCTTAGCCTGTGTGGGGTCAGATATGCCCTATGTAGTATCATCAGCTGTATGAATTTAAATTTCGGGTTTCGGGAAACTCTCCTAGGGAATCCCAAGATGTCATTCCATTCTTTATCTGTGAACACCCGGCCCGCGTCACCTTCCCACTTATCCCGTAATGCCCGCAGTGAGAGCATTTTCTCGGTGCGTATCCCAAATGTGAGCCATTTCGTGAGGCGGGCCCCGTCACCCATGAGGTACTGCATAGTAAGCAGCGCATTCGTGGGGGGTTCAGTGCCATCAGGTGACCATGTGTGGCGAACGTACCTGGTGATGCCCGCATGCATAAGAAACAACGCCGCAGGGGCACCGTGGGTATGAACAAATGCATCGTGCGACATCAGCAGGCCATCGTCAAAGAAATCCCCCACTGCGGTAACGCCTGCCTCCGTCCACGCCTGTAGGGCCCGACTAGTCGTTAATCCCATGCGCGTAGGGAGTCCTATCAATGGGATAGTAGGGGCATAGGGAGCAACCTGGCCCGTGTAGCGTACTGCGTTTCTCCAGTATGTAATAGCCAGTTTAAGTAACGGGGGTATCCCTTCCCGTAGGGGGGCATTCGGTAGTAATAGTCGATGTATGGTGCCGATGTTCCTGTCCCGCGGCGTCATGCCTAGTTCATGTAGGTTGCGTCCGGCCAGCCAGTACGCTAACCACTGCAATTGGCTGGCATAGCAGTACGCTCGGAGGTCTGGGACGCCCAACCCGCCGCCCTTCGTGGGAAGTTGCAGTTTCGCTAGACTAATTCGCCTTCGCCCAGAGCCCCAGATCAAGTCCGTCAACAGGGAGTTCAATACTTTAAAGGTCGTTGCAGGGACCACTAGTGGTAAATTAGTAAAAAAATATAACAGACGTGGTAATACCACCATTTTTGTAATGGCCACCCGTCCTGCCACTGATAAGGGCAACGTGATCCAGTATCGTACCTGGGCTCTAAGAGCGGAGATCGCACGCCCTAAGTTTCCGTCCAGGAGGTCCAGGTTTGAGCGATATATCTGTATTCCTAGGTATTTAAACGTGGCGGGCGCTATCTGGAAGGACCAAGGGCCAAACGTGAAAGATCCGCTGCGTCCGCCCTCTTTGAAAAAATACGCATAGGACTTCGCTGCATTAATAGCCAAACCCGATAGGTCCTGGAACGCCGAAAAAAGGAGGGGCATGGGACTCGGGTCAGCTGACATGTCTCTGATATAAAGGATGAGGTCATCTGCATAGGCCGAGACCGTATGTATTGTGCCACCGCGCAGAACTCCTTGGTCTCCCGCCAGGGTGCGAAGTTTATACAGTAATGGTTCTAGCGCCAATATGAACAACAACGGCGATAGAGGGCAACCCTGTCTCGTCCCTCGGGCAACCGTATATTGGCTCGAGACATGACGACCCGTTCGTGCTCGCGCCGTGGGGTTCGTATAGAGTAGTTTCACCCACGCTATATATTCGTCCGGAATACCATAACGGGCGAGGGCGAGGAACATATAGTCCCACCGTAGGGAGTCAAATGCCTGCCTAAGATCAAGAGAGATACAGCCTTCGGCAGTGGTCGCATCGTGGGTGCTCATCATAACCTGGTGTAAACGCCGAATATTAAGGGCTGTACTTCTGCCAGGTACGAACCCACATTGATCCGAGTGTACCAGTGTAGGAATCAGTGGGTTAAGTCGCGCGGCTAGGATCTTGCTCAGGATTTTATAATCCGTGTTCAAGAGGGATAACGGTCTGTAGCTGGGGATAAGTAGGGCGTCCCGTCCAGGTTTCAACAGTGAAACCACTATCGCTTGTAGTGTAGTGGCTGGCAATCCATCACCCGTCAGGGAGTCTCGGTAGAGACATTGTAGAGAGGGGGCTAGTAGATCAATGTATGTCGCGTAAAATTCAGCAGGAAGGCCGTCAGATCCCGGGGTCTTATTGCGCGGCAGCGCCTTGATTGCTTGTCTGATCTCTGGTAGTGTTATGGGTTTCGAAAGGTCGTCCCTCTGCGACTGCGTCAGCTGGGGGACATGTATGTCAGTAAAAAATAAATCGAGATTTGGGTGGTCGACATCCAGGGGTGGGCTATAGAGGTCGGCATAATATTCTTTAAACGCAGTGTTAATGTCGAGCTGCGTGGTCAGCGTCTCCTCCCTATCGTTGCGGATTTCTAATATGGGTGTAATGGGTGGAGCATTACGGACGAGGCGTGCTAGCAGTGGTCCCGATCTATCAGCTTGGGTATGTTGTTTCTGCAGGTATAACCTATGGTCTATCACCCGTAGCTCTTCCAGTAACTCCGCATATTGGATATTAGTTTCCTGTAATTGCGTCATTTGGTCATTCGTACCGGCGGCCTCTCCCTCTAGCGCAGTCAGCCTATCCTCTGCTTCCTTAATGCGCTCTAGCAGAGTGTGCCGTACTCCCACCTTAGTGTTAATCGCCACCCCTCGAATTACCACCTTAAAGGCATCCCACTCTATCTGCCGGGATCCAGCAGTCCCCCTGTTATCCACAAAATAATGCTCTATCGCTTCAGAGAGGGTATGTCTGAACACTTGGTCATCCAGCAACTCGGGCTGTAACTTCCAGGCTGGGATCGGAGTGGGAACCCTACCCCATCTTACAGCTAATTCCACGGGGTTGTGGTCCGATAAGGTTTTCCCCATGTGGAGCACAGAGGTAACTGCTCCCAGCAGGGGGGCAGAGCACATAAAGCGATCTATTCTAGTATGCAGTCTGTGTGGGGGCGAGTAAAAGGTGTATTCCCGATGTGCCCTGTGCTGTGCCCTCCAAGCGTCGTGTAGCCCCCATCCATCCGCCCAGCCCGCTAGTGCTTCAGCTTGTCTCCGACTCTCGGTGGCATGTAGGGGGGGGTGTGACCGGTCCAGATCCACGTCCAACACAGCATTAAAGTCCCCACCTATCACCCAGGGGTATACCACCCAATCTGTCAGTAATGTGCTTAATGCTGTTAAAAATTTATCTTGGTCCGTATTTGGGGCATATATGCAGCCCAGGACCACATGGGCTCCGTCCAACAGACCGTGCAGTAGAACATATCTGCCATTGACATCTATTTTTTGCTCAAGTGGTTGAAAGGGAACCGTGCCACGCAACCATATTGCCGCCCCCTGGAAAAAGCCGAATAAGCTGTGGCAAATAATTGGCCTCTCCATTTCCGCTGTAATTTAAGAGCCTCAGAGGCATTGAGGTGAGTTTCTTGCAGATAAGCTATGTCAACCCGTCTTCTGGTAAATTGCGTCAGTATGCGGTGCCTCTTGGGGATGGACCCTAACCCTCTCACATTCCACGTGCAGTGGAGGTATGTGTCATGTATTACCATAGTGACATTTAAGATGGTCAATTGCTGTCCCCATCAGGATTCGGACCCATGTGTAGGAGATCTGTTGGGTCGCCAAGCATGCCTTTGTCCAAACATTCCCCAATACTAGGTTCCCCCGTAAAACGGCGGAGGACCAAACTCGAAACAAAAGCCCAACATGGGCTCTAACCAAAAAATACAACAGCGCAGTCGCTCGGGGGGGCGAGGACCAAGACTGCGTCGGGGTGGAAACATGATATAACATACATGTAAACATTACTCATTTGTAACAGCATTTTTCCCTACAAAGCAAGTATGTTCTAAACCTTTGGGTGACCGGCAGCCTCGTTATACATTGGACAGATTCTATACATACGTTACCACTGTGGTGTATCCCGTGGGGTACCATCATATGTCTCGAGCCACCTGTGCAGTAATAATAGGAAACAGTGTTAAACTAGTGTCTGATGCAGACTGCACCGTCTCTGCATCCGATGAGCGGTCCGAGAGTTCCTTGTGGTGCGCATCATGGGTCGCCAGTGCCGCCGCAGTTAGGATAGCGTCTTGTTGACTAGACGTGATTTGTTCCAGGGTGGGGGTAGAGTCTCTAAACAGCTCGGAGGCGCCCATCTCCGTCCGGGGTAGGCCTGTCATCCGCCTCGGGGAATCATGGCGCATCCGCTCCAAAGGTAGAGGGTCCCGAGGCGTCGCCGGAGGGGCCGCCGTCTCCAACCAGTTTGTCACATCCTCTGGTGTCTCAAAGAAGTACGATCTCTGACCTGAGATCACTTTTAAGCGGGCCGGGAAGAGAAGGGCGTATTTGAAGTTGCGGTCCCGCAGGGTCCTCTTCACCCCCAGGAAGGTGGCTCTTGCTTTCTGGACTGTCGGTGTAAAATCCGGATAAAGCGAGATAGTTTGGTTTTCAAAGCGCACTGGAGCGTGTTCCCGGGCCGCTCTGAGGATAACATCACGATCCTTGTAGTGTAATAATCGTGCAATCAACGGGCGCGGAGGCGCACCCGGCCTAGGCGGTCTAGAAGGCACCCGGTGAGCCCTCTCAACACTATACATAGGTGTTAGGCCCTCAGTGGCTACCTGATTTCTCAGCCAATCTTCTACGAACTGCGTCGTGTTGGATCCCTCGCTACGCTCCGGCATGCCCAGTATGCGAACGTTGTTGCGGCGGGAGCGCCCTTCCGCATCATCCACCCTATCACGCAGTTCCCCCACTTGTCGTTGGAGTCGTTCAAGCTGCGTGGAATGGTCTGTTTGCTGGGGTATAAGGTCTTCTAAAGCCAGTTTGTTCGATTTGACCTTCTCAGCCAGTTTCTTGTGATCTGCTTGGAGCAGGTTGAGGTTAGTGGAAATAGTGTCCATGCGATTCTCCAGTGCTGTGCGTGAGTCACGGATTTCCTTCAAGATCAGATCTAGTTTAGCCTCGTGGGGGTCCGTTCCAGTGGGAGGTATCACATCCGCATCCGAGGCGGTAGAGGGGTCGCTGCCAAAAGTAAGCCGCGGCGTGTTATCCACGGCGGTCTCGCCTGGCTTAGTTCTCGTGCGACCCATTT
Organism: Calotriton arnoldi; assembly: GCA_963921515.1. Taxonomy (NCBI): domain Eukaryota; kingdom Metazoa; phylum Chordata; class Amphibia; order Caudata; family Salamandridae; genus Calotriton; species Calotriton arnoldi. The sequence goes on from CAWUFW010000023.1 coordinate 6,007,125, forward strand.
TGTCCCCCTTCGTGTGCACCACCTTCGTAGTTCTGGCACCAGCCGGTTTCGCCCGGAAGCCCAGGGAGGGGGTCCGCTCTTAAAGGGCAGCGCCTACACCAGCGTAGTAGTGGCCTCCTCTCAGTACCTCACTGGGGTATCCGGCCGGCGTGGCCCATCAGGGCCCCTTCTCGCTCTTAGCAGTGTAGCGGCCTTGAAGGAGGGGGGAGGCTCACCGCATGCACGCCCAGCCTCCTCCGACAGCGTATGATTAGCACCCAGGTCGCAATGCATGCGGGCTCAGTTTCATGGCGTGGAAGTCAGAGTGCTGCGCTGCCTGTATGTCGGTATACAGTGGTCGGCCCCTCGATGCGACACCAGCATGACTCGCCGCTCAGAAAGGCAGTCGGAGATTCAGTGTGCCACCTCCGCCATTTTGGCCTGTAGCGTCGCGTCGTCTCTGGGGATTCCGCCGATGGGCCAGCGGCCGTTCAGCCGTACACCGCCTCTCCGTCCAGGTCAGTTGAATCGCCGCTAGTTCATGTCCCGTATTGCGCGTCTCAACCACGGGATGCAGGCAGCCTCCGTCGTCCGCGGAGTCGCCATTGTGCAAACGCGACTCCGCCCCCTTCTCTGCCGGTCGATAGTCCTCAGCGGTGCGCGGCGATTCAGGCAGAGTGTATTCCGCTCCCGAATTCGCTCATGATCATCCTCCGATCGGTGAGGCTCACCAGGTCCCTTCCGGTCAGATTAGGGCAGGATAATACGCTTATTTAGCAGGGTTGCGGACGGAGCTCTTTCAGCTCACGTCCACCATGCTCGGCAGTTGGCCACGCCCCCCATTCAATTCCAGATAAACACACAGACTCTATACCCGAGTGAGCACCTAACAATTTTTAAATGCAAAATTATGCGACGTGCAATATTTACTCTAACATGCATTTTCCTACCGCATGCCAACCGGAAAACTTTAAAGAAATGAAGCACAAACAAAAACACACAGCGCGCCACATGAAACCCAGCAAGCCTCAACCACGCTTTTTAACACGGCCCTGGCCACCATAGCCCCTGACACAACAAAATTATTCCAAATTGATTGCGCGCTGATCCCAACTTAATATTGAAAATAACATATGAATATCAAAAATAGCAACAAACGTGGCTAATCTAGAATCGAACCCATGAACTTGGGTTCCAAGCATTACTAGATCACTTAACTGAGCCAACACTTGGGTGCTCTTAAACGATATGCCACGGCCCCCTCCAATTTAGCCTGCAGGACACCTTTTCCACGTCACCGAAGCTCCGGGGGCGCCTGTCAGGACGGCACGTTCAGTTCTGCCGGGCTGTACCGCACTGGGGCTTTCCAGTGGCTGACGGGGTCGGCAAGGGATGCCGTAAAATGAGAAATAAACACACACAGACTCCAGTTACAATCAAGGATGAATTTAGAATGAATTACGGCATTCCCCCGGGACCTGGCCCACCCGGGGGCTCATTTACTTGAAGCGCGGGAGCCCGCGCTTCGTTTTTTTTTTATTTTCTCGGCTGGATTCGCGACCCCAGCGCGAATTCAGCCAATTTTTTTATTTATTTTTTTAAATGCTTTTTTGGCCCTGGGGGTCCTTGTGGGACCCCTGAGCAGGCCTAGGGGTCAGGGTGTTTCTACCCTGCCCCCTTTTCTTGTTTTTCGCGTTTGTTTCACTGTTTTCTTCTGACTCGGTTCTACCGAGTCACAAGATGGCTGCCAACACTTCCTGGTTTGGAGTGTTGACAGTCAATTAGAATAAAGCTCGTGGTCGGGAGGGTCCGCGGATCCACCGCGCCTCTAGATATCGATATTTTTATTTTTTTAATTTCTCAGCAACTACTGAACGGATTTACACCATTTTTAGGTCGAGCCTCGAGTAGCGCGCAAGCGCTGCTCTGGCGAGACTTTAAGTAAGGGGGTTTCCAAAGCTGACCACACGCTCGTGCGTCGTGGCCTTTTCCCTGCGGTTACGCGCAAGCAAAAGGGCATGGTGCACGAGCGTGTGGTCACGCCTGCTGCTCGCAAGCGCACAAGCGCGCGCGACGTGCACTACAGCGCGTGAATACCCTCCCCCCTCCTCTCACTCCCTCCTCGTCAGCTTCATTTTTCCTTTCACTTTCGCGCCGCGCGGCCGTGTCACTTTCACGGCCGCGCGGCTATCAGCTTCATTTTATTTATTTTTTTTATTTTTTTTACTTTCAGCGCGAGGCGCGCGCACTACTCGCGTCGCCCCCCCTCCTCCCCGCGCGTGCCTTCAAATGCTTGTTTTCTCATGCAAGCTGAACTACAGAGGAGACAAAATCACAGCGCGCACTCCCTGTCGCTCCCCTTTGTAGTCTGTGTGGTTACAGTGGAGTCGTGCCTCAGGCAAGCTGGACGCCTCTAAAAGTACACCGGTTCTGGCATGTTTTGTTTTATTTTCTACATTGTGTTTTTCTCTCAGATGACGTGCTTTCGTTTTGCTCAAGGCTGTGCCACCGCTCTTAGTTCAGGCCGGGTTTGGATCTGTTTGGGACACTCTTAGCATTTGTCCAGCTCCTTGCAGAGCTCCTGCCATCCCCAGTGTGTCTCGCTTCTCCTCAGAGCAAGGGGCGAAACTCCACGCCAAGGCAAGCCTTTGTTTATGGTTTTCAGTGCATGTTTCAGAAGAAGTGAAATCACATGCAGGATCTGCGAGGGATGCCCAGATCCTACCTCCAGATCTCCTGTAATCCTTGTTGTCTGTAACCCCTCACGAAAGGCTTAGAAACGGTCTTCAGGCAGTATCAGTGCTGCATGAATACATTAACTATATTCAGGTTTCCCCCACTTAACAAACGGATGCATTTATATGCAAATCTCTAGGATTCTGTGACTTAGTTTAATTTTCCGATCAGCCTTTCTTCCTCACTTTCTCTTCTCACCCGTCAAGCCTCTCCCAGTCCCTCCTACGAGGTCCTCTCCCTGTCTCAGTTGGTACTGCCTGCTGTCTTTCCTGTCTCTCTCACACCCTCCCCCACCCGTTCCTCAACTGCCTCCTCAATCTGTCTGTAGTCGCCACTCCCCCCCAAACACCAGGGATCAGCTTGCTGTAGGACTGTATATCACTGAGCGATATCTCACTACAGCTCCTTGCATGCCTTTGCTGTCTCCCTATCCTCTTCCTGCTCTCTCTTCCCCAGCCCTCTCTCTCACTATCTCTTCTGCGGTCTCACCTAACCCTGCAGGCGCCAGGACGTGGTTTGTGGCGGCACTTTCACAGTTTTGCTGTCTCTCCATCTTTATTTCAGTCTCTCCCTTTCTCACGTCTCCCTCTATTACCCCACCCCCCTCCACTCCTAGGGATCATCTTGGGTGTCACTGCCACAGATGTCTTACTGCAGCCTCAGACGTGCAGTGTGTTTCCTACACTCTCTTCCTCATGGCTCTGTCTCTCCCTGGTTTTCTGTTGCCTCTTTCTCTCTCTGCTCCCCCCCCCCCCATTACATTACACAAGGTCAGATCGTGGGTATGTTTTGTATGTATTTATTTATTTACTTACACTAGAAAGTGCATCGCTAAACACTTATAAAGTCCTAAAGGCCACTGCACTGCAAGCCAAAACACATAGGTAAAAACACATTTTCATTTACAATGCCAATAGCTCTAACTCGCAAACGCGAGAACTATTGCATTGCAAATGCTTGTCTTTCTATATTCCTTCCAGTCTTTTTTCCTCTTTCTTCCTTACATGGAGACTATGGACATATAGGGATTAGAATGCTATTTTTTAATCAGTTGGGTCTGCATTTACATCTTCCTATTGGCCCTCTGCTCCACGGCAGAAGCGGGCTAATAGTTCTTAAAGCACCTTAACGCCATGAATTTCGAATTTCTAGGCGCAGGCGGCTAGAGAAACAAGCATTGGCATAGCCAGTAGGTCTCGCCTTTGGGACCTTGTGTGTTTAGTTATCCAGCACAATATCCTTGGTGCAACAACATCAACTGTTGCATGGCTAAACACTTATAAGGTCCCAAAGGCGAGACCTATTGGCTATGCCAATGCTTGTTAAAAAGATCGCTTTCTGAGCTAAGCAGTACCTTTTTGCCAAATTTGGTGTAATTCCGTTCAGCAGTTCGGGCTGTAGACTTGGCTAAAGTTTCCTATGGAAAATTGATTTTTTGACTCTTATTTTTGGAATTTCTCAGCCATTTACACCATTTAAAAAAAAGGTCGCTTTCTGAACCAAGAGCTACCTTTTTGCCAAATTCCATGTAATTCCGTTCAGCAGTTCGGGCTGTAGCCCTGGCTAAAATTTCCTATGAAAATTAACATGGAGAAAACACTTTTTGGGCCCCCCTTTTTTCTCAGCCCCCACTTAACAAATCACCCCCAAACTTTCAGGATAAGAGCTGACCAGGATGAAACATTGTTTTGGAGAATTTCGTGAAGATTCGTCAAACGGTGCCAAAGTTATTGGCAAAACAAAAAACGCATTTCCTATGGAATCTAGGTTCTAACTATAACTACCTACTGGCGACCGCCAGTAGGTAATATATATATATATATATATATATATCCATCCAACAGCAATCGCTTATGCCCCAGCCAACTTTACGCGAGGAGTGTGCGGAGAGGTAGCGAACCTCAAAACATTCCATCCATAACTGTAATTACGGCCAGTAAGAGTCCCCTGGCTCGAACACCACAGTACCGCCACTCAATTCGTTGTTCAGCGTATATTTATTCGACACTTGGCAACAAAAACAATTGTTTTTGTTGCCAAGTGTCGAATAAATATACGCATTGTATCCTCTGGCAACAAACCTCTCCAAACTCTCTTTGGCTGCTGCGATGAAATCGCAGTCTCTACTACTGTTTCGTTTTAGCCTCAAAAATTCACCGTAAGGTATGCTGTTTTTTAAATTGGAGGGATGTCAGTTTTACATCTTATATTCTATTTGATTAATGTGTGCCGCTATACCTCCAATATGGCATCCAGTGCAACAATGAGTTATGGTCCTATTTTGATTTTTATATATGGTCCGAGGCATTTAAAGATGGCGCTTCTCAGTGTGGAGTTGTAAACACTGAAGAAGGAATTTCCCGAAACGCTTTTGTTTGTCGCGCATTAAAAAGCAATTTGAAACTTCTCCCGTGAGTGCTATTCTCTTTCGAAATAATTGCAAAGGAGATTTGGAGCATTGATATATATATATATGTCACTTGTCACCGGATGGCAATAGACAAGATTCGCACTCCCGGGGGAATTTCAATCTGCTGAATTTATTTGTAAAAACATAGAGAGTACAACGACCAACAAGTTTCGGTCCCCCTGGACCTTGATCGTAGGATAAAAGTGCATAGTCCTTCACCACTGTTTATGTTCCCCATAGTTTGCTCGTCAGTTCTGCCTTATTTCCCATTTTCTGCTGGGAAATGGTGTTTCTTTTGTGACAATGGTGCATATCCAAAAAGTGTCCATTGTGCTTAGTGCAAAATACTTCAAAAGTGATGAATAAATAAAGTGCAAGCGCTTGTGCAAAATCGTGTCCACCTTAATTTCGAGAGGTTCAAGATTATTCTTCCAACATACAAAGTGTGGTTGTGCTTTATTTTTTCACAGTATTTAAAACATGTGCATCCATAAAAAGACTATGCCCCAGTTGACTGTCCTGCAATTGATCTGTAGCAATCCTTCATTTCATTTTTTATTACATTTCCAATGATATGTTCTGTTTGCTCATATCAGAGTGTGACCGCTGAGCTTGCTGATAATTGTAGTTTGGAAAACATGTGTTTTTGTCTTCATTCTTTTTCTCTCTTTTTATATTTCAGTTATATTGTGTTTCATGCCCTTCGGGGGACCGATACATCTCTTTTGTTTCTTGCTTTTCTGTTATCTCATATTCATTGCACTGTTTTTTTGTTCTATTTCTTCCTATTGACCTGTGAGCACTAACCTTACATATGATTCTTCTTATCTTTTGTTTGAATTGCACTTTTCTATCTTATTTCCATTACTCTCACATTTTAACCATGTAGATTTTCATGCCCTCTGGTGGGCTGATACATTGACTATGTTCATTGTTTGGAGAGAGATGTTGCATTTCCCAGTTTTTCACATGAATGATGTTGGAGAAGTTTTCTCAATAGTCATTAATCTTGGCACCTCCATTTAATGCATTTAATTGCCCTCTTCACCTTTTACTATGTTGCCTATATATGTTAATCAATATTATTTCCACAAATGTTATTACTTTCATTGTCAAAGTTCTTATGTTACTTCTGTCTTTCAATTAAGTTGTCTTGCCGGCAATTATGTTGTGTATTTTTCTCGAGATTGGTTCACACTCTGATATGAGCAATCAGAACTTAGCATTGGAAATGTAATAACAACAAATACATACAATGCTATCAAACTGAAGGATTGCTAAAGAACAATTGCAGGCCAGACAACTGGGGAATAGTCTTTTTATGGATGCACATGTTTTAAATACTGTGAAAATTTAAAGGACAACCATACTTTGCATGTTGGAAGAATAATTATGAACCTCTTGAAGTGAAGGTGTTAACACTGAAAAAGTCAATGCTAATATGAACAACAATACTTTCATTTATGAGAACAAAATAGCATCCTTATTAACGAATTCGCCCGTTGTGAACACCACCTCAACCCTGACTCGCAAATACGTAGTCAGGCAAGCCTAGACCCAAGATTATTGATTTATAGGTCACAGGTGGGATGGTACGTAGCCGGCAGAAAAACGCACAAACAGCAAACCTTAGATCAATCATACCGATAGGCGCAGCGACACTACAAGGGTCAAGGGAGATTGGCCCCAATAAAGCACGTGTGGCTGGAGGGAGTATGTGCACTCCTAAAACACCATAATGTCAGATGCCACATAAGTTAGGAATATATAGCCAATCAGGACACAGCACACGCAGTTATCATGCGCTCCCCATGCCGACACCTGGACACGTTAACCACTGGCCACATTGTGTCCACGCAAGGTCAAGGCTCACCTGTATTTTCCATTAGACAATTAATTTATGACTCCAAAGCTAGCAACTTACATTCCTCTTGCACAAGCACTTGCACTTTATTTATTCAGCACTTTTGAAGTATTTTGCACTACACACTATGGACACTTTATGGTAATTCCCCATCGCCATAAAGAAAGACCATTTCACAGCAGCACATGGGAAATAAGGGAGAACTGATGAGTAAACTTTGGAGAACATAAACAGTGGTGAAGGACTATGCACTTTTATCCCATAATCAAGTTCTGCGGGACTGAAACGAGTTGGGCGTTGTACTCTCTATGTTTTTACTAAGAAATTGAGCAGATTGAAATTAACTCGGGAGTGCAAATCTTTTTTGTTGCCATCCGGCGACAACTGACAGAAATATTGACCGGGGTGGCCCTGCCTACTGAAACGCACCACCGCAAAGGAAAAAGAGTGCAACAATCCGTCCGCACACGCGGGACCAAAGCGGTAACATATACATATGTGTGTGTGTGTGTGTGTGTATATTACATATATATATATATATATATATATATATATATATTCACACACACACTCACGCATTTACCTTACCTATACTTACCATGCATGGTAAAGGCATCTGAGTAGTATATGCATGGTAAACATATGCATGAAAAAGACTGCGCGGTAAAAGATGTTTTCAACTTGGCACAACTTTGGCCGAGCATTTTCAATGGTTGCAAAAATGACAAAATAAAGGAATAATACTATTACAAATTGTGCCTCATTATGTGGCATAAATAAATTCCCTTTCCTAGGTGCGTAATTTTGTTAACCACTACTGCATAATTCCAGTGGCTGATCACATAATACTATCCACCGTTTCTCACTTTTCATGCAGCAGCATGTTGCATTGTGGGCTTGTAGTTTTAATGCAGCCATTATGAGTTCAAAAAGCCAGCACACAAAATGATGTTGGCTACATTGACAGAAGTGACCAATTGTGTAATGCATGTTATTAAGCCACTTGTCCACTATGCTTTAAATGCTTACAAAGAATTTAGTCCATTTTAAAACCTGCTTGTTTCACTTCTAAATCTAAAAGTAAAACATTGTTCACATATTTTGTGAGGATTCACTCTTTCATTTACTTTATGCATTAAAACAAGCATTCAATGCGAATCATTTTGTCTTTTTTGTAGTGGAAAGTTTAAAATTGAGCTCCATTTTAAAAAAGGTGCAACATGCAGTAGTGTAGTCAGTGTATCATGGACCCTGGTGCAAGGAAGGAAATTGGCCCTCTGGACACTGCTTGACCAGTGAAATTCAGCTTCCTATTTATCAAAAAGAGAGGGGGGGACGGTGGGAGCTGATTTTTAGGTCCAGTGACCCTTGCTCCCGATTGGTTACTGGTATATAAAGGGGAACAAGCCGTTAGGTGCGTGCGTGTGAGTGGAAGTGAGGTCTCAACTAGTGGCTGGGGGTCGCGTAACTAGGTGCATGGCCGTTCTTAGTTGGTGGAGCGATTTGTCTGGTTAATTCCGATAACGAACGAGACTCCTCCATGCTAACTAGTTACGCGACCCCCAGCCACTAGTTGAGACCTCACTTCCACTCACACGCACGCACCTAACGGCTTGTTTCATCAAAAGATCTCCGAAAAAGAGACCCTTCGGGGGACCCGTAGGGCAGTGCAGCGCCGGCCCGACGAGGAGCAAAAAGTCCAATGATGAAGCATGACATCCTTCGGGGTGTGTGAGGGCATCATGATGAGGACACACTGTCCCCACACATAGAGTAGCACAGGACACCTTTTCCTTTTTCTTTCTCCACTTTGAACTCTCCTCTTAAGGAACAGTGACCCCCCTTTATATACCAGTGATATTCAGCAACAATCGGACTTCAGTGTACCCCTCATGCCTTTGGGCCCGATGAACCTGCACCTTCTGCACCAATGGAAGCTACTCCCCTGACAACAAGGGCAGCAGCAGGGCAACCTTCCCTAAAACACAGAATAAGTAACAGACAGGTTGCAGAAGCAGGATTCACATCACATGGTTGTCTCAAATCTATGGAACAGCTACAACTCAGATGGCTAACCCACTAAATAGATAGGGATTGAGAGGAGTTAAGGGACTGTTGTATCCTCTCCGTAAACAGACATAAACATACAAGTAGTAAAACAGTCCTGTAAGAAACAGTCAAACCTTTTACAGAATTAACATACATTCATATACTCACATAGGATAATAAACCCTCATCTACCAAGTATCGTATGCTTCATCAATGGGTTCGACATCTACCACTGGGAAGCATCAGAGGGTACTACTTTTGACTGGTTGTGCAGTTTCGTAGTTATAGGTTCCCTAGTGTGGGTGAGGTTATGTCCCTCAAGTTGACATTTATGTTCTCCCTTTGCTACACTCAGAGCTGTATTAAAATTGTGTGTGGATGAGCAAAATGCTTTTTATTGCCGTCTCCCAACTCCAAGATAAAAAACATGAAGGTCAAGCGACATACACTGCTTCTCTTTTCCGTCACCGTGTTTTGCGCTTGACCTCTACAGGGTCGGGTGCCTTACTGAAGACTACCGCTCTTCCTGTCTCACATCAAATATTGTGGAACAATCCCTGATTCATATGGCATGTTATGAAAGTGCAGTCAATATATGCTGTGTTTTTTCAAAAGATGGGGCAATCGGTGTAGAAACAACCTTTTTTCATAGAACAGGTATATCTTGGGCAGAAACATTGTAAGCTTCAGTCCTTCAGAGGACAGGTACAACTAGGGCAGCAATAGAGTAAACTTTTCCTGTCACAGAACATATACAAAAAAGAAAGCAGTAGTGTAAGCTTTGCTTCCTCACAGAACAGGTACAACATGGCAGTAGCAAAGTAAGATTCCCTATCTCACAGAAGGCAGCAAGTGAAATTTTCCATTCCCCTCAGATCCGATTCAATCAATCAATAGATTATTTATTCGGTTTAAACATTTTAAAACATAAAAGTACAAGATAAAAATATGAGATAAAAACAACACAATATACATTATACATTTTTAAAATCAGGGCCACCATTGTCATAAAAAGTTAATACAGTAAAAATTCATATTAAGCATAGAACAGCCATTTTAAAATACAGATATAAACTCAAAAGACGAGTTAGAATTCTAGTGCAGACATTGATTTGCGTGACAGCACTTTGACTTTTAAAAACAAAGTGACACAATTTATGATGACCTCATCATCCAACCCGAGTAATACATTGTTGGCTTCTCTTAAATTACTAATGTGTAGCTCCTTGATCATGGGAAGCAAGATGGTTTTGGTGTATATAGAATAGAAACCACAGAAAAATAATAAGTGCTGCATTGATTAACCTGATTTCCCATCACACGGACAAGCACGGGTATCTAGGCTAGCTTGAAAGCCTAATGGAAAGCTCAATGAATATTTTATAGTACCTTCCCTAAAAAGGAAAAGGAAACTACGCTCCCAGTGGTTTGTGTGGCCGAACAGGTAACTATGGGGTGAACCAGTACACCCCTGATTTCTGCTTACATAGCTTGATACTCTCGGTTTTGCTGACTCCCTCTTTATTCTCTCCGTCTGCACATGTTGGTACCAACATGCCTGCAACTGTTTCTTGGTAATAGGACATGGTCCCTCAGGGTTTTCAAATAGCTGGTTGAGACCAATCATGCGCAGACAGGATTCAATATACTTTAGCCAAGGGATTTTTCTGCCATTATGGCATGTGAGGCAATCTTTTATGATATCTTTCGTGAGTGCTCCCTCTGTGTTTTGCCAAATTGCATGCCAAAAGAGCGGCGGGCAGGCACTAATATAATCTTCAACAAAGGTAAGACCCAGCTCCTTGTGGCAGATGAAACTAGAGCTAGAGATCGGGACCCTCAGCATCTTTTTACAGAATCTGTTTTTCTCTAGTTGCACTTAATGGCAACTCTCGGTTCCCCAAACCTTAGCCCCATAAGTCGCGGACGGTAGACAATATGTTGTACCCTATGACAGGTAGCCAGGTAGAGTTTTGTAGTTTTCTTTATTAGTCCCATGTTACAGGTAACATCAGTCTTTATTCCAGTTGACAGCCTGATTCACTCCAGCCCCACCAGGAGCAGCCTCCCTGCTGCTCAGCCCATCTCCAACTGTCACCACTCATCCACACAGGCACCCAGGCATTCCATTCATCACAGTCACACCAACATTCCGATACCATCTCTCACTCTGGCTGAGCAGCTAGGAGAAAGCTAGGCTGGGTAACATGCATAAACATTACGAGGATATAACATTATCCCTTTCCTTTTAAATGAAAAGTATGGGAAAACATGGGAATAACTATAAACAATACAAGAAAATATACAGACAGAGAAAAGGTTCAAACTCAGAGAAGCAAAACTAAATACAACTTCACAAGAGTAGGAACACTGCGTAACCTGAAGGAAAAGGAAAAATATTGACAAGCAAGAATAAAACAATGACAAGCAATATCCCCATCCTTCCCAATAAACAATTTTAAAAAACTTAGTGAAGGGTGGGCCACACCCCCAGACAAACACCCAAACCAAAAACAGGCAAAAGGGTGAAACCAACACAAAAGGGTACCAAACCCAAAGACCAACCCAGAGTAGGGAAAGACAAAACACACGTGTACCACCATGTGAACAACACAGAGGGTACACAGGGCGAGGCGCGGGTGACTTACACACCACAACACCTGAAGCGCAGGGCGACTTACACAGAACAACAACACATGAAGCGCAGGGCGACTTACACAGAACAACACGTGAGGCGCAGAGCGACTTACACACATGACACTAACCAATGATGCGCGGTGCAACTTACACACAAGACAACAAAACGTGAGGGGAAGGGCGACTTACACACAAGACTACAACATGTGAAGCGCAGGGCGACTTACACACAAGACTACAACATGTGAGGCGCAGGACGACTTACACACAAACTGACATGACGTGCAGTGCAAGGCGACTTACAAACACATCAGACCAAACGTGCAGACCAAACGTGCAGCGCATGACGACTTACACACATTGATCACGACACAAAACCACATAAGTAACGTAACCACAACACATAGAGGTGGGGAACCACCCACCAAGACCAGAACCACCCTAATGTAAGGGAGTGTAAAGTAAGGTGAAACGTAAGACCAAAACCATCCCTCAAGTGAGGAAAATTAAAGTGACTACCACCCACTCTAATTCAAATCCCGCCTAAGTGTAAAGAGGCATAAACTGTGGCATCACAAAACTTTGCTAGAAATGAACTTTAAGACAATGTAAGCACTTCATGAATACCTCATGTAATATTTTTAAAACCTATAACTCTCGCCGGTGAGCGACCTCTCACCCGAGTTGTGCTACTCTGGACACACACACCGGTACAATGCACCCCATGTGAAAACTGTTAAACCATAGTGGACACATGTAAAACTTTGGAATAACAAAGTACTCAATCCAGTAACGTCTAAAGTTCAAAGAATTGGCCTAAAGATCAAAAGTCCCCTAAAAGTTCCACAAGAAAAACAATATATGTGGATATTCACAGATGTATACAAAACCAGTTGTGACCATTTCACGTGTAATCTAGCGTGTAACAAGTTAATACATGGAGTTATAACAAAGAATCAAAATGAGACTGTTCTAATGACCACAGTCTTGTTGATTTTCCCATACCACACCTCCAGATAACTTGTCCATGCCATGAAACAATGTACTGCCAAACCGTCCACCGTCTTGTTGATTTTCCGATACCTCACCTCCAAATAACGTGTCCAAGGCATAGCACACAGGGGTCCCTGCTGGCACTACACCACAGTACCTGCATCTCCAGCGAGTCTCCAGTGAGACTGATCCAGTGCTGGCAAAGCGCCAGAAAAGAAACTGCCTCCGTGGATAGTGCTTGAAACGTGTGGCGCCTGCCTCCGTGGATCGTGCTTGTAACGTGTGGCCAATCCCAAAATGGCTGCACGTACGTGACGCTGAGACGGATGGCTCACAGCGCGTCCGTGAATGCAGTCGTTCACAATCAGCCTGATGACCCGAGAAGACTCCACGCGACACTGAAGAAGCAGGTAAGCCTACACGAGAAAGCAGTTGACTCGTGCCGCCGTTTCAAAATTCCTCTGCAGCGGTTGAACTGCCATATGCGCACCTCCTCATATTATTCCGGATCCATGACCAATAATACCAAATATTGCTAGATAATTACTTGAATCCGGAAAAACACCACAGTAGCCAGAGGAGAGCATCAAACAATAATATCCCTTGTGTGTGCTGAAAACGGCACACGCTCTCATTTTTGTAAACAAACAGCTGCAGGAAACAGTCAAATGACAAGGGGTTGCCATAATCAAAACTTGTTACGAACCATGTAGTTCGTGTGTGGTCCCTTGGACGTCCTCGCATTGAGACAAAACCATCTTGCCTCCAACAAAGTAAAACACTGTTAAATAATCCTTCTGTGCAGTCACACGTCACAGTGTATCAAAACATCTTGATCCAGTGCACATGCCAAGACACTGAAAGTGCACTTCAGTAGAAAGCATAAAGATGACTTTAGTAAGCTTGAGGTGCCATTTTCATCAAGTCAACACACTCTTTGTAGATCTCAGCAAAACGATGTGGCTGGATCACCCACATGTGGAAGTAGTGTACCTTACACCACCTACTCACTAGCAACAAAGTCAATTATATAAGTCCTATAGAGCATGGCCAGGCTGGGGCGGTCCGTTGACAAGGACACTGATGGGGCTGGCTAGCCTGTAGTAGCTCCATACTTGCTTCTTGTACTTACTATTGTTTCTTGTAGTTACTCTTGTATCTTGTAGTACTCTTGGTTCCTGTAGGTTAACCTTGTCCATTTGTAGTCAGCTATTAAATCCATAAAACGCTTGAGTCCAAGTCCAATTGTCGCCAAAATATGTTGTACCCTATGACAGGTAGCCAGGTAGAGTTTTGTAGTTTTCTTTAATAGTTCCATGTTGCAGGTAACATCAGTCTTTGTTCCAGTTGACAGCCTTCACTCCAGCCCCACCAGGAGCAGCCTCCCTGCTGTTCAACCCATCTCCAACTGTCACCACTCATCCACACAGGCACCCAGGCATTTCATTCATCACAGTCACACCAACATTCCGATACCATCTCTCACTCTGGCTGAGCAGCTAGGAGAAAGCTAGGCTGGGTAACATGCATAAACATTACGAGGATATAACACACTGTGATCTATACATCTTTAGTGAGGGAATTAGGACATTTCCTTTCCTAGGGCGAGGCAGGCTGAGTAATGAACCTACAGCTCTTAACAATTTGTTCCCACTGTTTACTATATGTGTTTTCCAGGTGCCACTGTTGTTAAAAGTCATGCCTAAATAAGTGAAAGTGCTTGTGCTGAATAGCCTATGTTCGCCTAACTTCAGGGATGGGGTGTTGTATTTCTTAGGGCCACAGGACATAATAAAAGATTTATTAAAATTCATTTGTAAATCTAATGATGCCATAAATTTGACAAAACCGTTCACTAAAGAAGAAAGGGCCTTCGGTATACGGGCCATCAGCACAGCGTCATCCGCATACAAGGCAGGTAGCGGCGAGCTTCGAATCAGAGGAACATCAGTAGTAACAGTAGTTAAAAAAGAGTGGAGATCGTTAATATATAAAATAAATAAAAGCAGTGCTAAAACACACCCTTGTCTCACACCTCTCATAATGGTGACATTGTTTGTAACCTCACCACTGATGTTGATCCTTACTCTAGCTTTCATTTCTCTATGCAGATAGGCAAAAAAATGTACTAATGCTTCTTCTAAGCCAAGAGAAATTAAAATGAACCATAACTTAGATCGATTAACACTGTCAAATGTTGTTGATAGGTCCATAAAAGCTAAGTACACGGGGGAACTTCTTGCTAGTGTGTATTTTCCTATAATTAATTTAAGGTTTAGGCACTGCTCTATAGTACCCACTTTGGGTCTAAAGCCGTATTGGCTGGGATGCAGTATTGCTTTTTCTTGTGCCCAGTCGTTTATACGTTTGTATAGGACTCTGCCTAATATTTTTAAAGTGGAGTCTATTAAAGAGTTCGGTCTATAGCAACTAGGCTGAGTGCGGTCTCCTTTTTAAAAAATAGGCACTATGATCAAAGTCGACCATGATTCGGGGATAGGAGCAGTGGCGAGGCTATTAAAAACATTCAATAATAAGGGTGCCCAGAATGTCGGGTTGTATTGTAAAAGATCTATTGGCACTCCGTCAGGACCGGGTGCCTTGCCCCCAACGCTCTGTTGTAAGGCCTCCTCTACCTCTTCCAGGGTCAGTTGAATTAAACTAAAATCAGGATCCGGCAGGTTGGCTATAGTTATGTTAGCCTGGCTATAAATTTTGGAGTAATGATTCTCCCAGTCCTGACTTGAGATATGACAACCAATCTTTAGATCTATACAATTGGGTTGTTGAATCTTTTTGACTGAAGCCCAGAAGAGATTACTATTCTTCCAGTTTGCAGCTAGAATAAGTGATTCCCATTGTTGCATCACCAATTCAGCTTTTCTTATTCGTAGTGCCCGTTTATATAGTTTGCGAGCTTCAGCTACAGCTATTGGATTCTTTGGTGTGCTCTTAAGGGTGCATCGCAGATGATTATTAGCACGCGAGCAGTCCTATTTAAACCACCGTGATCTACTAGTACGTTCAGAGTTTGGGACCATGAGCTCTTTTTTTATCGCATCACAGAGATGTACAAAAGAAACTACTGCAACATTGGCACTATCAGTCTCAGTGAGGCATGCCTGAACTAGAGAGTAGTTACCCGCTATAACCTTCTGGAATAGGCGTTCAGGTGTGACCGATCTCCATTCCAATCTTAGACCATCTGTAGAGGGATCAAGATGTTGCGCTCCAATCTCCTTAGAGTACTTTGGCCTAGGGGCCAACATTAAGTATGCTTCGATAGGATTATGATCACTGAAGCTGGAGGGGATCACTTTGCCATCTGATATAAGAAAAGAGGATACAAAAATGTAATCAATGGTGGAGCTGTGACCTCGTCCAGTAAAAGTAGGGGGGATAGCTATATCGGTACGTGTGAGATCCATAACACTGACTAAATCACGGGCAGCCAGCAGGGAAATCAGCTCACGTCCCCTGCCGTCAAGATTATTGTCAGTGGCAATATCCTTTATAAAATGATGATGCAGATTTCTTATGTGTGGGTTGTGGGTAGAAGCTGAGTGGAGTCTAATATTAAACTTCTCCTACTATACATATTCCCCCTGGTTGCCCGCTGTCTAAAATATTATGTTGGAGAAAAGAAATGTGATCGGATAATGAGGTGAGATTAATGTTTGGCACATTAGTAAAATCGTTATTATAACAGTTGATTAGATATAGAATGCCTCCTCTTTTATATCTTATCGTTAGAAGGTTGGTGTTATCTATTTTAACAACCTTAGTGCTTCCACCTCCTTTAATATTAACCCAGGTCGCCAGACCCCCACTCACACGACCAGAACTTGATGGAGATGCTAAGTTATGAAAGCCAATAAAGCCATTATTGTATGATTCCTTTGTAGACCAGGTTTCTTGGAGCATTAGGATGTCATACTGGGAAATTAATAAGATCCCCTCGGGGCATAACAATTTGGAGTGCAATCCTGCTATTTTCCAGCTCAAAATTTTCAATATGTTATTTTCTAGACTATCTGTAATACAAGGCCTAGGCATATTCGGGGGAGGGGGGTCTGTAGCAGACACAGGGGTAGTTAGAGCAGCTCTGTCTGTAAGACGAGATTCCAGTCAGTCTAATCCGTCCAAACCCTCTAATATGGCAAATCTGTTTTCCAATGAGATAAGGGGGGTGAGTGGGAGAGTCGGCCTTACCATCATAGGCTTATAAAAAAAGCAGAGTGGGAGGCAGCAAATATTGGTAATGGGGGCCCAGGTGTCTTCCTAGTGGGATAACAAATTGCGAGCAAGAGATGGTCTGCGTAAATTAATCACAATACAGCTCCCCTCAATGCTTTTTTCTGATCGCCCTATCCAGCCCACCCTCCAAACCATTAATAAATTATTGATATCAGAGGGCCTAAGGCCTCTATTTTTGATTAGCCAATCAGCACTTTATTTCTCAAGCCCTCCCAAGATTCTTTCTGATTATCCATTAGTGGAGGGACTACTGCCAAAACCACTACGTAAGGACATGCTGCCGGGGGGAGATCCAGAATGTCTGTACAGAACTTGGGTGCTTGCGGTGCTGGAGAATTTATGGTTTTAGCACCTTTTTTCCTACAAGAAGTAGTTGGAATTATTAGCAATGTCCTTCTCCCGATGACTGGTAGTAAGTAGCCTACTTCCGCCTTCTAGATGTTGACTATGAAGTCCAAACAGTCGGGTGGATCCCTGAAGGTTCTGAGGGTTAATATCACACTGGGCTATGTTAGGCAATGTGTGTGCTACTGTGTGTGCTAATGAGCCTCTAGGTTGAGGTATACCGCAGGGCGCATTGCTAAGATGACACTCTGTACTTTTGTCAGCATTTTGTGGTTTGTCGAAACAAATTGTGGGTCCAAGTCTTGTCTCAAGAACTGTCAGTCTCTCCAGTAGTGGTTTTAATTTAATATCCAGAATGTTGCTGATTTTGTCGCATAGAGTGTCACAAACATGAAGAGTCCTCTTGGGAGGGAATTACGGTGGCATTGTCATTAATCGATATTTTATTAGATGGCGGTACATCTGGTTGTTGCGAGGCTGGTTGCGATAAAAATTGTGTTATGTTTAGGGTTTTCTCTTGTTGGACAGGTTGAGCCCAAGTTAGCAAATGGTTGCTACTAGCTGCTGTTCTTGGCGGTTGTTTTCTCTTATTTCCTGTCTGTTTATTAGCTGTCCTTTTCCTTTTAACTACCGCAGTCTGTGCAATTTTCGCCGATGATTGCGTGGTCGTGTACGCATTATCATGCCTAGGTGAGATGTGCTGAATAACGGGGCTTTTGGCCGTACTAATCTTCTCAACATTACGTGATTGAGTGTGTGGGGAACCTAGCGGTATTGAACTTTCCTTATTTGCGTCAACCAACCTGGTATTGGGAGCTACAGCCCCTCAACAATGCTTTCAGCAGACAGCGATTGAGGAGGCACCCCATAGTCGGGGGACAAGCGCCGCTCCGTGAGATCAATTTCATAAGAAACTATGCCTACCACTCTCTCAAGCACAGAGTCAAGAGTCACTGTAGAGCGTGCAAACCCCCCCTCAGGCCTCCTTCAAGTCTCAGCTTAGACATCACAGTTAGTCTGCTCAGCTCTCACCTACTTTTTGATGGTGATGTGGTTCCTGGTTGTCTCCGCCGGAACAATCAGGAGGTGTGGCTCACCCAGGCCTCTGTTGGCCACTGACGGGCGCAGACGGGCACGCCCGGGCACAGCCCGGGCACGCCTGCACGCGTCCCATGCTGCGGGAGCCCTGAGCCGACTTTAAGCGCCTCCGGGCGCAAACATACAACGTTGGCGCCTCCTGGCGTAAGCGCTGATGGAGGATGGAGTCCACGAGTGTGGCGTGCAGCAGATTTTGGCAATGAAGTACTCCCGTGCTGCGGGAGCCCTGAGCCGACTTTAAGCGCCTCCGGGCGCAAACATACAACGTTGGCGCCTCCTGGCGTAAGCGCTGATGGAGGATGGAGTCCCCGAGTGTGGCGTGCAGCAGATTTTGGCAATAAAGTGCCCCCGTGCTGCGGGAGCCCTGAGCCAACTTTAAGCGCCTTCGGGCACGAAGAAACGACGTTGGCGCCTCCTGGCGCAAGCGCTGATGGGGGATAGAGTCCCCGAGTGTGGCGTGCAGCAGATTTTGGCAATGAAGGGCTCCCGATTCATAAGGTCACACTAGTACAAGCTTTCATCGCTCATAGAAATTGCAAAGTTAAAGCATGAGCGGCATGTAGGTTACAGAGTTAACCCCTTCCATGCTGCGGACGGCCCCTGGCCGTCCGACGTCACGGTGGGCGTGTGCGGAGGACGGCCGGGGGCCGTCCGAATCCCGCCCACTGATTAATTCGCCCGCACAGCGGGAAAATTCCAGCCGCGTTGAAGCGGTTAAGCACTTCAGAGTGGGTGCCTAACTCGCTGAGAAGAATGTATATGTGGATGGGTGAGTGAACATGCAAGTTTTGACACCATTCTGACTTAGGTGGTATTCCAAGTCAGCTTTCTGAAAGTCTGTTGCTGGCACTGGGAGACCTGCTGTCATTGCTGTAAATCCTGGTATCATATCCTGTAGCCTTGCTGCTGTCATTTCATTTAGATTCAACTTCTCACTTTGACATGCATATTTTTCACTTGGCCTTAGTCTTCAAAGGCTGCGCCCTTGCCCTTGCTACCAGCCGAGATGTGGGAATTTTAATTTTTTTATTTTCCCTCGTGGTCTTTGCTGCTGCTTGCTTCACCAATACAGAGACCTTCCCTACTCATGGTGTGTAAGTCTTATCAGGGATGTGGAATTCCTATAGCCCAACACCCAGGACATATTGTTTAGGGTCAAGGGCAACAAGTTTTCATGTATATTTTATCCTTGGGACAAGCAGGCCCAACCCCCTGCAGCACAAACCCTTTGCATCAGGGAAGGGCACTGTCTGCAGTTAAGGTAATATTTTTTTCCATATTTTAATGCTGTTCAAACTTGTATTTATGGTTCATTAATTGAAAGCCTTTATTATTAGGGTGAGCGCTCTAAGTAAATATTGTAAGCTCTGACTGCATGCACTACTGACAGTGGTTCCAGTATAAAAATGTGTACACAAGTTTTCAAAGTTTAGCAAGATGAGGCTATGCATAATGCTCCCAGAATGCTCTCTGATGTGATGCAAATATTTGCAGAAGCTTGAAAGCAAGATTGATGATTCTTTGCTATCAAAATAAAACGTTCATAAAAAAATGAAAGCAGGACAAAAACCATTTCGCTAAACAATTGTAAAATTTCAGGTACCGTTTCTTTGCAGGATCATTTAGTAACATGTGTTGATACATGCTAGTATTTCCCAAAAATATTCATAATGGAAGATCATTGTAACCAATTTCAATAGTATTATGGGAAACTAAAATAAACAAGCTTTGGCAAAGCCAGTAGGTCTGAAATTGGTGGTCAGCTTTTTAGTTTTGTCAATGTGTGACTTGGTTTGGCATGGTTTTTGTAAAACCTTATTGGTGTGGGAGCTGCCGGGCCCTCACCATTATAACAAACATTGGCAAAAGCAAAAAAGACATTTTGGTCTCAAAAAGCACATACTGCCACAGAAGTTACTGGCACTGAACAAAACTACTTTGTGTGCCGATATGCTCCTTATGAAAGAGCTGAATGCTGTCACTCACAGTGAAGCCAGCCGATACAGAGAGAGAGAGAGAGAGAGAGAGAGAGAGAGACAGAATTTTAATAAACTTAAAAGGTCATGGTCAACGCCAGACCAAATTAAGGGCCCAATTATTAAAGAAAGTCTCAAAAGTGCACCCCTGGTATATGTCCTTGCATTAAGTGCAGCTATACAACTTTCGTGAATTTCCAAGAATTTACAGAAGTAGGACATGAAATAGTACTCCTAGAAAATATTTGTGAACTGCATTTTAGCATGAGCAAATATGTATCTGTAGATTTGCTCATGCGAAAATCTGAGTGTTTGCAAGTTCACTTTCCCTCCAACCACTTTTTTCCCAACTCTGGAAGAAGGTTTACGTCTGCCATTGTCAGGAATAAATTTCCAACTTTTCTCAGTATGGGAAAAGATTAGAGAAGAGTTGTTGAAAACCCTTAAAACATGCAAGTTAGTAGGTTTGCACAGACTCAAAAGGGCATTCTAACCCTGGAACTATTGCTTACCACTACCCAGTATGTAGATCTGTGGAAATGTGGCAACATAAGGGGATTGCAAGTATTCAAACACTACTATAGTATGAGCCCTGGCATAATCAGAGAGGCTATATCAGAGCTCTTATATAATGAGATTGCTGCCATAATTTTTCGCCGCACTGTATGGCACCAAAGGGACAAGTGGATTTTGTTACAGGACAAGTAGATTCATGAAGCAACCTGCCCCACGGACAAGAAGATATTTTATTAAATTCCACACCCCTGGTAATGTATGGTGTGAAATATTCCCAGAATGGCCCATTTAATGATAAAATAAAAACAGAAAAAACACTCCTCGTGCTCCTCTTTTGTTTTCCACCTCCACCATTGTCCCTTCTGTCTTTATAATCCTCTTCTCTCTTTTAGATATTGTTCCAACTCACTCACTCTCCCTATCTAACCTCTATATCTATCCATTCTCTGTTTCGACATTTCCCCCTCTTATTCTCTTTCCCTCCGGCTCACTCATGGGCACCACATTGGCTTCTATCTCTGCTCAGTCTCTTCTCATTTTCTCTTGCTTTGCCTTCATTTACCTTTTCACCCAGTTCCCTTACTTCAAAACACCCTCATGTCTTCATTCACACCTGTCCCTTTCTTGCTCTCTTCTATCCAACTGAATCTATTATACATAACTCTGTCCAGCTCTTCACATTTTTCCCACTCTCTCAGCCCTTTTACCTCTCACATATTCTATCTCATTCTTGTCTCTACTACTTCTACCTCCGTCTGCGCCATCTAGGGCATGCACAAGGATTTTTGCCATCCCTACTTCAAGGTACATTTTTCTGTACCACACCTTTTAGCAATGGTGCCACATTTGTTGCTTGTTCTAGAAAAATGAGCCCCCGTCAACTAGTGGCAGCCTAGTCATATACCTAGTATTCTCTTACCCAAAAATTTCCCCTGCTCTCATGTCTCACGCTGTCCTCTATTCTCACGACTACTCTCTTGAAGAAGGAATTTTGTCATTCATTACTTTCCTTTTTTAAAATGCTTGAGCCTCAAACTTTGTCTTTTCAGGCATACACCTTCCTTTCTCTGTCGCACATACTGCCCTCTCTCACTTTTCATTTGAACAGCCATTTTTTTCGCCCTCTTAAACTATGCTCATTCTTCACTTCCCTCAGCGCAGCACACACACTACTCTTTCTGGCAATCATCTCACTATTGTCTCTCTTACATCCCTTTCTCAGATCTTGTTTTCACATATCTTCTAGTCTAACCTTTTCACAACCTTCTTTCAAAGACACATTTCAGTCCCACATATTTCGCTCAAATCACACCCTTCTTTCAAATACACTTTTCAGTCCCACATATTTTGCTCAAAAACCTGCTTTCACTCACACTCTCTTACACCCTCACCTCTCAATGACATGCTTCTCTCACAAACACATGGACACATTCCATTTTACTCTTTCAAATAATTTCCCTCACAAAATCCATTTACTTACCCTTCTCACATACTCAATCTCCCAAACACTGCCTTCTCCTGCTCATATCATTCTCTTTCTCGGCTCCTGTTTCTCATAAGCACTTTTAGTTTTTTGCACTCTCCCTCACACAAATGCAGACACTCAAGGATGGCTGTTTTCTTGTATCTTATCAAAATTTGCTTGTTGAATGATCATGTTTGAAGATTACAATGGTGAAAACAAAGCTGTCTTACATAATTTGGTAACAGCACCTTAAAGGCCCTGCTAATGAGGTCTGAAGAGAAAATCCTATGCAGGATTGTAGGCTACACTAATTCTGGTAGACCAGGCTAAGAACTTACCTATATCTTGACTTTCTTCAAATAATTGTTGCTGAAAGGTATTAGAATTATTTATTTCTTCCAGTGTGAAAAAATCTCTAAGATTTTGTTTTGTGATAGCTAATTTACTGGTGCCTGGTTCTGACCCAACAGCCCCCTCATTAGCTTTTGTGGCATTATCTATCACTACCTGTAACCCTGTTATTTGGTTTGCACGTTCTCTAGTTTGGCTTGCTTTAAAGGCAATAACTCTCCCTCTGCTGTCGCCTTGAAGTCCTCCCATACTGCAAACAGTGAGGCCATATTTCTATTAATATATACATTTCAGTAATGAACCCTCTCATCTCTGCTACCCACCCTGGATTAGACAGCAAGGATCTATCTAGCAGCTACCTCGGCCCATCTCTACTAGCTAAGCTGAGGTCTACCACAATGGAGACCACCGAGTGGTCAGAAAAGGCATTGGGTCAAGTGCCCGTTTGCACCCTGCTTATTACTTGGGAGACTAAAAAGAAATTTTAACCGGGAGGCAGTTTTAAATCGGTGTGAGAAGCAAGTATATTGTGCCAAGTCCGGGTGGTCTTCTCTCCAAGGGTCAACCAGCTGAAAGCTTGATTTAAGGACATCAATCATTTTTTAGTTTTTGGTTTCAGCTGCTTCTTTGCTTTATTAGAAGTATCCTTGGCCAGATCTTGGATGTGATTAAAATCCCCTCCACATATAGGCGGGTCAACTTCCCCCAGAGCTATATCATAGATCTGAGAGAGTGATTCTGTATCTTCACTGACAGGGACGTAATAATTGACTACATTTAAGCACAGCCCCTTCACAGCAGCTTTCACTCATAACTATCGGATCGCAAATCACCTCCTGGACATCCCAGTCAATACCTCGTCCCAGATAAATTGCTAGCCCCCTAACAGCAGCTTGGGCGGATGCAAAGAACGCCTGAGAGTATTTATGGGGAATAAAGATCTTCGGTGTATTACTCTTGAGGTGGGACTCTTGTTAAAAAATAACTTCAAGTGAAAAAGACGAGAGCCTCCTCATTAAACTCCCATATTCACACTTAGTAGTAATGCCATTAGCATTACAAGAGAGAATCCTGGTCTTCAACATCTCAAGGGAAAGAACTCAAACTGTCTCCTTTCTTCAGGCACCTTCAGATCCCCTGTTGCTAAGACAATTACCTTAGCTCTGTCTCCATATTTGCGAGAAAATTCATCCTGTAAGCTGTCAATTAAAATGTTACCCACATTCCATTGATGCCTGCGTTTCCCCAACATGCACCCTCCTTCCTGCCCATCATTTTTCTGTTCTTTTTTCTTTTTATGCAAGCTCTCCCCACCCCACCCCAACCAGCACACCCGCCTTCAGGAACCCTTGTGACCCTTTGGATAGCTCCCCTTCTCTGTGGAGGAGAATTGCCTGCCTTACCCCATCCCACTAGTATTATATTGTGCCTTGGTGTGGCACTTGGGGCCTACTCTCCAGTGACGACCGCCGCACATCCACTTATCTTACACAAGGCACAGTTTTAAATCTTAGAGCAAGATTAGCACAGCAATAACGACATTCAGCCTTTTATACCCATGGTTTAACACTAACATATGCCCGCTTATATACAGCTTATACACATACATCATTTATCATGATTTAACTGCAGCAAAAGTTAATTCACCTGCTGAATCAAACTCAAAATATGAAAGTGTCCCTTCACAAGAACTTTCAACCTTAATTGTTGCACCATAGCCGCCTGGACCCCCTGTTTCTTGAAAATTTACAGTATTGATTTGAACTCCCGACTGCACCTAGCTGCCATAGCTAACATTTCGGAAAAGATATTGAATCGAAACTTATCTGGTGTCTGAAATCCCTTTTGCTTGATGGTGGCTGCTAAAATGTATTCTTTTACCCAATAGTCTCCAAAGTGGACCAAAAAGGTATTAGGGTATTTCGCAATAGCTGGCTGATGAAACTGAACCCGGTGAGCCTGCATAATTGAATAATGATCCTCGCTAGAGGTGCAGCCGGGGAGGACATGATTCAGAATTAAGTCAGAAATAAATGTTATGGGATCTCGCCCCACCTCCTGTCCTTCCAGGATGCCTATAAAGCGCAGATTTGAACACCTGGAGCGATTCTCGAACTCATCGAGCTTTATCTGAATTTCTGACATCCCCTGCCGATGCTTCACTTGGGAGGACCTGGCTTGGCAGTTCGGGCTGGACTGTTCCCATGAGGCACAGGGTCAAGACTGATTTGCATATGGCCAGGTCTAAACTGGGGTGGCATGGTGAGCAAAAGAATGATGGATTTAACCCAGATCTCTTGACTGGGGGTGAATGTTTTGATTTGTTCTGCATTCCGACCATCAATTGTGTGTCTTTTGCTTTCTCGCCCTAAGTGCGCCAGGTATGCCCAGACGTGGGTCCTGGGCTCACTGTGCCACTGGAATCAAGCTATCCTGGCTGAAGAGGGGTGAAACCCCGAAACCGGTCCTAGGATGCTTGTTTCCGGTCCAGGGAGGACCTGGCTTGGCAGTTCGGGCTGGACTGTTCCCATGAGGCACAGGGTCAAGACTGATTTGCATATGGCCAGGTCTAAACTGGGGTGGCATGGTGAGCAAAAGAATGATGGATTTAACCCAGATCTCTTGACTGGGGGTGAATGTTTTGATTTGTTCTGCATTCCGTCCATCAATTGTGTGTCTTTTGCTCAAAATTATTCTGGGCATCTTCTAAATCTGATATACGCTGTTCTGCCAGCATGAGCCTCTGGTTTAGTTGCAGAATGTTATCATTGATAGTTGCGAGCTGGATCTTGACCTCCCTATGTGCCTTCTCTTTTCCATTTTTCATCTCCCTTTTTTCTTCTCAAATTACTTGGAGAATCTCCCCCAGCTGAGTTTTCTTGGCTAAGACTTCCACGGGGGCACCTCTTATTTCACTGTAGGCACATTCTTGAGCTTGGGAGATCGAATCAATTATGGAAGTTTTATATGCTAACATTTCCTTTCATGTATTTGCCACTTGTGACATCTGGGTACTTGATCTCTGACTGGATCCGGAGGAGCCAGAGGCGCCAACTCCATTGTTCCTGACCATGAGTCGCCTGGCATTGGTAGTGCCCTGCCATCTCACACTAAAGACTTTGTCCCCTTGGTTCGAAAAGGGGATACATTGGTTTCTCGTGAGGCTTTGTGTTTGAGAGTATTGTTGGTGCCAATGTCCAACTTTTACCCCCAACATTATACTGCATCTGCACACAGTCATTAAGAGGGGCTACCCCCTATACTGGGGGAGTTTTAGGAGAGAGCTCCAACTGATTGATGACTGGGCCTCCGATCAATCAATCAATCAATCAATCAGGGAATTGTAAGCGCGCTACTCACCCATGAGGGTCTCAAGGCGCAAGGTCTCCGATAGCATCTCCGCTCTAATTCTGGAGAGACCCCATCTGTTGCACTCAAATTAGCAGTTGGACTACTTTAGCCTCTCTCTTCTTCTTCCGTATTTGTGGCGCCGGTTTGCCCCACCTGGTTTTTTCGGCCTTTCACTACTTTAGCAGGTTTAGAAACCTTTTAGAAACCTTCGCTGGGGTATGAGTTCTCCCTGCAGCTTCCAATGCTGTTTGTTGATTCATAAAGTTGAGCAGGAGGGCAGTTTCCTTAAATGTACAATTTTTTTCCCTCCTGCTTTTAGCTTTATGTATTTATTTTTTTGTTAAAACAAGTCTTCCACCGATTTTTTGGAGTCTAATTGCCCCTTTTAATTGCCCATTCATGCTCCAGAAAGTCCATGCAGAGCTGTGGAAGAGAGGGGGGCCATGCAGCAAGCCGCACCCGCACCTAGGAGGGCCGCCACTACACCACCCAAGCCCTACACCTCACTCGGGGGATGCCTAATGCCCTCCTTACCCAGTTATTTTCTGTCTTCTGTCTTCTCCTGTGTCCGCGCTGACGTCCGGCTGCACTCAGGCTGCTAAAGCCGGAGCACTGTGGTTCCTCCCCAATCACCTTGGTCACTGACCACGCAGTTTCTCTCCTAGCCGCTCTTCTGTCACTACAATCCAGCAGTGCGATTTCGGCCGCGGTTCCTTCTCGTCCACGGGGTTACGCTTCCAGCGCTCCTCTAATCTTCTAGACCTCTTGGGATGCTCATAGCTCGCCAGCATTCAGAGACGCCATTCGCAGTGCCTCACAAGATCTGAGCGGCGGTCTTCCTGGAAGTGACCTCCTAAGCTCGGAACATAGCTGGAGCTCTACACGCTCAACATAACCCTATTGAGAAGGCTACGATCAAGTCTGTCGAGAACCCTATCACGGGTAGAATAGTAGTAGAACAGGAGGAAATTGCTCAGGTATTTCGTCAGCACTAAAGGGATATTTATCAAATGAAATATACAGTGTCTATGGCTAGCATAGAACAATATTATGCTTCCATTCAACTCCCCCTATTGCCGAATTCTTTATCTCAGGCAATGCCAGCGGCGGATGGTGACTTTTCAAGGTGGTGGGGCGTAAAAAAGGCATAGGTGTGTCATACATGTATAATGCACCATGAAGCATGGCATGCGCATGAGTCCAGAGCTAGTCGCAACTGCTGGTCATTTTGTGCACATGCTGGGTTGTGAAGCTACCATACTCTCGATATCATTTCAATTTCTAAAACCAGTCAGTGGCCAAATGTAGGCAATTTGACAATCGAGTCACCAAACATGCGGATTATTACACGAGGCACCTCAATTGCTGTTCAGGTTAAGGGGTACTGCGAAGAAAGGCAGCTCTGCGCTGTGCTAAATTGGCGGACACTTCTAATATGTTGACCACTTATTGATTAGGTTTATATCACCTGGTGGCAATTGTTATCACAGAAGAAAAGGGCTGGCTCTTTGAAGGCACATGTGATAATTGAGTCCCTATGAGAACTGAAGCCATTGTTTTCTCAGTGCGGGCCAAATAAACGTCATCCTCTGGCAAGCCGCCATTTTCAAGCATTCAAATGAACACTTATCCATGCACTCTCACAAAAGCATGCCTCTTTGGGTTTTGTTTTCCTTTTATCATGCGCTCAAAACAAGACCAGCATAACATAATCATGTTTAAAAAAAACACAATCTGCAACAAAATGTGATGGCTCAATCAACTAATTGCTGCTCACCGAAGAGACATGGGGGTTGAATACTGTGGTTAATAGTGCGCAATATGCCATTAATGTTGCATTGCAGTCTCATTCAGTAGCTTGGGGTATGATTTGCCAAGCGCTTCCATCAATGACAAGAGGTGTCCTATTTAAGCTCAAACGTCTCATAAATTCCAAACACCACTTTGTGCAGCAAGCTCGCACTCACTAATTAACTTTTACAATTTTCCCCATTAGAGTGACGCATGGCTCGCAATTCTCGCGGGTGGGGGGGAGGGGGTCGCGCGGGGGTTACTGCGAGGGGGGGGGGGGTGGAGGGGTAAAATAAAACTTACCTGACCGGTCCCGCACCGCCTCTCTGCTCCTGGGCTGGGTCCGCGTTTTCCTGCTCCTGGGCCGGAACAGGCATGCTCCCTCCACTCCTGTAGCCAATCACAACACTGCAATGGCAGCGTTGTGATTGGTGCGGAGTCCCGGACAGCGCCCAGCCGGGCACAAGGTAGGGAGGCCATTTTCCCTATGTAGGCTGCATGCAGCCTACATAGAGAAAATGTAGACTGCGCATGACTGCTTTGGTCGGCCCCTGGGCCGACCAAGCAGTCAGGGCACTTAGACTGGTGCAAGCCACTCCTCCCCGACCCGCCCACCCGCCCGCCACCAACCAGGCATATCCTTCTGCCCGCCCCCAACCAGGCATACCCCTGCCTTTCTGCTTTCTCGCAGCGCGAGAAGCAGAAAATAAAATGGTATTTAAAATACCATTTTATTTTCTGCTTCTCGCACTGCGAGAAAGCAGTGGGGCGGCGCTCCTCCGCCCTAATGGAGGAGCCGCCACTGGGCAATGCTGGAGACAATTACGCTTAAATGAAATTTACGAGGCATTTCAAAGCATGCCTAATGCTAAGGCGTGTGGGAATGATGGATTTCCCTCAGATTTTTTTTTAATATTCTCCTGTAAACTTGTGCCCTTTTTAGGAGAGTTGTTTTAACTGTATCAAAGAGGGAGGGGAAGTCCCCTCTTCCTAAAGGAATCAACTATCGTAAGCTTAACTAAGAAAGGTAAAAATCAGAAGATTGTGCACTCAAACAGACCCATTATTCTTTTAAATACCCAGGACCTCATTTATCAGGTTTTAGCTTAGGGCAGCGCGGCAAGGAATCTTGCTGCGCTGCCCTACGTAAAAAAAAGGGCAGGAATGCTATGTATCTATGTGATACAATGCATTCCTGTCCTTTTCCCCAGCGCCGGCACACAATGGGCTGCAATGCGTCAACGCAGGCACCCTTGCACCATGGTGCAAGGGTGCCTGCATTGCGGGGCTGATTGATTTTGTGCAGGAAGGGACACCTTCCTGCACAAAGTCAATCAATTCAGGTGATTTCCTCTTTCTATGTGTGCTGCAGAAAAAGGAAAAACGAGGAGAAATTAAAACATTTGCCCCTGGGGTGGCATTAGATTCTGATGCTTTGCCAGGTTTACAATTTCTCATTTGTTAGAAATGGCGGTCTCTAGTTGGCAGAGGTAGGTACCTTTGTCCAAATAGGGACCCTTGCTTCTAGTCAGGGTAAGGGGGATTGTTAGAAGGTGGTTCTGACCCTCTGAGCCGCCTGGATTTTTCACTTTTTGAACACCTATTTGTTGAGCTTTTACTGTGGGAGAGCCTCATAAGTTGGGACTCACCCACAGTGAACTCATGATGAAAGGGACTGCATGTGTATTTTACCGGTGTCCCCCTGGCGCGAGTATGCCGCTGCGCTGCCGCCAGAGTAAGGGGCACTGGGCTGGTTACATGCAAACACGTATGCACATGCGTGTGCACAAGTGTAAGGGCTGCGCAGGGGAGATTCCTGGCGTGCGCAGCCCAGAAGCAGCTACAAAGTGAATGGTGTGGCAGGACTTATGCAGAAGTGGGTGGTGACATGGAATAGGCTTTCTACAATGGGAAGAAACATTTGAGGGACAGTCAGTGTGCTTTACTGTTTTTATTCCATTATTCTCCTATGAGGATGGGGAGCACATGGGCTAGTTTTACTTTCCTAGGGCCTACAAATTCCAGACACGCACCAAAGTCAACTGTAACTTATGTGAGAAGAAGTATTCTGCAGAGTCCAAAGTCACATTTGTACTGTTTTGGGTCATCCAGAAATGACATATTTCTCTGAGTCAGCTCATAACCAGGGCCTGGCTGGGGCTGACCCGGCCAGGCTGAATTAATGACCTTCCTCCCCAAGCCAGCCCTGCACAACAAGCATTCCAAGGGCGAAGGCCTCCACTCCAAGAAGAGAAGATGGGTGGAGCTACAGGTTCATCCATCAGCAGCTGTCACCTGGTGCCAGGCACCAAGCTGCTCTGGAGAGAAGGCAGCGAGGGGGGAAGGGGCTCTCAGAGACCATGTGGCATGAGACCCCTGGACGACGCCATTTTGAACAAACCCAGAGGGTTCGGGGGCCCAAGACCCCAACTCCTGGCCCAGGTGATGGCGCTGAAGAGGAGGTGGGTGCGCCGTCGCGCAACCCCCATCGCGCGCGAAGCCAAGTCGGGGAGCGCCGTCGCGCTCCCCGTGAACATTACCTGGGGCCCGGGATCCCAACTCCGGGCCCCTCATTCCCCGAAGCAAAGGCGGGGAGCGCCGTCGCGCTCCCCGTGAAGAGGAGCCAGGGGCCCGGGACCCCATCCCCGGGCCCCGATGTGGTGGAGGAGGACGGGGGAGTGCCGCCGCACTCCCCCCGCGGCCGTGGGAAAGCGGGGGGAGTGCTGTCGCACTCCACCGAGGGCCGGCCGATGGCGCGAGTGTCTGTGTCTGCCCGCCGGAGCGGGCAGACCAGAAGAGAAGCGCTGGATCCCGCGGCCGCACCCGAGGGTGCGGGCCGGACCGGGAGCCAACCGGAGCAGCCGGGGGTGGGCTCCCCGGGCGGCACACACCTCCATACGGGCTGGCAATGCGGGGTGCCCGGGTGGGACTGGGCCCCCGCGAAGTGGAGCGAAACGGCCAGAGCAGCCGGGGGTGGGCTCCCCAAGCTGTCTCACTCACCTGGGGGTCCGGGTGGGACCGGACCCTAAAACAAAGTCAAGACGCGGCGTGAGGCCACCGAAGCAGGCTGCGCGGCTCTCCCCGACACAGCGGGAGAGCCGCTATTCTAATATGCACGGGGCTGGAGGAAGCGCCCCATAATGCTTTGTAGGACCGAGCTGGCCTGCAGGAAAACGCCTGGTTTTCTGCGTGTGGTGGCTCCAGGAGGACGGGGTCACCACGACATGTGTGCCAAGGTGCAGGGGGAGCTGCAGGAGCAACGCAGTCTCCCCCAGCACGAAAATGGAACGTCCCTCCCAAAGTCTCATGGGGACTCAAAAGGATAACCCCTCGAGGGCTCAGCTAGGCGTCATCAGCATCCCCATGGCTGGAACTTTTGTTCTGCAGCTGGGGGTGCCTTAGGGACTGTCTCAAGGTGTGAAGGGCTGAGTTGGGGATGACTGGAGAAGGACATCCTCTGGAGGTGAAGAGGTGTAATTGCACCACAAATGCATTTACCTATGTTATTTCTTTTTAGAGGGACTGGAAGTCACACGTGTTATGTGAAGTACCTGTGTAAGGTGATGTCATAAGCAAAGTGGGGTTATGTTGCCAGCCATTCCTGCTAGGGTGTCTGGCAGTAAATGCTTAATCCTATGATTTTACCTGTGATGCCTTTAGAGGCTGTGATTGCCATGCATTACAACTGTTATCAGCTATGAAAAGTACCTCATTCGAAGAGGTGCCCAAACATTTATTCTTGCTGCTGCGTTAGGTGAAGAACAACCCAGACTGTTAGCCCCTAAGATGTAGAGATGTATACTATATGGTCAGTAGGACATGTTCAGTCAGGGTTATGTGTCACCAGGGCAGGTGTGCCTATTTTAAATGCTTGTTGAGATAATGGGGTGGGTCGCCACTGGGATGGTGCCAGTGCGCAGGGCCCTCGCTCCAGGTTATGTTCAACTAACTGCATTAGGGAGCAAGATAATGTGCATACATGGGAGTGGTGGTACCAGACCCCACCCCCCTTTGGGAGGAGTGGAAATGTTATGCAATGTCACAAAGTAATTCCAACAGCTTATGTATATTTGTAAATTGTTGCATAGTATTGAGTAGTGTGTGTGTTTAATAAATGTACTCTTACTTTTATAAAGCAAAGTACAGACTGGACAATCAATTATTGAGTGTTATTTCTGCGTACTGGTAAATGGCGATTAATTGCCCACACCACCTCCCTTGAGTAAGCCTTAGACTGCCCTGCAACGCTACCCTCTGAGAGTCGAGCGCTACAATAGGGTGTTTGGTTCCCAGTGAAGGACAAATGTGACATGTCATTTGTGCAGGCCTCACAGATACTGCCTCGTTTTCCAACATTGGTGTCTAGCGGCGGGAAACATAGTATCCCATTCTGGTACGCATTTATAGCATTTGATAAGTCCAGTTTTGCCACACATTACCTATGCAGTAATGAGCAAATGGTAGAGCACAAGGCTCTGAGAAGGGTTCAAAGTTTTGGTTATGTGAACTAAAAGTATGGGAAAGGAAAGCCCCGCGCACATATATGTCATCTGAAGATATTATGGCTTAAATGTAAACTGTATTGATATGACTGAGTTATGTTTATTATCATGTGATAGCGGGATGGTGCTTTCCAGGAAATGATTGCATACAAATGTTCTAAGCCATATTGTACACCTTTGAAACCTAACACTACACGCACTACACCTGCATGAGGAGGGTGTCTCCTCAAGAGATAGGGACAGCAACTGATACCTACATCACAGATGGGGGTGTAGGGGTGGATTGACCTTTGTGGGGGACAGGAGAGGTAGGGGGTCCTGGGAGATTCCCGCGCTTTTTAAGGGCAGGGAGGGTTTCCACAGAAGGGGCCCCAGATATCCTTCCCCCGTTGAAAGTTTTCTTGCCATTGGCGCAGGCCAAAACCACTGGAAGGGTGGGGCAGGAGGTTTCTTTACCCTGGGTAGTAACACCCCAGGGGTTCCCATGATGGGGGACCCCAAGAAACTTTTCCCACGGTGGGAGGAGGGTGAGGTAGAGTTGTGTGTCCGGCAGGCCCCCCAGGTTAACTGGTGGGGGAGGTGAGCAACCCAGGGGTGGCCCATGGTAGTGGTTGGCCCCAAAGGAGTGTGTGTAGTGGTAGCCCCTAGGTACACTAGGTGGGCTAGGTAACTGACCCAGTGGAGATCTGAGAGGGGGTGATATGCTCCCTGGATTCCAGGTGAAGGGTTAGTGGTGGACCCTGAGATGTCAGGGGCAGGTAGATGGTTACCCAAGGAAGCAACAGGATGTCATTCTGAAGCTTGTGTGTGAACCTGAGGTGGTGGCTGGGGTGATGCCTAGCCGGTGACCAGTCAGGTAGGTCCTGTGGGGCTTGGACCCCAGGACCAGGAGCATGGGGGTGTTCCCCTAGCTCGAGGCAGGAGGTGGACTTCTGCAAGGTAGTACCACCCTGAACACAGGTGGGGCCCATCTTAAGTGAAGGGACCATGTGTTTCCCAAAGGGGTGGTGCAGGCCTAGCCGGGATCTTTAGGGTCCCTGGCTGAGTGAGGTAGTACCACCCTGAACACAGGTGGGGCCCATCTTAAGTGAAGGGACCCTGTGTTTCCAAAAGGGGTGGTGCAGGCCTAGCCGGGATCTTTAGGGTCCCTGGCTGAGTGTGGTAGTACTACCCTGAAGGCAGGTGGGGCCTATCTTAAGTGAAGGGACCCTGCTCTTCAGAAGGGGTGGTGCAGGCCATCCAGGGATCATGAGGGTCCCTGGACGGTCGCCCAAGGCGCTGCAGGGAGACCGAGGAGAGCCATGAGAGGTGGGCCTGGGTGTAGCTAACTCGGGGCCCACAGGCTCTCTAAGGGTACTCCGGGAGGAGAGCGCGCCTCTCGGAGGGAAGGGTGCATAGGCCCTGTTCTCGCAGCGGAGAACAAGGAAGGGGTCTAGGTTCCCGGGGTAGTTTCTGTGTGGAGCTACTGAAGGGGGGAATGAGCTGTAGGTTGTCTGACGAGGCACCCTCAGTGTTCCTCCCTGGCACTGCCAGTGTAGTAGTGAGGCCGGTCTGGGGTCCCATCAGGGAGCCAGGCCAGTGGCCAAAGGTGCTTTCCTGTGTGGGAAAAGTACGAATGGCTGTGCTTTCCTTAGGGAAGACAGTCATCCCGAAAGGGTGGTGGCAGCTGAATGACCCCAGCGGCAGGCTGAGGGTGAGGGTCCAGAGAGGTTGCATCTTTGGGGTGCAAGTACCAAACGGAGAGAGGGTACTGGTTGGAACAAACTCTGGTAGGGAGACCAGCTAGTGACCCAGGGGATGGGATATAGACCTATCCCAGAAGACTGCATCGGTGCTGAGGCACTTTACCCGTGTCCAGAGAAGTGGTAGGCATAGTGTTGCGTGACCAAGGGCAAAGGTGGGCCTAGTTAGGCTGAGTCCATGTAGACCGGGAGTGACCTAGAGGTATCTAACCTAGAGCCCGGAGGGTTCTTAGGGTAGTCTGAGATCCCTGTCATGGGTGGAGGTCTCATGGATGGGAGGAGTAGGTGGTCTGAGTGGATAACTGGTGAGTAAGGGGGGTCTGGTCAGAACCCCTTATAACTAGTTATCGCTGACTACGGGAAGAATACCCATGTAGAGTGGCTATTTCTTCCCTGTAGGAATCAGCTGGGCGCGGCGTGTGTTAGAAGGTGGTTCTGACCCTCTGAGCCGCCTGGATTTTTCACTTTTTGAACACCTATTTGTTAAGCTTTTACTGTGGGAGAGCCTCATAAGTTGGGACTCACCCACAGTGAACTCATGATGAAAGGGACTGCATGTGTATTTTACCGGTGTCCCCCTGGCGCGAGTATGCCGCTGCGCTGCCGCCAGAGTAAGGGGCACTGGGCTGGTTACATGCAAACACGTATGCACATGCGTGTGCACAAGTGTAAGGGCTGCGCAGGGGAGATTCCTGGCGTGCGCAGCCCAGAAGCAGCTACAAAGTGAATGGTGTGGCAGGACTTATGCAGAACTGGGTGGTGACATGGAATAGGCTTTCTACAATGGGAAGAAATATTTGAGGGACAGTCAGTGTGCTTTACTGTTTTTATTCCATTATTCTCCTATGAGGATGGGGAGCACATGGGCTAGTTTTACTTTCCTAGGGCCTACAAATTCCAGACACGCACCAAAGTCCACTGTAACTTATGTGAGAAGAAGTATTCTGCAGAGTCCAAAGTCACATTTGTACTGCTTTTGGGTCATCTAGAAATGACATATTTCTCTGAGTCAGCTCATAACCAGGGCCTGGCTGGGGCTGACCCGGCCAGGCTGAATTAATGACCTTCCTCCCCAAGCCAGCCCTGCACAACAAGCATTCCAAGGGCGAAGGCCTCCACTCCAAGAAGAGAAGATGGGTGGAGCTACAGGTTCATCCATCAGCAGCTGTCACCTGGTGCCAGGCAGCAAGCTGCTCTGGAGAGAAGGCAGCGATGGGGGAAGGGGCTCTCAGAGACCATGTGGCATGAGACCCCTAGACGACGCCATTTTGAACAAACCCAGAGGCCTGGGCAGGAAGGAGGGAGCAGGGGCAGAGAGGTGAGGTGTCGCTGCCTGATAGGGCAAGAAGAGACTTCCTGCCAGCCCCCTCCAAATTCTTTTAAAAGGTCTTGCACAGGAAGAGAAGCTCTCTCTGGGGTGTGGTCTGCTGAGGAGGACTGGTGCTGGAGCCTGGCACCATGGGCAGCTGGAAGGAAGAACCTCCAGACTGGCCCAGGATGCAGAATTCCGCCAGGAGGGGAGTCCAGGACCAGTGAGCAGAAGCCTGGGCCTCTGCGCAAGGAGAAGAGAGGCCCAGGAGAGCCAGGCGAAAGGCTGGCGCAGGGAGCCAGTGGAGACCGCTCCCTGCTGAATTCATCCTCCTTGAGACCAGGAGGGCGAAGGAAAGTGCTCCCAGTGTCTGGGGCTGTCCACCAGGAGCAAGAAGAGGTGAAAATGGTGAAAATCGGCCGCCTGGGGGCCGAGATATGCCCCCCAGAAGGTAGGCGACCTTTGATCTCTCATTGGACCGATGACGAAGCGCGTGGGGCTCCGTTGCCGGTCTCAACTATGCCCCTGGGGTGGGTCAGGTCCCGGGGGCTGCCCCCAGAAGAAGTAAAGCCGGGGAGTGCCGTCGCGCTCCCCATGAACGTGCCCAAGCGGGGTGCCAGGAGCCCACCTTGGCCCCCGGTGTCATGCGGAGAGGGGGTGCGCCGTCGTGCCCCCCCCTCGAAGAAGGTTCGGGGACCCGGGACCCCTACTCCGGACCCTGGTGATGGCGCTGAAGAGGAGGAGGGCGCGCTGTCGCGCAACCCTCCTCGCGCGCGCGAAGCCAAGTCGGGGAGCGCCGTCGCGCTCCCCGTGAAGATTACCAGGGGCCCGGGATCCCAACTCCGGGCCCCTCCATCCCCGAAGCAAAGGCGGGGAGCGCCGTCGCGCTCCCCGTGAAGAGGAGCCAGGGGCCCGGGACCCCATCCCCCGACGTGGTGGAGGAGGACGGGGGAGTGCCGCTGCACTCCCCCGCGGCCGTGGGAAAGCGGGGGAGTGCCGTTGCACTCCCCCGAGTTCCCGCCGACGGCGTGAGTGTCCGTGTCTGCCCGCCGGAGCGGGCAGACCAGAAGAGAAGCGCTGGCTCCCGCGGCCGCACCCGTGGGTGCGGGCCGGAACGGGAGCCAGCCGGAGCAGCCGGGGGTGGGCTCCCCAGGTTGCACACACCTCCATACAGGCTGGCAATGCGGGGTGCCCGGGTGGGACTGTGCCCCCGCGAAGTGGAGCGAAACGGCCAGAGCAGCCGGGGGTGGGCTCCCCGAGCTGTCTCACTCACCTGGGGGTCCGGGTGGGACCGGACCCTCCAACAAAGTCAAGACGCGGCGTGAGGCCACCGAAGCAGGCTGCGCGGCTCTCCCCGACACAGCGGGAGAGCCGCTGTTCTAATATGCACGGGGCTGGAGGAAGCGCCCCATAATGCTTTGTAGGACCGAGCTGGCCTGCAGGAAAACGCCTGGTTTCTGCATGTGGTGGCCCCAGGAGGACGGGGTCACCACGACATGTGTGC
Source organism: Calotriton arnoldi (assembly GCA_963921515.1). Lineage (NCBI taxonomy): Eukaryota > Metazoa > Chordata > Amphibia > Caudata > Salamandridae > Calotriton > Calotriton arnoldi. The sequence goes on from CAWUFW010000023.1 coordinate 6,044,000, forward strand.
CAAGGTGCAGGGGGAGCTGCAGGAGCAACGCAGTCTCCCCCAGCACGAAAATGGAATGTCCCTCCCTAAGTCTCATGGGGACTCAAAAGGATAACCCCTCAAGGGCTCAGCTAGGCGTCATCAGCATCCCCATGGCTGGAACTTTTGTTCTGCAGCTGGGGTGCCTTAGGGACTGCCTCAAGGTGTGAAGGGCTGAGTTGGGGATGACTGGAGAAGAGCCTCCCCTGGAGGTGAAGAGGTGTAATTGCACCACAAATGCATTTACCTATGTTATTTCTTTTTAGAGGGACTGGAAGTCACACGTGTTATGTGAAGTACCTGTGTAAGGTGATGTCATAAGCAAAGTGGGGTTATGTTGCCAGCCATTCCTGCTAGGGTGTCTGGCAGTAAATGCTTAATCCTATGATTTTACCTGTGATGCCTTTTAGAGGCTGTGATTGCCATGCATTACAACTGTTATTGTCACAATCCCACTTACCTGAAGTCCAGGAACCGCAGAAACGAAGAGAGTCCCCCCTCTCACCTTTAGACCAATCCTCCACACTGAATAACGCAGTAGGGGCGATTGATCCCAAGGGGAAAGGGACGTGAGATACACCCACCTGACGGTCTGGGAATCGGGGAGACAGGTGACAGGGGTGGTGTTTCACAGGTGGTGGGGTAGGGATGACGGAAACCAGATACCACGTCGGTATGGTAGGAGTGCCGGAGTAAGGAACAGCCCCAAGATCTGTAAAAACAGGAGGGAATAGAAGGTCTTAAGGGGGGGATCATAAGAAATGGGGAGCATACAGTAGTTCTGGCTGTTCTATAATAGAAGTACAACAACAGAGAAGCCCACACTCACCCGTGGTCAATATAGTAGCAGAGAATAGTTCAAGTCCTTGAACTGGCTTATCTTCGTGTCCGGGGTGATGGGTACTGTGTTCCTTGCAGACGAGGAGTAGAAAAGGAGGTTTAGGAGAGTCGGGCACACAGAGCTCTGCTCCTTTCACTGCTAGGAGAGGAAGGGGTGTATGCAACTGGATAACCGCGCCTGCGATAACCCAAAATCCCCAGCTCAGGATGCAAAGAACTGCCAGACTCCGTTCTCTACTAGGGGAATAAGAAAGTGGTAGAGGCGATGCCGCCGGCTCCAGCCGTGCGCCTGTAGGGACGTATATAGGAGGACCACCTCAACGGGGAAATAAAGTATGTAGGCGCGAACGGCTCCTGCCGTGCACCAACGGAAAGCAAGGGGTGTAAACCAGTGTGTGCCACTTGAGCCAAACAAAAATGAAGGAGACAGCTCCTGCCGTTTATCAATTAAGGCAAACACAAGAGAAAAAAAAAACCAAACAAATAAAAGGAAGCGCCAACCACAGGTAAAGTTACCGCTTCGGTGTTCAGCGGGACAGCGCTGTATGCTCCGCTCCAGCCGTGAGCATCAAAGTTCAATAATCCAGACCTTCAGCCTGACACAGCTGTGCGAACGGCTCCTGCCGCGCACTCTGAAGGGTTCAAAGGTCAGGGACCTCGCTGACGGAATGTGAAGCAAGGATTTCCTTCACAGCTTCAGCCGCGTGAAACGAGGAAATTCCAAAGTTGCAATAAAACAAGGTGTTAGAGAAACGCTCCTGCGTACTCTATAGCCAGGATTCCAGGATCAAGTATCGGTAAAGCCAAGCACTGGAGTCAAGGCAGGGTGGATCTTATATAGTGATCCCCCCGGACCACATGGGCTGCAACAACCAACCAAAAAGAAAAAGGGGAGGACAGAGAGAGAGAGGTAAAAAAGGTAGGCACTAAGACACGGAGTGGAAGAGACCTAAGAAGTGGTAACAGTTATCAGCTATGAAAAGTACCTCATTCGAAGTGGTGCCCAAACATGTATTCTTGCTGCTGCGTTAGGTGAAGAACAACCCTGACTGTTAGCCCCTAAGATGTAGAGGTGTATACTATATGGTCAGTAGGACATGTTCAGTCAGGGTTATGTGTCACCAGGGCAGGTGTGCCTATTTTAAATGCTTGTTGAGATAATGGGGTGTGTCGCCACTGGGATGGTGCCAGTGCGCAGGCCCCTCGCTCCAGGTTATGTTCAACTAACTGCATTAGAGGGCAAGATGATGAGCATACATGGGAGTGGTGGTACTAGACCCCACCCCCCTTTGGGAGGGGTGGAAATGTTATGCAATGTCACAAAGTAATTCCAACAGCTTATGTATATTTGTAAATTGTTGCATAGTATTGAGTAGTGTGTGTGTTTAATAAATGTACTCTTACTTTTATAAAACAAAGTACAGACTGGACAATCAATTATTGAGTGTTATTTCTGAGTATTAGTAAATGGCGATTACTAGCCCACACCACCTCCCTTGAGTAAGCCTTAGACTGCTCTGCAACGCTACCCTCTGAGAGTCAAGCGCTACAATAGGGTGTTTGGTTCCCAGTGAACGACAAATGTGACATGTCATTTGTGCAGGCCTCACAGATACTGCCTCGTTTTCCAACAGGATACACTCCTAAAATAACCCCTGCTCACCCCCTTGGTAGCTTGGCACGAGCAGACAGGCTTATCTCAGAGGCAGTGTGTAAAGCATTTGTGAACACATACAGTAACACAGTGAAAACACTACAAATGGACACCACACCAGTTTAGAAAAATAAGTAATCTTTATCTAAACCAAAACAAGACCAAACGACAAAAATCCACAATACAGTATCAAAAATATCCTTAAAATAGGTTATTCACTCAAATCAAGCTTCTAGCAACAAATAACTCCACCTGGAGTCATGACGGCGTCGTGACAGATGAAGATCCCAAAGAACGGCGCCGACCGCGAGGTGCGCGGCGTCGGGCCCGGAGTCAAGCAGACCCACAAAGAACAGTACCTTGGAATTGATGAAAGCAAAGACGGTGCACAACGTTGGGGAGGTGATGCTTCGTTGGCGCCTGCGGCGTTGGTTCCTTACGACCCCAGGGGATGTGATGCCTCTGTTCCTTACTGCAGCGCAGGGGAGGCGAGACGTCGGTTTCTTAATGTGTCGGGGAGGTGACGTCACAGATGGCGGCGAGGCGTCGGTTACTTACGATGGTGCGATGTCGATGGATTCGGGAGTCACTCACATCGAGGATCGGCTCTGCGTTGCTGAAGCACCGGCGTCGATGAAGTCCACAAAATCCTTTGTTTTCTGAAGGCAGAGAGTATCTGTACCCAGCCAAAACCAGTTCTGTCTTTACTGGTGCAGCTTCCTGGCAGGAGGTGGAGACAGAATTGTTGTAGGCAGACCAGGCCCATTCAGGTGAAAAGGAAATCTCCTCCCCCTACTCTAAATGCAGCCCAGGTCTATTCAGCCCAGGCCTGACTCATCAGACTTCTAGAGCCACTGCCCCTCTCCAGCCCGTCATCCAAAAGCCAGACATGCAATACACAAACCTAGCAGAGGCAGACTGGATGGTTAGGCAAGAAAACACCTACTTTCTAAAACTGGTATTTTCAAACACAGAATGCAACAATCACACTCACTAAAAGATGCACTTTAACATTCTGAGTTCAGGCATACTAAACTTTACTTTTCCATCTTGTTCCTAGGGTCAGTTATGTTTATAAGAGGTTTTAAACAAACTGCCCATTCTGTCCTATGGGAAGATAGCCTTGCAATAGTGAAAAACGAAATTGGCAGTATTTCACTATCAGGACATGCCACACACATCAGAGCATGTCCTACCTTTCACATACAATGCACCCTGCCCACAGGGGTACCTTGGGCCTACCTTAGGAGTGACTAATATGTAGAAAAGGGAATGTTTAGGGACTGGCAAGTGTGTGCACTTGGCAAGTCGACATGGCAGTCCCAGACTGCACACAGGCTCTGCAATGGCAGGCCTGAGTCACATTTTACAAGCGACTTCTGTGGGTGGCACAATCAGTGCTGCAAGCCCACCAGCAGCATTTGATTTACAGGCCCTGGGCACACATAGTGCACTGTACTAGGGTCTGACAAGTAAATCAAATAAGCCAATCATGGAATCACTAATCCATAACAATAATTTACAAAGGGAGTAGTAGTAAAGTTAGGACTCCTAACTTTACTACTATTAAATGCCTTTTGTGAATACCGAAAGTCGTAAAGTTAGGATTTTGTCTCAGCTTAGTAGTAGTAAAGTTAGGAGTCCTAACTTTACTGCTACTACTAAATGCCTTCTGTGAATAGCAAAAGTAGTAAGTTTAGGATTTTATCTCAGATTAGTTCTGTGAATCGGCCCCAAGGTATTTAGATGGGAGCAGGGTACTAGATGGTTTTTTAAACAAAAATGGTGCAGGAGTGGGAAATTAGTTTGCCAGCTTTTATCAAAACTATCTAAAAAGAGCAGATATAAGCTCCTACTGGAGCTCAGAGGATGATTGAGCTCTCTTAGTAAATTATATCTATCTCCGGTTGATTGTTCTATTTTACTGATTCAGGAGGGTAAATTCCTGGGGTTACTGTTATCAAGTAGGGAGATTAGCTTTTGGAACTTGATAGGTTTTAAAACTTTTGCGGGGTAAATGTATCTCCTGGGAGGAGCTCCTTTCCAGGAGTGGTGAACAATGCAAGAATTATTTCTTAAGCTTTGGGTGGATAGTCCATTTTTTATAAGCTAATATCCAGGGAGACAGTCGAGGACAGCATCCTATCAATAGTTCATTGGAAAAAAGTAAATTGACAAGGATAGGAAACTGGTACAGATTGTTGCAGAACTAGTCCTCGAAAGAGGATATTAGTAGATTTTTGTCCAAGGTTACCGAAAAAACACAATGCAATTTGTCCGAGAGTGACTGGTACTCCATCTCAGAGATCGGATATAAATCCCAGAGAGCTGCAAATTACAAAAGAATGTCATTCCCATCTTGATGGATGGCTTAATATTCCCCAGAGGCTCTTCATAAAATATATTTGTCTGTGTCGGACAATTGCTTCCGCTGTAATCAGCAAGGTGCAGGAGGCTGGCTCCATACATGTTTTACCTGCCTGCGACTTACTAAGTTTTGGCTGGAATTATTTGAGGTCATTAGCCAGGTTCTACAGTCCACTATACTTCCAAAGGCAAGTCAAGTGTTATATGGGGTCTCTAAAGTAAGCCAGCAGCAAAATACGGGAGGTCAGTATTTGTATTTATCGCATTGATGACTGCACACTCCTTTATTCTACAGAATTGGAGTACCAGACAGATTCCATCAGTTCAGGGCTGGGAGGTAAAAATGATATGCACCATGAAATATGAGGAAGCTTACGCAAAGCGGGGGGGGGGTGAAGAAGTTTAATGCTATATGGCAATATTTGGAGCATATTAACCCGTTTGCTGCTTTGAACGTTCCGCGCCAGTGCGGAACGTTCTATTAAACGGGCGGGGCCGCGTCGGCCAACGGACGTGCGCAGCACTACCGAGGTAGTGCTCGCGACGGCCGTTGGCCGACAGCAGCAACAAACGGGTTAAAGGTCAATTGGAACTTTAAATTTTATAATTGAAGGTTCGTTTTTTTCTTTTCCATTTCTATTTTTTTATATCTATGAATGTTAGGTAGTTTGGTATGGGAGCTGGAGTTAATTTGTCGAATGATATTTCGAACTTAGCACATAGCACTTTGTATCCACAAATGCCTTTTATATACAATGCACTTTAATTCATTAAGAAATTTGATAGGGTATTTTAGCTCTGGCTGGATAGGTGAATAATAACTGCACTTTTATATGCCTTTTAGCACAGACAATTGATTGATATTAATGGTTGTTAAAGTTCTAATCTATTATTGTACTAATAATCCCTGTTACTTTCTTTTAAAAAGCATTCTGTATTAATTTCTGCTTTCTAAAAAAATTTTTTTAAAGAAAAGTAAAAGTACAAAAACAAAGGATTGTGGACTAATTAACGCAGTCATTTATTTTTATTTATTTATTTGAGGTTTTATAGAGCGCGAACGTGACCCGTTAGGGTATCAGAGCGCTTTACAGGGATAAACACGTTACATACAGGTTAGGCATAGGCAAAATACAAGCAATAGGGGTTAGGGAATTGAACACAATAGGACAAGAGCATAGATATATACAATAATCAGTGCAGTACCAAAATCAGCGAGCGACATGTCAGCGATAAAAAGGGAAAACCAGCAATTGTATACGAGGGGACAAATGATAGCAAAAGGCAGAGAGAACCGGCAGAACATTTGAAGGAGTGAGAATTGGTACACAGAGAGGGCCAAGCAGTACAGGAGATTATGCACAGAAACAAAAGCCATGAAAAAAGGCGGTATGCGCGACAAGAGAGAGTTATTGGAGGAATTTGCTCATTAGGAAGGTTTTAGCTTCCTTTTTGAAGATTGACAGAGAAGGTATTCTTCTGATGGAGGATGGTAGAGAGTTCCAGATTCTTGGTGCAGCCCCAGAGAACGCTCGGTTATATGTTTTTTCCTTGCGGAAGCGGGGTGGCTGGGGCAGAAGGTCTCTGGCGGACCGGGAGTTTCTGAATTTCCCAGATACCACAATTTTCTGGGTGGGGTATGCCGGGGAGTTCGTGTACAGGGCTTTGTGTGTGATGCAGGCCAGCTTGAGCTGGATTCTGGCTTCAAGAGGAAGCCAGTTCAAGGCCTTCAGATCTGGTGAAATGTGGTCAAATTTTTTGAGCCGGATAAGAGTCTAGCAGCTGCGTTGAGGCAAGCTTTTAGAGGGGCCGTAGAAGTCTTTGGCAGGCCAGATAGGGTAGAGCAGCCGTATTCAATTCTGGAGATAACTAACGCCTGAACAGCGGTTTTTAGGTCGGCAGTTTCAAGGAAGGGTTTTAGTTTTCTGAAGTAGCTCAGATGGAACCTGGCCGTTTTGACCATCGAGTTGATGTGTTCACGCATATTCAGGTTGCTGTCCAAAGTTATACCGAGAGATTTGGCAGAATCCACTATGGTCGGTGTGCAGTTGAGTGCTGTGATCGAGTTAATCCATTCCAGGGTGTCGTTGGAGTTATTAGGGGGGGAGTTGAGCAGGAACTCCGTTTTTTGGGCATTCAGTTTGAGCTGGTTATTGGCGAGCCATTGAACAGTCAGTTTCAGGGCGTCATTTAGATGGGTAATCTCCTCAAGAGATGAGATTTTGATGTATATCTGAGTATCATCGGCGTACATGTGGCAGGAGATGTTGGCCGTGCGAAGAATTTCAGCTAATGGTTCAAGGTAGAGCTTGAAGAGGGTAGGGGACAGAGTAGAGCCTTGAGGGACACCGATTGAAATCGGGGAAGGAGCAGATAGGTTTCTGTTGACTAAGAATCTCTGGGTACGGTTCTGGAGGAAGGAACCAAACCATTTTGATGACGGTACCTCCTAGACCCATCCTGTGTTCGAGGCGTTCGGGAAGTTTCTCGTGGTTGACTGTGTCGAATGCCGAAGAAAGATCCAAAAGGATCAAGAGACAGGTTTTGCCTTGGTCAAGGGCTTGGAGAGCATCATCAACGATGTGAAGAATAATAGTTTCAGTGCTGTGCCCAAGCCTGAACCCACATTGGAAATCGTCAAGCAATTTGAAATTAGTGATATGTTGGCTTAGTAATAGCTGCACACATTTCTCCATCACTTTTGCAAGAAGATGAATATTAGAAATTGGTCTGAAGCTGTCTGGAATTGCTGGATTCAGAGTGGGTTTTTTTAGGATGGGGATGACTTGCCCGGTTTTCAGGGAGTCAGGTATGGACCCTTGGAGAAGGGAATCGTTGATAATTGTAGTCCAAATAGGAGCGATGAGTAGGGAGGTCGCTGCCAAGCAGTTGGCGGGGAAAGGGTCGTTGAAGTGGGTATTTGGTTTTAAGGAGGATAGAATTTTTCGAGATGGAATGGTCATCATATAGTTCGATGTTGGACCAGTGAGCTTTGTTTTTGAGTGTTGCCTGCGGGGGAGGAGAGGAGAGATGAGAACCGGTAAGAGGAGGAGGGAAGTTTGAGGTGGCATTAAGTTCGTTCCCTAGCGAATTAATTTTGGTTGTAAAGAAGGAGGAGAACTCATCACAGGTTATTAGGGATTTTGTAGTTTCTTTGGATGACTTCGCTAGTTTGTTTGATTGAAGCTTGACTATTTCGAAGAGTTTGCGGGGTCTGTCGTTGGCGTTATCCAGTTCTGATCTGAACAACTCTTTTTTGGATATGAGGATGTTCATGTTGTAGGTATTTCTGGCCTGACAGAGAAGTTTAAGTAGGGAGGCTGAGGGGTGCTGTCTCCAGTTTCTTTCTTTGAGTCGGAGAGCTCTCCTTTCGCTATTGAGGGGGTCCGCTGAACCAGGGGTTTTTGACTTTGATTTGGGACCTTTTGAGATTTAACAGGGCCAGATCATCCAATATGTTGGACATAGTCGAGTTGTAGTGCTCTGTGAGGTCGATGACCTTAGATAGAGTAGGGGGGGTGTAGGTCGTTCTCGCAGCGAGCAGTCAGCTTCTCGAGGTCAAGGTTCTTAGTGTCTCTGAGCCAACGTTTCGGTTTCACCGGTTGCCCAGGTCTTTTCATGCGGTAGTCAGGTATTAGGAAGGTGATGGCGTGGTGGTCTGACCAGTCGCATGGATCAATTGAATTCAGCCTGACCGCCGAAGCCTTGGTGATGATCCAATCCAATGTGGCGCCTTTTGAGTGGGTTGGCAGGGTGCAGGCCTGGGTGAGTGATTGGTCAGCGAGGAAGGCTTTGACAGCGTTGACCTGGGAGTCATTGGGGTCATTCCAATGCAGATTAAAGTCACCGAGGAAAATGTAATTGGAATGGGGGGAGACCTTAACAGTAATGATTTCCATGAGGAGATCCATGAATGTGTCGTTCTTGCCTGGGGGTGGTAGAAGATGTGCAATTTGCATAACTGAGTAGAGTTGTTACTAATGGAGAGGGCAAGATATTCACAGGAGTCCGTGGGTTCTGCATGGAGTTCTGTGACAAGGAGGTCTGAGCGGTAGATGCATGCAATGCCTCCCCCTTTTTTTACTTGTCTATCAAGTCTAACAATGTTATAGTTTGGTGGGACCAGTAAATCAAGGTAAGGGGAGGAAGATTCATTGAGCCACAACTCGGTTCGGATAGCTACATCCGTTTTATGGCTTAGGATGAGGGCGGCGATGTCAGAGGCATGTCTCACAGCTGAACGGCAGTTAATAAGGAGGCCAGAGAGTGGGGCATCAGGAGAAGTGTTGTAAGAAGGGGAGGATAAGGGTACTTGTGTTAAGTTGTTGCTGTTTACTCCTCTATTACGGAGGGATGATGATCTATTGGTGTTGATTGGGATAGTGGGAATCAGGTGATCGACTTTCTTGTCAGGAGGAGAGGGGGCGCCGGGGGAGGTCATGTAGGATGAGAGGAGGGCTAGAGTTTCCTCCTCCTGTGATAGGCAGCGAGTCTTCTAAGACCCTCAATGCTGCCCGGTGCAGGGTTCCACCTCTAATTCACTTTGGGTTCGCTATCAAAATAATGAGGCAAGCGCTGGAAACTGGAAGACAAGAAAAAGGTTTATTTCTCATGAGGAGATCACGTCAACTGCAGACACCGGGATGTCTGAGGGAGGTGTTCTGCTGATAACTCCTTTGGCTCTTCCTTTTATACAGGTTTGACACAATGCATTGGTTTCATCAACATGGTTACACAAGCTTGAGGTCCCCGCCCCGGGCAGGTTGTCATACAAGCCCAACAGTAATTCTCTTCCCACCCAGGTCAAACAGACAATCTTATCTTGCAGCTGGACCTTGCTTCAGGGTCTAAAACATGTGAGACCGGCCAGATCTAAGAGTCCGTTCTGTTGATAAAAACAGGTCGCATTGTTGGTAACAACAAGTCTTGCTGTTTGCAGTGCAATAAATCATGTTGCAAGAGTCTTTTCGGTGTTTGGAACCTGTTTGTGTAACTAGGTGCAGTGAGGGGTAGAGTGTCCAAAGGTTTGCTTAAAAACAGAGATGAGAGGAAAAACGAGTTTGTGGCAGCAAGTGGCGCTGAGGTTTGTTGCGGCAAATAGAGTTTATAGCCCCCAGCACACGTACCAGGTCGGTCAGAGGGATGCTAGTAAGGGCAGGGTGAAACAAAGGTGACCAACAGAGTACAAAATGGCTGTGATAGATTAAAATGACTGCAACTTATGTGCACATAGAATTCCACCAGACAAGATGGCGCAGGTAATGTTCACGATTGTCGTTTTGCTTTTAACAGTGGCCCCTTTGAACATAACTAGCCAGCTTGTCAGTCTATTTCGATCTCCATAATGTCCTGTATCTCTTGATCATACATTACTCTCATTTTTGTTAGCTGAGTGTCCATAGTCTTAGGGTGCAAGGTAGTTATGCAAAGAGAACACAAAGGTGGTATACAGTGTATACCCAAACAACAACCACATATTGTCAATACTGGGACCAAGAGAATCATTGATATTTTTCAACCCCACTCCTTCAAGATGCCCCAAAGCCAACTTCCAATTGTCCAAGTCTCTGATAACTGTGATGAGGCAGAGTCTGCTTGATGCTCTGCAGGGGCTGTGTAGGTTGGTGGCAAAACAAAGGCGATGTAGCACGTGCCCCCCCAGTTTCTTGGGAGCAGGTGTAGGCTTTGGTTCCACAAACAAAGTGCATATTGGGTGATGCAACAAGCGCTGGGGGGTTGGCAGTGTTCAAAGTCCTTACAATGCTACAGGTGCTGTGACCCACATTCTTAGTCCCACGGCCTTCAATGCATACAAGGCCAGAGACGTTCACCACAGATAGGGCCACAGTCAGTGTTGCAGCAGTTCTTTTCTTCAGGTAGGAAAATGTGGCTCTGTTAGGATTATTGAACACTTGCATTTCCACTCGTTCTTTGGAGGGGACATTAATCTGGAATGTCGCATTGAAGGTGTGAGGGCAGAAGGGGGCGGCTGTCCTTCCTGTTTTGTTTCGCCAGAACTCGTTGTAGAACTGGGCGATTGTTCCGTCGGAAGTGGCATTGTCTTTGTAACTTTCTTGTAGGAGCATCATCCAGGCAAGGCAAGATCCGTGAATAGAAAAGGGCGAAGGGATGAAAGGGATGGAATGTTCAGTGGCATGTGGTAACAGCCCACAGACCCAACAGTTGGTAGCATTGGTGGCAAGATTGTGCTGGTGCAACATCTGCACGAAAGAATTATTCCAGAATTCTTTGCGTCGTTCTCGGAGATGTGGCGGTAGTGATACCAGGTAGTGTTCTTTCTTGGTGGTTGGTTGCATGGTGGGTGACAATGTTCTGTATGCAGGTGCATTCTCTTCAATGATCCAGAGTGCGACCATTAGCAGGAGACAGGTGAGAAATGCGGCTACAAGTGCAATTGTCTTTGTGCTGTGCAGGTTAGCAGTCTTGGTGTCTTTGCGGTGGTTTTGCAGGTGTTCAGTTTCTTCCATCATCTTCGAGGAGCTCAACAACTGTTAGGACCACAGACTTTTGTCTGGCGCTTTCCTGGTAGCGTTGTTTGACTGTGCTACTGATCTGAGACCTTTACTTAGTTAGTGGCCTGGTCGTTGGAGCTCCCTCCTTTCGTCGATCTTAGGTTGTACCCTTTCCTGGATGGCACCGTGGGGTCGGGAAATTGTGATAGTTCGAGGGTGTCTTCTTGTGGGTGGCAACTCAGAGCTGGTCGGTCTCTCGCGAGTACTTCCTCTTGCACCTCCACCCCTTCACAGGTTGCCAGGGTTGGAGGGACTCGTTTGCAATGATGAGCGTGCAGCCAGTTTCGTTTTCCTTCCACTCGGAGGGCAGTTCGGGTGGTGATCAGGACTTGCCAGGGGCCCGTCCACCTAGGCTCCAGATTCTTCGTTCTTTGGAAGTTGCGAATCAATACATGGTCGCCTGGCTTTATTTCATGTCCCGGTCCCCTGGATACGTCAGGCAAGGCTTGCTGCACCTGTTGGTGGATAATTGTTAGCTTGTTTGTCAATTTATGCAAGTAATCCGACATTAATATGTTCGGGACATCGTTAATGGAGGTGGGTCTTGGTGCCGCCCAAATGCTCATAGGCCTCGTCTTTTAGTCCCACCTTTTCCCACTCGGTCAATTCGTCTTGTGTGCCTGTAGTCTGTATGTCCCTTACAGTGGTCCTAGCGTCAGTCCATCGTTCAGCTTGTGACCTGGTCACATACATTCGTGTCGTAGTTCTGTCTCCTGCCGTGGCTCGGGCAGTAACGTCTGCTAGTGCATTTCCCTGTCCAATGAGATCAGTCACTTTCCTATGTGCTTGGCATTTTATCACTGCTAACTTCTTGGGGAGGAGGACTGTTTGCGTCAAGGCGGAGACTAAATCTCCATGCAGGATGGGTGTACCGTGTGAAGTCAGGAACCCTCTTTCTTTCCATAAGATCCCAAAATGGTGAACCATCCCGAAGGCATATTGGCTGTCGGTGTATATGTTAACTGTCGTGTCGTGTCAGTCGCTAAGATACATGCTCGTGTGAGGGCAATGAGTTCTGCAGCCTGGGTTGAACGTTGGGGAATACGGGCTGTTTCCAGAACGGTTCGGGCTGTGGTGACAGCGTATGCAGCTGAGGTGGTGCCGTCGGGGAGTTTGATGCACGAACCATCCACCCATAGTTCTCCATCTGGTTCTAGAAAGGCGGTGTCTCTGAGATCTATTCTACTCTTTGTTTGTTCATCGGTTAGTGTCACACAGTCGTGTAGTGGAGTCACGCTAGGATCATTTTCGGGTAAGGGTAACAGTGTGGCTGGATTGAGGGGGTGCATCGCTTTAGGGTAATGTGCGGTGCTAGCAGGGTCAACTCATATCCTGTCAGTCGGGCGCTAGTCAAGTGTTGGGTTTTGGTCTGGTTTAGTAGTGTGTCGACTGCATGGGGTACTAAAACAGTGACTGGATTGGAGAGTACTATTCCTTCGCTCTGGCGTATCGATACTGCTGCAGCTGCCACAGCGCGCAGGCACGCTGGCAGCGCTCTGGCTACTGGATCGAGGGTGGCAGAGAAATATGCACAAGGGCGTTGTTTGTGACCAATTGATTGTGTTAGGACAGACAATGCACATCCTTCCCTCTCGTGCGTGTAGAGGAAGAATGGTTTGGAGTAATCCGGGGTTCCTAGGACAGGCGCTGAACAAAGGGCATTGCGTAGTTCTTTAAAGGCTGACTGGCATTCGGGGGTCCACGGGAGAGGTGAGGGGATGTCTTTAGCTAGGAGAGAGAGAAGGGGTTTGACAATGAGGCTAAAGTTCGGTAACCACTGTCGGCAAAATGAAGTGAGACCTATCAAAGAGCGGACTTGTTTCTGATCTTTGGGGACAGGGGTGTCTAGAATTGTCTGGATCCTGTCAGGCGTGAGTTTCCTCCCTTCTTTGGATAAAAGGTGACCCAAATAGGTCACTTGTGATTTACAGAACTGCAATTTCTTTCGGGAGACCTTGTGACCATTCTCAGCAAGAAAATGGAGTAGTTTGATGGTGGCTGTGACGGCTATTGGTATGGTGTCCGCTGCTAGAAGGATGTCGTCTACATATTGTATTAGTGCCACTCCATCTGGCAATTGTATGGCGTCCAACTGTCTTTTAAGCGCCTGGCTATAGATGCTTGGGCTCTCAGTGTACCCCTGAGGTGCTCTGCAAAATCTGTACGAACGGGAGTTTAGGGTGAATCCAAATAGATAGCGGCTGTCCTTGTGTATAGGTATGGAAAAGAATGCGTTTTTGAGGTCAATTACAGTGAAGGTGGTGGCAGTGGAGGGGATTAAAGTCAAAATTGTCGTGATGTCGGAAACTACTGGGTATTGTGGCACTACGATTTTGTTTATCTCCCGCAGGTCTCCCTCTCCCTGTCTCTTTACAATCGGTAGTATGGGACTGTTACAAACGTTGCTCACTACTTCCTCTACCACCCCTGCCTCTACCAAAGAGTGTATGATCTCTGTCAGTGCCTTCTCACCCTCTGGCGATATTTTGTACTGCGGTACTTTCGGTAGGGTTGCGTCCTGTCGTATTGTTACGTGTACTGGGTCAATCATCATTCGTCCTACGTCTGAATCAGCCCTAGCCCATGAGTGTGATGGCAAAGTGTCCAGTAGGGATGCGTCAGTCTCGGAGATGGGAAACATGTGCTGAGAAGGGTTCTCTCTATGGCGCTGGGGGTTGTCATACAGGACGACACGCACTCCGTCTGGTGAGCATCTGATAGTCACATGGAAGTGTTTCAAAAGGTCGAGACCCATAATGGCGTCTGGGGTGTTGGAAGAGAGGAGGAATGTCGTTTCGACGCTATTGTTGTCAAGGTTAAAAGGGATCGGTCGGGACAAAGGGTTGGTGGAGGGCGTACCGTCAAATCCTATTGAGGTCACATGTGAGCCTGACAAGGGTGCCCTTGGAATCAGTCGTTTGGATAGTGCACTACGTGTTGCTCCTGTGTCTACCAGAAATGGCGACTTTGTGCCCAGGACCTCAGCGGTAACATAAGGGCCTTGCTGATCAACATAGAGCTCGACTGGATCCCTCCCTTGCCCCTGGCTGTCCTATGCAAAGTCGTACATATTGTCATAATCTGTCTGTTGGTACTGATTCTGTTTGGGGTGGTCAAATGTGTTCACTCTTCCTGGCCTTTCCTCGCTTGCTTCACTCGCGTACCCTCTCCCACGTCCTCTTCCTCTCTGTCCACTTGCTATTTCCCTCGCCCCTCTGCCCCTACCAGCGCCTAACAAAGCCGGGCATTGGGTTTTCCAGTGTCCATATTCTTTGCAAAATGCACATTGATCCTGTCCTAGGTCTTGGCGTCCTACATATGATGTCGATGAATTGTTTCTAGGTGGCTGTACTCTAGGGGTATTCTGCTGGTATCCTCCCTATATTGCTCCCTTCCTGTATTCGCCCCCTGGAGTTGTGCTACCATTACCCTTTCCTTCAAGTCCTTCTTTTTCCTTTCTGTAGCCCTGTCATTTTCGTTTCTCTGATGCTCATAGTACTGGGCCATTTGGAGAATGGCCGCCGGTTTAGATGCTGCCCAACTACTTTCGCTGGCTTGTAATTTCGGGGATACATCTGGCAGTAGTCCTTTGACATAGTTCTGCACAAATAAGTGGTGTCCGGTTGCGGTGGACATGTCTTGTCCACTGTAATCGGAGAACACCGTTTCAAATCTGGAGAAATACTCTGAGACATCCTCTTGTGGTTTCTGGCGGCACGCGGTTACTATGGACCAGTCTATCTTTTTCTCTGGGATCAGCGTTTTCACTTTCTGCACTATTTTGTCAGGGAGGTCCAATATTGCTTTAACCGGTTTTTGACCAGGGTTCCGCTGTTTATCTAGTGTGTTGAGTTGTTCCCAGGTATGACCAAGCAGTTCGGTATGGTCTATTTTCCTAATCTGTTTCCACACATCTGCTGGCAAACATAACCCGAAGAACAAGTCTATGTCGGCAAGTGTCATTATTGTTGATCCCAGAGCGGTACCTAGCTCGGTGTAAAAGGTGGTGGGGTTCTTTCGTAAATCCGGTAAAGATTTACGGAACGTCAAAATGTCCTGTCTGTCCCATGGTTGATACACCCAATTGTAGACCACCCTTCCTCTAGCGTCTTGATGGTTCATATCGTCATGAGTCCCTTGTCCTCTAGGAGGTACCCAATAAGGGGCAGCTTCTTTTATCGGCATCATGCTATCTGGTTTTTCCACCGGGGGTCCTGCTATCTTAGATGTCCTGTCCTTATCTATCCGTCCTTGTTCCACGAGGTGACGGAATACCTCCAGTGTGGATGAAAAGAGTTCTGTAACATCGTTGTCGCCTTCATCTCCAGTGTCTACCTTCCTATAGAGAGCCACTAGCCGCTCGGGCCCTACATTTTGGTACTTCTCTTCATATGCAGTAAGAGTGTGGTAACAGAGACGTACAATAAAGTATCGTTTGCGGTTTTCAACATAGGAGTTGCATATGTCAGTTACATACTCTTCTGTCTCCTTCCTATCTATGAGGGATTTAACTATTTTATCAATGCCTGCTCGCTCATTTTTACTTAATCGCGGGACCCTGGGCGCTCCTTTTTCTTTTGATCCTACCTCTACTACTGTATCCTTTGATGAGGCATTTGGTGTGGGTGACTCGGTGGGAGCAGAGGCGGTGGAGACCGAGGCGATCGTGCCATCTCCGGCTATACTTTGGTGGTCCTGGCGTTGTACTACGGGATGAGTAGGGGCGTAAGGGGGTGGCATGTATATGATTGGGGGACCTAACAATAAATCATCATCTACCCTTTGTTTTGCTGGTAACTTGGGGTAAAGAGTCGAGGACGTTCTAACAGGGCATTGACCTGATATTTTTGATTCCTGTTCCTTTTTATCGATTTCCTTTTCTTTTAGTTTTTCTTCTAATCTTTTACAGGCTTGGTAAGCTGATTTTCGCGTTTCTTTATCTTGTCTAGCTTCGTCCCTTTTCTTTCTTTGAGCTGCCTCTTTTCGCCATAAACCAAAACTGTCAAACATGGCTGGTCTAGTTTTCTTTTTGTGGAGAGCTAATTCTAACGTTTCTATTTTAGCGGGATCGAAAGATCCCGTCAGTGGCCACTGATTTACCCGGTCCTTCCTAGTAGTTTGCTATAAGCTATGGTGGCTAATCCATACTTTACGTACATGTCCTTGTTAGGGGTGCTTTCCGGCGGTGCCGGCTGACTGACCTCTAACGAACGGTCTGGTCCAAAACAATTACAATCAAACAATCTAGAGAAAACAGGCATGACGTATTTATCGGTCAAAAATGAATATCTCAATCAATCAATTTAGACAAAAAGTCTGCACTACCTGTCCTTCGCTGCCTGCAAAGAGAGAGAATATTCCTATTCTTCGTTGTTTGCAAGCAGGGAAATGTCGCAAATAACTCAATATCAAAAAAGGAATACTAGTATTTCAATCAAACTATTCAATCAATCAATCAATTTAAGTCGTTTTTTCACGACCTTACCCGGACCGTATGGACGGTTCTTCGTCTTCCCCTTCCAGCGCCTGGTTGTCCTCTCACTCCAACAATCAATGCGGCGTTCCTCTAAGGTCCCAGTCAGGACCGCAGGTCACTCGAGAGAGGTCCGTTCGGAACCGGTGAAGTTCAGTCGATCGGCAGCCAGACAAGGGTCTTCTCAGGCCGGTATACCCCAATCGGTTAGTCGTTCACTTCGTCGTTAGGACCTCTCTACCGGACCCACGCGTCGCTGATGGGCCCCCACGTTTGGGCGCCAATTTGTGAAAGGCAGCGAGTCTTCTAAGACCCTCAATGCTGCCCGGTGCAAGGTTCCACCTCTAATTCACTTTGGGTTCGCTATCAAAATAATGAGGCAAGCGCTGGAAACTGGAAGACAAGAAAAAGGTTTATTTCTCATGAGGAGATCACGTCAACTGCAGACACCGGGATGTCTGAGGGAGGTGTTCTGCTGATAACTCCTTTGGCTCTTCCTTTTATACAGATTTGACACAATGCATTGGTTTCATCAACATGGTTACACAAGCTTGGGGTCCCCGCCCCGGGCAGGTTGTCACACAAGCCCAACAGTAATTCTCTTCCCACCCAGGTCAAACAGACAATCTTATCTTGCAGCTGGACCTTGCTTCAGGGTCTAAAACATGTGAGACCAGCCAGATCTAAGAGTCCGTTCTGTTGATAAAAACAGGTCCCATTGTTGGTAACAACAAGTCTTGCTGTTTGCAGTGCAATAAATCATGTTGCAAGAGTCTTTTCGGTGTTTGGAACCTGTTTGTGTAACTAGGTGCAGTGAGGGGTAGAGTGTCCAAAGGTTTGCCTGAAAACAGAGATGAGAGGAAAAACGAGTTTGTGGCAGCAAGTGGAGCTGAGGTTTGTTGCGGCAAATAGAGTTTATAGCCCCCAGCACACGTACCAGGTCGGTCAGAGGGATGCTAGTAAGGGCAGGGTGAAACAAAGGTGACCAACAGAGTACAAAATGGCTGTGATAGATTAAAATGACTGCAACTTATGTGCACATAGAATTCCACCAGACAAGATGGCGCAGGTAATGTTCACGATTGTCGTTTTGCTTTTAACACTCCGAGAGGTAGTTGGGATGTTTGCGAGGGTGAATGTGTCTGCTGGCCAGCGGCATGGGTTGGAGGGTGGGTATGGTGAGCAGGGGAAGGACTGAGTTAAGGGAGGGCTTGAGGGTGGCAATAGAGTGTTCAGTGAGGAGAAGGATGTTCTTCAAGTCTAATAGGGCTTTCTGGATTCTCTGAACTATGATGGATGCTCTAGTGTTCAGGATTTCAAAGTCCAAGGGTGTAGGTTGTACTAGCGGGCGAGGGCCCAGGGGGTCAGGACAAGGTCTGGCGGCAAGAGTGGGAGGCCAGGCGGGGGAGCTCGAACCCCCCTAAGGCTTGGTTACTGGGAGGAGGGGGAGAGAAGAGGGTTAGGCGAGCTCAGTGGGGGGGTTCCGGGACTGTTGCGGGGAAAGTTAGGTGAGCTGAGGGCGAGGTGATTGTTAGTTACTAGGCGAGAGGGCGAGGAGTGGGGATAGGAAGCGGGGGCTGCGGCGTAGACTTATTGGCGGATGCTAGAGGTCGGGGGGAGTGGAGGGAAGTTCTCTGACAGCACTAGGGGAGATACTATCTCTGGATTTGATCTGATTGGAGAACACATTGGGAGGATTTGCGCCAATCCGACTTGAGGGAGGGAGAGAGGGGGTGGAAGGGGGAGTGGCAGCATCATTAGTAGGTCTAGATGGGAGGCCCTTACCCTTGGGTTTAGAGTTGAGTGGACTGGTGCTGCGACAGGAGTCGGGGGTGGCGGCAGGCCCAGGGGGTGCGTGGAGAAAAGAAGTACTTGTTTCTTAAGGATGGAGAAGAAGTCAGCGAATTTATTGAGATCCATGTCTGGTGCTTGGATCATGACGATGCCGTTTTTGCAAAAGGTAATGGTAAGTTCGGCTTTAAGGTTTTGGGAAGGCACGATCGTGAGTTTGGCACCATAAGGAATGTTCCTGGCATTGTGTACGCTAAATAGTTTATATATGGTAGTGCGCCATAGTGCTGTTTTCCTAGTATAGAAAATAAGGTCATTGGTGATGATGCCCCTGTCGGCGTTGAAGTACAGGTCAGAGATCAGCGTCTCAGGGTGTCTTCTCAGCAGGCCCGGTTCTAGCGGGTGGGCCAGGCCCACCCAAACATGAGCCTGGCCCACCCAAACATGAGCCTTGGCCCTCGCAGTGACAGCACGAAGGCCGATAGAAAATGGTCACTTTAATTTAAAGCGTACCTCCGAACGTTGTTTTTTTCCTGTCCTGGGAGTTGCGTGATTGGGCCTGGGCTCTTCCTCACAGGCACCCCCAATCACGCATCTCCTTTTAAAAAGGTGGGCTGTGTCCCCGCCCACTCGTGCAGGTAAAATAGGGGCATGGCGAAGGGGACAAATACTTTCTTTGGCACGGCTAACCTTTACCTACTGTCCTGCTGCGTGGATATTTCCTTTGCTATTCCACGCTAGAGAAAAGAAGTTTGTTTATCCTGATTCACCTTTCGTGGCCCCGCAGCTGCTTATCAGAGCGGGCTGTGACATAGAGTTTTTAAAATCAGGGAAGGCCCAGCAAGACACATACTTCGTGTATGCTTCATTTAAACATTTTTTATCATTATCAAGGTGGGCTCTGCCACAAATGCAAGACAATAAAAAATGTCCAGATACCTCTGGTGATTTATGTTCCTGCTGGAGAGCAATCATTTGTCTGTTGATAGTTTTGAAATGCAGATTAACTGTATTTTATGTGGATAGCTCAGTGGGTTACTGCCTTTGTCACAAAGATCATTTTGTTATTTGCAGTTCAGAAGTTAAAATCCTTACATAAGCAAGTGACCTATGAACTGTCATCAAAGAGCTGCATACAAACCTGAATGGTATAGTTAGAACTTCACTTTTTTGTGTGTGTGTGTTGCGATATAGTTAGAACTTCCCCACTCTTTCATTATTCTAATGTTGCTAAAAAGAGTGCGTTTGGGCAGATATACATTTCTATCAGTAAAGCCAACCCCCAAGCACTGGATTACTCTCTAAATCCTGAGTTTGTGCTTCTCCAGACCAAACCCTCTTAAAATATTCTGCCCACCAGTATGGATGACATGTGATTCCTACAACTTGTAATCCTCATTGGCTTATGTGACATTCCCTGTAGATTGATTTACATACTTGTACGATTCATTGTCTCTGAATAATGTGTGTGTGATGTAAAGTACTATGACAACCTACACTGATATGAGTAGCGCTATACAACAAATGAAATGCATATGAGAGAGTGGCTACGGAGAGATGAGGGGCGCTGATGGAGGGTGGCAGTGAGGGAATCCGAGAAGGAGGTCAATAGGGGGAGGGGCTATGGAACGATGAGGGGCACTGGTGGAGGGTGGCAGTGAGGGAATCCGACGAGGAGGTCAATAGGGGGAGGGGCTATGGAGTGATGAGGGGCACTGTTGGAGGGTGGCATTGAGGGTATCCGAGGAGGAGGTCATGAGGAAGGGAGGTACGGAGAGATGAGGGGCACTGGTGGAGGGTGGTAGTGAGGGAGTCTGAGGAGGAGGTCATGAGGGGGAAGGGCTATAGAGAGATATGGGGCACTGGTGGAGTGTTGTAGTGAGGGAATCCGAGGAGGAGGTCTTGAGGGAGAGGGGCTATGGAGAGATGAGGGGCACTGTTGCAGGATGGAAGTGAGGGAATCCGAGGGGGAGGGTCTATGGAGAGATGAGGGGCACTGCTGGAGGGTGGCAGTGAGGGAATCTGATGAGGAGGTTATTGGGGGGGAGCTACGGAGGGATGAGGGTGGTAGTGAGGGAAACTGAGGGTAGAGGCTACGGAGAGATGAAGGGCACTGTTGGAGGGTGGTAGTAAAGGTATCTACGGAGAAAGAGGTCATTGGTGGGGCACCAAAAAAGACTTTCACACCAGCGCTAAAGCCGGCCCTGTCATGGCCTTTCTGATTTTGTTTATTTAATTAGCAGTCGGGTCATTAGGGCAACTGTGGAACATATTTTAAAGTGCGTGCTAATTATATTTACTGCTATATTCAATGTTTTAAGTTTGAAGGTGATTTTACTAATGTTTTTTACGGGAATAATGTAAGTGGAGCCGGATGGTGGCTGATATGGGGCTGGGGCCCAAGGTCGGCTGTGAGATAAGGTGCACTGGAGAGGGGTGGTAGAAAAGTGGATAATCAGGCCTGGAAGTGAGTGCGCTGCAGAGTCCGGGGTCAGGTGGAGGTAGGTATGAAGAGGGATTCTCCCTGAAGGCTTGCCCAAAGGGAGCCCGAGAAGTGTCACTTGCCTGATTCTCCCACCTCAGAAACCTCCTCTTCCCATCAAAGGGACATTACATGGAAAAAAACACTTTTTGAGAGTGATAAGATTTAGAAAGAGATTTGGAAAAGAGTGCGTTTTACTGGGCCTTGTAAGACTAAGAAGAGATAAAGGAGGGCCCTGAAGCAGGCCTGGCTAGTTATAAAAGAGACAAATCGGGCCCGCAGTGGCCCACCCGAATGCACCCTTGGCCCACCCAAATAAAAATTCCTGGAGCCGGGCCTGCTTCTCAGGAGGGAATGTTTAAAGGATTTAGCTGCGGACTTGGAAAGGTTGGGAGGGTAAGCGATGGTGAAGGAGTTGCATCCTGTTGTGATCAGGTCAGATCCAGCCATCATGGGAGAATGGGCTGGTATGTTGCCAGGGAGGGCCCAGCGATGTCGATGCAATGGGCAATATCTAATCGGGGAGCGGGCAGTACAGGGAGAGGATCCGAGCCCAGTAATGCCAATAGGCTGCAACCCAGAGGCTGCGGGGTGGCAGGCGGTAGGGAGCAGGTCACGATACAGGTAGGGGCATCAGGAGGATGTAGGGTACCCAAACCAAGTTACCTCAGATCAGGCAGACAGAGCAACGTCCCTCGGGTGCTGTCCTGGTTTGTAGGAGGCAGAGAATAGGCCCCGTATGGGGCTGAAGGAGGACTGCGGCTAGAAAAGAAGAATAGGTGTAGCCGGCAAGACCCAGAGCCCAACACAGAGAGCTTCCACTGAGGTGAAGCCAAAGCTTGTGTAATGGAGGGGACTGATCATGCTCAGGAGTGGGGGAGGTAGATCCGGCACACTAGAGGTCAGCTGGTGCGAGACAAAAGGGTTCCCCATAATATAGTAGTGGATAAAGGTTCAGGTAAAAAGTTAGATCACATGATGTCAGTTAAAGATGCGGCGCACCGTAGGAGCAGTGGGAGATTAACTCAGGCAAAGGATTAAGATGGCCAGCAGGGGGCGGCGGGACACGGGGAGCAAGCAGCCCAAGCAGACGTCCGTGATCCAAGTAATGTAAAATGAAATTGAGTAGCAAAAAGTGGCAAACTTTGAAGCAAACTGCAGGGCCGCAAAAGGAATCAAACGGCAGCAGGCGCCCCCGGTGTATCGGTGACCACGCTCTTGTTGCGGGCCGCACCAGGGGGGTCGATGAAGTTGAGCGAAGCGACTCCGTCACAAGTCGAGGCTGCATGGCACCATGGGGCGAAGGAGAGAGAGAGCGGCCGCGGGATATAACAGATCACAAGATGTTGGTTGAGGTGCGGCGCATCGTATGAGCAGTGGGAGATTCACTCGGGCAACGGATTAAGGTGGCCAGCAGGGAGCAGCGGGAGACGGGGAAGCAAACAGCCCAAGCAAGTGGCCGCAGACTTAGAGGGCCCTCAGAGGCAGAGATAGTCCTATAATTGAGTCCAGCAGTGTTCAAGCAACCTAGTCCTATGTTTGTTTCCGTTGCCCCAAGAGGCCATCTTGACCCCATTCCTAGTGAGGTTCAGGGAGAAGCGAGGCATCTAGATGGCCCCATCAAAATGGAGGCTAACCGGGCAGATTGTAGGACCCCTAAAATGGAGAAGTCATGATTTCTATATGAAAAATTGATATTTAGATAGGAAATTGGAGCAACATGAAAGTTTGTGGCCATTAATAAAATACTGCATTTGTGTTGGATACTTGGTTTTTTTCACATATTGAGAAGTAGCCATTGCCTAGTAGGTCATTGTTGCCTGCCGCTGCCCGGCCGCAGACTAGGTAACAATGTTGTAGACAGGCACACAAGTGCCACCTTGTAACACCTCCTTAAAAATGGTTTGACTGCACGCACACCAGGCCCCGTGCAAACCCAGCCTTAGTGCTGCACCTGTTCAAAATGTTGAGGGCTGCCAGTTATAATAATAACAGTATTAGAAAATAGATTTCCGTGAGATGGGGCTACTAGTCAGGTCCCCGTCCTATACGTTGCTGCAGCGTCTCCGGTCAGGCCAGCGGTGTTTATCCTGCCGTCCCCTGAGCGTTCTGTGGCATGCAATGGCATTGTCTGCCCCTCTGCTTCCTATGGAGTGTGGTGACTGTTTTTCTGAAGCGCTGGCAGTGGCGCACTTCGGGGCTTCCGCTCGCGAATATCCCCGCCTTTTCGCGCGCACCCACTGCCCTTCACTGACTGGGAAGAGGAACGCTAGACTGAAGGAGGGGAGTCCTCGTGCCGGCGTCAGCGTCAATATGTGCATCATACGCACCCCACACGAAACCCTCCAACCGCCACCTGCAAGCCTTGCGTTTGGAGCCGAAGCTCGAACCAGACGCTCTACAGCCTCATTGGCTGTGTTGGAGATAAGACCACTGTCCGCACTGGAAGATGATTGGCCGAAGGGGATGTCTGACAAACGGGGTGGGAGGTGCTTAGTGAGGCGGTGAATGAGAGGCCGAGCGAACGGAGCACAAGAAGGGAGATGCGCTGAAGGGAGACGGGAAGGCGAGCAGGTGAGGCCGCAGGGAGCATGGGCAGGCCCCATTGGCGCCCAACAGGGGTGGCGGGAGCGTTATGCTATAAATACACTAGGTTTGGTGGGGAGCGGGCATATGGGAATGCTGGGGCAAGGTGCAGGGAGCACGCTAATAGCTCTATTATGAATGAAGAAAGCTTCATCCTGCCAGCCTCGGGCACAATATGTAGCGTCAATAACGCATATGACAGTGGTCACTGGATGTGAGGAGTAGTGAGGGAAGCACAGTGACCACACGTGCAGCCTGCCACAAGAGGAGCCTCCTGCAGTGCGTTCATCCCTGCATGACACACCCTCTGCTGTCAGCCTGGGGTTAGGCGGTGGGGAGGGGGGGTTTCCACTCATTACTCACTGACTGACATTTTGCTCTTGTATGGAAAGCGTGTGTGGTTATTCACTGCCGTGTGAACACGTATGTATTTCGCCTGCTTCTAATATCCTTATAATTTCACGTGCCTTATGACACCTTGAGTGATATTATTTGCGTGATGACATTTGCCTTGGATATCCTGGGGGAATCACCATGCTGATCTCTTGTTTCTTTTGACTCATTACAATGATACCCAGTACCAGGTCATATCACACAATAATGTACCACGCCTTGCAACACCGTAGTGTGATATCCGGCTGTCAAAGTGCACAAAGAAAAGTATGGGAGCTGTGAACCTGGGGGAAATGGGGGCGTGGTCAGCGATTGTGAGGCTGGGTCAGAGTCATGGCTAAAGGTGAAAATATTCTCCCTCTTTTTTTGTTGGTATTTCATCAACAGGTAACTGCTTATAACATACAATGCATACACTTTAAATTAAAAATAAATGCAACATAAATGTATTTGTGGCAAATGCATGTTTCTGGTAGGACAGCTCGGTTGGTTAATGTGATCACATGGTTTGGATACTGGTCTGTGTACTGAGGAAATAGTGACACAGTGGCGTGTTACAGTGCTAAGAGGCCCAAGCCTGTGACAGAAAGCACTGAATAAGTAAGTCGGTTTAATTTTTTTTATAATATACAGTATAATATAGGCTGCACACAGTGAGAATAGGCTTTTGAAAATGTGCAAAAAGATTTTATCTAAATAGATACACTGCTTTCTTTCAAAAGTTATGTTTAAATTAGTATACTGATTGTAGCTAGTGCAAACTCTTTTTATTGGATTCACTTAGAAGGACAAATTCCAGATTCCTATATTAAAGCACACACTGTCTCCCAAAAAGTCTTCAGATCTGCTGATTAACCAGTTGCACATATTTATATTTGTTCCAGTAGCAGACACCTTGGAAAAAATGCTTGTTTCTTCTGTAGCTGCCTCTCCCAGCCCTCACTTTACAGAATGAGTCTCTTCTCCCTCCTTTCATCCTGCAGCAATTCAACAGTCCAGGAACAGTTGTTTTTTTACATCAAAAGTACGGGATCTCTTCTGATCAAATTAACAAAGTTTGGGAACGTTATTTCCCAGGCCAATTCGATCTCTGGTAATACCCAGTGCCAGTTGACATATTGCTTTCCTGGCAGAAGTATGAAAATGGTACATGCTCGATGATCTCATGTAAAGGTGGGAAATCTGTTAAATTCCCTTGGAGAGATGAGGTAGAGCTGTGTCACAGGTCTGGAGAGATCCTTAGAGCCAAAACATAAGTTAAGCTCTCATCAGAATTATCCTCTACAGCAACGGTTCTTAACATTTTGAATTCCGTGGACCCTCACTGAGTCATTACTGGAATCCGGAGACCCCCGCCCTAAGCAATTTTTACGATTTAAACTTCAAAACAATATTCAAACACAAAAACATGGATACATTAAACACATTTTTGAATATTTTAATTCACAATCAAATATAGAAAAAGCTTTCGCATTTTCATTTTTCATTCTTTATTTGTATATACGTTATTAATTTTAATATACTAATTTTAATGTTATTTTTTTTTGTAACATAGTCACGGAGGGAAACAACCGTTACAACGCATGCTTTACAACACATGCTTTTACCTTGCATGCCATTACAACAAAATGGCTTGCTGTAGGGGGGTATAAGGTGTTGGATTTAACTCCAACACCTTCCCTACTGTTGCACAGACTGGAATTGGAATAGTAAATTATACTATTCCAAACTCCAGCACACCCCTGACAGCAAGTCGTTGTAGAAACGTGCGTTGTAATGGCATGCGGGGTAAAAGCATGCATTGTAACGTCATACAACCAGTCACGGATCCCCTGAGTAGGCCTCGCGGACCTCCAGGGATCCTTGGACCACAGGTTAAGAACTACCGAAAATGGTTAATTTGTTAACAATTATGTTTTCAATTTAGCATAGTAGATTGTATTATTCTATTGGATGTCGTTTTTTAGAAGTAACAACTTCTAAACACAGAAAGATTGAAGAAGTTCTTGACCAGAGCGGAACTGGCCTTTGCTCGGACAGTGGGCAAAGCTAAATTTGGTGCCTCCCTCCCACTTGTTATCTTTAATTGTCAGTGTGTTGGGAAAAGGGAAGGGACAAGTAAAGGGTGAGAGGAGTAAGAAGAAAACAGGTTTCAGAACAGTGCTTACTACTTTTGTTTTAGAGAGCTGCTCCTGCTGAACGTTGAAGCCACAGGCGTGGGCCCAGCTTGCACATGCTAAAGCTTGACCTTGGTCCCCAGAATAGATCTTCTGTATTATCCTTCGGTACATGCAGAAACGTAACAGTCTATCAAACCATGTATTAGATTTGGGGAAAGCAAACAAATTAATAGGGAGATCCGAGCCAGATCCGAGACAAGAATTGGTTCTGAACTGAAAAGTAAATGCACGAGCCAAGCCCGTGAAAATATTTTGCATGTAAATCACGCAACAAACATCATGTAAAAAATATGAAGAGATGTATTCAAAAAAGGATATTTCTTTAACATGCAGCAGTTTTTCGCCTCAGTACATCAGATTATATCTCTGCATTGAAAAGCATTTATCAGCAGTGAGTTTTTAAACATGAACTGAGAAGCATTCCTGCCCTCTCCCTGACGTCAGTCATGAGTGAACTAAGAGGCAGCTCACTTGTCATGTGTACCCTCAATGTGACATTAGTTCTTAATATAAATGGAGCAACATAGCATGCTATTAATTCAAACCAAATAGAGGTTGTTGTACAGCGCATATCCTGAACTTGCATATTTTAAGGTGCTCTCATAAGTCCTAATGAACAAAATGGAGGCTCATGAAATAAAGTATTTGCCTAGGCGCACACAATTTGGTCAAGCTGGAAAGGTGGGATTGATCCCAGGTTTCACTTCAGCCACTAGATGTGTATCTTACACATCAGAGGTTAATGCATTTTCCTTACTTCTTGGAGGATGAGATTAGAGCGTGGGTGACAGGCAGAATCCACATTGATTGACTGATTGGTTTCTTTATTCGATTGTAAACATATAATCATAAAAGAACAAGCATAAAAAGCATGCATTAAAATACAATATGATTCTGCCTTAAGCCATTAAAAACATTAAAAATAAGAAAAGAAAGTGTTAATGATTAAATTATAGCTGTTCCGCGTAGCTACACCCTTTGTAGACAATCCCCCTTTTGTACAGGTGATTTAATACTAAAAAACAGCCAATAGCAGGTTAAGTACTTTATACACATTTTATGGGGTGGCTTTTACATAGCACAAACCTTGCCCAAGGACATCTTCGCAACACACACAGACTACATAACACTTGTTTTTTCAGCTTAAGGAGATTTGCCGGTGTTCACACGATACTGAGCCAAAGCCAGGATTCAAACCTAGTTCTATATGTTGCATATTTGGCAGTTGTAGCCACTTGGCTACATTACCTCATGTGAAAGTTTGACTTGTTTTGGGCTTGAGGTTCCAAAAGTACCTTGAGCTGAGCCAAAGCCAGGCATACGGCTCAAGCTCTCAGTGGCTCACCCTCCTCTACCATATATAAGTATTATCTGTAAAGTGCATTCAGAACTGAATCACTCATAGGTGCTTCCAGATGTTACAGTAAGGCAAAAGAAGGCATAGGAGGAGAAGCTTTGACATATCTGCATTTAAACTGCTGTATCAGTGGAAAAAGTTCACAAAGAAACTCACACTCTTGGATTGATTTTTGCCTGTATGTAGCATAGAATCCTGCTGCGGTTGTAGGAAGCTGAGTTTATTTTCTTTCATAATTACATTATATATAGTGAAAGGACAGGAACAGGGATGCCGGCCTCGTTCACCTTGATGCTACCCTAAGTAGACAGACTGCACTGGAAGAGATAGGGCTGTGCCTTCTGTGATCTAGGCCCTAAGCAAGGGAGCTCGCAACTGTTTTAGTTGTGTCAGTGTACGAGAGAAGAGTTATGGTGTTACTTTTTGAGAAATATTTGATCTCTATAGACCTACCTGGAATGTCTGTTCTTTTTCTTTTAAGTTAGCACAAAAAACGTCACGGGGAGTACTTTCTAGTATGTTAAGTAAATAACTGACGCCTAAAGTTTTTAAAGTACAATGATTTGTGCTTCCCAAAATTAACAATAATTTTTTATGTAAAGAGATTCTGTCTGATGACACCTTCAGAATAATACTTTGTGACTGGAGATGTGCAGTGCATGGTAATGCTACAATTACATTCTGTCACATAGTGATAATACCTTGCACCTAACGATATGATAATGTTGTGCACTGTGTGATGATGATAAGACCGGGCGATATAATGATATGTTGGGTCTTTTGATATCATAATAATATTGTCTGTTTGGTGATATGATGAAGGAGCACACTGACTTTATCAAAAGCATACTGTTGGTTTTTAGTGGTAATGTACCACATCAAAATAATGCTTTGTGCACGGTGATGATATCAAAGTCATGCGTTGATATGATGTAGTGACTTTAACAAAATAATACTTTGTTCCCACTGACTTTATATGAGTGAATGTTTAAGATGTACCTCACAAACAAGCCATCAGTTAAATCATCTGCTTCGTACCAATCAAGGTGCATTTCTCCCTTCAACTTCCATTCCCTTTGGTCTCCTATTTATTGCTAATTTCAGCCTGCAGCTACATTTGCACTGTTCATATGCTGCTAAAAATATAAATACTAGACCCATAAAATATGTAGTGTTTAATGACATGGTAAAATGTTTGTGGGGGGATATCAAGATAACGTCACTAACAATAAATGGTATCAGTTCCTAAAAGAGAAAGAAAGAGAACACTCTCCAACCCGCTGTGGTTGTGAGTGTAATGATAGTCTCCAGAGAAAGATTGAGCGTATGTGAGTGGGGAGATTCCTCCTGTTCGTTCTTGTGCCCTCACACACCCTTGCGAGTGTAAACATCATCATCGGGCTAAGCTCCTCGTGGGGGTGGTGCTGCAGTCCCTCATGGGCCCCACAAGAGGGCTCTCTGGCGGAGATCTTTTTTAGGAGGTGCCGCACTTGTGCATGTGGGTGTGTGGGCCAGGTGAGTGAGTGAAAGTGTGGTTAAAATTACCTATCGGTACCCCGACAAAATTTAATGAGTCCTCGAGGTAAGGTTAAAAATGGGCGGAGTTGGAGACTATCCTTAAACAAATAAAGGAAGGGACAAGTATGTTCCCGCTGCTCTCAACCCGTAGAAAAAAGTGTAGTGTTCAAAGGTGAAGGGTGGTCGACATGTTTCGCGCAACCAGTGGGTCCCTAGTGGATCCCTGTGCGCTTCATCAGGACCTTGAATTGGATTGTGAATGTGGGAATCAGGGAAAGACACCCTATAAACCCACCATACCTATTATAAGGTCAGTAAAACGTCTCAGCGTTTGAGACACGTATTGTTCGTGTGCTCATAACCAAAACCCTCCCCAAGGTGTCATAGGGCCGCGCCGACGAATAATCAGGCTGAGAGTGGAAAGTGTGTCACCCTCGGTAAGGAGCCTGTAAACCTGTCAGCCGATCAGGTTCGTCGGTCATGGGATATCAAGATAACCCTTGCCCATTCCCATGCTAAAGATCTTTTGCGTCTAGTGACATCATCCACGTGATACATTGTGCCTGGAGACAACATAGCGTCCTGCATCTCCTGATGACACAGTCGAAATGTCAACGGATATAACTCAGTTTGGATGAGGTTTGTTTTGAAGGTTCATTTTAATGTGCTCCAGTATGAAGCACATCTCGGGTTGAGGCCAATGGTGGTCTGTAAGAAAAATGTCCTGAATTGCAAATATGGGGAAGGAGATTAGGGTGGCATGGTTGCATTAGATTTGTAAACCATGGAGGTGAGTATGGCCCAAAAAGGGAGATTTCCTGCACCTAGTGTGCTGTTGCACACTGTGAGCCAAGGAGCGCAACTCGATCTGGTAAGGGTGAGCTGGGAGTGTCTTTGGATTTTCTCAAAGGATTGAGAGGTATAGTATTGGAGAGAGAGGAGGGACCTCACTATTGAAGAGAGGAGGGATCTCTTCAATAGTGTATCTGACTTAGAAGTAGGGTGTTAATCATGGTCCTAGCAGTGTGAAAGATGAGGCATGGCATACTATGCTAATATTGGTAATTCGGTTACCAAACAATAGTAATGAGCCTGATGAAGGATGATTAAACTGAACCTCGGACTCAGAGGAGAGAGAGTGAGGGAGAGGTTGAGGGAGAGGTTGAGAATTGTTTAGAGCTAGGAGGGAACGAGATGCGAAATTGAATATTTTGTGGTTATTTAGGTGAGGGAAACGACTATCTCAGTTTTGGCAGGGTTAATCATTAGGTGGTTTGTGACCATCCATTTGGGATGGCACAGTGGCAGTCAGGTTTGCCTCTGAAGAGAACAGCTCCAGGAGATTGTGTTAGGAAAAGGTTAAAGACTATTAAGAGTAGAAAAGCGGCAGGGTGTCAGCTGGACGGCTTTAAGGTGTTGTATATGGGTCACTAGGGTGATTTCAAATCAGGAAGGAGAGATGCCAGGGAGGTAGGGTTGATAAGAAAATGGAGAGGATGGGAGGTATGTTGAATAGGTTGCAAATGGGTCCTAGAGGCCAAGAGAGAGACAAAGCTCAACAATGGAGATCCTAGACTGCTCCTACAAGGGAAGGCTAAGGGGCAAGGATTGGTGTACCACAATAGAAGAATCCAGGGGTTGTTTAATAAACATAAGACAATATGGGGACCCTGGTGGGAGCATTTTCAAATGTGTACTTGATAAAGGTTTTAAATGTCTCCTAAATGTCTTCTAAAGGATTATTTAGGATGGAGAGTTATGTCTTTGTACAGATACATAAATAATTATCTTGGCAACAAAATGTATATGTTATATGTCTGCAGTGTTACTAATCATCTAAAATCCAATAAAAAAGAGTTTCATAAATAAGAAATGAGTCAAAGATGGAACAGAAATATTTAGCCAAATGAGAAATGGTTGCAGCACTCATTTGAAAAATTGGGAAAGAGTATAGAGAGAAATAGGAGGAAGAAACTGATGAGCTGAACAAGAAAGGCGAATGGAGCAAATGGAGAGTATAGGGAAGTCCTGAGGGTTTATTGAGAAAAATGTTTCAAAACCATTGCCCAATTAATATGGAGGATGGAAAGAAGAGAGATTGTGGCTGGGTGGGTATGAAAATGGAACAAAAGTGTCGAAATTAGAAAGTAGGAGAAAGTCAAAGTCAGAGATAATTTTGGTGCCGGAGACGTTACAATATTCTATTCTGTATGTAATATTCTATGATTCTGTTTTGTGCCTCGTCATTAAACCATCATCATTTTCTGGTTACATGATAAAAGTTTGTACCTAGTGATCCTTATGAAGATATTTGTTGATATTTGTTGTCTGCCAGTTTCATGATAATATTAAATGCATATTGAGATCATTATATTTTTCTGTGTCTGTTGGCATGATGATAATGCTTTGTGTTTTTTGACATAACAATCATCTCTGACTGATGACATCATACTTCAGATAATTTGTGTCGCTTTCACTGTGTTGAATGCATTTGATATCCGAGGACCTAATTTCATATCATCACTGACTGATGGGTTTATTTAGAGTGTGAGAAAAAAACAGAGTTAATATCACACAGGAGTAATAATGTTACTTTTTGGTAATAAGACTTTTGCTTACACTGTAATAGCTTGCCGTAACAATGTTACCTCATTTTTGCCATGTATAGCTTACATTGTTTTTCACCTCTTCTTTTCTTTGCCCTTAACACATTTTACCGTTGAACTCTAAACTAGATTGTCTTGATCGATCTATTCGTGTTCCCTCTATACTGGATCCGCTGGTCAATATTTCGAGTGCTACACCATCTTCATAGACCCAAATCTTGCAACTGTTCAATTACAGGTGGGAGCTCTTGAGGTCATAGGCACCCGTCTGTGAGGCTGAGTGCTACAAGGGAAACTTCAGTAGCTGATTTCTTTGGAATGCGTGTGGCGACAGTGCTTAATTTGTAAAAGAATGAGTGATGAGGCCCGTAGCTCTTCTGAGAAGTGTGCGGCCGTCACTGTTAAATAACAAGGCTGCATGGTCTTGAATTCGCCTCATGCCTCTTTAATCCACTACCAGACACTCCTAGTATCTTTACCTCATGCTTGCAGTTCCTGCTTTCTTCCTTTCTGACGATTGTCCTGTCTTTCTCTTCGTCCATCTTTTCACTTTGTGTGTTTATCCTTGTCTAAGTGTCGGCCCCCACAAATGAGTGCTGGTAGGCCCTACTGGCAACATGGTATGGATCGAAGAGCAGACACAAAAGAAACAGAAAGATAAGACACAAAGGGCAAGAACAAGCAATGATCTAGTCACAGTGATATATAAAATATTATTAATAAGCATGTGCTAAATAGGCAAAGCACAATAAAGATTGTTTCTCTATAACAGTGACCATCTCTGCATGGTTGATTGCAGTCCCTTACCTGCAGCTGTCTGCTGCAGTTTTAACATGTAATAAAGAAAAAAAGTGGTCCCTCATAGGAGAAGCGTGAACCTCTACTTCCCGGAATTTCTTTTTAGGTCTCGCCTAGCGATGCAGCGCTTTGCGCTGCTCGCTATGCGAGATCTATTGTCGTCGACTTGGCTCGGAAGGGGGACAGGACATGTGCACGCGTACGGCAATGCCTGGACAGGAGATGTGCACGCGTATGGTGCGAGCAGGAGTTGTAATAACGCCGCAAGCCGTACGCGTGCACATCAACTGTCTGTGCCGAAGCTTAAGAGACAGGAGATGTGCACGCGTACGGCTCGCGGCGTTATCACAACTCCTGCTCGCACCATACGCGTGCACATCTCCTGTCCAAGCGCGGCGCGCCCACTCACCGGCTTTGTGGGGACTCTGCGCTGCTCCCCGGCTGGTCTCCTCCATGTCAGGGGTGACTCGCCTCTTCACCCGGTCACTCTGACTTCCCTCTACGGCTTGCCAGTGCGGGGTGGGCTCCCGCCGCGCTTCTCCTACATGCGGGCTGCAACACGCGGGGCTCCCTCAGCTCACGGGAGCCCCGGACACTTCCGGCCGCGCGCTCCATGCCCCGCCTATATCCCAGGCAAGCTTGCCTGACTTCCGGGTCGCACTGAGAGCGGCCCGGAGAACGCTTCCAGAACGGCTCGGGCTTGTTTATGGGGTGGTGTAGGTTTTGCATGTTGGCGCATGTAAACACTCTCTTTCTGCTGTTGCAGTCTTGACCCCCCATATTGCCTGGTAGGGCTGCTGCCATGTATAAAAGTCAGTGAAGTGTTTTCTTGACAGCAAGGAGCCAGTAGTGCAAGGAGACGGCAGGTAAGACGTAATTCTATATAAAGGCAAACTGGGCAACTGGGAGACACAGGTAGATGCTGTCACTCTCTCTCTTGAGGAGACTTAATTGGGAGAAACCAAAGCTGACTGTTTACTTAAAGAGTTGGAGAGAAAAAAGAGTTGAAAGTAAGCGTTAGCTTTTACTTCTGAGCTTTTGAGGGAATACGACCAATGGAAACAGGCCACAAGAATGGTTTGATGTCAGAGTGGTGGATGGAGATTAGAATTTCAGTCTTGTCATCTTGAGCTGATGTAATAGTGAATCTAGGGGTGGTAGAAGTCATGCAGTCTGAGTGTTGGGCAAGTATTTGTACAAATGGAAGCCATCAAAGTAGTGGATGTGATCAAGTGGTGATGTTTAGGAACGTGGGAGAAACCACTGAAACCTCATGCATCAAAGCCTTTTTAAGTAAATTGATTGGGTTATGTCTTCTGTGAACTTGACTTCATTCAGAAAAAAATGATTTACCATTTTTTGTTGTTGCTCGAGATGCCCTCCCTAGTTCATGCTCACTTACTATGCAGCAGTATGTGTGAAACAGTCCTTAAAATTATTGGGTGCATGTTGCCCAGAAAATATAGGATTATATTCTAAACACTGTAGGACTCAGGGTAGCGATATCCAGAACCAAGAGAAATAATCTCTTAGATGCATAACTATTGTTACTGTGGTACAGAATTTGGGGAGGTAGATATTTTTAGCTACATTTTCCTAGAAGAGAAATCTTATTAACCTGTTTGGAAAGATATATCTTAAAAAATGTCTTTTTAAGCACTCCACTCATTAACTTAGGCTTGCAGCCTTTTTCTGTGTCTGAACTGCACAGTACTTTCCTGCCAACCTTGGCAAGATCAGCTCTCCCACCGGCCAGCGGATAGTGGAACGTTTGCAGCAGCCAGTTAACTTTAACAGAATGGATATGTGTGGGTTGTGCTCTAGTAATGGGTTGATAAACAAAGGGCAAACATTGTGTCTTGGTGCTCAACGCCGCTTCTAGCCTTAGTTCAGGGCATGATTTGAATAGGCGCATGTGGAATTAATGAAAACGTTTCTTGTCCAACACAGTATAAGCAACAGTGTTCTAACAAGGAACAGTTCATGGACAACCTTATGGCTCTGATCTCCAATCTTTAACTTAAATCCACATCAAATACAGATTCTTCGGGAGATGGCGACAACAACATGTGTTACTTTTCAGATGTGTTGTTAATAGAAGCTCTCCTTCATAGACCACTTTTAGTCTGGCACTGGCCATTAGTCATGTGTCTGTCTGTAAATATTTGACACGAAGTTAAAAGGCATTCATTTATTACAATGGGCTGTTCTAAGTTGATTTTTTTTGCAGCTTTAGACTTATTTTTGTAACAAATGAAACAAGCATTTGCAATGCAATTGGTCTCGCATTATTAAAGTTTGAGCTATTGGTGTTGCATTATTTAGCAATGCCAATAGCTCAAAGTTTAATAATGCGAGACCTATTGCATTGCAAATGCTTGTTTGTTTTAGCCATCAACAGATTGGTTTCATTCTAAACAAGAAAGCCAAATAAAATAGTTCTTTTGGAATTCAATATTATGAGTAGGCAGAAAGAATGATATTTTTTGTGGCATGCACGAATCCAAAAAATGAAACCAAAAAGATATCTGACTTGTGATGCCGACATTGAAGGCGGTGTAAATGTTCACGGCAACGACTTGTGATCATAAGTGAGTGAAACGAATCAAAAATATACCAAAGTGCTGCTTGCAGTCCCATTCTAGATTTACAAGATGCATGTGAAATACTGCAATAAAATTTGAACAATCCCCCCAAAACTACCCAACACAATTAGAAGCAGCAAGACAAACGATGACCTAGAGGCAGACAATAGGGCTGGGGCACAGTCATTCAATCGAGTCTGCGCTCCATGCCGGCCTCAGAAAGCTAAGGGGATCAGAGACATATGCCATATAGAAAATATGCAAGGAAAACCTATATCATAATAACACAAGTCATAATATTTCCCCGTGATGGAACTGCCCACAATCTTGCTACCCATCACCAAAATTTACCGCTTTAGACTACAGTACAGTATTTAATAAATTTCTAATTCAATAAGCACGAAGATTTTTGAAGCATGCCTCAAATTTAATCGCTCCATGCACGCGTCGAACCACTCAGAAATTTTGCCACCAAAGGCTGGATGCCCAGTGAAAGACTGACTAGCCCAGGATCACACCAGTCGGCTAAAGCCACTAGGACCCGGACCCCCCAGGTTGTTCCCGGCCCCGCCCCCAGCAGAACCCACAAATCAAGACTGGACGACCAGAGCTGTGTAGAAAAGAGGCCATGTTTATTATAAAACATCACATATAAACATGACAATATATCATCAATAAGATTCAAATTTCATACGACATAAATTTATCAACTTTGATCACTGAACGATATTTTCATTTATGTTGATCATAACTTCATAATTTATCAGTAAAATGACAGAACTTAATTTATCGACAAAGAATGTTCTCTATCGCTCCAGCACTAAGGGGCCTTCTGCCTCGCGCCCCCCCCAACTGAAAACCACGCAAGGCGCAACCCACCTGCGTCCTTGAGAGGTGAGCCCCTGCCATCTGGTCCTTGTTCGCCACCTGAGGGGCCCACCCCTCCACCACCAGTCTGCCCATCGGGGCTCATAGGGAATAACCAGGGGCTGATGCCCTAGATTGTAAACTGGCGCCCTTGCCCCCAGCCGGTGTCTCCATTCTCTCTGGGGTGAGCTTACCATATCTCCCCCTCAGTGCTGGGCTAGGGAGTATGCAGGCGGACTCCCCTTAACAATGTAAGGCAATTTATGTGGCCTCATTACCGCCACTCTTCATTCCACTTCCAACACCTTCTCAAGCTCTACCTCTAGGGATGGGTGGGTGGGAGATTCACGCAGTCCATAGCAAACGGGGCCGGCGCAGTAAGGAAGAGAGGGCGAGGGTCAGGGCAATGTGCCCTAAATAGGCCCCCTGCCCTCTCCCCCCCCCCCCCATTACCGGCCCCGGCAGGAAGTGACGTCGGTGACACCCCGGAAGTACTTCTCGCCGTTCGCGGCGACCAATCCTTCCGCCAGGAGCTACGAGGGCGTGGCCGGGATCCCGGGGACCCGTATCCTAATGGCGCGCTGCCTTATAGTACGCACTTTTCCATAGGACCTGGACCCCCCAGGTTGTTCCCGGCCCCGCCCCCAGCAGAACCCACAAATCAAGACTGAACGACCAGAGCTGTGGGTAAAAGAGGCCATGTTTATTATAAACCATCACATATAAACATGACAATATATCATCAATAAGATTCAAATTTCATACGACATAGATTTATCAACTTTGATCACTGAACGATATTTTCATTTATGTTGATCATAACTTCATAATTTATCAGTAGAAATGACAGAACTTAATTTATCGACAAAGAATGTTCTCTTTCGCTCCAGCACTAAGGGGCCTTCTGGCTCGCGCCCCCCCAACTGAGAACCACGCAAGGCGCAACCCACCTGCGTCCTTGAGAGGTGAGCCCTGCCATCTGGTCCTTGTCCGCCACCTGAGGGGCCCACCCCTCCACCACCAGGCTGCCCATCGGGGCTCGTAGGGAATAACCAGGGGCTGATGCCCCATGCCCTAGATTGTAAACTGGCGCCCTTGCCCCCAGCCGGTGTCTCCATTCTCTCTGGGGTGAGCTTACCGTATCTCCCCCTCAGTGCTGGCCTAGGGAGTATGCAGGCGGACTCCCCTTAACAATGTAAGGCAATTTATGTGGCCTTATTACCGCCACAAGGGCGACCAGGGCCAACCGCCCTTCGCCCTCCCCACCACCAGACCACTCCGGAACCACCAAGTTCCAACGATCCACAGGCTCAGAGCCATGTCCAATTCAAATGCCCGGATCCATCAGTCTGGGTCCCAGGTAGACATGTGCCCAACATTGCAGTGAACCATACGATCCCCTTGCCCAATTTGTGGGCGCATTACCAGGCAGGCCCCTGCCCCGGGCACCGCTAGGCCATTCTGGCTTTCCAGGCACTTGGCCGAAACATTAAAGGGGGCATTTGACATTAGTCCTGGCCCCCAATTTCGCCCTGGCACTATGAGACCACGCTATCTTGGAAACGTCCTATCCCAATTTGGGCAAACCCAGACAGAGCTTCCCCCGCGGCCCGGTGACCCAGTCCAAACCTATCATTACCTCTTAAATGTAGGATAAACACACTCAGGGAACTGCAGTCCCCCATGGCACATGACGTCTGCCACCAGGTGTTAATGGGTGGGATCTGAAGGCCACCAATGTCACTGACCCGAGGGAGGCATTCTCACAGCCCCCAGCTTCAACTCACGCCGCTGCTGCCAATGAGCGATACGGGCCCAACGCACGGGCAAGTGACCACCCAGCACCTACACCACTTTGGCAGACATAATACCTCAATCCCGCCCGGTGAAATATCCGGCTTGCTGCACATGACGCAGCCCCAATTCTGATTAGAGTGACCAACTACCTCGATCCCCCGGCTGCAGTAGGTAGACCAAAATGTGCTACGCACAAACTATGCATGAGTCTGCACCTGATGACGGATGGGCATGTATGCCCCCATGAGCCGAGTCGCGCTCCACTACCGTCCCCTTCCTAGTAGGCTCAGGTTAGAACCTCCCCTAGGGAGTGAGCCTGTCTGCACACAAACCCAGTGTCCAGGAAATGCAGACCCCCCCATTGCCCCGAGTCGCGGTGCCCCTACCAGTTTGCTCCCCCTGAGGGCCCCCTAAAAAGACCCTGCACCTGTTGCGGGAAATAAGGTACTTTCGTCGGAGGACTGCCCCCAAGTGGAGGTCACACAACATTTATCTTGCTAAGATCTTACTCCTCAAGAAGGAATTGCCCTCATTCTGAGTCCCCTAAGCTTGGCGAAGAAAGTGACCACATTCTGTTGGGCTCTCGCGTAAGATACCAGCCCGCTTTGTGATCCCCATAATTGCACGCCTCCCCAAGTGGGCCTCCAATGGGACAAGGGGGGGGGGCTTTCCTCTCCCACTGACATGCAAAGGCCCTGGAAGGCCTAAGCACTGTCGGTCATGACTTCTGAGTGCGCTCACAGAGCGAGGCCCCTACCGACTGTGATACGGCCGGACTCCTATCCACCGAAGAGATGTTGACAACCTAGCCATCTGAGCCGCTGCTTGCGTGGAGCCTCTTCCCCGGCCGACATTGCTGCTCAGAACAAGAACAGCAAAACTGCGGGTGTAGCTGAAAGTGTCCCAGTAACCAACACCTATACCCGGACACGAACGTTCAGCCTATTCCTGTGGGCCCTCCCCCCTCTTGGCCGGGTGGACCGCATCCACCCTACGGAAGGAATGGGACGGCGCCATCTACCCGCGTGCGCCCTACTTGTGCCCTAGAACCGGCTAGCAGCAGCTAATCTATCTTATTGGCTGAACAAGAGACTCAAACCAAACAAATGATGGGCTACGTAAGAGTGCATCGCGTGCACTGTTAAACTAAAGGGAGGATTTCTGGCCCGGTCATGGTAAACTACATCAATCCATAAATCCTTAACATGCCTGATCCTGTAGTAAGCTGGGTTAAGCCCTGAAAATACTGAACACAGAAGAGGTGTGGCTAATCACAACAGGATTAACTGATGCTAGATGAGTGGCATTGCAGGACACTCTACCTCCCCAACTATCCAACGAAAGGTACACGACCGACTGGCATTCTGAAGGTGACAGTAGAGGAATCCTGTAACCTGGACATGCTGGCAAGTTAGCACCATTTTTAAGGAAGTATGCTACCTGTCTGTATGCTGCCAACACTGGAACGCATGGCGGACCCTGTGATAAGGGCGCCTCTGACTTATGAAAGAAAGGGACAAAGAACGTTCCATGCCAGCAAGCGTGCCTGCGTAAATTACGCAGCGCCACCCCTAGCCCATGAAATCTCTCCCCTGGAGGGAGTAGTGCAGCAGAGGGGCAGGGGACCCCGGGATGAACATGGGCAGTGAATTGTAAGCCCCCTGAAGTGTACATCTAGGACATTATCCCCCATTCAACACTCCCAGGGCTGTGTTCACTGTCTCCTCGGTTCTCCCCCGCACGAAGTTCCTGAAGCCCTTACTACTTAGGCATACTCATCTCCTGCTGCAACCTTATGTGCCCCTACTGCCCTTTCCTCCCCCTCGTGTTATAGATGCCATCCTGATGCTGGTGACGCCCCCTCACAGAGGCCTTAAGAAACAAATTGCACCACAATCCCCTCGAAGCGTGCCCCGGGGCCACTTATCGCACTAAAAGTCTTCAGATGAATTTAGCACCAACCACTTCGCCAAAATTGTTAGATTACAACCGATTGACAATGGGAGTATCGGAGCACTTGCATCCGCCCCTTGCCTTACCGACCGACACAACCCAAGCGATAATCAAGTGCTTTGGCCCAATCCCAACATGCTGAGCGTCCCTGCCGAACTCGACCCACAAAAACGGGTTCACCCCTATTTCATTGGTGTGCCAATTCTGATGTCCTCACTAGCAACGTCACAATGCAGGAATTAAGTGATTTCCCGAGAATCGCAAGATGTTGCGCGACCCCGCCTAAACTTGAAACCCCAACCCGGGGTCCACTACAATCTCGACAATGTGACAAATCGAATTTCCTCACTAGCCACACCGTCACAATATTACCACCAACCGATTAGCCATGTGGTATCAGAGCACTTCGCACGAGCTCCAGTGCGTTACAGAAGGGCACACCAAAATTGGGGAATTAAGTGATTTGCCCAGAATCGCACAATGTTGAGCGTTCCCGCCGAAATTCGAACTTGGCTCCTCAGCAACGCTGACGACCGCTATAGCCGAAGGCCTCGCCGTCCGCCCTTCGAACCTTTACCAACGACTCCCTCTGTCTACACCCATCTCGAACTGCCTAGTTCTTGATGCCAGCCGTTGTTACCACCAATTAGCATAAACACCCGTTTTCAGCCCACCCATATTTACGCTACGTCAGGGTTCCCTCCCCATTCATTCACAATTGCAAGATAGAGTTTCCCAAGTAATACTTAAGTAAATTGCAGCCTTCTCAAGAAACACAAGCAGCTGCGAAGAAATCTAGCCGATTTGTGAAATAAAGTGCACCAGTGCACAGACTAGGTGGCTGCACAACGGGCAAGCCAGTCACCGTCTACTGGAAACATCACCGACACAACTAAAGCGTCAACCCCCATTCATTGAGACATCCGGTTCTCCCGGCACCGGGACACAACCTGCCTGTCACCTGGCTGCGCTCTGGCCTGCCCCGTCCCTGCATTGCCCTGCCAGTTTAATATTGAAGCACCTCTCCCTAGTTAAACCTCTGCAATACCCTGTAATCCTGGCACTGACAACAAAACGTAAGCTGGCAGCTGGCCACCCATTAACCACTCCTAAAGAAATCCAATATGAAATCGTAGTGAATGGAAAAGCGCTGCCCTAATCACACCGATCCCCTGCTCGGTCAACAAGAACCCACATAGCTGCGTCTTCTCGGGGCCCCTCCGGGTACCGATAAAGGCTGATTCACAGCCCACTGTCAATGGAAAAGCGCCGCCATAATCACACCGATCCCCCGCTCGGTCCACCAGAACCTACATAGCTGCGTCCTCTCAAGAGTGCTCAGGCTTTCTTCATGGTATCAGCGCACACACAACTCAGAGATGGGATCATTACACAAAAAGGAAAGTGCTCAGGCTTTCTTCATGGTATCAGCGCACACACAACTCAAAAGCTGGGATTATTATACAAAAGGAAACTGCGTTTCAAAAAATCGGCGCGCAAATCTACTCACTATGGAATCACGAGTGCCCAGAACCTCTCTACTTTGTTAGAATTTGTGTTTGCACAACAACACCTTCTATTTAAAACCTTATTAGCACCATTGGAGCCAGCATCTCACCACTCAAGTCAGTGTGCGCACAACAACACTCGCTGTTGGAATTAGTGCACCCACTAATTCTGCCAAAATAACATTGCGTGCATGCGCACATCCTACAACTGATTCGCAGCCCACTGTCCCCTACGGCGTCGGTGCCGCTCCCTGCGACATAGGCCTACATGACAACACCTGATATTTAAATCTTTATTAGCACCAATGGAGCCAGCATCTCACCACTCAAGTCCGTGTGTGCACAACAACACTCGCTGTTGTAATCAGTGCACACACTAATGCCAAATTAACAAAAAGTGAATGCTGGTTATCCCCGCTTATTCTTCACAAAGGATGTATTACCACCTGGAAGAGGCATTGGTAAATCCTGTAGGCCTGTTTCTTTTCATTTGTGGGCTTTGCTTAGAAAAACACCACCTTGAGGGGCGTTTCATTGTAAACCAGGCAAACGTGGAGATGCGTAGCCAGAGGAAGACAGAACCATCCTCCTTGAGCACACATAGCAGCGCCTATGCTCGCCAACTCGGGCCAGCAACTACTCGCCAAGCAATCGGGCACCAGCATGCGCCGGTTCCCGCGCGAAATGCCCCAACCAAGACCCCCGGCGCAATCTCTCAATCTCCCTGCCTTACAACAAAGGCGGGGCGGGGGGGAACTCACCAGTGTCCAATGCAATGCGGTCCCCCCACGCCTATTAGGCTAACCCTGACCCATGCTACGGAACGCTGCAAGTGGCCGGAACCATCGCACTCACCAATTAACTTTGACAAACCGGGCCAACCCGCCCCCGCATGGAGCCTCCGCCGGGCACTTCACTCTAGCTGGGCGAGTAACACTCAAGCCCATGCGGCCCCCGGTCCTCGGGCGGGGCGGCACCCCCCAACGGATTCCCGCCGCAGTGTGTCCTGATGCTCACTGCCCTGCAAGGTAATAACAATAACAAGAAACACGAGAAAGAGAAACACCGGCGCCGATCAGGATTCTCTGCCGTCCTCTTCCAGACTCCTGCCGTCCTCTTCCCGACTGCTTCCGACCTCTTCGCGTGACACCTCCGCTCCCGCGCCGTCGTTGAGCTTCCCGAAGTCCAGATTCATGCAGTCCATAGCACACGGGGCCGGCGCAGTAAGGAAGAGAGGGCGAGGGTCAGGGCAATGTGCCCTAAATAGGCTCCCTGCCCTCTCCTCCCCCCCCTATTACCGGCCCCGGCAGGAAGTGACGTCGGTGACACCCCAGAAGTACTTCTCGCCGTTCGCGGCGACCAATCCTTCCGCCAGGAGCCACGAGGGCGTGACCGGGATCCGGGGGGCCCGTATCCTAATGGCGCGCTGCCTTATAGTACGCGCTTTTCCAAAATACAAAGCAGCTATTTTACATCCAAAATCATCAATTCAGATACTAATCGTCGGTAGCAAGTAGTGCTGTTTATTTTGGAATAAAGTGACCCTTTGGTGACTTAGTGCCTCAATCTTCAAAGTCATTTGGGAGAAATTTTTTTCAAAGTGAAACTACT
Source organism: Calotriton arnoldi (assembly GCA_963921515.1). NCBI lineage: Eukaryota > Metazoa > Chordata > Amphibia > Caudata > Salamandridae > Calotriton > Calotriton arnoldi. The sequence goes on from CAWUFW010000023.1 coordinate 6,086,917, forward strand.
AGTCAACACAACGCATGAAGTGACTGCTGTACATAAAATGTTTATACGTCAAACTAAAAGGTCAAGGTCCTTAAAATGCCAAGAACTGTACACAAACATTTTGTAATGATGTAGACAAGATCCAGCTTCAGCCCGCTCATAACAGGAGGGTCTACATGTCGGTTTTGGTATTACAATGGCAGTAAGGCGACAGATGAAACAATAATTCTGTGCCCCACTTTAGGAGCTATAATAGGACACCTGAGACACTGCCATATGTGTTAAAGGAACTTTAAAGGCCATGAAAGGATTGGCCTACAGGCTATGGGGCTGATTACTACTTTGTTGGTTCAGGAGCGGGGTGGCAAGCCACCACCCCGCTCCTGCACCACCAAAGCTGACCGTCGGCTGCCCACCAGATTGGGAGTTTTCTCCTGGTCTGGTGGGCGGTCCTTCGGCATTCCCACGGCGGTGCCGTTAAAAAAGGCACTGCACTAGGAGCGCAAAAGCATGTTCCTGCACGGCATGGACTATTTAGTCCATGCCGTGCAGGAACTGGGCGTGCATGCACAAGGGGGCATTCCATGTGCCTCCCCTGCATGCATCCCAGTGTACAGGGGCAACAGGGGGCCCTTTGGAGCCCCCTTTGTTTCCCCACTGCCAGCCTTTTTATGGCGGCTCACTGCCATGAAAAGGCTGGTGGTGGGAAAACTCAGAATATGCTTGGCTGTGCCAAGCATATTGTTGCCCAAGAACACCACACCACCGTTAGGGAACGCGGTTCCCTGGCGGTTGCGTAGGGCCCAAAACAGTCCGACAGCCGTACTTCTAATACGGCAGTCGGACCACTGGTGCAGCGGTCCACGACCACCACCGCAACTCCACCACGGTTTCGGCGGTCCGATGGACCGCCAAACTCATAATCAGGCCCTGTGACTTAAAGTTTGAAGAAAAGGCGCTATGATGCGGCCAGCATTGACTGTGTCATAGCGCTTTTTTTCCTTTAAGGCATGTTGCACAGCAGCATGTGCAGCTGTGTTCCATTTAAACAAACAACAAACAGCAAGGAAGTCGGGCAGGCAATAAACACAGGGAGGAAGTTGGGAGGGTGAGTAAAGAAATTACGGATAGCGGGAGAAGGGCGGGTGATGGGTAAAATAAATGACTGATAGCGGAGGCGGGCAAAGGAGCGATGGGTGAACAAACGACAGAATAGCGGGAGGAGGGCCGGGGGTGGTAGGTAACCAAATGACGAATAGGGGTAGGAGAGCAGGCGGGTGTTTAAACAAATGATAAATAGTGGGAGGAGGGTGAGGGGTGGGAAAGAAATGACGGATAGTGGGAGGAGGGCGGAGGTGGGTAAAGAAACTACAGACAGCCGGAAGAGGGAACCAGACTGCAGAGACATGCACTAGTGGAGTGCATGTTCAAAACAGACAAAGAGTACCTGCAGGAGACTGCGGCCAGTGGAAGGACAGGAAGCTGTACTTGGTCCATGCTCAATGGCAGAGACACACACGGAAGCTCCAGAAGGAAGCCAGGTGAGGAGGAGGCTCTGACCAATGAGAAGCAAGGAAATGGAAATGATATAGGAGCCTGCCAATGGTAAGTAATGGGAAGGCTCTAAGCCCTTTCAAAGCTTTTTAGGTCTCGCCTACGCAGCGCGCATGCGCTGCATAGGAGGACCTTTAGCCGTCGCTCTGCTCATTTTGAAGCACACACTCGTGCTTGTGGCGGCATCCACCTTGCGGGAGCGAGCAGGGGTGCGCCACAAGCACGAGTGCAGTGCTTGAAAATGAGCAGACTGCGCGCGCGCACACACCACTGCCGGGCTTGTTTTAAACAGCGGCGCGCGCAGGGGCCATTTGTTTTTCAAAATACTTGTTAACTTCTCTCTTGCACACTTCTCTGACGGTGGTCTCCTCATTCGCCTTTGCTCTTTTCCCACTGGTTGTCTCCCCTGTTTTACATATCGGGTGTCTCGCTCGTCTCAACTGGCTCAGCGTTTTCCCCACCTGGTCGCTTTATAACATATCGGGTCGCTTGCTTTGCTATCTGTCCCTCTTTCACTTGCATGCACACCCGACACTTTAACCTCTCTCCTTTTCCTTGCTCTGTTGGTGTTTCCTTCTTGTCCTCTTCGTTTCTATTCCCCTGTTTTTCCCCTCTGGTTCACTCTCTGTTTTTTCTCCCCCCACATATGCTCACGCAGAGTCACATGGGCACCTTCTCATCCGGTCTCGTATATTGCAACAATAAATTAAAATTATGCAACTTTGTTGTTTTTTTGTTTACTGCCGAGGACATCGCACACAGGCTGCAGTCAGACAGCAGAGGGCAACTTTTCATATCTAGCCAGATTATACTGTCACTGGATATGTGTTTGGGGGCCCCCCTCCATCATAGGGAAGACTGCCCTCCTCCCCGACCGGCACTGCGGGGGCTACTGGTCCTGCCCCTGCCTTGCCCCCTGGTGTGAGAACAGAGTTCCCTTCTGCCTGGCAGGCTCAGCACTGAATGCGGGGACCTAAATCAGTGGAAAATATGTTGATCCAAGCAAACTAAGAGAGGAGCAAGCGGGCAGCGGATTGGATTCACTCATTCACTGATATTTACTTCCTGTTTGTGTGGGTCAGCCCCGTTTCCACTGGAAAGAGTGTAAACAAGCATCTGCAATGAAATATACAAACTTGTTTTTAAGGGTTGATAAATATGCGTTCAGCACAAATTATTTATGGTCAAAAGCCAAGGACTACAGCCAATAGGGAGGAGGGTTGGGGGGGACTTGCATTTTTTTCTCTTCTAGAATATCACCATGTTGCTCCTTGTGCTATTTGCTTTCAGGCAGCACGGTGATGGCAAGCTTCCTAAAAGTATACATTTTTTAATTGGATCTGTGAACAACTTGAAACCATCTATACAGTGCTGTCCCATTTTTAATAAGGTATATATAGCAACAGCACTGAATTTAGTAATAAATTTTTTTCGGTTGGGAGGACTTTTTTATTTAAAAGCCTTTGTTTCGCTGCAAATTTAAGCTTTTAGTTTTCTGCTTTTGGGGTTTCTGCTTCTCGGTACATCATTCTTTTCACTCCCTCTGACTCACTTATCTCTTTTCTCTCATCTCCATCGCTGTTTCTTTCACCCTTCTAGCCTTGTTTTCTACTTCTGTCTTCCACACTCTTTTTAGGTCAAAGCCTACCAGACAGCACAGCTGTCTGGTTTGCTAAAACCATCTTGGGGACATTCAGAAAGCTACCCTAGGAATTCCTTCTGCCCATTGCTTACCATTGGCTTTATGGTTTGTAACTCACATTTGCTTGTTTTAATTTAGTTGTGATCCTTTTATATTAACCGCATATTTTTATAGTGATGCACATGTACCCTCTCAACGTTGTAGTTTTGATAATGTACAGATAAATGCTATAATTTGACTGTATGCTAAAATCTAACATCTCATATGTGCTTTACAGTTAACTGCATTTGTGTGTTCTTATGGGTGCGGTATAAATGGATTTTGAGAGCACCAACAAATCTGATTCCATGCGCTGTAGATAAATATCAACACTTGGTTGGCACAGTTTCATAAAAGGATTTTCATAAGTAGCCCACAACATTTTAATAGTGTATGTGTCGCAGTGCATCCGTCTTTGTTAATAATATATACCCTGCACTAATTGTAATTCACTATCTGCCAATCACAAGGTTGCCCTGATGCAGGTGTGATCTGCTGCAGGCTGGAAAACATTAGTTTTGGAAACCAGCTTTACAACCCTTCCCACCCTCTCATCATTATTTTATAATTACCCCCCATCCGCCCATTGCTACTTTCAATTTCCCTCATCCTCTCAAATTTGCTTTTAGTTCTCTCCCACCCTCCCTTAGTTGCTTTCAATCTACCCCCCCCCCGCCATCTCCCCTCCCGTTGTTGCTTTTACTTCCCAAATGCCACCAAGGAAGAAGAAGCGAGTGGCACAGGCAGGAACGTATTCCTGAATCAGACTACATGACCCAGTGTTTGGTAATTGTATAGCTATTCAATCCCTAGCGGCACAGCACCCAGGATAATATGCTGCATGGTTAAACACTTGTAAGGCCCCAAAGGCGAGACCTATTGGCTATGCCAATGCTTGTTTTGTTTTTGTTTACAAGAGATTTTGCAAGCACAGCGCAAGTGCTGTACAAGCGAAACCTAAAAAGGCTATACCTCCACTATCACACTGCCATGAACCAGGCAGTCACTGCTGAACCCTGACAGGTTGGTGACGTCTGGTGAAAACAAGAAAGACCACTTTGAGTATTCCTTGATCAGGCAGATTCTACAACTCTGCTGCTTTTCCACGTGTTGGAGAGCTTTTCTGCTACATTTGGAGCCGCGAGGAGAATGCTCCAAGAATAAAAGTACCTGCATAGAAGGATACGTTTGACATGAGTCAGGAAGACTCATCTAAGTACCATACAAAGATACTTTGTTTCTATGTGGAGGGAAACAGCATTATAAGAGAGCCCTACAGGAATATTCACAATTGGCCCATGCTGTTTCTGTAAAATGGAGGAACACATTCCTGTGACCACTAATAAGAACCTTCCATCTGACTTGTGCTTCTAAAGAATGACATTATACTATTAACCCCCCCCCCCCCCACCGCCCCCTGGCCTGCCCCCATGGGCCACTCTTAGAGGTATTCTCATACAGTGTGGTCCTGAAGAAGGTGTCTGGACAAAATAAATGTGCCACACCCAAACGTGTGATGACCATTTTTCAAAAAAGTGGTCTCATCCCACAACACCTCAACGGTTGAAAGAGAAATACCTTCCCAGTTGTTTTACTGTCATTTGTATGTGTGTTTGTGCTGAGATGTGGTATGTAAGGATGGTATGATAGGTATGTTTGTTGTTTGTATTTATGAGTGCAGGACGGAGGTTCGAAATGTATATATTTTCTAGCTTGTACTGTACACTTGGTGCTATATAAATGTCTTATGTTGATGTAAAGACAAGATCAATATTGAAAAATCAATGAATATATGAGAATAATACAATTATTGATGATATTCAGCTAAACTCATAATGAAAAATGTAAAAAAATGTCAATTGGTAATAAAAAAACTTTTCTTACAAAGTATGTTAATTGAATAGCGTTTCTCCAGGTCAGAACATAGAGTACTATTCAGACATAATAGAAGAAGTACAGGTTGAGTAGGATTCTCTTCTTTTGCTTCACAGCGCAAGCGCTGGACAAGCGAAACCTAAAAAGGCTATACCTCCACTATTATACTGCCATGAACCAGGCAGTAACCGCTGAACCATGTCATGTTGGTTACTCCTGGTGAAAACAAGAAAGACCAGTTTGAGTATTCATTAATAAAGCAGATTCTACAACTCTGCTAGCACCTTATCATTGGTACTGCTCAACAACTCTCACATCTGAAACTACCTACGTAATAACCAACAGGGTAAATTGAAAACACAGAGTGGTACACCTGTTACAGCTGCCACCTGCTTTCTGTCGTCACAGTATAAGACTACATACTGAAATGAGGCACCGAGTGTAACAGCTGAAACACAGTTGTTAGGAAATGTGCTTTCACACGTCTTGTGAATGCATCCAAGAGTCCGCAGGAGAAGGCCTAGAGGGGCAAGCTGCAAATTAAAAAACAACAGGGGTATGATAGTGTTCTATCATTCTTTGCAATTGTGTAGTCAACTTGCTATGTTATCCCTTTAAAATTGATCATGTCCACTTTTCCACATGGACAGAGAAATGTGTGTCACCCCTTTAATTTAGCTTCAATCTTTTTTAGAAAATCAACTTCAATTGGTTGATTTGCCACCTTATCGAGCCTCAGTGAGTTGCACTGGAGCTGACCCTGGTATTTAGAGAAATTAATATACATATAGCTTTTTAGACCGCTCATTCGGGCACTTTCCTAGTACAATAATTGGCAAATACTGGAGTGCAATTGTATTACTTTTATTTTTTATTATGTACGTTCCAAAACGTTTTCATGAGGTGAATCCTGACTCAACATTAGGAAATACAGATATTAACGGTAGCCAACAGGTGTTTCTGATCTTGGCCAGTAAGCTTTTGAAGAAATAAAAATAGTCTGCATTTCTTATCATCGCATTTGGAACTTGTCACTTTTAGTCTTCATTCAGCATCTGGTCCCTTTAAGTCTCCTTTGGTATTCAACTTTGCCTGGTTTACATTTGGATGAAAATGTTCCTGTCCCTGTGTTTTGTCTCCCAACCAACCCATTGCTTCCCGGTGAGTGGGGTTTTCTAAATTAAAGATTTGATAGGGTAGTTGGATCTTTTAAGATTTCACAGCAACTCATTACTTCTCCAGTGTACAAAATATTTACCCAATGCACCTTAGGTTCCATAGAGTTTGGAGCAGCGTAATTTAGGCTCCACCCTTTATACGTCGTGAATATACATTTATATACTCATCAATCCAGTTCAATGAAGCGCACTCTCAGGAGAATTGCAGATTCAGATAGAGTTTAAACGTCTCTGTAACACGTTTCAACTGTTTGCACATTCTTGTTCACACACAGAATAGAAATCGAAGCATGGTTTACATATTTGGATTAGACATGAAAGAGGGACTACAGCACGCAGTAGTGCTCAAAGCGGTGTAATGGTGGCGGCCATTTTGTAATGTGCAAATAAACATGTGTACAAATGTATACTGATGTACATAATCAATGATTTAAAATATAATCAATTGTAAAGTACAATTCTTTTTGTCACATGTGGATCTCCCGCAAGTGGGGTCGGTTACATGTTGTTCCCTGCAATTACATACATTAGTAAGAACATAATCATTGCGATTGAGAGTGTAAAATCAACATGTAAAAATCAAAGAATAAAAGGACCCTCACAGTCGTATGCAAGACAATAGTGTCAGGTGTGTAACCAATGAACATTTCAGATTTGAAAAGGCGGCCAAATAACCATATGTTGCACATTGTAGCCTAGGGTTGAAGAAGTATGTACACAATCCTGGGTAAGGCATCCTGCATACGAATACTCTATGGATACCAACTAGATGGCATAATGAAAACTAAGTAGTACACTGCATCAAGTGTTCCATTGGTATCCATAATGGCTAAAGTACTACGGACAGGTCTCCTGGTAGTTAAACAAGAATGTAAACCCTAGTGGGTAAGTCACACAAGGGGGGACAAACCTCCTGACAGAAGAACCTGTATGTAACCACTAGTGGGTTAGTCATAGAAGCAGACAATCCTATGTAAAGGATTTAGCATAGAGATGCGTAGCCAACCAGGTAATGAGGACTAAACAGTTCTCGTCCGGAATCAAACTAGCTTATAAAAAGAACCAGAAAAGAGCCAAAGAAACAAGCAAAGCCTGACGTCTCAAAGGAGACATACAATGTGATCCATATAGTGAAAACTACTTATAATGAAACCCAGTGTACAAATCATCACAGATAAGCTGAAAATTTCTTATCTCACGATGTTGGTCACACGTGAAAATCTTGAAGAAAAGGGTAGGGCACCCAGTGCCCCGTGAGTCCAATCATACGAGTGCCCCTTCCTTTCCTCCTGTAAAGAAATAACAGAAAAATATATGTTTAAAAACAGATAAAATAATACAGTCAAGCAAACAAACATCTTTGTATGGCGGGAAACAGATTTTAGATAAGCGAAAATATTTTATCAAGCAATGCACATAGCAAAAGGCACTCATAAAATACCAAACTTGAGTGAAAACCTAAGTAGTATATTCCTCCTGCAGGTGTATACCCAATTCCTCATCTTGGTTATGTCCACTCGGGCTTTTGGTTTCCAATTCTATGATGCATTTGGATCCTTTTTGCGTAATTTGAGTACTCTATTCCCCCCACCCCCCTGTGATCACCCAATACCTGCTCAATGCTGAAGTATCTCAGGAGGGAACTGTTAGAAAGGTGGTATTGTTCAGAATGTCATGCAATGGGGAAGTGGGCATCTCTGTTATTGATTGCCCGCATATGTTCCAAAATTCTTTTCTTCACCATAAAGGTGGTACTGCCCACATAGCGTAAGTTACATGGACACTCTAGGACATACACAACAAAATTGGAACTGCAGGTGAGAAATTGTGTTATTTTTCTATTGTTCCTGAGCGTGGTGTTTTCCTTTTTCATGTAGCTACTGTGGCAAGCCTAGCAGTGGCCGCATGGAAAAAATCCCTGTAAGTTGTATTCGTTGGGACGACGTTGGGCCGTAATGTCGCCATGAACAAGGATATCACGTAGGTTGCGACCCCTTCTGTAGGTGACCCTAGGTCTTTCATGCATGGTGGGGCCAATAATGGGTCACTGGTCAAGATGTTCCAATTCTTGGTAAGTATTTTCTGTATTGCCTGTGAGTTACTGTTGTATGTGAGAATGGCCCTTGTGTTGTTGGAACATACATCCAGTTCTTTAGTGATGTTGTCCGTAAGGGTATATTCCCTTGAAACCTTACTGGCTTTGGTTATTGCCTTAGTAAGAACCCATTTGGGACAGCCACATTCCTGAAATCTTTTCACCATGTTGTTCTTTTCTGCGTCATTAGCTTCATCCGTATTGCAGTTTCTCCTTGCTCTGAGCAGTTCCCCATATGGAATTCTCCATTTCAAATTGTGTGGGTGACTGCTCAGAGCATGAAGGAGACTGTTAACTGCTGTGGGTTTGCAAAACAAGTTAGTGTGTATGGTGTTGTTCACAATGTTAATGCCTACGTCAAGGAATTCAATGTTCTCTCTACTCATGTTATATGTGAAATTTAGATTGTAATCATTACAGTTCAGTTTGTTCACAAAGATTCTGGCACTGTCTTCACTGCCTCTCCATATAATGAAGAGGTCATCGATATATCGTAGCCAAAGGGTCACCTCACCACCCTCCGCCAATTCAGGATGTATTACATGTAGATCCTCCCCCACGCCCCCAGGAACAGATTGGCAAAGCTGGGGGCAAAGCATGTGCCCATCGCTGTCCCCAGTACTTGCTTATAGATGGTACCATTGAACATAAAGATGTTGTTGCTCAAGCAGTGTTTAATCATTTCTAACAGCATATTGGTATGCTGTAAAAACCAATATTCCTATTTTTGAGGAAATAATAGCATGCCCTAATCCCCAAATTGTGGTCAATGTTGGTGTACAGAGAGTTCATGTCCATGGTAATGAGAAGGAAATCCTGTTCCCACGTCACCCCCTCCAATTTTGCCAAAAAATCGTTAGTATCCCTGACATGCGAGGGTAATAAAGTGACAAAATCCGTGAGGAAGTGGTCTACGTATTTGGATATATTTCCCAAAGCACTTCCTCTCGAGGATACTATAGGTCTTCCCGGAGGGTTTTCTTTGTCTTTGTGAATTTTTGGGAGTAAATATAGTATGGGTAGTTTGGGGTAATCATTCTTGAGATAGCAGAACTCATCCCACTCTAGGATCCCCCTAGGTCAGGGTAGAGGTACCCTGACCCCATGGGACTAAGGGAGGGGTCTGTGAGGGACCCCTCATGGGCAAGAAATTGTCCAAAAACCTTTTTAGGTCTCGCGCCTAGCAGTGCACTGTGCAGCAGTGCTCGCGCAGCGCGAGACATTTAGTGGGTGAAAAACGGGGTATTGAGGCTGACCTAGGAATCGCACACGCTCGTGCGTGTGCGATTCCTTTTGTGCTACGCGATTGGCCTTTGCGTGCGTCTTTATATATAAGACTGCACGCAATTGGCCAGAGGCGGGCGCATTGCTCCGCCCATGGCCTATTGGTGTCTATTACGCGCTTGGTGCGCGTAATAGACACCAATAGCCCATGTGGTTTCAATTATCGTGCCCAGACACGGGCACGATAATGGAAACCAGATGGCTCGCTGTGGCGCGCGCTCGCGCCCCACTCGCGGGCGTGTTTAGCATCATGCTTCCTGCTTCGTAGAGAAACCCGCTGTGAGAATGAAACCGAAAATAAAAGCTGAACGGTTCCAACCCTTACTGGTTTCTCTTCTGCGCGTCATTACGGAGACAACAGGCTGTTGGTAAATATCTCTTATTTCTTCTTTATTTTAGATATTTAATTATCAGAAAAATTCAGGTCTTCGCTGGATTTTCACTGCGATGTAACGATTGTCTTTGATTACATTGTTCCATGCATATGTTGGGCACGTGAGCAACACCCGCTCGTTTGTGAACGAGACCTCGCAGTGGGGGTGTGCTGAGAACGTTGGCTGAGTTTCACACGATTGCGTGTCGCGCAGTGTACAAGGTGATATTAGATGTGTAAATCAAAGTGAGGCACAGTAAAGTACTTTGAGTAGGACCACAGTGTATTGTGCCTGTGGAGAAGTTCTTACTTGAACCCGTGTTTCCTGGTTACACGTTGTGTCGTACAGAAGCTGTCGGATCCCAGCAGGCAGCCGCCTCCCTCTGTTTCTCACTTGTGTGCTCTTGGGCATGGTCCCGCACCTGGACACTTTAAAGGCGTCCATGGAATTTATTGGTGTATTTAACAGGTGATTCTCTTACGTCATACCCCAGTGACGCCTTCAGCCCACCCAGGCTTCTTCGTAAACAGTACTTCTTGGCACCTTAGCATTTTAAGAGATATGCTTCTCCCCCCCTCCTCCCCCCCCCCGGAGTTTTATATAGCGCGAACTTGACCCGAAGGTATCGGAGCGATTTACATAAGCACCAGTTGCGTTTCCCACCACTATCTGGAATTAACTAGAATGTTTCACTCTACAACGTCAGTCGAGGTTAAACAAAACACATAGAAAAGAGTCAAGTTTGGTAGAAACCAATCCCATCCGGTCAACTGGAAGTTAGGTCAATGTTTTCACAAAGCGTGTTTTAAAGCGCTTATGGGCACGTTTGTGCAGTGGGGCGCTACATGTGGGTCTGCGCAGGAGTCGTGTTTTTAACTGTTACAACTTGCCACATGTTCATGCCTTGTGTACGATTACTTGAAGTGTGTGAGTGTGTGTTCCTCTGCTCACCGGGCAGCTACAGTGTAGTGGGAGCACATATGTTGCACCTGTGGACGTGTGATCGTCTGCACTTCCTCTCTCCGGTAGCGGTGGGGGCGAGATGAGGTTTCAAGGCCGATTGTGAAAATCAAGCGTGGCCGCCCCTGCTTGGAATCTGCAGTAAAGTTCACTTTGCAGTTTTTGCTCGGGCAGGCTGGTAATATTTCGGCTAGAGTCCTCTGTGCATCTTTATTTTAAGTTTCTAGCAGTTCCAGCGCCTTTGGTGATGTTTTGAACTGACGATGGCGATTAAATGTTGTCGGTCGTTTCCTGCATGCAAGCTTGATGTGTCTGTTTAGGGTCCAGAAGCTGTCGGATCCCAGCAGGCAGCTGCCTCCCTCTGTTTCTCACTTGTGTGCTCTTGGGCATGGTCCCGCACCTGGACACTTCAAAGGCCTCCATGGAATTTATTGGTGTATTTAACAGGTGATTCTCTTGCGTCATACCCCAGTGACGCCTTCAGTAAACAGTACTTCTTGGCACGTTAGCATTTTAAGAGATATGCTTCCCCCCCACCGGAGTTTTATATAGCGCGAACTTGACCCGAAGGTATCAGAGCGCTTTACATAAGCACCAGTTGCATTACCAACAGACACATTCATTTTTGTCAGGCACGGGGACATTAAGCGATTTGCCCAGAATCACAGGATGTTGAGCGTCCCTGCCGAGACTCAAACCCGGATCCCCAGCGTGAGGCCGACCATCCTAGCCGTAAGGGCACGTACTCTCCCCAGTGCTTATAATCAGAACTCCATTTGGAAATATAAAGGTGCGTTTATTGACTGTCCCACTCTTTCTTAATGAAGTGCTACTACTCCCCTTTCTTAATGAAGTGCTGCTACTCTCCCTTTCTTAATGAAGTGCTGCTACTCCCCTTTCTTAATGAAGTGCTGTACTCTCCCTTTCTTAATGAAGTGCTGCTAGTCTTCTTAATGAACTGCTGCTACTTTCCCTTTCAGAGTCCCATTGTACCAGGTGTAATTCCAAGCTCACCAGTTACCTGTTCACGAGTGTTGTTACTCGGTAGGGTTTAATTACAGCTTCTGAGCACTATTTTCTTAAATAGCTTTGTCCTGCCTGCTGCACAGGACACACACTCTCCTAATTTTATAGCACGGAACTGGCATTTGCAATGCAATAGGTCTCGCATTTGTGAGAGTTTAAGATATTTGCATTGTAAATGACAATGCCTTTTATTTATCTGTTTTAAAAACAGCACATAAATAAAGTGATTGTCATTTACAATGCCAATAGCTCAAACTCTCGGAAATGCGAGACCTATTGCATTGCAAATGCTTGTTTTTCCATGCTAGGATCCGCGGATCCAGACCCTAAATAAAAAAACGTACACTCACTCATAGACCCACACACCTACTCACACACACTCACTTACCCACACAACTACTCACACCCATTCACACACCCATACAGCCACTCACACACCCACTCACAGACCCTCAAAACCACTCACCCACCCACTCACAGACCAACACAGCTTTCACACACCCACTTACACACCTACACAGCCACTCATACACATACAGCCACTCATACACCCACTCACAGACCCACAAAACCACTCGCACCTACTAACACACCCACACAGCCACTCCCACTTACAGACCCACACAGCCAGTCACACATGCACTCACTCACACACCGACTTACACACCCACACAAACCACTCACACACACCCAGGTTACAAGGATGTAATAGTTAGGAAATAGCATTAAAAAACCATAGAAATTTACAGAAAAAAACAACTGTTACAGAGACGTTATAGTTAGGTTCAGATTTTACACACACAAAACCATACAAATTTAGCAGTTATAGTGTAGTTATCTCAAGTAACTATAACTGGTGCCCTAAGGTATCTATAACTCACGCCCTCACCGTGCACTGCTAATTACCCCACATATTACATCACTCATGACATCTATGACATGATTGATAATATCACTGTAACATTTGCAGTGAAATCATTGATGAGAATACTGTGCATGTCGGGCGTGATCAGGCCCTTCACTAGCTTCAACTTCTCTAAAATATTGTAGCCAGTATTTTGATCAAAGTAGGCATCTGCATTTAACTGGCCATTACAGAATGTCCTTGCCATGACAATGTTGTGTAAAGATGCCTGCATTATTCATAACGTGTGTTCTGGCATAGGCCATTATACATTTAGCAGTCAAGACGATTTGTACAACGAGAGGATAGCAGAATATGTGGTGTGATGACCATATCAGTGATGTTCATTGATGGGAGAATGCTCTTTGCCAATGGGACTTAGGTATGGCAAATGGCAGCCCATGCCGCTGGCCCCCTAGACAGATGCGGGCTGTATTCAGCCGGTCCAAGCCAGCTGTGGCTGCAACGTTGAATTTTTGCAGGCTCAGCCTGCAATGCCATTGGCAACCTGGGGCTGGTGGGGAGTCACCTGGCCAAACTCCGCATCTCTTGGCCCCGGCCTCCTCTTTCGGTCTGTCTACAGCAAGTGTCTATAGCCTTACCTTATGCTGCCCCGATGGGTGTTTGAGGGTTTGGGAGGTCCAGGTATGGCCCAGCGCATCCTCGAATGGCCCTAGCATGGTGAATTATACTGCTGGGGGACCAGTTCGATACTGGCCCAGGTTTCCTCTATACTGAGGGGACAGGTAGATTTGCCTTGTAAGGACAACAAATAGAACCACCAAAAAGTGGTGTTTCCCCTTGGTCCAGGACAATGGAATACGTGTGATGTCACAGGAAATGGGACCTGAGGGGTAGTCATGCATGACTCTACAGCCAATGTAATGTAGGCTTGAATGTGTTGGTTCCTTGCAATGCAGTTGCAGTGTAAATAATGTAAATATTTTACCTTCATTGCTCTTTAATGCTATGTTGATATGTTCTATGTCATGTTTATGATGAATAATAAATACGTACTGAGAATATGATTTCTGTAATGCAACAACGGCGTAGTGTATTTAGTAGTCTTTTCAGAGACAGAATGTACAATGCTTAGGTTGATTTTGATGGGGGGGGTTAGAAGCGTGACTGGGCTGAATGCTGTCCCTCACCTGTGGCAAACAGGGGCCCACATCGTAGCCTGGCAGACCCCTGACACAGGTGTGGGCCGGATTTAGCCGGTCCAAACCAGCGGCCAGCGGCGGCCACAACTTTGAAGTTTCACGAGCTCAGCCCGCACTGCCATTGGCTACCTCGGGCTAGCTGGGGTCGCCTGGGCGTCCGACAGGGGGACTTAAATACGGGCGCAACTTTACGTGTTGTCACCTCACTCCCCGGATGCCCCTGACAGACGCCAACACAACCGGCTTGCCAGCAGCAGCCAAGTCGCTCTGCTTTTTTCCCACCCACCATTCTCTAGTTCACCGCGAGGGGGGCAGGGCGAAGAAGGAGTCGCGTTTGGCTGCAGAACAGGTGGACAACCTTGGCATCAGTTATAAGTGCAGGGGAATCCAGGAGGGAATTGGCCTTATGTTGATGTCCCAACACAGGGGACGGCTATACAATCTTTAGAGAAGGGCTAGTGGTGTCTGCTACAGCAAATGTCCATAGCCTTACCTTATGCTGCCCTGATGGGTATTTGAGGGATTGGGAGGTCCAGGTATGGCCTAGCCCATCCTCGAATGGTGGCCAGGGGGATACTTTAGTGAGTAATCCTGGCACGGTGAATTATGCTGCTGGGGGTCCAATTTGATTCTTGCCCAGGTTTCCTCTATACTGCGGGGACAGGTATATTCGCCTTGTAAGGACAACGAATGGAACCACGAAAAAGGGGTATTTCCCCTTGGTCCAGTACAATGGAATACAGGTGATGCCACAGGGAATGGGGCCTGAGGGGTAGTCACGCTTGACTCTGCCGATGTAATGTCAACTTGAATGTGTTGGTTCCTTGCAATGATGTGGCAGTGTTAATAATGTAAATATTTTCTTTTCATTGCTCTTTAATGCTATGTTGATATGTTCTATGTCGTATTTATGATGAATAATAAATACGGCCTGAGAATATGATTTCTCTAACACAACAACGGTATATTGTACTTAGTTTTCTTTTCAGAGATGGAATGTGCAATGCGGAGATCGATTTTGATGGGAGGGGGTGGGTTTGAAACCTGACTGGTCTGAATGCGGTCCCTCACCTGTGATATTTATCTAACTTTATTGCATTTTTGTCAGCAGAAAGCCATAACAAACACGGAGAGATAAAATTTCATTTAAAACATATTAAAAATTGCATTCCATAAAAAGGAACTGTAAAGAGGACGAAAATAAAACTGGAAATTAATTTCCACATTACATAATGCTAGTTTTTCTAAGGTATAATGCTCTAAAAGTCACCTCTCGTAAAAGCAATAATTACGTCAACAGTATCACCATGTTCTTGATCCCGAAGGGAGATACGTTATCCTGTTTGGAAGATGGGAAGGGAGGGAATTGTGTATCATAAATGTCTATGCGCCCAATCTGGATAGCTCCGAGTTTTATCCGCCAGTCCTGAAAGCAGCGACACCTTATATGGGTGCTGAAATTCTTCTCTTCGGTGATTTTAATTGTATCTTTGATGGGGCGCTGGATCGGGAGCCCCCCAGGGAAAATACTAAACCCCGTATGATGAGATCCCTTATGGGTATTTTGCAGGGCCTGCAGTTACGGGACGAGTGGAGAGCGCGTAACCCCACCAAGAGGTAGTTTTCGTGTTTTACTCCGGCAGCCAACACCTTTTCGCGGATTGACCATTGTTGCCTTACTCCAGGTCTCTCAGCTACGGCACGGGCCATTTCATACTTACCGCGATACCTGTCTGACCACGCGCCTTTGTTGCTGACCTTGTCCTCTGGACCGGGGCGACCACCCATTCCATTATGGCGGCTTCGATCTGAAGCCCTCACGGACCCTCCATATGTACGGACTGTTACAGAGGCCCTCCAACATTATTTTGGGGAGAATTGGGGGTCCACTGCCTCCCTCTCTACAGAGTGGGAGGCCATGAAGGTCGTTATCAGAGGGGTTTGTATGAAGACCACTTATGGGGTCCATCATCAGCTTAGTGCGGATATTGACTCCCTGGAGCGCCGTTTACGTGCCCTAGAGCCCACTTTATATCACAACGCTACTGATAGAACTGCATGGACGCAGGTTCAGGGAGAATTACTTGAAGCTTGGTCGAGACTGGAGAAGCACAAATACACTGCCTATAGGCAGAGGCTTTACATGGAGGGCGACAGATCGGGGGCGTTATTAGCTCGACTTATCAGGAGGGAGACGGAATGCACATCAGTGTTACAACTTCACGATAGTTCCGGGAGCGTGATCTACACGCAGGACGCGATTATTAAAGAGTTTGCGACCCACTTGCGCCAGACTTGCTCGATGTTGGACTTGGCCCGTTTGGCAGGTTCACCCCTAAACTTTTTGCCTGTTAATGTGACCTGATATTAGTAGTTTTTGGCCTCTGCGCACTTTAGCACTGTGTCCCAGTGTAAAGTGCGTGCGCACTCTGAGTGCGTGTGGTGAGATTGGCCTGCCCTCCCATAGGAATGCATGGGGGGATATGTGTGTCCATGGTAATTCCTGGTGTGAGAGGAGTTCAGGGGCGAGTTTAGTATGTGCGAACTCGTGAGAATAAATGCTGCGCAATGGTGTGCGCAGATTTATTGTGACTAGTGGAGAAGTGCCACTTTTAGAAGTTGGCATTTCTGTGTGCTGTGTGGCTGCCTGCCTGATGTGGAGTGCATGTCTGGCTTGTGATTGACAGGGGCTGGGTGGTGTGCTTGGCTCCAGGAGCCAAGATGAGTCTGCCCAGTGGTGAATAGGGAGATCTGCATGTAGATGGGAGGGAAGAGTTGCACCTGGGACCTGAATAGGGCTGTGCCTTCCCTCCACAATGCTGGCTCCGCCCCCTGTGGTGCGTCTGAGCACCTAGCCCCCACCTGACAAAGAGGAGAGGAGCTGAGCACAACAAAGTGCTCCAAAGCTCCCCCAAACCAGTTGCATCTGGTTTTCCCCCAGCCCTGTGCTGTGTGACAAAGGGGGATATGTGTATAAAAGAAGGGGCTGTGACCCCATGAAGAGGTTCTCAGTTGTTCCTGACTTGAGGGGGGCCTGCTGCTGGGCGCCAGGAGGAACCGCCACTAGGGACTGCCTCCCTGCTGGAGGGCCCTGTGTGCTGGCCTGCCTGGGCCCAGCTTTGCCCCCTTGCCCTCTAAGGACTTTC
This sequence comes from Calotriton arnoldi, assembly GCA_963921515.1. Classification (NCBI taxonomy): domain Eukaryota; kingdom Metazoa; phylum Chordata; class Amphibia; order Caudata; family Salamandridae; genus Calotriton; species Calotriton arnoldi. The sequence goes on from CAWUFW010000023.1 coordinate 6,104,136, forward strand.
TTTCTGGACTTTAGCGCCTGGAGAGCGCTCTGCTCTTCTTCCTGCCTAAGGAGAAGCGTGGGCTTCGCAGCACGGAGCTGCCGCCCTTTTAGAGGGAATCCCGACGTAGGGATTCCCCCGCATTTGCCGTCTCCTTCAGCGGGAGCCCACCCCGCATTTTTGTCAAGCCGAGCGGGATCCTACCCCGCTTGATACCTTTTATTGAAAGACGGGTGCCCACCCCGCTTATGGCAGTGACGAGCGGGTGCCCACCCGCATTACCGCCGAGGAAGGGAGCGCCAAAAAACGGAAGTCAGGCACCCGCGCCTGACTGTGGGCGGGGCCTGCCGACGAGCGAGAGCCGCGCGGGCTCCATTTCCGCCCCTTCAGGCCCCGGCGTGGAGGGCTGGAGGAGGCGCAGCCGGTTGTGGTACGGGGGCCCTTGGGACCGAGGAAGAGAGCCCCACGTGTTCCTGGTGACCGGCGAGATCAGGAGAGCCCTGCAGAGGCCAGAAGCGGCACCAGCTGAGAGGCGAGCCTTCCCTGAATGTCCCGGCAGTGAGGCCGGTCGGGGGGCTGCATTTGTTAGAGAGCCCGGTGACTGGGGCTCACAGTGGCATTGTCGGTACCGTTCGTGGCACATATTCGGTGCCCATTTCCGCCTCAGCTGTCCCGCCTGACAGTGGGCAGCTGCAACGTTGGGGCACACTTGTTCCCAGAGTCAGGGGGACTCCAACGTGACACGGTGGTGCCAGGGCTGATTTACCCTTTACAGCTGCACCGCCCCAGAGCGGGCAGCTGCCACGTTGCGCATGTTGTTTGAAGAGTCCCAGTGGGGACCCCGGAGGCACAGTGAGTGCCAGTGCCATTCTTTTCTTAGAGGGGGATTGTGATTCAGTTGCTGAGAAAGGAGTGAGGTACACTCCTGCCCTGCCCCAGCGCATCGCACGCCCTTGGATGTTGCTGCATCTGCAGCCAAGCCCTGACATTTCTGGATGTAGGGCCTGGGAGCCCCAGAGAAGGCCAGTTGGCCAGGGGGTCAGTTGAGTATTGGTAGGGCGCAAGGCCCTAATGTGATGCCTAATGTGATTTATGCGTAATGTATTTATGCCCCTGAGGTTTGGGCAGGATATATTTGATTCCTAATGTGTAGTGCATTTATGCTTAGGATGTTAGGCATAATGGGATTTATGCTAAGTTGATGATGCCAAGTTCATTTCTTCTACCAGTAGCGACTGGTTGTTATTACTGATTGACTACATTTATTATTTTGTGCTACAGTTAGTATATGTTCTACATTTGCTAATTTCCCTTTGTGATTGTTCTGACAGTGGCCCAATTGGCCCTGTCAGGTGTATATAATCCCCTGTAGATACTGCCCAGTGCCAGTTGGCCCAGTGTATATGTGTGATTATGATCTAATGTGTTTATGGTAATACAAAGGCTATTTGTATATATAACCTTGTGTGGAGTTCCCTTTTGTGGTGTGCCTAGTGTGTTGCTGCTGTGTGTGTGTGTTGCGCAAACGCTTTACACATTGCCTCCGGGATAAGCCTGACTGCTCGTGCCAAGCTACCAAGGGGGTGAGCAGGGGTTATCTTTGGCGTGTAACTCCCTCGCCCTGACTAGAGTGGTGGTCTCTGCCTGGCTTTGGCGCAAGCCTTAGCCAACCAGAGATCCCATTTCTAACACTCGACTATTGCCCGGACTAGCCCTAATTTATTTCAGGACTTCTTTAATGACATAACGCTTCCTACCCTTGGGGAGGATGAAGCGGAGGCCCTTGGGGCGCCACTCACCAGAGAAGAAATACTAACCTCCATTAAACAACTGAAGCCAGGGAAATGTCCCGGGAGCCACGGTCTCCCGGCTGAATTTTACAAGACATTTGCCTCGCAACTGGTGGATCACCTCCTTGAGGTGTATACTGAAGCTTTAACCAAAGGGACACTTCCCACTACTATGATGGAAGTGTTGGTCTCCATGATTCCCAAGCCGGACAGGGACCCCCTTTCCCCGAGTTCCTATAGGCCCATTTCACTCCTGAATATAGATGAGAAATTTTTAAGCAGGGTACTAGAGGCGCGTTTATTGCCCTACATGACCCAGCTGGTCCATCCGGATCAGTCAGGGTTTATCCCAGGGCGGAATACTACATATAACCTGCGCAGACTCGCACATGTATGGCATGCGCCGGATCTTGAGAAATCGGAATGGGCTCTCTGTCTCTTAGACATACGGCAGGCCTTTGATTCTGTCGAGTGGGAATATATGTGGGCGGTACTTGCGCGAATGGGATGGTTGAGGCTGCTTTATAGTAAACCAACGGCTCATATCCGCCTCCGGAATCAGGTCTCGGACAGTCTGGAGCTTCAACGAGATACCCGACAGGGTTGCCCCCTGTCGCCGCTCCTTTTTGCCCTCACGATGGAGCCCTTGGCAATCATTCTCAGATCTCGAATGGCGCGTTGGGGTGTCCGGGTGGGGACGATGGTGCATGTGGTGTCTATGTACACCGACGACACACTGGTGTACCTTCGACATCCTGGAACAGCAGTTCCGGAGCTCCTTCGGGAGCTGCATAGTTTTGGTAAAATCTCGGGTCTTTGCCTCAACCCAGGGAAATCTAAGCTGTTCCCGATGGGCAGTCTGCGGAATGTGGAGCAGGGTGCGCTCCCTGGGGTGGGGATGTGCTGGGTCACTGATACGGTCCGCTACCTTGGGGTCAGATTGGTGCATACACAGGAGGCCTATCTGGAGCACAATATGGGGAGATGTGTGGAAGGTGTTTCTAAATCGATTGAGTTTTGGCGGGATCTCCCTCTATCCTTAATGGGACGGGTGGCCCTCATAAAAATGGTCATCCTCCCACGTTGCTGATACGTTCTTCAGTCTTCACTCTACCGTATTCCCTGGGCGTATTTCCGCAGATTGGACCGTCTGATGGTAGACCTCCTGTGGGGATCTAAAAGGAAAAGGGTGAAATTAGACACATTACAAAGGACGTGGGAGCGGGGTGGGTTGGAGGTTCCTCGGTTGAGTTTTTACTATATAGCAACACAGCTCCAACAAGCAGTACAGTGGTTTGATGAGAATGATAACTGGGAGAAGAGGCTGCTGGATGGCACTCATCCGGGGTCCTCTTTGCCTGACCTTCTCATGATGGGATCGGGGGTGCCCGTTAGATTCCCCTATATTATAAGGCATGTGGCCACAGTCTGGGAGATCGCAATTAAAACTGCGGTGAAACGAGCGCCATATGCCCCGGAGGCCCCGCTGTGGGCAGTGGTACCGTTTAAACGCATGAGTCGTGCTATGGCAATTACCAAATAGACAGATGGGGGCTGCTGTACGATGGGTGACCTGTATATGGGACAGCGGTTCCTCACTAGGGAGGAGGCGGAGTCGGTGTTCGACTTGGGCAGGGGACAGTACCTCCAATATGCGAAAATCTCTGCGATAGCTCGAGATCTGTGGCCAATGTTTCCGGAGGAGCCGCCGACTGTTGCCACTCTACAGGTCCTTCTATCATTGACGGGGGGCCGTAGACTGGTGTCACACATATACAGGGCGCTACGAGGAGACCTAGCTGCGGACCCGCTCCCGGTTCAGGCCCGATGGGATGGCCTGCTCGAGGTGCCTCTGACAGATTCAGAATGGAAAAGAGTGCATGAGGGGGTTAAGCTAATTAGTTCCATTGTGAGATTCAAGCTCACCCAATTTAATATTGTTCATCAAACATACCTCACTCCACACGTACTGCATAAAATATACCCGGACCGTCCTGCTAGCTGCCCCAGGTGTGGTCATTTAGACGCCCAATTTTTGCATATGGTTTGGGACTGTTCTGCACTGCGACTGTTCTGGGGGATGATATTGGAACGCCTGAAACGGATCTCGGGATGGTCGGTGTCTCACTCCATAAGAGAGGTACTTCTGGGACTTCTTCCCAGCCCCAAGGGTAGGAAACTCACTCGACGGTTCACCCAGCTGGGCCTAGTGTTGGCTAAAAGAAGGATTGCGATTAGTTGGATGCACTCACAGCCCCCCAAGGTAGAAAACTGGGCTAAAGACCTGCGAGAGTGGGCCACAGCGGAGTTAATACGAATGCGGCGTGTTAGACATGACGATAAATTGGAGGATGATGCGAGGTCGTGGTATAGTATGATTTCAGAAATTTATAATGCAGAGGACCCCATCTCACAAGCAACTGAGGACACATGGAATAATAGTGGTGGATCAGGAGAGGGGGAGTAGATGAGGTGCAACCTCTGGACCTCGAATATATTAGGAGCCTATGATATGGACTCTAGTGCCCTTCGATATAGGATATAAGGAGATGTTTCTCACTTGTGACTCCAGGGGGGTGGGGGGAGGGGAGGACTACAGTTTACAATGTTGGGGGTTGATGTTGGGAGCTACAATTGTATATATCCGACCAATGATTGAAGTGACTCCATGTCAAGTTTTCACTGGGACCGTATCCTTAATAGATGAAGATGTATTGCATGTCTCCTTAAGTGTAATATTTGCGACTTAAAAGTATTTGCCTTTTTGTTAATGCTGTCATGAGTGCATTGTTAACATGGTCGGATAAATCTTAATAAAAATATATATTTTAAAAAAAAATTACGTCAACAGTAATGCTTTTGGTTGCCAGAAGAAAAACAAACTAACCTGGGCAATGCATAACAATAATATTTTTCAAATAAAATCCTGGTCTCGTACTGAGTGGTAGCAAGTGAGTCTTCACTAGAATTATCAAATCAGTAGGAAAGTGCAGAATTATTTGGAGCAAATTAAGGTAAGGAAAGACGACGGAAATGTACATTAAGCCTTGGATTTTGGACTGTGGGCAAGCTAGGAAGAGAGTAGGGTTTCAGATCCACAAAAATAATCCTGCCAAAATGTCCCCACCTCTGGTAATAACCAGTAGCGAATGTGCCCTCAATTATCGAATTGGTGGAAAAGTGCAAGATGCTTTGGATTCAAACTTTAGTGCAGGAGGGCGAAGGGAAAGAACTGACAAAAGGAGGAAGAGGGCCAGAGTTTTTAGTCTTTGTGGAAGCTAAAAATAAGAAGGTCTCATAACACTCCCCCCTCATTCATTTCCCCGATTCAGAGGCATGAATGGGCCTTATCGTCATAATCCATGCGGCCGCGATGTAACTTTGAACAGTCATTTGGGCTACACCAGTAAGCTATGTACTTTGAGAATACATAGGGTCTGAAGGCATCGCTCTATCCTGCCTGAATGCCAATGTCTAGGCTTCATCTGTGCGTGTTCCTTTGCGTGCTTGAGGCCACTCAGTGGTGTGCAGCACAATACATAAAAGAACAAGCATTTGCAATGCAATCGGTCTCGCATTTACGCGACTTTGAGCTATTGGCATTGTAAATGACAATGCCTTTTATTTATGTTTTGGTTTTTAAAACATAAATAAAAGGCATTGTCATTTACAATGCCAGTAGCTTAAACTCGCGTAAATGCGAGACCTATTGCATTGCAAATGCTTGTTTCCAATTGCTTTACATGCTGAAAGCAACCGCCCGCCGTTTCCTTTCGTTTTTATTACTTTTGTTACAATCGCGTCAACTGCACAGGTGCCACGATTGCATCAAAAGTAAAGAAAACTAAAGGAAATGGCGGGCCGCCACTTTCAGCATGTAAAGAAATAGGAAACAAGGGACTTTTGAAACGTGTGCGGCAGAGGAGCGAAAGCATAAATAAACAAAGAACTTTTGAAAGGTGCGTGGCAGGGAAGACACAAAGCTGCTGTGTTCGCGACACGGGTCCAATTGAGTGAAAAAAAGAGTGCAACAAACAGGAAATACAATCAGAATGTAAGGGGACATGTAACATGGGTGGGCGCCACAAAGTGAAAAACACACCCAAAGGCGGGCCAAAGAGCAACGTCTTGCCAATAAGAACAAAGGAATTAAGAAAAGCACAAGTAGGAACAAATGGAAAGTGGTGGGCGTGGCCTCCCCAACCTGACTAAATACTACATGCCTCGCAGAGCAGTGCATGCGCGCTGCTAGGCTCGACCTAAAAAGGCTAACACTAATCTAAAAGTGAGAGTAAAGCTGGGGCCTAAGAAGGAAAATTGGGAGAGTATAGCGTCTGCTGTAAATTGCCATACGTAGTGGGCCTGGGTGTTCTAGTCTTGGCTGAGTGGTGCTAATCTGATGGAAAGGGTGATTGGGTGGATCTAGAGTTCTTCTCTGCAGGGAATTGCGTACACTGGAAGGGCATTGGTGTCCTAAAGGGTCTCGTTCATTATTTTCATCAGAATAACGTGTTAATCAAAATACGTTCTCCCCAGCATGTTTGTGCCCGGCACTGATGACATCAGTGCGGCAAGAACAATCTAGTATCCTCTGGGAGGGTTCATTTGTGTTGTGGTCAGTTCAGGTGTTTGCTTGTGAAAAAACAGTAGAGACGTGCTTACTGATGTGCCAGGGACACATGCGGGGATTGGGTATGATCAGCGTTGGAAAACATTGTACTGGCGAAATAAGGGGAATCTGTATTTAATATGATGATGTGTTTCCAGATGTTTTCTGTAGGGTTCGAGCTGCACGAGCTCACCTTGTGCACTGGCTGTGTCCCCACCTTTATTTCTCTGAATAGTACTGTAAGCTAACTGGCCTCAAAACTCTCTACTCCCTTAAGGAAGTTCTTCCACTATAGGAAATTCTGTACTCCATGCCTATTGAAGTGCCTTCCCAGTGTGTTCTGAGTGACTGCCACTTATTGCAGTATTATTCCTCTATTTGTATTTTGTATCTTATGTATCATGCACACCTGTCACTTTTTCCTCTTGTAACGTATACCTCTTTTTGTATCTTGCTTGTTTTTGTTATTTGCACAATTGTCACTTTTTCCTCATGTAATGTATCGCTTGCTTTTGTATTATGCTCACTTGTAACCTTCTCCTCATGTAATGTTACTGTTCCTATTGTGAAGTGCTCCGACACCTTCGGGTAAAGTCCGCGCTATATAAAAACGCATAAATAAATAAATAAATAAACACTGTTATGGGGGCTCTGCATGCGCTCTGCCTCATTCTTGGGGTCAGGGAGAAGTAGTCTGGATAACAAGATGTTATTTGTGACTTGTTCGTGGATGATAAGATAAGCGTGGATACCCGACTCAAAGACAGCTTTCGGTTTCAGGATGACCGCACTTGGACAGTGCAGACCCCCTCTCCCTCCCCCGTCCGGACTCAGCGAGGGCCGCACATGTCCAGCCAGTGCTTTCGGTTTCTAAATGACAAGCTCTGTCCGGGTGGGCATCTCCTGGCCGGTTGCTCCTTTGTAGCCCGCTCACAGATTTGGTTAGGTCCTCTGTGAAAGGTCGGACTATTTGCGTCAAGTTTCACTGTGAAGTATTAAAAGGCTCTTCCAGGCCTCAGCCCCCATCCTGTGACAGGCTCTCAGTGAACCGCACGTACAGAAGCAATATTCTGCTAGGACTGCAGGCGGCAGAGCTCTGAAAGGGCACATCCTGTGTGAGAGGTATTTTATAAAATCATCAGAATGATGAACGCATGCATGCAACCATTTTATAACTGGAAAGTGGGGTATTTTGAAAAACAAATAGAGGGAATGTGCAAGCACCCTATATTGAAGCAGAACCAATTTTAGGCGGAAAACAGATGAAATAAAGGCATTTTTTATCGGCTTCAAAATCGGGAGTCTCCCGCGTGAATCGGGTATGTCGGCCGGCCCGCGTGTAAACGCTGTCAACAGAATGACAGGTGGATGACGTGAAGGTTGCCTCGCGCTGCGCAGTGCGCGCCTTTTGCGCCGTCTGGCGAGGACAAGCCGCGTGCGTGTAAGGCACACAGCGGCATGTGGGCGGGAGGCGAACGCGTGGGCTTTCATTAGCCGCATGGGAAGGAAGCTTCCGATCCCTGAGTGCGCAGCCTGTCTGCCACGGCGAGGTTATTCTCGGTCAGACACCTGCCGCCGCCCCGGGCTCCGGCTCCTTCAGCTCTTATGCGCCAGGAAATGAGCCTTCGCTACTTCAGCTTTGCATCAGATGTGCATTTGGGAGGATGTGTGTCATGCAGGCAGGCTCGGGTTCTGCTAGCATTTAACCGGTCCACGCATATGTGTCCTAAAAACAGGCCTCACTGACTTCAACAATATTTATAAGACATCGCTAATGTTCTTAGAATCTATTTATTTCACTACCTCATCCTTTTGATGTTTTTTATTATTCATTATTGAATAATAATTATTATTATTATTCTATATTGCCCCTGTTAAAAAAAACAGCCTGGACCCTAAAGACCCCAATAATTTCCGCCCGATCTCGCGTCTTCCACTCCCAGCCAAGTTGGTAGAAAAAATTTTGAACACTCAACTTAGCTCGTTCCTGGCGGCAACACAAGCCCTGGACCCCTCCCAGTATGGTTTCAGAGGGGGACATAGCACCGAGTCTGCCCTCATTAAGGCCACAGAAGAGATCAGAGAGGCCGTTGATAGAGGTGGGAGGGCGGCTCTGATCTTGTTGGATCTATCTGCGGCCTTTGATACGGTCCATCATGGTATCTTGATGGACCGTCTAAAAGAGTGCGGGATCCAATCCAAAGCCTGGGCTTTGCTAAATTCCTTTCTATCCGGCAGAGGGCATTCTGTTGCATTAGGTGGATATCAATCTAAACCCTTTTCGCTACCCTGTGGGGTCCCACAGGGGTCCTCCCTTAGCCACACTCTATTTAATGTTTATGTTTCATCCTTGGCCCCCATTATTAGAGCATTTGGGTTTGGTCTTACCTCCTATGCGAATGATACCCAAATTGTGGTGTCTCTACAACCAGGTCAGGAAACGGGTATAGATCAACGTTTCCAAGCCTGTATGCAATCAGTTGGGAAATGGATGGCAGAGAATTGTCTGAAGCTTAATTCAGGCAAAACTGAAGTCCTACTGTTTGGAAAGGATACTAATTTTTGGACTCCAAGTTGGTGGCCGGATTCGATGGGCTCTCTCCCTCTGCCTTCAAAAAAGGCGAAGAATTTGGGGGTAATTGTGGATGAGAGACTCACCTTTGGGGATCAGGTTAATGCAGTAACATCATCAACTGCATATGTGCTTAGAACGGTCAGGAAAGTAATGTCATTCCTACCTCTAGGTAGTCGCCAAACAGTGGTCACAGCTCTGGTGCTGTCGAGGCTGGACAACTGCAACAGCCTGTATTTGAATATCCAACAAAAAAGTTTGAATAAACTTCAGCTGCTGCAAAATGCAGCAGCGAGACTTCTGACCGGTACATCCAAATTCTCCTCCATCTCCAAGGAAATAAGGAAGCTGCACTGGCTCCCAGTAAGGAGTCGAGTGCGTTTCAAATCACTTTGCATGGTCTTCAAAGCTCTGCATGGCAAAGGCCCAGACTACTTGAACCAGCTGTTCCAGTGGTACATTCCAAAAAGAGCACTCCGCTTGTTAGGGGCTAAGCTGGTTTCTGTACCGCCCAGGAGGAAAGCTTTGTGGGGGGGGCAGAATGCTTTGCTGTGTGCGCGGCAAAAGCCTGGAATGACCTTCCGTTTCGCCTAAGAAACGCTACTGACCTGTTAGACTTTAGGAAGGGTTTGACGACCTGGCTTTTTGCTGAATAAGCTCAGTTCCTCCTTGCTCGCTGCCTCAGGATAGATATGTTTAGCGCCAGGACACCCTTGGGTAATCGCCGCGCTTTATAAAAGTTATTAACATAACATAACATTAGACTTACTCAAACTGCCTTTGCAACCCAGATGAGTAAAATATGTGTGCTTTTGTGTAGTACATAGCTAATTTATTTGACCTCGTTCAGTGACTTATGTGGCTGGTAACATGTTGAGGAATAGAGCGCAAAGGCGGGACAGTTCGGTTTGTTCTCTTCGTTGTTTGATATATAATGAAAGTGCCTACCATCGCGAGTACAGTTCTCTACTGACAAGTGCATGTACTCTCCTGTTAAAAGTATTGCACTCCTGCTAAGTAGTGCAGATACTTTCCCTTATAAATTAAAGAAGTGCAGGTACCGAGTACTTGTGATTACCTACCTGTCCATTTGAAGCACTGCTCTGCACCATGTGAATGTCCAAAGTACTGACGATAAATGGTGGTTGTATTGTGTCGGAGTTGAAAATGTCAATCGCTTACACCTATACATCCACCATGTTTACTGTTGTACCTGTTCTTCTTGTGCCTTCCATTCTCTTAAATGCTTAGTCTCCATTCAATCAAAGTTAACTGCAACATTCATTTTGTTTGTTTTCTCCACGAGGTATGATATCCTTCTGATTTTATCAAGTGTTTGGCATGTATATAAAAAACTGATTGTACAGATCTTTAGAAATGGGATAAAAGTGTTCCAATCTGTGGGCAAAATCTTAGTACATATTCATGTTCACTAGAGCCGTATGAGTATTGTGATTTCCCTCAGGTCCTTTCTATTTTGTTTCTGAGGGCGGTATTGGCTTTTGTCAGTATATTTGTTGCTCTGCATGAGTCCTGAAATTGGTTACGGGGTCATGTAAGAGGATAATATAGAGAACATGCAGAAGGCTCCTTAGAATCCATCAGGACCTACCTAGTACCTTGTTCACCTCAAGTGCCATATTCATGGTCTGCAGGGCAAGGCAGTAAGTACTCCTTTGGTACCTGGTTAAGATGTTGATTCCTTGGATACCAAATATCCCTTTGTCCATATTCTTTTCTTTGCCCGAAGAATGGAGTGAAACATGAAAATGCCTGAAATTCATTTAATTTTCCTTTTCTGAGTATTAGTTCACCATTATTGTCCCTAATTCCCTCATCAAGACATATTATTTTAACTTTCAATCTTTGCGCAAGGACCTTGTCTGGTGAGTTATTCTTTTCATATAGTTTATCCAATACAATAGTAGCCTCTGACTGAAAAAATCTTTGTGCAAATTCAGGAAGAAGCTCAGTATTCTTTTCCTTGTCTGTCAAACCTGCCTAATGCTCACAAAGCAACTGCAAAGCCTCCAGAGAATGAGAATACGAATACGGTTATCAGATTGCCCCATAAAACTGATGTAACACTGCCACGGGGCATTTAATAAATGAGCCCTCTGCCGGAACTCAGTTTAAAGAACTTCATTTGTTCCTTAATTCCTTTCTGTCACTGCTTCCCCAATTTTCAGCTTCAAGGTATTGCCTGTCTTCTTGAGATGTACAGATGGGCGGTAAGAAGGCCGTGATGTGTCACTGTAAAGCTGTCCACAATAAACTCCAGGCCTGTGCACATTCTTGCTGGTTTTGAGGCCTGTGCAAAAATTGTCTTTGCAAAGAAAAGAACATTTACTCCTTCTCCCGAAGATATAGAGTTCTTTATGTATCACACCGGGTCACATAAATTATTTTTGGTTGTGTAACACTTGGACAAGATGTCCACATGAAATGATTAGTTCCCTGACCTGTCTAGGTTACCATTCTTCAACATGTCAAAGAACCCACCTGTTCGGAATTCTGCCTCTCAAATTCCAACAGTGTGCTAGGAAGTGCTTGGGAGGACCCAGCTAACAGTTGGATGCATATATTGAAACAACCAGCAACATCATGTCCCCCATCTCACACTTAGCCATGACTAGCTGCTATTTTTTTAAATCTTTATTGGAGCCCAGTACAACGTAGGCAGCATATGAACAAATCACTACAAAAACAAAAATTCTAAATTGTAAGCAGCAAAAATAGACATTGTTATAAAATATCTTACTACAGAAATATGTGCCATTAATTCCACCATCACATTCAAAAGTGCCACAATTGTAGTTAGGAAAGTAATTTAACTGAGCCCTTCAACAAGTTATAAGTGATTTTTGGTGGGTTTGCAGATTTTTTAACATTTAGTTTACTGTTTGAATTTTTATTTTTGTTGTCTTATTTTTTGTAGCCCAGTGCTTCGAAGTGACTGTAAGGTGACACTGCAGCACCTCGCAACACCTTGTAAATAAAATAAAATAGTCCATAATTTTGAAGTGTATATTTTCACACCACCATTAATATTGAAGTCCAATCAATTAGTACTTCTGAACTCTACCTCGTCGTGGTGCTGCAAAATATATTTGTTCTTGAAATTTTCCTTGCCCCAACTAGTCTGATCTTCAGCCCGTAGGTGCATCTCCAAGAAGTACGATGCAACCCCATGTTTTTTGTCCTTTAACAGTTTTCAGTACAGCCCTCTTTTGCTGGGAGAAATGGAAACTTTGATATACATGGTACGTGTTCAAAGTATTTGGAACGCTGTAGTCAGGGCTTTAAGTGGTATGAAAAAACTAGGGGGTCTCTCAAAGGGGCGAGGCTAATGTAATTAAGGGCGTGGCTTAAAAACACGTAAGCTAAAAATCTGTGCTTAGCATAGTGTGCCGCCCGACTTGTATTTTGCTGTTTCTGTCATTGCATCCAGATATATGAAACAACAAGTAACATCATACCTACAACAAGCCAGGACTATTGGCTTTGTCAATGGTTGTTAGTTGCATAAGATAAATAAGCAGCAACTATGGCTTGTTGTATTTAATATTGAAAAAGCTTCCACTTAAAGCCCTGGTGACACCACGACAATGTTGCTGCTCCTGCATTTCAAAAAGAGAAGGGAAACCCAGAGAGACAAAGACTCTCTTTAAAGGATTTCCCTTCCCCTACAACGCTCACCTAGCATGATGTCATGCCGTAACTTCTCCACTAGTGAGAAGTGTGAGCACGAGCACATCGATGTGCCTGCTTTCACTGCAGTCCACAAAAAAAGGGACCGCCTGTGCCAGGGCACAAAACAGAGCCCGACAGAGACCAGTTTCGAGGCCTCCTCTAAAAAACTGCCGGTGCTCAGCACCGGTGAGACCCGGCCCACTTAACGCCCTGGCTGTAGTGGTCTTATTTGTGTAATGGCTTTTAGTCTCTTCCTCTTTTTCTCCTCCATACCACTAATCCTCTGACAGCCTCTGCGTTAGAAAACATTAGAGCAAAACCACGGCCATTTTATCGCCTTTAAAGTGCAGTGGATCGCATTTCCTGGCTTTTTTGATGATTGTTTCTTATTTGTTCAAACAAACATTCATTTTTGGCTTCTTTGCACTATTTGCTTTCGTAAGTTTGCTGTTAATATTCAGATAGCAAAGGTTCTGCACTGGGTGATTTTGTTCCTGAACCGCATTGGAGAGCATGGGTCGTTTGGGCAGGGCGGATTATACTCAAGGTGGGGTTTCTTACATAATGGGTGGGTCTTGTAATCTGACGAACTCTTGAGAATGTCTAGTGTTTTGTATCTGTGTGGTTGTTCACAGTGCAGCCTTCCTACTATCCCATGTCAGCTACGACGTGTTATTGGCATAAGGATGGTGTGGTTTGTTCCTTCCAAATGACTTGTGTGGTGTGGGTCAGAATTTTTCTAGTTTAATGTGGATGTTGTGTTCTTGATCTAGGTTCTCATGGAAAGGTGTTACCCTGAGATCTTTCTTCCTCTCTCCTTGCAATTGGAGCAGATGATAGATCTGTTTTGCAGTGGTTCTTAACCTGTGGTCCGCGGACCCCTGGGGGTCCGCAAAATCTACTCTGGGGGTCCGCAACTGCTTAACAAAAATTAAAAATATTAAAAGATTAAAAAAGTTTATATAAATGAAGAAGCAAAATGTACAAAAGAACATTTTAAAATGTTCCGTAAAGGTGAAGGAATTTGAAATTGTAGGCAAAAAATGTATTTAGTATTTGCAGATTGATTCGAGGGAGCAGTGCAAGTGCATTAAACAAAATATAGTAGGGACGATGAGTGGCTTCAATTGAATTTAGAAACACTCCAAACTTCCTATTGTAATGCAAATTTTGATTTGTTTTATATTTGTTTGTGAATTAAATAAACATTTTCAGAATTTCTGTATTTGTTTAATGAATGCATGTTTCTGTGTTTGTTGTCAATTGTTTTCGGGTTCAAATCATCAAAAATACTTCGGTCCGTGGTCCCCGGCCTCCAGTAATCACTCAGTATGGGTCTTTGGATTCCAATAATGATACAGTGGGGGTCAGTAATGATTAATTGGGGGTCCTCAGAAGTTAAAAGGTTAAGAGCCACTGCTATATTGTGCTCTTTCTGTTCGTGGGTGCAATACTCTCCCTCCTCCAAGATATTGTATGTAGCAGTGTTTCCCAGACTGTGGGTCGTGAGCTGATTTTTGGTGGGTCGGGAAAGTCCGAGCAATTAATAAAGATGCTTTAAATTCTGTGTTTATCTTATCACGTTTGCAGTGCTTCAACGACAGAGGTCAAATGTCAGGCTGCGCCTTCTGATAAGTTGCTGCTTATTCTTATAATATGGGATTTGTGTTTACTTTTCTTTCTCTGACTGTAAAGTGAGAGGAGTTTTTAAAGTGAATTGCGTGACAGTCTCAGTATGTAGTTTGTTTGCAACACACAACATGTAAATATCAGTAAATGAACATGCATTCAACAGTTAGGAAAGCAAGAAGGAAGTGCATGTCTATTTGTAATTCTTAAATATGCTGGAAACAGGAATTTTAATAGGATCAAAACAAATAAAGCCACTTTGTTCGGTGATGTACAAATGATAAATATTCCCAGAAACCCCATTTCCACACATTATCATTTGAACGCTGTATGCTATATAGTTTAATCACTAAAACTGTATGTCTGTGCAAGTTCGTGTTCATTTCAATGGAAAATGTGATTTCTGTAAATGACAATGTGCTACCACATGATGCTTTAGTTACTTTAAAAAATCACCCTCCTCATGTCCATTTAAGGTAGGTGGGCCGCAAAGATTTGCCATTCTAAAAAGTGGGCCGTGGTTCTAAAAAGTTTGGGAACCACTGGTATATAGCTTTTGTATAGTACTTACTACCCTATGTGGATCACTGAAGCGCTTACCCATACGGATAGCGATCAGCACCATGCAGGGTGTATGGTTGGGAGGGTGAAGGTTTTGTTTTGTGCCTATGTGACAAGCGTTTGCTTGTACACTAAAAAGGGGGTGGGGGTAATCAGAGAAGGCCCAGTAATCCATATGGCAACATGCACCAGTCAGAGATGCTTTTGAATGAGTAAAAGGGTGCCAAACAGGTAAGAATGGGTATTGGAGGCAATAGCCATGCACCTTTGTTTATTTTAAAGGCAGGGGTAGTGCCTACTGCAGAACAAATACACCCCAAGAAGGAAGAAGGAAGTAGAAGCGCAATGAAGGCTAGTAAGCTGAGCGGAAACCACACAATCTTTAAAATTTCAAGAGTCCACCTACTAATGCTAAAGTGAAGGAACTCAAAACTTTGGCAGGGGTACATGCAAACAGCCCCTGTCATGCTCTCGATAGCTCCCAAAGGCAGACGACCTCTTGTCGGGTCATGCCTCTGGCTATAGCCTTACTGGCACCGTGCACATGCGTGAGAGACGAAGCGCTTAATAGGTTGCTGCTCTTACAGCACAAGAGCAAATTTGCCTGCCTCATGTAACCCTTCTGTCGTCAAATATTCATGCCTGCCCAATACATTTCTCAGATCCCAGAGACCCTTGCTCTTTCTAGTTTTTCCACCCAGAGAACGTCTACTTTCATCATTAGTAGTGAGCATATCTTGACCCACTCTCCTTGAGTTGTGAGCATCCTTGACTCATGTCTCCCCATCCCCTTGTTTTCCCTGTCCCATAAAGTTATCTCTGAGGTCCTATTTCTGCAGCAGAGTTGTCTGTGGTATTCTCTTTCCCCATGGCCTTCTGTACCTTGTTTCTCCGGTTCCCCCAGATAGACAGAACATACAAGTAAAGGTGCTCACCTATCCAACACATTTTAGGAGAGCAAGGTATAGTTCTCCTCTCTAACCAATGTGGGATCGATCTGCTGTCTGTTACAGGTGACAGCTAGCTCTGCTGTTTGAGACAGGTGTTTGCACCAGGCAAGATATCAGCCAGAAGAGCAAGGGAATGATCTGCCATAGGTGAGGGGCGGCTCAGTTGTTTTTGACAAGTGAGGGATGTCTCTGAGGACTGGTTAGTGATGAGTAGTTTGCTGTCTGCAACAGGTGATAAATAGTTGCCCTGCCGGCGCTGAGTGAGGGATGAGTAAGGTGCAGGGTATGATTTGCTGTTCGTGGCAGGTGGACATGTCAGCCTTTTGAACCTGTCTCGGGACAAGCGATAACCTTTTCCCTGATACTGATGTGTTTTTATACCTCTGCTTGGAAGGACTGCCTGCTCCTGTATACTACTGAGTACATTTCGCTACAAGCAGACCTCCCTGTTCTCACTCGTAATCAATACATTTATCTATAGAGCCCAGAGTTGCAGAGAGTTTTATAAGCAGGGGAGCTAGGAGAATGCCAGTCATCCATTTCCCTAATTGTTTGGTGTTCAAGGGAGGTGAAAGCTTGATTTACAGCATAATATGTACATTCTGCTAGCGAGAAAGTCAGTTATTGTGTTGTATTAGATATTGTGGCGAGTTCTGGCAATATAGAGGTTTACCAATCCCATTACTTGCAGGAAGCAACAGTTTATAGCTACACGGTACTCCCTTCTAGATATTATTGCTTAAGCAACCCTGCGGAATTCACTGGGACATAAGTGTTTCTGCTTTGTAACTGCATGTTCGGTTGTTGTGGGATATCAGCCTATGGCTGTGATATTTCAAAAGATAAGGGGTATTTAGAGGGAACTTAGTATTCATCAGGACTCAACTTTATGGAACACCGTTGACTGAATACAGATTCACCTTAGATAGGGAGAGAGGTGCAAAAAGAACAATTGATCAACGGAATGCTGAACAATGTCAATCATTCACACCCAGTACAGAGATCTGGGCTTAAATCCATTGTTTTTTTGCTCACCATGCCATTCCAGCTTGGACCCAGCCATATGCAAATCAGTCTTAACCCTGCTCTCCAGGGGAACAGGCCAGGTCCTCCCTGGACCAGAAACAAGCATCCTGGAACCGGTGTCGGGGTGAAAGTACCTGTCCCACTCAGGGTGACAAATGCAAAAAGAACAATTGATGGATGGAATGCTGAACAATGTCAAACATTCACACCCAATACAGAGATCTGGGCCTAAATCCATTGTTTTTTTGCTCACCATGCCATTCCAGCTTGGACCCAGCCATATGCAAATCAGTCTTTACCCTGCTCCCCATGGGAGCAGGCCAGCCCGAACTGTCAGGTCAGGTCCTCCGTGG
Source organism: Calotriton arnoldi (assembly GCA_963921515.1). Taxonomy (NCBI): domain Eukaryota; kingdom Metazoa; phylum Chordata; class Amphibia; order Caudata; family Salamandridae; genus Calotriton; species Calotriton arnoldi. The sequence continues at coordinate 6,121,298 of CAWUFW010000023.1, forward strand.
ACCAGAAACAAGCATCCTGGGACCCGTTTCGGGGTATCAACCAGGCTAGCTTGACTCCAGTGACATGGAGAGCATGGGACGCACGTCTGGGCATACCCATCCCACTCGGGGTGACAAAAGCAAATATAACAATTAATGGATGAAATGCTGAACAATGCCAAACATTCACACCCAGTACAGAGATCTGGGCCTAAATCCATCGTTTTTTTTGCCATTCCAGCTTGGACCCAGACTAATGCAAATCAAACTCGACCCTGCTCCCCATGGGAACAGGCCATCCTGGCTGACGGCTGAAACCGCTCCCAGGATGTTTGTTTCCGGTCCAGAGAGGACAAGACTTGGCAGTTCGGTCTGGACTGTTCCCTTGGGGAGTAGGGTCAAGACTGATTTGTACATAGCTGAGTCCAAACTGGGGTGGCGTGGTGAGCAAAACAACGACGGATTAAACCCAGATCTGTGATTCCAGGTGAATGTTTGATTTGTTCAACATTCCGTCCATCATCTGTTCTTTTTGCTTCTGTGGGAAGAGAGAGTCAGGCTGCTATGTCTATTTATGATCCAAGCCTTAATATCCATTTTCCATCCCAGTCCACACTAATGTCGTGTAGTTCCTATAGTACCCATGCAGGACCTGCGCGTTTGTATAACATAAGCTGTGGGCTTGGTGGCAGACTGACTCTGTGCACCCTCACCGCATATGTTAGATTGTTTTTGCATTAGCTAGCTCACAGTGCCACTAGAATCTCCTCTTATCGGGGAGAGATTAGTTTCTGGCAACCTTAGATCATGACAACCCAAATTCTCTCAGAATCGTGGAAACAATATACTACCTTTTGCTCAGTCACTCGTGCTTACTTATTCGGTTTGTCTCAGAGAGTTACACAGAATAAACAGTCGGGCGTTTCAATAAGTATTTATTGAACAGTTGTTATTCTAGTGTAAAATATATGTGCTGCGGTAACCAGCAGACAATAGCAGAGATATATTATCAGCAGTACGATAAAAGCAAAGGGATAGAACAATTCTACCATATTGCGATAATCATGGATACATACATGAATATAAAAGCATTATGCAAAGTGTGCGTACTCCTACGATGCCTACCTAGATGTACTTATGTGTACCTAGCATATGTGTGTAGGTCTTAGAAGCTAAGAGCCAAGAATCCTTCTACGATTTAGTCGAACCCCCATACCTGAATAGAGAGAGTGTGGGACCCCGTCCTGGTCTCGATCGAGTTGGACACCCCGTCCGGGTTGTGTCAGACCACTGTCAGCTGGAGCGACTGCATGCAGGAGCCTCAGCGTCTCTGGTCAGTGTGTCAGCATGGAAGTCTCGGTTCCCTCTGCCTTACCGGGGCAAGATGTGGTGTATTTATACCCTAAAGAGTCTCGGTCCTCAGTATGGTTTGTATTGGACATGAGGAAGACGTCAGGGGTGAACTTTATACATACATATTATGCACGTGGTGTATTCTTAGAGAGCCATGCATAATTAATGAGTACAGTGAGGGCCTGTGTTTGGGAAAAACCTGCTGTATTCAAAACCACAGGATAGATAACGTTCAGCCCTCAGAGCTCGTTGTGTACTAGCTGGGACCAATGTAGGTGAAAGATCATGCCTATATAAGGAATCATGACTATAATAGGACATGTACAGTTATGACCATAATTGGGCATATGTGACTATGACCATAATAGGGCAAGTACGAATAAGACCATATTAGGCTAAATATGAATACGTCCATTTTAGGGCATGTACGAACGGGTCTACATTAGGGCCTCTATGCGGGATATAACACCCACTCCTCTTCCGAACTGGATAAAAATGACCATACTTAAAATCTGGACAATTTAAAAACAATTTTAAAAGCAAGTAAAAACATGGTTCTAAAAAATCGTTAAAAAATTAGGTACTAAAAAAAATGTTTAAATTCAGCTTTTTCTAGTTGCCACTTAAAAAGTAAATATCGTCTCTCTATAGAAGTTGTATTACCATAAGCAGGAGAAGGCCATGCTTTTCTCAAGAGATAGTGTCAATGTAAAAAAATGTTCCAAATTTAGATCGTTTATTTTGAAACGAGAGAAGAAGCCGAATTCTTTCCCAGGACACGATGAGCCAATTCAAGATTACGCGTCCTGGCTGGGAAGCTCCATATTATCGGTGCCAGCTGCCGTAGATGACAAATCCAACGCCTCACAGAGAACGTCAATCGCACATAGATGGAATGTAGCACTGTCAACAGTCGGTGCTGCGGCAGCTTGTGCGGTAGTTGTAGCCTGGGTGCCTGTGGAAGAGTCACCTAACCCAGCAGGAGCGAACGGCACCTGTGGATTCTCCAAGAATGCATTCATCAGAATCGGAAGCCGCTGAGGACAACGCAGAGCGTGGGCCTTTATGGGGTCCAGCATTGCATCCGTGTCCGGAGGCGCATCTGATGGATATGTCAGACAAAGATCCAACGTGCATTCCTCTCCGCAGAACAGGCATCGAAGAACAGGTAAGATGCAGTCTACCCAGACTGGTCTAAATGATAGAAACCAGGAGGCATTGAGTTCTCGCAGGCAAGAAATGCCCAGAAGTTTTACCATGCGTTCACAGTATTTCCGCTCCAGGAGCGTGTTCACCATTCCCTCGGGAAGTGGGCCGTCCATTGCGTAGCAGCAATATTACAATCAGGATTCCTGCGATTAGGAAAAGGATGAACGGGAATCCTCCAAATACGCTTCCCAATACGGAGTGTATAAAATTTGGGATCACTCCGAGGACTGTCTGAAAGGTGCTTAACAGTCCAGACCCTATGGTCTTAAATAGGTGTACAATTCCGCTCGTATCTGACATGTTAAAGATACGTCCCACCATTTCTGCGACATGAATGGGGCAGTTTGTACGTATGAGTGCCTGTATCTCGGTCGAGGTCCTTGCAACTTGAAGTTCATAGGTTTCTCGAGCGGAGGTTAAGGGCACGGGTTGCTGTAAAAGTATGGCTTTCAATCTCTTCAGAGTATCAAACTGTATAAATGAAACATTCAGCGAAGGCCATAGCAGCGCCTCCCCGACTGTGTTCAGTGGTGGAAACAATACTTGCATACAGCAAGTAACCCTGGAGTTAACAGTCACTAGATATGCGACGCCCGGAAGCATCCCACAACAACCTTGATCATTTTACATTAAGTAACTCCCATTCGAGAGCAGCTGGAAAACCGGCGTGATCATGGCCGCTGGGGTCCCTGACATGTGACAAGATAAGTTCGCCACTGAACCACTGCAGGCTCCGTGTAGAGAAATATCCTGACACATGAGAGAACCGCTTAAAGCGTTCTTACAGTTGGTACCACTCAGATACACTTCTCGATCCCCATTCCGGCATCGGTATCTATATGGTAACTCCCAAGTTTCCTTGATGTATCCCTTACCCATTTTTACATATTTGCCTGCCTGCCTTTGCTCAAGGCAATATTGAAACTGAAAAGTAGTGACCGGCAGAGTGATTTGGCCATGAATTAGCCATTCTGTTGATGGTGATTCGGCTACAGTGAATGGTAACTTTTCCAGTTTCTAAATACGCAGCATTGTATATTTGGCTCCCCTTTGTGCCATTTCTGTCTGTGTATCAGTTAGATTGTATTCAGAAAACAGAGACGTGGTGTTTATAAAACGCCATGGCACATAGCCTGCACGCAAAGATTGTAGCGTCCAGCTTAACATCATAATAAAACGTAGTTGAGATTGCCCGTGTTGTAACAAGGCCAGATCTTGTTCTAATATGTTGATCGCCGAGGACACAATGTTGCCTAAGAAGTAAATCCTGGAGGTCAAAGTAGTTAACCCATTATCCACTACTGCTAATGCCTTTTCTAAGTTAATACGGTCTATCTCCCGTATCCTTTCTGCGGCCTCTTGTTGGGATATTTTCCAGTTTTCATTATAGTAGGCATAAAGGCCTGCATATATGAAACGTTTATGACGTTGTTTCCTGGGACCTAGTAGAAAATCTCTAAGATCCATGTCAGGTGTGAGTAAGGTCAAGTGGTGCTTTACTTCTGTCAGTGTTGAGGTCTGTAGCCAATCAAGGCACAACTTCCCAACACTATACAATGTCACTACCCCTGGGTGTTGTCTTTGTACATAGCGTGGATCTGGCCTATGGATACTAAACCCTCTGGTTGTATTCATAAATCTCTGTTGACATTTGTTTGTGTCAATGGGCCAAACCAGCCATTCTGTCCAATCAGGATCTGATCTGTTGTACTGGAAAATGTCATCTAATCCTACCCCTTGTGTAGTTGAATTCTGCCCCCCACCCATCTGCGATGGTGTTGGAAACCCCGGTGTGTTCATTTCCTTGCCTTTGTCTAATCCAAGACAGGTTGTTTGTTGCACAGTTTCATTCAGAAATAACATCTGCTGCGGAATGATGCATGCTCTAAAAAGTGCTTCTATTCCCTGGACTTGCCACTCCTTAGAACCCCAGATTGATTTGGAATCTATTGTGTCTTTCCATAGATCGAAACCCTGTTTAGACAACTGGTTCAGGAAGGATGCAAAATAAATATGTTTGGTGTTTGTTAACATAATTTTCTGAGCTGAAATTTTCGCCACTTTATAATAAAATGACTTCGGGTTGGATGTGTTAAACCCTGAGAAGTATGTGAATTTCTGTGCAAACGCTTGTGAACTACCTTTTGGAGGTGTTGGGCAGTGTTCCCACTGGTGGTACTCAAATACATTTCTAGGTGTTATAGTCTTGTGGAAGAAATGATCACCAAAATGTTGGTAACAGTACAATGTATCATAGTCTGAAGGACCTTCTAACATTTCATTGTTCGGAAATGCTGCAGTTTTTTCTAAATCAGACATCATAGCATTTACAGATTCAGTGTCCCAATCATCAGAATATGCACTTGAGGTAATGATATCACTTAAAGAAATTTTAAATACATGTTTTAGCTTTAAAAGTTCAGTCGGACCTAATATATCATAATCAATCTTGTCCCATACTATACCGTCCGGTATAGGAACTGCTGTAATGTTCACTGAAGACAAGTCTCTTGGTTCACGATGTGAAGACTGGTGTGGTTTTAAAATCAAATTGACTCTTTGGGCTGTAGAGCTTGGTTGGAGGTATCGTCCATTAATAAGCATACTAAAAGTTATTATTAAACCTAGCCAGAAAATGAAAAATAAAATCCCAGTGATATACCATAGTTCTATCCAAGGTGACACCAGGTAAGTCTTTACAAAAAAGTGCAAAAAGTCATTGAGTTTCTGTTGGAGTGATTTTTTGGCTGGCGTTGTTTCCGGCTCGCTTGGATCCAGTGAAAACGTATCAAAGTTCATGAAATAGCCAGAAGCAGTTCGATCAATTGTTGGAATTGCATCGGGATTTGTTGAAATCGGATTTTGCTCTTGACGAGGCATGTTGATGTAGATGTCTGTATTAGGTCTGATTGCAACTTGGTTGTTAAGTTGGTTTTCATTTTGAAGATGAATTTCTTGTTGAAGTGGAACAAGTTCCATAGCATTGTTGCTTAGTCCTTCATTCCGTACAGGTGGCTCTTCAAACGTGATGAGACTTTCTGTTTGAACTTCTTGGATTGTAGCGAGAGGAGGGCGTCTGCTACTGTGGAGTCCACGTGGCCTACTGTTTAGTATCGGCCACATAGTGTGGTTTGATTAAGTCAATTGAGACAAATCTTTTCTCCTTTTTTCCGGCAAGAGGCGGCAGAAGTACAGTTTTTGTGCCGTGGATTGCAAGGACCGGTACAGGCTTTCTGTAAGATGGCCCAAATTCTTTCTTGTCAGCAATCTTCTCTCTGACTAGATCCCCGATTTTTGGGATCCAGATAGGTCTTGCTGTTACTGCCTTGACTTCCTCAGTGGCGGCCTGTTTCTGGAGCACGTTACTTTGCTGTGTCCTGGATTCATTTAGATCCTGTAAAACAGCCAAACGATCATGAATATCAAATGGTTTTTCATCTGCCACTGTGCCTTCACAATCAAGATCAGGTTCCCACATTCTTGTCCCAAATACGACCTCGTAAGGAGTGACACCTCCTAGAGAGCTTCTTGGCTGATTATTGAGCGTGCGCTGTACCCCATAAAGGTGATCGATCCATGTACCGCCCTTGCCTAATACCCTAGCTGTTAAAGATTGCTTCAAGTCTCGGTTTTTCCTCTCCACAACAGAATTTCCCTCGGGATGATACGGAGAAGATTACCGCAATGCTACGCCCATTCCTTCCATGGCCTCTTTGTAAGCCCGAGAGCTAAACGCCGGACCACGGTCAGAATGTAACGTGCCAACTGCGTATGTGCCGATAAAGACTCGCAAATCTTTTATAACAGTTCGAGCGTCAGCCGAGCGCTGAGGCCAGACCTTGAGGACACCTGAGCTGGGCGCACACGGACAGACAACCTGATGCTGTCTAATAATGATATCTGTACTGGACGTCTTGTGGTGGACCCTTGCAACTGCTTACAGATGTTGCAGTTCCAGACTTAGTCTCTTATCTGCCTTCTCATTACAGGCCACCAGTAGCGTTGCTTCAATAAAGAAGCAGTTGCATCAAGTCCCAAATGTACAGAACCTGTCCCTTCGTGTGCTGCCACTATTAAGCTTTGCCTACGATCCATATTTGGTATTACTCTATCCCCCACTCCAGGAATCTGAGCATATGGAATGTTTTGTGCATCTAACTTGTAGGAGTACTTGAGTGGACATTTTTTAGGTACTGCTGTGCTGCCTTTGCATGAAGCATTGACAGCTACCATAATCTCGCCGTCTACCCTCGTCTTTGAACGAGTAACTTCAGCTACGGAAGCCGTGCGAACAGCCCACTTGGCGGCTTCATCAGGCAATGAATTCCCTTCAACGTGAACGCCATCACGCTGATGACTCAGTGTATGTATCACGTGAGCCCTTGGTAGTTCGTTTCTCAACTCCACTACCTGTTCCCATAGCATTTTATGCTTAATTGTGCCACCTTTTGCGTCTTTAAACCCGTTTTGTTGCCAGTATAAGTGCTTTGAGTTCTGTCAACTGAGCCGTGCAGTCTCCTAGAGATTGCGTTTTAGTGCAACTCGGATGGAACTTTCCATCGTGCATGCGACCTTTAACAATCGCAAACGCCACGCTGTAAGCTTGCTTACTCCCTATGGCTGGTTGAGCAGAACCGTCAGTGTAAATAATGTATTCATACTGATCTAGTGGCAAAATTTCATTTGGTAGAGGATATTCTTGTTTGTATTGCAGGAATGCTTGAGTTTTTAAACTTGGATCAAATCTGTATTCAACATCCTTTGCAGTAAGAGAATTAGCCCATTGTATCCATCTTGGATGTAAGGCTTTAGCATTTGGAATGCTAGCTTTTGTAACAGTTTCTAAAGCTGGTACTGGGGTCACGACAATTATGCGTTTTCCCTGAGCCAGGGCTCTTTCTCTTGCTACAGCGGTCTGCACTCCTGGCAGGATTTTTTCTGTTGAAGTGAAACGCATCTCTGCGTTTGTGTACAGGTGTGATTTGTATGCGATTGGGACTGTTTCGCCTTCATTAAAAGTTAAATAAGTGTACCCGCATTGACCCGCTATTACTCGGATCACCAAGTTGCGTACGTTTACGCATGTCTGTAAATGTTTAGAAGCTATCATGTCTTCCTGTAGGGAACGCAGGATATTTGTGTGTTCCTGTGTCCATTGTCTGACTGAAAAATCAGGTTTTATTAAGTCGTAGAAAGGTTTTACTCTTTCTGCGTAATCCAAAATGTATGTTCGACCAAAATTTAGGAATCCCAGAATTGTAAATTCTTTAAAGATTTTGGAGGTTGGAGCAGCGCACACTTTTCTAAAAAGTTAGCTGCTAAGCTTTTCCCTTCACTTGACAGCTAGTATCCTAAAAATAGGACACTGAAATGGGCAATTTTTGATTTTTTTAAATTAAATTTGTAGCCCTCAGAGGCGAATCCCATAATAATGGTGCTCACCCTGGTCAAGTGCCTCTTTAAGTCATCGTCCGTTAGATAAATATCATCCACATAGGACAATGCTTCTTCATCCAAATTTTGGAGTAACTCTGTTACTCTTGCTGAAAATACACCCGGGCTGTTTTTGTACCCTTGGGCTAGTCGACAGAATTGTCGCTGGGACCCTAACGCACTGAAGGCGGTCAAATACCTGCTTTCAGGCGCTATATTTTGGCAGAAAAATCCATTTGAGATATCAAGTGTTGTTTTGTATTTTTTCCGCACAATGTTATTCATTATCGCGGCACTGTGTGCATTTTGAACTGCAAATGTCTTTGTGCAAGTGTTTAAATGTCTGTAATCTAAAACTAGACGATATGTGTTGTCAGGTTTCATTACGGGAAACAAAGGATTGTTCATAGGTGAAGTGCAATTTTCTATCACCCCCTGGTATTCTAGTTGGTCTAGAATTTCCCTGACCTGTTTCTTAGCTTCCTGCTTTATAGGGTATTGCCTTTGAGCATTTGGGGAAACTTTTAACGGGATCACGTGGTGGGTTGACTCCTCATCCCATCCAACATAATTTTTGTACAATGCTGGAGCTAGGGCAACCGCCCACTCCTGCGCATATGCATGTTTTAAATGTATGGGAACAAGGTCGTAAAAGGCTGGAAAAATTACAGTTTCTCCCCTAGGGCACTCCATGACGAATGCTGGCGGCCAGTCTTGTTCTGCTAATAGAATGTCATAACCAGATGACAGATTTTTCCAAAAGAGACCTTTAATTTTCCTGGGCTTGTCCCCCTCCAGCCGGAGTGTTATCTCATGTAACTTATGTGGGACACTTACCCGAGTATCAGGTGTTTCCACCGTGATATACTCACTCAACTCCGAAATTCCTTCAGGTTCTGGCGAGCTATCGTTACTTCTGCCGCGCTGTCTAGCATCGTCAGAGCCCATTCCCCGTTCAGAAGCTGTGTCCTCAGAATTCTGGGCATGTCTGATCTTGAGACCTGCTACCTTCTTCTTTTTGAACTGAGGTTTTGATTTTTGTGTATCTTCTTTTTTAGGTGCGTAGTCTGCAGTGCGTTGCGTGTCTCTGGACTTTGTACGCTCCTTTGACCGTCCTTCCCTCTCGGAGTTTTTTGAAGAACCCTGAAAGGGACAAGAGGAACGAGTATCAGTATCCTGATACCTGTCAGGTTTTTTAATATTATCCCTATTCCTGAGGTTATACCTCCTTTCAGAGGGCTCCTGTTGAGGAGAGCTACCTCTGGACTGAGATCTGTCATCTTTAGATTTTTGTTGCTTTTTATTTTCCCACTTCTTTTTAGAAGAAGTAGGTGTCTGCTTTGTAGTGTCCTTTTCAGGACTGCCCACCAGTTGTGGTTTTAATGCTTTCCCACCCAAACTGTCTCTGCCTAGTTCTGCATATGCAGTTTCAATTATTTTGGGTAGTTCGTGTTGTTGGTCGTCTGGACCGAACTCCCTTAGGTGTTGGCGGATCGCCACTAAAGCTGCTTCCCCCTTAATGTTAGCTAGTATTATGGCTGATACCTGGTCAAAGTTATTTAGTAACTTCATCCCTAAGTTAAGGGCAGGTTCTGCTCCGTACTCATTTTGTATCTGTCTTAATACGTCAGGTACTACTGCTAAGGATGGGATACCATGTGTTCTGGTATATATGCCAGCAAAGACTGAACCCCAAGAGGTGCAGTCCTCTACTTGTGGTGTAAGACCCATGGGCAAGCAGATTGTTAGAATTCTGTGTTTATCACAGGTGGTAGTTTTCGGGAATACTTCCTCAAGCTGAGTTATTTTCTGAGCTATCCAGAATGGGATTTGTTCGCGTTTTGCTGGCATTTTGCCCATTACCGCATGTAATGTTTGTGGAGTAATTTTATTAACTGTACTCTGGACTGGAGTATCTTGTGCTGCAGCTGGTGCAGGCTGAACTGTTAAAGTCCTCATCACAAATTGTGTGAGGTTTCTGTAGATTTTAATTAAATCTTTGTGTTGTACGAGTAATTCTGGCTGTGGCAATGTGTTAATGTCAGGATGCGGTGTGTATGCCGCTAATATGGGCCATGTGGCTCCTGCTCCTCCGAGCGGGCCTAATATTGCTCTTCCTCGTACGTGGGGTAGGGCGCCTTTAAACCAGTAATTATGCTCCTGGTAAGTGAGCGGAATCTCTAACTCCTCAAAAGGAGTATAGTCCTCTGGTGTTTCATCTCTTAGGTAGTAATGAAATACGTCTGTCATTGCATTCGCTGCTGGGAATGTAACCCATGAATAGAACACCTCTGTTTTATTAGATTTGTATGCCTCGATCACGAAAATTACTTTACCACCCCTGGCTCTTAAGCCATGTTCTAGAAGTTTTATGGTGACTGCCCTTCTGAAATATGGTGCAATTTGTATTGCATCTTCAGGGTCTTCTTCTCCTAAACCGAAGGGGTCTGTTTCAACCCTCCTTGTTTCTTCGACTTATTCAACCATCTCTAAGTGGAAGAAGGGTTTTTAAGGATTTTTTAAGATAAGGTGTAAATGCACAATTTGTAGGAACTATATGTCCTTCAAGCTTGAATAACCAACAGCCAATAAATAGTATTTTGTACTACTCAGCTGCGGGGGAATTTGTGCCCACCCACTCCAGACGTCTCTGGGGTTTTGTGAGTAGGTTCTCTGAGATTAGCTCGACTGAACTACTCAGATTCTACTGTTAAATAAGTACCAAACCAACGTTGGTGGCGCCATGTCGTTTAGTTCCTATAGTACCCATGCAGGACCTGCACGTTTGTATAACATAAGCTGTGGGCTTGGTGGCAGACTGACTCTGTGCACCCTCACCGCGTATGTTAGATTGTTTTTGCATTAGCTAGCTCACAGTGCCACTAGAATCTCCTCTTATCGAGGAGAGATTAGTTTCTGGCAACCTTAGATCATGACAACCCAAATTCTCTCAGAATCGTGGAAACAATATACTACCTTTCGCTCAGTCACTCGTGCTTACTTATTCGGTTTGTCTCAGAGAGTTACACAGAATAAACAGTTGGGCGTTTCAATAAGTATTTATTGAACAGTTGTTATTCTAGTGTAAAATATATGTGCTGCGGTAACCAGCAGACAATAGCAGAGATATATTATCAGCAGTACGATAAAAGCAAAGGGATAGAACAATTCTACCATATTGCGATAATCATGGATACATACATGAATATAAAAGCATTATGCAAAGTGTGCGTACTCCTACGATGCCTACCTAGATGTACTTATGTGTACCTAGCATATGTGTGTAGGTCTTAGAAGCTAAGAGCCAAGAATCCTTCTACGATTTAGTCGAACCCCCATACCTGAATAGAGAGAGTGTGGGACCCCGTCCTGGTCTCGATCGAGTTGGACACCCCGTCCGGGTTGTGTCAGACCACTGTCAGCTGGAGCGACTGCATGCAGGAGCCTCAGCGTCTCTGGTCAGTGTGTCAGCATGGAAGTCTCGGTTCCCTCTGCCTTACCGGGGCAAGATGTGGTGTATTTATACCCTAAAGAGTCTCGGTCCTCAGTATGGTTTGTATTGGACATGAGGAAGACGTCAGGGGTGAACTTTGTACATACATATTATGCACGTGATGTATTCTTAGAGAGCCATGCATAATTAATGAGTACAGTGAGGGCCTGTGTTTGGGAAAAACCCTGCTGTATTCAAAACCACAGGATAGATAACGTTCAGCCCTCAGAGCTCGTTGTGTACTAGCTGGGACCAATGTAGGTGAAAGATCATGCCTATATAAGGAATCATGACTATAATAGGACATGTACAGTTATGACCATAATTGGGCATATGCGACTATGACCATAATAGGGCAAGTACGAATATGACCATATTAGGGTAAATATGAATACGTCCATTTTAGGGCATGTACGAACGGGTCTACATTAGGGCCTCTATGTGCGATATAACACTAACCTTGAGCAGCCCATTGTCCACATCACCTCAAATTCATGCTAGAATGACTACATTTCGTTTTTTTCAATAGCTCTATTACCTCTACTGCACCCTAGACAAAATAGATGATTTATTTTCTACATCGTAAAAAATACTATCCATCTAATGCCTGTAGCATTACAAACACATAGGGACCATCTTCTGCAGTGTGAAAGATAGTGCTTCTAATTTGTCATGGTATCGTTTGCCAGAGTCTGGTCCCGGGGGATCACCGATAGAGTGGGAAATGAGTGGATGTTATAGCAAAAGAGTGAACTGAGGTGGAAGGTTTAATACAGTTCTCTGAAGGCCTGTTCAGTCATGCAGTGTGGAAAATACTTTATTTTTCACGTAGCCGCCGAATATTTAGCTTCCTAAATGAACCAACAAATATTTGAGGGAGACCAACACCTTTTTTAGGGTCACTCGTGAATGTTTGTCGGTCACTTTTCTTGAAGTTTGCCCAGGGCTAATCAGAACAAACATTACCAAAAGTAATCAATGTTTCTTTTACATATATAGAAGTTAGGCTGACTGTAGTGTCGTGTCAAGGACGGAAGAGACGAGACGGATGACAGGTAAGAGGCGTTTATTCTTGTACACCCCAGCCAACATCGATGGCGCAGCAACTGCCAAATCACAGAACTCTCTAAGACGAGAGCTCACTCAAGGTTCTGACAGTGACCTCATTAGTAACTGAGGTGCCACGTCACACTTCTCCTTTCCATACAATAAAGTACATAACTGAACATAAATACAGATGTAAGAGGCAACAGAAGAAGAGTAACAGGCGAGAAAATTAAGATAAATGACTCATGCCACAAAGTCTTTGAGTTAAGCAGGTTTCTTGATTACCCTGACACTTCGTCTGTGTATTGGTGTAACACTTCTAGAGGAACCATGCAGACCTGAATTACCAACTCCACTTACAACTGGTTGAGGCCTCAACATTGAATGATGAGTGGGATTAGAAGCCTTCCTAGTAATGGAAACTCTGCTTTTGTTCCAAATGCGACCATCATGTGTCTTAACAGCATTGTTGAAACATTTAATTACTTGTAGCTCCTTGGTGAACTTTGACCACTCCGCACACCCTTTGGGAGCTTTGATTTTGACAAAATCACCCACACTGACCTCCACATCACTCACACGCTTATGGGAATCAAAGTCCTCCTTCCTTTTGCATTGTAGGGCTAACTCTTTCATTCTCCACAAACCAGGAGAATTGTCCACACAACCTTTGCTCCACTTCATCCACCCAGGACACACAAGAGTAGAAGGAGACCTACCTTTGAACAATTCAAAGGGGATCTTCCCAGTAGAGCCATGAGGTGAGAACCTGTAACCCAGAAGTCTATTGGACAACTCTTTTCTCCAATCTAAGCCATTCACTCTGGCTAACTGAATACCTTCTTTTAAAGTTTTAATAACCCTCTCAATGGCACCATTAGTCTCAGGATGGTAAAGCGCCGATTTTTTGTGAACAATACCACACTTCTGCAAGAATGACTCTGTCTCGAGAGAACAGAATTGCACGCCATTATCAGTAAGCAGATACCTAGGAAAACTCTCTCTCTTAAACACCCCCTCCAAAAACCTGATAACTGCCGAAGAAGAAATGTCCTGTACACACGACACTTCAACCCACCTGGAATATAGATCCATGAGAACAATGACATAAGGTGTGGCATGTTCACCTCTTATAGGTCCAAAGATATCCATTGCAACTTCTTCCCAAGGATAATTGGGTAGAGTTCTGCAAACCATGGGAAGTTGATTTGTCTTGAGACCCTTGTCAGAAACTGCACACTCCACACACTCTCTAATCAAACATTCAACATCATGATCAAGCGTAGGCCACCAAAAATCTCTCCTAAGTCTGCCTTTAGTCTTCACAATGCCCATGTGTCCTTCATGGGCTAGCCGTAAAATGTTACCTCTCAATTTATCTGGAGGGATTAGTCTGGTCCCTCTCAACAGAAACCCTCTGTCAACAGCAAGCTCGTCCAAAATCCTCTCCCAACATCCTGCAAACTCCTTAAGCTGCGATTTAGACTTTGCACCAGAAGCGACAACATCTCTAATTTTGCACAAAGTAGTGTCCTTCGTGAGTTCATCTAACCATTCTTCTTCACTAATGGAACCTTCAGTCACCTCGCACACACTCACACCCTCTTCTTGGTCCAAATCATCACAACTATCAGACTGAACAACATTCAAGTCAACAAGCCTGGATAAACAGTCAGCAGAAAAGTTGCTCGCACCCGGGACATACTGGACAGAGAAGGAAAAGTCCTGTAATCCTACTACCCATCTTCGAATACGTGACGAAATGGAATCAAGACCCTTCTTTGCAAATATCTCCACTAAGGGTTTATGATCAGATTGCACACCAAATTTGATCCCCCAGAGAAACTGCTTGAACCTCATTATGGACCAGAACACAGCCAAAGACTCTCGTTCGATTACCGAATAATTGCGTTCAGCATCCCTGAGAGTTCTTGATATGCAGGCAATCAAATTTTTCTTTCCATTCCTAGTCTGAATAAGTAAAGCACCTAAACCCTTGCCACTCGCATCACACACAATCTTAGTGTCAGACGAAGCCTCAAAGAATTGCAGGGAGGGAGCATTGCTTAAATTCTGCTTCACATTAGTGAACTCTTGATTACACTCTTCACCCCACACAAAGTCAGTGTTCTTTTTAACAGTTTTCTCATGTGATAAGTCTTACTTGCAAAGTCTTTTATGAAACGACTGTAGTACTCAACCATTCCTAAGAAAGATGAGAGTTCTTCTTTTGTTACAGGTTCCTTCAGAGCTTTTATGGTATCAACTAGTTCTTTCTTAGGCTTGATCCCTGTAGCAGTAACATTGTAACCTAAGTAGCTTACTTCATTGACTCCAAACCTGCACTTTTCTGCTTTGAGTGTTAACCCAGCATCCTGAAGTCTTTGTAAGACCTGACGAACTCGTAGATCATGCTCTACATTGTTTGACGCATAAATGATTAGGTCGTCCTGATAACATTTCACACCAGGCTGGTCTTTCAAAATAATAGACATAATCCTCTGAAAAACTGCGGCAGCAGAAACTAAACCAAATGGCATCCTTTTGAAACGAAAGATGCCAAAAGGAGTCGTGAAAGCTGTGAGATCCTGTGAACTCTCATGCAATTCAACCTGATGATAGGCCGATATCAGGTCCAGAGTGCTGAAGATTTTAGCATCAGAAAAGGTAGTGATCATTTCCTCTATGTTGGGAAGTGGGAATCTGTCGACCACAACCTCTTTGTTTAGAGCCCTCAAGTCCACACAAAGGCGAATGTCTCCATTCCCTTTGCACGCGATGACAATGGGAGCCAACCAGTTCGTAGCCTCAACTCCTTCTATGACTCCACACTCTACCAACCTCTTAAGCTCTTTGTCCACCGCTGTCTGTAACTGTATGGGAATCCTTCTTGCCTTGTCTACCAGAGGAGTGTCATGATCTCTAAGTCTGATCTTGTGCTTGTAGCCAATTAACCTTCCAAGTTTATTTTGAAACAACCCTTTGAATTCCTTGACAAACTTATTACCATTATGATCAATCTGGTCAACCTGTACCTGTGGACTTTTGCTCGGGTGTAAACTGACACCCAACTCCTTCTGGTGACCCCAACCCAAAAGATCATCACCTTTGCATGAAACATATACCTTCCCACACGTGCCCTTGCCACAGACACCAATAGTTGCTATAAAATAGCCCATCATATCAATCTTGCTCCCCCCATACCCTCCTGGTAGTATATCCATCTCATTAAGAGACTTACCATCTGGGAACAAATTCAAGAACGTTTGTTTCGAGATGATGGTGATACGAGAACAAGAATCAAACTTCATTATGGTGTCTTTCCCATCAATGCTGACTTTTTCAGATGGAAAATTTCCTTTTGACTCACTAACATGTAATACAATTTCTTGGCAAGATTCCTTGTCTCTGCCTTTGTTGTATCTTTTATTTCGGTTCCTGCAACATTTGCTAAAATGACCCTTGAAGCCACATGAGTTGCAGACCTGGGACAAGGCAGGGCAGAATCTATCATTGGCTCTATGGCCATCATACCCACATCTGAAACAAGTGACTATAAGATTGTGTTCCTTATTCCTGGCACCCCTGACCTCAGGGGATTGTTTCACATACGGAACACTCTGGGGTTTGACACCATGAGATTTGACAACATGGACCTCAATAGTGTTATCCGTTTCAGTGGAATTGGGGGTATGTACCTCTTTCCCAGTCTTAAGTTCACTAACACACCTCATCATATGCTCCACTTGCTTAGCAACAATAAGGACCTCTTCAAGAGGTGGTTCGTCTTTCATCCACAGTTCCTCACGTACCTTATCACAATTGCAGCGGAGCAGGAATTGGTCTCTAATCCTTTCCTCCGTTGCACCCCCAAATTTACATTTAGACGCCAACTTCCTTAAGGAAGTTACAAAATCTTCGACAGATTCGTCCTTAGCCTGACCTCTTAACCCAAAATGATACCTTTCTAAAATTGTACTCACACGTGGCAAATAATGGTGATCTAACTTTCCCAATGCAATTTCATATTCATTCAAATCACGTGCCTCTGCATGCGGAAGATCAGGTAAGTTTTCCAAAACATCCTGCCCCTAAACAATGTAACAACAGAGCGTGTTTCCGTTCCGCACTTAGATTAGTGCCACAAACTCTTGCATAATTGCTAAATACCTTTTTCCACTTAGGCCACCCTATGGATGGTTCACCAGGGGAAGAGAGGAAAAAGGGGGTGACGACACATTCTGCATTGTACTTTACCCAAAAAATATATGTTGTTAGAAACTTATAAAATAATGGTGATGTAAACTCAACTAGATTGGTAATACAATCAGAAGACACAACAAAAAGACTAATGTAGAGAGAGACAGGAGGGCGAACTGGACGTTCCTCCGTGCCCCAATTATTTTGACAGAGCTTCAACAAGGAACAAGTTGTGCCGTGACCTTAAGAATGCAAATAAATGATTGGAGGGCGAAAGGTAGTTCCTCCAAACTGTATTCCTTTACTGCTTTAATGCACCAAATCGTGAGAGAGAAGGCAGGAAATTACTTCCCTTCCTTTCTGACAAACACGTGCGCCAGACAACAAACAGCCCACAAACAGGAGGGAGAAGAGTCGTTCCTCCTTGAGCTGCACAGAGTATTTCTCTTCCGGCCACTAGCGCGCACAAGTTGTGCTGAATAAATAAAAAAAATAATCCTCTTCCTGCCGATCTGCGCATGCGTGCACAAATCGTTAACTCACATCGTAGGAGGGAGAAGAGTCGTTCCTCCTAACATTGCGAGAAATGTAAAACGGCTAGAGGGCGAATAGTCGTTCCTCTGAGCCCGGAGTGAGGTTCCGTCACGTACCTCAAAGCGGCCAAACTCGCACCAGCCGTCAACACAGCTCAGGAAGGTTGTGACCCAGTCCTCCACGGCAGCGCCGACCCAGATCGATGTCACCGGTGAATCCCAAAACAGGAATCCCTCAGAACTCCACGCCAGCAGCCCGCCTTGTTGAGGTGTACCACGGAGACCACGACAGTCTGAACACTTATCCCGTCCGACGTCGCCAAATTGTAGTGTCGTGTCAAGGAAGGAAGAGACGAGACGGATGACAGGTAAGAGGCGTTTATTCTTGTACACCCCAGCCAACAGCGATGGCGCAGCAACTGCCAAATCACAGAACTCTCTAAGACGAGAGCTCACTCAAGGTTCTGACAGTGACCTCATTAGTAACTGAGGTGCCACGTCACACTGACCATTTACTCTTTCTCCCACCCACTGTGCCAATCTAGGCACACTTAACGGTTGCCCCCTACCATCTCTGAATAGGCACAATTTAGGTTCCCCTATTGCAGTCCCAGTCTAGGGACATTAAGGGTCTCCACTTTATGGAACCAGTCTAAGCACTGTTAAGGGTCCTCCTCCTACCTTCCTTGTGTAGGGACAGTTAAGAGTCTTCCAGTGACCCGGTAGCATAGCTAAGGTCCCCATACATCTAATTCTAGGCACTGTCAAGGTTTCCCTTCCTATTTTTCTGTTCTCGGCACACTTACGACTCTTTCTCTTAATATCCTTTTGTTGGCACAGATAAGGGTTCCTTTCCTACTATCCACGTCGAGACCCAGATGAGAATCTTCTTCCTCCTATCCCACCATGGGATAATTTAAGGAATCTGCTTTACTTTCTTATTTTGAATACTTTTAAGGCCATTCTTAATTTCCTGTGCTAGATGCACATAGGGGCCTCCTTCCTCCTGTTCTAAAGCGTAAGGGCTGCTATCCCACCTAATATGCAAAATCTAGTCACGCTGAAGAGTTCTCCATACTCTACCCTTTGATCCTCTGATCTACCTTAGACACCTGAATACTGCTGCTGGCATAGGGGTCTTCTTACAACTACTTCTCTAGATATATTTAACTGTCCTTCCTGCTGCATGTTGCATATAAAGACGTGAACAAATCCCTTAGTATTGATAGAATCTGAAATGCCTTTCAAAACTTAACTGTGTTAGGAGACTTTCTCTAAACATCCTAATAGCTTGTTGGAGTAAAAACGTGAATACTGAGTTGTCTGCAGGGTTAAACAAGATTTGGTTTCATTGCTTTGGTGACTATGTACCTTTATTAAGAAAACATGGAGATAACAAAATACCCATCTTGGCCACCTTCATCGAGCAGTCTTAGCTCTTTAGAAATTAGCACAGTTTTATGTGTCTTTAGGATAATCCTGTCTGGTTGTGAAAGATGCTGCATCAAATAGGAATTCTGAAATATAGAAAACTGGGAGTCGAGGTTTGCCATTCTCTATTTACAAATGCTTGCAACATTGACGTCCTTGCAGGGGCAGATGCAGCCTGTCCCCTAGCTCAGGTTTGTCCTGGCCATTTGAGCTGTTGAATGGTGTGGCCCGTGTCCAGCTCTATTTTTCCTGGTACCCCTTATAGCTGCCAAGTTTTTACTTTGCTTATGTGCGACATTCCCATGTATGTAGTGCGTTTATGTGTGACATTTCAATCCTTTTGTGTGATTCTTTGAGTGACACTTTATTGTGAGTGAAATAAGACAGCTGCATTCATGTCAAGAGATCATTTTTAGAAATTACGCCCTTTTCTCATATGTGACGGTTCTTAATGCGTGAATTGACCCAGGGGCGCTCGCTTTACATGAGAATCAGATATGTCATTATTTAGCACAAGTGTGTTAGATGGTTTGCTCAGAGTCACAGAATGTTGAGCCTGGGCTGGGATTCGAGTCCTCTATTACCGTTCTAACGTAGACGGTTCTGGTCGCTAGGCCACAACTCGTCTCGCCTCCTCCTTCTCCTTCCTTTCAGTTCTCCAATTAGGCCCCTCTTTTACTGCAGGTTTGACTGACCTAGTTTTTGGCATATATTTAGAAGCTTCGTTGTGCGGTTGAACATCCACATCTGTTCAATACCATGGTTTGAGTAGGGGGTGCTTTTGCACATTTCTTTGGCAGCTGTATGGGTTTATGTTTCAGTAGTTCACTTGACTTGGATATGAGTTTCTTTGATAGCGGGATATTTCTCCGTCATAATATATCGAGAATCTTATACCTCCTGTTGTACACCAGCACCATCTTGCGGCCTTTGAGAAACAGTACTCGGAGCTTAGCTTTTATGCGTCCCAGCAAAATGAGAAACTGGAACTGCACGGTTTTATCACACTCTAGGACACACGTCAATGCACAGCTTAATCTGATCAGCTGTGCAAGCTCTGCCAAGTGTAACTCTTTTACGTGTTAATCTCAGGCATTGAGGGAAAGTTACAGAAAAAGCATTATTCTAACGTGAGATGCGTGGCACTTGTCAGGGCTGCCCCTTAGGCCCTACCACCAAAGCTGTTGCATGGTGCTCCTGCCCGGGAGGCAACACAAAATAAACAGACACAGCAACACATTAATATGTCCAAGTCTTTTTTGCTGCAAGACAGCAATTGTTTGATGCAATGCATGAGCCTACATGGTTGCTAAAAAGGCCTCTGCTATCCCGCCGTGCGGGACAATACAGTACCTGGACTTGGGGTCATGTGGTATTTGTTGTGTGAGTGTCGCGTGTGGGTCGCGTGAGGTATGTGAATGCGGAGAGTGGAATGTAGAGTGTGGTGTCGCGGGGGATTCGAGGAGTGGACGTTGGAGTAGAAGGGGAGCGGAGGAAGCTGTCTTCGGTGTCGTTGTACCTGTATTACTTATATTAAAGGCTCTAACCCACTACCTACCGTCTGGATTCCATCTTTCCCACAATGGCGACGAGCGGGGAGCATAACGACACCGGGGACTTCTAGCATTTTCCATCGTTTCCTTCGGACAATTGCCGGACTCTGCCGGACGGTCGCATTGCTTGCAGATTCTACCCTGGGGAATTTCTGCGCGACTGGTGTCCTTCATTTTGGCTGTCTGATCCTGGTGAGTTCGTGTGCGGAGCAGAGGAGGATCATAACGTAAGCAGGGAGCAGGAACCGTCGTTGAAGCGTCATTGTTGTCATAGCAACGGAAGAACGCCGACGTCCGTGGTATTTTAATCCCAGCAACCGAAGGTCGTCCGACGCTCGTGAGATGTCGTCATCACGCGCATGACGGTGGCAGCCATCGTTATTCAGTTTCCATGCCATCGGGAGTTGTACGCTCTGAAGTGGTGCGCAGGGAAGTTCTTCACCTTTTTGCCATTGGGGTACACATTTCTGAAGTTGTGCGCAGGGAAGTTATTCAATCTCTTGCCGACACATTTCTGAAGTGGTGCGCAGGGAGGTTTTACATTTCATCTGAGTTCAACTTTCATGAAAGGAATACCAGTTTCAACCTAGACTGGTCATCTTCAGCCTACTGCTTTTCAGGTACTGTGTGGTGAGACTGAGAAGTAATTTGGCTGTCCTTCCAGCACAACTTACGTGTTGCTGAATTCGGTGACAGGCACCTCCTGCCCATTTGTTTGTGCAATTAACTTTTTTTTAAACTTTCTGTTTTAACAACGTTTTTGTGCATTGCGGACTCAAGTGACTAGTGAATTGTTTTCCTTTCTGCCTTCCTCGCTAATTGACCTTGGTGAAATTTCATGAAAGGAATACCAGTTTCAACCTAGACTGGTCATCTTCAGCCTACTGCTTTTCAGGTACTGTGTGGTGAGACTGAGAAGTAATTTGGCTGTCCTTCCAGCACAACTTACGTGTTGCTGAATTCGGTGACAGGCACCTCCTGCCCATTTGTTTGTGCAATTAACTTTTTTTTTAAACTTTCTGTTTTAACAACGTTTTTGTGCATTGCGGACTCAAGTGACTAGTGAATTGTTTTCCTTTCTGCCTTCCTCGCTAATTGACCTTGGTGAAATTTCATGAAAGGAATACCAGTTTCAACCTAGACTGGTCATCTTCAGCCTACTGCTTTTCAGGTACTGTGTGGTGAGACTGAGAAGTAATTTGGCTGTCCTTCCAGCACAACTTACGTGTTGCTGAATTCGGTGACAGGCACCTCCTGCCCATTTGTTTGTGCAATTAACTTTTTTTTAAACTTTCTGTTTTAACAACGTTTTTGTGCATTGCGGACTCAAGTGACTAGTGAATTGTTTTCCTTTCTGCCTTCCTCGCTAATTGACCTTGGTGAAATTTCATGAAAGGAATACCAGTTTCAACCTAGACTGGTCATCTTCAGCCTACTGCTTTTCAGGTACTGTGTGGTGAGACTGAGAAGTAATTTGGCTGTCCTTCCAGCACAACTTACGTGTTGCTGAATTCGGTGACAGGCACCTCCTGCCCATTTGTTTGTGCAATTAACTTTTTTTTTAACTTTCTGTTTTAACAACGTTTTTGTGCATTGCGGACTCAAGTGACTAGTGAATTGTTTTCCTTTCTGCCTTCCTCGCTAATTGACCTTGGTGAAAATTTTTTTTTTTTTTTTTCGTCTATATTGTCGCAAAATTGACTTTGGTGAACTTTTTCCGCAAGCATACATCTTTCTTCTTATTCCTTCTAACCAACAGTTTTTTCATTATGGCAACGATTCAACCACCGCCGTTTTTTTTAGCTGATTTAGGTGAACCTCCGATTGCTTGGGATCTGTGGATTGATTTGTTTGAAGCCTATGTGGAGGTTATTGAGAAGGATGAGTGTTCAGAAGGGAGGAAATTGTCACTTCTTAAACACAGGTTAGGTGCTGTGGGGTTAAGAGAATTTAAGAATTTACCTTTGATAGAGAATGCCGGTGACATTGGGGTTTATCAATATGCAATTAAACAAATGCATGAAAGGTTTGGCAGGAAAATCAATGTAGTTATGGAAAGATTTAAGTTCTATTCGAGAGTGCAGAAAGAGGAGGAATCTATTGACCAATTTGTTTCTGCTTTAAGAGGTTTGGCAGTCACGTGTGAATTTGATCGCATGACTTACAATCAGGTTTTACGCGATCAAGTTTTGATGAAGACTAAGTCTAAGAAAATTCAAGAAAAGTTATGGTCATGCGGCAGTATTTCATTGAAAGCCGCTGTTGATGTAGCCAGGGGTGTGGAGGTTTCTGACCAATGCATTCGTGAGGTGAGGAATGAAAAGAGTA
This sequence comes from Calotriton arnoldi, assembly GCA_963921515.1. Classification (NCBI taxonomy): domain Eukaryota; kingdom Metazoa; phylum Chordata; class Amphibia; order Caudata; family Salamandridae; genus Calotriton; species Calotriton arnoldi. The sequence continues at coordinate 6,143,857 of CAWUFW010000023.1, forward strand.
TGTTGGGGAGTGAAAAAAGTTATAACCAAGTGAGTGCTGTGAATAAAGATTGCAGAGCTAAAAGTAAAAGTGAAAGTAAAACTTTGGAGAGTATTCCCAACAGGAAATTTAATGAAACACGGGGGTTTGTGTGTTACAGGTGTGGTTCCAGTAATCATTTAGCTAATTTTAAATGGTGTCCCGCATTAACTAAAGTGTGTACAATGTGCAAAAAGAAGGGACATTTCAGTAGAGTATGCAACAATTTGGGGAGGAAGGTCAATTTCATTCAAGACGATGTGCATGATGATGATTTAAATGTAGTTGGAGAAGTATCTAGCGTTCATGAGAAATCTATTGTTGAGATGGATAAAGCTAGAAAATTGCCCACGTGCACTGTGCGCATTGATGGTGTGGATGTATGTGTTATGGTGGACTCTTGTGCATGGTATACCATAATGGGCAAGGAGTTATTTAGGAAATTGTGGCCTGGTAGACCGTTGCTGGAGCCTGATGTGAGTCCTGGAAGCTATTCAGGTCATAAAATCCCTTTGGAAGGTTTTATATGGGCGGATGTATCTTTTGAACGTAAGTCATGTCGGGGCAAAGTGTATGTTGCCAATAGGGGTGCAACTATTTTAGGTTGGCCACATATCACGGATTTGGGCCTTAAGATTGATGCGAGTTTGAAGTGCCCTGTATTTGCGGTACAATGTGAGGATGAAGGTGAGAATATACACACTTGTGCTGATTATTCTGAACTTAAGAAAATGTACCTTGATGTTTTTTCTGATAATATAGGCAGAATGGCGAATTTTAAACATAAAATTATATTACGAGAGAGTGTGTGCCCAATAAGACAAAAACTTAGGAATGTTCCTATTAGTTATCGTGAAAAATTAGGGGACATTCTTAAAAAATTGTGTAAGGATGGAATTATTGAGCCAGTGGAGAGTTCTGATTGGGTTTCCCCAGTGGTGATTTCCCTTAAGTCCAACGGGGATTTACGTTTATGTGTGGACATGAGGTGTTTGAATGAGGCCATTTGGGTTGATACTTTCCCCCTACCTAACCTACAAGAACTTACATCTTCTGTTGGGGGTTCTTCCTGGTTTTCTAAAATAGATTTAGCTAGTACATATCACCAAATTGAATTGGATGATAACTCTAAGCACTGCACAGCTTTTATCACTCCTGAAGGCATGTTCAGGTATCGACGTATGCCTTTCGGATTAGCAAGTGCTTCAGCTGTGTTCCAGAGGGAAATGTCAAGAATTTTGCGTGGGATTAATGGAGCAAAAGTGTTTCAAGACGACATTTTGATCTTTGGGAAGAATAAGGAGTCCCATGACAAGTATCTGCATGCGGTTTTGGAAGCCCTTAGGGAACATGGGTTAACTGTTAGGAATGAAAAGTGTGTTTTTGGGAAATGCGAGGTGGAATATCTTGGCCATGTTATATCCAAGGACGGTATTCGACCAAAAGTCAGTCATGTGGAAGCTATTTTGTCGGCTCCAGAACCTAAAAGCAAGGAACAATTAATGTCCTTTCTGGGCCTTACTGAATTTTATTCTCGGTTCATTGAAAACTACGCATCTAAAGTGGAACCGTTGAGAATATTATTAAAGAAAAATGCATTATTTGTATGGGAGCAACGACAGGAACAATGCTTTAATAATGTCAAGAAGGAAATTTCTGTAACTCCATGTCTGAAACCCTTCATGCCTTCAGCTGATTGTATGTTATCTGTTGATGCTTCCGGGTATGGAATTGGTGCTGTGTTTTCACAACATACCAAGAATGAGAGATGGGTAGTGGCATATGCGTCTCGTACGTTGACAACATCTGAACGGAATTACTCAGTGATTGAGAAGGAACTGCTTGCTGCTGTGTGGGCTGCAGAAAGATTTCGTATGTATGTGTGGGGGAGGAAGTTCAAGATTTGTACGGATCATAAGCCGTTAGTGAACATTTTGAGACCTGAAGGAGGGAGGAATTTGACTCTCAGGTTGGCCCGGTTGGCTTCTAAATTGCAAATGTTTAGTTATGAAATTGAATATATTCCGGGCAAGGAAAACCTGGTTGCGGATGGACTTTCACGGTTGCCCAGTTTGTCTTCTATTGTTGGGGTGGAGGGGGCGAGTGAGTCTGAAGTTGCCTTCACTTTCAAAGATATTTTATCCATTGAAGATGAGGGAGTGGTAGTGGGTAAGACAATGTCTGAAGAATCGTGGGTGCGCGAAATGGATAAGGATGTCGTCCTGAAAGAGGTAGAGAAGTATATTAAGGATGGTTGGCCGAGGGAATCTGTTCTACGAGGAGAGTGTTCTGCATTTTGGAAAGTTAAGGAAGAGTTGTGTTTGTCTAATGGAATCGTTTTGCGGGGGGACAAGATTGTGCCTCCGTTGGGCATGCGCAATGGAATTATTGAGAGGAGTCACAAGGGTCATGGTGGTATGTCAGGTACCAAAAGAAGAATTAAAGAATGTTTTTGGTGGCCTGGTGTTGATTCTATGGTGGATCGTTGGGTTAGGGATTGCAAGATTTGTGGTGTTAGTGATAAGGTTGCTAAACCCTTGTGTATACCCTTGACTATGGTGGAGTTGCCAGAAGGACCATGGCAAAAAATCGCTTTGATTTTATGGGTCCATTTTCAGCCGTGTCAGCAAGGGATTGTTATGCTATCGTTATGATTGATTACTACTCCAAGTGGCCGGAGGTAAGGATGGTCAGTAATGTGACTACGGAGGTGGTCATTGAATTTTTGGAAGATGTGTTTTCAAGGGAAGGTGTACCTGAGATCTTGGTGTCGGACAATGGTTCCCAATTGGTATCGGACAGAATGCAAGAATTTTTGATGGAAATGGGTATCAAACATATACGGTCATCATGATATCACCCCGAAGGGAATGGACAGGTGGAACGCTTCAACAGGGTGGTTAAAGAGGCAATTCAGTTGGCCCTAAGTGCAGGGTTACCTTGGAGGAAGGCTCTGCAAGAGAGACTGATGGCATATCGAGTTACTCCTCATTCGGTGACTGGTAAAACACCGTTTGAGGTGTTGAGGGGGAGGAAACCGTCGACTGTTTTGGTTCCTTGGTGGTTGAGGAAAAGGAATAATAGAATGAGGCCTGAGGGTAGTGTGATTGATAAAGAAATTAAAGCTAAAGTCACGGAATTCCAGGAACGCACAGTTCGTTCTCGTGGCGGGAATTGCCATTGGCCTGTCGTCCATGTTGGTCAGATGGTTCGTGTGAAAAATCCTAGGGGGGTCTTGAAAGGCGAGGCGGTTTGGTCACGGCCCATGGAAGTACGGAAGGTGTTAGGTAGCGCAGTTGAATTGGAAGATGGTAGGAGATGGAATTTTCGTCAGTTGAGTTTTTGTAATGATCGGAATTGTGTTCCGTATCGTAGTGTTCCAAGTGAGGAAGGGTGCAATGGTTATATGTTGGGGGAGGATTGTGGTGTAGATTTACGTAGTAGTGTGGTGGAGTCAAGGGGTAGGAATGACGGGTTGGTAGAGGCTGGTAGTCATGAACCAAATCTTGACGATGAGGGTTTGCGTCGTGGTAGCAGGTTGAGGAGAGTTCCTGCCCGTTTTGCTAATTACACATTGGGATAGTGTTGGTTAGTTTATCATTGTGTGGTGTTGACGTATGTGTTGTTTATCTTTTGTGTGGCGTTGATGTTTGTGTGTGTTGTCGTTGGGTGTTGTTGTAAGGGGGAAGGTGTGTGGTATTTGTTGTGTGAGTGTCGCGTGAGGTATGTGAATGCGGAGAGTGGAATGTAGAGTGTGGTGTCGCGGGGGATTCGAGGAGTGGACGTTGGAGTAGAAGGGGAGCGGAGGAAGCTGTCTCCGGTGTCGTTGTACCTGTATTACTTATATTAAAGGCTCTAACCCACTACCTACCGTCTGGATTCCATCTTTCCCACAGGTCACTAGACCCTTTTGACCTCACCTGTGCCTGGGGACCCCATTTCCCACCAGGATACAAGCCAGGAGGCGAGACTGAAGAATGGAGCCCAAGGGGGGGGGGCCATCACCCCAGCACTAAAAGCTCCTCTTCTATCCCATCGTGTGGGACAATAAACTACCTGGACTTGGGGTTACCAGCCCCTTTTGACCTCACCTGTGCCTGGGGACTCCATTTCCCACCAGGATAAGCACCAGGAGGTGCAACTGCTGAATGGAGCACAGTGGGGTGGGGCCATCACCCCTGCGCTAAAATCGCCTCTGCTATCCCGCTGTGCGTGTCAATACAATACCTGGACTGGGGTCACTAGCCCCTTTTGAACTCATCTGTGCTTGGGGACCCCATTTCTCACCAGGATATGCTCCAGGAGGCTCGTCTGCCGAACTGAGCCCAAGGGGGCGGGGCCATCACCCCAGCGCTGAAAGCGCATCTGCTCTCCACTGTCAATCAGAAGAGGAGGCCTCATATTTAAGAGCCATTAATGGAAAATGTAAGCTTTAGTGGCAGATATTCCAATTTCTCTGATACTTGTTTACACCACAGTTACTACTAGGTACCCTTCGGATCTGGGATGCTCAGTGAAGGACATACAGAGGGTACCCATGTAAGGTGGACCAGGGATGCCATACAGGGACGCCACAGCTGCCGGTTCATCACAGGGTCAACTCAATTTATTGACCCCATTCGTTTCCCTGGGAGGTTGTTCAGGGAGAGGTGGGATAAGAAATGGTGCAGATCAAGTCCACCAAATGTCCCATACCTTGTTGCGATCTGGAGACCTTCCTCATGCCCCCTCCATATTACTCTCTGTCCTCACAATAGTGCAGGTCTGCAAGTGACCTGAGAGAGGGAAGGAGGCATGGCGAGAGGTCGATGAGAAAGGAGATGGGTGGCCTCACAAGACAGCACGTGAAAACTAACAGGGTGCTGGTGACGCGCGTTCTTGATCCCGTGGTATATGAGGACATCTTAACCAAACAAAGAAGCACTTACCTTAAACAGTTAAGAGAAAGTATCCTTGTTTGGTTGAGATTTACCTCTTTGTAGTCTTGTTGCCTTCTCAATAGGAGAATTCATATTATCACAGATTTATGGATAAAGATGCACATGGAACAATTACATTTCCAGAAAACGCACACAAGGTCACTGGAGTCATTTGCTCGTGCTCCATTATGCAGATGTAATGTAGAATACGCGATGGACATTTAACCAATGAGGTAGTTCTTAGTAATTAACCAGAAGAAAGTAGTCCAGTTAGGTAGACATTTTGTTGAAAACTGTGTTCTCTTGTAGGATAAAGGGGCAGGTGAGGTTCCGTTCTGGCGCAGTCACTCACACAGCTACTGACACTACCACACAGCCATTACACACCCACTCACACACCCATTCTGCCACTGTCACATCTACTCACAGATCCATGCAGCCACTAACATCCACTGACTGATCCATACACCACTCACACACCCGCAAAACCACTTGCACACCCACTTACAGACTATATGACTACTCACACACCCACTCACAGAGCAATACAGCCAAACCCACTAATTGACCTGTACAGCCAATCACACACCTACCCTCAAAGCTCAAGGTTACAGTTAGCAAATAGAATTTAAAAAACCTTAAACATTCACAAAAAACAAAGGTTACAGAGCTGTTATAGTTAGGAAATAGAATTTAAAAAAAACCTTAGACATTCACTGAAAAAAACAAAGGTTTCAGTGCCATTCTAGTTAGGCAATAAAATGAAAAAAAACATAGAAAGCTCAAGGGAACCCACTAAACCCAGATTATTGCTGAAATGTAAAACTAAACAGGCAGTCACAAGTGCAGTTTAAAAAAAAAAATGTTTTACTAGCCATGTCGCAAGAGCATCAGAACACATACTATGAAGCAGTATAAGCAGGATATATTATACACTCAGGACAGACGCACTAAGCTAAGGCACAAGCAATGGTGGAAATGTACATTAGCAACCATTTGGCTACATATTACCGAGCAGTATCATACAGTGTTTGACGAGCACGTCAACCCAAGCAGCAAATACATCCCCTAGTTCAAAGGCAGCGGAGATACCCCATATCCCTTCAGGGGTTATCCAGCAGTATTAGTCAGCAACGGCCCCTTCCGCTTCCCCAGTTTCCTTACCAATCAAATATTGCTGGTATAGGCCCCAAAAACGTTTGGGACGGTTTTGTGGGGGTAATAGTTCATTATACATTTCTGACTGTGTATTGCAATACAACATGTCTTTGAACCAGCCTGCAACGGACGGGTGCGGCCCCCTGGCCCAGCACATTGCAACTCTACGCTTTGCCAGCAGCAGACCCATTGCTATTAATCTCCTAATGTCTTTCTGTAGTTTACTAGTGTATCCTAACAGGGCCAATAGGGGCTCAGGCGCGAGTGAAAGGCCCGTAATGTCATTTAGGGTTAGGAAAATCTGTCCCCAGAATTTCGCTACTCTCGGGCAGCTCCAGGCAACATGCATGAACCCCGCTTCCCCAGCTCCTCATCGTTCGCAGTTCGCTGTTTCCCATAGACCGTAGCTGTGTAATCTCTCCGGGGTGTCATAAATTCTATTAAGAAATTTAAAGTGAATAAGGTGGTGTCTCCCATTCAGCGATATGTTTTGAGTGACTTCGCAGCAATAACGCCAGGTGGCGTCATCCAGGGCAACCCCCAAATCGTTCTGCCACTCCAGTCTAGCTTTGGTGTATTGTGTCTTTCTGTGCTCCAGTGACATATCATAAATAATGGAGGCCATCTTATTGGGGGAGGCAGTGTTCAGTAAGAAAGAGAGTGCAACCAGTTCAGGGGGTTCCTGCATGTCCTCGCCAAGTAGAGTCACAAGTGCAGTTACCTTGCAGACAACAAAGTCATGATTTCAATGGTGCAGCAGGCGCAGTGACACCAAGACCAACAAAAGCTCTAGGCACCCCACTAAACACATAAAATTGCTATATTTTACTACTAAACAGGCAGTCTCAAGTGCAGTCACCTTGACGACAACAGGGTCATGATTTGAATGGTGCAGCAGGTGCAGTGGCACTAGGCGCAAAAGTTCTCAGAACTCCTCTAAAACACCTAATATTGCTATATTTTACTATTATACAGGCAGTCACAATTGCAGTTACCATACAGTTGAAAGGGGCTTGATTTAAATGGTGCAGCAGGTGCAGTGGCACCGGGGCCTAGAGTTGTCATAATTTAATTAAACACAAAATATTGCTTAATTTTACTACTCAACAGGCAGTCACAAATGCAGTTATCTTGCAGGCACTAGGGGCATGATTTGAATGGTGCAGTGGCACCAGGCCCAAAAGAACTCCTCTAAACACATAACATTAATATTACATCAATTAATTCTATTTATTCCCTCTTTCATTTCATATTTCAGAATGTTGCTATTACTTACCCACACTATGCCACTTGTAACAGCACAATATATTGCCTTGTTGTACATAAACAAGTCATAATACTTTAACAGACTTTCCGTAACTTATATTGTACAACTACTCAGCAAGCTACAATTTACAACAAAAAACAGCTTATTATTAATCACATAGGCAAAACCTAATACGTTTACCAATGCTTTTTACGTGTTATCATTGTTCTCTTGCTGTGAACACGTACATTGGTAGGAATTGAATTTGAAATGTTGCTCAAATTAACTCTGCTGTTTTAGAGTTTTTCCGCTAATGGGAGAACTCAAAATTTACACTTGATTTTACCAATGTCACTGTGTCACTATTCTTCTGGGAAATGGGTGCATTTCTTCAAGCAACGTTTGTGTTCTTGGTGTTACAATTATTATAATACCTCTGGTGATCCTGTCCTCCACCAATTTAACATGATCGTTAGACTGATCTTAGTTGTACCCTCGGTGGGAAGTTTCATGATACCTTCTTATTTTTTTCAAATAAATTCATGGTTGATTAATTTCTGAAATTTTATCTGAAGAACTCACATTAAAATGTATTTCATTTTACAGTTTGTTTTGTTGGATTATTTATCATTATGTTTATATGCATTGACATATTTAGAGGCTTCAGTAACAGATTTATTGATTTCAAATTACAGGTACAAATGAAGTTCTTCGTCATTGTTGAAATGTATTTAATTTTACACTTTGTTTTCTTGGATTATTTCTCGTTTCGTTTTTCTGCATTGCCGTATTTAGGTGCTTCTCTAACAGATTTATTGATTTCAAATTACAGATGCACATAAAAGCCTTCGTCATGTTTTAGTCCGTATGGCACCATGGTTCTTAATTTCATAATATATCTGGATTCCAATCCCAGAGTTCAGTTGCCACCACTTTCCTTTCTTTTTATTATGTCTGTGCCATAGAAGTTTAAGCTCCTCCAGTCATCAGCGTGACTTTTATTGTAATGTTTTGCATTGCATAAGTTAAATCTTTGTTGTTAATTGCACTTATATATGTATATAAACACTCATATAACTTATATGGACCCAGAGCTCCTTGTCACAGTTGAGGCCTGTGGGATTCTTTGTTTGGCGGGTTATTATGTATTTGGACTCCAGTTGTCTCAATTTACGTGTCCTGTCTTTTCCCCTCTCTTCTCTCACTACTTGGTCTAGACTAATGACCACACAGACATACTTTTTTTCTCATTAATGCAAAACTTTTTCTGTAAAAAATATTGTTCGTTTTGTTGCAATATTCTACTCATTACATTTCTCTCCCTTACTACTCCATTTGCATTTTTTTCTCATTGGAAATCACAGTAATGGCAGCTGCCTGTATCTTATTTATCGCCCGATCCCTTCTCTCATCAGGTCACATTTCTCTATGGTCTAAACACCGTCAGTTTCGCGCTTCAATGCGCCCATTACACTACATTAACTTCCAGCACTAATCTGGTGTACCACATTCTCAATTGTTTAAATAGCATTACAATGAGTACAGCACGTACAAAAAATAGAATAATCAGCCACTAAATATACACTGCAAAAAACTCTAAAAGCTGTGCTAGCACATAAACCTCATCTCATTATCTGTGAAATTTTTCATCTGTGTTTAAGACCGATCCTCTTTTCTCGCTTCCAAGGGAAAATCAAATTTTGCCCCTGTGGGCCAAGTATCAGTTTGGAGATAACAACACCTGCTATTTGAAATAGTTTGCTCAAACACGCCACATATCATATATACTCATGAGACCATTTCATATGTACTTTCCCTTTATTGCGAATGTCTAATTTAGCCCCTGTGGGCTTCCACACATATTTCTGTTTCCAACCATGGTTTCATTGAACAATATAACATAGCTAAAATTTAATTCAGTTTTCTAATTCTTGCGACACAATATAAAGTGCTGATATAAAGTGCTGTATTTAAGTGTCTTGTGCTTAAAATCCTGTGCAAGTTTGCAAGTATGTTAAAAACACTTCATTCTTCACCCTAAAGTAGCTGCTTTTTCAGGTAGGGAATTAACTAGCAAACGTATCATCGATGTGTATATAAGGTTTCTTCTGCATTGAGTCCAGTCGGTGTCTTTGTGTTCAGTTCTATAATATATTTAGGCTTGAGGCATCTTAGAGCTTTCTCCCTGTATCCACCCCTTCTACTCCTGAGAATTGAATCAATCACATAATATAGCAGCAGGTCAGCATTGCTAGCATGGCACTCTTCAAAGTGCCTGGCTACTGGGTAATTCTTATCTTTGTTTTTAATTGCTCGAACATGCTTTAGGATTCTTTTGTGTACTTGTAATATTGTACTCCCTACATAAAGTAGGTTACATGGACACAAGAGTACATAAACTGCATGATCAGTCTTGCAAGTGTATTGTCCTCTAATCTTCCTCTGCCTTTCTTGGAGTGGTAACTCATACTCTGTGGTGTTCTTGCCATGAAGACAGGCCTCGCATTTACTGCATTTCCTGAACCCCTTATACTGCCCTAACCAGGTTGACTTCTTTATGTTATCTGGACTACCCTTCACTATATGCTCCCTCATCGACTTAGTGCACCCCTTGGAGGTAGGCATGGGGACCATTCATAGGACAGGCTTGCACTGAATAAAACACCTTATAATAGTCCCGGAAGGCAGCGGCAATGAGGCCATACCCTGTGATATCAGTACCATCCAGGGCCAGGATAGTGTTCACCTTTGCCGCCTGCTATTTAGCCGGAGTTTGTTGGCCAATAACCGACCACATTTATCTCTCCTAGAAGGAGTGCCAGAATCGGAGTAGCGCATATTCAGCTTTGTCTAAGTCCAAGCCATTCAATTGCACACGTGTGGCTTCAAGCTGTCTCCTGACTCGGGGAGCCCCAGTGCGTCCATGAATAAGCTCCAACTCTTTCACTTTCCTCTGCACGCCTTCCCGCTTTTCCCAGCGGATTTTATTGTCCTCTGCTGATACTGCAATCGATTACCCCCAGATAACTTCCTTTAGGGTCTCCCAAAGAGTGGCTATAGGGGTATCAGCGGTATTGTTAAAAGCTAAAAAGAAATCAGCGATCGCCTTGGTAATGTGTTGCACTGCATCAGGTCTCTACATCCTGCTCTTCCGCATTCACCACGGGCGGTTGGCCCGCTGTGCCGGAGGCATCCCAAATGTGAGATGGTCAGAGAAGGATCTCGGCTCAGTCTCAGCCATCTCCACCAGGGCCAGGACATCGCTGGTGCCTAAGAAGTCGTTGAGCGGAGCGTGCATTTTATGGGCACGTGAGTAAAAAGTGTAATTCCGTGATTGGGGATGTTTGTCTCTCCGATGTCCAGCAAGCTTATCTCTTGTAACCAGTGTGCCCCCTCTTGAGAAAGTGCCCAAGTATGCCCATATCACTGAACTGACATGTCCAAGTAATTACTGAAGACGAGGTTATGGACCTTCCCGAGCAAAACTAGCTGATCCTAGGAGGCCATCACCTCCGCTCTGGCTCGCTTTAGAAAGCGTTCCTGGCCTTCAATGAGAGCGTATAAAGAGGCTAACGTAAAGGTGAAATCTCCCAAGTGCATTTAATATGCTAACAGTTGCCCTTTAATGTCCGCCAGTTTAGAGCCCACTGTGCCCTGGAAGGAATGAGAAACTAGGATGGCCACCCCTGCTGTTCTGGTGGCAGCAGAGGAAAAAAACTGTTGCGGGAAGGCTTGAGATTTGAGCCTGTGCTGTCCCCAGGTGTGTCTCCTGCAGGAGAAAGAGGTCAGCCCTGGCCTGCTCCAGGTAGGACAGAATCACTTTGCATTTTACAGGCTATTAAGACCGTTCACATTAAGGGTGATGACATTCAGGTTAACGTGTGGGGAAGGGAGGGTGAGTTGAAGCGGTGCCAACGGACCAGAGCCCATGACGATTTCCTCTCTATGTGAGCCCGAGTGCACTTAAAAGGGCTATGTGTGCTTGAGGACCTACGGCGTAGTGAACCTGAACTGTAAACGAATTCAGTCCAGTTAGAAATCGAGGCTCTGGCCAATGCCAGAAATGCCCTGAAAGAATCCCGGGAAAGGGGGCCCTTCAGAGTACCTCCAGTGTTTCCAGGCAAGCCATCCCGCCCCCCCACCACCACACCCCCGCCCTCTATATCCCCTTGCTGGTAGTGTAGATAAATATCAATTCCGGTGCATCTCATGTTGATTCCAGCCGGTCAGGTTCGCCAGCCAGGGTGTCCAGTACTGCTTGTCTCTCCATGGCCATGGTTGTGCGGTTCAAACTCAGTCCCTTAGGAGAGGTCCACCCTTACTCCAGCGAAGACGTTTACGATCCTTCCGGTTGCGGGGACTGTTCTGTGGGCTCGACCCCTCTGTCTCTGTGATGTTCAATAGGCGGCAGGTCTCAGACAGGGATCGCAGCTGATGGAGTTTCCCATCCCACTGGAAGATTAAGCGGAACAGGTGTCTCAAATTGTAGGAGATGCCTTGGTTACAAAGAAAGATCGTCACTGGTCGGAAGGGCCTGGGATTCTGAAGGGTAAGGGCAGAAAGATCTTGATATAGTGCCAGCTTGTGCCCATGGAACTGCTAGGAAGAGTGTCTCTGGCTTTGCAAAATTTTGTGTTTTTAAGTTGTAAATCAAGTATGCATACCAGAATGTCAGAGGGACAGGCAGTCGCTTGTCGTGGTAGCCCTGCTCTATGAACCCTATCTAGTTGTATCTCTGTATCCGCTGGCGCAGCGAGGATCTGTAGGAACAAGGCCCTCACATAAGCTCCAATATCCAGACCTTCCGCCTTGTCTGGTACTCCCCGAACGTGGATATTATTTCTTCGCGAGTGGTTCTCGAAATCCTCTGCCTGAGCCTGCAGATCCATCTGTTGATCCCGGAGGCGTAGCACCTCCTGTTGAAGCCGCTCAAGTTCCTCATCCAGTCTGGCATCATGATCCTCAAAGGCTGAGACTCTGCCTCCCACCTCCACCGGGTCCCGGCGGACATTGTTCAAGTCCTGAGGAAGGTCTTTTTTCACTGTGTAAAGGTCTCCCCATAGGGAGTTGAACAGCGAATCCATGAAGGAAGTCTTCACTGATCCCTCGCTGGCAGCTCCGTTTGCCACCTGATCCATTTGCTGGAGTGGAGGTCTCTCCTCTGGTGGGCCTCCGGCCGGCCTGGTAAGTATCTCCTTGAGGGACCTCTCTTTCCTCCCCGAGCCGCTGCCATGGTCAGCGAGGTATATTTGCAGCAGGCTGCTTCTGAGCACTGAAACAGTTAATTGACTTGGGTCTTTTCCTTGTTAGTAGGCAAACTTGAGGTTTTGAATACTGCTGATATCTCTTGCTGCCTGCAGCGTGACATCTCTGCTATGTAGTGGAACGGACGAAGCGAGCTCCTCTCCCAGCTGATCTCCAGTGGGAGGCCCTCACCTGGTCGGCCTGATGGCCTGCCAATCGCTCCTGCTTCCCTCAGGACCGCGCTCAATCTGCTATGCACCGCAGATCCCCGGTTAGGGCTGCGTCAGCGTCCAGAGGCCCAGCAGGAGTGCTCCGGTGACACCTAGTTCGGCTCTGCTAGCTTAGGCCACCTTTCCGTCCATGAGGCGGGAGCTGGAGCAGAAATTCAATGCCCCCTATACCTAACCGTCCCTTTTTCTGTCACGCTATGGAGATGCTGTAGCACAATGGGGAGGGGAAGATTGCCAACCCCGTTCAGCAATTTCCACTATGGGGAGAGAGCAGCCCACTGATCCTTGCTGTAGTCTGCAGTGGTCTTGAAGTGTGGCCTAGGGTTAAGCACCCCACTCTGAGGCCGCCGCGCTCGGCATGAGGAGGATGGCTTCCCACTGTATGCTGTCCTCAGCTGGTGCTGTACTTCGGTGCCCACCCCCTTTTGCTGGGCCAAGCCCTCTGCTCTGGGGCATTAGGGAAATGCCGTCTCCAAGTGCCCTTCGCTACTGTCTGGTCAGGAGGGGAAGCAGCAAGCACAACTCTTTCAAGTAGACTTCATGAGGCAGTAGGGGTGCTCCACGCTGTCTCTCACCCCCGCAGACTCCTCACCTGTGCCCACGTGCCGCTTACTCCTGTAGGTTTCCGCTGCCTCCCTGCATTGCCCGGGTCAGCCACCACAACTCAGGCCGCCCCCATCCTCTCAGAGCTCAGGGCAGGGTGAATTAGCAGCCGACCTCTGATTCGCTGCTGTGCCGCTGGATCGCACCGCACGGCTGCTTCGCACCTTTCCCCGCAATGAATCAGATAGGCCATCACTGGCCCAGCCTCTGACCGCTGGGCCCCCGGGCACTCCGGCAACGACCCTCTGATGCGGTTCAGTATGACAACAAGCTCCAGTGCTGCTCCTCTGGGAAGTACGACCGGCACGCTTCTCACTGCGCCGCGGCCACCGCCATTTTGTTACCTCAGCTCACAGTGTTCCCCGCACTGCTCGAGCCCGCCTGGTCCCCTCTGGTGCGCATTGGGGTCTTTGCCTCGAGACCGCACCCCCAGGCCCAATCAGTGTTCGGGGGGGATTGGGCATCAAGCCCCCGACAGCACCAGGCAGCGGAGAGACTGAAAAGCACGTCCTATCCGTCAGTCATATTGGACATGCGAGTGACACCTCCATTTTAGACGAGGAAGACATAGGATCACTATGGGCTAGTAATATGAGAAGGCTATCAGCTCACTGCAGCATCTTAAGAAGCAAAATCAATATCTTTTGAGCTACTATTTGACTGTCTGTCTGTCTGTCTCTCTCTCTCTCTCTCTCTCTCTCTGTGTTTGCAGTAGTTGTGGTACCTTTCTTCTGAACTGCGTTGTATGGCTTAGGGTCACATGTCATTTGCAGTTTGGTGGATCTCTCTCTGTTGGTCAGCAACACTTCCTCCCCAGGCTATATGAGCACATCTTCAGTGAGCCTAGCTCTTGTCACTGCTTTATTTTTTTATGTGTTCTTCTTTTATATTGTCTTCTTTATTTTCAAGTTTATTGAATGAGTTACATTTGTTGGTTGGTCATATTTCTCAATAGTAGCATTATGGATGCCTTCCCTGTTGTGCTTTAAGGTGTAGGTCTGTGTGCACTTTGCAGAGTGGTTACTGCTTGTTGTAGTAGTTCCTCTATGTGTGTGCAATTCTGAGCATTGTTTCGGTGTGCGCATGAAATGTTCTATCTCTCCATTTACTTTATGTCAGCATCGGGTGATTTATTGATTTTTGAATCCCTTGTGGTTTGCAAATGCTGAATGATAGTGACTATAAATAGTGGCCCATTAGCCTTTTTTGGAAGTGTAAGTGTATCCATGAATGCGATAATTGGGATTATTGATGATGTAACCAATTCAGCTGACACTGATAGGACATCAATCATCAATCAATCAGGGACTTGTAAAGCACAGCTACTCACCCGTGAGGGTCTCAAGGCGCTGGGGGAGGGGGGATGCTGGTCGGACTGGGTAGAGGATCAGTCGAGGAGCCAGGTCTTGAGGTCCTTCTGAATTAGGTCAGCGACACGGATTGCTTGAGGTGTTCCATGTCTTGGTGGCGAGGTAGGAGAACGACCTTCCTCCTGTTCTGGTCTTGTGGATGCTGGGGATGGAGGCGAGAACGAGTTGGGAGGATTGGAGTTGTCTGGCGGGTACGTGTAATGTGAGGCGGTGGTTCAGGTATGCTGGTCCTTTGTTCTGTAGAGCTTTTGTAGGTGTAAGTGAGCAAGCGCATATCTCAAATAGGCTGTGTCATCAACCAGGGAGATGACCACAGTCCACATTTACTTGTCTACAGGGTCGTCCTGGGTTTTTTGTCATGAATTTGCTGAGGCAGATCTGGTGCCCCTGTAAGGTGCCAATGTGTGGGACAAGAAATTAGAACACCTGGGCACATTGAACACTGCAGAAGATTGTGTCCTAAAATAGCATACATTTTTATGTATATTGTCGTTATTTACTTGAATGTATATAACCAGGTGAAAGGCCCACAGAAGCAGAGCAAACCTTCGTGGTTTCACAATTTTAGCATCACCCAATATGCACTGTCTGTGGTACTCATCCATCTCTAACAGAGTGTGTACCTGAGAGACAGTGACAGATCTGTGTAGCTTATAAGCAACCTCAGAGCGATTAGCAAACAGAAGTCTTTCTGCTGCTGAGATGTTGTGACGTAAATATTGAATACAAGGTAAACAAAACTGAAAACTCTATCTAGAGTATTAATGTCCTCTTTTAGTAAATTCAGTGAGCAAATAAAGGGAATTGCATCTGCATTTTTACAGGAAACCAGAGGCACCCAATACATTATCGACTTACAGAACAAGGGTACAATCACTGAGGGGAAAACCAGGGTGTCCAAATCTTTCTTAAGAGCTTATGAAAAAATGGAAGGTGACTCTCCCATCTAAGTGACCCTGAGAAAGGCAAGTCCATATGGTTTGGGAGCAGCGGAAAGAGAATCCGTTAAGAAGCTGACTTTCAGGATGTATATGGAAAAAGAAGAAACCAGAACATTTATCTATAACAGGAAACTATGTGGGAGTTGATGGAATACATGACAATTGTAGTTGTATATCTGTGCTGAGAGTTTACTAGAGCTTGCAAATATTCAGGATAAAGTAATGCTTTCTTCACTCAATCAAGCAGACCACCCACAACTAGACTGCACTGGTGTTTCCTTGTTCACGGTCACCCACTAGGATGTTCTACGAGCTGCGTGAGTGTCAGGTGGGAAGGGCGGCGACAGGATTGTGGAGTTCAGCTATAAGCAAAGAATGTCAAACTTGAGTGTGGTATTCTGTATGCTTGTAATTACCGCACATGTTGGAACATCCAGGTGGTTGCTAGGATGTAATTGTACAACTGGAGATTTTAGCTCAGCTGGCTGTTGGATGTTGGTGTGGCTGGCTGGGGTCTCTGTTACCTGAATCCTATTGAAGATCACCTCAACTTATCAAGTTTCTGCTACTTTCTTCTGAGAACTTAACTTTGGGCTTCTTCTTTATGTGCCAAACAAACACCATAGAAAGGTATTTCCAAAGCAGATTTTTGCATGTGCAAATATACAAAATTTTATTTGTTAATACAAGAATAGAATTTACATACATTATTTAGGAGATCGCTCTATGTCTGTAAACTCTTGTGAATTTTTAGAGTTGTAAATCAGCACCAGTGCAAGTATACATACCTGCATTTGCACTTTCATGTCTTCGTTTAAAAATTGGGCCTCTAATTTATTTTCATATTGTCCATTATTAATAATTGTTTTACACTGATTCTCCTTATTGACCCTTTTCTAATATTGGGCTGCATCAAACACATTTTACTAAATGATGCTTCAGCACAGATCATTGACATAATAGCAATGAACACAATATTGATCTATAAAAATATCAGAAAATTAATATCATTAACAAAAATATCGCCTTCTTATACTTAACTAATAAAAGCCCAAATATCGGGAACACAAATATTGTTACAAATATCTATTTTAACTTATATCGAATACAGAAATACCGAAAACAATAATATAGTTATTTTTAAATAAACATATCCTTTGTCAAAAATATCACCTCACGCAAAAACGACTACAATAGTATTGTCAAATTAATTACATTATCATTAAAAAACATAAAAATAACTAGTTTTTGCGTTAAACAAATAATTAGAATAAACATTAAACAATATACATGTACGTTTTAAGAAAAAAATATTACATCACCAAAATAATTGTAATTCACTCCCCCAAAAATATAACTAAATACATAAAAATAAGAGCAATTTTTTTACATAAATTACAAGCATTTATACAATAATATAAATATATATATATATATAAAATAATATTCAACAGTATCGAACTACAAATTAAACATTATAAATAAAACATAAATTGGTGTTTACCGTAGAAGGACATAACTGATAAAAAAAAATTGAAACCAAAGCTAAACAAACAAATAAAATTAAACTATAAACAAACGTAACCAATAAACTCACACAAACAATTAAATCAACAATATAACCGCTTCGATGCGGCGCACATTTCCCCGCTGTGCGGGCGAATTGTACGCGTGCGCAAACCGGACGGACCCCGGCCGTCCGACGCACATGCCCACAGTGACGTTAGACGGCCGGGGGCCGTCTGACGCACAGAAGAGGCTAAAAGGCACACAAATGTTATCAACTTAATACTGCAAAAATAACAAAAGCTGCAAGACGAGAAAACTCTGCCGGATTCTCTGACCAGAACCTGAAAAAAGAAATATATACATCACGACAAATCCCTTGCAAGTAAGTAATACTTATATTTAAACTAAAACTTACTTTTAATTAAAAGTAAAATTGTAAAACAACTAACAAAACACTCTCCAACTTATATCTCTTTGCATGTACTTACTAAAAGAAAATACTACAACTTCGAGAAAGTGTTAACCTTGCGAAAAACAATACCAATCAAAAACCACTAAAAAGTAAATATATGTAAATTATTATAATATAGAAACTTACCCCAAAACTGAATAAAATAAAACCTCAACCTCTACAAACGATCACCAAATAAACATTTTGTTTTTTCTTCCCAGAAAAGAAAGCATCTCCATATTACAACACTCCTAACGAAAAAGCTGCAAAAAAAGTGTAAAACATCTAAGAAGAACATAGAAGAATAAGTAATAAAAGTAGTTGCTAATTTAATAACAAACATATAAACATTTTGAAATTGTAATTCTTATACAATTCCATAATGACAGGAAGAGCAAGATACATAACATCCCAGTAAGGAAAGCATTTGCTAAATTACATGGGCTAAACCTGCAACCAAGAAAGTACATTAATGGAAAATGTGAATTGGAAATGTACCAAATATTATTCTAATGCATGCTACAGGAGGGTCACTATAAAAGATGATGATGTAATTAATGTAAAGGAGCACAACCATCCCCCAAATGTGACAGAAATAGAATTAAGGGAGGTATTGCAGTATATATGGAAGCAAGGCAAGCACTAGCTCCTAGGAGCTGACAACAAAAAGCCTAAAAGATATATTCCCTAAAGTCCCTGAACCCATCACAAGCAAAACAACTACCTATACCCACTTTAAAAAGTTTAATTGCATGAACTAAAAAAGCTACCAGCGACACCCCTCCTGCCTCTAGAAAATACCAAGATATTTGAATACCTGAACACTTAAAAATGTCACATAATGAGGAAACCTTCCTGTTATATGACAACCTAAACAACTAAAACAAAGCCACTGTCAAATCTGGGTGATGGGTGGGACCTCCAAAATGTGTCCCAAATCATTCACCCAGATATACATCATACATAGTGAATATCAAAACCCAAATATCCCTTTCATATATGCCCTATTTTCAAATAAACAAAGTAGCACTTACTACAAACTCTTAAACCAAATTAAACATAAAACAAATAACTGCTACTCACAAAAAATAATCATAGACTATAATCCAAGCCATTAAAAAAGTTTATCCACACACAGGGGCCGATTCCGATCTCGGCCGGTAGGGCTCCGAATCGGATTCGGCTTTACCGGATCCGATTCGGAGCCCTGTTTCCCGACCGAACCGTACGCGGGTCCGGCCGAGCGAGTACGATGCGAATTCGCCGACCGACTCGTCCGGGCGACCCGACCGCTCCGACCGACTCGTACCCGGATCGTACCGTTCCGACCGACTCGGTCGGACACGATTCGCACCGCGCAATGGAGACGTTTTCCGGCCGGGTAAGTACGATGCGCACCTCGACCGCTCCGACCGACTCGCGCCGTCCGACTCGAACTCGCTGTCGGAGCCGTACTTTGGGGGTCCGTGTCGGACCCCCCTGTACGCGTACCCGTGCGAGGCGCACACAGGGGGGACCCATGGGTCCCCCCTACCTGTGCGTGTACGCCGCGAAGCGCTTCGCGGCGTACTCGCTGTAGGGGGCGCCCGTGTCCGCCTCGCACCCATTGAGGCAATGGGAGCCCGCGTACGCGTTGTACGACCGGCTCCCATTGAGTTCAATGGGAGTCCGACCGACTCGTGTCCGGTGGCATACGAATGCATCGGACTCGTTCGGTCGGACTGCACGGGTCCGATTCGGTCGGAAATCTCTCCGGGTCCGGCTCGGTCGGAGAGATTTCCGGCCCGAATCGGAATCGACCCCACAGTCATACAAGGCCGCTACTACCTTTTCAATCAAAGCATACAAAGATACCTCGAACAATCTACACTAAAGGGATAATTAAGAGAACTGCGCCCCTGGGACAGCCATACTCGCAGTGGCAGTCTGACTGCCGCCACTCTGGCGGTCCGACCGCTTGATTTGGATGGAGGCGGTGGGACAGCCACAAGACCGACGGCTCCGCCGGGATCTCTGATCGGCGGTGGTGGGCAAAGCTGTGCCCTATGACGGCAGTGCTGCTGCCGGCACCGCCGTCCAAATTATGATCTGCTGTCCCACAGAACTTTTCATGGCAGGGATCCTGCCATGAAAAGGTCAGCAGGACAGCAAAGATGGGTCCCATACTGTGCTCCCGGGTGTTATAGCCCATTTAAAAATTTGCCTGGGGGCATACATTGAGCACCCCCACAATTCCTGCACTGTCATGGGTGCGCTGTGTGGCATGCATGACATAGTGCATGCCACACAGTCCACCCGACTTGCAGAAGGCGCTGAACTGCAGCGGTGTGCCTTTCAGGTCCTGTATATGGGCCGCAGCATACTGCTGCAGTGACACCACCGCACCACCACCCCTGGATTACACTTGTAATCCGGCGGGCAGGATCCTGACGGCTTGGCGGTCTGCCATGGCAGTCCCCCAGGAACACTGCCAAAGACGTAATCGGGCCCTAAGCATGGAATATGCTTAAAACAGTCAGTCTGCTTTTGAAATAAAAAAAATCATAGCACTAGCCTATGTCTCTGTCCAAGAGGTAGCTAACCATAACCACTACAATTTATTAGAAAGCCCTTTCCACACCAAAACGAACACAAAATAAGCCCCCTAATGGATTATTTCAAAGGTACTTGGGTTGGCAGACTACATCGCCCTGGACACAGATGCCAACCCAAATTCCAGATACTGTGGTGTAATGTTTATAACAGCACCTTGGCACAGGAAACCAAAACAAACAGCACAGTGGAAGGATGGCACAATGCTTTACAAGCCACAGGAGGAAGAACCCAACCTACTCTGTATAAATGTATAGAAGCATTCCAAAAAGAGCAAAGCTACCAGCAACTACGAACGGAGTAATCTATAACCCAGATTGTACCTAAACCTAGCTACAAACCAAAAGAATGTATGACATGCTCTTCATAAACAACAAAGGAGTAGATTACTTAGCAATAATAGCTAAAAACATACTATAAAATAAATACTAGCCAACAAAACTCCCAGATAAGTATAACCAACATTACAAATGCTTTTTCTCTAAATAATAAACATAATATTTTATTACATCATTCAAAACATTAAATAAACTGATATAATAAAATAATATATAAATGATTTATATAAAAAATCTTAACCTTACCAATCAAAAAGCTCAAAGAACAAACTCGGTCCTTTACTTAAAATGATTACAACACATAAAATACATAAGTCCAAATAATAATCACATAACACATAAATAATAAAATATAACACATCTCACCCAAAACAAATAAATGAAATATGACTTAGGGCCTTATTATGACTTTGCCGGTCCTACAGTGGACAGTGCAACGCGACGTCTGCAGTAGGACCGCCAAAGCCGTCGTGTGACCGCCCACCAGATTAGAAGTTAATCCTGTTCTGGCAGGCGGTCCTGCTGTGGTCTGATGGCAACAGTCTGCTAGGCTAATAGAAGGGCCTATCATGCAGACCGCCACAGTCAGATCGCTGACTGCACCTTCCAGCATATATGCCACACTGTGCAGGAGGGAGGGGAGCAAATCGAGGGGGGCACTACATTTGCCCCCCCCCCCCACATGCACCTCTAGGCCCAAATCCGGCAGGGGGCCTGTTGCCATTCCGCCACCCTTTTCATAGTGGGTTCACTGCCATGAAAAGGGAGGTGAAATGGCAACTTGGAATATGCTTGCCGGAGTCAGCTGCGGCACTGCTAGCATATTTCTGCCAGGGACCTTAATGCGTATACCCAAAAAATACACAAAAAATGATACAAACGTACTACAAAATTGAAAGTAGCATTTAAAAAAAATGTCTGCTAAATAACATTTTAAAAAACACTATCTCCCCATAGAAATTAATGGGAAAATAAGTTAGAAATGTTGAATAAATGTATTAAAAAAAAGGAAAGGCTATTATAGCATGTCACAAAATGTTGTAAAAAATGTAAAATAAATTGTAAAGTATAAATTAAATGATTGTATAAAAAATATACAAATATTATATATATACTGTAATAACGTATGTTATAATTGTGTTAAGAATATGAAACAATTTATTAAATGTTTAAAAAATGTTAATAGAAAAATGTATAGCATACAATACTATTTAAATATGACTTACATTATTTAAAAATAAAAATATTTACAAATTGTTTTATTTATCAACTACAAATATATATGTTTATAAATTTAAAAATATACATTAAAAAGGCTTTGAAAAACGAAATAATTTTTTTTAAATGTGCCACTTATCTTTATTCTATGAAGATATGTAAATAATGTTATTTTTGACAAATATACAACTAACTACTTTTTAAATTATCTTTCTAAACACCAACAATACTAATTAATTGAAATAAACTACTCCTACTACATAGAAGTCCAATTTAACAAAAAAATTTCACACTAAAATGGTTAAATTAAATAGTCACACTCCAACGTACACCATTTTTTAAGAAAGTGTTGGAAACTAAAGGGGTAGCATTTGCAATTCCACTACAATCTAAACCAATTTGGGGAAGGTGTTGGACACTTAAGGGGTGACATTTACTATTCCCATTCCAGTCTAAACCAGTTTGGAGACTGTGTTGGACACTAATGGGGTGACATTTAATATTCCCACTCCTATCTAAATAAATTTGGAGACTGTGTTGGACACTAAAGGGAATATATTTACTATTCCCATCCCAATCTAAACTAGTTTCGGGAAGGTGTTGGATACTAAAGGGGTGACATTTACTATTCCCGCTCCAGTCTAAACTAGTTTGGAGACTGTGTTGGACACTAAAGGGTTGACATTTACTATTCCCACTCCAATCTAAACAAATTTGGAGACTGTGTTGGACATTAAAGGGAATATATTTACTATTCCCAGTCCAATCTAAACTAATTTCGGGAAGGTGTTGGATACTAAAGGGGTGACCTTTACTATTCCAGCTCCAGTCTAAACCAATATGGAGACTGTGTTGGACACTAAAGGAGTGATATTTACTATTCCCATTCTAATCTAAACCAATTTGGGGAAGGTGTGTGACACTAAAAGCGTCACATTTACTATTCCCAATCCATCCAAAGCAATTTGGGGAAAGAAATTACAATACTATTCCCACTCCAATCTAAACCCATTTGGTGAAGGTGTGGGACACTAAAGGGGTGACATTTACTATTCCCACTCCAATCTACAATAATTTGGGCAACGTGTTTGACACTAAAGGGGGGGACATTTACTATTCCCATTCCAATGTAAACCAATTTGGGGAAGGAATTGACACTTAAGGGGTAAAATTAAGGGGCTGATAACAATGTCGTTCGGAAAGGCTCCGGATGGGATTCGGTATTGCAGAATCCATTTCGGAACCCTTCTTTCCGAACGAATCATACACATTTCCCAACGACCAATTACGATGCCCGGAAACCGTTTGGGCATTCCGAATCAGTTCCGAAAGGCATTCGGACAGGCCAAGTCTTTCCGAGCTGAATCGTACAGCTTTATGGACACTGTTTCCGAACGAGCGATTATGATGACCGATTCGGACAGCCATTCCGATTTCGGTCTGCCCGACATTAAACGGCTGTTGCAGTCCCCACTTCACCCAAAAGCGTCCGATTGGGGCCCGTGGGGGTACCCAAGGGACCCCTCTTCCCAACCATGCACAATGTGGCAGGCACCATTTGGTGCCCGCCACAGGGTGCAAGGTTTTCCCCAACCACCCCTTTTTTCAATGGGAGCCTGTGTTCTCGTTCAGAACACAGGCTCCCATTGAAGTCAAAGCAAGTCCGACCGAACGATGTTGGGAAGCATCGTAACCGGTCGTTCGGACTCGCAGGATCCGATTTGTACGGAAATGATTCAGAGACCGATTAGTTCGGAACAGTTTCCGAACTACATGTAATCGGCCCCTTAGATTTCCCACTTTAATCTAAACCAATTTGTGGGAGGTGTTGGATACTAAAGGGGTGACATTTACTATTTCCACTACAATCTAAAGCATTTTAGGCAAGGTGTTGGACACAAAAAATTTATACACACAATAAATAACCCATGCTCACACAGAATTTTGATGTATAAAAAAATACAAATTACTTAGAAGACATAATAACGCAACAAAAAACCTATATAATTAAAATTTAACATCAACATGTAAAATAATATGTTAATCACTATTGATGATTAATATATTTTTATTAATATTTAATCATATTCGTACACTTTGAAACATAACATAAAAAAATCTTAAAATTAAAAGAAACTAAATTTCAAATTTTATATAGAGTAATTTGTGTTACCATCAAAATATTACATATAAAAATATAAATTCCCAATAATAAAAGTAATAAAAAAGGTGATTATTAAAATTGTGTTTAATACATTTTAAATAAATAAACCTATAACATAAATATACAACAAAATCTTCATTACACATAATAAATAAAACATAATTATTGTATTTTTAAAATTTAATAATACAACATTTCAAAATGTTTTTAAATACATGTAAAAATAAAAGTAAACATTCTTTCAAACAATTTATTAACAGGGACATTATCATTTTCAATATTTAAGAAAGCACATAATAAAAACAGGTATTAAATGCATTTGTTTAAAACTAAATTTACAAAAATTCAACTTTATTAAATTTAGATTTCATAAATTTTATTTTTTACCAGAATTTCTATAATTCTAATAATTTTAATTTTTACAATAAAATACAATTTTGTTTACATTTAATATAATTTATCAATACATTGAACATAAATACGAAATATTATTTAGAACAATTAATAATGTAACAAAGTTAATTCATATATTTTCAATATTAATTTGCATACCATTAAAATAATTAACAGTACATTTAAATTAAAATATTCACTTTTTAAAATCTCCCCACCCTTAGCCCCTGAAAACCCATTATTCCGATACTAACAATATATATATGTGATCAAGTCCCCTGTGAGGGACGAAACGCGTCATGGCAACTACGATCTACTGAGAGCTTGATAATAAACTAACAGCACCAAACTACAGCGGTCCGTGCTCTTTCTTTCGCGGGGAGGAAGCGAGATGAGAAGGAGTATTGGCATATATATATATATACACATTTTTTTTACACATAGCTAAATAAACTAAAGATACACATTGTAAAAAGTAGTAATTAATAAATTATCTTATTAAACACCCAAATAAAGAAAAAGACAAAACATATAAAATCAAACACACTACAATAAAATACATAGAAAATAACACTTACAAAGGATATTATATACAACAATATTTTCTAAATCAATATTTTTTTGACGTTTTATTTTGAAAGCAAACAATCACCAATCTTGCTTTCAGGTTTCTGCAAGCTGAGCTCACACCTTATTAAATGGCTTAGAGCACTCACCCTAATAGTAAAGGCGTCACAGTATTTAAACTTATATATAAGTTTGAACAACTTGTACCTATGGATACACATCTTACCTCAGTTGCCGACAATCGTCTTTCAGAGATCCATACAGTGGTACTAGAAGCGAGCAGCTAAAGGGTTTATGCTGCAGAGGATTGTTCAGTAAACTAAATAAATATGACAACTTTTTGTCTTTGACCCCAAAGAATATGTCCTGGGCATCAGAACGCAGAAAAGACCCTACTACGAACACAGTTTTAGTGTCAAACCCAACACATCAAAGCCTAGAGGATGGACACATCTGGTGATGCCAAGTTATCATGAGCAAGAAAACATGCCAAAGCCAGGTTACTGTTATGCCTCACAAACAAATGCATTTAAGTTCTAATGCAACTCTTAGCGGTGGTCGTAAACAGCTGCTATGCCGACAATAATATGGCAGAGATAATCATAGCCAATCTGTGATGGAACAGAACATATTTCTCAGGCATAAAGCTAAAAAATGAATAGAATTGCCCTGCTTAAACTTGACTTCCTGTTAAAAAGAAGTGGTTATAGGAAAATGCACTATGATAAACCCATCTGTTGTAATTTGGTGAAATATGGGAGGAACGAGAGCTTAGGGAGCAAGGAAATTACTTTCTTAGCTTTGAATGCATTACCATGTTTGGCAGTAATGATGTGACAGCTGACAGAAGCAAAGCACCATGAGTTTGTCTTTATTCTCTGATATCTGGCATGTCCATTGGCAATATATGTCAATACATATGAATCATGCCTTTGACTCCACAAGAGTAATCCCTCTAGCTCATAAAAGGAGGCACCAGGAAATCTTTAAAGATTGTACCTTATACACATATGTAAGTATCTTTGCTTACAAGTGTAAACAATTCAACCTTTTCCTTTTACATTTTTGATAGACTGGAAAATGCCATTTCATTCCAAGAAGGAAGAAAGTGTAAGCGGTCCTCCACCTCTGGTCATTTTGCTTCTTAGCAGAATGCAAGCTAAGCGGCCAATTCACAAAGCTTTTCTTTGAATTATATGTTACTCCTGTGTAGGTGTATAACATTCCTAAATGTCCAAGCCTGCTTCTCTCAGCATTTTCTGTGAGTAGTTGTGTATTCCCTCGGACTTAGGTGTTACATGGTCATGAGTTTCTGGGAGTTAGATATGTTTATACACAAGCCTTTTTCCGTGAATGAGCATGTCTTAATTCTTGAGATTCAAGATTAAGTTACCGCTAGGTCTGAAGTAAGACACCACTACTTGCAGGCCGATCTTTGTGTTTGGGGCCAAAAATCTGCATTTTGTATGTTAGCAAGTTTTACCACAAATATTCACGCTTTATCTAATCGGGTTTGCTGAATCTGAATCCGAATGCTGCATGTGTTTGTGCAGTCGGATTTGCCAGATTCTACTCCACCTGGGAGCAGAAGGACTAGGCAAAGTGGAGAGCTCTTGAGCTTCTGGGCAAAATACTTTGCCCACACTTGAACCTCTTCAAAGAACTAGTGTATCACACATTGGTCTAGGTTTCAGGAAAATATTAAATCTCTGCATGAGAAACACTCTTGAGTTTTGCAGCAGTGGTGTGTTGTAGTTTGAAAAAGCTAGATTGTGAAACACCTAAGTATTCTTGTATGTCCTTAAAACATATCTTAAGCTCCTGGTCCTTGATCATATATTGTTGCTATTTAGTGTTTCTCTTGTTAAGCTTCACATTTCATCAGGTGTTTGTTTTTTTCGGCCCAAAAATTAATTGATAGAAATAATCACTTAGAACCATTTCAGTCTGTTGTGAATAATGCAAGATATAGAGCACCATTTAGAGTTTGGAGGGAACTAAAAGTTTTCCAGTCTCTATTTGAAAGTCTTAGAACAGACTAGATTCTGCTATATTCTAATAGAGTAGAATTCACTTGCTGATTTTACTCCACGATGGGAATGGTATTGTATTTAGTACATCACATACTCTAAATACCAGTTGTTGTATTTCATTAAATCAGTGGACATTTATATATAAACATAGATGGGTGATAGACTTTGGCACCAGAATGAGGATACTCTGTAGGTAATCACGTAGGTGAACTGGCCTATATGAAATTGATTTGCTTTCCAGATGTGGCGCAACTGATAGCCCGGTGGAACTGAGGGCAGAGTCTGTCTATTTCCAGAAAACCTGTTGAGAAATCACTTGATTTGTCAATAGGTAATCAAAGCAGAGAAAAATAATCTCTCCAGTTATTTTGTCTAATTAACTGATTTGCTGCCATTAAAACATTTTGCTAGATTGGGAGTGAAAGCTGTGAGAATATGTTACGCACAACATGGGATATTGTGTGTAGCTGTGTAACAAAGCTCTCAAATCAAGGTCCATGCTCGAATATTATCCAGATTGTTTTAATGCCATAAACAAGACAGCAAGCCACAGAACGCATAGAAAAAACGGACTGGATGAGCTAATAAGGCATGGACCTGATACATTGAGAGCAATGCTAATAGTTATTGGGCACTACTGTGTCTGACATCCCTTCAGCATCTGTACTCATATTAATCTCCGCACAACATCACAAGACCTTGAAACATCACTTACTTCTTTTAGGCAGAAAAGCAATATTGCAAACCTGCTTAACACATCCTGTAGCCAAAACATGTTGGTCCATGAATAAATATGCCTATGCTCCGCTCTGTCCTTTTTATGATGAGATTTACACAGGGAGTTTTGGCACACAGCAGTGTAGAGTTTTCCTAGAAGCCTTTCGCTGGCTCTGCTACAATCTGGGATTGTCGAATATCAAGGCTCCCTAGTTATGATTCTACCACATACCTCTATTTCACCACCCTATACTTCTTGGCTCTTTATCTCCCTTGTGTAGGTATTTTTTTTTATCTCTGCTTTCTCCCATGTCAGTTTTTCCCTATCTTGCTCTTTGTCATTCCTTCAACTTTCCCTGCCTTTCTCTAGGTCTGAGTCCCTAAAAATGAGTGCCTACCACCTTCAACGACTGCACAGGCTAAGCACTGGGTTTCAGTAACAAAACCACAGGTGTTCAGTCATTTGTCCAATTTGAATGAGACAGCTCAGCTCTGTTAGTTTTTGCACCGTTGATTTCCCAGAGATACAGCTTCTCTTCTTTGGTGGCTGGTAGGCCATAGACCGCGTAAAGAAAGCTTGCAGTCAGCTCTGCTCTTAGAGAGAGAGGCTGAAAGCACCCATTGTTTGTAGAGGGGAGACATGAGTTTGTCTTCTGTTCCATTTGCACTATCTGTGACTCGAACACTTGGCATGACTTCATGTGCTTTGTTCTTATCAGCTTGCTAGCTTTTGCTAGTAAGTTATTTCCATTAATGCTTTACTATAGATCCACACCCACTTCACTAGACTAATGCACCACTAATCCTTCTCTGGCTCCCGAGTGGTGTGCTACTCTCCGAAAAGCGCTTCAACACCTCGTCAGGAATAGGAAGCGCTATATAAATGCAAACCTTTTCTTCTTCTATCCCTCCACTATCCTTCTCAATCCAAAGAACAGAGTAACATATCCACCGCTCAGATTACTTTCATATTTTACTATACTAATTCACCATAAATCCTTTTTGGGTTCCTGAGTAGCCTGTTACTCACCGAAAAGGCGCTTCGACGCCTCGTCAGGGGTAGTGTCGTATCGCCATGCCTGTCCTGTCTGTAACCCAGGGTCAGGCATGGCAGGAAAGGGAAGGGGAGGAGCTTGGGGGCAGCAGCGGCAGTTCGCGCCTGTAGACGCAAGAATAAAGACTTGATACAAGGCAGCAGGTGTCTGGCACATTTATTTACCGCAGCGATCCGAAAACTGGCGACGAGGGTGGGATGCGAGTCACCCCCCTCTACCTCGCGCACTGAGAACGAAGTGCACGCTACCGCGAGTGAAGAGCGGAGCGTTCACACTGCCGGTGAGAGCGCGAGTGGCGGCCAGAGCGCTGATACGGCCAGCGACCGAGAGGCACCCCCCCCCCAAGAGCTCAGAGAAGTCGGGGATCGGACTGAAGCCTGGGGTAAGCCAGATTAAAGTGCCCCAGTGAAGTCAGCAGGCAGGAGTCATTACGGCGGCCATCTTGAAGTCAGGCACATCCCATTGACCAAGCCTGGTCCCCAGCACGGCGGCCATTTTTGAGTCAGGCATTATCAAAAAGCTCTCCAGAGCCCGCCGAAAGCGCAGCTGAGGCCCTTAGACGCTACTGCGGCCCACCGAAGCATAGAGTGAAGCTACGCACGCCCCACCATGTCGACATCACCCGACTATTCGCAACAGGTGGCGCCCGCCCATGCGCACGTCGCCCCACAGCCTGGACCGATGCTCATGGGAGTATCATTCCTGCGTCCTCCCGAGCCCTTAGTACTGACGTCTGGAAACAGTATGGGCCCCAAGTGGAAGAGCTGGCTCGAGGACTTTGAAGATTTCATGAAGGGATCACAAGTCCGGGACCCTGACCAACAACTCATCGCCCTACGAAATTTAGTGGGCAAAGATGTTGGACAAATCATTAAAGAGCTACCCCTAGTCAATGCTGCGTCTTATGGGGATGTGAGAGACGCCCTGAACAGGAAGTTCCTTTATAAGCGGAACCTAGACTACGAGCGCTACACGTTCAACCTCGCGTCACAAGAGCGAGTTGAGCCCATGGGCGATTTTAACTCCCGCCTCAAGCGTCTGGCTCGCTATTGCGAATTTGACAACTTCAACACGGAAGACGCACTTCGCCTACGCATTATCGAAGGGTGTCAATCGGAATCGCTACGCCGTCGACTACTGAAAAAGCACTACTCTCTCGACGACATAGAAGAACTCACCCAAATAAATGACCAAGCGGAAGAGCATGCGAAAAAGATGGAAGCCAGTAAAACAGAAAAAAGAGACCAAGCTCTCCGCGTACAATCTCACACCGAACCGAGACGTCGTCCGGACCATCAGAAATCTGGACGATCCACGAGACCACCTCGCACAAGGTCACCTCGCAGTGGAAACAAGAGCAGTCACTCCCGAAGACAACCGCCACAGTGCTATCGGTGTGGCCAAGACTACCCTCACACGGGTCCGTGTCCAGCCATCGGCCAGCAATGCCACCGATGTGGGAAAGATAACCACTTTGAAGCCGCCTGCCAAAGCCGTCGCAAGGAAACAGGACCGGCCAAGCGAAGCACAGGGTCACCTCACCACGTCAGGGCCGTACAAGGGAGAAGAGACCGATCAACGAGCTCGTCGAGGTCCAGTACCCAGTTACACAGCTCATACCGATCTCAGCGGTCGACGTCCAGAGAGTCGTCCGCACTTACCCCGATATCACGAGACAGTGACGAGTATGTGTGCATGGTGGCGGATCCAGACAGGCTGAAGAAGTACCCGCGGCTACATATTCAAATGGGAAGTCACTCTGCCATGTTCGTTCTAGACACAGGCGTGTCACTTAATTACATTTGCGTCACCGAGTACCAGAGAATGAACCCAAAACCGAAACTGGAGCCAGCCGCAGTACGAGTCTACACATGGATGTCCAGAGAACCATTGCCGTGTCTGGGACAGTTTCGCACAACGCTGACATACAAAGACAGGACAGTTCATGCGCAAATCCACGTGATTGAAGGCCCCGAATCAGCTGACTGCCTTCTCAGTTTACCAACAGCGGAACGCTTGAAGCTGGCAGAGATTCTGTACAGAGTGGATGACTCGCCAGACATCGTCAGCAAGTTCCCGAAGCTGTTCAGTGGTTTAGGAAAACTAGCCCATTTCAAGGTCAAGCTGCATATCAATGAGCAAGTGACACCAGTGGCACAGCATCACAGGAAAGTGCCATTCCACTTACAGCAAGCGGTGGATGACGAACTCCAAGACTTACTAAGGGCAGACATCATAGAACGATCGACTGGGCCTACCCCATGGGTGTCGCCAGTAGTAGTTGTGCCAAAGAGAGGACAAGACAACAAGGTAAGCCTGTGTGTTGACATGCGAGCCCCGAGCACAGCCATCGAAAGGGAGCGGCAACCAGGACCCCACATCAGCGACATGATCACCCGCCTGAACGGAGCGACTGTCTTCTCAAAACTAGATCTCAACAAGGGGTACCACCAACTTGAGTTACATGACAAATCGAGATACATTACCACGTTTACCACACATCAAGGGCTCTTCAGATACAAGCGCCTCAACTTCGGGATCTCGTCAGCAACCGAGATCTTTCAGGAGGCCGTCCGGCGAGTAATCCAACACATCCCAAACGCATTCAACTATAGTGACGATATCTTGGTGTTCGGAGAGACTCGGAAAGATCACGACAAGGCGCTGGACCGGGTGTGCCACGCCCTCCTTAACGCCAATGGTCTGCTACTAAGAGACAGGAGGATCGTAATCCCCCACCAGTTGAGACAAGGCACCGTCAACCTGGCACACAAAGGACATAGAGGAGTAGTAGCCACGAAGAAAGCGCTGCGAGAACGCGTCTGGTTCCCTTCCCTCGACCAGATGGTAGAGACCACACTACAAGACTGCCCACACTGTCAATTGGTAGGGCGAGAAGAACCACACGCCCCCCTACAGATGTCGGACCTCCCAGACAGCATATGGCAACAAGTGGCTGTCGATTTCTTCGGCCCGCTGAAGTCAGGGAAGTACATCATTGTACTCCCGATTCCCCATTGCTCACCAAATTTCCTCCACCAAAGCGGCCACCGTCATACCAGTCATTGATGAAGCATTTGCTGCGTGGGGAATCCCTACGGTGGTAAAGACAGATAATGGACCACCTTTTAACGGACAGGACTTCGCAGAATTCGCGAGACACCTGAATTTCAAGCACCAAAAGATCACTCCCTTGTGGCCTCAGGCCAACGGGATGGTCGAACGCTTTATGGCCACCATAAAAAAGACAATGCAACAAGCCGAACTAGCTCATCGTGACATTCAGCCAGCATTGAATGAAGTGTTACGGGCGTACAGGATGACGCCGCACAGCACTACCAACCAATGCCCTGCCACTCTGATGCTTGGGCGAATTCCACGCACCCGGATACCGGCCGCTGACGCTGTCACACAGTCCAGGATCACGACTTCGGACCATGAGACCCTGGTAGAGCTTGATCGGACCAAGAAAGCAAAGATGAAAGAATATGCTGACCACCGTAGACATGCCAGAACGTCCGACATCCGAGAACGAGACTGGGTGCTGGTGAGGCAGGAAAGGAAAACCAAAGCGGACAGTCGCTACTGCGCTCAGCCGTTACAGGTACCAGAAGGAAAGGGACCATGATTACAGCTGAGTCCGGAACCAAGAGAGCAACCAGAAACGTGTCACACTTCAAGAAGTGTAACCCGGCAGCATACACTCGGGCTCGAGAACCTGACTGGGACACCGACGTGTCAAGTCAAGAGGAGAACAATTATGAAGAACCCCGACGAGTGTTGGAGGCAAGTGACAGTAGAGAGGGGCGCCTCTCCAGCCGACCACGAACCAGCCGACCACGGAGAACTGTTCGAAAACCCACTCGACTCATCGAAGAACTCTGAAAAAAAGACCTTTGAACATTCAAAATACAAAGGGGGGAGATGTCGTATCGCCATGCCTGTCCTGTCTGTAACCCAGGGTCAGGCATGGCAGGAAAGGGAAGGGGAGTAGCTTGGGGGCAGCAGCAGCAGTTCGCGCCTGTACACGCAAGAATAAAGATGTGATACAAGGCAGCAGGTGTCTGGCACATATAAATGCAATTACAATTCAATACATGCCCGGAAGGACCTCAGAACACAAGTATGCAATCTAGAGAATTCCTTGTTTATGTTTCTTATGTCTAAACGAGAAAGTTTTTGAGAAATCATGTTGACAACCAGTCTGAGGAATAATTGATACCATTTACATTATTTCAGTAGATCTTTGTTTATCAGAATTCTTGCTGTGCTCGAAATGAACCAGATCTCACATAGTTTTTTCGTCAGATCTTCTTCACTGACAATAGAAAATTGGCAAGTGCGCACAGGTAGATAGGTCATGTTTAAAATTTGTGTTTTAGGAACGGCCCAGAAGTGCGGTGGGCCAGAGCCATTTTTGTTACAGATTGCCTCACGTTGTGTGAGGTCTGACCGATAGCAACACTCACACAGAGGATGGCCCAACACAGATTGGGAACATACGGCCCGCCTTCATTGTAGGTCCCCAACACCACCAATGATAGATTACATGATTTTTGTGGAATAGACATATCCACCTCATGTCAAAATTAGGGATGGTCATGAAATCACAAACATTTTTCTGTTTAAATGTTTACCAGACATCTTAATAAGTCTCCTGTCAGGTATGGTTCGTGTGAGTACTCCATCCAGTTCTAATTTAAGTTTAAATGCTTGTACCGTTGGTTTTACTCTCTCTCTCTCTTTCTTTCTCTCTCACTGTATCTCTCTCTCTCTCTCTCTCTGTACATGTCCTTAGTTAAGACATCTGCACTCACTTTGGCATCAAGGTGATGTACTCACTGTGTCGATTTAATTAGTCTCAGAAAAATGTGGACTAAACCAAGGAACCTCATGACTATTTTCTTTATACAACAAACTTTAATAAGGGTATTTCTTCACTGTATGGAAGCTATATTTTACACCACTTTAACTTAATTATTTTGAAACTAGGACGGGAAGGTTCTCATCTTCACAGTCAGTGACACGGATTATGCTATTTTTTCAGTTTAATTTGGAACACATTATATTTACATATTTACTCATTGACTTGAACAGGATTGATATCCGAACTGCAGCTTGTCATTCTTCAGATTCATAAGATAATAAACTCTCCAGACGTGATCAGTAACCTTTTTATGCTTTACTAATTGTTGATTGTTCAGTGTTTACTAAAGTGTGGTTCAGTCCACAGTCACCTTATTGAGTGTTGCATCAACAAAAAGCAGACATTCCTCGCCGTTTATACAGCACATACTTCATTTAACCACTGGCTCCCCTTTGGAATAGAATGCTATAGTCATAGAAGTCGAAAATTGGTTTATTGTTTATTTTAGTATCTTATTTTTCATATCTTCTCTATTTTTCCCCGAAGCCATGTACAGATTTGAAAACAGTGATCTTCTTTAACTTTTTTTTTCTTATTATTTATCTTTTTTTTTTAAAAGATCGATTGACAGGACGCTACCCATTTGTTGATTGCATGTTATTGTAATACTTACCCCCTGCTTGAAGATTTGTAGGGGCCAGACCATCATCATCATAATCCTGCTGTATTGCCAGGTGGCAGGTGACTGGAGTGTGGCCCTTTGGCCCTCCCTGTCTTTACTAATTAATGATGCTGTACTCACATACTTGTGGTCACTTTTTGAAAAGTTTCTAAATGTCACAAAGTGACCCAGGGTCTTTTATGAGTTGAATAGGTATATTGCCACTTCAAATCAAATAAAGTTAATAAGATGCTAGTATGGGACTTAATTAAACCAAGACTAAGCAACAAGTTTTTGCAAAATATTTGTAAGAATGTTTCAACTGTATCAACAAATTCATAAAGAAAAGATGAGACTTCACTACCAAATGCTGTCTGATAATTTGTGATGTTATGGTTGCGTTGTTTCTCTAAAAACTTTGTTACATATTGAAACACATTGTGCTTCCACCCCATTGGGCTGTGCTTGAAGAGTGCACAGGGTGTGGAAATGCTAATCCAAACAGCCTATGTGAAGAGAATACGTAGACCCAAGTTCTCCAATATTGGATCTTTCATAGATTCACAAGCTTGAATGATCGCCGTCGTCGAACTGGGAGACCCACAGTGGACATAGTGAGCAGTACAATGTTAAACATATATAGAAAAGCTTTATCATAGTCACAACAGTAGCCTATGCGCATTATTATAAGAGATGTAAAACTCACCCAGTCACGCAAAGCACAGTGTTCACATTTCCCCACCAAGGCTACCATAGTTCAGATTTTGTAGCACAAGTGTTAAAGTAAGTTTTTGTATAAAAGTGTGCCTGAGGTGGGGAGGAGGATGGGTCGCATGTGAATCTATGAAAGATACCAATACTGGAGAACGTTAAGTACAGGTTAATTACTTTTTCTTCTGCAGTATTGAATATTTCATTGATTCACATGCTTGAATCCAAATAGCAAGCAGTAAGCATACATAATTATTAAGTGGTAGGAGGGTAACAAGGCTAAATATCCTTATCTTTTTTAAATAGATGACGTTGAACTGCTTATCCTAAAGCCATATTCCTTTATACTGTTGAATCTAGACAGTAGTGTTGAGTAGATGTGTGTCTGTTTTTCCATGTTGCTGCCCTGCACTTATCTATAGTGGACACACCAGCAAAGAGGGCTGCACATGTAGACACACCTCTTGTAGAATGAGAATTCACTATCCCTTGGAGAGGATTACCTGCTTCTTTGTGACAAAACACTATGCCTGAAAAC
Organism: Calotriton arnoldi; assembly: GCA_963921515.1. Lineage (NCBI taxonomy): Eukaryota > Metazoa > Chordata > Amphibia > Caudata > Salamandridae > Calotriton > Calotriton arnoldi. Next base: position 6,179,400 of record CAWUFW010000023.1, read on the forward strand.
ACCCAGCGAGCTATACTTTGACTTTGTTTGAGTAGCGATTGTCCTTTCCGTGGGTGACCATGTGCCACAAGCAGTTGGTCAGATTTCCTAAATTGCTTGTTTCTGTCAATGTAAAGCTTCAAACACCTCTTAAGATCCACAGTATAAAGTGCTCTTTCTGCTACAGTTCTCTGGTTTGGAAAATATGTTTTCAAAATCACTGGTTTGTTTAAATGAAAGTTTGACAGCACTTTAAGTATAAAATGAGGATTAGTACTCAGGTGAGTCCATCATCTCTAAACTGGTGGAATGGTTCCTTAATTGTAAAGGTTTTAACATCGCTGGCTCTTCTAGCTGATGTTAGAGCTAAAAGAAGTAGAAGGGCTACCTTCCAATAGAGATACTTTAATTCTGCCTATGTACTGTTTCAAAAGGAGTTTTCTTGAATGTAGATAGCACCACATTTAGCTGCCATTAAGGTGGAGAATCTTTTATTGGTGGAAATACTCTAAAAAGGGCTGTAAGAAACTTCTTAATACGTCTGTTAGACCAAATGGATGATTGGTTCAATGTTCTTTTAAACTTGAAATTGAAGTTAAATGAACCCTGACTAATGCGTGTCAGTCCTGACTTTGCCAAGCACAGAAGATAATGGTAATATCTGCTGATGTAGTGAAGATGTAAGGTCCAGGTGATGTTTATCACACCAGATGCAAAAAGGTTTCCATTTTGTTGTGTACGTTATGTTGGTGGGTACTGCTCTGGACAAGATTTTTTTGCAGTCTTCTGGAATGTATAGCAGTTGGAATTCATTGACTTCAGGAGCCAAGCCAATAACTTTAGTGAGTGAAGATCCAGATGGAATGTCAGCTTAACCATAACGTTTTTAAACTAAAACAAAATCCTGAAATTCAACAGTTATAATTATTTCTAGAATTGATAACTTGCGCTCCCGCCATGCACTGCTTATGACCGCACATATTACAACACTTAAGACATGTTCTGTGACATCATTGCTAATATTACTGATGACAACTGAACTGACATTATTGACGACAACACTGTGCATGGTGGGGCGCAAGTTATAGTTACTTGAAATAACTAAAACTGTTGAATTTCAGTTTTTTTAGTTTAAAACATTCCGTTACATTTCCACCTACCTGTAACCTCACTTTAATCTTTGTGTTTTTCAGTGAATTTTTCAGTGAATTTCTGAGGTATTTTAAAATGCAAAGTAAGATATTATTTCCATACCTAACCATAACGTCACTTTAACCTTTGTTTTTCAGTGTGTGTGTGTGTGTGTATGCATATCAAGTTAAAAACAAGTAAGTAAAAGAAAAACATTTTTAAAAACTGGAGGAAAAGCAAACACATCTTAAGGTATCTCAAAACTGTACATTGAATTCAATTCTTTTAATATTTATAAATGAAATGTTTATTTCTGAAATACGTTTCACTCAGGAAACTCTGAACAGAATTTAAAAAGAATAAGGTGGTGTCATAATGTGAAGGGAAACACTTGCCATGGTTTAATTTACTTTCCTACAGGATTCAGTCATTTGGTTCTTTGTATTAGCCCAGGCAGCAGTTGTATGGGTTTTCAGGAGACATGACATACTAAGTACACCTTCTGCCTCAAACACCAGCAGAGAGTGAGTGCAGCAGACAGCCTTTCCTCCAGTGCCGTAAAAGCTTTTGTGTGCCTACGCTTGTGCTTTCAGGCATAATTCAAAATGTAGGAGTTAAAACAAAACAACCTTTAAAGTCGGCTCTTATGCCATGCCCCAGCAGAAATATCCCTGTTGCTGTGCTTTTATAGACAAGCTGGGAGTTGTGGGGAGTAACACAGTGTGAGGACACAGGTTTTTGGAGGGGAAACCAGCAGTCAAGGAAGAGAGCTAAAAAATGCACACACTTTCATGGAATGCTGAATTAAAAAGAAAAAAAGTAGCTCCCTAAATGTGAACAGTGAAAGGGTACAAGTTAGCCGGGCTATGTTCCAAGGGAGGCACAAACACAGGATTAAGAAGCAAGCAATTCAGAGTGACAATGAAGCCAAACAGCAGTAAGCAGTGGGCAGGCTGTAAGCCGAGAGTAAGCCCTCATTACGATGGCGGTGGGACGAGCGTCCAACCACCATTGCCGCGGGCAAGTGTCCGTCCCACATTGAGTCGGCGGTCCCACCTGCCCGATTTGGATAGAACCGCCAGCACGGCATTCAGATTGTGCCTTTTAGTTCTGCAGCTTGTGCTGCGGCCCAGGAAAAGGCCTGCAGCATAAGCCACAGTACAAACTGGCACTTTTCAAACATCCATGCACTGTGTGCCAGGCACTTAGCAGTGGCCCACGGGAGACGGGGCCCTGCTTGGGGCCACCAAGGTCCCATTCCGACAGGGAAATGGACATCCTAATCCCTATGGCGGTGCCTGCCCAGGCACCGCCTCCATTGTAAGGATTAGTGTCTGACCGCCGCCCCGATGGGCTCCTTGAGCCTGTCGGAGGCGGCGGTCTGTCCCCCAGACCACTGCGGTCCAACCTTCTGCATTGTAATGCGGCGTCTGACCGATGGCCTGGATGCCAGTGGTACTGCCACCGACGGCCTGTCAGTGGCGGTGCCGCCAAAATCAAAATGAGGCCCTAAAGGGCTGATCACGACTTTGGCGGTGTGTGAGCGAGGCGACATGCCACTGCCCCGTTCCCGCACCGCCAAAGTCGACCATCAGCCGCCCGCCAGATTAGGAGTTTTCTCCTGGTCTGACAGGCAGTCCTTTGGCGTTCCCATTGTGGTGCCTTTAGAAAAAGGCACCGCCATGGGAACGCCAATGCAAGTTCCTGCATGGCATGGACTGTTAAGTCCATGCCGTGCATTAACTGGGTGTGCATGCACACAGGGGGTCATACCATGTGCCCCACTGCATGCATCCCAGTGTACAGGGGCAACCGTGGGCCCTGTAGGGTGTCCTTTGTTTTCCCACCGCCAGCCTTTTCATGGCGGGCTCACCACAATGAAAAGGCTGGTGGTGGGGCAACTCAGAATATGCTTGGCGGTGCCGCAGTGGCACTGCCAAGCATATTGCTGCCCCAGACCTTCACGCCACCGCCAAGGACCGCGGTTCCCTGGTGGTTGCGGCGGTCCCAAAACGGTCCGACCGTCGAACTTGTAATACGGCAGTCGGACCACTGGTACGGTAGTCCCCGATCACCACTGCACCTCCACCATGGATTCGGCGGTAACTCGTAACCAGGCCCGAAATCTTTTGCAACCAGGCAGCATGTGCTGCTTAGTAGTAAAGAGCCAAAAAGCTGCAACATTTGAAACTTGGTGTGAGCTTTATTTCTAGGAGCGAAGTTCACTCACTGGATGTGGGTGCCATACTTTGGTCTCATTTATTTGGTGTGAGTTCCTCACTTTAGTGCACAGTCTCACTCATTTGCTGTGAATCTCATACCTTGGAATACTGTCTCCCTCGCTTGGTGTGAGTTTCATTTTTTGAAGCACAGTTTCACTTTTGGCCATTCTGAACGCTCCCAGTGATTTTAACACCCAAGATTCAACCCTTGATTTTGGTCCAAAACCTCCTCAAATCTACCTCCTGTGCACTCTTAACCATGAAATCGCTGCTGAGACCTTCCCTATGGTCTGGTGGCGATGTGTTTACTTGAGGTGTAGGAAGGAGCCCAACAGTTGAAGGACCCGGCACTAAACCTCAAAAGTCACTTCTGCTTACAGTGATCAATGCAAAAAGGTGGTGGTTCAGCAGAATATGGAGATGAACCACACCATCTGCTGTGTTTCAGGAGTTTGAACTCCTGATTACAGAGACGTAGGAGGAAGACTGAAAACAGAAAGTGGATGATCACAGGGTAGTCAAATGAAAAGTGAAAGAGGGAACCATAATTGTAGCTGGCGAGGGAGTACTTTAAAGAGAACACAGAAGGAGGAAGAATGATAAGATTGTCTTTGGGAGAAGCACATGAGATAAGAATGAAGAGACACTGGGGGAAAAGAGGCTCAGATTGAAAAGAGAAAGAGGTTGAACACCGAGAAGGGGAGCATTATTAACATCATTATTGACATCATCATGTTACTTCATCCAGACAGAAGAGGAAATTCAGAGTAACAAAGAAGCCAGGATGTCATCTTTGATTACAGCCCCTGAAATTAGTAGCCTAGCAGCCACAGAGCAGGTAAGGTGGCTGTGAAGGGTGCAGCATGGTGGGAAAGGAGAGGTGGAGATCTAGCCTCTCCTTAAAAAAATTCCCTACATGCTGCTACAACATGGTGGCAGCAGTATTCAGAAGTTGGTAGGAACAGCTTATGCAGAGGGTGCAGGTTTGTAGGGCAGGAAAGAAGAGTCTGGGAAAGGGGCACAGAAAATCAAGAATATGCAACAGCCTCCACAGCATAGCACTTGCAGTATGCAGGGGACGGGACAGCCTGTTTAGAGGACAAAGCAGACAAGGGGATGGAGGGGGATTCAAGCAACAGTTGGACAAATAAAGACAGCACACATGCTGCGACTGGGAAGTAGAAATAAGGAGAAGTGACATCTTGGCTGCAATGGCTTCTAGTATGCCTGTAACTAAGCCACTGTGGAGAACATACATTGGGGCAGGAGGACAGATTATGCAGGGTATGTTGGCCATCACTGACACTTATGTTGCATTACGCAAGTAAGGCTTCTCAAGGCTTCTAGTCTAGTGTACGAATGTTTACATAACCCTTGCTTATTAGAAGGCCATCAAAGTCTTGATAACATCCTTAAGGCTCTTTCGGTTTGGTTCTTAAATAGTTTGGCACTTACTCATTATTATAAGTTGCAGCGTGCCCTCATGAAGTGTTCGATTTTCTCCTTCTACGTTGCAAGCTGGTTTAGGCATCAAGTTCAGTGATCGTGAAGGGACAAGGGTCTTTATAGAACCAGAAATATTTCGGTTTTGAGCACTTTTCAATATAGTGTGCTTGGTTTTTACATTTTTACGTTTTCTCCTGCAGGAAGAGCTTGTTATCCTAGTCAGCATTTTTAAATATTATTGAGACAACTGGTCTGTCAGAATTGTATCATATTGATCCATAGCAGTGTGCCCGAGTCCAGAGTTATCCCAGATTTTTTACTATCCATTTTCTGAATTTGACCTCATTCCAGCTCATCACCCTACTGTCCAGAAAGGAGCCGAAGGACAAACCATCACCGTAATGGCAGGGGAAGCTTTGATATCCACTTTTTATGGATCCCCACTGCTGCTCCATTTTAATTTGGAGTCTCCATTCACTTCCTTAACAGGTCTTGTCAGAAGATCCAGAACAGCAGCCTGTCTTCATGAATGTGATGGCTCTGGCAGCCCACTTCCTACCAGGAATCTCCCTTATGCTACTCATCCATGCATCCGATGCTGATCTCTTTCATCTCAGACAGCCCACCATTGATTATTTTGGCTTCTTTCTCTATTTTTGATTCACTACCACAAGCCACTCCAACTCTGACTGGTATAACTCCACATGGGAAATGTCACTTTAACAAACGTTCCCAGTCCATGAGCTGACTCCGATGAGTAAGACCAAGGGAGCATTACACTGTGAAATCTACATCAGAGAGCACACACAAATCAGCCAAACTAGTTTGTAATATATTTCAAGAAACACTGCTCATATTCGGCAGAGGAATTCAATTCCGGCATTTAACCAAACATCGAATTGATCATATAAATGTGATTCTAGTAAATCACTTTATCTCTCTGTGCAGCAATTTACAAATGTGTGCAATGCGCAATGTGTGACTGATATAGTAAAACCACAGTACATTGTGCTGTGTCAATTACATATTCATGCTCCCGCTCCTCTTCAGAGAGTTTTTTTTAAAATGTAGTTTTAAATGGACCCCAGAAAGCACAACAAAATTCCGTGTACAGCACCTCATGTTTGTGATGCTTCTGCAGTATACTATTCTCGGTAACGAGCTAGGTCTGCATTATATCAAATTAGAAATGAATTACATTAATGTGTAAAGTTGTATCTCTGAATTTCATTAGCGAAATATCGTATCCTAGATATTGTTTACAAAAATATCACTCTTTGTGTGTAGCTTTAGTATTAGTAACTCAGAAGGAGCAGTGATTTTGGAAAGGGTATTTAGATCACAATATTTTCAATATTTTGGTTACGATATTCTGATATCCTACCGACCATCATTGAAATAAAATTGCAGGTTTTACTTCTTGGCATGGCTGCTCTGCTTAAGATGATTTCTCTTCCCCAGCTTGTTAATATCATCCAGAATGCCCTATTGGGTGCCTGAAGAAATCTTTCAACAGGTAAATGAGGCGTCCAGGAGACTGTTGAGGCCTGGATCTACTCTGACTATTTCATCACCCACTCTGCACCAGTCAGTCGAGTAAGAGAACCTCTCTGACTTTTCTGAGAGATACTGCTTGGTCTCCCTGTTGATGGTACTCAGTGAAATGGCCTGCCCTCCACTGGGGGATTATATGGTGCATGAAGATGGGTTCGCCATCAGTCACAAAACTGAACTACAATGCATGTATGGAAGACGTGGGATCTGATAGTTAAGTTATCCTATGCATAACTGAGGGCGTGGACTTGATAGGCATAACTAAACTTGGTGATTTTACAGATTATGGTTGTATTAAAAATAAAGGATCTTAGAGCTGAAGTTGAGATGCAACCTACAGATTTCTATTTACATCTTATGATTAGACATGCTTTGTAGGGGAGTAGTATTAACTGTGAAGATGTACAGGATCACTTGTGGGTAGCAGCTAGGGAGCTGTGCGAAGAACTATTGAGTGGGACAATATCCAGAAATATAACTCTCTTGTATATGATGTGGACAATTTACTTGGGCTCCTGTGCATGTGACAATTGGATTTAGATATTTTTGAAGATGAGGACGGGAGACTACCTCGATACACCCAAAAGAGGTAGCCATACATTGTAGTAACAGACCGATTCAATTTAAAATACTGCATAAGGGGTCAGATGTACGACCCTTTCATTTAGCGCCTCGCAATTTGCGACACATTGCGCGTCGCAAATTGCGAGGCGCTAAATGAAATGTACAACAGTGTGTTTACACTGTTTTGCGATTCCCAATGGGGTCGCAAATTGCGAGGCTCATTAATATTAATGAGCCTCTCGCAATTTGCGAGCCCATTGTGAATGCCAGCCCTCCCAGGGATGGTGGCCTGCTGGGCTCAGCAGATCACCATGTCTGGGACTGCTTTTTAATAAAGAAGCTTTTTTTTTTTTAAATGCAGCCGTTTTCCTTAAAGGAAAACGGGATGCATTTAAAAAAAATAAAAAATGAAACGTTTTCGTTTCATTTTTTAAGGGCAGGCAGTGGTCCCTGGGACCACTGCCTGCCCTTAAAAAATTATTTCGCATGCATTTGCAAAGGGGAAGGGGTCCCTGGGAACCCCATCCCATTTGCAAATGCATTACCACCTACTTGAAGTAGGTGGTAATTGCGAGTGTTTTGCGACCGCAATTGCGGTCGCAAAACATTAGTACATTGTTTTGAGACTCGCTATTTGGAAGGGAACGCCCCTTCCAAATAGCGAGTCGCAAAACCTATTTAGCGAGTCGCAAAAAAATTGCGACTCGCTAAATAGGCTATGTACATGGCCCAATATGTTTTTGCATGCGCAAACGGGTTCGCAAACCCGTTTGCGCATGCAAAAACGGGTCGTACATCTGGCCCAAGGTATACTAAAAGAGATGCAAATAGTGAGCCATGGAATTGGTGTTTTAACCCTCATTTATAAGATGTGGTAGGAGCTGGTACGTTCTGTCATACATTGTGGGGGTGTGCTAGGAAGTGAGTTCTGGGCTTTCTGTAGTTACAGGCTGCCGAGTGGAGCCAACACCTAAAATGGCAGTATGAAATTTTGCAGGAGTTTGGCATTTCTAATTAATTACAAGTTGACTCAGTACACTTCGAGAATCATGCCGGAGAAGGGTGGTCCATAGGTGCCTGAAATGGTCAACTTGAGAAGGGGAATCAATCAGTGGATGCTGGCTAAGATATCAGTGTATGAGGGTCATGGTTTTATATGGCTCTACTCTGAAGTTAGAGAACATTTGGACACCATGGAGGGATGCCTGACCCATTTTGCTCGAGAAGGGAGGGTGAATTTCTGATGTGTGCGCTGTGCTCCGTAGCTCTGATCTGGAATGATTCCAATTAAATATATACTTCTTATGGAGGCATAGAAACTACTACTAACAATCCTTTCTGTTCTACACACAGAAGAAGTTCCTGTAGAACGTGCTTTTTGTGTGTTTTTATATGTCTGCTTGTGAAAATTGCAAAAATGATTTATTTTAAAAATACTCTAATTAAGTGTTGGCTGCATGAGCATAAAATGCTAAATATTTGTAATATTATTGCTTTGCAGCAGCATGGTGGGCACCTCTTGAGCACAGACAGCCATGTGTTAGGCATGCCCAGTGCTTAATTTGTGGGGAAAGAACGAAAACTGTGTTTACTGTGTTTCTTAGACGGGTGCCTCCCACTGGCACTCCAGGAGCAGCCCACTGGTGCCGCCAGCTGTACAGTGGGTCTCCTAAAGCGGAGTGATTCTGTTAAGGACTGAGGGTCTGGTGTTAATACCAAATACAGTGGGTGGCGCCGGTACAGCTGGCGTCTCAGCAATGAAGTACCTCCCAGACCATAAATTACCATAGGTTGTGGAGCTGGGATCTGTAACAGTATCCCTACTCTGGTTCTATCACTGAACTCTTTTTACTTTGGTGCAGTTTTTCACAATCTGTATAAATCCCCGTATCCAAATTTTTAAGTACGACCCAACTTATTCAATAAATACTCTTACACTAGGTCTTTGTTTGATTTGTTGTCTCTCTTATTGTTTTTTTTTAAAGATTCTGTATCATCATTTCACATAAATACTTAAACAAATGCCACATTTTTCAGTAATATAAATATGTAACACATTTCACTGTGACAATGTACACATAATTGAAACAGATTCACAATTGAGACGATAACTGACAATATATGGCGACATAACTCACACAAAAAACAGTCCATAAGCAAAGAGACATGTCTTTTTACGTTACACATATATCACATACATTTACAAGTGCTTTGTTCCTCTAAGTATTTACAAGTGCTTTGTTCCTCTAACAGATTGCACAAGTGCCTTATTGGGGTATCATGTGTGTTCTTGTTTATTGTTGGGACCGGATACCATTGTGTCCTCTAGCATTTTTGTATACTTGTATTATTTTAACCCCTTCACTGCTAGGCCTTTCCCCCCCTGTGCTAAGCCTTTTTTTGGCTATTTGGGGTAGATCATGCTTAGGCCCCTGTAACTTTTTGAACCACTTAAGATATCCATGCCGAATTTGCGTCCTTTTCTTTCAACATGATGGGGATTCTAAAGGTACCCAGGGTTTGTGGATTCCCCTGGAGGGGACCCAGAAATTAGCCAAAATACAGCTAAATTTTGTTTTTTTGGGGAAAAATGGGAAAAAAGTGCTGCAAATGAAAGCGTCTGTTTTTTTCCCTGCAAATGGTATCAACAAAGGGTCTGTGGGGCTGAAATCACCATTTTCACAGCTTTCAGGGACTGACAGACTTTTGTCAGAAAGCCAACATTTTTTACACTGTTTTGGCATTTTATTGGGACATAGCCTATTTTTGCTATTTTTTGTGCTTTCAACCTTCTTCCAGTTAATGGTAGAAATGGGTATGAAAGCAATAATGGATCCTGGAAAACTATACATTTTAGAAACGTAGACAAAATTCTGAATTCAGCAAGGGGTCATTTGTGTAAATCCTTCAAGGTTTCTTTATAGTAATTAATGGTTGAAAATAGGACAAATTGAAAATGCGTTGAAAATACAGCCATTTGTGCCAACGTTTTCACCTGTAAATTCTTCTAATTATGACAGATGTTTGAAAGCAATATACCGTTACATCCGCTGGACCTTTCTGGTTGTGGAGATGTATAGGACTTGTAGGTTCACCAAGAACCCGACGAACCCAGAGCCAATTACTGAGCAGCGTCTTGCAATGGTTTTTTATTATGTACTGGGTATATAGCTATTCATTTGGGAAAATATATACAGTGAAAAATCGGGATGAAAGACACCTATGTATTTCTGAAATTGGAACAAAATATAGAGTTTAGAAACAGTAGGTATTTGCACATTTCTGAAATTGTGAGTACCCATACTAGCATGAGAATTAAAGGACATTTTTCATAGTGACTTCTTTTTTACACATTGTCTTTCATTTGGAAGGCAGAAATGCATCGAAAGTCAATAGGTAATAACAGTTGCTCTACAATTCTGTGTTACCGTAAGTCTCCCGATAAAAATGGTACCGCACTTGTGTGGGTAGGCCTAGTGCCCGCGACAGGAAATGGCCCAAAACGCAACTTGGACATTGGTCATTTTTACAGTGAAAAAGGACATTTTTTTTGCAAAGTGCCTAGCTGTAGATTTTGAACTCTAGCTCTGCCGGCACCTAGGGAAACCTAGCAAACGTATACATTTTTTAAAACTAGACACCCAGGGGAATCCACGATGGGGTGACTTGTCTGGCTTTCACCAGGATCTGTTACCCAGAATCCCTTGCAAACCTCAAACTTTGTGAAAAAAAACACATTTTCCTCACATTTCTGTGGTGAAAAGTTCTGGAATCTGCGTGCATCCACAAAATTCCACCCACCCGCGTTCCCCAAAGTCTTCCGAGAAAAATGGTACCTCACTTGTGTGGGTAGGCCTAGTGCCCGCGGCAGGAAACGGCCCAAAACACAACGTGGACACACCACATTTTCACAGTGAAAACCACCCTTTTTTTGCAAAGTGCCTAGCTGTAGATTTTGAACTCGGGCTCTGCCGGCACCTAGGAAAACCTAGCAAACCTATACATTTTTGAAACCTAGACACCCAGGGGAATCCAGGATGGGGTGACTTGTCTGGCTTTCACCAGGTTCTGTTACCCAGAATCCCTTGCAAACCTCAAACTTTGTAAAAAAACAACACATTTTCCTCACATTTCTGTGGTGGAAAGTTCTAGAATCTGCGTGGATCCACAAAATTCCACCCACCCCACGTTCCCCAAAGTCTTCCGAGAAAAATGGTACCTCGCTTGTGTGGGTAGGCCTAGTGCCCGCGACAGGAAATGGCCCAAAACATAACGTGGACACACCACATTTTCACAGTGAAAACGGACCCTTTTTTTGCAAAGTGCCTAGCTGTAGATTTTGAACCCTAGCTCTGCCGGCACCTAGAGAAACCTAGCAAACCTATACATTTTTGAAAACTAGACACCTAGGGGAATCCAGGATGGGGTGACTTGACTGGCTCTCACCAGGTTTTGTTACCCAGAATCCCTTGCAAACCTCAAACTTTGTCTAAAAAACCACATTTTTCTCACATTTCTGTGGTGGAAAGTTCTGGAATCTGCGTGGATCCACAAAATTCCACCCACCCTGCATTCCCCAAAGTCTTCCGAGAAAAATGGTACCTTACTTGTGTGGGTAGGCCTAGTGGCCGCGACAGGAAACGGCCCAAAACGCAACGTGGACACACCACATTTTCACAGTGAAAACTGACCCTTTTTTTGCAAAGTGCCTAGCTGTAGATTTTGAACCCTAGCTCTGCCGGCACCTAGGGAAACCTAGCAAACCTATACATTTTTGAAAACTAGACACCCGGGGGAATCCAGGATTGGGTGACTTGACTGGCTCTCACCAGGTATTGTTACCCAGAATCCCTTGCAAACCTCAAACTTTGTCAAAAAAACACATTTTCCTCACATTTCTGTTGTGGAAAGTTCTAGAATCTGCGTGGATCCACATAATTTCCACCAACTCCGCGTTCCCCAAACTCTTCCGAGAAAAATGGTACCACACTTGTGTGGGTAGGCCTAGTGCCCGCAACAGGAAACGGCCCAAAACACAACGTGGACACACCACATTTTCACAGTGAAAACTGACCCTTTTTTTGTAAAGTGCCTAGCTGTAGATTTTGAACCCTAGCTCTGTCGGCACCCAGGGAAACCTAGCAAACCTATACATTTTTTAAAACTAGACACCTAGGGGAATCCAGAATGGGGTGACTTGACTGGCTCTCACCAGGTTCTGTTACCCAGAATCCCTTGCAAACCTCAAACTTTGTCTAAAAACCCACATTTTCCTCACATTTCTGTGGTGGAAAGTTCTGGAATCTGTGTGGATCCACAAAATTCCACCCACCCTGCATTCCCCAAAGTATTCCGAGAACAATGGTACCTCACTTGTGTGGGTAGGCCTAGTGGCCGTGACAGGAAACGGCCCAAAACGCAACGTGGACACACCACATTTTCACAGTGAAAACTGACCCTTTTTTTGCAAAGTGCCTAGCTGTAGATTGTGAACCCTAGCTCTGCCGGCACCTAGGGACCCCTAGCAAACCTATACATTTTTGAAAACTAGACACCCGGGGGAATCCAGGATGGGGTGACTTGACTGGCTCTCCCCCGGTTCTGTTACCCAAAATCCCTTGCAAACCTCAAACTTTGTGAAAAAAAACACATTTTCCTCACATTTCTGTGGTGGAAAGTTCTGGAATCTGCGTGGATCCACAAAATTCCACCCACCCTGCATTCCCCAAAGTCTTCCGAGAAAAATGGTACCTCACTTGTGTGGGTAGGCCTAGTGGCCGCAACAGGAAATGGCCCAAAACGCCACGTGGACACACCACATCTTCACAGTGAAAACTGACCCTTTTTTTGCAAAGTGCCTAGCTGTAGATTTTGAACCCTAGCTCTGCCGGCACCTAGGGAAACCTACCAAATCTATACATTTCTGAAAACTAGACACTTAGGGGAATCCAGGATGGGGTGAGTTGACCGGCTCTCACCAGGTTCTATTACCCAGAATTCCTTGCAAACCTCAAACTTTGACAAAAAAAACACATTTTCCTCACATTTCTGTGGTGGAAAGTTCTGGAATCTGTTTGGATCCACAAATTTCCATCCACCCTGCATTCCCCAAAGTCTTCCGAAAAAAATGGTACCTCACTTGTGTGGGTAGGCCTAGTGGCTGCGAGAGGAAACGGCCCAAAACACAACGTGGACACACTACATTTTCACAGTGAAAACTGACCCTTTTTTAGGTCTCGCCTACGCAGCGCGCATACGCTGCATAGGAGACCTTTAGCCGTCATGTAGCTCTTTTTCAAAGCACATACTCGTGCTTGTGGCGGCATACGCCTTGCGGGAGTGCGCAGCGGCTCGCCACAAGCACGAGTATGTGCTTCCAAAAAGAGCAGACTACGCGCGCACCACTCCCGGGCTCACCTCCTGCTCCCCCTCTCTCTCGACTCTCACGCGCGCTCCCAGGACAGTACTGACGCAAGCACGAGTGTGCTTCAAAACAGCTGCTCCGTGCGGCGGCGGCGGTTTGTTCTGTTTGTTTTTTCTGACCTCCAAAGCAGTCTCCTGTCAGGAGGAGGCAATGGCTTCCCTTGTCCTATCATGCAACCCTTTCTCTGTCACCCATCAGCCTCTTTTCTCTGGCTTCCCCATCTCGTTCGCTCCTCCGTTTCTTTCTCGAATTCATTCCTTCCTCCCCACTATTCATCCATCACCTTGTCTTCACTGCCCCTCTCTGGTTTCCTTCCTGCACCACTCGGCACTTTCTCTTTCCTTATCTCTCCCTCTTTCTCACTCACTCTTTCTTTCCTGCCCCCATGCGTCTTTCTCTTTCTCGGGATCTACTTCTTGATTTTCTTTAATCACCCTGCCCCCTTCCACCAGCCCCTTCCTACCCTCCCACTCCTTGACGCCCTCTCCCCCCCGCCCCCTCACCTCGCCTCCTTTTCCTCTCTCCCTCGCGCTCTCATTCCCTCGTTCGTTCCTTCTGCTCCGAGGCTCCGCCCCAAAATTACTATGCCGTTTTACTTTGTGTTTTTTTTGTTGGGTGGTCCAAATCTATTTAGTAGCAGAGGGCTTTACATGTGTCAAAGTTACATGAAAGATGCCGGAAAATGCCATACGTACTGAATATAGACTTTCATGAACTACGAAGTGTACATCGTGTACATAATATACAAAGAAGGTCAGAAGAGAGCGGAGGGCGCCAAAAATGACAGCGTTTGCGTCTCAAAAGTTTAATGTTGTAGAAAGAAGTGTTCCGTGGACAATGCAGGCCATTTTCCACTATTCCTTATTGAAAGGCCTCTAAAACAAGCTAATATAAATATTTTTACATTGCGAAAGGCTGCGCGGGGAAAGGTTTAATGTTACTTTTTTATTTAAAGGACGAACTGAGCATACATATTCCAGGGTCTGTTGCATAAGATGCAGACCACAACATTTACATAATGGCATTGCCATTGAAAAGGACAGAAATTAACTTGTACAAACATTAAAATAAACAAGCATTGGCATAGCCAATAGGTCTCGCTTTGGGACCTTATAAGTGTTTAGCCATGCAACAGTAGATGTTGTTGCACCAAGGATATTGTGCTGCATAACTAAATACTTAAAAGGTCCCAAAAGCGAGACCTATTGGCTATGCCAATGCTTGTTTGCAAAGTGCCTAGCTGTAGATTTTGAACCCTAGCTCTGCCGGCACCTAGGGAAACCTAGCAAACCTAAACGTTTTTGAAAACTAGACACCCGGGGGAATCCAGGATGGGATGACTTGACTGGCTCTCACCAGGTTCTGTTACCCAGAATCCCTTGCAAACCTCAAACTTTGTAAAAAAAAACAAATTTTCCTCACATTTATGTGGTGGAAAGTTCTGGAATCTGCGTGGATCCACAAAATTCCACCCACCCTGCGTTCCCCGAAGTCTTCCGAGAAAAATGGTACCTCACTTGTGTGTGTAGGCCTAGTGGCCGCGACAGGAAACGGCCCAAACGCAACGTGGACACACCACATTTTCACAGTGAAAACTGACCCTTTTTTTGCAAAGTGCCTAGCTGTAGATTTTGAACCCTAGCTTTGCCGGCACCTAGGGAAACCTAGCAAACCTATATATTTTTGAAAACTAGACACCCGGGGGAATTCAGGATGGGGTGACTTGACTGGCTCTCACCAGGTTCTGTTACCCAGAATCCCCTTGCAAACCTCAAACTTTGTGAAAAAACACATTTTCCTCACATTTCTGTGGTGGAAAGTTCTGGAATCTGCGTGGATCCACAAAATTCTACCGACCCTGCATTCCCCAAAGTCTTCCGAGAAAAATTGTACCTCACTTGTGTGGGTAGGCCTAGTGGCTGTGACAGGAAACGGCCAAAACGCAACGTGGACACACCACATTTTCACAGTGAAAACTGACCCTTTTTTTGCAAAGTGCCTAGCTGTAGATTTTGAACCTTAGCTCCGCCGGCACCTAGGGAAACCTAGAAAACCTATACATTTTTGAAACTTAGACACCCGGGGGAATCAAGGATGGGGTGACTTGACTGGCTCTGACCTAGTTCTGTTACCCAGAATCCCTTGCAAACCTAAAACTTTGTGAAAAAACACATTTTCCTCACATTTCTGTGGTGGAAAGTTCTGGAATCTGCGTGGATCCACAAAATTCCACCCACCCCGCGTTCCCCAAAGTCTTCTGAGAAAAATGGTACCTTACTTGTGTGGGTAGGCCTAGTGCCCGCAACAGGAAACTGCCCAAAACGCAACGTGGACACACCACATTTTCTCAGTGAAAACTGACCCTTTTTTTGCAAAGTGCCTAGCTGTAGATTTTGAACCCTAGCTCTGCCGGCACCTAGGAAAACCTAGCAAACCTATACATTTTTTAAAACTAGATACCCAGGGGAATCCAGGATGGGGTGACTTGTCTGGCTTTCACCAGGTTCTGTTACCCAGAATCCCTTGCAAACCTCAAACTTTGTAAAAAAAAAACACATTTCCCTCACATTTCTGTGGTGGAAAGTTCTAGAATCTGCGTGGATCCACAAATTTCCACCCACCCCCCGTTCCCCAAAGTTTTCCGAGACAAATGGTACCTCATTTGTGTGGGTAGGCCTAGTGGCCGCGACAGGAAACGGCCCAAACGCAACGTGGACACACCACATTTTCACAGTGAAAACTGACCCTTTTTTTGCAAAGTGCCTAGCTGTAGATTTTGAACCCTAGCTCTGCCGGCACCTAGGGAAACCTAGCAAACCTATACATTTTTCAAAACTAGACACCTAGGGGAATCCAGGATGGGGTGACTTGACTGGCTCTCACCAGGTTCTGTTACCCAGAATCCCTTGCAAACCTCAAACTTTGTAAAAAAAAAAAACATTTTCCTCACTTTTCTGTGGTGGAAAGTTCTGGAATCTGCGTGTATCCACAAAATTCCACCCACCCTGCATCCCCCGAAGTCTTCCGAGAAAAATGGTACCTCACTTGTGTGGGTTGGCCTAGTGGCCGTGACAGGAAACGGCCGAAAATGCAACGTGGACACACCACATTTTCAAAGTGAAAACTGACCCTTTTTTTGCAAAGTGCCTAGCTGTAGATTTTGAACCCTAGCTCTGCCGGCACCTAGGGAAACCTAGCAAACGAATAAATTTTAGAAAACTAGACACCCGGGCGAATCCAAGATGGGGTGACTTGACTGGCTCTCACCAGGTTCTGTTACCCAGAATCCTTTGCAAACCTCAAACTTTGTAAAAGAAAATATATTTTCCTCACTTTTCAGTGGTTGAAAGTTCTGGAATCTGCGTGGATCCACAAAATTCCACCCACCCTGCATTCCCCAAAGTCTTCCGAGAAAAATGGTTCCTCACTTGTGTGGGTAGGCCTAGTGGCAGGATACGGCCCAAAACGAAACGTCGACACACCACATTTTCACAGTGAAAACCGACCCTTTGAGGTTTGCAGGGGATTCTGGGTAGGAAACCGTTGGGGGGACCCACGCAAGCCATACCTCACTGGACTCCCTCAGGTGTCTAGTTTTCAGAAATGTGTGGGTTTGGTAGTTTCCCAAGATGGCCGCCGAGCCCGGGGCCAAAAACCCAGGGGACCCCCCTTGCAAAACCAGGTTGTTTTGTGATAGGTAATTTTGACGTCGCCTCAATAGGTTTTGGGCCCTTGCCTGTCGCGAGTACTTGACCCACCCACGCGAGTGAGGTACCATTTTTATCGAGAGACCTGGGGGGAATGCTGGGTGGTAGGAAAATTGTGGTTTTTCTGACACCAGAATAATATGACACAGTAATGCAAGGAAAATGCGTAACTATAGTCACATTTTGAGGTTTGCGTGGCATTGTGAGTAAAAAAACTTGTTGGAATCCATGAGAGGCACACCACCCAGCACTCCCCAATTTTTTTTTAACTTTATAGAAATATCTAAAGTTGGGAAATTTTCCCTAGAGACAGACTACACCTTAGCACCGAAAGACAGATGAGACAAATATGACTGCCTGCCCATCTGTTCCTCAAGTACTCACACATACTGGTTGGATTTGGCACGAGGGTGAGTGAAGGTTCAGAGCGAAAATTCTATTAACAAGAGATTTCACAAAAAGGAAATGCATTGTTAATATTTAAAAGGTTAAAAACCTGAACCAATGATTTACAGCTCGTGAGCTGTAAAGCCACAGCAAGGCATCAACCTCTTTACAGGCCATTCACACACCTTTCATACGTGACACACAAGACCGTTCACACCGCCAGCCGCGGGCCCAGCACATTACAACATTCACATCAACGGACAGCGCCATTCAAGGGCCCATCACTTTCATACGCCCACATGACTGACACAGCAATCACACCGGCTGGTGGTTGACATAGTGTCTGCAGTGGCGTTTGACTAGCAGAGTGTGTAATGACCAGCAGCAAGTCACTATTCACACACTGCCAGCCAAATGCCAGCCCACGCACACCGCGAGCCAAGCACCATCCCACCCACACTGCCAGCCAAACGCCAGCCCACACACACTGCCAGCCAAGCGCCAGCCCACACACACCGGCAGCCAAGCACCAGCCCACCCACACCGCCAGCCCACACATACCGCCAGCCAAGCGCCAGCCTACACACACTGCAAGCCATGCGCCAGCCCACGCACACCGCCAGCCAAGCGCTAGTCCACGCACACCGCCAGCGAAGCGCCAGTCCACGCACACCGCCAGCCAAGCGCCAGTCCACGCACACTGCCAGCCAAGCGCCAGCCCATGCACACCGCCAGCCAAGCGCCAGTCCACGCGCACTGCCAGCCAAGCACCAGTCCACGCACACCGCCAGCCAAGCGCCAGTCCACGCACACCGTCACAGGGGTGGGGAATTCCTATCTCCCGACGCCCGAGACATCTAGATTTCTTACAAGGGCAAGAGGTTTTAATTTCTAACTTGCCCAAAGGACAAGTAGACAGTCTTACGGTAATCCGATACACAGCTGTTCAACCCTTTTGGTCACAGCCAGTTAATAAGGAGCTCTGAGCAGTTTATTGGGAGTGAAAAGGGTCAATGCAAAAGCTGGGGCTTACACTTTAATTTCCCCAAAGCAGAACAACATCATGATGGAGCCGAGCTCAAAGTTGCAGCTACATATAAAACATCCACAGCACTGTCAGGTAAGAGTCTTTTGCTTTCTCCCCGAGGCTCGTGTGTGGCTTCCAGGCCCTCCTCTGGTCCTTTCATTTTCTTCGAGCACGGAGCACGAGACGCAGCTCCAGAACACTCACATCACTGGAATGTAAGAGGCTGCCTTAAGGGCCTCTTGGCTCCTGCTCTGACTTTAACCTTGTGACCCCCTGCCTTTTATTCTGTGCTTCACCCTTGAGCCTCAAATCGGCCCCAAGATCCCTCCTCACCCTCGCCTCCGGGGGCCTACAGTAAAGCCCATGCTTTCCTTGCTCATGCAGCCCCTGCACAACCCTCCTTTGCACTTTGCTTTGCCTGTACACCGTATGTTTCACCCGGTGCCTGTACTTGCTAATCCCACCCCCTCTGCTGCCCCCTCTGACTGCCCTGACCCGATCCCCTTGGCCTCTCATATCTTATCTCATCCAGGGCTTACATTAAAGTTCATTAGTTTCCCCATGGGGAATTCATGCAATCCTCAGGCGCACCCTCATTTCTCTCCTTGCACTGGACCTCTCGTCTCACTTTGTGCATGCACCAGGGGCATCTGAACACGCCGCTGTAGCAGCTACAGCAGCTGTGGAGTTCTTAATGGGCCTCTTCTTTCTGCAGGTCCAGGCAAAGGTTCATAATTGACATGAAAGGGTGGCTGGATATATACATGGATGAATGAGTGAAAGGATGGATGTAAGGATGGATGAGTGAAAGAATGGATGGATGGATGAGTGAATGGGTGGATGAGTGCAAGGGTGAATGAATTGATGGATGGGGTGAAAGTGGATGGATGAGTGAAAGGATGGATGGTTGAATAAAAGGGTGGATTGATGGATGAGAGAGTGGATGAATGGCTGATGGAGTGGGTGGATGAATGGCTGATGGAGTGGGTGGATGGATGGATGGCTGGGTGGATGGATGGATGGATGGCTGGGTGGATGGATGGATGGATGGCTGGGTGGATGGCTGGGTAGATGGATGGGTGGATGGGTGGCTGGGTGGAAGGATGGATGGCTGGGTGGAAGGATGGATGGCTGGGTGGAAGGATGGATGGCTGGGTGGAAGGATGGATGGCTGGGTGGAAGGATGGATGGATGGATGGCTGGGTGGAAGGATGGATGGCTGGGTGGAAGGATGGATGGCTGGGTGGAAGGATGGATGGCTGGGTGGAAGGAAGGATGGATGGCTGGGTGGAAGGATGGATGGCTGGGTGGAAGAATGGGTGAAAGGATGTGGAAGGATGGATGGCTGGGTGGAAGGCTGGGTGGATGGATGGCTGGGTGGATGGATGGCTGGGTGGATGGATGGATTGATTGATGGGTGGATGGATGGATGGGTGGAAGGATGGATGGGTGGATGGCTGGGTGGAAGGATGGATGGATGGATGGGTGGAAGGATGGATGGATGGCTGGGTGGAAGGATGGATGGCTGGGTGGAAGGATGGATGGCTGGGTGGAAGGATGGATGGCTGGGTGGAAGGATGGATGGATGGGTGGCTGGGTGGGTGGATGGATGGCTGGGTGGAAGGATGGCTGGGTGGATGGATGGATGGGTGGATGGATGGATGGGTGGATGGATGGGTGGATGGATGGATGGAAGGAAGGATGGAAGGAAGGATGGAAGGATGGATGGATGGATGGATGGATGGAAGGATGGATGGATGGAAGGATGGATGGAAGGATGGATGGAAGGATGGATGGATGGGTGGAAGGATGGATGGATGGCTGGGTGGAAGGATGGATGGATGGCTGGGTGGAAGGATGGATGGCTGGCTGGGTGGAGGAAGGATGGATGGCTGGGTGGAAGGATGGATGGCTGGGTGGAAGGATGGCTGGGTGGATGGATGGGTGGATGGATGGATGGATGGGTGGATGGATGGCTGGGTGGATGGCTGGGTGGATGGGTGGATGGATGGGTGGATGGATGGATGGGTGGGTGGATGGGTGGGTGGGTGGATGGATGGATGGGTGGGTGGATGGGTAGATGGGTGGATGGGTGGGTGGATGGGTGGATGGATGGATGGGTGGATGGATGGGTGGATGGGTGGATGGATGGGTGGGTGGATGGATGGATGGGTGGATGGGTGGGTGGGTGGGTGGGTGGGTGGGTGGAAGGATGGAAGGATGGAAGGGTGGAAGGATGGATGGGTGGAAGGATGGATGGGTGGAAGGATGGATGGGTGGAAGGATGGATGGGTGGAAGGATGGATGGGTGGAAGGATGGATGGGTGGATAGATTGATGGGTGGATAGTTGAGTGAAACGGTGGATGGAGGGATGAGTGAAAGGGTGGATGGATATGAGTGGAAAGGAGGATGGAGGGGTGAAAGATGGAAGAGCAAAAGGATGGCTAGATGGAGGGATGAGTGAAAGAGTGGATGGATATGAGTGAAAGGGTGGATGGAGGGGGTGAAAGTGGATGGATGGATGAGTGGAAGGAAGGAGGGATGGATGAGTTTGAATGATAGATTTGGAGCTGGAAGGATAGGTTTGGCCCCAAGGGCGTTGTGAACCACTCGCTTTAGCAGGTACAGCGGGGGTGGAGCTCTTGATGAGCCTCTTCTGTCTGCAGCTAAGCAGACAAAGGCCCATAATTAACGTGTAAGGGTGAGTGAGTGAAAGGATGGATGTGTGGGTGAAAGAGTGGATAGATATGAGTGTTAGTGTGGCTTGCTAGATGGATGAATGAGTGAAAGGATGGATGAGTGACAGGGATGGTGGATGGACGATGGATGTGTTGAAGGAAAGGGTGAAAAGATAGATGGGTTGCAGGGTGGATGGATCAGTAAGCGAAAGGATGGATGAGTGAAAGGGTAAATTGATGGATGAGCAGAAGGATGGAAGAGTGAAAGGGTAAATTGATGGATGAGCGGAAGAATGGGTGAGCGAAAGGATGGACAGATGGCTGAGATGGATGGATGGGTATGTTTGGGGATGGATGGGTAGATTTGGATATGGATGGGCGGATGGATGGATTGACAAACAGAATGGTGAAAGGCTGATGAAAGAATGAATGGAAGCCAATGTAAAGCTGAAATGCTAGAGATCAGTGGGTGAATGAAAGGATGAATGGGTAGATCTGCAGAAAAGAGGCAAAATAAGGAAATCACTAGTATTCAAATCCTTCTATACTATGAGCCTGACATAACCAGAGAGGCTATTATTCGAGCTCTTCTATAATGAGTGCTGCCATTATTTGACGGTGCACTACATGATGGCACCAAAGGGACAAGTGGATTTTGTACAGGACAAGTAGATTTATGAAGCTACCTGTCCCATGGACAAGTAGATATTTTAATAAATTCCACACCCCTGCGTCATTAATTTTTTTTTAACAAGAAAGAAAACACAAACCAATTGCAACTAGATAGAAAACTATAACTACAAAAATAACAGCAGTAACTAAAGACATCATTCTAATGCCAACCGTGAAACTGAACAACAACTATATAAAACCATACAGACCAGGCAGTACACTATTAGACTCACGGTTGCTCCCAAAAACACTTTTGAGTGTGATACAATCTGAAACATGTGGGCACACACAGCCCAGGATTAGAAGGACAATCGGCACAGTGCATACGACTCTCCTTCCGCATACCTCTTCGCAAGCAGACTCTACATCTCTTACAGGGATTGTTTTTTTGGGGCGTGGGAGGAATTAAATCAGGAAAGTGGCAATCTTTCAATCTACCCACATCCTCCACCACTCCAACCCTAGGAACACTTGCCTGTTCCACTACAACAAGGCTGCCTATCACAGACTCCTGAAACTGAACAAAAGTCATCTTTGACGCAGGAGAATACTTCTTGAACACAACAAAAGCATTAAAAGTTGCTAAATTGAAGAGATGGATGGCGAACTTCTTATACCAAATGTAAGCCTTACGAACAGCAGTGTAAGGTTCCAACCTCTGATCTACTCTATCGACACCACCCATGTGCTTATTGAGGTCTACAATGCACACAGGTTTGCGCACTTCAGCAACCTGACCCCAAACAGTCACAGGTGAAGTACTCTCATCACGGATGGTAGTCAGCATGTACACATCCCTCCTGTCCACAAATTTCACAGCTAGCAGTTCCTCACTACGCAAGGCACTGCACTCTCCACTCTGAAGCTTTTTTGCAAACAAGCTCTTTTGGGTAACCTTTACGGTTAGAGCGGATTGTGCCACAAGCAAAAGTGTCCACTTTGAACAATTCCTTAAACAATTGCACAGCAGTGTAGAAGTTATCAAGGTACAAATGATGACCTCTGTTAAACAGTCCTCTAGCAAGATCGCACACAATTTTCTCTGAAACTCCAAAAGTGGACGGACAACCAGGGGGGTCAATAGTGGAATCCCTACCAGTGTACACCCGGAAATTATAGACATATCCTGTCCTACTCTCAGACAACATATACATCTTAATTCCATAACGTACCCTCTTGCTAGGAATGTACTGCCTAAAAACCAAACGGCCCTCGAACCGGACCAAAGACTCATCAACAGCTATTTCTTTCCCTGGAGTATAGATCTCTGAAAATCGATCTACAAAGTGATCAAGAACAGGCCGAATCTTAAAAAGACGGTCTCAGTCAGGGTGATCTTGTGGCAAGGCCAAAGCATTATCAACAAAATGCAGCATCCGAAGCAAAAGTAAATACCAATCACGACTCATAATTTCAGGAAATATGGCTGTTGCCATCAAGGGACTGGTAGACCAATACGAAGCCAGGGACGGCTTCCTTATCAAGCCCATCAAAAAGTCAAACCCAAAAACGTCTTCATCTCATCCAGATTTGTGATAAACCACCGGGTAGCTCTAGAGCGGGGCCTAAGTCTGGCACTGTTGTCCCTCAAAAACTGTTCAGCATACAAATTAGTCTGCTGAACAATCTCAGCCAAAAATACATCATCCATAAACAACTGAAAAAACTGTATAGGCAAAAAAAAATCACAATCCACTCTACACCCTGCATCCCCACTAAAGGCAGGCAACACCGGCTGCACCATGTTTGGATCAACCCAGAGTCCAGCACTTCCAGTAGGAAGCCTTGCAGCCTCAGGCTGCAATACCGATGTCTCTTGCTGCACCATCGGCACATCAGTGTCCTCCTCTAAAACAGGCACTTCATCCGCACTGAGACTAGCTTCATCCGCACTGAGAGTAGCTTCATCATCAGATGGCTCCTTGTGGACAGAAAACTCACTGCCAGAATCATGCACTCCCTCCTCTCCCTCAGAAGATGACACCACTTACAAAAAATTCATTCATGCATGACATTAATACTCATTTGGAGTAAACAAAAACGTTTTTCTTACCAAAAAAATGCAACTACGCAAAACTGCAGATCAACCACTACCGAAACCGCAAACAAGAATCAAAAGCTTTGCACTAAAATAAAAAGGAGAAATAAAACATTACAATCACATATGCAAATAATGCACTAGTCCACACACTATCCACCAGCCAAGCAAAGGTGGTAGGTGGGCCTAAAAGCATAAGGCCGATCTGCCCCCACGGGGAGCAGAAACAGCCAAAACATTCCCCCTCATAAAGGGAGAGCGACCCTTGCCCAAGGGGTCACTCCCCAACACCAACATTTAAAAAGCCCTGGTGTCTAGTGGCTTCTGCCCCCCTAGGGGACAGATGGGCCTGAAAACATATGGCTGATCTGCCCCCAAAGGGGGCAGAAACGGCCAAAATAAATACCCCATAAAGGGGAGCGACCCTTGCCCAAGGGGCCGCTCCCTACAACACTAAAACAATCTGGTGGCCTAGTGAGCATACAATACAATTAATTGTTTATTTGGGCCGATCTGCCCTCCCAGGGGGGCAGAAATGGCCCAAATAAATGCTCCCCAAAGGGGCGCAACCCTTGCCTAAGGGGCCGCTCCCCAATAACATATTGCTCCCCCAAGGGGAGCGACCCTTGCCCAAAGGGCCGCTCCCCAGCAACACTAAAACCCATCCCTGGTGTCTAATGGCTTCTGCCCCCTTTGAGGCAGATGGGCCTAGAATAACAAGGCTGATATGCCCCCAAGGGGGGCAGAAACGGCCAAAATAAATGGTCCCCAAAGGGGAGTGACCCTTGCCCAAGGGGCCGCTCCCCAACAACACAAACAATTCCTGGCGCCTAATGGCTTCTGCCCCCCTTGGGGGCAGATGGGCCTAGAATAACAAGGCCAATCTGCCCCCAATGGGGGCGGAAACGGCCAAAATAAATGATCTCCCAAAGGGGAGCGGCCCCTTAGGCAGGGGCCGCTCCCCAAAAATATATTTAAAAAAAAAATAATCCTGGTGGCCTAGTGGGCTCACAGTGACTTTTTTTTATTTATTATAAATACTATCTGCCCCCCGCAAGGGGGGAAGACCCATCCAAAAGAATTGCTCCCCCAAGGGGAGCGACCCTTGCCCAAGGGGCCGCTCCCCGACACAAAGGCCCTTTAAAAAAAAAAATCCCTGGTGGCCTAGTGGGTTCCACAGTGACTTTTTAAAATGTATTATAGTTACGATCTGCCCCTCCCCAAGGGGGCAGGCAGACCCATCCACAAAAATTGCTCCCCCAAGGGAAGCGACCCTTGCCCAAGGGGCCGCTCCCCGACACAAAGGCCTTTAAAAAAAAAAAAGAAAACCCAAACATTCCTGCTGCACGATCGCGCCCCATGCGCGATCGTGCAGCAGGAATGCTTAAAAAGACATCGGAGGAAAGGAAAACACTTTCCTTTCCTCCGATGCCTTTTTAAAATCCCCCCCACCCCCACCCTCCCCGAGGAGAAACTCACCTCTAATCCGCCGGACGCACTGGAAGCAAATGGCTTCCAGCGCGTTTGGTATCATGTAATGACATCAGCGCGTGAGACGCACTGACGTCATTACATGATGTGGTGGGGGGGGAAGCGGAAGGGCTTCCCCTGTCGTCCCCGGTGGGGGCAGCTTTAAGGGAGGCCCACGGGGGGAGCGCCAGCTCTTCCCCCGTGGGTGGGTACTAAGACGGCCGGGGGCTGTCCGACGCACACGCCCACCGTGACGTCAGACGGCTCCTGACCGTCCGAAGCATGAAAAGGGTTAAGGTCCTAGTAAGGTCAGAGTTATTAGTAGATACGTTGTTGTAACACCCTTAATCACGCTTTCTACCAGGTGCCTCGTGTGAACTTGTTAATTGTTCGTTTGGACTCTTGACCTTTATATGGAATATGCCGACGCGTTTCAACCTTCAGTGGTGGACCTTAGCGATATTTTTGTGGAAGGTCTTCTTCAGGGCCATGTAATCTTTTTTTTGGACACTGTGGATATATTAAAGGACATGTCAAACATTCTGGGGTGTCACGTGAGGATTACAGTGTAGTGATATTTTTACCGTGATACTGTTGCTCACATACCGTGTTTTCTGGAAATATGAAACATTTTCTTAGGGTCTATTCTAGACGGATATGGTGTCGATATATCGACGACGTGTTCATGCTGTGAAGAGGACCCCCTGAAACACTACATGAATTCCACGAGTGGCTGAACAACCGAAACCAAGACATTCAGTTTTCAATAAATAAAAGTAAGGAAGAAATCAACTTCCTAGATGTTTTAGAGAAACACGATGAAGGGGTAATATACACCACCCTATACACCAAACAAACTGATAGGAACACGTTCCTCCACTTCTCAAGCTTTCACCAAAGGAACCTACGTGAGAATTTACCGTACAGCCAGTTCTTAAGAATCAGACGTAACTGTACAAAGAAGGGGGACTACTTCATTAACGCAAACATCCTGATGGCGAAACTGTTGGAAAGAAACTACCCAAGGAAACTGCTCAAAAGATCCCTCAAAAGGGCATGGTACACCCCGAGGGTAGCGTTACTGGTCCCCAAAAGTCGGGAAAAAGAAACACTGTTGGTCTGAGTAACCACATTTTCAGGCATTACCAACGAGGTCAAGAAAATAGTCAGAAGAAATTGGCACACAGTAAAAGGTTTAGAGGAACTGAGAGGAATACCAATCTTCGCGCTCAAAAGGAACAAGAACATTAAAGATAAATTGGTGCGCGCAAATACTCAAGTGAAGAAACCGAAGATCTCTATCCAGAGTATGCAGGCCCTTCCCCCCATTAAAGGTCACCATCTATGTGGAAACTGCACTTCGTGTGCGAGTACCATTGAAGGCGAAAGATTTGAATATAGAGGAAAAATCATCACACATGAGGAATTCACCAACTGCAATACCTCTAACGTAGTTTACTGCGTAGTATGCCCCTGCAAACTTGCATATGTTGGCAAGACAACCCAGGCTGTGAAAAAGAGGATCACCCAACATAGATCCAGAATTAAATGTAAAATCCAGAACACACCAATGGTCCAACACTGTGAAGAAAAAGGACATGGGCCACAAGATATAAGGTGGACAGTCCTTAAACACATAAAAGGAAGATGCTTGGACTCCCTTGTATCCCGGTTTGAAGCAAAAACTATCTTACGACTGGGTACAACCGACAATGGACTTAATGAGATGAGCGAAATAATGCACTGCGCATGAGCAGACATCGCCCGAACTCGCGAGTGCACCTTATAAGGTACCCACCAGGACAATATGCCTGAACCAGACATGCCAGTCAATCCCAAATGATAGGAAACATCGTGCTATTCCTCAAATAACCACCAATACACAATGTACTACCCATACATGAGATGCATCCACAATGAGCGAAGCGTATACGAGTTGCAACGCCATAGGAACCAAGAAAGTCATATCACCCCTTGCCCTGACCTTAACCACGCAAGAGCGAACTGCCACCCAAAACGAGCACGAAAAATAATGCCACTTGCTAACATCGCCAAAGGTTACCATCAAAACGTCCGTAAGCCACACATGCCGTGATCAACATGCATGAGAGAACGCAGTGACACTAGCGTAGATCAGTAATAGCGCTTCCAAAGTATGACTCTTTCTGTACAGGCTGAGGCGAAGTCCCACGTAAACCTGAATGCATCCATGGTAACCTGACCAACAGGAAGTCAGGCACTGAACAGGCAACAGTCGGCACCAAACTCCACCCGGAAGTGGTCCGCACGACAGCCAATAAGGAACCACGCCCCTGTCTCCACGCGCAAAACCAGGAAGTGAGCAGAGCTCGCAAGAAACAGACGAGCAGCAAGCCCGAGAAAAGAAGGAGTGAGAAGGGCTGCAACCCTGATGATACAGCGGATCCATTCCAAGTAAGGAACAAATAGAGGAGACAAGTGTTAAGGGGCACGGGGCACTCACATGCAAGTAAGCAACACAGGAATACCCTCACCAAACGGCAAGGGTTACACTTGTATACCACCGGGCGTTGTTTCCAATATCCAAGGAAGCAACACATAAATGCGCTCACCACAGGCAAGGATGAGATTTTTCCACCACCTGCCACTACGTTTGCAAGACCCATTCACAGTATGCTTAACCACAGCTACTTGAAATAAGACGCCAACATGGCCCATAAGGTCCCGTGACAATGGGCACTTAAACCACTGATGTTTCGTTATTTTAAATTTCCGCATGCACACCTTAAACATCCTAATGTAAGAGCTCACACGCATAGCTCGCCCGTGGGAATGATTGTAATGGGGCCAGAGCATTTATAGCAGCCCATAGAATAAACACAAAACACCACCACCACCGCAACAGATAAGCCTGGCGGTATCTACATGACGACTAAGATGCATCCTAGGGCCTGGCATGCAGAGTAACACAACCCAAATTGCGATTAGCACTCATAGACAATTTAAGAGCACAGAGCACCTCGTACAACACATTACGCATGTACAAAGGATTGCAACTAAAATACAAGCAGAAGCACAACTCACAGAGTCCTAGCTGGACAAGATGCAGGTATCAGTCACAGCAGGCACAACACCAAGTTGTCTAAAGATGTCAATACAATACCAAAGTTCTCCTTCCCTCCATATATCCACAGGACAAAGAAAGCGAGGCGCGTAGCCCACTGAGTAGATCATGGAAGACTGCCTTCCATGCAGGGTCTACAATAGACCCTAAGAAAATTTTCCATATTTCCAGAAAACACGGTATGTGAGCAACAGTATCACGGTAAAAATATCACTACACTGTAATCCTCACGTGACACCCCAGAATGTTTGACATGTCCTTTAATATATCCACAGTGTCCAAAAAAAAGATTACATGGCCCTGAAGAAGACCTTCCACAAAAATATCGCTAAGGTCCACCACTGAAGGTTGAAACGCGTCGGCAAATTCCATATAAAGGTCAAGAGTCCAAACGAACAATTAACAAGTTCACACGAGGCACCTGGTAGAAAGCGTGATTAAGGGTGTTACAACAACGTACCTACTAATAACTCTGACCTTACTAGGACCTTAAAATAATACAAGTATACAAAAAAGCGAGAGGACACAATGGTATCCGGTCCAACAATAAACAAGAATAGGACACATGATACCCCAATAAGGCACTTGTGCAATCTGTTAGAGGAACAAAGCACTTGTAAATATATGTTATATATGTGTAACGTAAAAAGACATGTCTCTTTGCTTATGGACTGTTTTTGTGTGAGTTATGTCGCCATATATTATCAGTTATCGTCTCAATTGTGAATCTGTTTCAATTATGTGTACATTGTCACAGTGAAATGTGTTACATATTTATATTACTGAAACATTTGGCATTTGTTTACATATTTATGTGAAATGATGATACAGAATCTTTAAAAAAAACAATAAGAGAGACAACAAATCAAACAAAGACCTAGTGTAAGAGTATTTATTGAATAAGTTGGGTCGTACTTAAAAATGTGGATACGGGGATTTATACAGATTGTGAAAAACTGCGCCAAAGTAAAAAGAGTTCAGTGATAGAACCCTGAGTAGGGATACTGTTACAGATCCCAGCTCCACAACCTATGGTAATTTATGGTCTGGGAGGTACTTCATTGCAGAGACGCCAGCTGTACCGGCGCCACCCACTGTATTTGGTATTAACACCAGACCCGCCTGCAAGTAAGCATTGTTGGTGAACTTTTATAGTGGTAGTGCATGACTACCTACCTCAAACAGGATCATGTGAGCAAGTGAAAATACTCTAGAGGAAGGTTCTCCTCCTTAAAAAAAAATTAATGACAAATTGAATGCACAATTTTCACATGCATACACTAAAAATTCACAAGATCTGTAGGTTCACTCATGAAATGTTCCAATACATTTGTGGTGTGCCAGCCAAGCCTAACTCTCCACAAAAGTTATTGGGGTTCAGCAAAATTTACTTAAATAATGCGTGATCTCACATAGGCTGTAAACAATTATTATGACATTTCACACGGCCTATAATTTATCAAACTATATAATACCATGTTTCTTCACTTCATTTCTGTTATTCCCCTTGGTAAGGCAGGGTGGTCAGAAGTTATACAAATCTCATAATCACATGCCATGTACACCAATGATACATGCTAAGGTCCCTGACAACAGTAATGGGTGATGTACACTCCTGCCCACCGGGTACTACCTTACCAAGCTCATAGTTCGGGAACACTGTGAGGGCTCTCATGGGAAGATGTTGCCTCCATTTTGGACACAGGAGAGATATAGGGTGCATTGCTTAGTCATTCTTGACATTTAGACCACCACACAACAACACCTTGTGTGCCCCGATCTGCAAGCTCCATTATGTCTTTTAGTTTCTGTATCTCAATGTGCAATTGACAAAGATTAAAAAGGTAATTTATGTAATACGTTAATGTTTAATGTTTAATGGATAGTGAATTCAATAGCTTCATTAGATTTAGGCTATGATGTAGAGTCCATGTGGTTACTAGTACATAGTTTGAGTTTGTGGTCACAGATTTGAATTCCAAAGAAAAGGGATCTTCCTTGGTGCATAAACCGATGACCACTCACATGTAAGTACAAATACAGAGCTTTGCTAAGTAACATATATATGTTTGTTAAAAACAAAATATTCAGAAGGAATTACACAGGTTGTCCTCTGGGTCACTGGAAGTCCTAGAGACTACCATTCAAAAGTTCTAGTGTAGGCGCAGCAACTCTCATTTCTCTGCTTGTGCTGAAACAGACCGTTTGGTCTTTGTCTGTAGCTTATAGGTTTGATATGAGGAGTACCCTGGCTTTTCTCACTGCTTTTGTTAATCCAACAGCAGAACATTGGCATTTATTCTAGAGAAATAGCAATTGCTGTTATTTAAGAAATGCTGGATGGCCCAGGTTGGTTCTTTCGGACCTAAACTTGTCTGCTTCTTTGAAAAATACTTTTCAGCCTATGATTTATAATTTTGTATTCTTATGTTTTTTGCAGAATTAACGAAATACAGCTTCTCTGAAGATTTGAATTCAGGTCTGCTCCACAAATCTTAAAAGACTGGTGAATGAACGCTCAGTGACCGTCACAGCTTCTCCAGTAACAAAATCAAGCAGTTTTCAGCCTAGAACTTTCTGTTGATGGCAATGCCACACAATTTGACAATAGAAAATTCTCATCTATCCAAAAAGGAGCTTCTGTGTTTCAATGGCTCCTCTCATGGCAATGGGTTTGAATCGGACTCGCCGAGCTTAAACGAAGCGTACAGCATGTCATTGTGCAATGGGAGCTTACATTCCAGCTCTTGCAGCCCTTCAGACTCCTACAGTAAACCCCTCTGTAATGGAGCACCCACAAAGAAGGCACAGTATGACAGTGATGAACCATGTGGAATTAAATTTGTCCCATCTGAGAAGGAGTACTTGTGTGGATGGGGCGCCTTTACACCTAGTTTCTTACAGTATTTTAATACACCAAAAGGAGTGCTATTTTTCCTCTGTGTTGCTTCCTTTCTGCAGGGTATGATCGTCAACGGCTTTATCAACACTGTCATCACCTCCATAGAACGGCGATTTGACCTTCGCAGCTATCACAGTGGGCTGATCGCCAGTTCCTACGACATTGCTGCATGTGTTTGCTTGATTTTCGTCAGCTACTTTGGGGGCAACGGACACAAACCTCAGTGGTTAGGTTGGGGGGCACTGATCATGGGAATTGGCTCTGTGGTGTTTGCACTACCCCATTTTATGACTAGCCAATACGAGGTGCACTTCTCCGAACAGACAGGCATGTGCCATTCCAACCAGACTTTGCAGTGTACGGAGAGTGCGTCCAGTCTATCTAACTACAGGTTTCTCTTCATGTTTGGACAGTTCCTTCATGGTGTTGGGGCTACACCACTCTACACACTCGGAGTGACATATTTAGATGAAAATGTGAAGTCCAACTATTCTCCGGTTTACATTGGTAAGACACATGGCCCTTGTAGGAGGGAAACATGTTGGATTTAGTAACTGTGATGTTCATTAAATAGAAAGCCAGTGATTGCACGCCAGCTGACCAACGCCGCAGGATACTTTCATTTTGTAGTTGTTGTGGCATTATAGACAGCAGCGGCTCCTCCGTTATGGCGAAGGAGCTTCGCCCCACTGCCTCAGCCAGCAGATGAAAATATGTAAAATAAATGATAATAAAGCAGTTTTATTATCATTTTATTTTACATGATGGAGTCGGAGCCGAGTCTTGTGGGTGGGGCCATGCTCTGACAGCAGCAGGAGGAGTGGTGGGCACAGGGCACTGCAAGTGCGCATGACGGTTTGCCTGGCTGCCTTAGGACGGCCAAACCGTCATGTATGCTTAGATTTCTTCAGGCTAGAGCATGGAGAACAGCAGGCACAGGCTCCCAGTCCCTCTGGGAGCGTAAAACCAGCCTGCTCCGCTCAATCCCAGCACTACTCTCATGCTGGGTAATAGTATTACCAGCATGAGAGCAGCGTCTGGATTGGTGCAGGAGAGTGCTGGAGCCTGTGATCAGGAGCAGAAGAGCACCGAGGCAGCAGATAAGTTTTCATTTTAATGTATTTTTTTATTGTTGCCCATGCTGCCCCACCACTTTTCCCTGCTGGCAGCCACCACTGATTATTGATGAGGTCAAAACAACATGGATGTGTTGCATGTTTGAACATTTTGATTATAAATGGTCACCTTTATATAATATACAATTTGAGACATAGTTGATTATTTTTGTACTGGTACTGGTTTTGGCTATGTGAGGTAGTTCATTCAGAGAATCGGTGTGACAACTAAGTATGATTCAAGTACTTAACATCCTCCTTTAGAATGCAAAGAAAGTTTCTGACACCGTAGAATAGCACATGACATTTGTGGAATATTGGACGTCATCTAAAGTCTTCAGTCGACTAAAAGCAGATCTGGTTTCCAGTGGTTGTGGACATAATGAGGACCAGGTATACATTGTAGCCTTCATTTGTGTACCTTCTAAAAGTGGAAATGCAAACATTTGTAGTTTTACAGTGAAGTACACAAGTAGGTACATTACAAGAGGGCGGATGAGCAGTTCAGTTACAGTTCGCTGTTTTGTCCACCATGGCATGTCAGGTGTCAATAAACTATAATCTCATACGAATTTATAATTATTTTTTTATAATGTTTAACACTTGTTATTTTTGATAGAGCTTAAGGGGTTAAAATGCTTCAAGGGCTGTGCCAAAAAACCTCTGATGCAGGGACACGGGAGATCGTTGATCTCTAAACGATTACTGTACTTAAATACAAATATGTACAAACATGAGATCAGTTAGAAGAATCAAATTAGTCCTGCAGCTGTATCACGGTGAATATATGTGTGCGCAGGGCTGTAGGTATGTGACTTGTCTATCTCTGCAGCATATCTATGCATATAAAATCTCTATAAAAGATCAGATCCCTTCCAAATAAATGATTCCAGATGTCCTGAGATCGACCAGAGGCAGAAAGCAGTGTCGTTCAGGGGAGGTACTCTTCGAAAGCCCTACCCCTACCTGCAGTCGCTCACAAGTACATTCGATTTCTCAAAAAGTCTTAATACTATTCACTTTGTCACTTTCTAGGCATTTTCTGTTGCGTGCTTTTGTGCAGTCTTGAAAGTTGGCCCCCGCTATCAGACGGAAAGCTTGTACACCAGAGCTATAAAAATACTGCTATAGTTACACGCATTAGGGGCTGTGACATTCAGGCCTCTTTATCATTTGTCAAGTATCCCAGCTCAAAGGAACCGCGGATGGTGCAAATAGCATTCTGGCGCCCTGTAGAAAACTCAGGTACAGCCACCAAATTGGGAGCGGAGGAAGTGGGTCGTTATCCACAGAGGCGACTTGTTTATTTCGCGATAATTATACAAGTCATATGTCACCGAGGGGGCTAAAATTGTTGTGTCATGGAGGCTGTTACTGCTTATCTTTGATGATAACGATGTCAAGTGGTCAGTGAGCCACGCTCGTGTCTCATTTTGTCCATCAGAGCTTCCTGCAGATCTTACCAAGTTGGATATCAACTTCCAGCCCTCGGGGTTTGCATATTTCACATAAGCATCACCTAGATTATATCACTGACAGATAAACTTTTCGAATCCTCTGGTTGCTGCTCAGTAGATTTATGGAACAGAAAATTAGGTCTACCCTGTGTCATTTGGGATTTCCATTTTCCTAGATGTAGAAAAGGCTTTACCACCACGTGAAAGGAGTCCGCGCTGCTGCAAGAAATCTGTGGAATCGTTGTCTTCCTTACACTATCTGGTAACCTGGCTTTAGGAAAACTTCAAAAATTAGTAGAAAGACGAACCATGCATGTCTGCACTAATGCATTGGCAAACAATGAACACAAACGCAATATTTTTTCACAAATGCTCATTTTCTATTGAAACATACTAGTTCACAAGGGTAAAAGTTAGATATTGGAATGGAGCTTGTTGCAGCGAAAAAGTGATAGAGAGGTACTGGACCACATTCCATACAGCGAGCAATGGCTTCCAGAAATTAGCAAGAGACAATGCAGAGCATATCACTGAGAGATGAGTCCAGGAAGGCACTACCTTTGCCAGTGAGTGACAATTGCAGAAAGACAGCTCACACCAGTGAGAGATGAGTTCACTTGGGCAACTCATGACAATGATAGAAGAGTACAGAAAGACTGCCTTTATCGGTCACTGCTGAATACATGGAGGCAAATCAAACCAGTGAAAGATGATTGCCGGAAGGCATGTCATCACAGTGAGGGATTAGTGCTGGACGACAGCTCAAATCAGAGAGAGATTAGTACAGGACGTCAAGTGATGTTAGGGAGAGAGGAAGGCAGCTCATAAAAGTGGCACGGATACAGGCATACAACCCATTTAGTAAGCGATGAATACCAGAAGGTAGTACAATCTAGTAAGAAGAAAACAACAGACACAGATCATGCAAGTGAGTGCTAAGTGCAGAAGACCGCTTAGACCACTGTCAGATGAGTATAGGAAGACCACTCATGCCATTGAAAGATGAGTACACAATGCCAGCATACCCAAGTGAAAGGTGGGTCCAGGAATGCAGCTTACCCCACTGAGAGATGGATTCTACAATGAAGCGTCGATCACTGAGAGATGTTTACAGGGAGTAAGCTATCAACCAAAAGGTAATTCAAGCCAGTGAAAGATTGATACAGGTACGCAGCACACAGTAGTGAAAGATGTTAATGTTAATGGGCACTTGTAAAGCGCGCGGCTACTCCCAGGAGTGTCCCGGCGCTAAGAAAATGAGAAACAAGTGACGGAGCGATGCCAGCACACATATGTCAGCTGCTTATTGTGAAAAAAGCCAGGTTTTTAAGCCACGTCTAAAGCTGAGAAGATCCTGAGCCTGGCGTAAAGATGGGGGCAGGCTATTCCAGAGTCGAGCAGCTGCCACCTGAAAGGAACGTCCACCCTGACGGGACCGAGAAAACCTCGGAACAATCGAGAGCTGCTGAGTGGACGATCTCAGATTTCTAGATGGAGCATACTGCCGTATTCGGTGCCTCAAGTATGAGGCCCCCGAATTGTGAAAGGCCTTATAGGCCAATGTCAGGGCTTTAAAATTTGTCCTCTTACGCACTGGAAGCCAGTGTAGAGACTTCAGGTGCGGAGTCATGTGTGTCCTGAAGCCGACCATGAGAATGGCTCTTGCAGCGGCATTTTGCACCACCTGTAATCGACCCAGAAGATAGTCAGGAAGGCCTAAGTACAAGACATTCACATAGTCAAGGCGGGAGATAATCAGTGCTTGGACCACTGTTTTCCTATGAGGGACTGGGAGAAGTGGAAGAAAATTTTGCAGCATTTTCAGTAGTCCGAAGCAAGTGCCAGCCACTGCTTGAACCTGAGACTTCATGGACATGTCCGAGTCCAGTTTCACTCCAAGATTTTTAACTGTGGTAGCTAAAATAGCAGGGGGAGACATATTCTGTGGCCACCAATTTCGCCATTCCTCACCCGGGTTATGTCCAAAAAAAATGATTTCTGACTTTTCAGAATTACACAACAATTGGTTCTGTTTAAACCAAGTAAACACCTTAGACAAGCAGGGGTTTATCATGGTCCCATTCAAGGGCATATCCTTTCCGCAGGTAAACAGTAGCTGTGTATCATTGGCGTAAGATATTACTTTAGCGCCGAATTGTTCCGCCAGAAGCGCCAAGGGTGCCATAAACACATTAAACATGGTAGGGCTCAGGATAGAACCCTGTGGGGTTCAGATCAGTGCGAGATGAGTAAAACAACTAAGGTAACAAAGATGGGTGCAGAAGGAAAGTTCACATCAAAGAGGACAGAATGGCAGCGGATGCCAGTGAGAGGTGAACACAGGACGTCAGAGCATGCAAATGAAAGTTGTAGAGAAATCCAGCCTATCCAGTAAGCAGCGAATACCGAAAAGTCACTGAAACTAGAATGACACGTGGATATTCCAGACACAGATCCTACCAACACGTAACACCTTAAGGAATAAAGAGCATACTGGATGACAGATGAGCACAGGAAGACAGCTCATGCTACTGAAAGATGATGTAGAAAGGAGGTGTATCTAATTGAAAGATGGGCACATGGAGAACAGTCATACCAGGTGAGAGATGAATAAGGAAAGGTCATGCCAGTGAAAGATGGGTACAGAAAGGCAGCTCACATACATGAGATGAGTACAGAAAGGTGATTCGTGACAGTGAGAGCTGGTGCACAAGACAGCTGAAACCAATGAGAGACGAGTACAGAAAGGTAGCTCCACCAGTGGAGGGTTAATACAGCCAGGCAGCTCATGCCAGTGAAAGAGGAGTACAAGAAGGCATCTCTAACTAGAGAGAGGTGGGTGGGTGGAGGAAGCAGGTCCCATGAGTGAAACAGGATTGGAGGAAAACAGCTCATGCCAGTGAGAGAGGGCTAGGTGAAGGTGGTACATTCCACAGAGGAATGAGCACAGGAACCAACTAATTACAACGAAAGCAGCCAATATCAGTGACATACTAGTTCAGGAAGGCACCTGTTACCAGTGACGAATGAGTAAAAAACAAAAGGGCTGCTTACGCTAGTGAATGTTGACTAAGGGAGTGCAGCTCAGACCAGTTAAGATTGTGCAGAGGAATAAATAGAATACAGCATGAGACAGTGTGAAGAGTTTCTCCGGAGGGCCCTAAGGCAGAATAACAATTGGAAATCTGGGTGTTGATGGCTGGTATGCTGGTGAAGCCTCGCAGCCAATAGATAGGAATTCGCCTTACATTTGTGCTGAGGCTAAGATAGCAGTAATGCCAAGGGCGGGTTATAGTTCAGCTGAAGCCAAGAAGGCATCCCACTGATGGGCCCTGCCTCCTATGCTTGAACAGCTTCTTTTAGGAAGAAATACTGCTGCAAGAAAAGGATTTCTGCACCCTTGGAAACTAATACAAAGAGCCATTCTACAACCAGTTTGCTAACCATGGTGTCACTGTTTAGATCCTTGTGGAGTTGCCTATGAGTCAATGCATCTGTGGCTCGTGTCCAGTGAAGCTGAAAAGAAGGAAGTCACAAGCTGTCCAGGAAATAATCTTCTTGATGGAGTGAGCCTCAATCTTTACTCATTTCAAGACCCATGCTTAGATAGTCTTATCAGCCGGCCCTGTGACATATTTATTTGAGGTGGTTAAGAATTCTAGATATCACCTAGATCGGGAGAAGGATTCTGTTAGATGTATTTCTTTGAACAAGCAATTCCTCTGAAACTAGCTGTCCCAGTAGTCATCTGTAAACTCCACAGGGAATACAGGGAAAGAACAAATTAAGGAAGGTGAAGTCAATAATAATTTCCAAGGGCATGAAAGAGAAAGAAGATACACACAAACCACATCATTGTGCCACTTCCTGCCATTCAAAATCATTAGACTTCCAATCTGATGCGGAGAAATACAGTTCTAGGTTGCAAAGAATGTTAATAGGACACCCAGACTTTAGCCACTGAGATGAAAGTAAAAAAGAAGCATTAAATATTTCCTCACATTATTTGAACACGTGTTTTTGATAACAAAAGCAAACGTATGCTGTTACACAGCGACCTCTGACTGAGAGATTACATCCTCAATTACATACTTGCTCTTCACCAGTTGTTTTTATATGAATGTAATCATGCCCTTCACTTTTATTTCCATCAGTCAGGATCAATCCCCAGTGTCATTCCAAGGGAATCTCATGAGGAAGTCAGACAAAGAATGTCCACATGACCAACTGGTAAGGAAACAGGAGGTGCTCCTGCTCTGCGAAACTTGAAGTTCCCTTGCTCTGTTTGCAGTCAATGGAAGCTTTTGGTTTATAGTGGCAGAGCCTCCACTGGCCCCGCTGGGATAACCCTTTGACCTGACATTCTGTCTACTACATAAGCTGTCAGGGCAAAGTGATGGTTGCCCCACCCTATTTAAGGTGGCACGACTGACACTCATGTTTTCTATCAAGGGATTCTATGCAAGGTGTTCCATGTAGGGAAAATGTGGAACCATCCCCACGTGCAGCAAGATAACTCCCTATGAACCAGGGCCATTATTTTTTATTTAAATAAAAATAAGCTCCCCCTTTGGGACTTTTTTCTTCCAAACAAAAACACTCGACAGTGCGGATGCAACAAACATGGTGCTTGCTGGCCTAAGGTTAGCGCATGTATCAAAGCCACTGGTGTGGCAGCTCAGCTGAAGGCACAGAGGTCCACACCTGCCTCGGGCAAGGATCTCAAAATTTGTTAGACGGTCCTTCGCCGGGAGAACAGAGGCCATGGCTTCTAGTGACCTTGCAGTCTGATGGGCTGTTTGCCTCAGTTTAAATGACCCCTTAAGCATCGCCTGATGCACAGCTAAGAGTGAACTTCAGTTCTGACTTACCAAAATTGGAAAGACGTTTGGAAATTAATTCATATGTGAAAAGAAATGTATTCTTCCATTGCATAAATACAAGTCACAGACTATTATCCCTCTACGAAATGAATGGAAATTGTTCACCAATTGAATTATGCTCAAGCGTGAGATGTGTAAAGTAAGGCAATCCATACAGCAACAGGTGAGCATAGGAGTCCAGCTTATGCTAGTGTATAATTGATAGTAGATGACCATTCATACCAGTGAAGAATGGCTAAATATAGCTAGCTTGTTCTTCTTACAGATGGGAAAACAGCTCATAGCAGTGAACAGTGGTTAGAGAAAGGCAGTTGAACCACTCTGAAATGGGTAGAAAAAAGAGCACAGACCTATTAGCTTTTCATCGACGTGCAGATGAAGGCAGCTCATGCCAGAGAGGGATTATAGTAGAAGAAGAATTGTTCCAGTCAAACGGGAAGAGAAATGCAGCTCATAAAGTCAGAGATGAATCTCATTGGCAAGAAAATGACTTCGATAGAAATAGTAAGAAAGAAAATCGGTAATATTTTTACTAAAAATAGCTATAGCGAGTCATTAGGAATGATCTGTAGCTAACAGCTAGCAAGGCAAAAAGGTGAAAATGGCAGACTAGAAAAGTAAAAAATAAGTTGAGCTGCAATATAGATGCTGCATTTTTAAAACCAGAATTAATCGCACGATTAGCAATGTGTCTATGCGCTAAGAATGTTCTAAAACAGGTTGCTTTCTTTGCTTTCAGCGATCTTCTACACTGCAGCCATCATTGGTCCTGCGGCTGGCTACCTGCTTGGAGGGATTTTTCTGAACATGTACACAGAAATTGGCACAGAGTAAGTTACTAGAAATTCATATGAACCTTGTTTTACCACATACCTGTAATTGTGATTTTTTCTGCCCCCTGGAGATTATCAGGAGTGGGGCTGGGGGAATAAAGGGCAGAAAATCACTGGACATGTAATGGGCCCCTCAGGCAGATCTATTATGCACAGTGCATCAGGCTTAGATCTGGTAATGCAGTAGACAGACAGGACCATCATCACACACATATACCTTAGTAACACTTGGAATGGTGGTGCATTTCCAAGCAGCTACAGTAGCAAATTAAACCTGGTATTTTTGCAGTAGGGATGCAGCAACTTCTACAATGATGTGAAAAAGAAAGTACTCCCTCTTAAGATGTTATGCTTTTACTTAAGACATATCCTACCTATATTTAGTCCTCATCTAGTCCAGACAGTAGATGAATCCAACCTGATATAACAATAGCACTTACGATTTTTTTTTTGGCATCAAATAAACAGATAAATCAACCAACATTTAGTAGCCGTGTGTGAACAAAAAGAAGTTCATACAGAGATTCAGTACAGTGTGGAATACAATGAAGTAAACGGATCATGTAAGAGTTTTATCAGTTTCAAACATCACTTTGAGGAATTGTGCTCCCCTCCCCTTTACAGAACTGCTTATGCTCGGTGATGTCTTAAGGCATTTGTTTATGTACAGCTCTCCTTGGACCCACCACAGCATTTTAGAAGGGTTGATGTCTGGACTTTGACTTGACTACTCCAAAATACCAATTCTTTCCTTTTTCAGCCATTAATTCTTAGATTTAATAGTGTGCTTTGAATCACTGTTCTTTTGCATGATCCACCCTTGGCTAAGCTTTAGCAGTTGTGCAGATGGTCTCGTCTTTTCACTAGAATACACTGGTATAGAGCAGTATTAATGGTGACCTCACTGATTGCAAGCCCAAATCCTCACCCCTCCGCCACCATGAGGTGTGAAGTTTTTGTGGTAATACACAGTAATTGGTACTCCCCAAAGATGTTATTATTCATTATAACCAAACTACTCCACTTTGGTCTCATGTGTCCAGAGGGCACTGTTGCAAATGCCTTGTGGTTTATTCAGGCACTGCTTTGCAAACCTAAGCTGCACTGCAATGTTATTTTTTGGAGAGAATGGGTTTTCGTCTGACTACCCTTCTATGAAAGTCATACATTTTCAGCCTTTTCCTAATGGTAAAATCACGAACTCCAGCATTTACTGTATTGAGAGTAGCCTATAGATTCTTGACTGCAGCTTAGGAGTTTTGTTTGATTGCTCAGAACATCATATATTTTGGTTGGGGATTTGCTGGGAAGCCTACTCCTGGGTATATAAGCAGTTGTCATGAACTCTCCCCATTTATAATTAATCTTTATAATATGAAGGACTTCATATTGCATGGAAAGGGCTTTCTAAATAGGGTCCCAGTTACCGTTTTAGTGATATTCAAAGATAAATATAGACAGAACACAGTTAATTTCCCAATCTGTATTTGTTTTTAAGCATGGATAAAAACAGGAAATATTTTATTTTCGAATGATTCTGAATACTCTCAGTCATGACGCCCAAGCCAATAGCTGTGCCAAGTGACAACTAACAGAGTAAAAAAATGAAAGTTTTCTAAAGAGTTAAAAACAGCTGAAGATGTGCACACGGATGATACTAAAATGTTCATGCATTTTGATCAGTAAAACCGGTTCCCATCTTTCAAACCCTTACCAAGCAAAGAAGCCGAAATGATCCTTTGTCTGACACTGTCATTGTTATTTTGCGACCCAGGCATGATGTGTTACCACAAACCTGAATGCTCCAGACCAAACTGACATATTTTGTGATTTTAAGTACAGGTGATAGCTCTTTCTGGTCATCAAGTAATCAATTGCACTTGTTCAGCAGTAGACGATTCATAACTGATATGTAAGGATGAAGTCTGCATATACATTTCACACGATGCTTCTAAACGTAGGCTGATTCGTTTGTTTAATAAATAATGGCAGGGAGAAATTTGTGTGGGTTATATGTCATGAGAGATGTATCTTCATTTAGGACTGGCTGAGGACTAAATTAAGTCAAATATGTCTTAATATGTAAAACCATAGGATCTTAAGAGAGTATACTTTCTTTTTTTACATCACTCTATTTACACACCAGCATCACTTTGCATGTTGCCTTTTAAATGGTTCTTAAAGTAGATGAAAGTATTAATGCAGCACAGACATTACAGCTGTACCTTGAATATGTGTTGGAACCCACTCTTAAACTGGCCTAAACCTGCTGCAGCTGATGCATGGGCAAACCTGCAAACAGAGAAGCATTAACAACTTTAGAAAGAGGTAACCCATTATAATGTGAGAGTTTGATATTTATTAATATTTTTATTGGTTTTATTCATTAAATATAATCATACATTTCTCATATCAGTTTACAGTGATGCATATTATTAACTGCAATGAGTCAAATAAAAAAAGAAGATGAGAAAGAATGGTTAAATTCCAGTCCATCAGGTGTACTTCTCTTTCATCGTTTCAATCGGAGAAGAATTATTGCTATTCATTGTTTTCTTAAATAAATGCTTTTTACTGGTACAATTAATCGGTTGTGAGGTACTCCGCGGGTATTAATACATAAATGGAATTATTATAACTGTAATTACGATGGTTTGTCATCTGATATAGGGGCGAGTGGCAGTAATAAGGTGTCCCATTTCACCAGGCCTGCTTTCCCTCTAGCTCTATTTCTATCGCGTCTGCACCATTTGCCCTCAGCTAATGCCCAGTTTTCTGTCAGGACAATAATCTGTGTGGTAACCTCCCTTAGGAAAATTTGGATATTTGGGCATGCCCAAGTCGTGTATTAAAATGGTGCTTCACCAGTGTTGTGTGGAAGAAAACTGACTCTGGGAGCAACAAGTTGTAAGAGGGAGAAATGTATTTATACGTCTCGCTTGCAGTTCTCACCACCTCAGAAAAACCAACCATCAACCTTTAGAACCTTTGGATTCCTCACATTCTAAGCGCAAGCCAGGCTTAACTAATATATGGAACAAGAAGGGGGGAAGAAAACAGGGAATGCGATAAGGGAAAATAATGCATGTTATGGAAAAGAAAAGAACAAATGCTATGCATATAGTACAGAATACAACACATCTTCCTTTTGAACAAATTATGATAATAAAGTTCAATCATCAAATCAAATTTTTCTTGAGGGCTTCCTTGACCTCGGTGCAAATTTCAGTCTGTGAATCAAAGTAGTTTCCTCTGTGTCCACTGTCGTGTCACTGCTTGGTGAGGAACCTGTTGGACTTGCTTCATTGTCTTCAGGTCAAAGTCCACACACCCACTGTTCCCTGAAGGTGAGTATAGACATTGTTCAGCATCACTACCAATCACACCATCAGAGGCTGAATCATCGCTTGCATCACAATGACTTTGGTACACATCATTTGGGATTGGTGGTAACCTGTCACATTTCTCATGAGTTTTGCACTTTGCTATTCACCTCAAACGCCAACATTTGCCATCCTGAGTAATGACTCTACCCTTGCTTGTTTTGACCATTTTCATTGGTTTGGAGAATTTGTTTTTCCCTTTTCTCCCTGTCTACTTGAACGAATTCTGACAACATAACTAACTGAAATATCATAAGTTGTAACTCTATGTATATTGTCATATTGTTCCTTTGATCTACTCTTAGCACTTGCCACTTCAATCTCTCCCGCATTCGTATTATGCTCAACTTGAAATTTGATTTTTAACCACCAGGGACAAATCAGGGAGGTAGGTTGCCTTTCTTTTACTAAAACAAAAGGTGAAACTCCAGTTACAGTTCGCGGAGTAATCCGTTAAGACCACAATCTTTCTCTTATAGCCAGAACAAAAGGAATCCGCCCCATCATGGCCAAATGGACTCTTTCCTTAAGGTACCTGTTAAATCATTCCACCAGTCCGTTGCATTGGGTATTGTACAATGCTGTCCTTATGTGCTCAGTGTGATGATTGTGTAAGAAATTGGTCATTTCCACAGATAAAAATTGAACACCATTATCTGTGACCAATTTTTCAGGAAACCCTGCTCTATTGAAAACGTTCACAAGAAATTCAAGCACAGTGCAAGTAGTTACATTCTCTACAAACATCACTCTGGGCTACTTGGAGTGATAATCAATTAGAACAATAGCAGATTGTAGGTTATGTGGCAAGGAGGACCTACAATATCCAAACCAACTTTTTGCCAATCAAATTCTGGCCATTGTATGGGTTGCATGGTAGAAATGTGGGTCTTGCAGTTTTTGTCAGCTACTGCACATACATCAAACATATGCACTAATCAGTCATCTTCAGCATTCACCTCCGACCCCCCATATAAACTTTGCATCTGGCTCTTTAAAGCTGGCATTCCCATGTGACCCTTATGCCATAAAGCAAGTAATTGTCCGCAGAGACCTGCTGGGGGTACACACTTTTCATTGCGAAAGAAAAACATACCATTCATAGATAACTCAGATGGCACTTGTGCAAAAGAATGCAGGGAGCCTTCCCAACGTTTAGACTGAGGGCATCCACCTATTAAGTGTCTCTTCACAAGTTTCAATTTGTTATCCTTTTTGTACTCAGCCATACATTG
The DNA here is from genome assembly GCA_963921515.1 of Calotriton arnoldi. Lineage (NCBI taxonomy): Eukaryota > Metazoa > Chordata > Amphibia > Caudata > Salamandridae > Calotriton > Calotriton arnoldi. The sequence continues at coordinate 6,223,611 of CAWUFW010000023.1, forward strand.
ACTCTCATCCATTTGCATTCCATTTACCACGCACACATCACTAACAGTTGCCACCACGTCATAGTCTTCATCGCACCATTCATCCTCTTCGTTCCTGTTCCATGGTTATCTAGTAAGAAAGTCTGCAGGTTGGTTTTTCTGACCTTGGACAAATACAATGCTGAAATGATACTTTTGGAGATTGAAACTTAATCGCGCCATGCAAGCAGTAGAATTCCTCCCACCTCCCGGGGACAAAACTGCAACCAATGGCTTATGGTCTGTCTGGATGACAAATTTGTTACCTCAGACAAAATGTTGGAAATGACTGGTTGCCCACACACAAGCCAAGAGTTCACATTCAATGACAGAATATTTACGCTCAGTTTCATTCAAGGTTCTGGAGCCATATGCCACCACCCATTCTGAATTCAAGGACTTATGTGCTAGCACTGCCCAAGTCCATAAGCACTCGCATCGACAGAGATGACACAGTTAAAGCCCTTCACAAATGGTTGTAAAGTAAGAGCATTCAAAATCTGGGTATTTGATAGAGACTATTAGATGTATATTCCTTACCTTAGAATTTCCCCCAGGCGTCAGTCTGGATCCGGAGAATTTTAAACAGCACTGCCCATGCACGTCGGTAGGTGGCGTTTCGTCGGCTTCGCATCTGACGTCGGCATCGTGGGCACCGGTATGATGTCACGGGACCTATATTGACACCGCCCATGCACGCTGACATCAGTTCTTTCTTTTTCCATGCCAACTTAAGCACAGATCCGGAGAGAGCTACCCCTTAACCCTTTTTTGGCTTGCCTTTTTCGACTTTTTGTCGACTTCTTTTTCGAGTCTTGGACTCCTGGTGCATTGGGGATGTCCCAGTGTAGGACCGGCTTCAAGCCCTGCAGTTCCTGCCACCGGATGATGTCTGTGACAGACCCACACCTCGTGTGCCTCTAGTGCCTGGAGCGCGACCACGACCCAAAGTCGTGCTCCGAGTGCCGGGCCATGAATCCGAAGGCTTTGCCCGAGCGGTCCTGAAAGTTGTTAGAGGCCCTGCACTCAGCTCTGCATCGCTCCAGTTCTTGTTCAAGAGGAAGGTCCTGAGAACGGTCGCGGAGCCCGCACTCCTCGTCGTATTCCTAAGGCCCCAGGGCAGTTAATGGGCAGTTTATAGTGGGCCAGATGAGTGAAATCCCAGTGGGACATACCCCAGGGGGAGATATGTGTCGATTTGCCTTCTCTCCTACCTCTCTCGTGCATCAGCGTAGGATCTGGTGGCTTAGTGGACTAATGCGTCCACTGTGGGAACCTATGTTTGACCTCATGGTCACAGCTTCAAATCGCAGCTTGTCCACTCATCCTTCTGAGGTTAATAAAATGAGTACCATTGAGTTGGGTAACACTAAACATCTGTTATTCAGCCCCAAGATACTCTTGGGTGAACATGCTCTTTACAAATACACATGTTATGTTATGTAATTTAAGGCGCATACAGTTTGATGGGGGGGGGCCTATGCCCTGCCTCACCACTTGTAGCACATTCCAGCCGCTACTGCAGGCATTGACGTATGTTAAGGGTCAAAGTAAGACATTGTTAGCATATTTTGGTTTTAGTTTATATTTTAGTTGATGTTGGCAGGGAGGCTGGCTTATGGGAAAGGTTGTTACCTTGGACCTGAGATATGTTTACTACTAAAAAACTAAATATGTAATATTGTCGCTTACTTCATTTCAGTTATATTCTGTATACAAGAAGGCTATGTTTCAACAAACGTCGCTCCATAGCTGCTAAATCATTGACAGCTACATAAGGCCATACCTCATATTACAGCTCCATAGTTACTTATTCTTCAAAGGCCATTGACGCTAGATGAATTAAATATTACTTTGTCATTCTCTTGGGTCTCCACGTTATCCAAAATTTTAATTGTTTGAAGAAGTTAGCTGGAACCGGAAAGTGATGGTAGAAATCAGAAGAATGTTAGAAGTAAAAAAGCATGAATCTACAATATCATAAAAGTACTCACAAAAAATACTACTGAAAAAAGAATTGTTTGTCAGACCTAGTGTCTTCCTGAAGAATAACATGATGCTCTAAATTTCAGTCCAACACTAAAGTATCTGTTTGGATTAATGACATTGTTGTAACCCTTTCACACTTTTATGTAAAGGGTGTTTTCTCTCGTTTCTTTCAGCACTGACCTTACCCCTGAGAATCCCCTCTGGGTTGGGGCCTGGTGGGTGGGCTTCCTCGGAGCCGGTGCAGCTGCCTTTCTGATCTCTGTTCCACTCCTGGGATACCCTCAACAACTTCCAGGTATGGACTCATACATTCCGCTTTCAATCTTGAAGGTCTACTAGACAAAAGATGTGTATTTTTGGTTAGGCTCAATCATTTTCAGTCCAACTGTGAGCAGCAATTGAGGAATCTGCTTAAGTGAACTACTTGATGGCACGTATACTGATGAAAAAACACAGGATGGGCCATTTAGGGCAAATGTCTACATAGCAGTATTAAATACCTACTATAAATTAAAAGAAAGCATCTTTAGAGTTAACCATTTTTGGATTTGTTTGACTCTGGATGATGTCATAGTGTTGGCACAGAAGTGCAGCTCTTCCGTAAAGAAACAAATACAAAATTAGGTGACAAGACAGAGGCACATTTTGCTTAACTATTCAAGTACAAAAAACAAAAAACACCAAATAACACATTTCTGCTTCTGTAAATTAATTTTTGTCGGACAAGGTTTTCTAATTGACTTCTCACGTCACCAATCCAGGGCCTAATTTACAATAACATTCTCACTACACATTGAGGGGTTGTACAGTGCTGGTGAAAAGTCATTAAGAATGTATGTATGTTTGTATGTGGTAGAGTGAGGCCAGAATATCATTGTCAGAATATCAGCCGTCGTAAATATTGTTCACAAAAGTATCTCTTTTTTGAAGTTAATAACACAAAATCTACACCCAGTGGGATAATATTTTGATAAACGCTATTTAGGACAAATTATGTATCTCAGACAATATTTCTGTATACTATATTTGACATATGACCATATGTTTTCTGCATAGCTCAAAGGGAGGAAAGTGCTTTAAAGAGTGAAAGACAAAGATCCAATCAGAGATTGAGTCTAGGCAATGGGCGCATGGATGGGTTCCCAGGGGCCACAAATGCCTCTGCAAATACATGTAAATGAAGAAGGCCTGGAAGTGCGGCGATGTTTATTTGCCGCATTTCCAGGCTGTCTTCATTTACTTGAAGCCCTTGAAGTGAGAACTGTAATAGAAGTGCCTTGGGGGTGGGGGTCAGTGAGTGTGCTGGCAGGGTCAAATAGGTTGATTAAAAAATAATGTCTTTAAGTGTTTTGTGTTGTTATAGTCATGTAAGTGCAAATAAAATAATGCACTAACAGCTTAATTGAAAAATAAATGCAGGTCAAACTAACGGATGATAAATGTGCTCTTTTTGATTATGAAACCTCAGTTAGTAACTACCATCACTGAAGATGTTTGTGTGTGTTAAAGCTCAGTAACAAATAATTGAACCCTAGTCGGTGCAGAGGAATAGTAACCTTTGTATTGTAGTCAGGGCCACTGGAATTATGCAATTGTGTGGTTGAGGCGTTTTTCGCATAATTATGGCTTTCCCGCATTTGCCACATAATTCATCATCTGCATTATGTTCAGATTTTAACAAAAAAAATTCTAGCTCAAGCTGTTTAAAAGTTACTAAAAATGCAGCAACACATGTTGCCCCGCACTGGAAGGCCCTTTGTAAAGGTTGACTGGTCACTTTTCTGTTGCTTATTGCTATATGTGGGTATTAAACTGCTACTTATGAGGGGAATATATGACAGGACAGTGCTAACAAGTGTAAAAATGACAAAATAATGCAGTAATGCTATCACAAAATGTGTAGCATTATGCAGCATAATTTGCCTTTGCTGGCTGCAAAAATTAGTCACCCTGCTGCATAATTTAGCCTTCTCCTGCCACATAATTCCATTGTCCCTTTTTATAGTGCTATGAGGTCCCAGCCTGTGGTAGAAAGCACTGTGAATATGTAAGTCATTATTTTAAAATAGTATTTCACATAGTCTAAGCTAGGCTGCTGCAAAATGATGTAGTGTTTGAGATAACACAAGTTCTTACAAAATATAGATTTTGAGTAATAAGTAATCAGACTGTATCTAATGCAGACATTTTTGTGTGTCTCCATTATTGCAGAACTCAGCTGATAACACCCCTACATTGCACCTCAAACAGAATAAATCTTTGCCACCATGAAGGTATAAGCAGAGCCACTGGAATTATTCAGCAGGAGAGGACTACATTCTCTGGCAGGGTTGACTAAATTATGGAGCAAGAAAAGATAAATCATGCTACACAATGCAGCACATTTTGTGGTTAGAATTACTTCATTATTTTGACATTCTAACTCATGGTAACATTGTCAGGGGAAATATTTCACCTCTTTAGCACCAGTGTAAAACCCAAATACAAAAATAAGCAGCTACTAGCTTACCAGTCAGTCAATCTTTGCAAAGGACCTCCAACTGCTCCGGAACACTTTGAATTGTTTTAAGTAACTTTTGCTCCATTTGAGCTAGAATCAAGTTTTTTTTAAATAAAATCTGCAGATTATGCAGCAGATGATGGATAATGTAGCAAATGCGGTAAACTCCTAATTATGTGGAAAATGCTGCTGCTGCAGAAAGTCATAATTCCAGTGGCCCTGGCTTTAAGTGACTCAATCAATTAAGGCTGGTAAGATGGCTGGTTTCTTCTTTAACTTTCTGCACTACCACCACACCCTTCGCTTTCAGGCAGAGGTACCTCAAATTCCGCATTAATCGTTCAGGGGCCGGCGGGCGTGGCTTGGACGCCTAAGGTGGCGGTCGCGTAAGCCCGTAGCTCTGCGCCGGCCCGCAAATTATCCTGACGCTCCAGAGGCGGCCTGGACCTGGGCGCTTGGCTGGGGTAACCTCGGTGTTCGGAGGCAACCCAGAGGCGGCTTCGGGCCTCCCGCTACCTGGAGGAGCCGGTGCGGTGGAGTTTAGCGGGCGGTGGTCCGGACTGGGTGCCTCCAAGATGGCGGCGTAATCGCCGGCACTCGCTGCAGAGATCGAGAGGGCCTGAGGCTGCTGGGCTGTCTGGCGAGGCAGAGCGTTACAGGGAGTGTCCCTGTGCAGGCCGGCTGCCCGTGGTGCGGGTGGAGACCTGAAAGCCTGCCCGAGGTACCGAAAACGCAAAGGAGGGAGGAGTTCCAAGTGGAGGATCCTGCCCGTGTGACGCCCTGAGGGCTGTGAGACTCTGAAGGAGGCGGTAAGGAGTCGGGCAGCCCATCGAGGCCCAGACCGGGGCCACGGGGAACCAAGCGCAACACAAAAAGGGATGTGAACCACTCTGGTGAAGACTGCTGATCCCACTAGACCGGAGTGAGAGGGGGCCCTCACTCAGAATGCGGCCTAGGCTTTGAAACCAATTCCCAGGAGAAGAGGCAGGCCCGTGGGGGAATATTGGTTGAGGCCTGCGACTGGGCCTGATGGGACATAGCTGCATGGAGGGGGAACCCTGAGTGCAGAGAGTGCCTGCGGGTGCTTGCCCAGTCTCAGGACAACACCCGGTAGCTGCAGAAGACGTCGGAGATGGCCTCGAACTGAGTAACTGGGTAGTGAGGCTAATGGTCCAGAGCTGTGAGTGGAGAAACCGGTGGGAGAGGGGTGCCTACTCCCCATGAAGCACGAGACACCCAGAACGCCCACTTAGCATGGACCGCACGAGCGGCGCTAGAATCAGAGTTGGCTTGAGTGGGGTCCCTGTGGAAACAGCCAGCTATTGAGACTATCTTGGACCAGGTGTCCATATAAAGAGCCAACACCACAGGAGAGGAGCTATAGTACTAATTTGGGAATTTGTGGTTGCTATACGTTGGTCCCTGAGCAGACGCCTACCGGCGCTGGGTGTCTACACTGCGGGGGACAAACCTAGGGAATATCGCAGGTCTGGAGGGTGAACCAGGGCAATAGTCCCTAAAGTACCTCCACCCGGATCACAGCACTTACATCCCTTCTAGCGCAATGGGCAAACCAAGAGCGGGACAAGCGGGGACCACCCAGGAACAAGAAGAAACCACAGGAAAAAATGAAGAAGGACGCTGACGACCCAGTGCAGCAACAACCGGCCAAAATACTGGAGGCCATTGCTGATACAAAGGCCACCTTGCATCAAGATATTAGCACGGTGTCGGTAGGATTGGGCTTGCTGAGAGAAGAGCACAAGAAGCTGACCGAGAGGGTGAAACGGACGGAGTCTAGCATCGCAGATCTTGAGCCAGCGCAACAGTCCCTGGCATTTAGGGTAGGAGACCTTACAGATAGAGTCCGCATGCTGGAGCGGAGAGCTGAAGATGCAGAAGGATGAAACATGAGGAACAATATTAGGGTCCTAGGCTTGCTGGAAGGAATAGAGGGCAGCGACATGGTGACTTTCTTGGAGCAATGGCTCCGAACTGTGGTGGCACCCGAGGGCCTGTCGACATTTTATACCCTTGAGAGAGCACACCGTGTGCCGGCTAGACCGCCGGCTCCTGGCTGACCCCCGCGCCCGGTACTGGCCAGGCTCCTCCATTTCAAGGATAGGGACACTCTCTTACAAAAAGCTCGGACAGGGGGTCCATGTGCTGTGGACAATAGTAGAGTCCTCATTTTCCCTGATTACACACTGGAGGTTCAAAAAAGCGTGCCTCCTTCCTGGAGGTCAAGAAAGCACTGAGGGAAGCAGGTCTCCAGTACTCTCTGATATTTCCTGCCCGATTGCGTATACTCCTCGATGGGAAAGCACACTTTTGTGATAATCCAAAGTCAGTGTGGGAGTGGATCAAAACATACAGAGCTGGGGATCCCCAGTCAGCACGAGAAGGATGACATCGCCAAGAATCCGGGAGCCCAGGAAGAGATCCAGGAGGTGCTCCAGACGAGGTGCCCCAAAGAGACCGACCTCTTCACAAACCGAAAGGGAGAGAGCGGAGGCGCTACAGGCAGTAGCGGCAATTATGCAGGACAAAGTTCGCAGAATAGGGTGGCCATGCATGACTGGGGGAGCAAGGATAAGGGAGGGCCCCGCAGAGTGGCTGCTGAGAGACACACTGCCATTATGGCGCACAAGCACAATGCCATAAGGTTTCTAACTTGGAACATATGAGGGATGGGGTCCATGGCTAAGCGCCTTAATATCTACTCCTACTTAAGACGCAGGGATGTACACACAGCCCACCTTCAGGAGACTCACTTAACCTAGGATGAAGCTGGAAAATTACGCAAAAGATGGAGAGGGCAGGTTTTTGCAACAACCTGCTCGGCATTTGCAAGGGTAGTGTTGATTTGGATAAGGCCTGGGGTCCCCTTTGATCTTACACATGCCTTGATAGACACCGAGAGACAGGGAGGTTGGCGGGCTGGGAGGTAACGTTGGGTAACATTTATGCACCTAATCAGGATCAGGTCGCTTTCCTCACCTCCCTTTCAGCTAAGATGGCCGAACACATGAATGAACAGGTAATACCGGGAGGAGACTTTAAATGTGTCGCGGACATCGCAGCTGACCGCTCGCACCCCCCGCTTCTGGGAGCGCAGTCCCACCGCCCAGCAGTGGGGTTTCGGGACTGGATACTCCACTGGGGCCTTGAGGACATTTGGAGGGGACAGCATGAAGGGGACAGGGAATATTCCTTCTTTTCATTGATCCATCAAGTACACACCAGGCTCGACACCTTCCTCTGCACACCGGTCCTCAATAGCTCATCATACACACCGAATACTTGGGGCACACTCGGTCTGACCATAGTCCACTACTGATGACTCATCAACCTCTGGGGAGACGGCCCCCGATCCCATCATGGAGGCTTAACCCGCTGGCACTGGAGGACACCCCTTTTCGGTCATCCTTGAATGCGCTTATCAAAACTTTCTTTCCAATAAACGCACATACAGCGTCTTCTGCCCTACTAGAATGGGAGGAGTTCAAAGTTGTGGTAAGGGGTCACTGCATGGGGCAGTCGATTGGGGCACAGCGAGAAATTCGCCAGGAAATCCTAGACCTGGAGGGAAAATTACGCCAGTTAGACAATGCTCAGGGAATTGATCCCACCTCCTTACTAAAACTGCAAGAAACGCGCGCAAGCTATAATGAAGTACTGGTACTTGGAAGACTTCGGTGCCACAGTTACAAGGAGTACCTAGACAGGGTGCAGAGGGAGGAGGGGAGGACTGGCCGGCTCTTGGCATGGTTAATTAAACCAGAGACTTGTGGGTCACCAATTACACAATTGCGGATGGAAACAGGTGAATTACTTTATAACCCTGACGAAATTAATGCTGCATTCCAAAACTATTATGAGAGGTTGTATTCTGCTCTGGCAGCAGTACACCCGTCACTCATTAGAGATTTTCTAGATCCCCTGCCACTTCGGACTGTAGACCGTCAGATACAGGAAGAACTGGGGGGCCCAGTGACCCTACAAGAAATCAATATGGCCATGGCACCTGGTACACCGGGCCCTGATGGCCTCCCGACGGAATTCTACAAAAGATTTGCTGCTAGTCTAGCACCACAACTAGCGACCCTATATGCCGAGTCACTTGAAAGGGGTGAGCGTCCCGAAACTACTCGGGATGCGCTTGTGATTCCCCTCCCTAAATCTAAGGAGATAGGTGCCAAGGTGGTGGAGTTTCGGCCCCTCTCTATGCTCAATTTAGATTTTAAAATCCTCAGTAAGGTCCTGGAGTGCAGGCTACTTCCTCACATGAGATCCCTTACCAAAACGGATTTATTCTATCCCGTAGCACCTCATACAATCTTCGTAGACTCTACTCTATCCTCTACCACACAGAAGCACCATGTAAACGGCAGGCGGCAGTGTTGTCAATCGACTTGGAAAAGGCCTTTGACACGGTTAGCTGGGAGTACTTGTTTGAAGTTATGCTGCTTATGGGCCTTGGGGACTGGATGAAGTGGGTACAGCTCCTCTATACAACACCCACGGTAAGGGTTAAGATGGGCAAAACGATCTCCAACCAATATAAAATTTCCCGAGGAACTCGACAGGGAGGCCATCTCTCGCCCCTCTTGTTCGCCCTAGCAATTGAGCCGCTTGCTGAGAGGGTCCGATTGGGGGGCGAGGGGATAGGTCTCAGTATGGGTGAGCAGGTACATACCATTTCCCTTTACGAAGACGACCTGCTGATTTACCTAGAGGGGGCGGTGAAGGGCACTGCCTCGGCTGTACATCTCCTGGAGAGCTTTGAATAATTATTGGGCCTCAGTGGATAACAAAACCAAGGCCTACTTACTTCCTGTGGCGGGCCCGCTACCCAGGCCTGGGGCCTTACAAGCTGACATTCTTTGGACCCCCCATTCATTTAAATACCTAGGTATCCACATCTTCCATTCCCTAGAAGATCTGAGGGAAGGAAACTTGAACAGGGCTTTGCGATCTCTTAGATCATGTGTTCTCTTCTGGCGTACCCTGCAGTTACCTATTATGGCTAGGATTTCCTTATCTAAACTGGTTATGTTGCCCCGGCTATTGTACTTTTTAGGTCTCGCGCCTAGCGCAGCGCGAGACATTTAGTGGGTGAAAAACGGGGATTCAGCACTGACCTAGGAATTGCACACGCTCGTGCGTGTGCGATTCCTTTTGTGCTACCCCATTGGCCTTTGCGTGCGTCTTTTTCTAAAAGACTGCACGCAATTGGGTAAAGGCGGGCGCATTGCTCCGCCCATGGCCTATTGGTGTCTATTACGCGCTTGGTGCGCGTAATAGACACCAATAGGCCATGGGAGGAGCAGCAGCGCGCGTTCGCCTCGCTGCCGCGATCCCTCCCCCCGCTCCTGTGCACGCTCACAGCGTGTCTTTCACTTTGCGCCCGGCGAATGCTTTTTTTATATAATTGCATTTTACTCGCGCCTCCAAGACCAGCTCCGCCGGCCCGACCAAGCCCCCCGCCAAGAGGAAACATGGGCAATGTAAGTGAGCGCCCAGAAAGCGGCGTCGCGCCGGCCGCGGGGCGGGCAGCACCAGCGGGGGCGACCAGCACGAAACGAGCAGCAGCGGCGGCAGCAGCGGCCGGACCAGCCCCCTAGTAAGCCCGCTGGCCCCCGCTACCTACCTGCACCTGGGCCGCTCCCTGGGAGGCGGACACCCCGCGCCTCTTTTGTGTAAAAGGTAAAAAGCTCTTTTGGTTCTACTTTTTATATTCCAATCCATCTCAGATTGTTAAAGGAAGGGACACTAAATGCATGCTGCCTCGCGCCTACAAAATGATGCAGTGGCCACTTCATAGTGCTTTTTCTCCTTTTTTTTTTCTTTTACTTTTAGCCATGCTGCACACCAGCCACTGTGCTGTACATCACGGTTAAAACAATTGACAGATCAAATTGGTCTCATAGGCGAGACTTATTGGCTTTGCAAATGACTGTTAAATATACCAACTAAGCTTACCTCCCCTTTCTTTCACTTCAAATGTACACGTCCTATTACCTTCGAGTATGTGATAAAGATACGTAGGCGCGTTTTGGTATAGCTTACACAGTTAGGAGCCTGATCAGGTTTTGGCACCTGAGCTTAATGGAAGCTCTATTAAGAATTTGGTGATTCTGGCTCACACGAGGCCTAGTGAGCCTGTGTCTTAAAGAACAGTCTACTGCCCCTGAGATGAGATTTCAGTGACAAGCCCCACTAATCTAGGCACTGTTCCTTCTTTCACCCTCTGAGACTTATAGGGCGAAAATCCTCCAGTCAGAGGTCAGCACTTCTGTCCCAAGGAGGTCCCTGGGCACGGTGAGCCCCAGGTCCCAGCCTCAGGACTGGCAGATCTGCCCTTCTTAACAGACAAGTGTGATGTGTCCTTTCATTTCACCTTCGGACACTTGCTAAAACCTGATTGTGAAGGACCTTCCTTGCAGGCAGCAATGAGACACCATGTTTCTTCATATTAGTTTCTGGAATGTAAATCAGTCTCCAGAGTCCATTTTTACACAATCCCTGATGGTTTGTCTTGATGCTCCACTGCTTCAGTCCTGTGTCCTTTCTACTGGAAACTGCTGCACTACAAATCATTAAACAGAATAAAATTAAAATATAACTTGGCTCAGCCTGCCCACTGATCTCCGAAGAGATAGCGGAGGTGTGTGGTGGACTTCCTGGTCCCAAATCCACATCTCCAGGTCTGAATCAATCCATGCATCTAGTTTTTATAGCACTCATTTGCAATGCAATAGGTCTCGCATTTGCGAGAGTTTCAGCTATTGGCATTGTAAAAGACAATGCCTTTTATTTGTTTTAAAAACCACATAAATAAAAGGCATTGTCATTTACAATGCCTATAGCTCAAACCCTCATAAATGAGAGACCTATTGCATTGAAAATGCTTGTTTGTTAATCTTCCAGTCTTGATGTCTCCAAGTTGGTTTCGCTCGCTGAATTCCCTGCTGTGGTACCTGGTGTGGGCTGAGGGGCGCCCGAGGATGTCCTTGACACTGCAACATCCCATGACCGAAGGGGGGGTTGGGGGTACCAAACTTTGAGCTCTATATGCTGGCTGCCCAACTGCAATGGCTGGCACAATGGTTAGAGGGGGTGAACGAGGTAGGCACCTGTCTGGCAGAACCTGATAGTTGTCCTAACCTGATGCTGGCAAAATTGTTAGACCCGACAGCTGACCTGTTGGGGCCCTGGACGGAGGCAGGGTTGGAGAACGTTGGGGATTGCTATCTGGAAAAAACTCTGATCCCATTTGAGGAGTTGGTAGATAGCTGCGGGCTTCCCCCTGAGCAGTTCCTGCAGTATGAAGCCTTGGCCCGTACCTTTGGGCAACTATGGGGAGGGGGAGGGAGGAGCCTGAGACGCATCCAGTGTTGCATTAACTGACCCCCCTGTGCTCGGCAGGGCACCAAGTGAAGTGTTCTATGCCACCCTGATTACTGCGTCCCTCAACCCCTTATGTGAGCTGCGGTGGAGGTGGGAGAGGATTGTGGGTGGAGAATTCACAGATGCAGAATGGGGCAAGAGCTGGCAGTCCCCCAAAAAGATTTCCCGTAATACGTGCCTAAAATACATACAATTCAATTTCATACATATGACCTATATGACGCCCCACCGCCTTAACGTCACCTATGGGGGGGGAAGCGCGGAAGTGCCCAAGATGTGCTCAAATTGCCACAGATTTTATACATATGACTTGGGAATGTCAGTGCATACTCCCCTTCTGCGAAGCCATCGTGGCCAAGATTAAAGACGTCCTGGGGAGGGAACTGGCCCTCACGATGCAGGTGTGCCTGTTGGGTCTCTTCCTCCGGCCACATAAATGTAAGGTTGGGAACAGGTTGATAGACTTAGTCTTGGGACTTGCCAAACGCAGAATAGCGTTAGAATGGAAATCAGTGTCTGGACCCCAAGTTGAAAATTGGAACCGTGACGTGATTGGCTGGGCCGAGGCGGAGGGTAGAGCACTGAGCTGGGAAGAAGCTAGAGGAATGCAGAAGCGCCCCATAGCTGATCAATGGAAGGAGTTGATGGTTCTCCAGTATTGGGGTATCTTTCATAGATTCACATGTTTGAATCATTCCCCGTCGTTGAAGTGGGAGTCCCACGGTACATAAAATAGCAATAAGGGAATAGGTAATCACTCTTATATTAAAGTTAATAGAGGGAAAAAAAACATTCACTTTAATAACCCGTCCTAGTCATTAGATATGGTCCAAACTCCAGCCAATCAGGCGACAGCACCCTCTAGAACCCTCTCCACAGAGGCTCCAGGCTCTCAGATTTTCTACCGCACGTCGTGTGAAGGGAGTCTCCCTGAGCTCTGCTCAGTACTTCAACTTTATCTTTAGGTTTCTTCAGATTTTACTTTCTGAACATGTCTTCTTCTAAAAGATCTTTATTTAGACATTGTGGGTCTTGTGGAAAACTAAAACTCCACTCAGATGATCCCCACAAGAAATGTATCTACTATCAGACCATCAGGTGAGAGATTGCAAGATCTGTAGAACATTTTCTCAGAAAACTTTAAGAGACAGGGAAGGACGTCTTCTTCTGTGGCTACAGAAGCTCAAGACAAAGGACAATCCCTTATCGGATGAGGAGAGTGACTCTTCTCTAAAGACAACAGCTTCTAAAAAGAGAGCTAGTGAGGCAGAGCTGGTTTCTCCTAAGGATGCTATGGTGTTGAAGAAACATCATCACACCTCTAAACAGGAGGATCAGCCTTCATCTTCAAAAAAGGCATCTGTCCCTCTTAAGGGTCAATCTGTGCCCTCTACGCCTCCAAAATCATCTTCAAAATCAAAGCAGGCATCAAGATCTCTGCCTGAGACACTTTTACCTCACAAAAAAGACGTTCCGTCGACGAAGACGTCGACGACTCCTTCGACGACGAGAATATCCATCGTCACGTCTACGACGACAACATCGACTTTCTCTTCTCCTCAGACCAAGCTAGTTATGTCGTCGGCGTCATCTCCGTCGACGTTCGTATCAGTGAAGGTGAGGCCTTCTGTCATGTCTATGTCGTCCTTATCGTCGTCGTCGACGAAAAAGAAGCGGCCCTTGTCAGGACCTTCGTCGACGGAAGCCCCGTCGCCGCTGAGACTGTCGACGGCTCTCAAGAATAAATCTCCCACGTCGACGGCAGCCCCGTCGACGGCAGCCTCGTCGACGGCAGCCTCGTCTACAGCAGCCTCGTGGACGGTACCCTCGTCGACGGTACCCTCGTCGACGGTAGCCTCGTCGACAGTAGCCTCGTCGACGGAGCAGAAGATTTCAGAAACAGATCCTCGTAGACGCAGTTCGTCAATGTCCAGACCATCAACGGAAGATTCACTGATGAAATCTTCAACTTTACCTGTAGTAGGCTTGACATCTTCGTCGATGCTTGTCCAATGGTCGGTTTTGGCTACGTCTGGAGAGAATTTGAAACTGCCAAAAAGAAAGAAGTCTCAAGAGCTTCTGTTACCTGTTCATACCTCTCCAAGTAAGGTTTCTCCTTGTCCTCCAGAAGAAATTTTTGACTATGGAGCTGATGAAGAGGAGTCAGATGATGATGACAGGTTTCGTGCTGCTCGAAGCCCTTCTGAACTTCTTATAAAGTGTCAGGATGATGAGGATGACGATTACGTCTTTTACTCAGAGGTTCCTAATCAGGAAAGACAAGCAAATCAAACAGTTCAAATGCCAATGGCTCTTGTTTCAAACTTGCAACATATGGTAGAGGATTACTACCGCAGATTTCCACCCTCGGAGCCGGCATCTTTTGTTCCTCAGACACCTATTCCACAACCTTCCTTGCTCATCAGATCTCCCCCTCCAGTTTCTCCAGTACCCACAGTGGCTCAACATCAGGAAGAGACTCATACTACTGATGAAGAAAGAGAAGAGGGAAAGTTGGACGACGTATCCCTTCCAAATGAATGGGATGACTACCAGATCCAGACACCATCGCCTTCTACTCCACCTCCTATAGATTCACCACCTGAAGATATAGGCGGCTTCCATACTCATATGGAAAGAGCGGCGAAAAGGTTTCAGCTTCCTATGGTCACCAAGGAAGCTGACTGTTTCCTATATGATTTTAAGGCGCAAACGAAGAGACAAGTCCGTGCCATCCCGATTATAGACTTCATATGGCAGGAGGGTCTAAAGGGCATGAAGACCCCGGCCTCTATTCCTGCATTCTTGCCTAAACTAGAAAAGAAATACAAGGCTTCGGATAACTCTCCTGTCTGTCTTATAGGGCACCTAAACCTGACTCGGTAATATCTCAAGCGGCACAACGTTGTGCCAGAAATCCTTCATCTCCATTATCGGCCCCTCCTGATAGAGGTGAAAGACGTCTCGACTCCATAGGCAAGAAATTTTCCACCATGGCGGCAACAACTGTCAGAGCGGCCAATTCACTCGCTATCTTAGGCAGATACGACAGGCAAATGTGGTCGGATATGTCGCCCTTTATAGAGCTTTTGCCGGAGGAATTCAAGGCCGAAGCGCTGAAAATTTTGCAGGAGGGAGAAAGGATCTCTGCTGAGATCATTGACTGTGCAGTGGATGTCTCTTCCACAGGATTCCACCAACATGCTGGGACTGCGGTCTTGAGGCGTCAGGGCTGGTTGAGGGCTACTTCTTTTAGGCAAGAAGTGCAAACAAAGGTGATCGACATGCCTTATGATGGTGAATCCTTATTTGGCCAGCATATTGACGAAGCTCTACGGGCCATAAAGAAAGATACGGATACTGCAAAGGCTCTCGGTACTCTGCAATTTAGAAAAGCAGCCCTTTTGTGGAGCAAGAGGTCATGGTTCGTCATGCTTTTGAGGAGGATACAATCAATATAGACATACCAATCGTACTCAGGACAGCAGAGGTACACATCTTCACAGCAACAACAGTCCTTCAAGCAACCTCCGGCCGCCTCTTATAAGCATTACAGAGGAAAGACTACCTACAGGGGCAGAGATAACTCCAAGAAACAGTGGCAACTGCCCACTGCCAACCACTTTTCCCATCAATCCGATAAAGGTTGGAGGAAGAATCTCTCATTTCTTCTCCAAATGGTCTGCAATAACAACGGACAGATGGGTTTTGGACATAGTTTCCAGAGGTCACACTTTGGAATTTGTGAAGATTCCTCCAAATTATCCTCCCAGAGGTCCTCCTCCGGCTCATTTAAAGGAGCTTTTGTCCTAAATCAAAATAATGTTAAAGAAGGGAGCGATCGAAGTGGTACAAAATTTACAGTAAGGAACAGGGTTCTATTCGAGGTTTTTCCTCATAAAGAAGAAATCGGGGAGTGGCGTCCCATTCTGGACCTTTGTTCCCTCAACAAATTCTTGAAGAAGCAATCCTTCCGAATGTTATCTCTTCAGGAGGTGCTTCAATTGATAAATCAAGAAGATTTCATGACCACCCTGGACCTTCAGGATGCTTATTTTCATGTCCCTATCCTTCCCAGACACAAAAAGTTCCTACGCTTCAGAGTGGCTGGCAGAGATTTCCAATTCAAGGTCCTACCATTTGGCCTTCGTTCAGCGCCCCGAGTGTTCACCAAGGTCTTAGCACCGGTGGCAGCTCATCTTCGTCAGGGTGGAGTCCAAATCTTCCCTTATCTGGACTACTGCCTCATAAAGGCAAGAACCTTTTCAGTTACAAGCAGTCATACTCGAAGATGCCTTTCTCTCTTCCAGTCCTTGGGTCTCTCGATAAATCTAACAAAATCTCAGTTAACCCCTTCAAAGGCAAAGACTTTCTTAGGGGCAACCTTAGACACTCACCAAGCAAAGGCGTTTGTCTCACTAGAAAGGCAACAAAGAATTTACAACTTAGCAGCTCTACTACTCACAAAAAAGTCAATTTCTGTCCGCAAGTTCAATTCGCTTCTGGGAATGCTGTCCTCTTGCATTCCCCTGATTCCCAACTGTCGCCTGCGAATGAGACCCTTGCAAGAGGAGCTGGACAAACAATGGTTACAGGTCGCAGGCTCCTTCGACGATATCATCAGAATAACATCTCAAATGAAAAAGGCGCTATTATGGTGGACTCACATCCCAAACATAGCAGCAGGTCTATTGTTCGTAGTGGACTCACCAAGTTTCATAATGTAAATGTAATGTCCAGTATTTGTAAAGCGCACAGCTACCTCCGGAGAGGTGTCCCGGCGCTGGGGGCCGTTGGGAAGATTAAGCGAGCTATTGCCCAGAGTCACATGGTGCTGGGCTGATCTGCCGCCAGCGCCGGGGATCGAACTGTGAGCCCCAGGTTCCGGAGTCAGTCGCCCTGGCCGCTGCGCCACACCTCTTCACCTACCGATGCATCCCTCGAGGGCTGGGGAGCACATCTACAGGGACTGACAGTGAAAGGAAAATGGGACAGTCCCCAGAGAACGTTGCACATAAATCTCTTAGAGTTGTTGGCGATATTCCTGGCTCTGAAATCCTTTCGTTCCATAATAAAGGGAGCTTCAGTGTTCATTCGGACAGACAACACAACAAGCATGCATTATTTGAACAAACAGGGAGGAACAAAATCAACTATGCTGTCTCTTCAAGCCCAGCAAATTTGGGATTGGGCTATACAACAACAGATAACATTGACATCAGTACATGTTCCAGGAGTGGCCAACATTCTAGCGGATTCTCTGAGCAGGTCATTTACATCCAACCACGAATGGGAGCTTCACCAACCAACATTGGATCACATCTTTCAGTTGTGGGGCAAACCGAGTTTGGATCTATTTGCAACCAATCTGAACCGAAAATGCCAATTTTTCGCAAGTTGGCTACCGCAACAGGGATCGTGCGGGAATGCGTTTTCGTTAAATTGGTCAAAAATTTATGCTTACGCTTTTCCTCCGATTCCTTTAGTCCCAAGGATGCTTCGGAAGATGAGGAAGGAACCTTGCCGAATACTTCTCATAGCCCCCAGGTGGCCTCGCCAATTGTGGTTCACAGAGCTCCTACTCCTGTCGGAGGGCAAGCCCATACTGTTGCACCCATTACAGAACTTGTTGACAATGAACTGCGGCCAAGTCTGCCATCCGGATCCAACATCTCTGCGATTAGCAGCCTGGCTCCTGAATACTATGAGTTTGCCGACTTAGTTATACCTGATGATTGTCGGGAAGTTCTAGCTAATGCCAGAGCGCCCTCCACTATAAAGACTTATAAACTCAAGTGGAAGAGATTCTGTCTTTGGTGTGAAGCCTCCGAAGTACACCCTGTTCATTCTCCACCAGAACAATTGCTGCCTTTGTTCCTCCAATTAGCAAAATCTGGCCTTTCTCATTCTACTATTAAGGTATTTCTGGCCGCAATTTCCAGATTTCGACGGCAAAATGGATCACAGTCTCTTTGGTCTTCAAGAATTATGAAATAATTTCTCAAAGGATTATTTAGAATGTTCCCTCCAATTAGGCGTCCACCCAGGGCCGGACTGGCCATAGCGGGCACCGGGCGTTTCCCCGGTAGGCCGCTAGGGTGGGGGGGCGGTTTTGGGCCCCTGGGGGGCCGTTTTTGTTACCGGGGGTCGGCAATATCGGCCCCCGGTAACAAAATCGGCTGAAACCGGCCCTCGCAAACTGCTCGGCTGCACTCCCCCTCACCCCAGGGGGGGCTGGCTGAGCAGTTTGCCAGGGCCGGTTTCTGTTCCCAGTCCGGCCCTGCGTCCACCTCCGCCTTGGCATCTTAATATTGTATTAGCTCAACTCATGAAGGCACCGTTTGAGTCTATTCATAGGGCGGATCTTAAATTCATTTCATGGAAAACATCACTTCTTCTAGCTCTCATTTCGGCTAGGCGAGTAAGCGACATACATGCTTTCACTACTCGACACCCCTTCCTCCAATTTACTAAGGACTCTGTGGTGCTTCAAACAAATCCTGCCTTTATTCCTAAGGTACCATCGGATTTTCACCTAAATGAGCCAGTCATTTTGAAGACTTTCTTCCCTAATCCACAGTCACCAGCGGAAAAGGCCTTACATTCTCTGGATGTTAAGAGATGTATAAAATTTTATTTACAGAAAACAGTCTGTATCCGTAAAGCTGATCAGCTTTTTGTAGCCTACGGAAAGAAAAGAAAAGGACATCCAGTGACTAAGCAAACTATTGCACGTTGGATTTCCTGTGCAATTCAATTTTGCCATCAGAAAGCAGGCAAGCCTCTGCATGCAACATTGAAAGCGCATTCTACGAGAGCAGTCTCTTCATCTACAGCTCTCTTTGCCGGTGTACCTATTCAGCAAATTTGCAGAGCAGCAACTTGGTCCAGCAGGCACACTTTTACCAAGCATTACTGTCTTGAAGCCGCCAGTAATGCGAATACAACAGTGGGACAAGCGGTGCTACGTTATCTCTTTATGTAAGGTGAGCCTCTATTATTCCCACCTCCTTTTATGTTTTAAAATTTTTAGTAACATATTTAAGTATATATATATATATATATATATATATATATATATCCCAAAATCCAAGTTACCTTGCATAGAGACGGCAACTCAGGTGGAAATATAGCCATCGTTTATTGCAGGTAATATGCACAGCGCGTTTAAACTCCACAAGCAAAGCGGCAAACATGTTTCGGGCTCCATGCCCTTGTTCACTGGCTGCATGCGCAAAGTCCCAGCAGCTGTGTGGACTTATACCTTTAACCCCGCCCTAATGGGACCTCCTTCAGCACAATGGCATTATGGGGTAAGTAGTCCGTAACTGAGCCAAATTGGTTGCTGCCAGGGCTCTGTACATAAAATTTACAATCCCAAGTGGGTGCTTATACCTTTAACCCCGCCCTAATGGGACCTCCTTCAGCACAGTGTGCATTGTGTGTCTTCCATCTTCCCACAAGCCTGATATTTGTTACTACTGCCAGCAGTTTTCTAAAAGGACCCTTCGTGACAGGGAAAGGATTAAGCTTCATGCCATGTTGGAGAGAGGAAAAAGTAATCCCAAAAGTGGCCTTGGGAGTCAAGAGCCCTCCTCTCACCAAGAACAACGTCGATCTGCCTCTCTAGGGTCAAGAAAGAGGAAGATTCCTGATTGTTCGCCGTCGGCGTCGAGATCGCCGTCGAAGAAGCAGGCAAGTCATTCTTCAACGTCGAGACGGCGAGAGCCTCCGTCACAGAGAAAGGGATCGACGTCGAGGCAGACTTCTTCGGCTGCGAAGTACGTCGGCCCCGAGAGGCCTAAGACAAAGCACCCGTCGACGTCTAAACATCCGTCGACGGCGAGGCACATTCCGCCACCTTCTCGAGGGTCGGCGTTGAGGGGTTCGCCGGCTAAGACTCTGCCAAGAGCCTACAGAATGGCGATGTCGAGATCACCGTCGCCGTTGAGGCGTTCGCAGTCGAAGAAGTCGGCGTCAAAGAAGCGCCATAGAAGATCGACGTCGAATTCCCCAGTTCGATCTCATGGGCTGTCGATGTCGAGAGCATCGCGGAGACAGGAGTCTTCCAGCATCTCTCCGCAGAGGCGGCCGACGTCGAAGACGGCACAGTCTGTGTCGACGTCAAGAGACAGAAATCCCGCCGTCGCCTCGGAGGAGGTGACGAAGAGGCCTAAGTCGACGTCCAGGTCAAGACGTTCGACGTCGAGAGACAAAAATCCTGCCGTCGTCTCGGAAGAGGTGACAGAGAGGCCAAAGTCGACGTCGAGGTCAAGACGTTCGACGTCGAGGGAACAGTCATCATCCCCTGGCATCCACATTGTCCAAATTTCCCCGGAAGGCTCTCCGGTGGCTCCTAAGAAGCATCCTTTTAACCTTTCGCCAAGGTGGCTGGAAAGTGTCAGACGCAAGGAAGCAGGGGTTGTTGGTCATAGAAGTCCGGGCTCGGATTTCTCTCAAACCTATTCTCCTTCAAGAGTCTCAAGAGATCCTCCTCCACCGGCTTCATTGAGAGGGTCTCAGAGAAGAACCCTGAGAAGATCTAGATCCCCATCCTCCCGCCGCACACGGTCACGGGAGAGATCACGTTCTCAACATCCTTCCTCTCCAAAACGGAGGCGACGAAGATCACCTACTTGGTCCACGTCCACCAAGTCTTCGATAAGGGACTATTCCCCAACTCTGTCGGCAACACCTCCATCCAGAGTGTCACCTATTGACGACATTGGTACTTTCACCGAGGTTCTCTGCAGGGGGGCCAACAAACTAAACATAAGTATGTCGGCTCCAACGGTCTCCACTTCTGTTATTTTTGAGACCTTACATCATCGATCGTCAGCTAGGTCTCTGCTGCCGCTAGTCCCAGGCCTCTTGGAACCTGCCATGCAGACTTTCCTAACTCCTGCATCAGTAGGGGCAGTACCTTCACGCATTGCAAAAAAATACAAAGCCCCTGATCAAGATCCGTTGTTCCTACGTTCTGATCCTCCCCCGGATTCTGTAATTGTGGCGGCGGCCAGGAAGACGCACTCTGCTACATCCTCTTCTTCAGTCCCTCCTGAGAAGGACAGCAAGATTATGGACTCTTTGGGCAAGAGGATGTGTAATACTTCGGCCTCGGTCATGAAAGTTGCCAGCGCCTCAGCTCTCTTGGGGAGATATGACAGGTCACTTTGGGACTCTCTGTCACGTTTTACTGAGAAACTCCCGAAAGAAGACCAACAGGACTTTCAGGAGATACTACAGGAAGGGTGCCTGGTGGCAAACCAGGTAATAAGTGCTGCTGCGGACTCATCTGATCTGGCCGCGCACGGCTATTCGCACGGCATCCGTTCTAGACGCTCGGCCTGGCTGCGTCTTACAGGTCTTAAGCCTGATGCTCAACGGAAGATCGTTAACCTACCGTTCAATGGTTCTTCGTTGTTTGGGTCTCATGCGGATGATGAGATGTCCAAAATGAAGACTGAATTGGACACTGTGAAGGCCGTTGGACTGGAGAAGCGGAAGGAATCACCGCAAACGGTTTCGTCCCTACGACAGGCGTTCCTTCCAACAGAGGGTTCAAACCCCTCAGTGGTCCTCTCAAAATCAACAACAGCAGAGGTCGCACTTCCACCAGAGAAGACCTGGTAGAGGAAGAGGAAACAACAGACAGCAGGCTTCAACTGCTAAACAACCAGCTAAACAATGAGCACATGCTTCCTCCGTGCCCGTTAGCCACTCCGGTAGGGGGAAGTATCGCTTTTCACCTGGAAGAGTGGAAATCAATCACAAACGACAAATGGGTGCTGAATATTGTGCAAAATGGATACTTGCTGAGGTTCAAAGCCCCACCTCCACCAGTTCCACCACTCAGAACATTCCGTCAATGCCACCACATGTTGCAGGAAGAGGTGAACAGTCTTCTACGAAAAAAGGCCATAGAATATGTTCCAACTCAACAACTAAAACAGGGAATATATTCTCGCTATTTCCTGGTCCAAAAAAGAGGCCCGACCACAGAATACAGACCAATTCTCGATCTGCGCTTCTTGAACAAATTCATCCGCAAGGAGAAGTTTCGGATGCTGGCCCTGCACCAGATCTTCCCTCATCTACATCAGGGGGACTGGATGTGTGCTATAGATCTGCAGGACGCTTACTTCCACGTCCCGGTGTCCGAAAAGCATCGAAAGTTTCTCCGTTTTCAGGTAGCTCATCGGCACTTCCAATTCCGAGTCCTTCCGTTCGGGCTCAAATCGGCCCCCGAACACTTTCAAAGTGTATGGCAGTGGTGGCAGCTTTTCTTCGCAAGCGCAAGATCTTCATTTATCCCTATCTGGACGATTGGCTCCTGAAGAGCGCTACGCCTTCCCTGCTTCAGAGTCATCTCTCCTTCTGTCTTCATCTACTGAACACGCTGGGCCTGCGGGTCAACTACAAGAAATCGGTCTTCAACCCGACCCAAAAAATCCATTACCTGGGCGCTTCACTGGATACCGTAAAAGCAAGCGTGTGTCCTTCGGAGGAGAGGTTATCATCAATCAGGGAGAAATGTCGCGAACTCCTCAGATCTCATCTTCCCACGGTCAGGCAGGTGTCTTCTCTTCTGGGGTCAATGGCTTCTTGTGTCTTCATCGTCCCCAATGCCAGATTGAACATGCGTCCTCTACAACAGTCTCTAGAGGATCAGTGGATGCAGACGTCAGGCCGCTGGGAAGACCGTGTAACTGTACCTCAGTCAGCCAGAGACTCCATCACATGGTGGATGAAGCGTTCACATCTACTGAAGGGAGTCCCATTCCACCAAGATACTCCCACTCAGACTATAGTCACGGATGCTTCCCTGCAAGGTTGGGGAGCTCACATGGGACATCTTCAAGTACAAGGTCTCTGGTCGGAGACAGAGCGGGGATATCACATCAACCTTCTAGAGTTGAGAGCCGTGCACCTAGCCCTCAAGTCGCTGTACCCTTCTCTCCAGTCCAGCTCTCTCTTGATTCAGACAGACAACACCACGACGATGTATTATCTGAACAAGCAGGGAGGCACCAGGTCGAGATCTCTCTCTCAGGAGTCGCAGACCATCTGGAAGTGGCTTCTCGCAAGAAATCTCAACATTGTGGCCATTCACCTGCCAGGGTCTCTGAATGTCCAGGCAGACGCCCTAAGCAGGGACTTCGTAGAAGCTCACGACTGGGTGCTAAACAGCGAAGTCACGCAAGACATCTTCCGGCAATGGGGAGTGCCAGACATCGATCTCTTCGCAGACGCGGCAAACACCAAATGCCCCGTCTTCGTGTCCAGGTTTCACCAGCCAGGGTCACGGGGGAATGCCCTTTTGATAAAATGGTCTCAGACAATACTGTACGCCTTTCCGCCACTGCCTCTCATCCCAGCAGTGATCAACAAATTCTACAGGACCAACTCCAGAATGATCTTGATAGCTCCGGAATGGCCGCGTCAGTGGTGGTACCCGGACCTTCTGCAACTATCCGAGATGCCACACCAGAGGTTGCCTTGCCGTCCAGACTTGTTATCCAAGAGCGAAGGGAGAGTGTTTCATCCCAATCTCTCATCCCTCAGATTGACAGCATGGCTCCTGAGGTCCTGCAATACGGACACTTAGACTTACCAGCGGACTGTATGTCCATCCTCAAGGAAGCCAAGAGACCTTCCACCAGGGCATCCTATGCTTTCAAATGGAAGCGATTCTACTTGTGGTGCATGAACAATGCTCATGATCCGGTGAGGGGTCAAGAGCAGGTGATCTTGCCATACCTACTACATTTGGCCAAATCTGGCCTGCAGTTCTCCTCGATTAAAGTTCACCTAGCAGCAATCACTGCATACAGAAAGTCCCCTACACAGGTTTCTTTTTTCCAGATGCCAGTGGTTAAAGATTTCCTTGAAGGGATAAAGAAGGTTTACCCCCAGTGAGATCTCCTTCTCCACCTTGGGAGCTCAACATAGTCCTTACAAAACTAATGGGTGCTCCTTTTGAGCCAATTCACAGGGCTTCTCTGCAGCACTTGTCATGGAAAGCTGCCTTTTTAGTCGCCATCACTTCTGCCCGCAGGGTTAGTGAAATACAGGCCTTGTGCTGTAAAGAGCCCTATACTGTTTTCCATGCAAACAGGGTAGTTTTAAGAACCCATCCGAGTTTTCTACCTAAGGTTGTCTCGGATTTTCACATCAATCAGACTATCACTCTGCCCACATTTTTTCCCAATCCCACGACTCCTCCTGAGAGGTCCCTCCATTCCCTAGACCTCAAGAGGGTACTGAAATTTTATCTAGACAAAACCAAGTCATTGAGAAAAACGGACCGGTTGTTTGTTAACTATGGTTCCATAAATACCGGTTTGGCAGCCTCTAAAAGATCCATCTCTAGGTGGATAGTCTCTTGCATATCTTTGGCTTACCAACTAGCCAACAAGTCTCTTCAGGGAAAACCTAAAGCACATTCTACCAGGGGAAAAGCCTCTACCACGGCTCTCCTTAGAAATGTTCCTATAGTAGAAATTTGTAAAGCAGCTACATGGCGTTCTGTTCATACTTTCTCTCGCCATTACTGTTTGGACTCTGATGCACAGGCGGATGCCCAAGTTGGGCAAGCCTCGTTGAGAAATTTGTTTGGTTGATTCCATTTTAAGATGCATTGTTATATATTTTGTGTACTGGTTTGCTCGTCCGCGAAGTAGTGGGTATGGGCTTGCTACTCTATTCAGTGCTTATGACTATTGATGAGTATCCCCTGGAAGAGAAGGATAAGTTACTTACCTGTAATCCTAGTTCTCTTCCAGGGGTATACTCATCAAAGTCATAAGCAACCCTCCCGCCTCCCCGGACGAGCAATTATGGTACAATACTGTGTGTTGTGCATCTTATACTCAGGGTGATACAACTTAGTACACCGTAAAAAAGAACTGACCTAACTGTCACCTGTGGTGCATGATGGGAGCAGAGGGGCTCCTGGAGGTCTTAAAGGCACGGTGTCCAGAATCTTGGAAGCCTTAAAGGCAAGGTGCCAGTTTTTTTACTGTACTATGATAGTTATTTATCTATGCAGCCTATGGGCCAACTGCCTGCTATTACCTGTTTTCCTTTTCTGAAAATAAAGGATTCTTGTATGATACTATTACAGTGTATGTTCTCTATTACAAAATGTATTTAGGGTATTATTTTCATACAAGAGAAACCTATGTAATTTTGGCGGTTTGCCCTATTGGAACAGTTTTAGGCTGCATGTTTATATGTATATACATATGTATGTGTATGTTTCAGAAGTGTTATACACTTGTGGGGCCGAGCATACACATATATATATATATATATATACATATATTTCTATATGCTCCGGGATCCCGCACGTGGGCGGGGATTATTCAGTGCTTATGACTTTGATGAGTATACCCCTGGAAGAGAACTAGGATTACAGGTAAGTAACTTATCCTTACTTACCTGTAAACTGTGGTTCTCCAGTATTGGTATCTTTCATAGATTCACATGCGACCCACCCACCTCCCCATAGAGGCTCCCCTGTTTTATAGTACGGTTATACTTCACTTGTGCTCGAAAATTTGAGAGCCTGGAGCCTCTGTGGAGAGGGTTCCAGAGGGTGCTGCCGCCTGATTGGCTGGAGTTTGGACCATATCTAATGACTAGGACGAGTTATTAAAGTGAATGTTTTTTTTCCTCTATTAACTTTAATATAAGAGTGATTACCTATTCCCTTATTGCTATTTTATGTACCGTGGGACTCCCACTTCGACGACGGGGAATGATTCAAGCATGTGAAACTATGAAAGATACCAATACTGGAAAACCACAGTTTACAGGTAAGTAACTTATTTTCTGTCCTGGGAAAGGCCGATGCAAACAAGTAGTGAGGAGGAGGGGGGGCGGGGTGAGTGGTCCCGTGAGGAGGTGCTGAGTCACAACAACCTTTTCCTAATAACATGGTCATGGATCTGAACTTGTTAATGCACCTAACGTTCGTGTATTGCTGTGGAAAGAACATTTGTTTGTGAAGGGAACTGCCACAATGCGGGAGTCCCTTCCGGCTCTCTTGTGAGCTCCTTGTGATATAACCCCCCGAATATGAACGGTAGGATGCCTGCATATACCAGCCTTCTGCACAGTTTTTTTTAAAGTTTACAGTTTGAAGTTAAAGTAGATTCATTAACCACGGATGGTATTGCTGTACCCTAGAGTGTTGTTGAAGGCCGCCCACCTGAAAACTACGAATAGAATGTGAAACGAGTAATAGAATGATAAGTGCACTCTAGGGCCGGATTACTTCACTAGGTTATTATCCGGCCTGTAATAAGGCTGCACACAAGCTGTCAACAAATATGCAGTGAACCCCGAGTGATATAGATTGATGTACCTTAGTGTGGTATCGGATAATGCTATGGAAAATATGCCGGATGTTTGTGAACTGTAATGGTATATACAAAATGCCAATAAAAATATGATTAAAAAACAAAAACGTTCAGGGGCAGTTTTTTTGTGATACCTGGGTGGCAGGTAGAAGGCCAATATGGTTGCTTTCAGATGCAGAGCCCTAATCCTCTCGACCCCTGGGGCCTCAGAGTAATGGTCCAAGAGAAAGAGGAAAGGAGCATGATTCATGGATATTGGCAAAAAGGATGGCCCAGAATAGAGATCACTGTATGGGGACTTATTTTTATGTTTACAAATGTCCATAGACAGCTTCTTCAGAGAGATACCCCAAAGAAGGGGAGAATATAAGAGGCCTTTTTTTAAAGGGCCATTCATCAGTGCAGCAGGTACTGCTGCCAGGTGTGTAAGTGGCCACTGCTGGTTATCATTAATGAAGCAGATGCAGCAGGACTGGGGCCCAGGGTTTCAGGGGTCACTGCATCACAATTATGACTGTCTCCCTTTAAAAAAGAGGCATGGGAGCTTATTTTCCTCTCTAGCATTACGACCAAGAGCACCCTTGCAGAAAAAAGGGATACAGAATGTGGGTGCTCTTTTTTTCTGAACGGCACAGAGAGCCTGTTTCAAGATTGGAGTGATGGTCAGGCATGGTGGGGAAGTGGTGAAAGATGCAGCGATGATATCCTGTTACTCAGGACTGGAGTTATCATTAGTGCAGTAGATGTAGTTGCATTGGGGTCCAAGAGTGTGAGGGGCTCACAACACCCCAATTATGGGGAGTAGTATTTTTGGGACAATACATGTTTTTGTATGATGCTTTTGATGTTTTATAATACCTCATATTTAGTGTGGTTTATGAGCTATAGAAAAAGTACTTTTGAAATCATTTCATAAGCCAAGCCCCCTGCATGCAGCCATGTCCCTCCTTCTCTCCCAATCTTTGCCATAAACATTTGGAGGGGGGCCCGACCTCAAAACATTTTGCTTAGATGGGGCTCAGAGCAAAAAAGTTTGAAGACCTCTGAGTTAGTGGGATGTATAGGAGGTTGGGTCTGTGGATATACTGGATGCTTCTTGCTAGTGTGATCCTGACCTGAAAACTCACAAGGTGCACCATGTCACACGATTTTGGCTCCCTTCACACAGTCACCCGGTGAGGAGCTGAAATCACACAGTGGCAGGCAAGGCGAGCTGGAAACCGCTACATATGTGGATTTCCAGCTCATCATTGCAGCTGTAAGCCCTGCCCTTCAATGTCTATTAAGGACATCAGCAACAGCCTCAGTGACCTCTTGTTTTTATTGAGGGGGAGGGGGTGGCTTGGTGGAGGACAGAGTGCCTCTTAGGTAGTCCTCGGCACGATGCCCTTCCCCCTCCTCACATGGTGACATTTATTTACAGGTTGGCAGGCTTGGTGATCTGGGACTGGGTGCGATTGTGGGGATTGATTGTGAGTGGTACTGAGCTTGGCACATAATGAAGCCTTATCTTAATGGAGTGCTTGCTAGGTTTGTGGTGGAGCAAGGGCTCTCCCAGACTCTAACATGCTCAAATAGGAGACAACATTGTTTATGTCTTCCCAGTCAGGGGATGCCCTGCAAGGAACAGCCAGCAGCCCATGATTGCACACAGCAAACCAGCTGCACCCGCAGCATTGGGAAACAGGACAGTGCCAGTTTAGATAAAAGACAAAAGAGGAATGATCAATTAATACCTTTGATGACCACAACTCAAAGATTAGTATTCATGCAGTGTCTAGCAACATTGGCTACCAAATATAATGCAGACTTAGTGCAGCAGATGCTTCAAGTACATTATGGGAATAGTTGCGGGGCCAAGTAAGAGGAGCTGTGATGGAACCGAATGAGGGAAGAGAGACTGAGCAAGTAAAGTGAGATTAAGTGGCTCAAACAACCTACCGACCTCAGGTTACACACCCAACTGCCAGGCTTGACTCTCCCTGAATCCTATGAAAAACAATGGCTTTTGCTGCTGAAACCACAAGATAGTCTTAGTGAGGGGTATCTTTCATAGATTCACATGCCTGAATCATTCCCCGTCGTCGAGATGGGAGTCCCATGGTAAAATACAAAAGCAGTGCCATAAATAATAAATAGGCTAAAAAAGGCCAAAGACCATACATTAGTAGCCTATCTACGTCCTTTTAAAAAAAGGACCAAAAGTTGGCTCCAGCCAATCAGCTGCTAGCACCCTCTAGAACACTCCCAGCAGAGGCAAGTTCTCTTCAGATTTTCACCGCACGTCGTGTGGAAGGGAGTCTCCCTGAGTGCTACTCAGTTTTTTCCTTCTATTCAGCTATTCTGAACAATATGTCAGACAAGAAAGGCCTCTTCCCCCCTTGCAAGACCTGTGGGAAGAAGAGGGTCCATGTAGATGATCTACATAAAGACTGTATTTATTGCCTTTATCCAAGGCATGAGGTGAAAGACTGTAAAATCTGTCGCACCTTTTCTAATAAGACCCTTCAAGGACAGAGAGGGAAGATTACTTTTGTGGCTTCAATCCACAAAAGAACAGGCTCACACTTCAGATGAAGAAGGATTGGCTTCAACTTCTCACAAAAGGGCTAGATCACAGGAAAGATCTTCAGGTGAGGGAAGAAAACATCTCAAGTCTTCCCAAGAAAAGCCTGTAAGTAAAGAGAGGAGCTCCAAACATTCCTCTGAGCCAACATTGTCTGTGCCCTCTACGCCAGTCAAGAGAGAAAAAGAGCGTCCAAGATCCTCTTCTACTGATTCTGTGAGTAGAAAGCACATAAAGAAATCAGTGTCGACGACGACTTCTCTGTCATCGTTGACGATATGTGTGACTTCATCGACGCCATCGTCGACGGCAACCGTCACGACGATGGCGATTCAGTCCCCTATTTCATCGACAAAGATTTCTATTGTGACGAGACCTTCATCGTTGACACCCGTCGACGACCCATCATCGACGAAGAAACCGTCAGCGAAAATACAATTGACGAAGGAACCGTCGACGACGACGGCATCGTCGTCGAAGACACCATCGACGACAGCACCGTGGACGAAGACACCGTCGACGACGACACCGTCGACGACGGCACCGTCGACGAAGACACCGTTGACGAAGACACCATCGATGAAGACACCGTCGACAACAACATCTCCACCGGCTATGACAACACCGTCGACGACAACACCGTCGATGAAGGAAATTCCTTCAATAATAATTTCTGCACCGTCGACGCCCCCGTCGACGAGGATATCTCAGACCATGACAGTTACAAAGTCTTTTCTACACCCGCCTTTGCAGGACTATAGTAAAGTATCACCTTTACTACCATCTCACCTTTTGGAAGGTTATATTGAGGAGGAAGATGATGAGGATGAGGATGATGACGGCCTATATGGGGTAGCTCACAGTCCATCTGAGCTACATGTAAAATGCCAGGATGACGATGATGAAGAGGAAGATTACCATAAGGCACATTATTATCAGGAGCAATATATGGCTCCACGTCATACTCATCAATTTAATCCTCGACAGGAACCGCGCCACAGAGAGATGGCTCATCTACCGCCGTCACTGATTCAGGAACTGCAAGCCATGTTAGCAGATTACCGACAAAGATTCCCTCCTCAACAAATTCCACCAGAAAACCCAGTTCCGCAAGTGGAGGTACCAACAACAGTACCAGAGCCTCAAGTACCTAGTACACCGGCAAATGCAACAAGTCCAGTTCCAGCTGACCCTGGAGATCAGAACACTTCCTCTTCGGAAGAGGAAGTGGAAGAAAGCGAATTACCTGATCCGAAAGCTGTTCCGGATCCTTGGGATGACTATGTAATCCCGACACCATCCCCTCCTCCACACTTACCTTCAGATTCTCCCCCAGAAGACATCGGGGGGTTTCACAATTTAATGCAGAGGGCAGCAAATAAGTTCCACTTACCTATCACTGTGAAACAAACAGACTGTTTTCTGTATGATTTTAAAGAGGACACAAGGAAGGTGGTACGTTCGATTCCGATTATCGACTATATATGGCAGGAGGGTGTAAAGATTATGAAGACGCCTGCATCCATACCAGCGGTACTGCCTCGTGTAGAGAAAAAATATAGAGCTCCGGAGGACAGTCCATCTTGCCTTGTTGGACATCCAAGGCCAGATTCTGTCATCTCTCAGGCCGCACAGAGACATTAGAAGAATCCGGCGACGCCAATTACTACTCCTCCAGACAGAGAGGGACGTCGGATAGACCTTATGGGAAAGAAATTTTTGTCAATGGCAGCTGCAACAATTCGAGCAGCAAATGCTTTAGCCATTATTGGCCGCTATGACCGTCAAATGTGGTCCGATATGGCGGGACTGATAGACCTCATCCCGGAGGAAAACAGACAGGACGCCCGAAAGATCTTATTGGAGGGTGAACAATGGATTGTACCCTAGACATAGCAAACACAAGTTTTAAGCAATTGGCTGGTTCGGCAATCCTTCGACGCCAGGGGTGGCTGAAAACTACTACCTTCAGACCTGAGGTTCAGGTTGAGATTCTGGACATGGCGTATGATGGAGAGTCGCTTTTTGGAAAACATATCGACGAGGCTCTTTTGGCGATAAAGAATGATGCGGATACCGCAAAGTCATTGGGAGCTCTGCAACATAGAAGAGTACCTTTTAGAGGCGCCAGAGGGCGAGGATTCACCACCTACAAAGGCGGATATCAAAGAACTCAACAATATCAGCAATATCAACCTCAATATCGCCAATCTTACAACCCACCATCGTAACAACAATCATCAACAGCTGGTTTCTCTCGTCAGGGAGGCCGCAAACGAACACCGCAACAGGGCCGTGACTCTGGCAGAAAGCAATGAGTACGTCGGGGTACCAGTCAAATTTCCCTCCCTGCCCGTGGGTGCGAAAATTTCTGCTTATGCACAGCGGTGGCACGAGATAACATCAGACCGCTGGGTGTTGGACCTAGTCACCAAGGGTCACACCCTAGAATTTATTCAAAAACCACCTATTACTCCGACCAGGGGTCCCCCTCCCCCTCATCTTCACTTATTACGAAAAGAAGTCTTGATCATGCTCTTCAAGGAAGCTATAGAGGAAGTACCATCCACTCAGAGAGGAAGAGGTTTCTATTCTCGTTTCTTCCTAATAAGAAAGAAGTCAGGAGAATGGCGACCGATTCTGGACCTAAGGAAACTCAACAAGTTTCTCAAAAAACAGACGTTCAGGATGGTAACACTCTCTGATATTTTGGGATGCTTAAACAAAGGAGATTTCATGACTTCTCTCGACATGGAAGACGCAGATTTTCATATCCCAATCCACCCAAAGCACCAGAAATATCTACGGTTCACAGTGGCTGGTATCCACTATCAATTCAAGGTGCTCCAGTTTGGTCTAAAATTAGCACCACGGATTTTCACCAAGTGCCTAGCACCAGTAGCAGCGGCCTTGCTATCTCAGGGGTTTCAAGTTTTTCCATACCTCGACGATTGGCTGCTCAAAGCTGCATCAGAGCAGGAAGCCGATCAGACAATGGCAGCTTGTCTCCATCTATTCAATACATTGGGACTCACTCTGAACAGGGAAAAATCAAATTTACGTCCAACTCAAGTAATTTCGTTTTTGGAGATCCCTGGACACCGTCCAATGCAAAGCATTCTTGTCTCAAGAGAGACAGATGCGACTCCAAAGGTTGGCAAGGACCATTTCAAAAAGAAAGTCAGTTTCTGTACGAATATTCAAATCGCTTCTAGGGATGTGCTCGTCAGCAATAAACTTAGTACCTTTAGCGAGACTAAAGATGAGACCTCTGCAGGAGGAACTACAGAAACAGTGGCAACAAGCTTTGGGATCCTTCGAAGATGTAATTCGAATCACAACAAAGATAGTGGAAGCACTTCAATGGTGGTCTCAAACGACAAATCTTGTTCGAGGTCTAACCTTTCTACAAAGTACCCCGGATTTCATTCTGACAACAGACACCTCCATGGAGGGATGGGGAGGTCATCTGCAAGATTTACAAATCCAGGGAAAGTGGTCTTTGATACAGAAAAAACAGCACATCAACAGATTGGAGCTCAAGGCAATATTTTTATCTCTCCAGGCGTTCCTTCTGAGAATAACAGGTTCCTCAGTGCTGGTCCGTACGGACAATACAACCAGCATGTATTATATAAACAAACAAGGAGGAACGAAATCCATGACGCTATCTCAAGAGGCTCAGGATTTATGGGAATGGACGACGCTCCATGGAATCTCGTTGAGGACCGAGCATGTCAGGGGTCTACACAATACCCTGGTGGATACACTAAGCAGGTCTCAGTCCAGCTGCCACGAGTGGGAGATAGAACAAACACAGGTGAACAGGATCTTTCACAGATGGGGGGAACCAGCTCTGGACCTGTTTGCAACTAGGGAGAACGCAAAATGCCAGTTTTATGCCAGCAGGTTCCCACAACTGGGGGAATTCCCTTTTAATGCGATGGTCAGGGATTTATGCCTACGCTTTTCCCCCCATCCCATTAATCCCCAGGGTACTAATCAAGATGAAGTCGGAAGGCTGTCGCCTAATTTTGATTGCACCACGTTGGCCCAGGCAGTATTGGTTCCCGGAGCTACTTCTATTGTCACAGGACAAACCCATTCGTCTTCATCCGTCACCAACGACGTTATCGAGGAACAAGGGCCAAGTGATTCATCCGGATCCACGTTCTCTTCACTTGCACGCATGGCTCCTGAATTCCTAGAGTTTAAGGATCTCAATATTTCACAAGACTGTAGAGAAATACTTGCTAAATCCCGTGCTGAAAGCACTATCAAGACATATCGTCTGAAATGGAAGAGATTCTTTTGCTGGTGCGAAAGGAACAAAGTTCATCCAGTGCAAGCCCCTGCTGAGCAGATTTTGCCTTACTTGCTCTCACTAGCTAAGTCAGGCCTCACCTTTTCTTCTGAAAAAGTTCACCTGGCTGCAATTACCCAGTACAGGAAATCTCCTCAGTTTCCTTCTCTCTGTTCATCTCTTCTCATAAAACAATTCATGAGAGGCCTCTTCTGCGCTTTTCCTCCGGTGCGCGCACCTCCTCCAGAGTGGAAACTCAATGTGGTCCTAGCACAATTGATGAGACGACCATTCTAACCAATTCATAAAGCAGAACTTAAATTTCTCACATGGAAGGTATCTCTCTTGCTAGCTCTTACTTCTGCAAGAAGAGTGAGTGAAATACAGGCTTTTACAATGAAAGAACCTTTCTTACACTTTACAGAGAATTACGTAGCTCTTCGGACAAATCCTAAGTTTATTCCGAAAGTTCCAACGCAATTTCACTTAAACAAACCTGTAATATTGCAAACTTTCTTTCCAAACCCTTCTAGCCCAGCTGAACAGACTCTACATACATTGGATATCAAAAGATGTTTGAAATTTTATCTTCACAAAACAAAGGAAATAAGGAAAACAGATCAACTTCTGGTGGCCTACGGTCAAGGAAAACACGGAACCGCAGTAACGAAAGCCACCATCGCCAGATGGGTTGCATCTCCAATACAGTTCTGCCACGAAAAAGCAAATAAACCTCTGACAGTGAGGGCTAAAGCACACTCCACAAGAACTGTTGCTGCATCTACAGCCTTGTTTGCTGGAGTGACATTAGACAAGATATGCCGTACTGCGACATGGAAGAATGTCCACACGTTCACAAGACACTACTGCCTCCAGTCTGCGCAAAGGGAGGATGCAGCGGTTGGACAGGCTGTGTTGCGTCATCTTTTTAACTAAGGTCAGATTCTTTACATTTCATAAAAGAGCACTTTCTTGTTGTTTTCTTTCTCTAATTTTAATTGGATTAAGTAATCAAACAACTGTATTTGGCAATTTGTACCTTGATATGATTTATGAGATATATGTTAATGGTTATGTCAACTGTCTCTGTTTTAACATTTCTATAGAGTATAATGCTTGGTGCATGCATTGTGTAAAAGGTAATGGATAACTATTGGGAGTTTAAAATTACATGTCTCCCACCTTCCGCTAAAGACAGTACGATTAGGGTACTGCTTGCTATTCTGATTCAGGCATGTGAATCTATGAAAGATAACCCAATACTGGATAAGAAAACAAGTTACTTACCTGTAACTACAGTTATCCAGTATTGGTATCTTTCATAGATTCACATGCAACCCACCCTCCTCCCCGTGGAGTCAGTTCTCATTGATTTTGGGTATACCTACTTCCCACTTGTGCTTGGAAAATCTGAAGAGAACTTGCCTCTGCTGGGAGTGTTCTAGAGGGTGCTAGCAGCTGATTGGCTGGAGCCAACTTTTGGTCCTTTTTTGAAAAGGACGTAGATAGGCTACTAATGTATGGCCTTTAGCCTTTTTTAGCCTATTTATTATTTATGGTACTGCTTTTGTATTTTACCGTGGGACTCCCATCTCGACGACGGGGAATAATTCAGGCATGTGAATATATTAAAGATCCCAATACTGGATAACTGTAGTTACAGGTAAGTAACTTATTTTCTACCTCTATATGTACAATCTTGTAGTCTCTCTGGTGATCAAGTGAAGGAAAATCAGAATCCCACTTAGTACAAATATGTGAACTATCAGCCAATAGTAATATTTTAAACAAATAGAGGCTCCTCCACACTGTTGGTAAATTCACTGTTTTTAGGTTGAGCCTACTAGTCAGCAGTCACTCTCATTTCCTTGTTTTTCATTTCATGGCTTGTCTTCCTCATCTTGTGTTTTCTCTCCTGTGGAGAGTGATACTTTTGACTGGCTGACTTGTATCCTTCCATTGCTCACATTTCAGATATTACTTTTACTTTTTCATTCAGCACTTCATGAGTTTAAACATGCTTATTAGCTTTCGGCCTCTTGTGCTTCTTCGTCACTCAGATACCACTTCCTGTCCACCCCTCCCAGCTTGTCTTTGAAAGCACTGCAACAGGAATATTGTTGCTGAGTTATGCTAGGGTATGATTGAAAAGAAGACTTTAAGGGTTTGTGTTTTTTATCTCTTATATTCGACAAAGCACAGGTTTTGTCACACAAAGGCATTAAAGGTGCTGGTGGGTGGGCCATCTGCTACACTCACCTAGCTCCTTAGGCTAATGCAGAGGAGCTAATGTCTGAATCCTGTGGAGAGTAAAGTGGACATTGGGAAGTGTATGCCATTTATAAAAATTAAAAACAGTGAATTCAATGTACATTTTTGAGCTATTATGAGATGTGTGTTTGCTTTCCTTCCAGTATTTTCAATTGCTTTGTCTTTGACTTTTTTAAACAATTCTTAACAGACATACATTGGCAAAGCCAATGGCTCGGCACTCGCATTATAAAGGCGAGACCGTTTGGCTTTGCCACGGCATGGGAAGGATGGCCAATGACTTCTTGGTAAAATCAGTTTAGACTTCCTTCCACAGGGCCTTGTTCTACCCCTGATTCTCTGTATTATATGAGTGTGTGTGTATATGTGTGTGACTGTATGCCTTTACGCTTGTGTGTTTCTCGGCTAATTACATTATATGACAAAAAATGCAATGCTCACACTTGTCTCTGTAACTTCCTACACTAAGCACATCATACACATATTACAACATCCGTTGTCTGCGTGTGTGTCTGGGTGCAAAAATTACATGATATAAACAGGGTACTGTTACAGTTCTTTTGAGCTTTCGCCTGAACTTAGATCATTATATAAATAGTGCAGTATTTATTACATTAAAGAAATATTAGGTTACATTTGTATAGCGCTACCATCACTGCTATGTCTTTGCAGTGCATTCTCTAACTGTGCTCCCTTTCGTAAAGATGTGGGGTGTGGATGTATCTGCCCACATGGTGCTTTTTCATTAAGAGCTATTCAAATCCTGCATATATAAACATAATGCCATATATTAATAAGCGTTGACAAAGCCGAAACATCTGGCCTTGGCAAACTGGTGCAATGATTACATTTTGTTTAAAAAGATTATACAGGTGTATGTTGCAAAAAGAAAAAGAATAAAAGAAAATCTGCTGATCCCAAAATGTGAAAACAATATGGTGATGGACGGAATGCTTGGATTATTCTCAGCCATTGGCAATCGCTTGGGCTGCATTCCAGTGCCTCACTTTTTCACCCACCGTGACACCTTAGTTTGGACCCATCCATATGCAAATCAGTCTTGACCTGGCTCCTCATGGGAACAGTCATCCCGAATCCTCAGGCCAGGTCAGCCAGGTATAGCTTGGTTCCAGTGGCACAGTGAGCCCAGTACCCACGTCTGGGCATGCCTGGCACACTCAGGGCATCAAATGCAAAAACAACAAGGTGATGAATGGAATGCTTGAATTAATCTGAGACACTGGCAATTGCTCGGGCCATTTCCCAATCCATCTTTTTTCATGCCCGAGCCACCTCAGTTTAGACCCACCATATGCAGATCAGTTTTGACCCTGCTCCTCATTGAAACAGTCCAGCCTGAACTGCCAGGTCCTCCCTGTACCGGAACACAAGCAACCCAGAACTAGTTTCAGCCTTTCATCTTGGATATTCATTACATTGACCAATGGGAGGTCTACCTGCAGCCTCTCCAGCTTTCACAAGCTGCAAGTGGAGCTTGGTTTACAAATGTGCTGGCCCTTGGCGTGAGCAAAAAAAATCAACAAATTACAGAAAAGTGGAGATGTCCGTTCTCTCAGATAAAATCCTACCAGCTGAGGCCTTATTAGAGGGTTCCACCTGGCAAATCACTATTGACTTCGATTTTGTTTAAGTCTTTGAAGATGTTTAACCCCAAAATTTTAAGAACTACAATAATTATACTTTCAAAAGCAGAAATCAGTTTCAATTTTTGGGTACAAAATATTATCTTTCTTCAAACAGAAGAGACTGTTGGCCCAGGCAGGCCTGCTGAGCTTAGCTTTCCCATGTGGTGTCTTTGTGACAACCTGCAAGATTTGTCATCAGCATTCAATCCCACAGGGATATTTCCTAGAAGAGGATTTATGTAGGTGGGGCTTTGAAAACATTACAATTTTCACCATATGTAAGGTCGACTCTACAAATGCAGCTTACCCTCCACACGCAGCCTGCCTTGTTGTTGGCAGTTTCATACGTGCCGGTCATTGTGCAGGCTTTAACATAAGATTTCTTGCAGCTTCTGGGTGGGAGGGACGTGGCGATACGAAGTCCATGCTAGCCTTTTCTTGCCATGCAGCTTATTTCTAGGAAATGGTGTTCCTGGGTACAATGGATAGGAACACTCAACCGCTTTCCTTCTAGTTTGTTGCCATGCAGTACACTGTGGTTGTTCCACTTCAAGGCCATTTGGAAGTTGATATTATATTCACTGCTTTGCTTTGCTTACAAACATATATTTAGCTCACCTCTCTGCTGGTTCTGACAGGTCTCAAGGGGGTGAGACAGACTTTTTCTACTGCTGGCTATCCATTGCTTTTTATCACATAGGATCCCTTTTCCTTTACCAAACAAGAAATATCAGAAATTTACGTTAGTAGGGTCACTTCTACGCGCGAGAAAACTTCCAGTTTTATGGAATGCTCCATGTATCCAGGAGTGGACAAAGAAATCCATGGCTGTCGTATATATCCATGCTCCAGCTCTATATGCATTTCTGATTGATGAATTGTAATAGATGTTCAGCTGTACTCAAATATACATTTGTACATCTAACATTTTTTGTTTCTCTACCAGGATAATATTTTTCCATGTGGAAAAATCCTTCCCCTAAATTTTTGTGAGTGTTTCCTTGCCTTTTCTCACAATGGAAAAGTACATGGGACTACCAGCAAATAGTTGGTGAATAACATTTGGAGGTGGACTTACTGAGGGCCTCCGAACCCCATCTCCACGGCCCTCAATTTAAAAATGAAGATTTTCCACCATGCATTCAGGATTTCCAAATGGGAAATAACATTTGCAAGGGTAAAAGTCTATTATGAGACTCAGGAATGTGACTTTACTACTGTACCTCACATGTAAAACAAGCATTAGCAAATGGCAAGTTCCTTGTTAGTTTTTCTCCGATCGCAAGGAGGGATAGCCTCTTACTGCTGTTAGGCTCAACTCGCTACCTTCACTGTCCATTTTGTGCCCTGCTGTCCGGCAGGTCTGGGCTGATGGTGCCGTGCTCCATTTAGTCCCCCCATCGGCCTACTCACCCTGCCATCAGGGCATCCCGAGGTAAGGGACCTTCCACCAGCACACTTATCTCCCAGTGTGCCTCGTTTACCAACAAATGTACCCCTTTGTCCACTCGTATTCCTCCACCACTGCAACAATGCTGCTTTTTGAATGTGGGTGGGTCCCAATACTTTCTTGCGTGCTGCCCCTGCTCCACAGATGTAGGCTATGCAGGGGCAGCGCTATCCTTTTAACACCCTATCGCCCCAGCCGAGGTGCGATGGTGCCCCTCCCCCCCACCCCACAGAGAGGTTCAAAACATTTCCCTTAGCTAGTTTTTCTTACCCTGGAGGGAGCGGGACTCCTCCCTCCTTGTTGTATGGCATGCTGCGGCAGCCCAAACCAGTATTTTCGGGTCCCTGGCAGCTGTTATGGCACTGGCCCCTGATGCCCTGTTCGGGGGAGGCCTTTGTTATAACCCTTATTGCCCTCATAAATCACGGTGGCCAGTTATAAATCAATATGACAGGGCCATAAATCATTATTACTGTGGCAAACTATTCTGAGCGTCTTAAATCATTCTGACAGGATCATAAATCATAAACAAGTGACTGGTCCTAAATCATAAATGTGTGACAGGTCATAAATCTTTTCTGCCATATATCAATCAAGTCCTGTCATTTGCTTGTCATAGTTATGAAACATTTTAGTTGTTGAGGCAATCATTCAGGCCACTTATTGAGTCCTAAAGTTTATGGTTGGGTTTTCTCCGATTGCGGGGGGTGGGGGAGTAGCCTCTTTCTGCTTTTAGGCTCAACTTGCTACCTTGTCTGTCCATTTTGTGCCCTGCTATTCGGCAGGTCTGGGTTGTGACTGTCGTGCTCCGCTTACTCCCCCGTCGGACTACTCACCATACCATAGGCATCCCCAGGTAAGTGGCCTTCCTCTGGCACACCGCCCTGTCGGTGTGCCTCCTTTACCAACAAATGTATCCCTTTGTTCGCCATGCTGCCTGTGAGGTTCACATTTTCAGGCGGCTCCACCTTTCGCCTTTAGGGGTTTGCTCCTTTTTCCTTTAGGCACAGCCTGCCATTGCCATGGCTGCACATATATTGGCCCAGAACACTTTGATTCATTCTTCTGACATGTGCATCCCATCAGTTGCGTATAATTTCTGGCATCTTGGGATGATCAGGCCTTGCCTGATGCTCTGCCTTGCAGTATTTGCTGGATGCAATGTTTAATTTCCTTCTGGAGTTATCCACTGCCCCATTTGACATTGCCCCCACCATGATAACCTTGAGATGATTTCTGACCATATGATGGTGGTGCTGTCAAACAACCTTGCTGCTTTTGTTAGCCCTAGCTGGATGTTGTGAAGGAGGTCCTTCCTCCCCACCTTAGCGAGTTCATTGCTGCCCAGGTGTATTATCAAGACGTCAGGGTATCTGGCAGCTGTTGCCTGTAGTCTGCCCAAGGTCGCCGATAGTTGTCCCCATCTCATCCCCGGGTAGCCCCACCACCTAATGGATGTGGCTTTTGGCCTGCCTACCTGTGGCCGCCGCAGATCAACCATGTCTGCATCCAGTGAATGAAAGAGTGACCGACCACCTAAACCAATCTCGTCTGGGCCCCTGCCCGAGCAACAAGCACAGTGTCAGTTTGTCTCTCGGCGCGGTCCCTTACATGTTCATGCCAGCTGAGGACTCACGTATGTTTAGATGTGTTGGAGCGCCACCTGCCTACTGCGTGGATTCCCACCTCTGGCATCCCATGCAGTGCGGCCGTTGTCACCGCTCCTATCTTGAAAGAGTTGGAGGCCTGCCTGGCCCAGTGCTTTGCACAATGACCACCAAAAACTGAAATTTGCTCAGTAGGTCCCTGTTCCTGTGCTTGAAAAGTGGGCTCTCCCCTGCTGGTCTCACTGCCATGTAAGTGTACAGGCAGCACAAAAGGCAGTTCTGGGGGTCCTCTATGCAGTGCAGCTGTACTCCGGACCCCTTGCCTAATTGGTCTGTTTTAGACCTTCTCAGCAGCAGCTCCAACCATGCCATGCCTGGCTTGACATCTGCTGCTTGCAGGCAAGCTGTGCCCGCGTCTTTTTTTGCTGGAACAACAAGCTTGCTCACCCTAAATGCCCCAAAAATGCTGTTGCAAAAGTTTCTTTAAACAGGGAAACCTCCAAAGGTCGATTTGCCACCCCCTCAGTGTGCGTCCATCACTTGGGTCAGTTCCTTATAGTCTATGGGCCACCATGAGTCTTGTTTCTTCCCTTCCAGGTGCTTCCAGTCCTTCATGGCTGCCCTAATATAGTGCGAGGCCGTGGTCTTTTCCTGTGCTTAGTTTGGAATAGTGGGCCACCGCTGCGAGGTGGGCCTGCGCATAAGATTTAGATTTCTTCTGTAGGTACGCCCATTCAATGAAGCATTCCACTGCCCTGGCTGTGGCTCCTGGGTCCCGCAGTGACAGGAGCCCTCCCACTTGCATCACGGTGCTCATGTATCTTTTATAACGTCTTGCTGCGCCAGGCGTGGATGCATGCTCAATTAGAACTGACAAGTTTGTTCCATGAGCTCCAGCAAATTCTCCAGTAAAAGGATCTTCCTCTGCTCTCCTTCTGGCGCTAGCCTTCTGGACTTGCTCATCTGAGAACGAGACAGCGCATCTGCCAGTGTGTTCTCCACCCCAGGGTCGTGGCTCACCTTTATTTCAAGGTTTCCTTCCAGCTGTAATTTTGCTGTACGCCTCATTAGCCTTAATATGTCTGGGCACCTCTCTGTACTGTTATTTATTGCCTGCCCCCTGGTTGTCTGACTATCATGCCAGTTTCATGTCCCTCAGTCTACCTTTCCACACTGTCAGGGTGACCACTATGGGGAGCAGCTCGAGGAAGATGGTTGTTCGAGGCATGTGAGCTGTAGATTATATGCTGTGCATAGATCGCCATCTAGTGTTGGGTCCGGATGTTTGCACTTTGTTTTTCTTCGAAGAAGTCTTTCCAGTCACGAGGTAGGTGACTCCTCCTTTTGGTGATAGTGCGCATGGGCATCGACTCCATTGTTAGATTGTTTTTTTCTGCGATCGGGTTCGGATGTGAATTGTTGCGCTTCAGTTCGGCACCGTCCTTCGAGCCCCCTTCGATGCGCAATCCACTACCCTCAACGGTATTGTTTATCGATCGCGTTTCCCATTCTCAGCGTATCGTTTACACTCGAAAACCTTCGATCGGAAGATTCGTGGAAGGCCGTTGGGCCTACCCGCGCCAGGTTCCGTAGCAGTCGATGGAACAGACT
This sequence comes from Calotriton arnoldi, assembly GCA_963921515.1. Taxonomy (NCBI): domain Eukaryota; kingdom Metazoa; phylum Chordata; class Amphibia; order Caudata; family Salamandridae; genus Calotriton; species Calotriton arnoldi. The sequence continues at coordinate 6,265,351 of CAWUFW010000023.1, forward strand.
CCATTCAAGTTCTGTCCAGGGTGTCGCGCTAAGTTTCCGCGCACTGACTTGCACGGAGTGTGCAACCTTTGCCTATCCCTGGAACACGACGAGAAGTACTGCGATGCGTGTTGGTTGTTTCGATTGAAGAAGATGCTCCGTGACCGTCGTGCTCAACGTCACGAAATGTACCAGCAAAGTGGCTCCGCACCGGATCTCCTCGGAGACGAGTCTGAACACGAAGAATCACAAGCGCAGGAAGCCAAAATGGAGGAGGAACACATCTCCGTGTCTGAAGCCGACTCCGATGCCGAAGACCTCACACCGGGACAACGGATCGTGAGTAAAGAGACTTCCTTCCCCTACCATCTCCTACATAAAAAGGCTCCGGTCCCTCCTCTGCCTTCGGGCCAAGGTCGGCACAGAGAAAAGGTTTTGAGCGCCCCGCCTTCGAGTTCGGCGCCGAAACATAAACAACAGCCTTCCGGCTCGGGCTCTACTCGTCCCCACGCCGGTGCCGACCCGAAACCTTCGGCGTCGAAATCCAAACACCTTCTGGTTTCCTTGCCACCGGTGCATAAGGCTAAATCTTCGGAGCCGAAAACTTCGGAGCCGAAACTTTCGACACCAAAACCGGTGTCTAAAGAAAGTACTTCAACTAAAGAGCCTCGGACCGATATTACACCTTCGGATCTGAAACAGAAGGAGATTGTGATTCATCCAGAAACTGGATATATTCATGCCAAACTTCCTGAGAAGAGGAAAATGGGCTTACAAGAAGGCTACCACATTCCTCTAAAAAGGAAAAATGTGGGTACTAACCCTTCTCCACCATACATTCCACCTTCTTCACCCATTGATCCAAATTTACTCACTACACCTACACCTTCTCCTCCACCACCATCACCTGACCCACAGGATACAGGGGATGGGGATATAGATGACTACACACCACAGGATACTGACCCATGGGATAATTATAATGCTGACCCTCAACCAGATATTGACCCCGACCTATATCGATCCAGACATTGGATATATTGAGCTTGTTAACAGAGCTGCACAATATCATGGAGTAGAGCTTCATCAAGAGACTTTAGAGGAGGATTTTTTGTTTGACACACTCCTCTGTTTCTCTTTGACAGACTTTATTTGGCAATTTGGCGAACATTTTTTCTTGTGTGTTGAGAATGTCCTCCAGGAAGGTAGGGTTTAAGCCGTGTGGTGCCTGTCACCGTGCCATGTCGATTACCGACCGGCACCATGTGTGCTTATAGTGTCTCGAGTGCAACCACGACTCAAAGTCATGCTCGGACTGCCAGGTCATGGCACTGAAAGCTTTGAGGGAATGGTTCCTAAAGCTGCTTGCGGCCCAGCAGTCAACGCCATCTAGCAAGACTCCTATAAGGTCTCGGTCCCGATCGAGAAGAAGGCCGCGGGACTGCTCTTCGTCGCACTTGAGATCCTCGGAACACTCGGGAAAGAGGCACAAGAAGAAGTCTAAACGGATTTGATTTCACCTCGTCAGTCGACAGCTGGCGAGTCGAGTGGGAAACATCGACGTTCCAGGCACGGATCTGCAAAGCCGTTGACAGGTCTGGGGGTCGGAGGAGGTCTCATTAGCTTCCGCGCCGATGGCTCCAGTGGGGTCTCATGGATCTGATCCGGATCGGCACCGGTCGTGCCAACGTGACATTCTCCTGCGTCAGTCTCGATGTTGATGACCCGGGCGCCCACTGGCAGTGCCCGCCTCATTCTTATCCCCAACATCAATGACCTGGGCACCCACCGGCAGCGCCAGCTTCATTCTTATCTCGACTACTCTGAGTTGGAATGGCGTCGGTCGCCGCTGAATCCGGCACCGACAGAGCCCAGTGGCTCTAGGCCGTTCCCTGAGCGTTTTGTGGAGCATACAGTCATGGAATAAATGTGGGAGGGGTCACTAGACCCCTTTAGAACACCAGTTGTACACCCCTGGTGAGACTTTGGACTGATATTAGAAACTAGGAGAGGCCAGTGAACTGGAAACCTCTCCAGATACTGGTTTGATCTCTCTCCCACAACCGTGGCTACAGAGGAGGGAGCGACTTATGCGTCTTATGCAATGGTGGTGAAGAGGGCATCGGAGGTCCTTGACCTCGAACTTCCCTCTGTGGTGATCAAGACTAACCTTTTGACCGAAGTGCTTCAGCCTCATCCCAACCCCTATTGCCCTTTAATGAAGCACTGACTGATGTCCTTCTAGGAACTTGGTCCAAGCCTAGCACAGATCCTGGAGGAGGCCTTGGCCATCCTGTCCCAAGCAGTGAAAGACACTTTGTGACTATGGAAGGGGTGTGCCACTGCACCAATCATATCACGGCCAAAGTCCTGAGCATGCTTCCCAAGTTGTGCAAGGACGTTGATGCGCTGCATTCCGAACCCTGGGGGGCAACCCCCGGCAGCTGCAGCCTCTAAGTCCTCCCAGTTTGGTTCTGCAAGACCATGGGTGCCCAGTTGGAGGGCGAATCCAACATCATCTCCTCCACTTGCAGTCCATAACATTAGACAAATGGGTCTTGCAGATCATTTGAAGGGATTACTCCCTTCCTTTCCAATCTCCCCCCACCTTTTCCGTCATCTCAAGAATTGCTGGCGGAGTATCATCTGATCTTACTCCTAGAGGAAGTTACTGTTCTCCTGGCCAAGGAGGGTGTAGAAAGGGTTCTGATATCAGAAGTCAGAAGTGGTTGTTATTCCTGTTACTTTCTGATACCCAAGAAGAACAAGGGTCTTCATCCTATTCTAGACCTCCGAACCGTCAATCTCTTCCTCAAAAAGGGGAAATTCAAGGTGCTTACTTTGACTCAGGTCTTGTCTACCCTAGACCAAGGAGCCTTACTGGTAGCGTTGGACTTGCAGGATGTGTATTTTCACATCCCCATCCTGCCTGCCCACAGGCATTACCTGCGGTTCAAGGAAGGCCATGAGCACTTCCAGTTCACTGTGCAACCCTTTGGCCTTACCAGCACCCCTCGGGTGTTCACCAAGGTAATGGCAGTGGTCACAGCTCATCTGCGCAGGTTAGGGGTTTCAGTCTTTCCCTACCTCGAGGACTGCCTGTTGAAGGTAGCACCTCCCCAGACGGTTGTCTCCCACCTCCAGACTACGGCAGCCCTCCTGCATTTGCTGGGGTTCACTATAAACGTGCCGAGGTCACACGTGACTCCTTCTCATGCGTTCCCTTTCATCTGAGCTGTTCTGGACACTGTACAGTTTCAGGCATATCATCCCAAACAGCGAGTTCAGGATATTCAGGTTATGATACAGACGTTTCAGCCTCTATCCTGGATTTCTATGAGAATTACTTTGAGTCTGCTGGTCCTCATGGCCTCATGCATCCTGTTGATAAATCATACCAGATGGCATATGCGTGCTCTGCTCTCAGTTCCAGTGAGAGCAGTATAAGGGGAATCTCTCCGACTTCATCCAGATGTTAGAGGAAATTGCAAAAGACCTGCAGTGGTGGCTTAGGAACCGCCATTGGGTCAAAGGCAGTCACCTCTCCTTTCCCGAACCAGACCTTATGGTAGTGACAAATGCGTCACTTCTGGGATGGGGAGGCCATCTGGGAGAGGTGGAGATCAGAGGGCTCTGGTCTGCGACAGAATCCAGACTCCATATCAATCTGCTGGTGTTCCAGGCGATCCGACTAGCATTGAAAGCATTTCTTCCCTCTGTCAAGGGGAAGTTAGTGCAAGTGTTCACGGACAACACTACCGCCATGTGGTACTGCAAGAAGCAGGGTGGGGTGGGGTCGTGGACCCTTTCTCAAGAGGCCCTGCATCTCCAGACATGGCTGGAACAGCAGGGCATGGCCCTGGTGGTTCAACACCCGGCAGGTTCTTTGAACGCTAGGGCAGACAAACTCAGTCGTCGTTGCCTAGGGGATCACGAGTTGCGTCTCCATTCGGAGGTGGCACAAGGACTCTTTTAAGCAGTGGGGAGAGCCTTGGTTAGATCTGTTCGCCTCCGAAGAGAACGTGCAATGTCAGCAGTATTGCGCATTGGAGTTTCCAAGGCAGCTATTGCTCAGAGACACTTTTCGTCGCGAGTGGAGCTCAGGCCTCCTCCACGCTTTTCTGCCCATACCACTTCTGCCCATAGTTCTCAAGAAGATCAAGAACAACTGGGGCCAAGTCATTCTTGTGGCTCAGAGCTGGGCCTGGAGAGTTTGGTATCCTAAGCTTCTTCAAATGAGCATCGATCCTCTGACCAGGCTGCCCATTCGGGAGGATCTTCTGTCGCAGCAGCAGGGGAGGGTACTCTACCCGAACCTGTCAACTCTCTGCCTCCTTGTGTGGAGATTGAGTGGTGACAGTTGACAGCTTTTGACCTTCCTCCCGAAGTCTGTAAAGTTATTTTAGCAGCCACGCGGCCCTCTACCAAAACGGTATACGCCTGCCATTGCAACATTTTTTTAAAGATTGTACAGAAACGTCTATTGACCCTCTTTCTGCCTCTATTTCTGATATTCTTCTCTTCATTCTTACCCTTTCCCAGCAGGGCTCTGTTCTGGGCATTCTCAAGGTTTACCTCTCTGCTCTGTCCACTCTCCTGCAGCTGCCTTACCAACCATCTTTATTGAGTCCCCTATTGTACACAAGTTTCTGAAAGGGCCTGTACATTTGTTTCCCCCTTCACCCTGCCTCAGTGGGATCTGAACCTGGTTCTCACTTACCTCGTGTGCTCCCTTTGAGCCGCTAGACAACTGCTTACCATCAACACAGCTTTTCTAATGGCAATAACATCTGCCCGGAGGGTGAGTAACCTGGGCGCCGATAAATCAATGATCCACCGTTTTCAGATCATGCGTCCGCCCGCCTTCTCTTTCGGCTGCCTAGACAAACTTTTGTCTCTCCCTTGCTCCATAAACTTCACTGGCTTAAGGTCGATGAACATATAAAATTTAAGGCCTTGTATTATATGTTCCGAGCTAGGCATGGGCTCGCCCCTACATACATCCAAGGTCTGGTGTTACCTTATGTCCCCACCCGGCCGCTGAGATCAGCTAACCTTGCCCTATGCACCATGCCCAGGTTTCGCCTGGCCTGCAAGAAGGGTCGCTCCTTTGCATATTTAGGCCCTAAACTCTGGAATTCCCTTCCTTTGGCTCCTAGAAACTGCCATTCTCTACTCACGTTCCGTAAGAATTTGAAGACTTTGCTCTTAAACTGCTCTTAATGGGCTCAATGGATTCTGCTTCGGGCTTATGCACCCTGTTGCTGTTTTGCTCTAGCGCTGGGAGACCCTTTTGGGTAGCTGCGCGCTCTACAAATCCTTTAAATAAATAAATAAAATAACCTGTAGTCTTTATCATCCAAGCCGCCCTATCTTATGGTATTCCCAAACAAGGTGGTCCCTATCTTATGGTGTTGCCAAATAAGGTGGTGCTTCGCACCCAGGCCTGTTTCCTACCTAAAGTGGTGACCCCATTCTATCTGTCACCCTGCCCACTTTTTGTACTCCTCCACATCCCTCTAAAGAGGAGGAGCGACTCCACTGTCAGGACACAAAAAGAGCGTTGTCATTCTATCTTGACTGCACAAAAGAGTTCCGGGTGGATGACCAATTCTTCTTGGTCTATGGAGGAGCTAAAAAAGGTTGGGCAGTTCAGAAATGGACCATTTCGCGCTGGGTTGTTCTCTGTATCAAGGTCTGCTATGCCCTGGCAAAAAAGCAGCCTCCTGAGGCCTTATGAGCCCATTCCACCAGAGGAAAAGCTGCGGCGACTGCGTTAGCTCGTGGGGTTCCAGTCCTGGACATCTGCGACCGGAGGCGCTCGCACGGTACGGCAAGGTTGGATTTATTCCTCGACCGTGACGAATTTACAAGAAATCATTTCTCCAGAACGGGGCATGTTTGAACTTTGAATACCACTGAGCAAATATTTTTTGGATGGTATAGGCGATTCACATTTCTGCCATTACAATCACCCATGGAGACCAGAATGGTTTACGGTGGACCATGGGTTACTTTAAACAATGATTGCTACTAGAACCATTTAATTCGCAAGTCCTTTGTCCTTTTTCACCTCCCTGACGTTGGAGCCTACGGGCCCGCTCTTTCTGAAAATGACGGCCTGATTCCTCTATCCAGTCGCGAATGGTGTCTCCTCCCCCCCTCCCCTCTGGTCCTGATGAAGACCCCAACGTAAGGATTATTCTACCTACACGAGTTAGGGGGACGAAACGTCGACGGTCCTGGTCAGAGTGGATGAGTACAGACAATAGAGATTGATTATCTATGTCACAAGTTACTATGTCCATATGTAAATATTGCCTTTATGTGGCTGGATAGGTATCTATCAGTCCTCTGATGTAATTATTTGCACATTGCCTTTCCTTCCCTACAACCCTCACGAGTGCACATTCCCATTGAGCACTTTCTTCTCACTTCCTTTTGAGCACCTGCATTTTATATGCAAATGGACATACTATTCATGCTGTTTCACTGAATAAATCAGCATATGTTGGAAGTTGATACATTGTAATGATTTTATTTCGTGCTGATGTTACATTTTGTCTATTGTACCACTGCGACCTTTTTTCTTGTACTGTAATTTACCCAGGTCCAGTGGCTTATCGGGTTACCCCATTGCTATATAACTGGACATCTGCCAGGCAGCAACGTGGGTGTCCCTGCATACATTTGCTAAACCCTACTGCCTGGACAGTCCGGTCTGCAGGGACGGGTATTTCACCCATCAGGTCCTGCAGGACTTCTTAGTATAGTCAATTTGTCCACATCCCACCGCCAGGATGGTATGGCGTATGTATCTATTCCAAGGTAAGGAACCTGCTTCTAGAAGTCTCTATCAGATGAACAAGTTACTTACCTTTGGTAACGCATTATCTGGTAGAGACAATATCTAGCTGCAGATTCCTTACAGAGCCCCCCCCCCCATGCCTACCTGCTCTGCGGACACATTTCTAGAGCTAGGGTTGTTCCCTTTTCAAGGCCCTAGTTTCGACACACACTACTAGTCAGTTCAATTAATGGCTCTGTGCTCCTGGTGTGGAAAGTTGTGAAAGTAACGGACGTCTGCACGCATGGGTGGTGCCTCTATAGGTGACTGCAACGTCAATTCTGACGCCAACGACTCCAACTATGCAGCGCAAAACCGAACGAAGCCACCCGACGGCGCGCAGGAGTACTACTCACGCGAAAGTTTCCGGATCAAGTCTGACGCCTCGGAAATTCAAAGTTAAAGAATCTGCAGCTAGAAATTGTCTCTACCAGATAATGCGCTACCGAAGGTAAGTAACTTGTTCAACAAATCACTTTTCTCCTCCTCCTTCCAAAAGGCAAAGCAATGCAAGATGGCTGTAAACATCCAGTCATTTTGCCAAAGAATATGAGATGGATAGTAGTGTGTGCCTTTTAGGAGCTCCTTGAACGCCACCCAGCGACTACCACAGAACATGCCTGAGCCAGCTTGCAAAGCACCTGTAACTATTTTTAGAGAAGTGGGTGGAGGGAAGAAGCAAAACGAATGGAGGGTGGGAGAGAGGAATGTATAAAAGCAAAACAGACAGAGGGAGGTTGGGAGTGAAGGATGAATACAATTTAAAGAGATGGAGGGAGAGAGGGAGAGCTAAAAGCAAAATGGATAGAGGGTGGGACATGGACGGAGGGTGGGAGGGAGGAAAAAAAAGCAACACAGTGGATGGACAGCAGAAGTACACTAACAAAACGAAATCAGTCTGTGCTTGGTCCGTGCGCCAAAGAAAGAAAAGGGAGTGAAGCCTAGCAAGCACTGCAAAGAGGAGTGACAATGATGTTAAAGAATGGTAAGCAATGGCGGGCTTCAAGCCCATTACTAAACACAGAAGTCTTGCAAACAAGAGTGCATGAGCTAGAGCATGCTCACGCAGGTGAGACCTAAAATTTATCCCCAACCATTTACCACCTGCTTCATGCAAGTGGTGGACAGCTGCAGATTTGTTCCCATTGTTTCCTCTTAAAGGAGGGGAAACATGCAGAAGTTGACCCTGTATTGCTGATTTCACATGTTATTCTCCATTCTGGGGAAACAACTTTGATCCCCATTATCTCACTTCGCTATACTACCCGTATCAGAAATTCTGGCCCCAGTATCTCCCCCTAAAAATAATGGGTAACTCGTAATGAAGCCCAGAGTAGTCAACCTCCTGTCACAACCAGCAAAGGAAATGGAATTGAGAACATAAAAAATAATTGTCAACAAATAAAGGGATGTTCAGAGCTAATCAATGGTATCAGCAGGACACAAACTAAAAAATGCACTGCTGTCCCTCACACTTCCTTATTTATCACACTGCCAAGCACCATATCCTATAACATGATTACTTCACCTCGGTGGTCATCACTCAAGACATGTGCTCAAAGTAACAAGTGTGTTGTGTGCTATCGATGCGGATCAGCACTTCAACGTCCTACATATGGATAGTGAGGAGTATACAGATCTACAATACAATTACACTATTTCTTTCTACATGCAGTTCTGCATCCTCATTTTGCATGTTGAATAAGAAAGCTTAAACTCACAGTATTCTTAAAACCATACTTAAAAGATTTCCCTTAACTTATATCTATTGTTTCCCTCTCCTTTCTATCAAATGACCCTCTCCTTACCTTCCATCCTCTCCATGCCTCCTCACTCTGAGTATAGCCTACTATAGCCCGCCGTAGCAGGCTATACTGGCCATTAAAGGCCCGCTCCAGCGTTAAAAGCCCGAGCCGAAGCAGAGGGCCTTTACCAAGGGAGCAGGCCTTTAATGGCCGGTAGAGCCCACCACGGAGGGCTCGAAGGCTATTTGAACATTACGCCCCTAGAAGGCAAAATGTTCTAACAAATTAAACAAAGACCTCATGGAGCCCGAGGGGATTGAAATCCCATCGGCTCCGCTAGGCCTTTCTTCACAGCAACAGCTGTGAACTACAGCAATGGAATGTTGGAGCTCCGGGCTTCTACCGGCCATTAGAAGCCCGGAGCACTCCATTGATTTCAGTGGAGCTCCCAACATTCCAATGTCCTAATATCGCCTCAGAGCCCAACGTAGCGGGCTCTACCCGCATTAAAGGCCCACTCCAGCAGTGGCGAGGGCCTTTAATAAGGTAGCGGGCCTTTAATGGCCAGTAGAGCCCGATACAGAGGGCTCTAAGGCTATTAGAACATTACACCTCTAGAGGGAAGAATGTTCAAATTTGTACAACATAGGCCTCACGGGGTACAAGGGATTGAAATCCCCTCTGGCTCCATGAGGCCTTTGTTCACACCAACAGCTGGAATGTTGATGCTCCGGGCTTCCCTCAGCCATTAGAAGCCCAAAGCACTCCATTGTCTTCAATGGTGCGCTCAACATTCTAAAGTTCTAATCTACGTTACATGACTGACAGCCTTATTCTTGTTGTTATATTGTTATTATATTGAAAATTGGCCTCACCTCATTCCATAAATCACAACCTTCTTTGAAACCATATTCTGAAAACTAACAAATCTCCTCTAGCCTATTTATTCACCCCATCAATTACCTGCATTAGTATACTTACCCCTTTCCAGTGATCACACCTAGCTCCTATTAATTCTACCACAAGAACTAGAGCAAATGCGTTGAATAGTTTTCTTTAGAGCACAAGGCTTATCCCAGAAACCAATAACCGATGGATTAACCACTGAACTTCGATTCGGAGGAGTGTGCTACTCACAGAAAAGTGCTTCAGCGCCTCTTTAAGGGTAATACGTGCTATATAATCACAGTTACAATACAATTAAGTGAGTATAAAACAGAAGAAGACATCCATTGCATGTAACAGTCAAATAACATCTGAGCGTAGCACAAAACAAAAGATCAATATTTGAACAGAGTTTGATCTACCATATTCTTAATATATTTTTTGCAAATAAAATAGCCTTCCAAGTGCCCTACTGCCAGGCGTGGCTTCTTTTCTAAAAGTTAACATGTCAGCCAAAAGAGAAGTTTCTTTTGCCAGTTTATTAAGAAGGTTCTTAAATGACACGAATGAGAGGTCAGATTCCCACAGATCTTCGGCTCGTAGAACTGTTACAGCAGAATTCAGGAAGATCGTCCATGAGTTGATTAGATTGGAAGGCCCTGGCTTCATTTCTACCCAGATGGAATGTTTGAGAGAGGAACTGCGAGGATTTCTTAATTTGTGTATCCTTTAAGAATGCACTTTTCAAAGCCACATCTTTATCTATCAAAACTACTTCTAGCCGAATCTGAACTTGCAGTGAATGTTGTGGTAGTTTGAACAAGAGAGTAATAGCAATTACATTGAGATATGTTTAAAAAGAGCCAAGATTAACAGGAAATACTTCTGCACCATATGCAAGTGTAGGAATGAGCCTTGATTTTGTCACATTAATTGTGAGAGTTAGTGACGGATTTCTGGTTATTCCCTTGAAGGCATTAAAGACTAAGCATATTGAAAATACTTTTGGTTTGAGGGAATTTAGATGTTGGTGACCCCCACGTCCTTCAAAGCAACTGCATAAATATTTGTATTTTGTAATGTTTTCAAGTTGTTGCTCCCCGAGATGTCACAAGCTGGTCTTGTGAACTTTCCTCCCAAAGCTGACGTTTTTCATTTTGTCAAGATTTACAGTCATTTGGTCTGCCTGACAGAAAGAAAGAAGCACATTTAATAACTTCTGAAGGCTCACCCCTGTGAGATTGAATTGAAGATAAGTAATGTGCCGATGACCAACTCCGGGAGGGCGAGAGCTGACAGCATCAAGTTTTTTAATGCTCAAGTTGGCAATGTATCAGTTATAAAGTAATGGCGCAAGGAAACGCCCTTGCTTGAGGCCTCTGTATGTGTCGATTTTGGTAGAGATGGTCTCAATGGTGCCCAGCTTGTCCTGCACATAGTAGTTGAATAGCTCGTAAAAGGTGGGGTGGAATATGCCAGTTATCCACCATTTTCCAGCGCATATTTCTGTTAAAATGGTCAAAGGCCATGCTGAAGTCTCCAAAATTGATGTGTTACTTGACATTGCTTTAAAGCCCATTTGATTGAAAGGTATCACATTTAGGCTCCTTTCCCAAGCCTCTAGATCCTTCAGTAAGATGATTTTAGCACACAATTTAGACTCTGTATCCTGTAGGGCTATCTGCCTGTAGCTGCTTGGGTTCGAAGTTGAGCTTTATATAGCTGGGCTACAATATTGAGCTCTTCCATGTAGCTAGGATACACAGCGTGCTTAGTCAGTGTGAAAAAGTCAACAAAATATTCACACCCATACTTCCAGATCCTGATGTATAGGGCAGCTGGTAAGACATTCAGTCCAGAGACACTGTCTGCTCTACTTTTCTTCATACTTTATTTGGTCCTGGTATATTCCATTGACAAGGGCATATGAGACAATCTGTAGAAGAGCCATTGATAAAGTGAGGGTTACCTCATATAGCATGCTGATATTGTTTACCCATGCATCATGGGTTAAATTGGTGCCATTCACCTGGGTTGGACCTTTTTCCATTCGGTTGATATTCAAGAAACATTGTCTTTGATTTTTACTTCTGCAGGTGTCAAATGCTCAAGCCATTTATGTTCTTCCTGGTTCCTTGTAGCCTCCCAGATACCTTTTTTGTACTCTTTCCGTAGTAAGTTGATCTTTAGCTGCTGATTGGCCTCATCTGCATCATTATTTATTTTTCTGTTCTCCCAGTCTAAGGCGACTCTCTTTTCTCTCAGTGATTTCAGATGCCAACAATTTTGGAACTTGTTGTTGGCCTGTGGTCGGCTGTTGAGATCCCCTTCTTGTGAAAGGATAGTTCGCATTTGAGTCTGAATCACCTTCCAAGCTGCAGTTATATCAGGTTCCAGTGAGCTAATGCAGAGTGTTACCTTTTCAATGAATTTTATTTACTAATGACCTTAAAGTTCCATCTGACTTTTCCAGGAGACCTGGTTGTTACAGGTACCATGTAATTTTTCAATTTTCTTGTTTGTGTTGGCAATAGTCATCTACAGGAGTCGATCACTTTCACCACTGCTTTCTAAATTAAAGCTTTTAATATTGGCAGATAGTCAGAGACGCGAAGGTTTATTCACAGCCAGCTAATCATTTATTTGAATTGTGCGTATGCACCATTGATGGTCCTTTTGAAACCGACCATTGAGTCCTTGGAGTCCTAAACTTTCATGGAAAGATAAGAATGAGGCTCTTAGTTGATCCTTTCTCTGTGGCCTGATCTCTTGGGATGGTTTCCCCCTTCTGGCGTTTTCTACAATATACTGTCTGTCTCTCAGTGGATTAAAAATGAGATGTATGTTAAAGTCGCCAGTGATGATCCGGGAGTTCTTTCTCTCTTCAAGTTTCTTGAACACAGATTAAAGGAATCTTTTGTGCACCAGAAAGAGATAACCTTGGGACCTAATAGAATTTTCAACACGCCACCCGCATTTCAAGAGAGAAGAGGTACAGTTGTGTTTAATTTTACAAGCTATTTGAAGTAATGCATTGTGCTTGAATCATTTGGTCAATATGTTCTGTCGGTGTGTATGGCTGTAGTGAGCCCCCACAGTCCATCTTTTTTGTCGCCTTCTCCTAACCTGCAGCGTCTTCCTTGAGAATGATCCCCAGGACCTGTGTGGTTTTTTAGTATAGTCAGCTTTACATTTGTGATTTTCAATGTTGTCAGACTCAGCGGCTTAGATGAGTCGTGGTTCGGATGATCATAGAGTAAGAACATCGAATAACTTTCTTTTTCTGTCTGAGACAGTTTGATCCCCCAATCCCCAAAGATTTCGTTTTTTTGAGAGAACAATGCTCACTATCTCTTCTGAAATCCAAGTGACTATTGTAGACTCATTCTTTTTCCGACCCCATCGGGGGGCGGTACTGAACAGCTGCTACATGAGTGGAGGACAGATGTTTTAAATCTTTGTGTGGCAAGTACTTTTGGGATATTTCCACTGCCCTAAATGTCTACCTTTTCTCTTGAGTTATACTGTGAGTAAAAGACAGTAATCAGCTTGTCAGTGCTTTTGTATGTAGTGTCTTTTGGACTACTGTTAACTGAGGCAAGATCATGATTTGCTGTTACTTGATTATTTCGAGTAGAAGATATGCGAAGACTAACAATATTTTGATGGTAGAGTGAGTCTGCAATGACTAAAGCAGTTATTTCTGCGAATTTGGACGAAGTAGTGTCATTCTACCTGGCATTGGTTGAATTAATTCTTTGTATCCAACGTTGTTTAGATTGGGGTGAGTATAGATTTGGACTTAAATTGGAGGCTAATTTAGGTGTATGATTACTCCAAGGTGATGTCACATTGAGTTGTTTAGTTGATGTAATCTGAAAATCTTCTTTGACTGCACTTTGCAAAGTTGGATTCCTAATTGTCTGATTTACATCTGTTGTGACACTTGATGTTTAAATAGGTTTGAAAATTCAAAATAATTGTCCTAAAGTGGCTCTTTGCAGCTCAGATTTTTAGAGCCTTTTCTCCTTTTTTGTTTAATTTCCTAAATTTCTTTCTCTTTCGTTTAGATAAATTTGTTGAAATAATACTATTGTTGTGCACCTCTGAGTTGTTCGCCTCAAAAGTCAGGATAAGAGTTTGCTCACTATTTCTGTCGACACATTGAGTAGTGCATCGCTATCATTCCCAAGCTAGTTTCATGAGTTAATCTGGAATTGCATGAACTTCTGCATTGTTTATTTTTAGGTCTCGCAGACCTAGCGCGCATGCGCTCCTCGCTCTGCGAGGCTTATTGTCATCGATACACTTTCAGAAGGGGACTTGAAGCCACGCCCCTTCTTCCCATTGGCTTGCGTCATAGTTCAGGCTAAACGCTGGCTTTGTATTGTAAAGGAGGCTTCTTAGTCCCTCCTTGTTACCGACCTGTCCACTTTTGGCCCCGCCCACCATGACTGGATCGTTTACTTGCGGAGTTACACGGTCTCCTTCGTAAGTCTGTTGGCACTCTTTTTTTTTCATTTTCTGCGCGGTCCGCTTCGGCTGCGCTTGTTAAGTCTATGAGCACTTTTTTCTTTATTAATGAGTTTCTCTGCGTGTACGCTCGACGTGCGCTATTAATTTGCAGCACGATTTGCCGCTTTCACTTTTGGGGACCGCGCTTGTGTTTATTTATTTAATTAATTTACTGCGCGGCACGCGCTTGTTTAAATTACTAATGGCGCCCGGTTCATGTGTTTAAGTAATGCTTGTTTTATCTTTCTCTCACAAAAAAGACACATTTTCATACGTATACACTTACACAGAGCGATATACATGCAGGTGTATTTTCTCAGACTGCATATCAATAATTATCTCTCTTGAACTTCGTATATATATAGCACCTTTGTCGACTTTTAGAAAATTTGCAATCTATCTTTCTGCGCCGTTAATTGGAGATTGAACACGCTACGTTTCAACATGGCAGTCATTTCTCTCAGTCCAACACTACCTCGCCTCGCTTGTGCTCTTCCAGTTCCGCTGTTTCTATGGCGCTTGCTGCATGGTTACCGTGGAGACCCATTAACAAACTGTCTGCGCCGCGAGAGAGTATCCGTGTGCACTGCGAGAGGGGAAACGGGATTTGACAGAGGGAAGCAAACCAGCCACAGCTATGGTAAGATGTGTGTGTGGATGTAAGGTATACCAATATGGACGCGGCAGGCATCGCGGAAGTCCGTAGTTTCAAGCTCGGCTGTATTTGAGGAGACCAACAGCCTTCGAACAAAGCCACTTACCACAACCTTAACCAAGAAAGATCGACGCTCGTCAGAGGTCGGGATATTCTGCAGCCATGGCATTTATTTACATACAATTTCCAAATAAAATAACAACGCAGGTTAAAGGGCAATGTACTTCGAATGAGAAACATGTGAAATGTTATTGTTTCAAAATTTGTTGCGGTGTCACGAAAAATAATGCCACACTTTGTTAAATCATGTATGTGAATCTATCTACAAGGCAGCGGTGCAGCTGTGACTCCATCAATCCTACCATTTACGGTACCCCAACCAAACAGAGGTAGTCTGCGTAAGCAACATGTGCTATGCCATTGCAGCTAATGTGTACAGTTAATTTGGTCATCTGTACAAGTACTCGGACCCATTTCACAGGACCCTCTGCGAAGTACCCCTATCCATCAATGGGCCACCAGTGACTGGCATTGCAGTAACCAATAACGTCCTCTACTGACTTAACTCACTTCTGCCTGGATCCCCACGTACTTTATCTGCAACTGCACAGCTTGAGGATTGGGGCCCCCAATTAAAAGGAGCGCCCGCACCGTGTTCCGTCGCGGGCACCTCGGTGTAACCAACGCAGCCAAACACTGCCTGGGTAAGAAAGCGCTACACTGAGCACCAATTCATTACGGCGCCCCTCCCTTGCTACGTCGGAAACGCTTCCTCTGAGTACCCCACCCCAACGCCGACCACAATTGCGGGCACGCGGGGGCACTGTTCTCAAACTGTATTGTACTTGTGTTCTATATGCAGCAAACAGATCAGGGGGTACCTACTGCAATTTCAGGGCTTCAAATAGCCTCCCCACCCCCGCCATCCCTCCTGTTGTTGTGATGCCTACCGTGCCTTCGCACTCCCGTTATCTATGCTGCCCCCCTCTTGTTTTTTTGTACTGTTTGAGATCAAGTGTTGTCCGTGTCTTCAAATAACCCCCCCTCCCCCGCCGTCTCTCACGTTGTTGTGATGCCTTTTAATGCCTGTTACATGTTTACAAAAATAAAATTATAAAACGCAGGCTTGTCTGGGCGATGCCTTTGCCAATGCTTTTATATTAGGCGTGTCAAACAAGTAAGTCTGGTGTCTCTCAGCACTGACGTCACTAGGGACTGTTCTCTGTGGGGAGGCGGGCAGTGATGCAGGCTCCTCTGCATGGATGGGGGTTGTAGTCCTCAGACACATGCCTCTTGCTAGCGGGCTGCCTGTTTAGGACTACAACTTCCAGAGGGCCTCCGAGGCTGCACCCTGATGTTTAATGTCTAACCAGCGTACCAGCAAACAGATCAGGGGGTACCTACTGCAGTTTCAGGGCTTCAAATAACCCCCGCCCCGCCCTACCTCCTGTTGTTGTGATGCCTACCGTGCCTTCGCACTCACGTTATCTGTGCTGCCCCCCCCCCTTGTCGTAATGCCTACCATTTGCAAAACAATGTGAAATGTTATTGTTTCAAGATTTGTTGCGGTGTCACGAAAAATAATGCCACACTTCGTTAAATCACGTATGTGAATCTATCTACAAGGCAGCGGTGCAGCTGTGACTCCATCAATCCTACCATTTACGGTACTCCAACCAAACAGAGGTAGTCGGCGTAAGCAACATGTGCTATGCCATTGCAGCTAATGTGTACAGTTAATTTGGTCATCTGTACAAGTACTCGGACCCATTTCACAGGACCCTCTGCGAAGTACCCCTATCCATCAATGGGCCACCAGTGACTGGCATTGCAGTAACCAATAACGTCCTCTACTGACTTAACTCACTTCTGCCTGGATCCCCACGTACTTTTCTGCAACTGCACAGCTTGAGGATTGAGGCCCCCAATTAAAAGGAGCGTGCGCACCGTGTTCTGTCGCGGGCACCTCGGTGTAACCAACGCAGCCAAACACTGCCTGCCATCCCTCCTGTTGTTGTGATGCCTACCGTGCCTTTGCACTCCCGTTATCTGAAAGAGACACGTTAGTGATAGATTCCTTACCTTAGAATATCCCCAGGCGTCAGACTGGATCCGGAAAGTTTTGCTAGCAGTACCCCTGCGCGCCAGTAGGTGGCGTTGTGCGGCTCCGCGTCCGTCGCTGGCGTCGTAAGCACCGAGATGACGTCAAGGAGACTACTTAGGCGCCACCCATGCGCGCTGACGTCAGTTCTTTCTTTTTCCGCGCCAGAAAGCGCAGATCCGGTTAGAGCACGTACCCTAGTCACTTTTTTACTATCTCTTTTGAGACTTTTGTCTCCCTTTTTTCCAGTTGGTTTCCTGGTGCAGGTAGGGATGCCTGGATTTAAGTCTTGTGGGGCCTGCCGTCGCAACATGTCGGTGGCGGACCCCCACGATGTCTGCCTCTACTGCCTGGAGACCGACCACGACTCCCGGTCCTGTCTGGACTGTCGGGCCATGGCCCCGAAGGCCTTGAGGGAGCGGCACCAGAAGCTGCTGGAGGTCCGGCACTCGTCCCAGCACCGTTCCCGGTCCAGGGGCCGTTCCAGGGAATGCTCGCGGGGCCACAGCCATCGCTCCTCGGGCTCCAAGTCTTCTCCCTCGGATTCGGGTAAGAGACGACACAAAAAGAAGTCGAAGAAGCGCGTTCGCTCTCCGACGTCCCCCCGCCGGTCCTCGGATGCGGATGAGGGGGACAGGGGCCTTGCCCCTGCGGCTCCTTTGGAGCTCGAGAGTCCCGCGGCCTACCCGCCTTACCCGGGTCCGTCGGCGACTCCCGCACAGGTGCAAGAATTTCTTGCTACCATGGACCGCCTTTTTAGGCCTCGGGCTCCCGTCGGCGCCCCCTCGGGCCCCGCGGTCCCGTGTCTGGATCCTTTTGGACCGCCGGCGGATCCAGCTTCGGCGCCACAGGATCCTGCGCCGCTGGCTCCGGCCACGGCGCCACAAGGTCCAACGCTGCCGGCTCCGGCCCCAGCGCCGCCCTCGGCTCCGCCTCCGGCGCCGCAGTGGGTGCCTTTCGTCCCGCCATTACCCAGGTTCCAGGACCATTTTGTTCCCACCTGGGATCCGCATTGGGACACGGCGCCGGTTCGGCCCCGACCGGCGCCGTTCTCTGTGCCGTTTCCGACACCGTTCCCGACGCCGTATGTTCCCTCTCCGGCTCCTGCCCCGCCGCCGCGGTCGGTACCAACGGCGGCGGAGGTGGAGGACGACTGGGAGGGGTCCAAGGACCCTCTCACCCGTCAGTGTGACTCCGAGCAGGACTGGGCGGACGACTTGGAGGACGCCGGCGACCTCGACGTCTCTTCTGACCCGGGGTTTGCCTCTCCCCCGCCTACTATGGAGGAGGGCGCCTCCTACACGATGGTGCTCCGTCGGGCAGCTGAGGTCCTCCACCTTGATCTCCCTATGGTGGCCCTCAAAACTAACCTCCTTACTGAGGTGCTCCAGATGGCGACCACCTCGTCGGAGCCCCTGCTCCCGTTTAACGACGCCCTTACCGGCGTCTTGCTGGGCACTTGGTTGCGGCCATCCACTGGGGCCCCTGTGGATAAGAATGTCGCCAGGCGTCATCGCCCGGCGCCGGGTGACCCCGCTTTTTTGACCACTCATCCTACGCCTGAGAGTCTGGTCATCCAAGCTTCGACGTCGCAGAGTGCCTTTCCCACGGCTCCGCCGGATAAGGACTCTAAGAAGCTGGAACAGTTTGGTAAACGTTTGTTCTCTTCGACCAGCTTGGGGCTGCGGTCAGTGAATACCGCCTGCCTCTTGGGCCGCTATTCCCACGCGGTGTGGGACACAGTTGCGCAGGTGTTACCTCAGTGTCCTGAGGAGACCCAAGCTGTATTGTCCCAAGCCATTGCAGAAGGTAAAGATCCGGCTAAGTTCGCCATTCGGTTTGGTTTAGACACCGCGGACTCCTTAGGTAGAGCGATTTCTACCACTGTGGCGCTTCGTCGCCACGCCTGGGTCAGATCTACCGGGTTCTCGCCAGATGTCCAAAGCTCACTTATGGACATACCCTTTGATGGCACTCGCCTGTTTGGTCGATAAGGCCGACAGTGCGCTGGAGCGTTTTAAGGACTCGCGGGCCACGGCCAAGTCCTTAGGTCTTTCCACGAAAAGCCCAGCCACTCCTGGGTTTCGTTCCGTTCGTGGCAACGGGAGGGGCGCCCAGGCATGTTCTTTCAACAAGCCTGTGCAGAACCAGCCTCAACGCGGCCGCGGTCGCATCTTCCGCAGGGGCGGATCTGGGAATCAGCGTGGGGGTCAGTCCACCTCCGCCCCCGCCGCTTCGGCCTCCAAACCTTCCTAATCCGAGCCTTGTGGGGCACCCCACGCCAGTGGGTGGCAGGGTCCACCTTCATCTCTCCCACTGGCACGCTATCACTTCGGACAAGTGGGTGTTGCAGATCATCCGCAAGGGATTCGCCCTTCCCTTCCAGTCCACCCCTCCAGCCATGCCGCCTCAGTTCCACCGCATGTCGGGGGACCACTTTGCACTTCTCCGGCAGGAAGTCACGGCCCTCTTGGCAAAGGGGGCCATCGAGCGTGTTCCTGGGCCAGACGTAGGGAGTGGTTGTTATTCCCACTACTTTCTGGTCCCCAAGAAGGACAAGGGGGGCTTGAGCCCCATCTTGGACCTCAGGAAAGTCAATCGCTTCCTCCGGAAGGAGAAGTTCAAGATGTTGACTCTAGCTCAGGTCTTGGCTGCCCTCGACCCTGGAGACTGGATGGTAGCGTTGGACTTGCAGGACGCATATTTTCACATCCCCGTCCTGCCGGCCCACCGGCGTTACCTGCGGTTCACGGTAGGCCAGGAGCATTTTTAGTTTGCCGTGCTCCCCTTCGGCCTTACAAGCGCCCCTCGGGTGTTCACGAAGGTGATGACGGTGGTCACAGCTCATCTGCGCAGGTTAGGGGTGTCACTCTTCCCCTACCTCGACGACTTGTTGTTGAAGGCGGGCTCGCCCCAGGCAGTCGTCACCCACCTTCAGCCTACGGCCGACCTCCTGCATTTGCTGGGGTTCTCCATCAACGTGCCGAAGTCGCACCTGAGTCCCTCTCAGAAGCTCCCCTTCATCGGAGCGGTTCTGGATTCGACGCTGTTTCGGGTTTATCCTCCCGAGCAGCGAGTCCGGGATATTCAGGCTATTATTCCGATCTTTCAGCCTCTCTCCCGGGTTTCAGTCAGGATGACCCTTCGGCTTCTGGGCCTGATGGCCTCCTGCATCCTGCTGGTGCGACATGCCAGATGGCATATGCGGGCTCTGCAGTGGGACCTGAAGTTCCAGTGGGCACAGCATCAGGGCGACCTGTCCGATTATGTCCAGATCTCGGAGGGCACTGCACGACAATTACAGTGGTGGCTCACGATTCGCGATTGGGTCAATGGCAGATCCCTCTCCCTTCCCCAACCGGAGCACACAGTGGTGACGGATGCGTCCCTCCTGGGATGGGGAGGCCACTTGGGAGAGGCGGAGATCAGAGGCCTCTGGTCTCCGGCGGAGTCCCGGCTCCATATCAATCTTTGGAGCTTCGGGCGATCCGGCTTGCACTGAAGGCATTCCTTCCCTCTGTCCGGGGAAGTGTAGTGCAGGTGTTCACGGACAACACCACCGCCATGTGGTATTGCAACAAGCAGGGCGGGGTGGGGTCGTGGACCCTATGTCAGGAGGCTCTGCGCCTCTGGACTTGGCTGGAACGTCAAGGCATTACCTTGGTGGTTCAACACCTGGCAGGTTCTCTGAACGCCAGGGCGGACGAACTCAGCCGCCGGTGCTTGATGGATCACTAGTGGCGTCTGAACTCGGACATGGCGCAAGGTCTCTTTCTGCCGTGGGGAGAGCCTTGGTTAGATCTATTCGCCACCGAAGAGAACGCGCAATGTCCTCAGTTCTGCGCGTTGGAATTTCCAAGGCGGCACTCGCTCGGCGACACTTTTCGTCGTGAGTGGAGCTGCGGTCTGTTGTACGCCTTTCCGCCTATACCACTTCTGCCCAGAGTGCTGAAGAAGATTCGGCGCGAACGGGCCCAAGTCATCCTTGTGGCTCCAGATTGGGCACAAAGATACTGGTATCCCGAGCTACTCAACATGGCGATCGATCCCCCGATCCGACTGCCTCTTCGGGAGGATCTTCTGTCGCAGCAGCAGGGGACGGTCCTCCACCCAAACCTGTCCAGCCTCCACCTCCATTGCGTGGAGATTGAGCGGCGGCAGTTGACGGCCTTCGATCTTCCTCCCGAAGTCTGTGATGTCATTCTGGCAGCCAGGCGTCCCTCCACTAAAACGGTATACGCCTGCAGGTGGAACAAGTTTGTGGTATGGTGCACAGCTAAGGCTGTGGATCCCCTTTCTGCCCCTCTTTCCGAGGTCCTTCTGTTCCTTCTTTCTTTGGCCCAGCAGGGCTCTGCTCTGGGCACTATCAAAGGTTACCTTTCGGCCATCTCCGCCTTTCTCCGGCTTCCAGAACAGCCTTCTCTCTTTAAGTCCCCGGTTGTTAACCGTTTCCTGAAAGGCATTACACACACGTTTCCTCCCGTGCCTTTCATATTGCCTCAATGGGACTTAAATCTTGTCTTGACCTATCTGATGTGCGCTCCCTTCGAGCCCCTTCATAACTGTCCTTTACGTCTTCTTACTCTAAAGACGGCTTTCCTGGTAGCTATCACCTCTGCCAGAAGAGTGAGTGAGCTCCAGGCTCTTTCTTCTAAACCTCCTTTCCTTTCTGTTCATCCGGACAAGGTGGTTTTAAGGACCCGTCCTTCTTTCTTGCCAAAGGTTGTCACGCCCTTCCACATCGAGCAGACCATCACTTTGCCCACTTTCTTTCCGCCTCCGCACCCTTCAAAAGAGGAAGAGAGGCTCCATCGTCTGGACCCAAAACGTGCACTCTCGTTCTATCTAAAGCGCACACAACAGTTCCGGGTGGATGACCAGCTCTTTGTTGGCTACGTGGGCGCCAAAAGGTCGGGCCGTGCACAAACGCACCATCTCTCGGTGGGTCGTTTTGTGCATCAAAGCGTGTTACTCCTTGGCTAAAAGGAGCCTCCTGTGGGGCTGCGTGCCCATTCTACCAGGGCAACAGCAGCCACTACTTCCTTGGGACGCGGCGTTCCCTTGCAGGATATTTGTCAGGCAGCCACGTGGGCCTCGCTGCACACATTTACCAAGCATTACTGCCTTGACAGTCAAGTCCGGAGAGACGGCTTCTTTGGCCGTTCTGATCTCCGTGACTTTCTGGTGTAATCTATTCGCAGACCCACCACCGGGGTTGGTATTGCTGGGGTATCTATTCTAAGGTAAGGAATCTATCACTAACGTGTCTCTTTCAGATGCACAAGTTACTACTTGTGTAACGATATATCTGTAAGAGACATTAGTTAGTGATAGATTCCTACCGCCCCACCCATCCTCCCCGTTCTGCGAACTGATTTCTAGGGTTAAGGTCATCCCTTTTAGGGCCCTAGTTTCATGGCACCAGTGGTCAGTTTCTTGCATGGGTCTGCGTTCCTGGCGCGGAAAGTCGTGTACAGAACTGACGTCAGCGCGCATGGGTGGCGCCTAAGTAGTCTCCGTGACGTCATCTCGGCGCTTACGACGCCAGCGACGGACGCGGAGCCGCACAACGCCACCTACTGGCGCGCAGGGGTACTGCTAGCAAAACTTTCCGGATCCAGTCTGACGCCTGGGGATATTCTAAGGTAAGGAATCTATCACTAACTAATGTCTCTTACAGATATATCAATCAATCAATCAATCACGGCATTTATAGAGCGCGCTACTCACCCGGGAGGGTCTCAAGGCGCTGGGGGAAGGGGTAAGTTACTGCTCGAACAGCCAGGTCTTGAGCTGCTTCCTGAAGGAGAGATGGTCCTGGGTTCGCCGAAGGTGAGTGGGGAGGGAGTTCCAGGTCTTGGCTGCCAGGTAGGAGAAGGATCTTCCTCCGGCGGTGGCTCTGCGGATGCGTGGTACGGTGGCGAGGGCGTGGCTGGTTGATCGTAGCTGGCGGGTGGGTGTGTAGAAGGTCATGCGGTCGTTGAGGTACTTGGGGCCCAGGTCGTGGAGGGCCTTGTGTGCGTGGGTGAGGAGTCTGAACGTGATTCTCTTGCTGACGGGGAGCCAGTGCAGGTCTTTCAGGTGTCCGGTGATGTGGCTGTGTCGGGGGATGTCCAGGATGAGTCGTGCGGAGGCGTTCTGGATGCGCTGGAGTCTTTTTGAAGTTTGGCTGTGGTTCCGGCGTAGAGGGTGTTCCCATAGTCCAGTCGGCTGGTGACGAGTGCCTGGGTGACGGTCTTCCTGGTTTCAGTGGGGATCCATCTGAAGATCTTGCGGAGCATGCGCAGGGTGTTGAAGCACGAAGATGAGACGGCGTTGACTTGTCTGGTCATCGACAGGGAGGAGTCCAGGATGAAGCCCAGGTTGCGTGCGTGGTCCGTTGGCTTGGGTGCGGTGCCCAGGGCCGGGGGCCACCAAGAGTCGTCCCAGGCGGAGGGTGATGAGCCCAGGATGAGGACTTCCGTCTTGTCTGAGTTCAGTTTAAGGCGGCTGTTCCTCATCCAGTCGGCGACGTCTCTCATCCCGTCGTGTAGGTTGGCTCTGGCGGTGGTGGGGTCGTTGGTGAGGAGAGGATCAGCTGGGTGTCGTCGGCGTAGGAGATGATGTTGAGGTTGTGTTGGTGTGCGATGGCTGCGAGGGGGCTCATGTAGACGTTGAAGAGGGTTGGACTGAGTGAAGATCCTTGTGGAACGCCGCAGATGACTTCGGTGGCCTCGGATCTAAACGGGGGAGGCGGACTCTCTGGGTTCTTCCGGCGAGGAACGAGATGATCCATTCCAGTGCTTTCTCTCGGATTCCGATGTTGCTGAGGCGCTTCACTAGGGTGCGGTGGCAGACGGTGTCGAACGCCGCGGAGAGGTCCAAGAGGATGAGGGCTGCTGTTTCCCCGTTGTCGGTTAGGGTTCTGATGTCGTCGGTGGCTGCGATAAGGGCGGTCTCGGTGCTGTGGTTGGCCCGAAACCCGGACTGCGAGGGGTCGAGGATCCATTCCGTCTCGAGGAAGGCGGCAAGCTGTCTGTTGACCGTCTTCTCGATGACTTTGGCCGGAAACGGAAGGAGCGAGATGGGACGGTAGTTCTTGAGGTCGGTGGGGTCCGCCGTTGGTTTCTTCAGGAGGGCGGTAAGCTCGGCGTGCTTCCAGCTCTCCGGGAAGGTGGCGGTGTGGAAGGAGGAGTTGATGATGTCCCGGAGATGGGGTGCGATGGTGGCGTCGGCTTTGTTGAAGACGTGGTGTGGGCAGGGGTCGGTTGGTGATCCGGAGTGGATGGAGTTCATCGTGCGGGTGGTGTCTTCGGTGCTGATCGGGGTCCAGTTGCAGAGGGTGGTGGTGGCGGGCGTTGGTTCGGCGGTAGGGTGCGTGGTCTGTGCGTCGAAGCTGTTATGTATGTCGGTGATCTTGCGGTGGAAGAACGCAGCGAGTGAGTTGCAGAGGTCTTGCGAGGGGTGATGTCGTTGTTTCCGGCGCTGGGGTTGGAGAACTCTTTGACGATGCTGAAAAGTTCCTTGCTGTCGTGGGCGTTGTTGTCCAGTCGTTCTTTGAGTGCTGACTTCTTGGTGGCACGGATCAGCTGGTGGTGTTTGCGGGTGGCGTGCTTGAGGGCGGTCCTGTTGTCTGTGGTCTGGTCGAGTCGCCAGGCTTTCTCGAGAGTGCGGCAGTTCTTCTTGGATTCCTTGAGTTCGTTGGTGAACCAAGGGGTTTTCTTGCTTCCGGGTCTGCTGGGAGGGTTTTTAGTGGTGCGAGGTCGTCGGCGCAGGCGGTCAGCCACTTGGCGAGGTTGCTGGCTGCTTCGTTTGGGTCCGTTGTGTTGGTGGGTGTGTTCTGGCTGAGGGAGGCGGTGAGCTGCTCGGCGGTGATCTTGCTCCAGCTCCGGCGGGGAGCCTGTTGCGGGTGGTGGTGGGTCGCAGTCTTTCTGAAGCTGAAGTGGACGCAGCTGTGGTCGGTCCAGTGGAGTCCGGTGGCGTGGCTGAAGGAGATGTGTTTGCTGGAAGAGAAGACGGGGTCAAGCGTGTGGCCGGCGTAGTGGGTGGGTGTGTTCACCAGTTGCTTGAGTCCGAGGTTGGCGAGGTTGTCCAGCAGGGCGGTGGTGTTTCTGTCGTTGTTGTTCTCCAGGTGGAAGTTGAGGTCCCCTAGGAGGATGTAGTCGGCGGAGGGCATGGCGTGCGGGCTGATGAAGTCTGCGATGTCTTTGCTGAATAGTGTGCGTGGTCCCGGGGGTCTGTAGATGAGGGTGCCTCGGAGGGTGGTCTTGGGGTCAGTGTGTATCTGGAAGTGTAGGTGTTCGGCGGCGGTGAAGGTCTCGTCGGAGTTAGTCGAGATGCGGATGGTGTTCTTGTGTACGATGGCGATGCCTCCTCCCGTCTGGTTGACGCGGTCCCTCCGGGTGATCTTGTATCCGTCCGGGATGGCTATGGCGATGTCGGGCGCTGAGGAGGCGTTCATCCAGGTTTTGGTGAGGAAGGCGACGTCCGGTGCTGTTGCGTCGAGCAGGTCCCAGAGTGCCACGGCGTGCCTGTGGACGGAGCGGGTGTTCAACAGGATGCATTTCAGGTGGTTGCTGCTGGTGCTTGACTTGGCGGAGGTGGTGCACGTCCGGGGGCAGGTGAATCGGCAGGCTTGGCAGGTGAAGGGTCCGTGGGTGCGTCTCGGTGAGGCTCGGTAGCAGGCAGGGTTCCGGCTGGCATTGAGTGCGGTGAGGGTGGTGGCGTCGTAGGTCCGTCGAGTAGTGTTGCATCGGTGGGATCCAGGGGTCCTGGCGCTGGGCGCGGGCCAGGCGCGGACGGGCGCAGACGGGCTTACCTTTGGCGCACCTTCGGCGCTCCGTCGGTGCTCCCGCTGCGCGCGGTCGCTCAGGGGGCGTCATAACTAAGGAGCCTGGAGGGAGGAGCAGCTGGGTGGCGGGAGCGGGGCGGCGAATGGAATCACTGGGGGCGGGGCCGCAGGGAGGCAGTGGCGGGAAGTCCCAGGAGCAGCGGGCAGCGGGAAGTCCCAGGAGCAGCGGGCAGCGAGCGAAGGAATCTCCAGGCAGGAGGCGGCAAGGCAGGCAGGAGCGGCAGCAGTGAGTGGGGCGACCAAGTCCTGTGGAGGGCTGAGCGGTCACACTCTGTGGTCTCTCTACGGTCCCCTTAAGTAAGGAGCCTGGAGGGAGGAGCAGCTGGGTGGCGGGAGCGGGGCGGCGAATGGAATCACGGGGGGCGGGGCCGCAGGGAGGCAGTGGCGGGAAGTCCCAGGAGCAGCGGGCAGCGGGAAGTCCCAGGAGCAGCGGGCAGCGAGCGAAGGAATCTCCAGGCAGGAGGCGGCAAGGCAGGCAGGAGCGGCAGCAGTGAGTGGGGCGACCAAGTCCTGTGGAGGGCTGAGCGGTCACACTCTGTGGTCTCCTACGGTCCCCTTAAGTAAGGAGCCTGGAGGGAGGAGCAGCTGGGTGGCGGGAGCGGGGCGGCGAATGGAATCACGGGGGGCGGGGCCGCAGGGAGGCAGTGGCGGGAAGTCCCAGGAGCAGCGGGCAGCGGGAAGTCCCAGGAGCAGCGGGCAGCGAGCGAAGGAATCTCCAGGCAGGAGGCGGCAAGGCAGGCAGGAGCGGCAGCAGTGAGTGGGGCGACCAAGTAGTAACTTGTGCATCTATGCTGCCCCCCCTCGTTTTTTTGTTCTGTTTGAGATCAAGTGTTGTCCGTGTCTTCAAATAAACCCCCCCTCCCCCGCCGTCTCTCACGTTGTTGTGATGCCTTTTAATGCCTGTTACATGTTTACAAAAACAAAATTATAAAACGCAGACTTGTCTGGGCGATGCCTTTGCCAATGCTTTTATATTAGGCGTGTCAAAAAAGTAAGTCTGGTGTCTGTCAGCACTGACGTCACTAGGGACTGTTCTCTGTTGGGAGGCGGGCAGTGATGCAGGCTCCTCTGCATGGATGGGGGTTGTAGTCCTCAGACACATGCCTCTTGCTAGCGGGCTGCCTGTTTAGGACTACAACTTCCAGAGGGCCTCCGAGGCTGCACCTTGATGTTTAATGTCTAACCAGCGTACCAGCAAACAGATCAGGGGGTACCTACTGCAGTTTCAGGGCTTCAAATAACCGCCCTCCCCCCTCTTGTCGTAATGCCTACCATTTGCAAAACAATAGGTCTCGCGAAATGCGAGCCCTATTGCATTGCAAATGCTTAGCATCGGACTACACCCTCGCCGACAGTATGAATGAAGGGGCAAGTTTACGAAACAGTAAAAAGTATCAGGAGCTAAACCAGAAAGATGAAGAGAAAGAAAGAGAGGCTGAGCATGTGAGCCAAAAGCAACGTGTGATCCTGGTTGCCTACCTGCTCTCAGCGCTGGACATTTCTTGTTTATTTATACACTTTTCAACCATGCCTGTAAGTATGGTATTATAACTTATTTTAGGCTCCTCCGAACAAAATTGTCAGCGTTCTTGCTGCTCCATTCTATGGTTTCCAGGAATTGTTATTGTTTATGAAGCATTACAAGCCAATCCGTCTTACTAAAACCTAGAGTGGCACATGCATTCTTTTGTTGTCTCTTTTGCTGCTCAGCTTCAACCGGTGCCTGACATCGCACCCCAGTTCTACGCTCACATGTATCGCCCCGCCCCACCGGAGCTCTGTTTACCACCACTGCATGGCCCCAGCCCCTCTAGAACTCTGCAAAAGTGTCACTGCTGTTAAATTATCGGGCAGAATAAATAAATAAAGCCACAGATACAACTACCGGACTTGAGAACTCTAGTTAAATTTACTGTAGCATCTGTCACGTGGTTAACTTTGGTGTTCAGTCTTCAGATGCACCCGGTTCTGGCGGTGTGCTCTTTGGCACTTTTCCCAAAGCTGTCAGTTAGCGCTTGTTAATATTGCGTTTCACCAGGTTCACTTTTTGTCTGTGTGTATGTTTTTAGGCACGGGGTGTTTACGTGATTTGCCCATAATTACGGGGATTCGAACCTGGTTTGCCAGTTCCCGAGTCGGCAGCTCTATTAAGCCACCTCTCCCCAAAGGTTATTTCCTTTATTGCGAGTCATCTAATGCGCTCTGATACCTTCGTGTTAAGTTTGCGCTATATAAAACCCCGAGGATAAATAAAAAACATAGCCATTTACAATGTCAATAGCTCCAACAAATACAAGACCTATTGCACAAGTACAAAACATTGCCATTTACAATGCCAATAGCTCCAATTCCAACAAATGCGAGACCTATTGCATTTCCAATGCTTGTTTCTCTAGCTGTAGGGGATACTTTCTCAGGACTTGACATGTCATTGCACACCTAATGTTGTAGTAAGAGTGGATAATTTCAGTTAAAGTGACTGTCTGCAGGGTTTTAAGATGTTTCACCTCCTGCAGTAATGAAGTAAGGATTGACGGGATGGTAATGAAGTAAGGATTGACAGGAAAGATGTTTATTTGTCCTGCATTGGAGAGCATATACACTTATGATTGACTGGAGGGGCTCTTTTAGTCCAGTCAGCGAGCAATTGTTGAATGCAAGTGTTTAGTCGCTCGAAGAGAGAGTCTTTTGCTGCCATGTACTGGGTAAGTGTCCCAAAAGTGCGATTTGCACGTTGTATTTATTCAATTGAAAATCCAAGGCTTTTGTAGTAGTGTCTAGAGGAGTAAATTAGCGTTTCCAGATATAGCAACTGATTTCCTTCTGGGAGACTTAAGGACGATGGGCCAGATGTACGACCGTTTTTTGCGGAATACCCTTACCTCAAAGACTCAAACCCCTCCCTTCTCCATGTAAAATGCACTTTAACTACAGGCTGGTGATGCCTAGGGTGATAGTAACAAACATCTTCATTAACTATCCACCTCTCATTCTTCCATGTTGAATATTTCATGCTCCTGGGTTCGAGATACCACACCAAGGACTACAACTGCTCGGGCCAACGCACTGCACCTCACCTCCTTCTTAAGCGCATAACCATAAAATGAGAGTTCTGTAACCAGTTATTTTAGGCTCCAGAGTGTAAATATTTGAGTGACGTTAATTATTCTCCACCTCTCTCCTACGTTCCCTGTTCCCTTAACCGCCTTTTCCTCCTTGCAAGGCAACCTCAACCATCCATCCTTCAGAGGTTAGTAAACTGAGCGCTAATAGATTGTAATATTATAGCTCTTTGGTTTTTACAGTGCTTTGAAACATCTAAAAGTGGCATAAAGTCCTATATAAAAATAAGTGTGATACCCCAAATATAGCTCTGTTTGTTAGCGCTGCATCGTACATCAGGTGTCAGTAATACATCTCATGGCACATAAACATGCCACCTGGCCCACCCGTCATGTTAATTCGACACTGTTTACAAAACAAGAACAGTAAAGGTGTTCTTTGTAAAACCGCTCTGACTGAACTACTGTGTGCATGCAGGAATATTTAGAATCACAGTAATCCCATATTATTAGATATTGTAGGCACAATATCAGGACAGAACTAGAAGCTACTTCCAGCAAATTGGATGTAACAGTAAACAATTATATAGAGATGGGTGAGCCGGCTCTGGCCCAACTTGAGGTCTACTTGGACCCTGGAGCCTGCTTTTATGTGGCTTCTGCCTGCTACCCACCCTCTGACCTCATGCACCAAGAATTATAGATAAACATGAACCTTCGATGTAAAACAGGGGAGAGAAAAAGAGACCCTTCTAGTGGCTGAATTGCACAATGTGAAATGAGAAAATCTAGGATCAATCCCGTCTTGACCATTTAATCAAATTTTGTGATACTAGGTAAATACGTTATTTCCCTGTGCCTCTATTTTCTTCATTTTTGCATAAGAGAGCATCTTGAAATATGTGAGTTCAGAATGTGTGCTGTACAAAAGGCATCTCTTGTTTGATTTAATGGACTATAATGTTACTCTATGCATAATAAAAATCTAGGCCACATATACGGTACACATGACAACTGGCCTGCCTCTTATTTTACTAATGACATCATCGGCGGGTCAGTGCGGGGGGTTGAGGAGACATGTTCTCAAAGTTGAAAAATTATAGGGCCATATTATCAAGTACGGGCGATAACATTATCGCCGCTTTAGCGGCAGGAAACTGCCGCTAAAGCGGCGATAAGGGGCTTGATAATATGCCATATAGAATTCCAATAGAAGCCCAGGTTCTGGTGTGAAGGACATCAAACCTGGGCTTCTATTGGAATTCTATAGGGCATATTATCAAGCCCCTTAGCGCCGCTTTAGCGGCAGTTTCCTGCCGCTAAAGCAGCGATATGTTATCGCCCGTTCTTGATAATATGGCCCATAATCTTTAATAAAAGGCTTTCAATTCAGTGATATAATCTGACCTACTCAGTAAGGTGAAGTGCTTTTGAATGTTAAATAAATACACATTTCTGAATTTGAAGGAGTCTTTAGCATATTTTTACATGTTAGTTGCGCAAATTACATAGCAAACATTTTCATGGCTCAAGTCATGGCACAAGCCAAATCCTTGGCTCGGCTCGCCTTGATAATCTGTTGGCTCACCCACCTCTACAACTACTCTACTGAAGTGTATTTTTTCCAGTGGCGGCTCCTCCTTTAAGGCTGAGGAGCATCCCACTGCTCTCTGAGCAGAGAAAAAGGAAAAATAAAATGATAATAACACAACGTTATTATCATTCTATTTTTAGTGAGGAGCCAGGTAGGGCATGGCGAGGCTTGGGAGGGCAAGGCAGAGGGAGGAGTGGTTGGTTCACCATAAGTGTGCATGACGGTTTAGCCGGTCGTTTTGGGCCGGTCAAACAGACATGCACACTCAGTATTTCTCCACCTGGCTGTGTTGCACAGACAGGTGGAGAACAGTCCCAGGCACTGTCTGACAGCAAACCAGGCTGCTCAGACCAATCACGAAGCTGTTGTCATGCCGGTGACAGCAGCAAAAGGAAGGCAGGATGGGAAATTAACTGTGGCGAGGAAGACTTGGACTCGAAGTAATGAAGATTACCGGTAAGTAACAGGAGCATTACATCCTTGCCAGTCTTCCTCGCCACCTTCATTACAGAATGAGCTGATACCAAAGCCCCTATCGGCTTCATGATTGAAACAACAAATAAAATGCAGATTATTGAAGACAAGATTCTGTTTTGCTCATTACACACAAATATTTAATCAAGATAAATATTAATAAAATATCAAACAATATGTTAGAATCACACATCAAAAGCTAGTGCTTCCATTCAAAACTGCTGAAGCAAAACCCATGTATGTAGTACTCACCAACACCACTCTATAATGATCCACAAGCATGAGAGGGGAGGCCCCTGTGGCCGCATTACATATCTCCTCTATAGATTACCTTTTGAAGGATGCCCAGGAGTCAGAAATCTTCCTTGTTGATCTTCCCTGCATAGGACTGTCCACCTCTGCTCCTTGAGACTCACAAGCCAGAAGAATAGTCTGTTTAATTCATCTACTTAAGGTGGAGTTGCATGGCTTACGGCCACCCTTCACTGAGCTGAATGTTACAAACAAGCTTTCTGCCTTCAGAAGCGTCTCTGTCCTCTCCAAATACACCAGCACTCTTCTTTTGACATTCAAAAGATGCAAAGATTGCTTCTCCTCTGATTGAGGATCTGTGTGAAACGCTGATGGCCCCCATTCCCTAGACCTGTTCCACAGAGAAGGCACCTTGAGCAAAAACTTTGTATCTGACCTTAAAATTAGCATGTACAGCAAAACCCTCAGAAAAGGCTCGGTCCTTAGAAAATACTCCAATTTCTCTATTGTTTTTGCTGACACAATTGTTACTAGAAAGCCCACTTTCAAAGTTAGAAACTTAAGGCCCACCTCAGCTAAAGGCTCAAAAGGTGGAGCTTGTAGAGTTTGCTATACTAGCGGAAGGTCCCAAGATGGAGCCTGACATATCGTTATTGGTCTATGTAAGAAGTACCAAATCTCATTCTGTACTGGAGGTGGTGAGGAAGACTGGCAAGGAAGTAATGAAAAGAAGCAGGTATTCATGGAATTATGTATTTTAGGTGAAAGAAACGCATAGAACAGCAACACAAATTGTAAAATTGGACACAAACGGATGAGAACAGAAAAGGCTACATGATTGTTGAACACTGAGGGTACAACTCAGTAAAATGTACCATGCAGGTGATCGGTAGTAGGGACAAGCACATGTTGGCAATAAAATTATACAAAAATATTCGTGAGCTGAGCAAGTGTAGGAAGAGCCTATTTTGGTTGAATGTAAAGTAGATAAGCAAGGAATTTTAATTCAATATAAGATAAACATCACATCTTTGAAGGCAAAATAATAGAGTGAGAAAGGAGACAGAGAAGGTGAGAAGAGAGACAAAAGGCCAGCCACACCAAGAAGTAAGAACAGAGAGCCAGGAGTTGCACTAAGATATTGCGACTAGGGGACTAATTTAGAGTTCGGTGGACAGGTTGCTCCATCACGAACATTACGGATGTCCCGTCCACCATATTACAAGGTCCATTGTATATAATGCACTTGAAATACGGCAGACAGGATATCCGTCACGTTTGTAACGGAGTAACCCATCAGCCTAACTTTAAATCAGGCCATAAGTCTTGAGATTACACGGCCTGGTGCAAATGTTTCTGAAGGAGAATGTTTTTACAAAGGGATTTAAAACTTTGAGAAGAAAGGGAAATTGGTATGAAGAAGGAGGGCATTTAAAATTCTCAGAACATTGACGGAGAATGATCTGCAAAGCATGGCCTGCTTAAAACAGGTAGTGCAGAGAGATCCTATGTTTTTGTACCAAAGGGAGCAAGATACATCAGCTGTCGATTGTTCTTGGGAGGATTAAGAGTGCCTGATATAAAATCCTATATTACATTTTAGAACCCCATGTACTGATTTCTATGTGGTAGTTCTATCTGTTCCTCTTTGGACACTGTGGGCCTATTTCTTATTGGTTTGTCACTGCAGGGTCTCAGCGCTATGTGGTTATGCGGGTGTCTGAAGCTCATCAGTTAAAAGATGGAAGTCACAAAACTGCTTCTGACCCAGACTTTGGAATGACAGTTAAAGACTTACCTCGGTAAGTGCCGATGAAATTATAAATTGAGGAAATGTCTCTTTCTAAAGATGTTGAAACTCATTCATCAGAATCATTAACTCATCTAGTGACTCTTTGCTCATGAGTTAATTGTTACTAACCCCTTTATTCTTTATAGCTTAGGAAGAAATATTTGAATATGCTTCCTCATTAAAATCCCTTCTCATATGAATTCCTAGAGTCAAAAAAATTGCTTGGCAGTTCCAGAAGGAATATAGGACAAAATGCCTGTCTGCAGGCACATAGTCACCCGAGCTTCTTCAGACTAGCGTCTCTAGAGTAATGTTTTATTATTAACTTATATTGTGCTTTACTCCTCCTCCTGAAACAAGGGTGGTGGAAAAGAGTACCAGTTTCGATACAGCACTGAATGTGTTTACTGCATCGTCAGTATTTGGATTTTTTAAAACAACAATTGGCAAA
This sequence comes from Calotriton arnoldi, assembly GCA_963921515.1. Lineage (NCBI taxonomy): Eukaryota > Metazoa > Chordata > Amphibia > Caudata > Salamandridae > Calotriton > Calotriton arnoldi. The sequence goes on from CAWUFW010000023.1 coordinate 6,298,533, forward strand.
GTCAATAGCCTGGCACTCATAAAAGGGAGACCTATTGGCTTCGCCAATGCTTGTTTATGCATGATAGTGCTAAAATTGTAGATTCCATCAAATTAATAATTGCCCTGTATTAAAAAAGAGCATTATTAAAGCGGTTCCATTCTAGCAGCTGCTCCCATCTCAAACCATGATGATTGAAGCCTCTCTAAGTTGATGGGAAGTCTGTTTTATCGAGCTGCAGATTCACTTGTATCACATAGCATACTTGATCTGATGTTAGTTCACCTGTTCTTAAAGTTCCTTGGAACAAAAACAAGCAAGCTGATACTCTTTAAACAGAAAATTTACAGAAAGCTAACAATGGGTCATCTGTGACAAAGTTATGCAAATATTCTATCACCGGCGATGGGCACAGAAAGACTATTGCACAGTGGCTGAAAGTGTAAAACACAATGTACTTTTGATGAACTAGCCAGAAATATATCTCAATGCATTTTCTTAAGCCCCTTGATCAAAAAGATGAACATAATATTGACACAGGCCAAGATAACTTATCTGAATTACCCTGTAATGGCCTTACCATTGGTATTTATAGATCTGCTTCCCCTATGCGAGTAACCAAGCAGGTGATTGACACGCCAGCTGAACCTTATATCCATGGCTCAAGGCAGTATCATGCATCACAACTTATAATTATTAAACTTGGTAGCTAGGCTCCATAACTCTTTAATTCTGTCTCCTGATAATCCTCCTCCAGACTAGCAATAGGACACCTATGCATGTACCTTTTCGACATCACTCAAAGTGGTCTTACTAGTAGAGCACTGTAGTCTTCCACTTCCCACTGCTAGATCCTCAGTCATCTTTGAGATGTTACAACATTGTGCTTCATCCAAACCTCTCTTCCCTTTGGTCAAACCAAGGAACAATATCACATCTGACATAAAAAGCATAAGCTGTCACACAGCAAGACAAGAGAGGACTAAAGCTAAATTCCATTATTGTACGTGCTGAGAGGAAGAAGTATGCTTCTGTTCTGCCTTCATGTTCACCAAAAGGAAACGGGCAGGAGGATGGGCAGTGCTGGACAGAATTGTTTTTGGCCTGACTACCATAACCATGAAGACAGTGAGCAACTCCTCCAAATTAAGCCATTTCCTTAGGTCCTTGTGGAAGTTTGTGGAGAGGTTCATGTATAATTTTCTCAAAAATCAGAAAAGACTTTCGAGAGTTATGTAATGAGGGTCTTTTGGACATGTAATTGCTAAGGTTGGATCAGAAATTTCCAACAAGGAAGCCCAGTGCTGCTGCTCCAGAATCTCAAGCACACGATCCTCCTAACCGGCCTGAGACTGATGCATAACACAAATCTTGGCCAGGATGTGAGACTCATCCAGTGAGGGAGATAGTACTCCGAGATTTGGAATTCAGACAGCACTACGTGGTGAGACACACATCGCTTGAGGGAGACTAACTTTGACACTTTAATCCATTGAACTGTAGGTTTTGGAGACTGTGCTCCAAGATGTAAGATTTACAGTTAGTCAATGCCTAACTGCCCTGCACATCGTGACACACCTAGCGAGTGAGACTGTGCTCCAATGGGTGATCCTCGCAACCTGGCAGAGAAACTGTGCATCAAGGTGTGAGACTCACAGCAAATGCGCAGGCTGGGAACTAAGAAGTGAGACTTTCAAACAATGAGTTAAACTATTTTATAAAAAGTGAAACTGCCACCCCATGAATGATCCTGTGCTTCAACACTTGAAACTCGCACCCAATCAGAAATGCTGTGCCAAAAGGTTCGAGATTTGCAAACAATGAGAGAAATTATACTACAAGGTTTGAGATTCAAACCTAAAGTGAGAGACTGTGCACCATGGTAGAAGACTCACACCCAATGACAGTAATTTGCACCTTGGTGTGCAACTCACACCCAGTGAGTGAGATGGCACTTTAGTATGTGGAGCTCGCACCAAGCGAGTGAGACTGTTCACCAAGTTGTGGAACTTGCATAAAATTAGTAAGTCTGTACTCCAAGAAGTGAGATTTAAAAACAGTTCTGCTCCAGGAAGCGGGTCTTACACACAGTGAGTGAGAGAGTTTCAGGGCATGACACTTGCATTGAGTTACTGACTGTTATTTACTCATTTTCTGTGTCCCTTATTTGCTGCTCTTACACTATCCTGATTGTGTGCTTCCTTTTAGTGTGTGTTGTTTTACTATGTGCTCTCTTGCCCATCAAAGCCTTCTCCGTGTGCTCCTGCACCACTACCGAAGTTTCTGTCTGGTGGACTAGAGCTGTGTATGCAAGATTTTAAAGCACTGAAAAACGACACCCTGACACCCGATGATTGATGTAACAGATATAAAGTCACATGAAACGTTTCCTCTTTTATCATTTGTCTTTGCCAGATCAGTACTCTTGCTGCTGAAAAACCCAACATTTGTCTTCCTATGCCTAGCTGGTGCAACTGAAGCAACACTCATTGCTGGAATGTCAACATTCGGACCCAAGATTCTTGAATCACAGTTTAGCCTAAGTGCCTCAGAAGCGGCTACATTATTTGGTGAGTGATGGGATCATGGTTCTCAAAATTAGATTAACTTTGAACAGGAGGTTTATTTCTGATGGATACATCTACCTGTGGATTCCTCCCCTTTTGAATGTCCCAATGCACCAGCATTCCAATGAAAGTTTTGTTTACAGCTCTCCCATGTCGACGAGGACGTCATAATGCCACCGCACCGCATGCTTCCCTGTGTGATGTCTTCGGAGCTATAAGAAGCCCTCATCAGTGTGCTGACATGAGTTCCCTTTTTTTCAACGCTTAATGTTTTTTTTCTAGGTTTTCCATAGTACTAGGAGCTCTTGCAACATTTTTTTCCAGAAAATAGCAACGTTGTTACAAAGGAAGAATGTCGCCTTCGAGGAAGTCTGGATTGCAGCCTTGCAGGGAATGTGAGGGTCAAATGTCAATCACAGACCCTCACGATGACTGTCTTTGGTGCTTAAGTTCGACCACAACGTTGACGCCTATTCTTCTTACCAGAAGATGAACCCCAAGGCGTTGAAAGAGAGGGAGGCGGAGCTTTTTATGGTCAAGGCAAGAAAGGAGAAGAGAGGACGTCGAGGTCTCATCCTCGGTCGGAGTCGCCATCTCCCCACTCTTCGAAGTCGTCCAAGAGAAAGCATAAGAAGCAGCATCATGGTTCACAGCGCCGTTCTTCGAGAGTTGACTCGCCGAAGTCGGTGTCCCTGAGTTCGAAGGCTCATGAAGACCGAGTTGATATGTCTCCGACTCCATCTGTGGAGGTCGCTACGGCATCCCCCTTGAGTCCAAGGGCCTTGACTCCACCTAGACGCCCTGATTCGGAGTTTGTTCCGGATCCAGTTTTGCCACCGCCGCAGCCTATACCTCCTAGATAGGAGCAGTAGTACCCAGCGTTTCCGACTCCAGGGTCTGACCCATCAAGTTTTCTGAATGCTATGTATAGCATTTTCAGTAGGGGGATGGCTCCATCTGGTGCTCCTTAGGTGGTTTTCCGGCACATTATCAGCTGGGCGCCGTACCTGCCATTTATGCTGATGGCCCAGGTGTGCTGGCCTCCTCCGACGCCACGAAGAGCTGTGCCATCACCAGTAGAAGAGGTTCGTCGAGAGTCTCCGGTGCTGGTTGAACCTCCGGCATCAACTGGATCTATACCGGCATCACGCCACGCCACTCTACTCCGGTGACACTGACATCTGCTGATCAGGTGACTGTGTCCACAGCACCATTGCCGACGTCGCCAGTATTACCTTCAATGATGCCGATGGCCAAGCATAGGTCTCGGAGAGTGGCCCAGAGGCTTATTGAGAAGGAGCAGTATTTTTATGAGCAGAATCCAGCTATGGAAGAGGGTGAAATAGTATCTTTAGATCCAGAGTTTGAAGGCCTAGAGGTAGCAAGTGGTTTGGACACCTCCCCAAAATGGGAGTTGATGTCTCCAAAAGGGATTCCACAGCCTGGAGTCACAACATATCACTCTGTGATTAAAAAGGCTCTGAGATGCTGGAGTTACCTTTACCTTCTACCGAACTTAAAAGTAATTTGCTTACAGAGGTATTGCATTCTTCATCATCCTCTACAGAGCCCTTGCTGCCTTTCAATGAAGCTCTCACTGAGCTGATTCTTGAAATCTGGCAGAAACCAGTGACATCCGCAACAATATCTAGGTCTGTTAAAGAAGGTTTAAGCATGCTCCTGGTGATCCGTCATTCCTGTCTTCTCATCCTACACCTGAGAGTTTGGTGGTACAAGCTTCCTGTTCCTCGAAGCTAACACTGGGATAATTTCCAATGACTCCTGCAGATAGGTAGTCCAAGAGAATGGAGAAGTCTGCAGAGAAAGTGTTTTTTTCTGGTAGCATGGCTTTGAAGTCGACTAATGCAACCTGTTTGTTGGGGCGATACATCCATGTGTTAATGGAATCAGCCAAGACAGTGATCCCTAAGTTGCCTGATGATGTTCAGGGAGATTTTTCAGAGTTACTGAACGGCAGTCAAGTGGCTGCCAGTCAAGACATTCAGTCGGGTTTGGATACCACTGACTCAGTCGCCAGGGCAATGGGATCTTCAGTTGCTACAAGGAGATACCCTTAGTTAAGGGGGTATGGCTTCTTGCAGGATGTGTAAGCAGCTTTAATGGAGTTGCCATACGATAGTTCAAGTCTGTTTGGTGCCAAGGTGGATTCTGAACTGGAGAGATTCAGGGACAGCAAAGCAACAGCAAGATCTTTGGGCCTTCAGTCGCAGCCTAAAGATTGTATGCAGTTTCGTAAGTTCCGGGGTTTGGCCGGAACTTTTCCTTTCGAGGCAGAAGCCAAAATCAGCCACAGCAGCATCAGTCATCCAATCCCCTGGGAAGCCACGGGACAGAGACCACTGCCGCACCGTACCGCTGAGGGACTCTCCGTCCCAGGATTCATTGCCCCACAGGAGGGGCTGAGACCAGCTGCTCGCGCTCTAAAGTGCGCCGACACTCCCGCAGCGCGGGACGCCACGGGAGAGACCACTGCCGCACCGTACCGCTGAGGGACTCTCCGTCCCAGGATTCATTGCCCCAGCAGGAGGGGCTGAGACCAGATGCTCGCGCTCTAAAGCACGCCGACACTCCCGCGGTGCGGGACGCCACGGGACAGAGACCACTGCCGCACCGTACCGCTGAGGGACTCTCCGTCCCAGGATTCATTGCCCCAGCAGGAGGGGCTGAGACCAGCTGCTCGCGCTCTAAAGCGCGCCGACACTCCCGCAGCGTGGGACGCGCGGGGCTGCGCCCGGGCAAAACCCGGGCCCGTCATTGCCAGGAAGAGGGAGGGCAGGGCCTCCCCCCTTGCGTCTTCGGAAATTATACAAGCCAATCTCAGGCATCCAATCATTAAGGTACTGTGCTATCTTCCCCACCACCTACCTACCACTTTTAACTGCGTTCGCCGCATGTGCTTTAATTTTTTAATGATTGTGGGTGTTGGTCAAGACTTTGTCCTGCTCTCCCCCTGAACACAGCCAGTGGAGTTGTTTTTTCAACCGTCTTGGGACACTGGGACATTGTGTTGTTTTAAATGGACTGCCACGTTTGATACTGAAAGATTACCCATTTGCTGTTTAAACTGAGGAAGTCTTTCTAGACGATAGCCTTTGTTCCATTTTTGTTCTCTCACATTTTGACGTAGCAGCGTCTTGTCCCTGCCTATTTGGATTACTGTCTGAGCCTGTGGGAAGATGGGAAAGAGAAAAACTATGAAGGGCTCTGGGGGGAGCCAAGTGGGGAAAGGGAAGAAAGTCAGGAAAGCGGTGAAAGCTCAAAGAATAACTGTGTTTTAGAATGCATGGACCGCATTGATAGCCTGATTAGCGAGTGTGAAGGCATTCTTGATGGCGAGACTGTTGCCCCGCCATGCACACGCTCGCCCCAACCCTCTCCTGGGAATACCCCTCCCACCCCACTTGCTTTCCCGTAGTTCCAGCAATGTTTAAAAAGGTGCCACTTAAGAATATCTCTTCCCAAAACCAGGAGGCCTTGTCTCATGTAGCCAGGGTTCATTCTCCGCCTGCAAGCCCCCCAGGCTCCTATAGCAACTCCAAGTTACTGCCGGAAGGTAACATTCTCTGTACAAATAGGTTCTCTCCCCTCTTGGACCTTGTTGAATGCCCAGAGGAAGACAGCCCCCAGCAGTTGACTGTAGAATCTAATGTTACCGCTGCTGCAGCACAATTAGAAACCCAGAGCACACACCAGCTCATTGGCGCACTTAGGGCTGAAATAGGGAGTATGCGTGCAATGATTGAGAGCCTTACTACCTTAGTTGAATCCCTTGTGCAGAAAACACCGCCCTCCCAATTGCATGTGGCATCTGTGCAAAAACCTCATACACTCCCTTTGGGCAATCAATGTAACCCGCATCAGGCTATTAACGGGCTCACACAATCCAACGTAGCAATCGCTTCATATAATGAAGGCCAGCATGACATTGTATCTAAATGAACTTGCCATCCCCCTAAGCCAGTTATCACTCAAGATCCTTTTGGTAGCTTAGGGATTTAAAACCTACTCTCATCACAGGCTCCATCATCGTTATGTTATGCTCGGCCCCAACCAGTCAGCCTATATCCATCAGCCACGCAGAAACTTTTTATGGTAAACGTACCGAAGCTTGCCAGGGGGAATGGCTATGAGGGGGAAGATTCGTTAATTAATAAGGCAATACACTGGATTCGGCATGTCAGGGGATGCTGCTCTGTGATTCGTGAGGACATCATTAGGGCACGTAGGTGTTTCTCCCCCGATCACCCATTCAATTGCATTGAACTTAACCTGAAAGGGGATGATCTATTTGAAAACCTCCTTGCCCTTGAATTCAGAACTTGCTCCCCTGACACGTCTTCTATCCAGTTTAAACGCTTTGCACCTGCCGAATATAGTATGCTCTCAGGTATTCGGCCATCCGTCCAGATAGCTAGTGGTTCTGGGTTAGAAGCCAATGATTGACTTGCAAAGGAATCTAACCATCCCTCTGGGTTCTGCGTCGTTTTACCCTTTTGCATAAATAGTTGTCCAGCTGTTGTGAATCCGCCGTTGGTACACCATCCAACGGATGATCGATCTGTAGTAGAACTAGGTACACACTACACCTCTACCAGTAGTAGTAGGCCGGCAGCTGTAGAGCAATCCACAAGCGATAGTCCCCAGGTACTATCCCAGGTTCCGTGCGGCCACTATCAACGTCAGGTTAACCCAAATGACGTTCAGTCCCCCATCCCAGCCCACCGTCGCCAACTCAGGGTGATTTCTTGGAACGTGACTGGGTTAAATAGTAAAATGGCTCTTCCCCACTGGCACAACTTAGTTGAGAGTTATGACATCTGTATCTTTCAGGAGACATGGAGCATGGTCCACCTCTTTAAGTCAGGATTTACGTGCTTTTGTTCCCCCGCGACGATGATAGGAAGAGGGCACCCGTCTGGGGGTCTGATTATTTGGGTGAGCATTGCTTTGGGTTGCCGGATTACACTCCATCCAAGCGCTAGTCCAGATATCTTGGGACTAGGTATCGGGACCATGGGGGGGGGGGCACAAATTGACTTGTTTAATGTTTATGCAAGAGGGACTAAGGGCGGTAGGACCTCGCCAACTATCATCATGTTGGAGGAAAGTCTAGTCAGATGTCCACCCCACTCTAGAGTGATAGTTGCGGGTGATCTAAACAGCACTTTTGAGCCGCTCAACAAAGAAGATCTGTTGGGCACTGAGGCGCTTGACGATAAATGGGCCGTCCCTACTTTACTTCTGGCACCAGTAAAAAAATGGACACAGACAGCACTTCACATTAATGCTCCAAATGTGGAGTTTGGCCTAAGGGCTGTAAATGGCAGAACCCCTTCAGACAGGCAGGGCGCCAATACACATAATAGAGTGAGCTGCCCTTCTCGCATCGATTACATCCTCTTAGATGTAAGATTGTGGGGAGACCTAGTCGACATGAGTGTGAATAACACCACAGACAGCGATCACAACCCCCTCTGTCTAACTATGAACCCCTTGTGGGAAGCTCCTTATTATCCCAAGACTCTTCCAGCCCCAACACTAACTAGGGACGTAATGCCCACGAACAATAAGAGAGCTCTAAAATGGCAGAAGGTGGTAGTGCACGGAGAAAAGATCTTAGCCATACGGCATGACTTGGTAGTGGGTACACGAGAACTTGAGTCCGCGGTTGCCAGCGAAAGAGATCTGGCTGATGCAACTGTGGTCCATTCCTGTACCTTTGATCGAATCAATGCCCACTTTGTAGTTCCTGGGTTAGATCGCAAGCCCAATAAGCAGCCAAAAGGGGTCTATTCATGGTACACTAAGGACTGCCGACGTGAGTGATCTATTCTGGCAGCAGCAATCAAAGATAAAAATTGCCCTTTGATACGAATTGCCAGGAAACGCTACAAGGCCACCCTGCGTGCGGCCAAGGTAGCATGGGACGACTCTCGTTGGCAGCAATTGAGGGAAGCTAGTGCGGCAAAGGATGCTAATTTATTTTGGTCTCTTCTCACCTGGGGTAGCAAATCGGGCGCTCCCTCGCCACCTAGCTATATCTCCGCCCAAGTATGGCACGATCATTTTTGGAAGCTCTATTCAGTTGAGGAGGGCTTGCACTTGGAAGAGACGATAGAGCCTCTAGGATATCATACAGACAATGAGCTCTTTACCCTAGGTGAAATTGAGACCCCGATGGATAGAATAGTCCAGTCCAAAGCAGCAGGCCCAGATGGCATACCGGGTGATTTGTTTTTATCTGATATTCCCAATTGGGCCCGATACATCCTTCTTTTGGCAAATGCAATAGCAAAAGGTGCCCCGGTCCCTGAGTCTTGGAAAGGAGCAGAGGTGGTCCCAATTTATAAAAAGGGAGCAAAGGTTGACCCCTCTAATTATAGGCCCATAAGCCTGATCGATGCCCTCCAGAAGGTGTTTAGCAGAGTCTTGCTGCAGAGGATTCTGCAGTGGGCAGACGATCATGCCATTTTATCACAGTTTCAGGCCGGATTCAGGACCAGGACGGGGACTATCGACCAGGTCTTTCGGCTGCAGACCATCTACTGGAAAGAGGTGGTGATTAGCAAAGGCAGTCTTTACTTAGCGTTTATTGATCTAAAGACCTAGATGCCTTTGACCTAGTTCCAAGGAGATAACTATGGTCAGTGCTCAAAGACCTGGGGATTCCTTTGCACATCCTTGACCTTATAATTAGGCTGCACGAAGATACTTATGCGCAGGTCAGGTGGGGGACGCAGGGCCAGTTGACTGACCGTGTCCCTGTAAACAGGGGAGTCCGACAGGGCTGCTTATTGGCCCCTACCCTATTCTCACTTTATGTGAATGGAGTGGTAAATTTTCTGCTAGAAGAACCTGCAGATGCACCGAGTCTGGGGAGGGTTAAGGTACCGACCCTCTTGTTCGCAGATGACACCTTGTTGGTGTCCAAGACCCCAATGGGGTTACAACGTCTTTTGAACAGGTTTCAACTTTTCTGCGAAGCAAGAGGGCTAGTGATCAATACAACTAAAATGAAACTCATGGCCTTTAACCCCCCCAAAGTCTTTTCGAGCCAGTCTTCTGGTTGATGGGAAACCTCTAGAAAGAGTGAGCCCTTTTGATTATCTTGGTATCCGTCTCGCAGACATCATGTCTTGGAAAAACCATCTCGCAAAAATGCTAATGAACCACAAAAGGGTAACGGGATCACTTGGGAAGGAACACCGCCTTTTGCACAGCAGACCGGTTGCGTCAGCCCTCCAGGTCTACGAAGCAAAGGCTGTGAGCGCAGCTTTGTATGGGGCCGAGTTGTGAGGATTCGAGAAGACCAAAGATCTCTGCAGATCAGAACACAAATTCCTTAGGGAACTAGTGATGCTGCCAAAGTATGTTCCCCTTACTCCCCTTATGCTCGATACGGGCAGACGTTCCATAGGAGATGTAGCAAGGCTGCAACCCTTGCTTTTTTGGGCCCGTGTTAGGAGGACTGAAGAGCTTCTGCCTTATGCAGAAGCCCTTTCAGAGGTTATTAGGCTGGACACAAGTAGTAAAGTGGGTTGGATTGCCAATGCCAGGAAATTGATGACAGCCATATGGCTAAGAGCTCGTTTGAAAAATAGGATCCACTGAGGAAAGAAGTGCTCAAGGGTTCGTACTGGAATTGGGTGGACCAGCAAGAATTCAGCAACCCAAACTTGGGGAGATTGACCGCAGAATTCTCTCTCCATAAGCAGGAAAGACATTTGGAGCCCTCTTTAGATATAATCCAGGTCCCGCAGGGTAGGCTCTTATATACTCATTTCAGGTTTGGCACACTTCCTGTTAATGAAACTATAGCTAAATAGCACACATGCAACCCAGCCCCTAAGGATTGTCCGTGCTGTAAGGCCCCTAAAGTAAGTGTTGCCCATGTCATGTTTGTTTGCCAGGCGTATTCCACAACTAGGGCAAAGTGGTTAAAACCGGTTTGCCTGCAATTGGGCACTCGGGAGCATCACGTTGCCTTGCGTATTCTTAGATCGGACCCAAGACCACTTTTTGTCTGCAGTGTGGCTAAGTGTGTAAGCCACGCATGGATAATTAGAAGGAAGGTCCTGATAGGAACGCGGCAGCCCACAGCCGTATGAGGCTTACGTGCAGCTGACGCTGGGCTTCCAAGATAACACACTAAGGCTTTGTATATTTTGCATGCATCCTTTCCTGTTCTCATTTTATTGACAATGCTTCCCGGCTGGGCGCTTGCAAGTTAGGTCTAGCTGAAATTTTATCACAAAATGGAAGTTATACTGCTATGTTTTACTTTTTAAAATGTTAATCATGTATATTTAATTCTTATCTGCACTATTGATAGTCTTGTCCGTGATGCGCTGACAGCACGATAGATGCAGGCCTAAGCATGATATTAGTGTGGCCCGGTTGTATGCATTTGTTGTAGCACGTTTAGGATGATGGAACTATTTTACACTGTTTCACTTATCAAAAATGGCGTTTTTTCTCCTTTATTACCTTTTACGACATGAGCGGTCGTATTAATTAGTATTAATGTCTACACAATTGCAATATTTTTTAGTGGGACACTAAACGCTCCAAAAAGGGGTTTTTAGGATGGCCACGCTACTCTTATTCATTTTAGTTGTCATTTTGATTGTCTTTCTAACTGGAAATAATCTTTTATCAATGTTTTTAGAAATGTATTTAGTGGATTTTTTCTTTTTTATCATATACTCGAACTTGAAGATTTGTCTTCTATGCACTTGCACTTTTTGGGGTTGATTGTGGCACATTCAATGTTCTTTTTTACGAACTCAGTCTCCCAATGTCGTACTGTACGCACTGCACTTTTATGGTCGTAAATGACTGAAATAAAGTTCGAAATAAATCCCCTCTACAGAAGTTATAGTGGGCGGGGCAGAGGCAGGCTACGTGTAGCTGCCCATCAGCCTTCTTCCTCTTCTCAGCGGCCAGTGTCACAAGAAAGCAGCCATAGTTCCGCCATCTTGGAGCATGCTTGCCCAGTGCAGTTGCCCTATTTTCTTCCTCAATGAAAGATCTGTTACAACAGATCTTTGGGTTTTGGACATTGTGGAGAATGAGTACTCCCTATCCCTCCAAGAGTTTCCCCCACCTCTGCTCCAACAGGACATTCAAATTCTGCTTCTGAAGGGTGCAGCAGAGTTGGTTCCAGAGCAGGAACGGGGTCAGGGATGTTATTTTCAGCGTTTTCTGATTTCCAAAAAGGACGGTCGCTTGCGGCCAATCCTCGACCTCAGGATTTTGAACTGGTTCCTCATGCATGAAAAGTTTAGGATGCTGACCCTTGCACAAGTGCTTTTAGTGCTGGATAAGGAAGACTAGATGTTTCAATCGATTTGCAGTATGCGTATTTTCACATACCCATTCTGAAATTGCACAGGAAGTACCTCAATTTTACAGTGGGGGTCTCAGCATTATCAGTCTTACCTCCGCACCTCGAGTTTTCATGAAGGTGAGGGTCGTGGCGCATCTCAGAAGGTGGGGAATCCCAGTATTCCCTTACCTGGATGATTGTCTGATGGTGATGGTGTTGCATCATTTGCAGTTGACAACGCAGTTGTTGTTCATTCTTGGTTTTACTATCAACATACCCAAATCTCACCTAGAGCCCTCTCAGCGCACACTGTTCATAGGGGCAGTACTGGACACTACGGTGAATCGAGCTTACCCACCTCCTCAGAGGATTCTGGACATTCAGGCTATGATTTTGATGTTTCTCAATGGAGCTATGGTTCCAGTCCTGAAGGTCTTACGCCTGCTAGGTCTGATGGCCTCCTGCATTCTGTTGGTTTCTCATGCCCGCTGGCACATGAAGGCCCACCCGTGGTGCCTCCACAGGCAGTGGTTTAATCACAACGGGGATCTCAAAGAGTCCGTCAAGATCTCTAGAGACACTGCAGTGGATCTACATTGGTGGGGTGTGTCCGGCATTCTGTCTCAAGGGAAGCCGTTCCACCCTTCACCTCCGTTGGCCACAGTGATAGCTGATGTCTTCACTCTAGGGTGGGGAGCTCATCTGGGGAGTCTTGAGATCAAAGTTCTTTGGTCCCCAGAGGAAAGATTGTTGCATATCAATCTTCTCTTCCAGGGGATCCTCATCAAAGTCATAAGGACTGAATATTCCCGCCCATGTGTGGGGACCCCGGAAATAATAAAAATTATATATGAAAAACATATATATACAGCTCTATATATATAAAAACATATATCATTTTTTCTAGTATCAATGCAGCTCTCGTATAGGAGGTTGAACAATGTAATAAAAACACAAAATTGCTTATGCAAATATACATAATACATGTATAAAAACACATGAGGGCAAGATGCACTTGAACTCTGTTTTTAATGAGAAAATCTCATGAGTAAAATGCAAAAGAAAACATAGGCATTGTTAGCCTACAGGCTGCATTGTAAACCAACATAGAAAATGAAAGCAATCTTTCATAAAAACTGGCACCGTACCTTTAAGGCAGCCATGACCCCTAGCTTCCCATCATGCCTCAGGGGTGACAGTTAGGTCAGTTGTTCTTTCCGGCTCCTTCTGTCAGGACCCTGGAATCTCAGCTCTCTCTTTTTTGACTTTTCTGTCAGAAATACCTAGTTTTTTTTGTGTTTTTTTCTACCTCACTTGACGTCTTTTGATACTAGTGTGAGGATTAAACCATTTTTTTTTTGTGGCAGAAAGATATATTTTCTGTCAAATAATGCCTTCTTTGTTCGATCCTTGCCCTGCCTGGGGCAAAAAGAAGGCCAAGTCAGTCACACATGATTTGTGCATCCTCTGTCTACCGGACTCTCACTCTCCTGCCTCCTGTCAACACTGCAGGAAGTTATCCAATAGAACCATCAAGGACAGAGAGAGAATCCGTCTTTATGGCCTCTCAGAAAGAGGTAGGTCTCCTGTTAAAACGAAGAAGAGGGTGTGTTCGACATCGAGCAAGGTCCCGATATGTTCCCCTTCGGCGTCGGGCTCAACGTCGAAGGTACCGGCGGCGGAGTCGTCGTCGAGGACCTTGGTGCGGGAGCACCATTCGTCAAAAACTAAGTCGATGGAACAGCGTCCGGCGTCGAGACAAGATCCTCCGCCGTCGACCCGACGATCGACGTCAAGACACAGATCATCGACACCGAAACGTAAGTCATCTTCGACGTTGAGGCCGATGTCGCCGTTGCTGTCTCAGCGCAGATCAGCGTCGAAGCAGAGGTCGTCGGATGTCCAGTCGTCGAGGCCGAGGCCTCCATCGACGCCAGCAACAATGTCGACGTCGAGCCAGCAGTCTCCGTCGCGTTCGCAGCCGACGTCGAGGCGCAGTCCTCCGTCGAATGAAAGGCGCTCGACGTCTAGACACGGCTCTCCGTCGAAGCGACGACGATCAACGCCGAGACACGGCTCTCCGTCGAAGCGGCGCTCGGCGTCGAGGCATAGCCCTCCGCCGAAGCGAAGAAGATCGACGTCGAGACGCAGATCTCCGTCGGCGAGGCGCTCGGCGTCTCAGCAGCGTACTCCGTCGAAGCAAAGAAGTTCGGCGTCGAGGCAGTCGGCGTCGAGGCGCATGTCTTCACCGGGATCAAGGAGATCGACGTCGAGACAGAGGTCTCCGTCGGTGTCAGTCCCTGTAAGTCTCTCTCCGTCCCCTTCATCGACGTCGAGAGCAGGCTCCCACCATTCCATCGCCAGGTCTGGTTCTCCAGAGGTGATTATCTCATCTTCAAGTAGCCAGGACTCTCCCTCTGGTCATCAACGTCCAGTGGAAAAGGCTCAGCAGGAAGGACGGAAGTCTCCACGTCGTTCTCCTGTGACAGCGGAGAAGTCTCCGTCCATTCACCTCTCGCCCAGATGGAGTCGTCCATTACACCACTGGGCGGATCATACACAGGCAGGGGTTGGACGGGATCCCAGTCCTGCTCGCAGGTCCCCTCTGGCTCGCCTGGCACAAGATGCGGATCTTTCTCCATCAAGAGGAAGAGCTCGTACTCGCTCTCCTGCACCAACATCCAGAAGGAGATCAAGATCACGCAGCAGGAGGAGAAGACGCAGGTCTCCAACACCTTCCACCTCCTCAACGTACTCCTCAAAAAGAGACTACTCGCCCACCATTAATGACAGTCCACCGTCGAGGATCTCTCCGGTGGACGATGTAAGCACATTTCAGGAGGTGCTTTCCAGAGGGGCGGCCAAACTGAACATTCCTATACCTGTTCAGCAAAGTACTTCTTCGGTTATTTTCGAAACCTTGAACCAGAAGGCTTCATCTCGCCCGTTACTCCCACTGGTACCGGGGCTTCTGAAACCGGTTATGGACATTTTTCTTACGCCGGCCACTCTCAAAACGGCACCGGCGAGAATTCTGAAGAAGTATCGTCCTCCGGAGGAAGATCCATCTTTCTTAAAGTCAGATCCTAAACCGGACTCTGTAATAGTGGCTGCTGCCAGAAAAACCCATTCGGTGGCCTCCTCGTCCACAGTCCCACCGGACAAGGAGAGCAAGACACAAGACTCATGGGGGAGAAAAGTATGTGGCACTTCTGCATCCATGCTTAAAGTCTCCAGTTCGTCAGCTCTATTAGGGCGTTACGATAGAGCTTTATGGGATTCGCTACAGCGTTTTATAGACAAACTGCCCAAGGAAGACCGTAAGGACTTCGAAGAAATTGTACAGGAGGGCAGTCTGGTGGCGAACCAGGTAATCAGCGCTGCAGCTGATGGAGCTACGCTTTCAGCACACTCCTACGCCCACAGAATTTGTGCCAGAAGATCTTCATGGCTTCGCCTAACAGCATTGAAGCCAGAGGCACAGTCACGTATCCTCAACCTACCATTTTCCGGGTCATCGTTGTTTGGCTCGCATACCGATGAGGAGATGGCACGGATGAAGACCGAGCTAGATACCCTGAAGGCGGTGGGGCTGGAAAAGAAAAAAAGAGTTTCGTCGCCGCTACCGCAATACTGATCGCCGTTCCTTCCAACAGAGGGTTCAAACCCCTCATTGGCAAAAGAACCAAAGCCAACAGGGTCAGCAGAAATCGCAGTTTCAAAACCGGCGATCCAACAGGGGAAGAGGAGGGAACCGTCAGTCCTCTACTTCAACCAAAGCTCCAGCCAAGCAATGAGTGCCCGCTTCCTCCAGTACCGTTCACCGCTCCAGTAGGAGGAAGTGTTGCGAATCATCTGCAAGAGTGGCGAGACATCACCAAGGATCAGTGGGTGTTGGCTACGCTGCAGAATGGATACTCTCTACGTTTCCGACGTCGTCCTCCCTCGATCCCTCCAGTACCATCATCGTGCGGCCAGATCAACATGCTGCAGAGGGAAGTGGAAATACTTCTCCAAAAATCAGCCATAGAGAAGGTTCCACGGTCACAAAGAAGTCGAGGAGTTTATTCCAGATACTTCCTGGTAAAGAAAAGAGGTCGAAAGTCGGAATACAGGCCCATTCTGGATCTGCGAACACTCAACAAGTCCATCAAACGAGAAAAATTTCACATGTTGGCTCTCCACCAAATATATCCTCACCTCCGCAAAGGAAATTGGATGTGTTCGATGGATCTACAAGATGCTTATTTTCATATACCGATAAATCAGCATCACCGGCAATATCTACGATTCATAGTCGGAACATCCCACTATCAGTTCAAAGTGCTGCCCTTCGGACTGAAGTCAGCTCCTCGGGTGTTCACGAAATGCATGGCAGTAGTGGCGGCTGCTCTGCGACGCAGATGCATCTTTGTCTACCCTTATCTGGACGATTGGTTGCTAAAAGGTCCCTCTCCACAAAGTGTGATGAACCACTTCCAGCAGTGCCTAGGTTTTTGTCAAAAACTGGGCCTACATGTGAACTTCGAAAAATCGACGCAGCAACCCACTCAAGCAATCCACTACCTGGGGGCACTGATAGACTCCGAGCGAGGAAAAGTGTTTCCTTCGGAGGAGAGACAATTATCCATCATTCAGAAAGGCAGACAGATTTTACACAACAGACTGTCTTCAGTGCGTCAGATCGCCTCCCTGCTAGGATCGATGGCATCCTGCATTTTTCTGGTGCCCAATGCCAGATTGAAAATGCGTCCTCTACAACAAGATCTAGAAGACAAATGGGATCAACGGTCTTCTCGTTGGGAAGACAAAATTTGTCTATCACGCACAGCCAGAGCATCCATCCCATGGTGGATGAAGAAAGACAATCTGAGGGTAGGAGTACCGTTCCATCAAGCTCCTCCTTCTCAAACTCTGATCACAGACGCCTCCCTGCAAGGATGGGGAGCCCACATGGGGTCTCTCCAGACGCAAGGCCTATGGTCATCAAAAGAGCAGTTGTACCACATAAACATGCTGGAACTAAGGGCTGTTCATCTGGCTCTCAAGGCTTTCCTCCCTTCGATTCAGGCGAGTTCCATCCTAGTACAGACGGACAATACCACCACCATGTACTACCTGAACAAACAGGGAGGAACTCGCTCGAGGACCCTCTCTTTGGAGGCACAGACCCTTTGGCACTGGCTTCTGGCGAGGAATCTATCCATCACAGCGGTTCACCTGCCGGAAGAGCAGAATTCTCAGGCAGATGCCCTCAGCCGTCACGTCGAGGAACAGCAGGACTGGGTCCTCAACAACGAGGTGGTCGACGACATCTTCCGAGCTTGGGGCCGTCCGAGCATAGACCTGTTCGAGGATGAAGAAAACAGAAAATGCCGAGACTTCGCCTCCAGGTACTTCCGACCAGGATCGAAGGGGTATGCCCTTTTGATCAGCTGGTCAGGGGCATTTGTGTATGCCTTTCCACCCCTGCCTCTCATCCCGAAGGTGGTGACCAAGCTATCACACTCAGACACCACAATGATACTAATTGCTCCGGACTGGCCGAGGCAGTGGTGGTATCCGGACCTTCTTCATCTGTCAGTCTGCCCACACAAGAGACTGCCGTGCAGACCGGACCTGCTATCCAAGATGAACGGGAGGATTTATCACCCCAACCTTCCGTCACTGAACTTAACAGCATGGCTCCTGAGGTCCTCCAGTATGGGCATTTAGGTCTGCCACAGGACTGCATGACCATATTGAAGGAGGCAAGGAGACCTTCTACAAGACATTCTTATGCCTGCAAATGGAAACGTTTTTACATTTGGTGTATGCAAAATAATTGTAGTCCTACCAAGGGGCAGGAGGAGGTAGTTTTGCCTTATCTACTTCACCTAGCCAGAGCAGGTCTGAAATTCTCATCCATTAAGGTACACCTAGCTGCCATTACGGCGTACAGGCATTCTCCTTCTCAGCCCTCGTTTTTTCAACTGCAGGTGGTGAAGGATTTCCTGCAGGGTCTCAAGAAGGTCTATCCTCCGGTCTGACCTCCTTCACCTCATTGGGAGTTGAACTTGGTTCTGTCAAAATTGATGGGTCCACCCTTTGAGCCTATCCACAAAGCAACCTTACAACACCTTACGTGGAAGGTAGCTTTCTTGGTAGCTATCACCTCAGCTCGTAGGGTGAGTGAGATACAGGCCCTATGTTCTAAAGAGCCCTACTTGGTTTTTCATCTCAATAGGGTAGTCCTCAGGACTCATCCTTCCTTCCTTCCGAAGGTGGTCTCTGATTTTCATGTAAATCAATCTATTTCTCTTCCGACCTTTTTTCCCAATCCCTCCACTCCAGCTGAGAGGGCTCTACATTCATTAGACGTTATAAGGGTTTTGAAGTTTTATCTGGACAGGTCGAAGCCATTAAGGAAGTCTGATCAACTATTTGTTAATTATGGATCGATCAGAACAGGTTTCCCAGCATCAAAGCGGTCCATCTCCAGATGGATAGTCTCATGCATCAAATTGGCTTACCAGTTAGCACAGAAGCCTCTTTGGTCCGCTCCCAAAGCTCATTCCACTAGAGGAAAAGCAGCGACGACTGCTTTCCTCCATAATGTACCGCTCTCTGAGATCTGCAAAGCAGCTACTTGGAGATCAGTCCATACATTTACAAGACATTACTGTCTTGACTCAGATACTAGAGCGGATACTCAAGTAGGTCAAGCCTCCTTGAGGAATCTGTTCAACAGCTGATTTTTCGGTTGTTGTTAACAAGGTCACTGCGTTTCTCATTTGCCTGCAGGTGGATGTTGTGCTTGCTATTCTATTCAGTGCTTATGACTATTGATGAGGATCCCCTGGAAGAGAAGGATAAATTACTTACCTGTAATCCTAGTTCTCTTCCAGGGGTATCCTCATCAAAGTCATAAGCAACCCACCCACCTCCCCAGGCAATTGAGATTATTTCATTGTTAAATATTATCTTGGTGCCCTGATCTTCAGGGTTACGCAAAGAACAACTGACCTAACTGTCACCCCTGAGGCATGATGGGAAGCTACGGGTGCCAGTTTTTATGAAAGATTGCTTTCATTTTCTATGTTGGTTTACAATGCAGCCTGTAGGCTAACAATGCCTATGTTTTCTTTTGCAGTTTACTCATGAGATTTTCTCATTAAAAACAGAGTTCAAGTGCATCTTGCCCTCATGTGTTTTTATACATGTATTATGTATATTTGCAAAAGCAATTTTGTGTTTTTATTACATTGTTTAGCCTCCTATACAAGAGCTGCATTGATACTAGAAAAAATGATATATGTTTTTATATATATAGAGCTGTATATATATGTTTTTCATATATAATTTTTATTATTTCCGGGTCCCCGCACATGGGCGGAAATATTCAGTGCTTATGACTTTGATGAGGATACCCCTGGAAGAGAACTAGGATTACAGGTAAGTAACTTATCCTTCTGGAATTGCGAGTGATATGTCTGGCTCTCAAGGCCTTCGTCCCTTCCCTTCACGGTCAGTCAATTCAAGTTTTTACAGACAATACTACAGCGATGTAGTACATAAACAAACAGGGACGAGTAGGCTCTGCAATTCTAGCCCCGGGTACAGGACCATCAGATCTGCATCTTGGCAAATCACTTGGCTGGAGTTCTGAACGTGCGTGCGGACAGTCTCAGCCAGCATTTTTCTGCCGATTATGAGTGGCGTCTCCATCCGGAAGTGGTACAACACATTTTCTGGCTATGTGGGTCCCCCTCAGATAGACTTATTTGCCACTCAATAGGATGCACACTGCCCGTCGTGCTTCAGCTTTCAGTATCTGTTGCAAGGAGCTCTGGGGGACACGTTTCAAATGCACTGGGGTGCCCAGCTGTTTTACATGTTTCCCCCATACCCTTGATTCCTCTGGTTCTGAGGAAGATTCACCAAGACCAGGCCCAAGTCATATTAATAGCCCGGGATTGACTGCGAATAGTATGGTATACAGACCTTATTCACCTCTCTCTGTGCCCTCCGCTCTGTCTCCTTCACAGGGCAGACCTCCTCCCGCAGTCGTAGGGGCAGTTTCTACACCCCCACCTCCAGAGCCTGCACTTAGATGCCTGGAGATTGAACAGGGCAACTTGAGTTCTTTTTCTCTTCCTTCTGATGTGGTGGATGTTATACTATCGGTCAGAAGACACTCCACCAAGTCGGTTTATGTTGGCAGGTGAAAATTCCATTAACTTTAAAAGCCCCTTTATCTGACATTTTACGCTTTGCGGTGTCCCTAGCGCAGCAGGGTTGTGCGATTGCAACAGTTAAGAGGTATTTGTCTGCCCTTTCGGTATTCCTTTTCTTACCAGACCAACCTTCCCTTTTTAAGTCCTCTATAGTGTCAAGGTTTATTAAGGGACTTACTGACAAGTTCCTTCCCACTCCGTTTATCATGCCTCAGTGGGATCTTAATTTGGTGTTAACCTTTCTTATGGGTGCTCTGTTTGAGCCCCTGCATAGTTGTTCCTTAAGGTTTCTTACTTTTAAAACAATTTTTGTGGTTCCCATAACATCGGTTAGACGTGAGAGTAAATTGCAGACATTACGTGTGAAACCCCCCTTCACGACTTACTATGCAGACAAGTTGGTATTGAGAATGAGGGCTGCTTTCCTGCCAAAGGTGGTTACTCCCTTCCACTTGGGCCAGTCTATCACCCTTCCTACTTTCTATCCTCCTCCGAATCCATCTAAAGAGGAGGAAAGGCTTCATTGTTTGGACCCTAAAAGGGCTGTAAGCATTTATGTGGACAGAACTCGTGATCTCTGGCTGGATGATCAGCTGTTTGTTGGTTATGTGGGCAAGATGAAAGGAAAAGCAGTGCATAAGAGGACATTGTCCAGATGAATTATCCTGTGCATCAAGATTTGCCACGCCATGGCTAACAAGGAACTGCCTGAAGGTATTAGAGCTTTCTACTAGAGCTAAGTCTTCTACTGCCACTTTGGCTAGAGGTGTGTCCCTGTGGTTGACATTTGCAAAGCGGCAACTTGGGCCTACCTCCACACTTTTGCGAAGCACTATGGTTTAGACTCTAAAGTGAGGAGGGATGGTCACTTTGCCGCTCAGTGTTGTAGGATTTTTTGGTATAGGCAGACAGGCACCCACCTCAGAGTGCGTGACTGATTCGGGATTCTATTCAAAAGGTGAGAATCTACAGGTAGATGTATACATCAAAAGAAGAGCAAGTTAATAAACCTTGACACTATAGTGTGCATATATAGTATGTATATATTTAAGTCTTTTATTTGAGACCTACCATATGCTTCCACATGGATACTGTTGGTTTCACCCGTTCGCCTCGAAGGCACGAAAAAAATGGCCAGAAACTGACATCAGCACGCCAACTAGGGCTTTTTATGGCACTGATGAAGTCACAAGGAGTCGGGTGCGGAGCCTTGGCATTATGATATCCTCATCGACATGGGAGCGCTATAAAGAAAAGTTTCCGTGGAATGCTGGCGCATTGGTAGATACTGTATCCACCAGAAAAACGTTACCGAAGGTAAGTAGCTTGTTCTTTCTGTCTTTTGAAAGAGTATAATTGAAAAATCAGGACAGCTCATGCTGCTTTTGGTGTTGGATGGACTTGTTGTCTCCATTTAGCTTATGAGGAGTGTCTCAACTACTTCTTGCACAGAAACAGCAAAGCAGTATTGAATGGATTTAGAGAAGAAACTTAAGTATACATTCAAATGATTTCGAGTCCGATTTATATATTAGTGGTTGGCCCGTTTCGCCACCTGGGTGACAAAGTAAATTACACTGTCGTCCTCACAGAGGTGCTGCCCACCAAATATGGAAATGTCCACTGGCCCAGCGGACATGCTTAACATTGACAGGAACCGCTGTCACAGTGGTTCCTTCAAATGCATTATAAGTTTGGCGGACAGCTCCGTCAACAAGACAAAGTATGGCAAACTTAAAATATTTTTTTTATTTTCAAAAAGAACATCCCAAAGTGGGATTTTCTTTTTGAAAATGAAATAAAACAATGCTTTCCTCGACGTTGTAGTTTGCTTCTATGGTGAGTGGGGCATTGAGCACTTTTCAGTCTCCATACTGCCAGGTTTTTCCTGATGGTGATGTGCATTGAAAATTGACTGCATGTCAGCCCTTCTAAATTAGATGGGCAGGCATATAGCCAAGCCTCTCACTGCCCTTACCCCATTGGGCCATCTGAGGGGTTTGACCACAGCAGAGACGTAGTGTCCGCCATTGTGAAACTTTCATCCGCCTGGTTCTAATCTTACATTGTAAGTTTGCTGTACCGGCTCTGTCATGTTGAAGGAGCCATCCAGCAAACTTACAATGCATTGGCAGGATTCTGTCAATACTAGAAATGCTCTCTGGGCCAGGAAATAGTTCTAAATTTGGGGGCAGCACCTCTATCATGGCAACGGAGTAATTTACTCCGTCGCCCTAGTGGAGAAATGGGCCTCCTGCCAATATAAAAATCGGGCCCTAAATGTCCTTCCATCGTTCCACTTTGTCCCTTAGTCCATACTCATTGGAAGTGTATTTTGAACTTTGGCAAAAAATAATTAATTTTTGTTCAGCATTAAATAGGTCAAAAGTCTGGTCAGACCACACTCAGGCACGTTTGCATGAAGGATATTATTTTTGTTCATCTTAAAATGAATGAAAAAGCAGGTCAGTCTACACTAGGCCCTCTCATTTCCAGATCTCCAGTGATCAGCTACTCTCGTTAGTAGTCCAAAGTGATGGAGGAAAGATAAGAGATACGCAGGTGGGTTTTCTAGACAAAGGAGAACCTAGATTGGACGTAGTACAAGAGTCGCTCTAGTTACTGCCTTTTACTTGCTTGAATGTACAGTCCCTCCTCACCTAGACCTATGGAAGAATTAAAAACAAACTCAAAATGAAAGGGAGTTCCAAAACCTCACAGGAGGCTTCTGATGGTCCTCTTAGATGCCAGACAGATATCCTAAAAAGTACCATATGTAGAGCAATGCTAGTGGAATCATTGTCCACTTGATCTAAGATGGTGCCAAACTATAGGAGGCCAACGACTGCAGAATCACATGCATCCTCCAAAAATGTACCACAAAGAATTTTGAGAATAATGGGAGCGAACTCAGCATCACCCTTGACCATGTCAAAAGTCATCAGAGATTTTGCATTGGATTATCAAGGTTCGGACAAACAGTTCAAAACAACTCCCTGCCCAGATCCTCCAAAGCTGCAGAAGCACCAGTCAGAGAGGAGGGATTCTGAGAAGAAAATCTTTCTCACCATGGTTAGGAACATGACCTTGCACAGAACACTGTTTTATTAAACCACTGTAGCAGCACAGAACTTACAGTCCACTTGATTGTCAATAAAAGTGCAGAGAAACAACCCCTCCAAACAATGTGGCTCATCGAGAAGAAAAATGTCAGACTTGATTAAAGAAGAAGTGTCACTGGAAGAGTCAACACCAGAAGAGAGAATTAAGAAGACAGATCGTACTGTCAGGGAGTCCAGCGAAATTCATAGTGACCCCAGCTCTGCATGTAGCTTACAATGATCCCACAAAAGAACCAGGAAACTTTCATCAAATGTACAACTTTGACTGCATTGACATAAGGGTTGCAAACTGAGGAGATCAAAAAGGAATGAAGGATGTAAATTCCATAGTACCAGCACATCCAGTGAGGATTTGGGTGTGTCAAATGTGGATGGATGGGCCTATTTGCAGTGTCTACCCAGGGACCACTGATGCCCCAGTGTTCACTTCATAGAAGGATGTTTACAGTGTGGCACGAAGGACATGTGAGCAGCCCATCTAAACGAGATGGAAGTTTTAGAGTTTTTTGGGCCAGGTCAAACACCTAACAACAGAGAAACAGGCAAGCCTCATTCAACCTTGGAAATTCACTATTGTCAAACGCGGAGGGATGATCTAAATTCCAAACCAAGCCAGAGGTAAATGCAAATGGGGGCTCCGCCAGAGAAGTGCATAGAGGAACCTGACCTCTAGGCTACAACTCCCAACCAGTCTCAGGAGAATCACGAATGAGGAGCCCCCTCAGAGATGGAACCTGAGATAGAGCACCTACTCCTGTTCTCAACTCTCATCCGGAGCTGAATTCTCCTCCTGCTAAGCAAAGGCCAACTCCTAAGAGAGGATTTAGGGAAACCCCTGATCTCTCTTTGGGAGAAGTTTAGGTCAGAATAGCCCTGGAAGACCCATGAAGGGATTAGGTGTACCTACTTCCTGTGGGCAAAGATCATCAGAGGCAGGCTCTGTAATTCTTACATTCTGGAAGCCCTTCAGTACCACAACAAGAAGGAGGTGGAAACCCCGAAGTTGAGAAAAAGATCATTTGGGGAGAATTTCCAACAGAAAGACTCAGCACGGTTGTGCATGAACCCTGGCCTGCTCTGCCTCTGTCCATTCAGCTAATTGGCAGCAAAGTTCCTTACTGAATTCGACCAAAGGAAAATGAGTCAGTGAACTGGGCACAGAAGGCATAGTCACCAGAAAAGCTGTTCTCCATGGAAGAGGACCTCTATCTCATATTTAACATTGGGTGGGAGAAGGAGTATTTTAGTGACGCTGCTGTGATTGACCCAACACAGAATTCAGTATTCAGAAGCCCTCTCAATGCACATCACTGAACATTGTATTAAAAGACACCTGGTTGGGTACACAAGGCCCAAAGGAAAGGCTCAATCCCAAAAGGACCAGTGTACGTGACGCTCCAAAGAAACCTGCAAAGGGTGGCGTTTCCATCTGCCTTGGTAGATATCTTTCTACTGTCAAGGCGGAAGGGGAAAATCTTCCAAATTTAAGGTACTCCGCCAAAGCAGTAGTGATTTTTCCATGAAACGTGTTACTTTCACCACAGGAGGTACCACTTTAGTTGAGAAACATTACAGTAGAAATCCACTAATATCTGCCAACTTCCAGTGCAACTTCCACCAGCAAAGGTGGGTACTGGAGATGTTTATGCTTCTGTACTTGAACCTCTCATTGAAAGCCTGCAATTCTTTGTGTGGCTGACCTTCATGGAGGTAACTCTGGTTGACATGGTTGCACATTAGTTTCTCAAAGATTCAGTGCTTTGCCAAGGAGATTCTGACTTCAAGATATTCACCCTTCCAGCTCATCTTAAGTAGGGCGAATATGCTGCCAGAGTCGTTGGTTAACTGTGTTTTTGATTATCAGCTTCCTCTGAATCAGGCTTTAGCCCTTTAATAATACATGAACGTTAGTCTGCTCTTCTGTGTACTTGTGATTTCAAAGTGCGTGCAAAGAGAGTGGAAGTTTCTCACTCAGGGAATCTCCATTGATAATCATAAGCACTGAATAGTCCCGCCCATGTGCAGGGATCTCGGAATACTTCTTTAAAATATATCTTCTTAAGAATAGATGTTTGCCTTACTTCAGGAAGGCCAAGACTAGGATGTAATTTTGTTAAAAAATGTTTTGCCGCCTCTAAAGAGTGTTATATTGGTCAAGTAATTACATTTGTATATAAAAAGGTCAAAATATCATTAGTAAAATAAGAAAAAATAATAAATGTAAGAATAATCTTTTCTTATCAATATCGGTCATAAACCTTTTTAAAAGGAAATGGAGAAGAAGGAATGGAGCAAGGTAGACCTATAGGCTGCAGTACTGTAGTTAAAAAAACTGACACTGCACCTTTAAATACTCACAGCCCTCCAGTGTCCCATCATGCCCAGAAGGTACCAGTTATCTCAGTTCTTTTTTCTATCTCCTGGTGACCGGATTTTGGTGCACTCAGCTCTGCCTTTTTTTGGCTTTTTTTTCAATAAAATATTTCTCAAACTATTTGGCAACAACTTTACGGGACGTCTTTGATCATTTAAAGTGTTTTTCTGTCATTTTCTGATAGGAAGATAATTTTTCCAGACAAATAAAATGTCATCTTTATTTGTCAAATGTCCTACTTGTGCCAGAAAGAAGGCCAAATCAGATCTTCATGATCTCTGTATTCTCAGCCTTGCTGACAGTCACATTCCTGACAGATGCCAGCACTGCAGGACCTTCTCCAGACGTACCCTGAGGGACAGGGAGAAGATTTGCTTTCATGGAGCTAAGAGCGGCTCAGACAAGAGGCGTAATCTGAAGGTGGGACTTCACATGAGCAAGGAGAGGGCCAGTCCTCTACCAGGACTTTTCCACTTCCCTCTGAGAATTCCAGGAGAGGGAGATCCAAAATGAGGAGAACTCCACAAAACCGACGCCGTTCCTTGGCTAGAGCTGGGTCGATGTCGAGGAGAAGACGACGTTCGACATCGAGACACAAAAGGTCAATGTCGAAAAATTCCATGAGGTCCAGACACAGGAGGCATCCAACGTCAAGAGAGTCCATGACGTCGAGACATAGAAGACACTCACATCAAAACATACCAGATCGGAGGAAAAGGATAAGAAAAATGAGAGCAAAAAGTTTGCCATCAAATTTTAATTCAGAATACTCCAGGGCGTACTCTCCATTATCACCAGTCCTCATTCCAGATTCCCGGCAACCTACTCCTTCACATCCTCCAGCTCCTTCAGCACTCACACCACGTGCTTCACCTCTACCTCAGACAGAGGGACCTTTGGAAGCTCCTTCACCAGTGAGGCCTCCAGTCGCTCCACAGAGATCAAAATCTCCTCGGTCAAAATCTAGATCTCACCACAGATCTCGATCAAGAGGCACTTCCAGACGTCGCTGTCACCGATCTCGACACTCCTTGTCTCGACGCTCATCTACGCACAGACACAGGTATCGTCCTAGGTCCAGGTCTAGGTCAAGATCCAGAAGAAGGTCCTTTTATTCAACCTCGCCTTCTAGCACCAGAAGATACTCATCGACTCTTGACTGATCCTCCTCAGCCAAGAGTCTCACCTATTGATGACATAAATGCTTTTCAGGAGGTACTTGTAGAAGGAGCTACAAAACTAAACATTCCGTTGTCTGCTCCCTCAATGTCTACGTCAGTGATATTTTTGACTCTTCATCAGCGTTCTGCTTCTGTACCTTTTCTGCTCCATCTAGGCTTCAGAAAAAATATAAGCCTCCGGAGTAGGACCTGTTATTCCTGTGGCCAGATCCTCCTCCTAATTCAGTTGTTACCTTGGCTGCGAAGAAGATTTATTCTACTACTCCTTCATCCACGGTTCCACGAGACAAAGAAAGTAGGAAACTAGACTCGTTGGGGGGACAATGTAGTGACACAGCAGCTGTGAACATGAAAGCAGTGAGCGCATCTGCCCTTCTCTGCAGATATGATAGACGCTTATGGGACTCCCTACAACAATTTATCGAAGACCGTAGGGAGAACTTCATAGACATTTTAAATGAAGGCATGATGGTCTCTAACCAAGTATCAGCACTGCTGCTGACCTATCTTTGCTAACAACCAATGGATATTGCCACAGATTAGCTCTCAGGCAACATTCTTGGCTGCTCTGAAGCAGGAATCTCAACAGAGGATTCTCATCCTTCCTCTTTCTCTGGTAACACTCTATTTGGAAGTCAAACAGACGAAGAGATGGCTTGCATGAAACATGAATCGGAGACCTTATAAACAGTTGGTCTAGAAAAATTGAAGGAACAGAGAAAAGAGACATTTTTATCCACAGAAATTTCAAACCCCTCAGTGGTTTCAAGGACACCACCAACAGCAGTAAAAAAAAAAGGCCTTTTCACAGCATCAAAGGCGCCAACCAAAGGCAAGAGGTGGCCATCAATCTGCTCAAGCAGGAAAGCCTCCTGCAGGCTCCAAACAATGGGTCTCTGCTTCCCCTTCTTTCATTACCCACTGCGATAGGGGGAAGTATTTCCAAATATCCAACAGAATGGAAATCTATCACAAATGACACCTGGGTACTGAATATTGTACAGAATGGTTATTGTCTCAGATTCACCAAGTCTGCACCAAATATTCCACCAAAATCATCCAATCAATATCTACAGATGCTGAGTTCAGAAGTGAACATTCTTCTGCTGAAGGTTGGTTAGCTTTCAATCAAGGAGGAACAGGGATTAATTCCCCTTATTTCTAGGTGAAAAAGAAAGGTCCGAAAAACTAATTCAGACCCATGCTTGGTCTCAAAGTGCAAACAAATCGATGTGGAGAAAAAATTCAGAATACTAGCTTTACATCACATTGATCCTCAAATCAATCAAGGAGGCTGGCTCTGTTTCATAGATCTTCAAGATGCATATTTTCAGACTCCAATAGCCAGAAAACACAGCAAATTCCTGAGATTTGTAGTAGGCCACAATCACTGCCCGTACAAAGTACTTCCTTTTGTCCTCAAATCAGCCCCCAGAACTTTTTCGAACTGCATGGCAGTGGTAGGTGCACATCTCAGAAAATTCTAAATATTTCTCTGTGTTTATTTAGATGACTGGCTTATCAAGGTGTCAACGCGACAACAAGCACAACATCATTATCAAATCGCTCTCTCTACTCTCTTGGTCTTCATATCAATTGCTTGACATCAACCTCATCGCCAGTTCAGTCTCTTCATTCTGTAGAAGTTACTATTGACACCATTAAAATGTTTACTTCGGAGGAGAGACTTTTATCCATACGTCTGAAATGTAAATCTCTCATGAAAGTCGTTTATCCAGCGGTGAGGAGAGTGTCATCCCTTCTAGGCTCAATGGCATCTTGTATATTTCTGGCGCCAAATGTCCGTCTCCACATGAGACCACTACAAGACTGTCTGGAGGACCAGTGGAGTCAATACTCAGGCAGTTAGGAAGACAAGATCACACTTTCCCTCAATGTCTCTTACGCCGATGACACCCATCTTAGCCTCTACCTCACCAACGAACCCAACATCACCAAACACAACTTCCAAGAAGGGATGAAAGCCGTCGCCACCTGGATGAAGAACAGCTGCCTGAAATTCAACTCTGAGAAAACAGAAGTCCTCATCCTTGGCTCCACCCCCTCCTCATGGGATAACACCTGGTGGCTCCCCCCAGCCCTCGGAAATCCCCCACCCCGATGGACCATGCTCGAAACCTCGTAATCATACTAGACTCATCGCTCACAATGAACCAACAGATCAACGGCGTATCATCGACCTGCTTCAACACCCTCCGCATGCTTTGAAAGACGTTCAGATGGATCCCATAGGAATCCAGAAAAACTGTCACACACACTCTCATCAGTAGCAGACTAGTCTACGGAAACGCTCTCTATGCTGGAATCAACAAGAAACTCCTTCGCAGACTCCAGACCATCCAGAATGCCGCAGCCAGACTGATACTCGACATCCCCTGCCGCAGCCACATCACCCAACACCTCCGCGATCTCCACTGGCTCCCAGTCGAAAGAAGAATACCCTTCGAACTTCTCACCCATACAAGGCCCTTCACAACACCAGTCCAACATACCTGAACAACCGCCTCTCCTTCCACGCACCCAAAAGACACCTCTGATCAGCTGACCTCCCTCTGGCCACAATTCCATGCATCTACAAGACCAGAACGGGAGGAAAATCCATCTCCTACCTCGCAGCCAAGGCCTGGAACGACCTCCCCCTCCACCTCCGGCAAGCCCCCACACTGCCCCAGTTCAGGAAGGACCTCAAGACCTGGCTCTTCAGATGACTCCAGCACTCAATGGAGCCGCCCCCCTCATCTGTTTGAGACCCTCACGGGTGAGTAGTTACGCTTTACCAACCCTGATTGATTGAAAGCGAAGCAATCCCTCAAGTGGTGGTGTCAACTGAAAAATCTCCTACAAGGGATGCCTTTTCATCAGGGTGTTCCCTCTCAAACAGTAGTGACCGATGCCTCTCTGTTAGGTCAGGGAGCACACAAATCACAAGTCGGTGCTAAATTACGCCATTGTTCACGACATCTTCTGCACCTGGGGTTTTCCTCAAATAGTTGTATTTGCAACTGCAGAAAACAAAAACGCCCAAACCTAGCCCGAGGTTTTACCATTCAGGGACATTAGGAAATGCCCTATGGGTTGACTGTTCCAACAGATTTCTCTACGCTTTTCCTCTGATTCCCCTGATTCCATCAGTAATCATCAAACTGTCTTACTCCAAGGCCAGAATGATATTCATAGCTCTGGAGTGGCCATGACAATGGTGGATCACAGACCTACTCCACATGGGGAGAGGATGTGGCCTAACGGCTAGGGTGGTCGACCTCAAAGCTGGGTAACTGGGTTTGAGTCTCTGCAGGGATGCTCAACATCCTGTGATTCTGGGCAAATCACTTAATCTCCCTGTGCCTAACAACAACAAAAAATAAATGTGTCCGTCTGTAACGCAACTGGTACTCATGTAAAGCGCTCTGATACCTTCGGGTCTAGTTGGCACTATATTAAAAAAAAACTCCACATGTCAGAATGTCCACACATGAGGCTGCCGTGCAGACTGGATCTCATGAAGTTCGGAGGCCAAATGATCCATCCCAATCTCTCCTCTGAGTTTATCAGCTTGGCTCCTGAAGTCGTGGAATATGAACATTTGAATTTACCTCAACAATGTATGAACATTCTAAAATAAGTTATATGTCCATCAAGGCATACATCTTACTCTTTTAAATGGAAGAGATTCTGGTGTTCTGATGAGAACATTAATCCAACTGCGTGCAAAGAAGAATCTTTACTCCCAGACTTACTTCATTTGGCCAAATCTGGGTTACAATTCTTGTCTGTTAAGGTCCATTTGGCAGCTATTTCTGCCTCCAGAAAATGTCCTTCACAAACCTCTTTTTTCTCAGTCTCAGTTATTAAAGACTTCTCAGAGGGTATCAAAAAGGTTTTTCCTCCACTAAGCCATCCTTCCCCTCTTTCACCCCCTTCCAAACCTATTCATAAAGCTTCATTACAGCCCTGTTCTTGGAAAACGGCTTTCCTAGTTGCCATTGCATCAACACGTAGAGTTAGTGACATTCAAGCTTTATGTTCTGATGAAACATATACAATATTTCATAGCAATAAGGTGGTTATGAGACCTCATCCGAAATTCTTGCCTAAAGGTTGGATTTTCACATTAATCAAACCATTGCTTTGCCTACTTTTATTCAGAATCTGTCTACTCCAGCTGAAAGATCTCTCCACACTTCCGGGTAGTAGTACGCAGTATTAATTACATTTTCATTTCATTTCACTTTGCATGTGAGAAGGGTCTTATAATGTTATCTAGATAAAACAAAAGATATACGTAAGACCGATCAATTGTTTGTAAATTATGGTCCTGTACGTAAAGGTCAGTGTCACTATTTATGACTACAGTACTGCAGCCCATAGGTCTACCTTGCCCCTTTCCTTCTTCTCCATTTCCTTTTAAAAAGGTTTATGGGGGGCATGTCCAAGATGGTGGCGCGGTAGGACGCAGAATCGAGTCCCTCCGGCGCCGCCGACCATAAGCATTGCCATATCGCCTGCTCCCCGGACCATCGGATCCCGCAGACACCAGGAGTGGCTTGGCATCAAGGTGGGGCATCGCTGGGCCGACGAACGCTATTGTCGGTGCGACGGCGGAGGTGCTAGGAGCCCCCGAACAGCGTGGGCCCTGGAGGCCTAGTGGGTAACGACGGCGGAGACCCGCGCCCAAGCCGGGAGAGTGACGCTGAGAGAGGTGCCGGAGGCATAGCCTGGCGGCGGCGCCGGGTGTTGAGCGCCCGACAGTGGAGGTGCGCCCGGCTCCGGGTGCTGACGGGGGGCTGTGAGCGCCGATGCGTCTGATGTCGGTGGGGGCACACTGAGCTACCCGCGGTCCCCGACGAGCTCCGTAAGGCCCCGCGGCGCAGATCCCACTGATGCAGAAGAAGAGGCCCGCAGTGGGACGCACAACAAGATCCTACGGAGGTGCACATCCTGGCCTAGGTGAGTGAGGTGGACTGCGGGGGAGGTCTGGAGACCCACTGAACGACGGACGCCGCGCCCGGCTCCGGGGCCCCCACAAGACTGCGTACCCCCGCTCCGCAAGAGGCGGGTCCTCGATGCTTGCTGGAAGCCTGCCCTTCCCGCCGCTCCGGTCCGATTAGCACTGGGAGTGTGTGGTTGGGCCCGAACATGCGAGGTGGGCCTCTGGTTGGGCCTAGCGGTCCGCGAGTCGGCGGACGGGGTGATTAGCCTGTGGGCCCTGTGAAGTTCGGCGCGAGCTGCGGGGGACATCGCTGGCTGACGCAGTGCATGGAGTGAGGGGCACTACACCCGCTGCTGGAACCGAGGTCCCCGGCCGCAGGAGGAGGACCGGACACTGGCCTGACCTCCCGGTGGGTCGGTTTGCTGGGGCACCACACGCCTGTGTAGAGCCGAGGCTCCTATCGGGGAGTGGTAAGTAGGAGAGGACCCCATCTTGGGCGACCTTGAAGGACGGGCTGGGGGGGGTCCCCCATCGGACCGCGGCCCAGTGGACAGCCTGCGCCCAGTATACGCTGGCCCTCTTGGGGCTCCTCCGCTGAAGGCACACCGTTGGGCCTCCCTGGATTAGTGTTGTCCCCGTCTCACTGGGAGGCAGCAGGAGCATAACGACCGGCTCTGAGGGGCCCGTACATTCCACGCAGTTGCCGTTCCACTCTTGCCTTGGTGGCTGCAACGCCGGGGCCGGGACCGGATACCCGGCGGAATTAGACGGCGGCCTACGTCATGGCAGCAGCGCGTTCCAAAAGGGAGAAGTCGCTGAAAGAGCTTCTTTCGAAACAAACTGGGCAGGTCCCATCCACGGGCGAGAAAGCTCCGGAGCCGATGGAGGGGGATGACGCGCCGGCGACCAGGGGGTTTATGGTGGAGCTATTCGCAGCTATGAAAGAAGATATCCAGGACCTCAGGAACCAGCTCACAGCAGATCTAAAAGAAGTGCGCCGAGAGGTGGACGACGTCGGGGAGAGGGTGGCGACCCTTGAGGAGCATGACGTGAGCAGGGACGAAGAAATCTACCACTTACAACAAGATGTCCTACGCCTACAAGAGCAGAACTTGGATCTCCAGGCCGCCGCAGAGGATTTGGAAAATCGGTCACGGCGGAACAATGTTCGGGTTAGAGGGGTGCCATGGAAAGAGGAGGGGGACGATCTCCGAGCCTATGTCGGGGCTCTATTCAAGCACATCTTGGGCGATGATGGCGAAGCTGACATACAGATGGACAGAGCTCACAGAGTGGGACTTCCACGTGGCAACAGGGCGCCCCCGCCCGACATTCTTGTGTGCGTCCATGATTACCAAGTGAAGGAGCGCATAATACGAAAAGCGAGAGAGGCCCAACCTCTACAGTTCCGCGGCCAACATCCCGCCATTTATCAGGACTTAGCTGCTTCCACACTCTCAAAGCGCCGAGAGTTCAAAGTGGTGACCACATATCTCCGAGAACAGAATATTCCCTATTCTTGGGGACACCCTTTCTGTCTCATTTTTAAGCACGGGGGAAAGCTGCTGCAGCTTCGCTCGCTCTCTGAGTCGCTGGAGATCCTGGGCCTCGAGGATGCCGGCCCGGTGGAGGTGGGAGAACGACCCAGGGTGCCTCGCCCACGGCGTAGCGAGGGTTGGCAGCGCGTGGGAAAGGCAAACCCAGTCAAGAAACCCGATCAAGCTACGAGGGATAAGGAGAGGGAGGCGGTCATTGCCACCCTTTCGCAAGCTTCAGAGCGTCCAGCCACTCCGTGAGCAGTGCTAATGATGGTTCCGGTTTGGGCTTCCAAGAACGGTGCCGGGGGGACGGCACGAACCACTTATGGGCCTCTTGGATGCCCTCCCTGCAGGTAGGCGGCCACATCTTGGTCCCGCCCCAGGCTGGACCGGTGGGCCGATCCCGTCCTGCTGGACTTCCTTTACTATGACAGACTTTGGTCATGTTTTCTCCTGGATGTTGGTTTTGTTTATTGGGTGGGGGTGGGTTCTCTCCTCGGTGCGTTTCTCACTGCTGCAGCGTACACTGGCGACTTGCACGTGGCCCCCTTCTATCCCTTTCGTAGCACAGGTCAGCGCGCGCTCCCACATAGCTCCCTGTCTTTTCTTCCGCCCGCTGGATCTTAAAATAGTTAGCCTCAATGCCCGAGGCCTTAATAATCCAGTCAAACGGAAGTCGGTCTTGTCCTTATTAGAGTACTCGGGAGGAGACATCTGCCTCATTCAAGAAACTCACCTATTGCAGGCCGACACCCACCGGATGAGGCATAGTCACTTCCCACTCCAGTTCTGGTCCTCTACAACTAACAAGAAGGGGGGAGTGGCCGTTCTGGTTGCCAAACATTTCAGGGGCTCTGTGGTGGGGACAGTCTCCGAGATTAAAGGGCGCCTATTAGCGTTGCAGCTGCGCGTAGGCTCTACTGCTTGTACGGTTGCTTCCATCTACTCCCCTAACGACCGTCCTGAGACGTTCTTGTTGGAGGCCTGTGCTGAGGTGCTGCATTCCCCAGACCCAGTGGTAATTATAGGAGGCGACTTGAACCTTGTGATGAATGGAGATCAGGATCGCTCTGGCTCTCGCGTGGGCAGCGCTGGCGCCCTATCTGCGACAGGCGGAGATTGGCTGCGGGAGGTTGGGATTCGGGATGCCTGGCGCTGTCTGCACCCCACCGAAGTTGATTTTTCCTATTATTCGGCCGCACATAAAACGTATGCCCGTCTTGACTATTTCCTCGTTACTTCGTCTGCCTGGGCCCTGGTCACGGACTCTTCCATCGAGCCACGGGGCCTGTCCGACCATGCACACATTACCCTAACGCTGCGCTTCCCCTCCGTAGGCTCGACTTTTACACCGCGCTGGCGCCTGCGCGACTCCCTGCTCCGATCCCCTGACGTAGTTACTGACATCCGGCGCTGTATCACGGACTATATGACGATTAATGACAGGCCGGATACTTCGCTTTCCTCAGTATGGGAGGCTCTGAAGCTGGTGGTGCGCGGTGCCTTTATCGCAAAAGCCGCTTATGACAACAAGTCCAGACGGGCGAAGCGGGCGGAACTCGAGGCTTCCGTCAAGGAACTTGAGACAATCCATAAGCGTACAGGCGCCATCGTATCTGGCGGGAGCTAGAGAGAGAACGCCTTCAACTGCGCCGTTTGGACCTCGATCGGGCTGAATATGCTATAATCCGACTGAAGCATAAGTACTTTGTCGGCACCAATAAAGGAGGTCGGATGTTGGCGCACTGTCTGCGCAGTCAGCAAGAAGCGCACTCGGTCAAGTCACTGAGGGACACGCGTGGACTCCTCCTCACGGTCGACGCCCACATAGTCTCAGCCTTCCGCTCTTTCTGTCAATCACTGTATACGGCTGATTCCGCCATGTTGCCAGATCCCACCGAGTATCTGAGGGATGCGGCAGTCATGCCACTGCCTGAGGGAGAAGCTGCCGCCCTTGAAGCGCCCATCCGTATTGAGGAAGTTATTTCGGCAATCGCCCGATTGAAGTTACAAAAGGCCCCGGGCCCGGACGGCTTCGGTGCCCTTTTTTATAAAACCTACTGCCCCGAAATCGCTCCGCTACTCACCCGCTTATTTAATTCATTTGGGGACACAGGCTCGCTTGCCCCCTCTATGCTACAGGCGTCCATCTCTGTTAACCTCAAGCCGGGCAAGGACCCGGATCAATGTGGCTCATACCGGCCGATCTCCTTGTTGAATATTGACGCAAAGCTGTTTTCCAGTATGTTGGCGCGCAGGTTGAACCCTCATATGCCGGGCCTCGTGGACCCTGACCAATCGGGCTTTGTCCCGGGGCGCCAATGTGGGGACAATACTAAACGCCTTTGCCATCTCCTCGACAAGGTTCGACGGTCCGGAGAGGAGGCCCTCTTCCTGGCGATCGACGCGGAGAAGGCATTCGACCGGGCGCACTGGCCGTATCTCTTCGCCACTTTAGAGCGCTTTGGGATGGGCCCCCGGTTCAGAAGCTGGATCGCAAGCATTTACAGCTCCCCCAGAGCGGCGGTTAGAGTCAACGGCCTACTGTCTGAGCTCTTCGAGGTGGGACGAGGGACGAGGCAGGGATGCCCCCTTTCCCCCCTGCTTTTCGCTCTATACATGGAGCCCCTGGCTCAGCGACTGCGTGACAACCCTCTTGCGCAGGGCATCCCTTTCGGATTAGACCGCCATCTCATTAATTTATATGCTGATGACATCATATTCTCGATCGCCCAACCCACATCCTCTCTACCAGCCATTATGCAGGACCTCCAGACATTTAGCCAGTTTTCTGGGTTTAAAATCAACATGCAAAAATCCCAGGTGCTTAATGTTACCGCTAGCCCACACACTGAGGCGACCCTTCGGCTCCGCTTCCCATTCGACTGGGTGTCTGGAGGATTGGAATACCTAGGCCTGACCCTTCACAAGAGTCTGACGCAAACAGCGGAAGTGAACTACGCTGCCCTGCTATCTCGGGTCCGTGCGGACCTCCAGCGTTGGCGTCGTCTTCCCCTCTCATGGTCGGGGAGACTATCCGCGATTAAAATGAATATCTTACCCCGAGCCTTGTATTTATTTCAAACATTGCCGCTTGAACCCCCACCGCGCGTCCTTCAACAGATACAAGCGGCGATTGAGAGCTTTGTCTGGGGTCCGATCTCCCCGCGCATATCCAAGGCACAGCTGCAGCGACCTAAGAAGTATGGAGGGGTAGCGTTCCCCAACATCACCCGATACTTCTATGCTTCCCTCATACGCTACATTGTAGAATGGAACCGTCCAATGACGGAGAAATATTGGGTCTTCATGGACCAGACGGTCGCTGGTCATCATATCTGGCGGGACGCCTGGCTGCCCAGGTCTGCTCGTGCTTGGGGACTCTATTCCTCACCAGTTACTCCCCCCACGATGCTTGCCTGGGACAGAGTCTGCCAGAAGGCGAACCTGACTTCTTTCCCCTCCCCCCTGACCCCGCTATTTTCCAATCCTGCCTTTCCTCCAGGAATGGCCGTTAAGACGGCGGCACGCTGGACAACGGAGGGTTGCAAACGTATAGGGCACCTGTACGATATCCGGGGCCTTATACCTTTTAAGGACCTACAATCGGACTACCGTTTGCCTGACACGGACGTCTACCTGCACTCCCAACTGCTCCATTGGGTTACTGCACCGGGGACGCGTTCTCTGGCCTGCCGCCCTATGACGCCGTTCGAGAAATGGATCCTTAACAAAAAAGAGGATAAAGGCCTTATCTCCGAAATCTACTCCTTTCTCAACTCCGCACCCATAAGATCTCGTACCGCCGGGCAGAAGCGATGGGAAGTGGAGCTGGGGCGCACGCTATCAGATAAAGAATGGGAGGACATCTTTTTCCGAGCACACCATACGGCATACTCCTCGAACCACACCGAGACAGCTTTTAAAATGGCTACCTATTGGTACTACACCCCAGAAAGGCTATCTAGATGGCAAACACAATGCAACGGTCTCTGCTGGCGGGGATGCGGCAATCCCGGGACACTTCTCCACTTACTTTGGCATTGCCCTAAATTAACTCGATACTGGGAACATATTTTAGACGATATCGACTTGGCCTTCAACACTACTCTCCCTAGACTTCCTGCCTACACGCTCTTGGGGCTTCCTAATGCGCTGACCTTTCCATTACGCTCGACTAGAGGGCGGCAGATGGCCCTGGCATTGAATGCAGCACATAGAGTATTATTGTCACGGTAGAAATCTGACAAGATACCCGACCATACACACTGGCTACACCAACTATGGAGTCTTTTGGCGATGGAGAGACTCTCCATGGTGGCAGCGGGTAAAGACAAGGACTATGCTAAAATCTGGGCCCCCTTCCTGACTATTCTCTCCACTGAATTCCGTGAATTAACCTGCCCACAATATCTTCGCATCTTGAAACTGGTCCCGGATAACACTGCTGCCACCCCCTAATTATATATTTCCTTAGCTCCCCGTAGGCTCCGCGGCCCACGTTAACACTGCACGGCCCTTGACCTGTCACATAGGCGTATAGTTGCTCTCAAGCACACCGAGGAGAGGGGGTGGGGGTGGGATTGGGGTGGTGGTTATTATTGTGTTTTGTTAACTTTTTGTTGTATTTTTGTTTAATTGTGGAACACCTCTAAGAACCTGCGGCCCTGAGGGGGACACCCTCTAGCGGACATGTTCTCTCTGCTTCCCGGGGGACAGGCACGCTACTCACGACTTCCACTACAAGGCATTTCCCCTGCCCCTCTTTCATTTAGACGCGGCCGGCCCAGATGGGTTGTAGGCGACATGCTGTGTTAATTGGGACTGTCTGCTTCGCACTATGTCCTACCGCTATAACGTTGGACGGTGAGCCGGCCCGCTGGGTTGTAGGCGAGTCATTACTGTATCTCTACTTGTGTTCCATCAATAAAAACAGATTTAATACTAAAAAGGTTTATGAATGATATTGATAAGAAAAAATTACTCAACTCTTAGACGTTTTTCTTCAACAAAATTATGTCCTAGTCTTGGCCTTCCTAAAGTAAGGCGAACGTCTTTACTTAAGAAGATGTATTTTAAAGAAGTGCTCTGACATGGGCGGGACTACTCAGTGCTTATGATTTAATAGAGATTCCCCTGAGGGAGAACTAGGATTACAGTTAATAAGAAACCATTCCTTCTTATAAATCCTTGTAATGCTGCTGTCCTTTATCTTCACACAGGTTATCTTGTGGTCCCGGCTGGAGGAGGGGCACATTCCTTGGAGGATTCATTGTTAATAAGATGAAACTTCGTTGTTCCGGAATCATCAAATTCAGTTTATTGTGTGCACTGATCAGTCTAATGGCTATGTTTGTGTTCCTCATTCACTGCCCAAACATGCCTGTGGCTGGCATTACAGCTTCTTACGGTGGAAGGTAAGCACTATTGTGTTGTTCAAAGGTAGTTCTCAATGTTAGATTGCCCTGATGGGATCCATTACATTTAATTCAGCCGTTGCGGGACTGCAGAGATTCTGTGGGAAATACAATCTCTGTTTGGTTGGCCCAGACACCACTTCTTGTTAAGACATAAACAGTGCAACACTGCTACCTTGGAAACTTGGCCTGCTGAATGGTCAGCCCTGCCCTTTCCCTGAGCTGTCCAACACCTAAGGACTTGCAAGTATCTCCTCAATTTGTGTAGATTTTCTGCAGAACCGGGGAAAACAGACATCCCTCTCTAAATTACCGGGGGACAATCATTGCAATCTGGAGACTATGCAGACCTGCCAGAGACCATAAGAGGGTAAATATTTCTCCATGGAGCCCCCACTTATTTATGAGAAGTCACAAAACACAACAATAATGTACTTGCAGATCTATATTGTACCTTATTCTAGTATAGCATAAATGGCAAGTAATGATTATAATAATAATGTGGGCAAAAGGCTTAACAGTGTATTATAAATGTAGCCCTATATAGTTTTACATTATTTTCTGCCTGTAGCATTAGAAATGTAACCAAGCCTTCATACTGCTTCTTTAGTTGTCTACAGCAATCACAGCTTGTACCTTGTTAGCAGTCCAAGTCCACAAGGATCAGTATCTCATGCTGAGCCTTCAAAGTGTCTCTCTGAACACAAATTCACCTCTCTCCCTCACTAATCAAAATAGCCTTTGTACACTCTTAAAATGAATTACAATATGTGCTAACAGACATATGAGAAGAGAAAATGCTTGTTTCTCATTATGTTTTGTGAGAGCAGGACCATAGAATTGAACACGTTTAAGGCACAATATTTGCAATGAGACTTTCCTAAGCCTACAACGCTTACTACTAAGAAAAGCATAAAGGACAATAAAAATGTGTGCACATGTTTTGTGTACTGCTGCCTTCTAGTAATTGGCCCAGACGTTAGCAACTTTTTTTTTCTTCGAGGTAGTCAGAGTCACAAGACCTGTGACTCCATCTTTGATCCACAATGCACCAGCACACTGGCTCCACCTCAGATTGTTTTCTTCCGCCATCAGGTTCAGACGGTTTGGATGGCTGCTCCGGGATCGTTGTGATAAAATACAAATTCTTTCTTCTCAGTTCCAGCAGTTCACCCTTTGACTGTGATGAAAGCAACCCTATTGCGAGAATCTAGCCCTCTGTGATGTTGGGACTTTGGATTTGATGGTCACCAACCTTTACGCTTCGACATACCACAGCCTCAAGATGCCATAGTGGACTAGTCATGAGTGCTCCTTGTAGCTTCTTGGAGGATGCACCTAGAGTAAGGGTATGCAAATGCCTCCCTTCCAGTTCTGCCCTAGGTGTAACATGAAATACCCCTGGAGCTTTGTTCATGAGGTCTGTAACCTCTGCCTCTCCACAGAACATGAGGAAACTTCCTACAAAATCTGCCTCACTGCAAAAAAACCTTAAGTACCGGAGGGGAAGGAGGTGGGCCCATCACAGAATGCAAAGACAGGCCTCGTTGGAGACAGCTGACACTTGTGGAGCAGAAAATATGCCAGGTGTGGAGGAAGAGGAAGCAAGGCCCTCTGGCATTCTGGTGGGTCAAGCAGAGGAGAGCCTAGAGACTGTATTTTCTGAGGCCTCTGTCATTGAGGAGAAGGTTGAGTTCCTCGAGCCAGTGGTGCAACAAAAGCCAGCTTTGGGGCCTAAGACCTAGTTGGCGCCACACAACTCTACAGCGCCTCAAGGTCAATCTTGAACCCCAAAACACAGATCAATGGAGGGACAGCACCAATCCTGCAGGAGTCAGGCATCAAGCCCTGAGTCGAGCTAGAAATGGCCCAAACCTTCGGGTTCTGCCTCTCCAACTGAGACACCCTAGACTCGAGAGGCTCAGTCAGTGTCTGGGAAGATCCCATCAAAGGGCACCAAACTGCACTGTGCTTCCATGCCGTCTCAGCACTGAGAAACCGAAAAGTCACTACCACATCGGCCTGGGGCTCCGAAAAGCTGCACTCAGAGCTAAAATCCAAAGTCACCTCAGCAACCAGGATCAAGGCCAGCACCAAAGCTCCCCTTAATGCTGAATTAGGACACCACAGAGGGGTCCACCTTTGAGAAACTCTCGGAGGTCCCTGATACAAATCAGAAGACACTCTTCATCCACCCAGACATGAGCAAAATTCTTGCCAAACCCCTGGCACCGGGACTCAACCGGATCTTGAAAAAATGTTGATCAGCCTTCGAGAAAGAACCAGGACTAGACCCTTACACATCATCAAGTCCCACAAGGGTCAGGGATTTGTCCACCAGCTCTATACCATTCCCACAGCTGCCACCCATACCTCCTCCGCCACCACCACCACTTCTCCCGCCCTTTCTTCCACCTGAGCTACAGGATTCTGACTCAGAGCCGAGCAGTTATTACTACCTACATGACCCCAATGAAAAGCCCATTAGGCCCCAGGAAGGAGATGATCCCTAGGAGGATTATGTGGTAGATTCCCCAGATGACCCAGATCTTGAGCCTTACCCTGATAAATATCCCCACCAGTTGATATTACTGCATAAGCTTACATTAATACAAAGGGCTGCATAGCATCATCAGGACAAACTACATATAGTGCAGGATGAGAACAATTTGCTTGTCAAAACCCTGGTTAAGACGTAGCATGCAGTGCATTACCTCCCCATGCTCAAGGGAATGCTCATATCAGCCACCAACAACTTTAAGGAGCCAATAAAGGCCTGTATGGTCATGTCCAGAGTGGAGGAAAAATGTAAGCCTCCCCTCAATGTCCCAGATTATATTCATGGACAGATTGTCCCTGACTTCCTAATTTACATTGTCAGTAAAGGGGCTTCTTCACAGGTCACAGGAGACTACCCTTCGCCTGACAGGGAGACAGAAAGATGCTGCTGGAAAGCAGGTGGAGCTTCGAGCAGCCGTGTGTGGGTGCATTGCAAACTCAGTGTCCCTCCTCTCATATTTACAACTGGTACCATTGGGAGATGATAGAGGAGTTGGTGAAGCAGCTACCTCTAAGACCAAGTCAATGCCACACACCTCTACAGTGCCTCAAGGTCAATCTCTGCAACCAAGGGCTTCTCCAAGACTGACTCTTCTGCTAGTCCCAGGATTTACAGAATTGGCAGAGGAAAGATCTGTCACTCCAGCCACTTTGACTTCAGTAACTCCAAAACGTCTAAAGAAATATAAGGCGGCAGAACAGGAACCAGTTTATCTAAAGCAAGAATCTAAGCCTAAATCGGTTATTGTTTCTGCTGTCAGGAAGAAAGATCCTTTGACTCCTGAGACATCAGCCCCTCCAGAGAGGGAAAGCAAGAAAGTTAATCCTGTTGGAAGAAACATTTGTGGTACCTCTGCTACAGCCCTCCAAAAGCTGGTGACACAGCCCTGATAGGAAGGTATGCAGGGCTGGATGGGAATCTTTGCAAAATTTGGCAAATTACCTATCTAAAGAAAGGAAACAAGATTTCATAGAGATCCAAAACAAAGGACAACCTGTTTCCAGTCACGTTATTAGTGCTGCTGTTGATGCGGTGGATTTGGCAGCTACAAATTACTGTTATGGCATCTCTTTCAGGCACTCCTCCTGGCTTTGTCGTAACGTCTTGAAACTAGACGCTCAACAGAAGATATTAAATATGTCATTTTCAGGTTCTGCCCTTTTCGGTCCTCATGTGGATGAGGAAATAGAGAGGATGAAAAAGTAATCAGAGTCTCTTTAAGTGGTGGGATTAGAAGAGAGAAATCATATTGGATACTGACAATTCTACCCCATCAATGGACCTATTATTTATAACAGCAAGGTCATCAATATTATAAATATCAACAATAAACACAATAGTCAAGAAGATCATATTGAGACAGATGACAACAGCCTCAACAATCCTAAAGAGATTCCACTCGGGGGAAATCCCGATCTCAAAATAGCAAACAATGAGTCCAGCACTCCATCTGCTCTGTTCATCACTCCAGTGGGGGGTGTAACAAAACATCTGAAAGAGTGGAGAAATGTTACAATAGACAAGTGGGTTGTACTGATTATAGAGAGTAACTAAATCATCCAGTTTAAATGCCCACTACCCTTAATTCCACCAAGATCCTCAACATCAGCTACTCCAGCTCAAATTGGACATCTCATCACTACAAACAAGCAATAGAACCGGTTCCTCCTTCACAACGAGGGAAAAGTATTTATTCAAGATATTTTTGATGCCCAAGAAAGGCCCCATACAAGAATTTTGTCCAATATTGGATCTCAGGCAGGCCAACAAATACATCAAATGTTAAATATTCAGAATGTTGGCACTGCATTGAATCTATCAGCAACTAATAAAAGGAGATTGGATGTGGTCTTCACATTCCAATTGCAGTGAAACACAGAAAGGTTCTCAGAATTCTGATCGACGAAAACCATGATCAGTATGAGGTTTTTACGTTTTGGCCTCAAATCTGCCCCTAGAACTTTTCTCAGAATGCATGGCAGTGGTGATGGTTTTCCTTTGCCAAGCAGACATTCACAGCAGACATTTTCATAAAAACCATGAGTGGAAAGTCGACAACTACATTTTGCAATCTATTTTGCTAGTCAGGGATTTTCCAGAATTCTAGCTGTTTGCAAATGAACAAAACGCAAAATGCCCAAACTACGAGTCCAGAAGGTGGGATCCAAAATCAATGGGAAATGCCCTTTTGATGAGCTGAAGCTAACATCTTCCAGAAGTTCTTATGCCTTCAAAGGAAGTGATTACTATTTTGGTGGTTGGACAGAAATCATGATACCTTATCTTGTCAGGATAATGGCATTCTTCCTTACCTACTGTATTTTGCAAAATCAAAGCTGCAATTTTCCTCCTTAAAAGTGTACCTGGCAACTATATAGCAGCTTACTGTAAAGAACCAAATCAAAGATCTTTCTTCTCGATCCCTGTCAACAAAGACTTTTTAGAAGGATTAAAGAAAGTCTATCCTTTACCTATCCAATTAGAAAGCCTTCTTCCCCAGTGGAGTTGAATTTGGTTCTCTCTTAACTCACAGCTCCTCCTTTTGAGGCTGTCTATAAAGCCACATTTAAGCATCATTCATGGAAAGTTGCTTTCTTAGTCGCAATAACATACGCAAGAAGAGTCAATGAGTTACAAGCCGTTTCATCCAATGAATATAATTTAGATTTTCATCACAACAAAAGTAGTTTTAAGAACACAGAGCCTCTTTTTTTCCGAAGGTTGTTTCAGTGTTTCATTCAATTAATCTACTTCTCTCCCGGTATTTCTTCCCAATCCTGTTTCACTAACAGAGAGATTCCTTCACTCTTTAGATGTGAAATAGTTCTAAATTTGCATTTAGACAAAACCAAGTCTATTACAAAATGAACAATTTGTTTCTTCATTATGTTCCTCTCTGGACAAGGTTAGCTTCATCTAAACAAACCACAGCACGTTGGATTGTATTCTGTATTACATGATGCTGTCAGTTAGCAAATAAAACTTTACCTGGTAAACCATAAACACATTCCACTAGAGGTAAAGCAGCATGTACCGCTTGGGTCAAGAATGTTCCTCTTTCAGAAATATGTTAGGCTGCAACTTGGAAATTCTATCATACATTCACTAATATATTAGATGAAAATTCCAAAACAGATACTTAAGTGGGTCAGACAACTTCAAGAAATGTATTCAATTAGCCTACTGTAAAGGTTTTTCCTTTGTATTTTCTTTGCATCTTGTGTGTGTATATATATCAAACACCAAATCGTTCCCTCCTGGAAACAGATTAAGGCACCCAGCGGGGTTGCAGGACTTCATTTATTAGTGCATAACGTGTTTTGGCAAGTATGCCTTTTTCAGATGCTGATGACTCCAAGACTCTTTTGCACATTCAGTTTGCATGCTGCCTCGCTGTCATTGGAGGATACATTCAGGCCATACTGTCATTGGAGA
This sequence comes from Calotriton arnoldi, assembly GCA_963921515.1. Lineage (NCBI taxonomy): Eukaryota > Metazoa > Chordata > Amphibia > Caudata > Salamandridae > Calotriton > Calotriton arnoldi. The sequence goes on from CAWUFW010000023.1 coordinate 6,343,222, forward strand.
GAACATTGTGGCCACTCTGAAAAGACTGCATCTCCCAGTATTCCCCTACTCCTCCTTGGAATGCTGTTAACTACATTGTTCTTTCACTTGCAACCCTTTAAATTTATACCATCTTTTGACCTCAAGTGAGTACGGGCTGTACTGATTTCCCATCCAGTCATTTTCAGAGTCTAATATACATACTCGTTCTTCCTGTAAGTCACTTTTTAAAATACAATGGGTTTCTTTCAACCCCTACATCCTGCTGCGTGTTGCCACAGCGAACACACCTGAAGGCGCAGCCTAAGTAACTTGCATCTCACCATTAAGTCGCGGCTTGACAGTCTCAGCAGGTTCCCATTCCTCCCTGGCTGCGGCGGTTCAGAGGCTTTCAATCCCTTGAAATATCTCCCATCTCGATGCTACTCATGCCCCTGAACATCTTGAGGATGGGTGCCCTGGCGTTTTGCCTGAACCAATCAGCATGAATCACCCTCTAGAATACTCCTGAGAGAAGCTCAGTACCTCAGATTGTTTTCTACCGCACGTTGTGCTAGGGAGTCTCCTCCGAGCTCTGCTCAGCTTTTCACATCTAAAGAAGGTTTCTGGTCTTCATCCTTCAGGGAAGTGACTTTATTGTTTTATATAGGACGGCTTCTCATTTGGCTCCAGAAGATGAAAACTAGGTCTGATCCTTTGTCAGTTCGGAGAGTGAGCAGTCTAACTCCTCAAAACTTTCCCTCAAAAGGGAAAGGGATTCCTCGTACTCAGATAAGGAACCCCATGCTAAATGTGCTACGAAGTTCTTGCAGGATGTTTCCACCGAGAGCAAGAAAGGGTCTCACAGGAGAGAATAGCCTTCAAAGACTGTATCCGAGCCCAAAACTCCACCTCCAGGGCTATAATTGACCTTCAAAAAGCCTTCTTCAGAGCTGTCATCGATCTCTCTGCCATCTAGAAAGGTCCAATCAGCTCCCATGACAATGAGGGGATGCACTTCAGGTACGTCGACATCTTTCTCCATAGCCCTCTCATCGTCGACGACATCTCTATTGCCGTAAACCAATGCCCCGATTTTGTCAACCATCCCTCTGGCATCTTCGACGAAGATTTCGTCATTATCTATGAAATTGAGGCCACCGACGGAGAAGTTACCGTTGACGAAGTCATCGTCGGCGGCAGAGAAATCAGAATTGACAAAGACTCCACCATCGACGAGAATGTTGTCGTCGAACAAGACACCCTCGTCGATGAAGACACCGTCGTCCTCGATTAGGATAAAACTATCACCTGAGGTGAACACGTCGTTGTTGAGCCCACCTCTATCGACCACAATACAGCTGTCAACGGCAAGCATCTCGTCGACAAAGACTCTTTCACCACCAAAATCACTGTTGGTGGCCAAATCACCACCGCCAAAGGCTACTGCTTTACCTATGGACACAGAGATTACCCCAGAACATACTTCCCCTAGTAAAATTACACCTCTTCCGCCCAAGCATCTTCTGGAGGAGGGAGATTCCGAAGATGAGGGCCCATTTGGGGATGCATATAGTCCATCGGATTTACATGTTAAGTGCCAAGATGATGACGAGGAGGACGAACAAAACTACTATGATCAGGCCGACTATGCCCAACCTGAGACGAGGCATCAGCAGTATCAGCAGGAGATGGTCACAATGCCATCTGCCTTACTTTCAGATCTTCAATTTATGTTGGAAGATTACAGCCGATTCCCACCTTCAGTGCCTTTTGCCGAATCTCCTTTCTCCAATGGGGTCACCAGTGCAACGCTCGACCCCTACGAGACTATCAGTCCCAAATACTCCACAGTCCATTTCTCTCCAGAAAGAAATGTCTTCAGTCGAAGAGCGGGAAGAGGCAGAACTCCGCGAAAGCGGCACGGAGTGGAATAATTATTCAATATCTTTGCCTACTTCACTAACACCTCCTCCAGTAGATTCTCCACCAGAGGACATAGGAGTGTTCCATAATCTTTTAGAACGTGCAGCAAAAAGATTTGTTCTACCAATGCCCTCAAAACAGTCGGACTGTTTCCTTTATGACTTTAAAGAACCGTTTCGTAAGTCTGTAAGAGCTATACCAATGATTGATTACATCTGGGAAGAAGGTATTAGGATTATGAAGACACCAGCTTCAATACCGGCGGTGCTTCAACGTCTTGACAAGAAATACAAAGCTACGGATAATGCATCGGCGTGTCTCATAGGTCACCCAAAACCGGATTCCGTGGTTATGCAAGCTGCTCTGCGCCGCTCGAAAAATCCGGCAGCACCTCTTTTGGCTCCTGATAAGGATGGCAGCCCTCTAGATTCCATCGGCAAGGGGTTTTCGGCAATGTTGGCATTGACAGTGAGACTGGCGAATTCTCTGGCGATCTTAGGGCGTTATGATCGCCAGATGTGGTCGGACATAGCCCCATACCTGTACTAACTGCCAGAGGACGCTAAGGAGGAGGCAAAAAAGATCTTGCATGAGGGAGAAAGAGCATCCAACAAAATTATAGATTCTGCCATGGACGTTGCCATCACAGGTTTCAGGCAGTTAGCAGGGGCGGCAGTTCTTAGAAGACAAGGATGACTCAAAGCCACCGCATTCCACCCGGAGGTTCAGAATAAGATCTTAGAACTTCCAAATGACAGAGAAGATCTTTTTGGAAGTCAAGTGGAGGAAGCCCTTAAAACAATCAGGGGCGGACACAGATACTGCCAAGTCTTTGGGGATGCTGCAGTTCCAGAAAACCCCTTTTCGAGGATCCCGAGGAAAAGGCCAGCCTTCCTATAGGGGGGGTATCAGCAATACCGGTACCCTGCATATTCCTTGAATAATCAGTTGCCTTACCGTTTCAACAAAGACAAGGTCCTCAGATATCCTATGTCAGATCAAATAGGGGAAAATCAGCAAGGGCAGGCAGGGATGTTGGCCGTCGACAGTGATATGGTAGAGGCTCCGGCTCCAACTCCTCCACCACATTCTCCTCAATGTCTTCCATCAAAAACCTCCTACCTTGCAGGCAAGATTTCGAACCACCTTGACCAATGGAAAACCATTACCACAGATCGGTGGGTTCTACGCCTTGTGCAATTTGGACTTACACTGGAGTTTATCCAAAAACCACCAGCAACCCCACCACAACCCTTCCACCAAAAGTATCTCAAAAGTCTTCAACAAGAGGTCAAAGCCATGCTCTTAAAAGGGACGATCAAGAAGGTCCCAGTCTTCCACAGGGGCAAAGGTTTCTACTTCTGTTTCTTCTTAATCAGAAAGAAGCTAAGGCAGTGGCGACCAATTTTAGACCTCAGAAGCCTCAACGTCTACCTGAAAATGGCGACCAATTTTGGACCTCAGAAGCCTCAACATCTACCTAAAAAAACTATCATTTTGGATGATCACGTTGCAGGAGGTTCTGAAGCTAAACTAGTGCAATTTCATGACCTCCTTAGACCTCCAAGACGCTTATTTCCACATACCCATTCACCCAGGGCAAAGGAAATACCTCAGGGTTTTGGTTGCCGGACGCCACTTCCAGTTCAGAGTGCTCCCCTTCAGTCTCAAATCTGCGCCCAGAATTTTTACAAAGTGCCTTGCTCTGGTCGCAGCATTTCTCAGACAACATCAACATCAAGTCCTCCCGTATCTGGATGACTGGCTGAAAAAGGCACCTTCCAAATCAGCAGCGCGAGTGTTAGAACTGGGGGTCTCTAGTTGGCAGAGGTAGGTACCTTTGTCCAAATAGGAACCCTTGCTTCTAGTCAGGGTAAGGGGGATACACTACTAAAATAACCCCTGCTCACCCCCTTGGTAGCTTGGCACGAGCAGACAGGCTTATCTCAGAGGCAGTGTGTTAAGCATTTGTGAACACATACAGTAATATAGTGAAAACGCTACAGATGGATACCACACAGGTTTTATAAAAATAAGTATTCTTTATATAGACTTAACACAAGACCACAAACGACAAAAATCCACAATACTGTACTCAAAATAGACTTAAAGATGGTAGAAGTAACTTAGTTCAAGATGATGATAAATGCGACACGTTTCTCACAAAAGTACCTTGGATGCGTAACGCAAAACAAACAAAGGGTCCGCAGGGAGGGCGATGCGGCGAGCAGGCGCCTTGATGCGGTGCGATGATCCGGTGCGATGCGATGAGAGTGCGCCCTTGATGCAATGCGACGATGTGAAGATGATGCGTGCACGCCCGACGGCCGTGCGGCGAACTCTGTACCGTTGGAGCCGCGACAGGCCCTGCGACACGCCTCTCCGGTGATGCGACGGCAGGCAGCTGCGACGGCGACACGCTTCTCCGGTGATGCGACGGCGACCCTTGCGGTGGTGACACGCTTCTCCGGTGATGCGACGGCAGGCAGCGGCGACGAAGACACGCTTCTCCGGTGATGCGACGGCAGGCAGCTGCGACGAAGACACGCTTCTCTGGTGATGCGGCGGCCTCCGCGGCGGCGACACGCTTCTCCGGCGATGCGACGGCAACAGCTGCGACAGCGACACGCTTCTTCTCGTTGACTCGCGCTTCCAGCTCCCAGCGACACGCAGGCTTCTGCAGACAGAATCCCCAGCAAGGGAATTCATGAGGGAGCTGGTGGTGAAGTCTTGTAGCCCTGAGACTTCAGCAGGAGGCAAGCTCTAGTTCAAGCCCTTGGAGAAATATTCTGCAAGATGATGAAAGTTCTTTGAAAGTTCCTTCTCCTTTCCTTGGCAATGAAGACCACTTCAGGCCAACCCAGCAAACAGCACACTGGCAGAGGGGCAGTCCAAACTCCTGCAGCTTCCTTGGTTCTTCTCCTTGGCAAAGGTTCGTCTTGTTGTTCCAGAAGTGATCTAAAGTCTTGGGGTCTGGGCCCCAATATTTATACCAGTAAATCCTTTGTCCTCTGAAGGCAGAGGGTCCTGTACCTAGTCCAAACCAGTTCTGGGTGCATTCTGCCAGTGCACACCTTCTTCCTTTGTCAGTGTGGGCCAGGGTCATCAGACGCACCCCAGGAGGTGGAGCCAGCATTGTGGAAGGCAGGCACAGCCCTATTCAGGCCCAGGTGCTACTCCTCCCACCACTCCCAATGCAGGTAGGTCTATTCAGCCTAGTGCTGAATCACCCTGTCTCCTGGAGTCCCCCAGCCCCTGTCACTCACAAAACCAGATATACAATACACAAGCTAGCAGAGGCAGGCTGGATAGTTAGGCAAGAAAATACCTACTTTCTAAAAGTGGTATTTTCAAACACAGAATGTTAAAACCAACTTCACTAAAAGATGTATTTTATCATTCTGAGTTCAGGCATACTAAACTCGAATTTCTACCATGTTCCCTGGGTCAGTTAGGATTATAAGATGTTAAAATCAAACTGCCCATTCTGGCCTATGGGGACAGGTAGCCTTGCAATAGTGAAAAACGAAATAGGCTGTAATTCACTATCAGGTCATGCCACACACATCAGGGCATGACCTACCTTTACATACAATGCACCCTGCCCTAGGGCCTACCTTAGGGGTGTCTGATATGCAGAAAAGGGAAGGTTTAGGGACTGGCAAGTGGGTGCACTTGCCAAGTCGACATAGCAGTCCCAGACTGCACACAGGCTCTGCAATGGCATGCCTGAGCTACACTTTACAGGCTGCTTCTGTGGGTACCACAACCAGTGCTGCAAGCCCACCAGCAGCATTTGATTTACAGGCCCTGGGCACCCATGGTGCACTATACTAGGGTCTGACAAGTAAATCAAATGATCCAATCATGGAGTCACTAATCCATACATCAATTTACAAAAGAGAGCATATGAACTTTAGCACTGATCAACAGTGAAAAAGTGCCCAGAGTCATAAAACCACCAACAACAGGTCAGAAAAAATACAGGAGGAAGGCAAGAAGTTCAGGGATGACCCTGCAAAAAGGGCCAAGTCCAACACAACCCCTTTCCAGCCAAAACGCAGGGTAGACCAATCACTACGTTGATGGGATTCCCTGCTTTGGGCGATAGAACATGGAGCCTGGCCCCCAACAGCAGGGGCATATTCCAGTTCTACGCCAATCTGAACCTATCTGGATCCCTCTGTCCATACTCTCAGGGCCCACTAAGCTAACCCATGGGGAACCCTTCTCCTCACCTGTGGACACTATCTGTGCAGCACCTACCCTTAGCTTGCTCACAGGTGTGTCCCAACAGACAGACAGTACCCACATGGCCAACACAGAGGTGTGGCCCAGTCCACCCCCGGGGTGCGACTCCTTCTCCCCCCCCCCCAGGGAGGAACACTCTGTCCACTAGGACAGCGAGCCACAGTGGCCACGGACAGTGGTCAGTGATGAGACCCAGGCCTTATGCCTCTCAGGACTCTCAAACCTCTGTGGCATCAGAGAGTGGGGGGCAGTAGCCCCAGGTGCCTGGCACCCTTTGTCCACTCTCCCTCCTGTCAGGTCAGGTATGACATCCTGGCCCTGACCCACCAGCCCCGGGCCTGTACCCGGTGGCTGGACCGAAGACGGGGGTGGGCTTCCCCACACCCGCTCCTCCTCCTCGGGGCTCTGCACCCTCCCACCTGGAGCGGTACCCCCTTCCAGAATTGTCAGGGCACCTGTGGCAGGTGTCCTGCACAATTCGCCCACCAGTTCAGGGGTTCAATCCTGCAACTGGGATCCCAGCCTAGGGTCTGTACCCTTAGACTGGACAGAGGTCAGGGGTGAGGCTGCCCTCTCCCTGCCCCCCTTACTGGGGCTCTGCACCCTCCCACCTGGAGCGGTGCCCCCAGAAGACAAACTGGTAGGGACACTGATTACAGTTGTCCTTCCCTCCAGGTTAGGCAACACCTGAACCTGGCTTCCCAACCCAGGGACGGAACCCTGCTGCTGAGCAATTGCCTGGCGAACCAGGACTTCCTGGGGAGTACACATACCCTCCCCGAGAGTGACACAGAACTCCTGTGTCGTGTGACAGTCTGCCTGGCACAGATCTCCCGACCCCTGTCCATCTGACAGTGCGTGAAGATCCCCCAGGACAGAAGTAGTGTCACCATAGTCACTCCTGGGAGACTCAGCCCTTTTGGCTGGCCCCTGACCCACTGGTTCTTCCACTGGGGACTTCCTCCTCCTCTCACCCCTCAATCTGGACTTCTGCACCCTCCACTTAGGAGTGGTACTGCCAGACACCAGAACTGATGGAGGTCCACTTACAGACACTCCCAGTTCACCTGACATTAGGAGATCCCCCTCTGGACTACCAGTACAGCCTAGGCTCCCTACCTGGTGTTCCCTTAAGGAACCATCCAGGTCCTGAGACTGGGTTTCGGGCCCCTTGGGACACGCAGTCCCACACTCACTCCTTCTACACTGAGGCAGGTCGTGAGCCCCTACACCCCTCCCACTACACTGGGACCTAGCTGGGCTACTCTGAACCGCCCCCACCACTCTGGGCTGGAAGATACCTGAGCCACTCCTCTTAGGGTCACTCCCCAATGCCTCCTCAGACCCTCTGGAATCCACCAAAAGGTCTGCCTCCAGTGTGAGCTCCCTGGGGTCAGAGAACTCACTTTCCACCTTGCGTTGGCATAGCTCTGGAAAACAGGGACTTACAATATGCTCTCCCACAATTAAATCACACAGGCCCACACAGGTGTTAACCAAACTATCCTTCACCTCACCATCCAGTGCCTCGCACACGTACCCCACACCACTCTCCTGAGATGGGCAAGACAGTATCTGACTGTCTCTGTCACTCAACCCACACTCTTCTGGGCGGCCTTCACACTCACACGCCAGGATTTCAACCATGGGGGAACCCCTCTCCCTGCACCTCCTATCTAGAGTCAGTAGAGTGTCCCTCCCACCACTAGGACTATGAACCCCTGTGCCAGTTCCCCAATCCACCTCAGGGACACTGCACACCACTGGAGCTACCTCATATCCTTGAACCTCCTGGTGTATATTAACCCCCTCCTTCAAGTCAGGCGCCACATCTCTGGGTGTGTGTACTACCCCCTCAGCACTAGATAACTCAATATTGCTGCCACCATCTGAGCTGGATTCCACCTCCAACTCAGCAAAGCTCACTTCCTGAGCTACACAAATTTTTTCTTCTTGGTCTAAGGCCCTCTTAGCCTCATCCAACTCTTTCACCTCCTCAAAAATCTCTCTCAGCCTCTGCTCACAAGCCAGAAACCAGGCATCTTTTTCTGTTTCTTCCTCACTTTTAGAGAACTCCTCCTCCTTATACTCAACTGGTAGTGTTGCCTTCCAGCGGGGTAACTCATTCTGAAATAGGGATGCCTCTAGATCCTCCCTGGACCTTCTCTTCACAGGCTCTTTCCTTGTAAAACACACGTAGCTCCTTCATTGTGTAGACAAACATGTGCCAGAAGTTGAGTTCCATTTTGCAACAACTAACCAGAGTCCTAGTATCAAAAAATACTTCCAGGAGGACACCAGAAAACAGAAAAACAGTACGTGGTTGCGTTTGGTCTGCACTCACTAGTAATGTACACCAATCACTGCATATGAGTCACAAATGCAAGTCCAGAATCCTCCCCGCTGACCACCAATGTTAGAACTGTGGGTCTTTAGTTGGCAGAGGTAGGTACCTTTGTCCAAATAGGGACCCTTGCTTCTAGTCAGGGTAAGGGGGATACACTACTAAAATAACCCCTGCTCACCCCCTTGGTAGCTTGGCATGAGCAGACAGGCTTATCTCAGAGGCAGTGTGTTAAGCATTTGTGAACACATACAGTAATATAGTGAAAACACTACAGATGGACACCACACAGGTTTTATAAACAAGTATTCTTTATATAGACTTAACACAAGACCACAAATGACAAAAATCCACAATACTGTACTCAAAATAGACTTAAAGATGGTAGAAGTAACTTAGTTCAAGATGATGATAAATGCGACACGTTTCTCACAAAAGTACCTTGGATGCGTAACGCAAAATAAACAAAGGGTCCGCAGGGAGGGCGATGCGGCGAGCAGGCGCCTCGATGCGGTGCGACGATCCGGTGCGATGCGATGAGAGTGCGCCCTTGATGCGACGATGTGAAGATGATGCGTGCACGCCGGACGGCCGTGCCGCGAACTCTGTACCTTTGGAGCCGCGACAGGCCCTGCGACACGCCTCTCCGGTGATGTGACGGCAGGCAGCTGCGACTGCGACACGCTTCTCCGGTGATGCGATGGCGACCCTTGCGGTGGCGACACGCTTCTCCCGTGATGCGACAGCAGGCAGCGGCGACGAAGACACGCTTCTCCGGTGATGCGACGGCAGGCAGCTGCGACGAAGACACGCTTCTCTGGTGATGAGGCGGTGGCCTCTGTGGCGGCGACACACTTCTCCGGCGATGCGACGGCAATAGCTGCGACAGCGACACGCTTCTTCTCGTTGAGTCGCGCTTCCAGCTCCCAGCGACACGCAGGCTTCTGCAGACAGAATCCCCAGCAAGGGTATTCAGGAGGGAGCTGGTGGTGAAGTCTTGTAGCCCTGAGACTTCAGCAGGAGGCAAGCTCTAGTTCAAGCCCTTGGAGAAATATTCTGCAAGATGATGAAAGTTCTTTGAAAGTTCCTTCTCCTTTCCTTGGCAATGAAGACCACTTCAGGCCAACCCAGCAAACAGCACACTGGCAGAGGGGCAGTCCAAACTCCTGCAGCTTCCTTGGTTCTTCTCCTTGGCAAAGGTTCGTCTTGTTGTTCCAGAAGTGATCTAAAGTCTTGGGGTCTGGGCCCCAATATTTATACCAGTAAATCCTTTGTCCTCTGAAGGCAGAGGGTCCTGTACCTAGTCCAAACCAGTTCTGGGTGCATTCTGCCAGTGCACACCTTCTTCCTTTGTCAGTGTGGGCCAGGGTCATCAGACGCACCCCAGGAGGTGGAGCCAGCATTGTGGAAGGCAGGCACAGCCCTATTCAGGCCCAGGTGCTACTCCTCCCACCACTCCCAATGCAGGTAGGTCTATTCAGCCTAGTGCTGAATCACCCTGTCTCCTGGAGTCCCCCAGCCCCTGTCACTCACAAAACCAGACATACAATACACAAGCTAGCAGAGGCAGGCTGGATAGTTAGGCAAGAAACTACCTACTTTCTAAAAGTGGTATTTTCAAACACAGAATGTTAAATCCAACTTCACTAAAATATGTATTTTATCATTCTGAGTTCAGGCATACTAAACTCGAATTTCTACCATGTTCCCTGGGTCAGTTAGAATTATAAGATGTTATAATCAAACTGCCCATTCTGGCCTATGGGGACAGGTAGCCTTGCAATAGTGAAAAACGAAATAGGCTGTAATTCACTATCAGGTCATGCCACACACATCAGGGCATGACCTACCTTTTACATACAATGCACTCTGCCCTAGGGCCTACCTTAGGGGTGTCTGATATGCAGAAAAGGGAAGGTTTAGGGACTGGCAAGTGGGTGCACTTGCCAAGTCGACATGGCAGTCCCAGACTGCACACAGGCTCTGCAATGGCAGGCCTGAGCTACACTTTACAGGCTGCTTCTGTGGGTGTCACAACCAGTGCTGCAAGCCCACCAGCAGCATTTGATTTACAGGCCCTGGGCACCCACGGTGCACTGTACTAGGGTCTGACAAGTAAATCAAATGATCCAATAATGGAGTCACTAATCCATACATCAATTTACAAAAGGGAGCATATGCACTTTAGCACTGATCAACAGTGAAAAAGTGCCCAGTCATAAAACCACCAACAACAGGTCAGAAAAAATACAGGAGGAAGGCAAAAAGTTCAGGGATGACACTGCAAAAAGGGCCAAGTCCAAAGCGAGCATCCACAAAGGCCTGCACAGTTCTCTTCAGGCGATTGCATCTCGCTCTCAATCTGCAAAAATCCAAACAGAGCCCATCGCAAACGATATCCTTTCTGGGAGCCAAGTTAGACACGGTGTGCTTAAAGGCTTATCCTGCAGAGGGACGCCAACACCGGCTTCTCATGCTCACAAAATCCATCAGAAGAAAAAGTCTCTTTCGGTCCGACTGTACAAGTCTCTCTTGGGAATGATGTCATTGTGCATACCACTGATCCCATACTGTCGCCTCAATATGCGACAAACATACAGGAGGAGCTGGAAAAGCAGTGGGCTCAATCTAAAGGCTCATTCGACAACATCATCAGGATAACTCCACTCATGATAAAATCCTTGGAGTGGTGGGCATCTGTCAGCAGGGCTGTCTATCCAACACATGGCGGCACCCTTCGTGATTACCACAGATGCGTCCCTGGAGGGATGGGGAGCTAATCTCCAAGAGCTTCAAGTGAGTGGCAAGTGGCATCGGACTCAAAGTCAATCCCATATAAATTTATTGGAACTAAAAGCAGTACATCTAGCCCTCCAAGCTTTTCTTCCCAGGATGAAGCATTCGTCAGTGCTCGTCCGTACGGACAATACCACAACGATGCACTATATAAACAAACAGGGCGGCACAAGATCTTGTCAGCTTTCCAGGGAGGCACAAAAGTTGTGGGAATGGGCTATAATTCACAAAATCTGCCTCCGAGCAGAACATGTTCCAGCAAGACAAATTACGACTGCAGACACACTCAGCAGGCTCACGACATCGTGCCACGAGTGGGAACTGCACCAGCAAACCCTGCAGAACATCTTCCTATGCTGGGCAAACCGGAATTGGGCCTATTCGCAACTCCCCAGAACCGCAAATGCTGGTGCCATGCAAGTTGGCATCCCCAACAGGGGTCATGGGGGAGTGCCTTTTCAATTGCATGGTCCGGCATCTTTGCTTACGCTTTTCCTCCCATTCCTCTTCTCCCAAGAAGATAGAACCAGGCAAACTGATTCTCATTGCTCCAGCATGGCCACGTCAGCACTGGTACACAGAACTGCTTCTCCTATCCCAGATCCCGCATTTCCAACTTCCAGTGTTTCCCAATCTTCTGACGATGAACCAGGCACCTGAGTTCAATGAGTTCTAGCACTTGAACTTCTCTGGGGAATTTCAAGCCAGAGCGGACAGTACCAACAAGACATACCGTCTCAAATGGAAACGTTTATGCATCTGGTACCATCAAGGAGGTATACATCCGTTGTCCTCCTCTCCAGAACAGATCTTTCCATACCTTTTACAGCCTGCGAAATCAGGCTTAGCGCATAGCTCGATAAAGGTTCACTTAGCAGCCATTTCCCGTTATAGAAGATCACTTTCTTCTCCACCTTTGTGGGCCTCATAGAGTAATAAAAGAGTTCCTCAAAGGACTGTTTCGTGTTTTTTTCCTCCTATAAGGCCTCCCCCTTCGGCCTGGCAGTTGAACACTGTTCTTTCGCAAATGATGAAACCTCCGTTCGAACCAATTCACAAAGCGGAGATCAAGTTCCTGTCAAGGAAGTTGGCGTTACTTCTTGCTCTGACCTCAGCCAGACAGGTCAGCGAAATTCAGGCTTTTGTTATAGAGGAACTTTTTTTGCAATTCAAAACTGACGGAATTCTACTCCACAGAAATCCAAAATTCATACCCAAGGTTCCATCTGATTTCCACATCAATGAGCCTGTGGTATTAAAGACTTTCTTCCCGAATCCATCGACGATTGCTGAAAGGGCTCTTCACTCGATAGATGTCAGACGTTGCCTAAATTTTATCTGCAAAAGACACTAGCTTTTCGCAAGACTTCTCAACTATTTGTCGCATACAGTGCTCCAAGGAAAGGTTTCCCGCTCTCCAAGCAGAGTATCTCTATATGGATCTCAAGTGCAATACAATATTGCCATCACAAAGCAGGCAGACCACTGTCTTTTAGAGTTCGAGCGCACTCCACGAGGGCTGTGTCTACGTCTACAGCTTTATTTGCGGGAGTTTCACTTCTGGAAATTTGCTGTGCAGCAACGTGGAAGAATAAACACATATTTACTAGACACTACTGCTTGCATTCAGCAGTTCTAAATGACACGGCGGTGGGCCAAGTAGTACTCCGGCATCTGTTTCACTAAGGTGAGCCATCCCTGTCTACCCCCCTATCTCTATTGCTGTATCACATTTCTGTGGTGTAAACCATTTACTCTGCTTAACGCAAAGGAGTTTATTCTTTAATTGTTATTCATATATTATGGTTGTCATATTTCTTAGTGATTACTTGCAGGTTTTAGCGATGCATATTCCTGTTAAGCCGTTCATGGCTATGGTAAATGTGATGCTCAACTGGCTGCTATTCTGAATCAAACATGTGAATCTATGAAAGTTCCAATACTGGAGTAAGAAATAAGTTACTTACCTGCAACTGTAGTTCTCTAATATTGGAAGCTTTCATAGATTCACATGTGACCTCCCCGGGGGAACCTCACCTTCGTCTATCTCAGCATATTAACTTTAGCACTAATGCTCGAAAATCTGAGGTACTGAGCTTTTCTCAGGAGTGTTCTTGAGGGTGATTCATGCTGATTAGTTAAGGCAAAACTTTGGACTCTTTTTTAATAATGACTATGATAGGTTAATAAACTAAGAGGCCTAGGACTCTTCTAGTCTATACCTATCAGTGTACTACTATTACTACTACTATTTTAATGTACCAGGGACTCCCATCATGACAACTGGGAATGATTCAAGCATGTGAATCTATGCAAGCTTCCAATACTGGAGAACTACAGTTACAGATAAGTAACTTATTTCATGTATATATATATATATATATATATATATATATATATATATATATATTCTGTTGGCTACATCAGCCTGTGGATTCCTCACCTTTTGAATTATCCCTTGCGCAGCATTCCACGGAAGCTTTCTTCATAGCCCCCACACGGCGACGAGGTCGTCACTTTGGCACGCTCCGCTCGCGACTCCGCGTGTCATCATAAGAAGACCTTGCCAGCGTGCTGACGTCAGTTGCCTTCTTTCCGCGCCGTCGACGAGTATCGTTTTTTTTAGATCTCTCCATTTCTTTGTAGTCTACTTTGTTGCAGTTGCCTTAAACTGTTTCTTCATGATGGCTACTCAGAAGAAGCCTGGTTTTAAACCCTGTAGGCCATATGACGGTTACAGACCCCCTCAAAGACTGCCTTTAGTGTTTGTCGTCGAACCATGATGTCGAAGAATGTTCTTCGTGCCATTGGATGAATCCGAAGGCACTCAAGGAAAGGCAAGCAAAGTTGTTTATGGCCTGGGCGAAGAAGAAGAGAGGTCAGAAGAGGACCAAGTCGAGGTCGAAGTCGCCGACTCGGCACACCTCGAGGTCGTCCAAAAAACACAAGAAAAAGAGGCGACATGGGTCCAAGCATCGATCTTCGAAGGAGAAGTCGTCAAAGTCGGTGTCCCCGGTCCGGCGTCGCCATAGGAAGGATGACATCTTCCCTTCTCCTTCACCGCAGGTGTCTCCCGCACACTCTCTGACACCGAAGGACTCTCTGACGCCGGGGAACTCTCTGACGCGCAGGGTTGAGTCTCCTGCGCCTCCGGACGCTCTGATCCGCTGTCCGCTTCTGAAGGTCCTTCATCGACACCGGCTCCAAGGTCTCCAGCGCCGCGTCTGGCACCGCCGACTCCGAAAATTCGATCGAGGAGGGAGGCTCAGCTAGCTTCTGGAAGAGGAGGAATTCCAGGAGCAGGCTGAGGTGGGGGAGATACTTGACCCTATGGATGATTTTGCAGGGTTGCAAGAAGCAAGTGGGCTTGACACATCGCCGGAGTGGGAACTCTCCTCCCCAAAAGCTTTTCCCTCTCAGGATATGGCCTCATACCATTCGATCATAAGAAAGGCTGCTGACGTTTTGGACTTACAGTTGCCAACGGCAGAGGTCAAACCTAATATTTTAACAGGGGTACTGCACTCTCCTTCCTCTGCGGTGGAGCCTTTGCTTCCTTTCAACGAGGCTCTGACAGATCTGATTTTGGAAGTGTGGCAGAAGCCAATGTCTGCCCCTGCTGTGTCAAGATTGGTGGCAAGGTGCTATAGGGTGGCGTGGGGATCCAGCTTTTTTATCAGCTCACCCTTCGCCTGAGAGCCTTGTGGTTCAAGTGCCTCAAAACAATCTGCTGGCTCCTTCCCTTCCACTTCAAAAAGTTGGATCAATCCGCCAAAAAGGTGTTTTCGTCAGCCAGCATGGCCTTGAAATCAACTAATCTCATGTGCTTGCTGGGGCGTTATATCCATGCATTGATGGATTCTGCCAAGGAGGTAATACCTAAGTTGCCAGAGGATGTCCAGGGTCACTTCGCTGAGGTACTGTCGGACACGCAGGCTGCAGCCCATCAGGTGAGCCAGTCCGGCCTTGATACGGCTGACTCCGTTGCCAGGGTAATGGGCTCTTTGGTGGCAACAAGGAGGCATGCCTGGTTGAGAGGGTCAAGATTCTCTCCGGACATCCAGGCCACGCTGTTGGACCTTCCCTTTGACATATCTAGACTCTTTGGGACCAAGGCTGATTCAGCTTTACGTCGTTTAAGGATAGCAGAGCTACTGTTAGATTCTTAGGCTTGCAATCACAGCATAGGGGTTTTGGTTTCCGGAGATTTCGGGGCTTTGGGAAGACGGCTCCTTTTTGAGGCTGACAGCAGCAACAACGGAACCCTCTGTATAAGTCATACAGAGGGAAGGGAAGAGGTCATCTTCGAGAGGCTGCTCGCCAACGGGTCTTCTCTTCCTCCTTCTCCCCTGTCCCCCCCACTGGCTCCGCAGGGAAGCAGCTCTAGATCCCCCATCTTGGAGCATGTTGGTCCTGTTGGAGGTTGGGTGTCCCATTTTCAACAAAATTGGAAATCTGTTACATCAGATCTTTGGGTTTTGAATCTTGTAGAAAATGGATACGCCCTTCCCTTCCAGGAGTTCCCCCTCCTTACCCTCCTCACCAGGGTTTGTGTTCGGAGGACCATCTGTTATTTCTACAACAAGAGGTCCTGTCCCTTTTACAGAAAGGTGCTATAGAGATTGTTCCGGAGCAGGAGAGGGGTCAGGGATGCTACTCCCGGTATTTCTTGATCCCCAAAAAGGACAGTCGTTTGCGGCCAATCCTGTACCTCAGGATCTTGAAATTTTAACTCAAGCAGGAGAAGTTCAAGATGTTGACCCTAGCTCAGGTTCTTCTGGCACTGCAGCAGGAATGTGTATTTTCACATTCCCCTCCTGAAGTAGCATCAGAAGTATCTCCGTTTTACGGTGGGATCTCAACATTATCAATTTGCGGTCCTTCCGTTCGGTCTTACATCCGCGCCTTGGGTCTTCACAAAGGTGATGGCAGTGGTGGAAGTACGCCTCAGAAGGTCGGGGATTCCTGGTTTCCCCTATCTGGATGACTGGCTGCTCAAAGCAAGATCGCCATAGATAGTGCTTCGTCATCTGCAAGTAACAACTCAACTGTTGTTCGACTTGAATTTTTCGATAAATGTACCCAAATCTCACCTTGTGCCCTCTCAGCTCAATCTGTTCATAGGGGCGGTACTGGATACTACTCTGAGGGTTCTAGACATCCATGCTATGATCCCAATGTTTCAAAATGGAGCAGCTGTTTCAGTCCTGAAGGTTTTGCGCTTGCTCGGTCTGTTCGCTTCCTGCATACTGTTGGTCAACCATGCACGCTGGCACATGAGGGCACTCCAGTGGTGCCTCTGCAGGCAGTGGTATCAGCACAACAGGGATCTCAGGGAGGTCATCAGAATCTCCAGAGACACTGCGGTGGATCTGTTATGGTGGAGTGTTTCAGGCAACCTGACTCAAGGGAAGCCGTTTCAACCTCCTTCACCGGTGGCCACAGTGATAACAGATGCCTCCACTCTGGGGTGGGGTGCTCATCTGGGGGATCTGGAGATCAAGGGTCTTTGGTCTCCAGAGGAATGATTGCTTCATATCAATCTTCTGGAATTGCGGGCGATACGTTTGGCACTCAAGGCCTTTCTTCCCTTCCACGGTCAGTCAGTTCTGGTCCTGACGGACAACACTACCGCGATGTGGTACATCAACAAACAGGGATGAGTAGGGTCGTATCGTCTCTGCAGAGAGGCTTTGCGGCTCTGGTCCTGGGCTCAGGACCACCAGATTTGCTTAACGGCAAATCATCTGGCCAGAGCGCTGAATGTGCGTGCGGACAGTCTCAGTCGGCAATACTCGGCTGATCACGAGTTGCGTCTTCACCCGGAGGTGGTTCACCGCATTTTCAGAATGTGGGGGTTTCCTTGGGTGGACCTTTTTGCGACTCGCAAGAACGTGCACTGCCTGTCGTTCTGCAGTCTCCAGTATCCGAAGTGGGGAGCATTGGGGGACGCATTTCAGCTAGATTAGAGTCTTCGGTTTCTTTACACGTTTCCTCCCATACCCTTGATTCCTCGGGTACTGAGGAAAATTTGCCAAGAAAAGTCATATTGATCACCCGGGATTGGCCCATAAGGGTATGGTACACAGACCTTCTTCACCCCTCATCGCACCCTCCGCTCCGTCTCCATCTCCATCTCAGGGCAGACCTCCTCTCGCAATAACAGGGGCATGTTCTACACCCCCACCTCCAGAGCCTGCACCTTAATTCCTGGAGATTGAACGGGGCAACCTGAGTTCTTTCTCTCTCTCACCGGATGTGGTGGATGTTATATTATCGGCCAAAAGACACTCCACCAAATCTGTCTATTCCAGTAAGTGGGCCAGATTTGTTAAGTGGTGTGGAGAGAGTTCAATCGATCCTTTGAAGGCCTGTTTGTCTGATGTGCTTAGTTTTTCTCTTTCCTTGGCCCAGCAAGGTTGTGCTGTGGCAACTGTTAAGGGCTATTTATCAGCTTTATCAGCCTTCCTTTGTTTGCCAGACCAACCATCGTTGTTTAAGTCACCCATAGTTGTGAGGTTCCTTAAGGGTCTCACTAATAGATTTCCTCCCACTCCTTTTATTATGCCTCAGTTGGACTTAAATTTGGTTCTTACTTTCCTATTGGGGTCTCCCTTCGAGCCTCTTCATAGTTGTCCGTTGAGGCTTCTTACATTCGAAACAGTTTTTCTGATTGCTATTCATTCTGCCAGGAGGGTAAGTGAGCTTCAGGCTCTTAGTTCTAAGCCTCATTTTTCCACCATCTATGCAGATAAGATGGTTCTCAGGACCAGAGCTGCTTTCCTGCCTAAGGTGGTTACTCCTTTTCATCTGAGGCAGTCTATCACCTTACCTACTTTCTATCTTCCCCCTCACCCATCTAAGGAGGAGAAGAGACTTCACCGCTTGGACCCTAGGAGGGCGATCAGCTTCTACCTGGACAGAACCAAGGACTTAAGGCTGGACGACCAGCTCTTCATTGGTTACGTGGGAAGAATGAAGGGCAAAGCTGTCCACAAGCAAACGCTTTCCAGGTTGATCATCTTGTGCATCAAGATCTGCTACACCTTGGCCAAGAAGGAGCAGCCTGAAGGTATTAGAGCTCATTCTACTAGAGCTAAGTCTTCTTCTTCCGCTTTGGCTAGAGGTGTCTCTGTTGTAGACATCTGTATGGCGGCAACTTGGGCCTCCCCCACACTTTCACGTAGCATTATTGCTTGGGTTCAGAGGTGAGAAGGGATGGCCATTTTGCACGTTCTGTGCTGCAGGATTTTTTGGTATAGGTAGGTGGACACCATCCTCCGGGAGCGGGACTACTTGGGGATTCAATTCAAATGGTGAGGAATCCACAGGCAGATGTATCCATCAGAAGAACAAGTTTCTTTTCGGTAACGCTTTTTCTGGTGGATACAGTATCTGCCTGTGGATTCTTCACTGACCCACCCGCCACCCCGTTGTCTACCTACTTATACCGAAAATATTTCTGGCTTGTAGCTCATGCATTTTGTTGTTATTCATAATGATGTGATGTTTGCCATTAGGAAATGCCTTTCTTTTAGGATTTCCGTGTTCTATTCTTTTTTGGTTGTATTGTGTGTATACTTGAGGAAATGTTGCTTACTGTGTATGTTTCTGAAATGTTGTCAGTTCACCTGTTCGCCTCGAACCCTTGACCTTGCCAGGTAGGTCGCTCCCCCACCACACAGCTCCGCCTGTGTTGTCCGCCCGCTGCTGCTGCTGGTAAGCTCGCCCCTCCGCTTGTGGCCTCGGTGCCCGTATTTCTTGCTTTCTGTCTCCCCATTTTTCCTTCTGTGCCCCTCGCTGCCCCATTGTACTGTGCCCGTATTTCTCTGTTTGCTTTCTCTCCTTTTTTCCTTCTGTGCCCCTCGCTGCCCCATTGTACTGTGCCCGTATTTCTCTGTTTGCTTTCTCCCCATTTTTCCTTCTGTGCCCCTCGCTGCCCCTTTGTACTGTGCCCGTATTTCTCTGTTTGCTTTCTCTCCTTTTTTCCTTCTGTGCCCCTCGCTGCCCCAGTGTACTGTGCCCGTATTTCTCTGTTTGCTTTCTCTCCTTTTTCCTTCTGTACCCCTCGCTGCCCCATTGTACTGTGCCCGTATTTCTCTGTTTGCTTTCTCTCCTTTTTTCCTTCTGTGCCCCTCGCTGCCCCATTGTACTGTGCCCGTATTTCTCTGTTTGCTTTCTCTCCTTTTTTCCTTCTGTGCCCCTCGCTGCCCCATTGTACTGTGCCCGTATTTCTCTGTTTGCTTTCTCCCCATTTTTCCTTCTGTGCCCCTCGCTGCCCCATTGTACTGTGCCCGTATTTCTCTGTTTGCTTTCTCTCCTTTTTTCCTTCTGTGCCCCTCGCTGCCCCAGTGTACTGTGCCCGTATTTCTCTGTTTGCTTTCTCTCCTTTTTTCCTTCTGTGCCCCTCGCTGCCCCATTGTAC
Organism: Calotriton arnoldi; assembly: GCA_963921515.1. NCBI lineage: Eukaryota > Metazoa > Chordata > Amphibia > Caudata > Salamandridae > Calotriton > Calotriton arnoldi. Next base: position 6,362,922 of record CAWUFW010000023.1, read on the forward strand.
TGTGCCCGTATTTCTCTGTTTGCTTTCTCTCCTTTTTTCCTTCTGTGCCCCTCGCTGCCCCATTGTACTGTGCCCGTATTTCTCTGTTTGCTTTCTCTCCTTTTTTCCTTCTGTACCCCTCGCTGCCCCATTGTACTGTGCCCGTATTTCTCTGTTTGCTTTCTCCCCATTTTTCCTTCTGTGCCCCCGCTGCCTCTCTCCATTCCCGCCGCTGCGTCCCTGCGGCCCCGCCCCTTGACTGACCATTCGCTGCCCCTGCCTCCCGCCTCCCAACTGGTCCTCCCTCCCACCTCCCCATATATGGCGGCCGCTGCGCGGTGAGGAGAGCGACCCTTGATCTTGCCAGGTAGGTCGCTCCCCCACCACACAGCTCCGCCTGTGTTGTCCGCCCGCTGCTGCTGCTGGTAAGCTCGCCCCTCCGCTTGTGGCCTCGGTGCCCGTATTTCTTGCTTTCTGTCTCCCCATTTTTCCTTCTGTGCCCCTCGCTGCCCCATTGTACTGTGCCCGTATTTCTCTGTTTGCTTTCTCCCCATTTTCCTTCTGTGCCCCTCGCTGCCCCATTGTACTGTGCCCGTATTTCTCTGTTTGCTTTCTCTCCTTTTTTCCTTCTGTGCCCCTCGCTGCCCCATTGTACTGTGCCCGTATTTCTCTGTTTGCTTTCTCTCCTTTTTTCCTTCTGTGCCCCTCGCTGCCCCATTGTACTGTGCCCGTATTTCTCTGTTTGCTTTCTCTCCTTTTTTCCTTCTGTGCCCCTCGCTGCCCCATTGTACTGTGCCCGTATTTCTCTGTTTGCTTTCTCTCCTTTTTCCTTCTGTGCCCCTCGCTGCCCCATTGTACTGTGCCCGTATTTCTCTGTTTGCTTTCTCCCCATTTTTCCTTCTGTGCCCCTCGCTGCCCCATTGTACTGTGCCCGTATTTCTCTGTTTGCTTTCTCTCCTTTTTTCCTTCTGTGCCCCTCGCTGCCCCAGTGTACTGTGCCCGTATTTCTCTGTTTGCTTTCTCTCCTTTTTTCCTTCTGTACCCCTCGCTGCCCCATTGTACTGTGCCCGTATTTCTCTGTTTGCTTTCTCTCCTTTTTTCCTTCTGTGCCCCTCGCTTCCCCATTGTACTGTGCCCGTATTTCTCTGTTTGCTTTCTCTCCTTTTTTCCTTCTGTGCCCCTCGCTGCCCCATTGTACTGTGCCCGTATTTCTCTGTTTGCTTTCTCCCCATTTTTCCTTCTGTGCCCCTCGCTGCCCCATTGTACTGTGCCCGTATTTCTCTGTTTGCTTTCTCTCCTTTTTTCCTTCTGTGCCCCTCGCTGCCCCAGTGTACTGTGCCCGTATTTCTCTGTTTGCTTTCTCCCCATTTTTCCTTCTGTGCCCCCGCTGCCTCTCTCCATTCCCGCCGCTGCGTCCCCTGCGGCCCCGCCCCCTTGACTGACCATTCGCTGCCCCTGCCTCCCGCCTCCCAGCTGCTCCTCCCTCCCACCTCCCCATATATGGCGGCCGCTGCGCGGCCGCGCCGCTGGCGCGCCAAAGGCGCGCCTAAGGCAAGCCCGTCTGCGCCCGTCCGCGACTGGACCGCGCCCAGCGCCAGAACCCCTGGACCGCGCGCCCCCCGCTCCAGCCTCGAGGACCGACGCCGATACGATGCCACCACACTCCACGCCCTCAACCCCGGACGGACGCACAACTGCTTCAAGGCCGCCCCGAAACGCACCCATGGTCCTTTCAGCTGCCGGAACTGCAGCTACACCAGCCTCAGAGCCACCGAGGCGCCCGCCAAGAAGGACCTCAACCACCTCCGGTGCATCCTACTAAACACCCGCTCCGCACGCAAACACGCCGTCGAGCTCTGGGACCTGCTCGACACATCATCACCAGACGTCGCCTTCCTGACAGAGACCTGGATGAACGACTCCTCCGCCCCCGACATCGCCATAGCCATCCCAGACGGCTATAAGATCACCCGCAGAGACCGCGTCAACGCAGTAGGAGGAGGAATCGCCATCGTCCACAAGAACACCATCAGGGTCTCGACCAGCACCGACGACACTCTCAGCACCGCCGAACACATGCACTTCCAGATCCACACGGACCCCAACACCACCCTTAGAGGCACCCTTGTCTACAGACCCCCTGGGCCCCGACCCCAGTTCAGCGACTCCATCGCCGACTTCATCAGCACGCACGCCCTGACCTCTACCGACTACATCCTCCTCGGAGACCTGAACTTTCACCTGGAGAACAACAACGACAGCAACTCCACCACCCTGATCGACAGCCTCGCCAACCTCGGCCTGAGCCAGCTCGTCACAACACCGACCCACTCCGCCGGCCACACGCTTGACCCCATCTTCTCCTCAAGCTCCCACGTCTCCTTCAGCCACACCACGGAACTCCTCTGGACCGACCACCGCTGCATCCATTTCACCTTCCAGAAACCCACCACACACCACCGCACCCAACAGATCCCACGCCGCTGCTGGAGCAAAGTCACCGAAGACCAACTCCGGGCAACCCTCGCTCTCAGCCCTCCCTCCGACCCATCCAACACCGACGACGCTGCCTGCAACCTCAGACGATGGATGGACGACTGCGCCAACACCCTCGCCCCGCTGAAAAAGCTCACCTACAGCGACACCACCAAAAGAGCCAGCTGGTTCACCTCGGAACTCCTAGCTTCCAAGCGTACCTGCCGGAAACTAGAGAAGAAATGGCACAGCGATAAGACACCGGACAGCCACACAGCCCACAAAGACGCCATCCGTAACCACCACCACCTCATCAGGTCCGCCAAGAGAATCTCCTTCAAAGACCGCCTCGACAACAACGCACACAACAGCAAGGAGCTTTTCAACATCGTGAAGGAACTCTCCAATCCCAGCTCCAACACCAACGACATCCCGCCGTCGCAACCCCTGTGCGATTCCCTCGCCACCTTCTTTCACCGCAAGATCGCCGACATCCACGACAGCTTCAACACCCAGACAACCCCAACTAAGATCGATACACCAGACCCGCCACACACCATCGACCACGACCCCCTGCCAGCCTGGGCCAGCGTGAACATCGAGGACACCATCAAGACCATGAGCACAGTACACTCCGGCTCCCCGTCAGACCCTTTCCCGCACCACATCTTCAACAAAGCCAGCAGCTCCATCGCACCCCACCTGTGCAACATCATCAACCTCTCCTTCGAGACCGCGACCTTCCCAGAGAGCTGGAAACACGCAGAGATCAACGCCCTACTCAAAAAACCCAAGGCGGACCCGAGAGACCTCAAGAACTTCCAGCCCATCTCTCTGCTTCCGTTCCCAGCCAAGGTCATCGAGAAGATCGTCAACAAACAGCTAACCCGATACCTCGAAGAAAACAGCATCCTGGACCCATCCCAATCAGGGTTCCGCAGCAACCACAGCACTGAGACTGCCCTCATCGCCGCCACCGACGACATCAGGATCCTGCTGGACAATGGTGAGACCGCAGCCCTCATCCTGCTGGACCTCTCCGCCGCCTTCGACACTGTCTGCCACCGCACTCTACGCGCACGCCTCCACGACGCAGGGATCCGAAACAAGGCCCTGGAATGGACCACCTCCTTCCTCGACGGCAGACCCAGAGAGTCCGCCTCCCACCTTTCCGATCCGAAGCCTCCGAGATCATCTGCGGCGTACCCCAGGGATCGTCCCTCAGCCCAACACTGTTCAACATCTACATGGCCCCGCTCGCACGCATCGCCAGACAACACGACCTCAACATTATCTCCTACGCCGACGACACTCAACTGATCCTCTCCCTCACCAAGGACCCCTCGCCGCCAAAGCCAAACTCCATGACGGAATGAAGGCCGTCGCCGATTGGATGAAGATCAGCCGACTAAAGCTGAACACGGACAAAACGGAGGTCCTCATCCTCGGCTCCAACCCCTCAGCCTGGGACGAGTCCTGGTGGCCAACGACGCTGGGAGCAGCCCCGACACCCACCGACCACGCACGCAACCTGGGAGTCATCCTCGACTCAACGCTCTCCATGACCAAGCAAGTCAACGCAGTCTCCTCCTCCTGCTTCAACACACTCCGCATGCTTCGCAAGATCTACAGGTGGATCCCGACAGACACAAGAAGAACAGTCACCCAGGCCCTCGTCAGTAGCAGACTAGACTATGGGAACGCCCTCTACGCGGGAGCCCCGGCCAAGCTCATCAAGCGACTGCAACGCATACAAAACGCCTCCGCACGACTGATCCTCGACGTACCACGCCACAGCCACATCACCCCCCACTTGAGGAACCTGCACTGGCTCCCCGTCGACAGGAGGATCACCTTCAAACTCCTCACCCACGCACACAAGGCACTCCACAAAACTGGCCCAGCCTACCTCAACAGACGACTCTTCTTCTACGTCCCCAACCGCCAGCTCCGCTCCGCCGACCTCTCCCTCGCCACCGTCCCCCGCATTCGAAGAACAACCACCGGCGGCAGATCCTTCTCACATCTCGCCGCCAAGACCTGGAACACCCTTCCACTAAGCCTACGAAAGACCCAAGACCTGCTGACCTTCAGGAGGCTACTCAAGACCTGGCTGTTCGACCAGTAGCAGCATCCCCCCCTTCCCTCCCCCAGCGCCTTGAGACCCTCGCGGGTAAGTAGTGCGCTCTACAAATTCTGTGATTGATTGATTGATTGAAGGCACGGAAAAAATGGGTGGAACTGACGTCAGCACGTCGACGAGGTCTTCTTATGACGTCACGCGGAGTCGCGAGCGGAGCCTTGCCATAGTGATGTCCTGGTCAAAGTGGGAGGGCTATAAAAAAAGTTTCCGTGGAATGCTGTGCATGGGGTATTTCAAAATGTGAGGAATCCACAGGCAGATACTGTATCCACCAGAAAAAGTGTTACCGAAGGTAAGTAACTTGTTCATATATTTCATTAAAAAAAGAAGCCAGTCATATAAAAAATACATCACTGATAGAAAAAGTGACCGTAGAAAACCTTTTAGAAACCTTTTTAAAAGGAAAGGGAATGTGGGACAGTGGTAGCCAATGGGCTGCTATGAAAAGCATAGGAGAGGAAAACTGGCACTATGCCTTTAAGGGCCTTGCAGTACACCCTCTATTCTATCATGCCACACAGGTCACAGTAAGGTCAGTTCATTTTTCTGGCTCCTCGAAACAGGAACCTGGGGCACTGAGCTCTGCCTGTCATACCTCATTCTGCCTTTGCTGTTTGTTCTCTTTTATTATCACCTTTTTCATTTAGATAGGTGCCATCCACTCTGCAGTCTGCTTTGCTCTGTTTAAAGATCTGTTTACCCAAGTGCTAATGCAAGCAGGTGGTGCTGATTAGTTAAAAGCTTCTGTTTCCTACTGACCTCAAGGTTGCCTGATAAGCTTGTCTGTTTATTTGGTCAAATACCCTAAAAGGTGGTGCTCATAAGTTAAAAATCTCGGTTTCCTTCTGACCTCAAGCACCTCTGGTATTCTTGCTTGTTGTTTATTTCTTCAGCTGTCCTGCCAAAAAATTAAAAGGGCTCCACTCTCTGCCCCAGTTTCCTGCCAGAAACAGTGCCTAATTGACAGGAAACGCTCAATAATCTTCGGAAAGGCTCCAGTGCTTAATATGTTTTATTCTACTTTCAATTTCCTGGCCCAGTCTCCCACCATAGACAGCCTTTTGATTGACAGAAAACACTCAGTAATCTTCTAGAAGGCTCCAGATAAACATTAGTACATCAGGCTTTCAAACCCAGCCCCTGCTTGGCTTTGTCAATCTGTATGAAGAGAGGGCTGTGTCTCTCGTCAAAACACCGTCTTTTGGTTCCAAGCCACGCCGCCTGCAACAATAGTAACCTGGACAACTTCACTTGGAAGCTGGGGAGCAGGAGCCCCTCTTGGAGATCAGCCCCTTTGTGATAGCTTCCTACTATCTTGAAATTCTAGCTTTTGATATACCCTTTTTTCTTCAAGGATACCCTAGCACTTTCAGTTTGAATATGAAATCTGTGGCTAAAGGAAAAGGTCTAGTTGTGTGAAGTAACGCAATTCTGAGAACATATAAAGATTTCGGAATAATCTGAGCAGAGGCTGAAGAATACATGCTCAGGATTAAGCACAGGAGATCAGTGCTCAAGGGGCATGGGCTCAAATTTCTTATAGTAATTCTTGTTTGGTATGTTTAATGAAATACTCACATCTGAGGCTGATTCTGAAGTATTCATGTACGGTTGCCTGTTGGGATTGTGTTCTTATTGCAGAGTACTACTCCTGATTGATGGAATGCGCTTACCCAATAGAACTTAAAGACTCCAACTCAGAATGATTAGCATACACACTTGCCATCCTTTTCAATGGAGAACCAGGTACATCAGACCCATCACTCTTCTCTCTCTCTCTCTCTCTCCCTCTCTCTCTCCCTCTCTCTCTCGCCAATACCCGCTTCTCTCCAGGGTTAGTCACCAGTATCAGTCATTTCATCTGATACTAGGGACTAACCTCAAGGGGGCGTGGTGGAAGATCTTCGCTTCCGCAGTAACCCTGGGAATTCAGGTGCATGGCCCTTGGTGTGACACTGCCTTTTTGGCTAAAAAATCATTGGAAATCTTTCAAAAACCCTGACTTGTTATTTACTCAACGTCTTTTCAGACATACAGCAGATTTAGACTTCTTTCTGACAGGTTTTATTTTCCTGTCTAAAATGCCTCCACTTTTTGTGAGGTGCCCTTCCTTTGGGAAAAAGAAAGCACATCCAGACCCCCACAAAGTCTGCTTTCTTTGCCTTCCAGAAGATGACCTTCCAGAATCCTGCCGCCACTGTCAAACGTTTTCTAGAAGAATGCTAAAGGGCAGCGAGAAGGTCAGGCTGCGTGGACTCCAAGAAAGATAACAGCATGAAGAGGCAGCTGGATCATCAAGAGGTGCCATGGGAAAGGTCATTCCTCCAACAGAGCCACCTCTTCCCACACCAAGAACTCTACCAGGGAAAATCTAAGGAAAGAAGACACCAGAGGAAGAGTGTCGATTCTCATTGTTGTCAAGAAGCATAACGTCGACAAGCATGATGTCAAAGATATGCAATTTGCCTACATGCTCACCATTATCAGGTACGTCGAAGAGACACCAAATGTCAAAACACCGTTTGACATCAAAAGAAACCCAATAGTCACCGCCCAAACTTTAATCGACAACACCATACTCGGCGACGAAGCCACCACCACCATGGACGTCGAAACCACCATCCTTAATGTGAATACCTCCATTTAAGCTACATTTGACTTCTAGAACAAGATCTCTAATGTTGTCTGTTCAAATTTCACCACAGTGGCTTCAAAGCCACTAAAAAATACAAGTACCGGGCAGTCCTGATTCAGATTATTCAAGAACGTACTCTACATCTCGAGTAGTGGCTGAGATACATCTATCCAGTACTTCGCCAGGAACTTCCATCCCCAAGGAGGCAACATGGTTCACTTCCTAGATCTAGATCTAGAGAGAGGTCTTCTTCTTATTCTTGGTCCTGAAGATCGAGGAGATAATCGGGAGGACACTCTCTCATTAAAAAAGACATAAACCATCTTGGACAGCCTCCTCCCATTTTCTATCAAAGACTACTCACCTACGCTGACAGATACACCTCCAACAAGAGACTCACCATTTGGCGACCTTATGACTTTCAATGATGTGTAAGTGAGATGAGTAGAAAAATTGAACATTGGCATGAACGCTCCAACTACCTCAACATCAGTCATATTTGAGACCTTACATCAAAACAACACTTCTTCAAGGCCCTTACTTCCATTGGTACCTGGTATTCATAAGCCTGATATGCAGCTGTTCCTCACACCTGCATCAATAAAGTCTGCATTTTCACAACTCCTAACAAAGTAAAAAACCGCCAGATCAGGGCCTTCTGTTTCTCAGACTAGATCCTGCACCAGAATCTTCTATTGTGGCTGCAGCAAGAAAATCCCATGCAGTAGCTCCTTCGTCGTCCATCCCACCAGACAAAGAAAGTAGACGTATGGACTCAGTAGGCAGGAAGATGTATGGTACATCTGCTTCTACAATGAAGGTCGCAAGTGCTTCTGCTCTTTTGGGGAGATATGATAGATCCCTATAGGATTCTCTCCAAAAATATTGTGACAAGTAACCTAAAGAAGACAGGCAAGACTTCCAAAAGGTATCTGATGAAAAAATGCTTGTCCCCAATCAGATGTTTGGAGCAGAAGTCGATACAGCAGACCTAGCCACACATGGGTGTTGCCATGGAATCTGTATGACACGCAGTTCCTAGCTTAGGTTGACGGGTCTGAAAACAGAAGCGCAACAGAGAATAAAAAACATACCTTTTGCAGGAATTACATTGTTTGGCTCAAGTGCAAACGATAAAATGTCGCACATAAATACAGAAATGGAGACCTTGAAAGCTGTTGGTTTGGAAACGAAAAAAGACTACGCAAGATGATACAGTCCTATGGTATGCAGTACTTCTCTCAGAGGGTAAACCCCTCATTTGTCGCATCACATAAGCCTTAATAGCCTCGAAGACCCACCAGAAGTAGTAGAGAGAGAACAGCAACCACAACATGCCGCCACTAGGAAACCTCCTGCCAAACAATGACTTCCTTTTTATCCCCTTCTCTGTTGGTCATTTCCGAAACATATCGCTTTGAGTTGTGCTTAATAAACGCCACAGAACATGCCGCTGTGTCCGGAGTGAACATCCTTATCATCGTTTTGATGGATTATAACTTAGGGCTCGATTATGACACTGGCCGACTTTGAACCGCTGGACCATGAGCAGGGCGGGCAGACCGCCGCAAGACCGCCAACATGTCAGTGTCAGGGACGGCCTATGGAGGCGGTCCCGTCTGGCATTTCCACTCCGGGCTCATCACGACCTGCCTTTCTGCCGCCATAAACAGGTCAGCAGAAAGGCAGGTTTTAGGGTGCAAATATGTCTCCAGGGCGAGTGTGCCCTTGAGGCATGTAACTGGTGCCAGCTGTGTTTGCCCCTATGCCATTGGCACTGTTGCGTGCACTGTTTTTCCTGCAGACCGTGCTGCAAGGAAACGCCCCACTGCCTGGGGATATTGTATCATGGCCGGCATTGGCTGCAGGCTCTTTTCTAGAGCCGCAACATGCTGCCTCCATGACTGCGCCGCCGACACACCGCCAGCCCTGCGGTAGTGTCGTAATGCAGCTGTCTTGGCGGGGTGTTATCGACTGTAATTGGGCCATTAATTTTTAGCTTCCAGTTTCAAATTCCTTCAAAGCTACATTTTGTTTTCACATTTTTGCTTTTTTTTTTAACGAGCACTTTATTAATCTACTAATATTGTTTAATTTTCTAAACAGTCATGGAAACTCCGAGTAGGCGTCACAGACCTCCCAGGTGTCCAATGACCACATGTTAAAAACCATTGCTCTATATCTTATCAAAAATAATATAGTTTTCAGTTCTTAATTACTTTTTGTCCTCAAGATCGGCAAGTTATTTTGCAGGTTGTTGGAATGCTACTATGAATAGTAGATTATTTCTGTCCTCACAATAATGATATGTGTGTTCAGAATTATTGCAGCCGAGTAAACGGGAGAGCAATGAGTCTTCTTTACCTCATCAAGTGGTGAACAAGCCTGTTAATTTCTTATGGGACATTAAACCTAGGCTTTTTCATGAATTTGTTTTTTTAGATAGAGAAACAGTAATAATGAACAAAACAAGCACATTCTTCCAATTGATAAAATAAGGGAGTCTTACTTGTTCTTTTGTATTCTTTTTTTGAGACCATGTACATAAGTAGAACCTCAAAGACTGGGTATAAATATTTTTCAAAATCTTAATAGAAATGCAATACACTTCTATTAACATTCAGCATCTGCATTAGGAAAGCATTCTGGTTTCTACTCATTGAAAGGTCATACATAGGGATGAGTTCGTTCATTGTCAGGTTATACAGAGAGATCCAGCTTCTCACAATTATAGAGGGACAGACAGGGCAGCTTAAACACATAGAGACAGGGTAGATGTGAAAAGACAAGCCAGAGGAGTTGAAGTTAGTGAGTAGCATTTTCAAACTTTAAACTTTGGGTCCAACAAAGATGCTACACAGGGGTAAGTCTCTCCCTGATGTGACTATTTTAAAGAGGTGTAGCCCTGTCAGTGTGCCTTTTTTTACCCGGTGCACCACGCTGAACTTTACCACATAAAATTCTTATTCAACACCCCCCTGAGCAGGAGGACAGTTACAAAGGTTTCTTTTTGTTTCATGTGCCTTACAACTCTTGCTAACATGTGGAAGAGGCTGATTGTGTTGTGAGTTTGTTGAAGTGCAGATAACAGTGCTTTTCATTCTGTTTTCTGCAGTGTTCAGACTGAGGGCAGCCTCCAGCTTACAGCACCATGCAGTGCAGGGTGCAACTGTTCAAAGGAGATCTACAGCCCAGTTTGTGGAACTGACAACATTATGTACTACTCACCCTGCCATGCAGGCTGCTCGGGGATCCACATCAACCATGCTGGTGACCTCAAGGTACCCATAATATAGCACAAACCAAACATGCCAAGTGATCACAAGAGAATGTGTTATGTATTAAAATTACTCCTGAGTTTAAAGTTGCATATATGAAGAGCTACAGAAAAATATGAAGTTATATGCTTGTGTTTGCTGGAGGTTCGAAAACACATTTATGCAGTACTATAACAAGCATTTTGCACAGTAGGACATTATAGAATAAGTCACCTTTTTCCATACCATTTGTACCTAACAGAAATGTTTGAAAATATGTTGAACAATCTGTGTTATGTGTACTCTACCAAAATGGTATAATTTTTTCATCTTTAGGTTTAATTTCAGAATTATAGAAAGATGGTGTTAAGGCTCTGCAGATAAGGGAAGCTCCTCTATGCTATAATTCAAAAGGTCTAAATCTATGGATTATTCCACATTCATATTTATTTATTTATTGATTGATTGATTTATAAAGCGCACAGCTACCCAACAGGGTCTCCCGGCGCTGGTCTCCCATTCATAGACAGCAGGGAACTGGCCATTCATTGAATATCTAGTGAGAACCAATTCTTGAGATCCTTTGTGCCAAGTAAGCAAGTTTGACATGTATTCCCAAAGCCTGCGGACTCTGTCAGTGCAGAGACGGTAGTTGTGGTGGCAAGCAATTTCTATTACTACTTGCATCATTGCTTGAAAGGTTTGAATTCCCAGAGATGTGTTTTCACTATGAACGCTAGAAAAAGTGACTATATTCAGAAAATGTATTCACTTTACGAGTAAAAGAGTATTCAACCTTGTTTTTAATGAGTTTGTAAAACACAAGCCTAGTGGTGATGAATTTCACATGCCAAAATAACACTGTTGGATATAGAAATGTTTACAGAGATGTATTCATATATTTCAATACATCAGCTTTCTTTCTGGCCTGGTACATCAGTACATTGCAAGCACAGAGATAAAGGATGGTTTGTAGGTTGTCAAAATATGTGGATTTAATTTAAAATGTTATACAATTAAACAGTATGCAATATAGCAAGATCACTGGTTCAAGGCCATGTACATTAGTGATGAGAAATATGCCACTCTTTTTCTGACTGCATTTATATATTTGTGAATGTGCAAACTATCAAATTTGGTTGTGAGCTTATCAAGCTTCCTGCTTTAAAAAAAAATAATTAGGCACTGGGATATTAATTGATTTACCAAGAATCACAGGTTGTTGAGCCGACACCAAGATTCGAAGCTGGTTCCCCAGTTCTAAAGTCGGCTGCTTTGGCCTTAACAGTGCTCCTAATTGTTGAGAGATAACTGTAACTGGGTGTTTGAACTGAATATAAAAAAAATATTGTGAGAAAAAAAAATCACTGCAGGAATATTGTGATGTCAAAAATATCGTGGGCATAAATATTGAAAGTACATTTATTGTATTTAGTCCTGATTTTAATACAATTGTATAATACATTGTTTAATAAAATATCGCTGTGTGTATGTATAATGTTGTTCTTTACAATATTTTTGTTAAATAGTTATGCTAGTTGTGAAATTTATTTTATGTGTCTCATTTTAAAATAGCTTTATTTATTTTTAAAAGTTATTGTAATGTTTATTGTATTCAATTTTAAAACGTATTTAGTTTTGAATTTTTATATAAAACTATGGGCATCATTATGATGCCGGACGGTCGGAACCCCCCACCCCACGATCACGGCGGTCAGGGGACCATACGACAGGCAGGCGGCAGTCCGACCTCCCAATTCGGATGCGACCGCCAGGTTGGCGGTCGGAAAGTGCTCCTTTACATGTCGGCTAGTGCTGTGGCCCAGGAAAAGGGGCACAGCACAAACTGACGTGCAAAGTAGCACTTCTTGCATATCCATGGACTGTGTGCCATGCACCATGTGATGCATGGCACATAGTGCATGGATGTGAGTGGGGGCACTACATGTGCCCCCAGGGCCACTTTCTTGTGGCCCACGAGTAACAGGGCCCCCAAAGTCCGTTTCCGACAGCCTTTTTATGAGGGTCGGACTGCCATGAAAAGGCTGTCGGAAAGGGACATCATAATCCTGATGGCAGTGCCTGCCTCCCACCATTCAAGGGATACGATTCTGGGCCCGATTCCGATGCAGTTAGGAAGGCCTCCTAACGGCATTTGCTCCGTCCTAATCGGATCGGGAACGTGTTTTTCCGATCAAGGGCGTGATTCCGTTGCGGTTAGGAAGGCCTCCTAGCGGCATTCGCTCCGTCCAAATCGGATCGGGAACGTGTCTTCTCTTCCAGGGGATCCTCATCAATAGTCATAAGCACTTGAATATTCCCGCCCATGCGCGGGAACCCCGGATATTCCGACCGACCAAGTACGATGCGAGTTAGGCTTTAGGAATATCCCAATCCGAACCCGACGGCATTTGGAATGACTGAGCCGTACGAAGCAGAATCGTACGTCTCTACGGGCCGCGTTTCCGAATGACCGATTATAATGCTGGATTCAGACAGCCTTTCCGAATTGTGCCGTCTGACTCGAATCGGCAGTCGCAATCAGATCTTGGGGGCCCATAGCAGGCCCCCCTGCACCCAGAGCCTTCCCAATCGGGCCCGTGGGTGTACCCATGGGTCCACCCTTACCAGCCATGCACAGTGTGGCAGGTACCAGGGGTGCCCTCCACAGGGTGCCGGTTTTTCCCCAGGTGCCCCTTTCTTCAATGGGAGCCTATGCATCCGGTCGGAACATAGGCTCCCGTTGAAGGCAATGGGAGTCCAACCAAATCGTATCTGAAAGCATCCGGATGCATCGTACCAGGTTGGTCGGACTCTCCCAATCCGAGTCGGTCAGCACAATTTCCAAACCGATTCGGTCGGAATGATTTCCTAACCGCATCGGAATCAGGCCCTCTGACTGCTGCCCCAGCTGGAGCTTAGATCCTGTTGGAGGCGGCGACCTCTCCCCCACCACCCCCACGATAGTTTGAGTCCGACCACTTGCATCATAATGTGGCCGTCAGACCAAAGGGCTGACGGTTGGGCGGACCCCCCACCGACGGCCTGTCGATGGCGGTCCGCCCAACATCATAATAATACAAAAGGGGATGATGGACGGAACGTTTGAGCCAATCAAACACTCACCCCCAGTCAACTGATCTGGGTTTAATCCATCATCATTCTTTAGCTCACTCCACCACCCCAGTTCAGACATGGCCATATGCAAATCAGTCTGACCCTGTGCCTCATAGGAACAGTCCAGCCCGAACTGCCAAGCCATGTCTTCCCTGGACCCGGAAACAAGCATCCTAGGACCGGTTTCTGGCATTTCAGCCGTCATCAGCCAGGCTTGCTTGAATCCAGTGGCAAAGTGAGCAAGGGACCCACGTCTGGGCATACCCCTGCCAAAAGTTGACTGGGGGTGAGTGTTTGATTGGCTCAAACGTTCCGTCCATCATCCCCTTTTGTATCGCTTTGTTCGCCCTAAGTTGGCGGGGGTATGCCCAGACGTGGGTCCCTTGCTCACTTTGCCACTGGATTCAAGCAAGCCTGGCTGCTGACGGCTGGAATGCCAGAAACCGGTCCTAGGATGCTTGTTTCCGGTCCAGGGAAGACATGGCTTGGCAGTTCGGGCTAGACTGTTCCCATGAGGCACAGGGTCAGACTGATTTGCATATGGCCATGTCTGAACTGGGGTGGTGGAGTGAGCTAAAGAATGATGATGGATTAAACCCAGATCAGTTGACTGGGGGTGAGTGTTTGATTGGCGTTCCGTCCATCATCCCCTTTTGTATCGCTTTGTTCGCCCTAAGTTGGCGGGGGTATGCCCAGACGTGGGTCCCTTGCTCACTTTGCCACTGGATTCAAGCAAGCCTGGCTGATGACGGCTGGAATACCAGAAACCGGTCCTAGGATGCTTGTTTCCGGTCCAGGGAAGACATGGCTTGGCAGTTCGGGCTGGACTGTTCCCATGAGGCACAGGGTCAGACTGATTTGCATATGGCCATGTCTGAACTGGGGTGGTGGAGTGAGCTAAAGAATGATGATGGATTAAACCCAGATCAGTTGACTGGGGGTGAGTGTTTGATTGGCTCAAGCGTTCCGTCCATCATCCCCTTTTGTATCGCTTTGTTCGCCCTAAGTTGGCGGGGGATGCCCAGACGTGGGTCCCTTGCTCACTTTGCCACTGGATTCAAGCAAGCCTGGCTGATGACGGCTGGAATGCCAGAAACCGGTCCTAGGATGCTTGTTTCCGGTCCAGGGAAGACATGGCTTGGCAGTTCGGGCTGGACTGTTCCCATGAGGCACAGGGTCAGACTGATTTGCATATGGCCATGTCTGAACTGGGGTGGTGGAGTGAGCTAAAGAATGATGATGGATTAAACCCAGATCAGTTGACTGGGGGTGAGTGTTTGATTGGCTCAAACGTTCCGTCCATCATCCCCTTTTGTATCGCTTTGTTCGCCCTAAGTTGGCGGGGGTATGCCCAGACGTGGGTCCCTTGCTCACTTTGCCACTGGATTCAAGCAAGCCTGGCTGATGACGGCTGGAATGCCAGAAACCGGTCCTAGGATGCTTGTTTCCGGTCCAGGGAAGACATGGCTTGGCAGTTCGGGCTGGACTGTTCCCATGAGGCACAGGGTCAGACAGATTTGCATATGGCCATGTCTGAACTGGGGTGGTGGAGTGAGCTAAAGAATGATGATGGATTAAACCCAGATCAGTTGACTGGGGGTGAGTGTTTGATTGGCTCAAGCGTTCCGTCCATCATCCCCTTTTGTATCGCTTTGTTCGCCCTAAGTTGGCGGGGGTATGCCCAGACGTGGGTCCCTTGCTCACTTTGCCACTGGATTCAAGCAAGCCTGGCTGATGACGGCTGGAATGCCAGAAACCGGTCCTAGGATGCTTGTTTCCGGTCCAGGGAAGACATGGCTTGGCAGTTCGGGCTGGACTGTTCCCATGAGGCACAAGGTCAGACTGATTTGCATATGGCCATGTCTGAACTGGGGTGGTGGAGTGAGCTAAAGAATGATGATGGATTAAACCCAGATCAGTTGACTGGGGGTGAGTGTTTGATTGGCTCAAGCGTTCCGTCCATCATCCCCTTTTGTATAGCTTTGTTCGCCCTAAGTTGGCGGGGGTATGCCCAGACGTGGGTCCCTTGCTCACTTTGCCACTGGATTCAAGCAAGCCTGGCTGATGACGGCTGGAATGCCAGAAACCGGTCCTAGGATGCTTGTTTCCGGTCCAGGGAAGACATGGCTTGGCAGTTCGGGCTGGACTGTTCCCATGAGGCACAGGGTCAGACTGATTTGCATATGGCCATGTCTGAACTGGGGTGGTGGAGTGAGCTAAAGAATGATGATGGATTAAACCCAGATCAGTTGACTGGGGGTGAGTGTTTGATTGGCTCAAACGTTCCGTCCATCATCCCCTTTTGTATCGCAACATCATAATAAGGCTCTATATGTTTAATACATCTTTTCTAGTGGGAAGTTGGGTTTTTAGAAGAAAAGGGTAGGGAGTTTTTAAAGAATGACTGTCTAAATAAAAAAAAATTCAATTGAATTTTTCATTTTTTATTTAGTAATTTTGAAATGTAAAATATGTAAGGGTAAAATTGTTTTTGTTGTTTTTGATAATGTTTGAATTGTAAAAAATATTAATTTTAAGCTATACATTTATGTTTTAAAATTTCTTGTCTAAAAGTTTTTTAAATGTAGTTAATATTTATTTAATTTTATGTTTATGTACCATTATTGTATGTAAATTGTGTGTTTATGATAATTAAAAGAAATATTTGAAAACTGTGTTAATGTACAATTTTAATATTTTGTAAAGTTGTATTTAATATCATAATTTTTTTTCTTTTCTTTATATTTCTTTTGCAAATAAAAATATGTATCATAGTTTAGATATTTTATTTTAGATGTTTTCATTTTCTTTGTAAATAATTTTTAAGGAAATCATTAATAATTTTATAATTAGAGGGATACTGGGTTTTTAGCCGAATAGGCTGGGGAGATTTTTGAAGTATTTGTTATTATATTAATATTTTATTTAATGTTTTACATTTAGGGGCTCATTACGATTAGGGCTCCCGCGTTTATGGTATTTATTTTTTTAACATTTCCGTCTGTATTTATCCATATTTATTTTTAGGCCATTTTATCTGTATTTATCCATATATATTTTGTGTTTTGAGTATAAAAGAAGTTGTAAAACTGTACATTTCCATATTTATTTAACTGATATACGGGCACTCAGACTTTGATGTCTGTCGTGTTTTAGCTATTTAAGCTGTCAAATATTACATAATGCATCCACTGGTAAATAATAGCATTATACCACACATGTATATTGACACAAGCTGTTATTTAAAGAAGTTGCATCCTGTTTTTTAATTTCCCATGCTGTCCATCTGCTCAGCTGTTGGGCTATAATTCATGAAAGATAGCACGGAGAGTCACTTAAAAGCAGTACAATTTTCTGTATTTATCCTCTTTTAAAAATAAATGCAGACAGAAAATCCATTGTTTTCTGTCTGTATTTATCTGTAAAAATCCGTAAAAACGGAAAACAGGGAGCCTTAATTACGATGTCAGGCGGAAAGTCTCCGCCCGACTCTGAATCGGGACTGACCGACTTGCGGTTGACGGTTCAGACCTCCAGATTATGATGCGACCGAACACTGTTCGGTCGGATTCCCATTGTTTCCTAAGGGAGATCGTGTTACGCCCGACAACCGTCCGTAACACAAGCTCCTATGGGGAAATTAGGTGTGTGTGGAAAACCCTGCACCCTGTCCCAAGCACCCCATGGTGCCTGCCACACAGTGCAGGGTTTTTCAAAGGGGCCCCTTAGGTACCCCCTCAGCCATCAACCGTAGGCCGCGGGGCTACGAGGCCCTGCCAGGGCCCCTAAAGTCACTTTCCGACAGCCTTTCTGAAATGAGGATGCAGGCGAGGTTGTAGTTGAGATAGTTGATGTTTATTCAAGTGAATGATATGAACTCAAGCCTCACACGTCTAACCACCTCCAGGATTCACTGTATTCTCTCAAGAACCTCCACCCTTCCCAAGGAAACCCCAACTTAAGCATTCCATGTTATTCAATGTTGACATTCCACCACAACATTCTGATTCAGCTGTCAGTGGCTTACAGCACATGCCACAAAGAGCTGTGATGCTAGATAATACACACCTCCCTCCTTTCAATGACTAGAACACCCCAAAAAAAACCGAACAAATAAATATATAAACAATTATAAATATTTAAATTAACTATGGAAAAGCATCCTAGAGAATTCAAACAAACACATAAGATAGTGTGGTTTCCTAGAGACCCTAGAACTTCTTCTCAAGTCTTGTTTGTTGGCATTGTCACCACACCTCACACTCACAATGTCATCATCCATTTTCCTCACATTCACCTTAACCACACGTCCTAAATTCCAAATTCTATGGTCCTCAGTCCTCACTGCATTCTTGAAAACCTTAATGGCCTTCATGGGAGATGAAAATTTAGAGCCTGTGCTGGAGACACTTCCTCGAGGACTTTTAATCTTAGCAAAGTCACCAACCTGAACCACAGTTTTCTTTGTCGCTTTGGGAGAATCAAACCACACCTTTCTTTCAGATACTAACTTACGTTCCCTTAGATTCTTCGACTCCTCGTTTTGTCTAACACTCAAATCATCACCCACCTTGTCATTGACCCATGATGGACAGACCAAGGTATTTTCCTTCCTTCTCTTGAACAATTCAAAGGGCAAAGGGGGAGAAGCCGGTGGTGGAATGAGGAGTTACTCTGTAGTTCTTCACCTTGCACAACAATTCACTCTTCCAACACATATCACATGCAATGGCTCTTTGTATTGTCTCCTTCAGTACCTTGTTCAACCTCTCCACCATGCCATTGTTCCGGGATGATATAATGCTGACTTTTTTTGTTTACTACCCCTTTTCCGCAAAAATTCCTCCATCTCGCGAGAGACCAATTGCACACCGTTGTCAGTTAGCAATGTCACAGGAAATCCCTCTCTCTCAAAGACCTGTTCTAAAAACGCAATAACATTGCATGTTTCAATGGAATTGATAATTGCAATCTCCGGCCACCTGGAAAACATATCAATAAGTACCAAGACATACTTATCAACACTGGAACAACGAATGGGACCAAGAATATCAAAAGCAATTTTTGCCAAGGTTCTCTGGGTATCTCTCTAATTAGCATGGGTTGAACCCTACACTTGAGCGTTTTGTCCGCATTACAACACTCACCACACTCCCTCACGACACGCTCAACATGGATATCCATACCCGGCCACCAATACATCTGTCTCAGTCTTTCTTTGGTTTTTGAAATCCCTGGATGACTGTCATGAGCTAGTGATATTAACCCCTCCCTTAATGAGACCGGATGAATCAATCTGGTCCCTCTGAACACCAGCCCCCCCTGCACAGACAATTCATCCCTGACTCTCCAAAAGGTTTGCAAATCCACATGATTCTTATCAGCATAGGTCCAATTACTCCTAAACTTTTGCACCACATCTTGCAAGATCTCATCTTTGCTTACTTCAACTAACCACTCTTCTTCTCTAATCGCCCCTTCTCTTATCAAACATACCTCCAATTCCTCTTCCTCACCGGGATCATTCTCTTTCTCAATTGCATCGCCTGCGCTAACTAAACGAGACCAACAGTCAGCTACCCAGTTCTTTGCGCCAGGAACATATTCAACATCAAAATGAAACTCCTGTAAACTAATTACCCAGCGCCTTATCCTTGCAAAAACAGCATCCAAACCCTTTTTCTCAAAAATCTCTTTAAGCGGTTTGTGGCCTGTTTTTACAACAAATTTGCTTCCCCACACAAACTTTTTGAGTTTCTGCACAGCCCAAGACACCGCCAACGCCTCTTTTTCAATAACTGAGTAATTCAGTTCTGCCCCCTTCAAACTTCTGGAAATAAACAATATGGTTCTTTCTATGCCATTATGTTTTTGTAATACAGTCCCCAGACCTTTAAGACTGGTGTCAGACATAATTATGGATTCCTGCCCTGGCTCAAAACTCTGCAAACAAGATGCATTTTTTAGGGAACTCTTCAGAGAATCAAACTCACACGCTTCAGTCCTCAGGAAAGTAACTCCTTTCTTTAATAGAGATCGCATATTCTTAGTCTTTTCTGCAAAATTCACAATAAATTTATTATAATATTCAGCCATCCCCAAGAATTTAAGCACATCTTCCTTTAAAGTGGGACTAACCAAATTGTTGATAGTTTCAACTAACTCCTGTTTAGGTTCAATGCCCTCTGAAGTAACTTTGTGCCCTGGGTAATCTATCCGGTCTGAATTGAACTTACATTTGCTTGCTTTCAAAGTTACACCACTGTCCTTAAATCTTTGCAACACTTCACGCACCCGTTGATTATGTAGGCCCGCATTCTCACCATACACTAGCACATCATCTTGATAAAGTTTCATTCCAGAAATTCCACTCAACATCTTTTCCATTACGCGCTGAAAACGGCGGCTACCAAGATCACCCCAAAAGGCATACGTACAAACTTATAAGTACCAAACGGAGTAACAAATGTGGTCAAGTCTTGCGACTCATGATGTAGTTTAACCTGATGGTAAGCAGAAGTGAGGTCAACAATCGTAAAACATTTTGCCCCTTTAAACATAGAGAGCATTTCGTTGATGTTTGGCAAGGGAAAGTGATCAACAATAACATTCTTATTTAATTCACGTAGATTCACACAAAGGCGAACCGCGCCATTGGCTTTCCTCGCCATAACTATGGGAGCTAGCCACTCTGTGACTTCTACTTCCTCGATATTTATTTGATTTTTCTATTGCTATTTATGATTTTGAATAATGTAATGTCTTGTAGGAATAACAAATGTTACCCCCTGTAGTGTTCAATACCACCTCCAAAATGTTTGACATTAGTATGAGTAGTAAATCCAACCATGTTAGTGTCCAATACCTGCATCAAATTGTTTATGTTGTAGTGGGAATAGTAAATCTAACCTCTTTAGTGTCCAACATCTTACCCAAATTGGTTGAGATTGGAGTGAGAATAGTAAATCTTGCCTTTTCAGTGTCCAACATCTTCCCCAAAATCATTTACCCTGGAGTGAGAATAGTAAATATAGCATCATTAGTGTCCAACACCTTCCCCAGAATCATTTAGATTGGAGTTGGAAAAATAAATCTTACATTTTTAGTGTCCACAACCTTCTCAAAAAGTGGTTACATAGGACATGGAATAGTAAATCTAACCTTTTAGTGCCCAACACCTACAACGAAACAGGTCTAGTTTTTGTAGGAATAGTAAATGGTACCCTTTTAATGTCCAAGAACTTCCCCAAAATGGTTTGTAGTTTGTACTTTTGCATATTGTCATGTTTTTTACAGTAATAACCACTTCATGTCATGGATATGTATTTTATGTATTGTAATGAATGTGCAGTTTTAGTTTTTTTGATACATACTTTCTGCAAAAGAAAAAAACACTTTCCCTTTATGTTGGTACATTTGTATGTACTTTTTTGCTGTACCATCATATGTACTGTATTTGTAACACACTTTGAAGACATGTACATTTTTAAACATTTATCCAAAAATGGTACATAATTATTTATTCATACAAATTTGTTACGTACACAGTACTTTGTATGTTTACATTTTTATAATGCATTTATTAGTAGATATGAAGCAGTACAATTTAATATAGAGTTATATTTTTATAGTACTATTTAATTTATTCTTTAAGTATATACTGTTATTTGTTCAATAACATTTTAGTGCATTTTTACATATATTTTAACACATTTCAATAAGGTTTTGTATTACTATTGGTTTCTACAGCAAAATAGTATTTTTTTTATTTTCATTTAGCTGCCATTTTTTTACCACTACCTATATTTAGAACTCTATTAGTGTCATTTTTAGGTAGATTTTGTTCATGTCAGCGGCGGGTCCCTGTCGCTGTTCGACGGATAAGGTAAGACATTTATTAAGTTTTTTATTTTGAGTTTTAGGAGTGGGGTATGTGGGTAGGTCTAGTTAGTGTGAGTTTTGGTGTTAGCTTTATTTGTTAAGATTGTAAAGTGGTAGTTTGTGTTGTGTTGTTGTGTAGTGTAATGTGGTAGGCCTAAATATAGAATGGTATTCTACATACAGTTATGTGTTGTACTATGGGCCTGATTACGATGTCGGTCGGAAAGCATCCGATCGACAGTCGAATTCTCGTAGACTGAGGGCCCGATTACGATGCGGTTAGGAAAGCCTCCTAACGGCATTTGCTCCATCCGAATCAGATGGGTAACGTGTCTTCCCGACCGACAAGGAAAGGTTTCCTACCAACCGAGTACGATGCGAGTTAGGTGTTAAGAATATCCCAATCCAAACCCGACGGCATTCGGAAAGACCGAGCAGTACGGAGCAGAATCGTACGTCTCTATGGGCCGCGTATCCTAACAACCGAGTACGATGCTGGATTGAGACAGCCTTTCCAAATCGTGCCTATCGGCAATCGGAATCAGACTTTGGGGGCCTGTAGTGGGCCCCCGTGTACCCAGAGCCTTCCCAATCGGGCCCGTGGGGGTACCCATTGGTCCCCCCTTACCAGCCATGCACAGTGTGGCACGCACGAGGGAGTGCCCGCCACAGCGTACCCGATTTTTGCCAGCCACCCATTTCTTCAATGCTTCAATAGGAGCCTATGCATTTGGTTGGAACATAGGCTCCCATTGAAGTCAATGGGAGTCCGACCGAATCGTATCTGGAAGCATCCGGATGCATCGTACTTGGTCGGTTGGACTCCATTCCCAAACCCATTTGGTCGGGAAGATTTCCTAACCGCATCGTAATCGGGCCCTGTGTCGGAACGCATCCGCCCGATTCGGTCGGAAACATGATCGACCGATTACGATGTCCGCGGTCGGAAGGGGAACCGTTCAGTCATTCCGAATCGGTTCCGACCGGCATTCGGAGAATACGAGTCGGACGGAGCCGATTCATACAGCTCAACGGACAGCGTTTCCGACCGATTGATTACAATGTTGGATTCCAACAGCCTTTCCAACTCAGTCTGTCTGACACGAAAAGGCTGTCGGAAACTGAATTTGGGGGCCTTTTTGTAGGCCCTCTGTTGGACTTGGCCTTTTTGCAGGGTCATCCCTAAACTTTTTGCCTTTCTCCTAGCCATTTTTCTGACATGGTGTTGGTGGTTTTAGGACTCTGGGCACTTTAGCACTGCTGTTCAGTGTAAAGTGCGTGTGCTCTCTGGGATAAATGTGGTAAGATTGGTCTACACCTGTTTGGCCTATTTAATTTACCTGTGAGTCCCTTGTAAAGTGGTATCTCCTATACCCAGGGCTGGTAGAATAAATGCTACTGGTGGGCTTGCAGCGCTGATTGCGCCACCCACCAAAGTAGCCTTTCAAACCTATCTCAGGCCTCTGCCATTGCAGGGCGTGTGCGCGCAATGTTACTGCCGCTGTGACGTGGCACCTAAAGTGTGTGCCATGTCCGTGATCCCCCTTTTACCGCATGTCAATCACCCCTAAGGAAGGCCCTAGCTAGCCCTATGGGCAGGGTGCATTGTAGGTAAAAGATAGGACATGTACCTTAAGTGTGTGACATGTCCTGGTAGTGACAAACAGCCATTTTGGTTTCTCACTACTGTGGGGCTGCCCTCCCATAGGAATGCATTGGGGATTCCCTGATAAGTGTTTCAGTGGTAATTCCTGATATGAGAGGCGCAGCATGGTCAAGTTTGGTATATTTGGAATAGTGATAATAAATGCTGCGCAATGGTGTGCGCAGATTTATTATAACTATTTTAGAAATGCCAACTTTTAGAAGTTGGCATTTCTGTGTGCTATGTGTCTGCCTGCCTGATGTGAATTGCATGTCTGGCTTGTGAGTGACAGGGGCTGGGAGGTGTGTGTGGCTCCAGGAGGGGCAGGGTGAGTCAGCGCTAGGCTGAATGGGACATCTACATTTTGAGTAGTGGGAGGAGAAGTCCCTGGTCCCTGAATAGGGCTGTGCCTAGCCTGTACAATGCTGGCTCCGCCCCCTGTGGTGTGTCTGATCACCTAGCCCCCACCTGACAAAGGGGAAGAGGAGCTTGCCAAACAAAGTGCTCCAATTCCCCCCTGAACCAGTTTTGGCTGGTTCCCCTAAAGCCCTGTCCTGCAGACAAAGAGAAAAAGGTGTATAAAAATAGGGGCTGTGACCCCATGAAATGTGTTCAGTGCCTGATCCAGAACCTGCGGGGCGTGCTGCTGCTGGGGCCCAGGAGGACCTGCCAGGAGGGCTGCCTCCCTGGGCCCAGCATGCCCCCTCCCCTTGATTCCTACAGACTTTTTGCTGTATCCAGCGCCTCGTGGGCGCTATGCTGGATTCTTCTTTGCCCTAGGGAAAAGGAGGACGTGTGGGCTGCGCAGCGCTGGGCTGACGCCCTTCGAGAGGGAATCCCGATGTGAGGGATTCCCCCGTGATGCGGGAAACAGCGGGTGCCCACCCCGCTTATTGGATCCTCATTGCGGGTGCCCACCCCGCTTGTGAGTGTGTTTTGTGGCGGGTGCCCACCCCACATCATTTGCCGTCTGTGGAGCTCACCGCCACGGCCCGATTGAAAAATGGCCGCCGACCCGGAAGCCAGGCAAAGTTCACCTGCCTCTGGGCGGGGCCGGCGGCAGGACCGGAAGAAGTGCCCGTGACGGAGCGGGGCTCCCGTGAGCAGATGGGAGCCCCGGTGCGCAGAAGAGAAGCCCCGGGTCCCAGGAGGGGGCCCGGGTGAAGCTGATGGAAGCTTCAGGCAGGCGGGAGCCCACCCCGCCTGTATGGAGGCCGCCAGAGTGGAGGCGGGGCTCTCGTGAAGAGAGGGAGCCCCGCGGGTTGCTGCCGCCATGAGCTACGGCGAGATCGCCGGACCGGAGGAGTCCCCAGCAGAGAACCCGGTGAGTGGGGCTCCCCCATTGTCCCTGGTGTGTGCAAGGTATAGTGCCAGTTTCCGAGCGGACCCGCCAGAGAGCGGGCCGCTCCAACGAAGGGGGGAGTGTTAATTCCAGAGAGCCCAGGGGGGGCTCCCTGATCGGAGCACATTGTCGGCGCTCGTGCTCCCGCCCCAGCTGCCCTGCCTGACAGTGGGCAGCAGCCACATTTTTGCCAGCATCCCTTTTGCTACAGAGTCCCAGTGGGGACCCCGAGGGCACAGAGGTGCCAATGTCTGCATTTGGGTGTCCCAGCTGCACCGCACCAGCGCGGGCAGCTGCAGCGAAAGGGGCATTTTGAATGGCAGAGTCCCTAGAGGGACAGAAGAGGCACAGTGGTGCCAGGCCTTATTTTGCTTTACAGCTGCGCAGCACTTAGTGCCAGCTGCCACGTTTAGGCCACAGTCTTTTGGGGGCATGTTTTGAGAGAGGGGAGTGAGATGCACTCCTCGGCCCCAGCACAATTGCGCACGTGCGAACTATGCTGCATTGGCAGCAGCCCTGACTTTGCTGGACATAGGGCATTCCAGCCCTCTGAGAAGGCCAGTTGGCCTGGGGGGCAGTTTTGGTGACATTGGTAGAGCGCCAGGCTCTACCAAATTGCGTAATGTGTCTATTACTAGGAGTGTTGCCAAAAGAGTGATTTAGGCCCATGGTATCTACACTAATGCGTTTATGCTGGTGGTACCTAATGCGTACTGTGGTTATGCTAATGAGGTTTGGGCCTAATATGGTTATGCCTAATGTCATGTTATGATGTCTTGGGGTAAGGCCTATTTGCGTAATGTGTTTATGCTTATGAGGTTATTGCATAATGTGTTTATGCAGGTGAGGCCCATTGCGTAATGTGTTTATGCTAATGAGGTTTGGGCCTAATGTGGGTTTATGTCTAATGGTAATAGGATAATGCTTAGGTCATTATGGTACCAGTAGTTACTGGTTGTGTTTTATATTTGCATTTACTTACCTGTGCTGATGGTTCTGACCATGGCCCGATTGGCCTGGTCCTCTATATAATTCCCCTGTGAATATTGCCCGTGCCAGTTGGCACAGTGTAAATGTGTGATCCTGCTTCTAATGTGTTTATGACAATACAAAGGCTATTTTCTATATAACCTTGTGTGGAGTTCCTTTTGTAGTGTGCCTAGTGTGTTGCTGCTGTGTGTGTGTGTTGCGCAAACGCTTTACACATTGCCTCCGGGATAAGCCTGACTGCTCGTGCCAAGCTACCAAGGGGGTGAGCAGGGGTTATCTTTGGCGTGTAACTCCCTTGCCCTGACTAGAGTGGTGGTCTCTGCCTGGCTTTGGCGCAAGCCTTAGCCAACCAGAGATCCCATTTCTAACGTTGGTTGTCAGCGGTGAGGATAGGACTTGCGTTTGCGCAGTACCACAGCGACAACTGGTTGCACTACAAACTCTGCATTTAGATAATCACATGTTTGGGGATTATTTTTACTGATTTTATTTTTCTCCTCAAGAGTGTCATTTTTAAATGGTGTTTTCTGCGCTTTTATTTTGGTGGCAGAAGAGAGAAAATGACAGGGCGGGGACGCCAGTAGGTGGGGAGGATCCCATAGATAGGGAGTCCCTTGCTGGGTCCAGTGCCCCAACCCTTTTCCTGTCCCCAGAGGAGTGGGTGGATAGGAGGGAAGAAAGGGAGGGTGGAGGAGAAAAAGTTAACTCTGGAGGGTAGTTTATCCCCTGAGCTCAGTTGAGTTGTCTGGATTCACCAGTAAGGGTGGGATCCAGTGGTGGCAGAATATGGTGTCCAGTGCAGGAAGTCCCATTCCCCGTTCCCAGAGTATGGTACCTGGTTCCCAGTAAGAGGGTACAGGTTGAGATTCAGGGGCAGTAAGGAACTGTCTCACCAGTCTTTGGGGGAGTTTGTGGATGAATGTTGAAATGCACTGGACGAATGGGTGCTGGTTAGCACGGCAAATAATTTTGAAGGGCTGTTCAATCTGTGTGTCAGAGAGCACTTGTTCAGTAATTGTTTTCCGGGGTTGCGCCAACACCTGTTGGGGTGTAAGTTCTCTGACCCCAGGGAGCTTGCACAGGAGGCAGACCTCTGGCTGTGTGCTAGAGGGTCTGAAGAGGCATTGTGGAGTGATTCCAAAAGTAGTGGCTTGGGTATCTTCTGGTCCTGTGTGGTGGAAGAGGTTCAGTGTAGCCCAGCTAGGTTCCAGTGGAATGGGAGGGGTGTAGGGGCTCACGCCCTGTCCCAGTGGAGACGGAGTGAGTGTGGGACGGTGTGTCCCACGGTGGCCCGGAACCCAGTCTCAGGGCTTGGAGGGTTCCCTAAGGGAGCGCCAGGTCGGGGGCCTAGGCTGTACTTGTAGGCCATTTGAGGAGGATCTCCC
Source organism: Calotriton arnoldi (assembly GCA_963921515.1). Lineage (NCBI taxonomy): Eukaryota > Metazoa > Chordata > Amphibia > Caudata > Salamandridae > Calotriton > Calotriton arnoldi. Next base: position 6,389,771 of record CAWUFW010000023.1, read on the forward strand.
AGTGTCTAGAGGACGTGGAGTGTCTGTAACTAGAGATCCAGCGGTCCTGGTGTCTGGCGGTACCGCTCCAGTTGGGAGGGTGCAGAGGTCCAGAGTGAGGGGTGAGAGGGGGATGTGTTCCTCAGTGGGAGAGCCAGTGGGTCAGGGGCCAGCCATAAGGGCTGAGTCTCCTAGAAGTGACCATGGTGACACCACTTCTGTCCTGGGGGATCTTCGCGCACTATCAGATGGACAGGGGGCGGGAGATCTGCGCCAGGCAGACTGTCACGCAACGCGTGAGTCGTGTTACCCTCGGGGGGTGCTGTGTGCGCCCCCAGAAGTCCTGGCGTGCCAGGCAAAGTGCTCAGCCGCGGGGTTTAGCTCCAAGGTTGGGGAGGCCAGGTTCAGGTTCGGCCTGGCCTGGAGGGAAGGATGACTCTAAACAGTGTCCTGACCGGTTTGGTTTCCAGAGGTACCACTCCAGTTGGGAGGGGCGGAACTCAGGAAAGGGGTGCAGAGGGAGGAGTCCTCGCCTCTGACCCTGGTGCAACCTGAGGGTTTAGACCTTAGGTTGGGAGACTAGGAAACTTCCAGGTCAAGAAGGAATCTCTGCCAAAGTGGATCAGCTGAAGAGACTGAGGAGACTGCCCTTGCTGTGTGTTCTGGGGCTCACCTGCAGTTTGTTGTTTCCACAGAGGAAGAGGAAAGGGGACTTTGCTGTGTGCTGTGTCCCCCCACCTGCTTGAAGAGGGACTTTGCTGTGTGCTGTGTACCTCCGAAGTGAAATAGTTTCCATGGGCCTGAGTGAGCTGTCCTCCTGTTGGAAGTTCAGCTGGAAGGAGAGTTGTGTTCTGAAGGTGCCTCTCCAAGGAGGAGGGTACGGAACCCCAGAAGAAGAGGTAGGGGGAGGATAGCCTCACCCGTGACTTCTGGTCAACCAGAGGGTGCGGACCCTAGGCTGGAGGATCAGTGGCAGTTTGGAACTGCCCCGATGGGAGGTAGAGTGGAGAATGGTTACTATGTGCCAGGGGTTCCTGCCCCCCACTCTGTGGATTGGCAAGGACCAGTGACATCTGGGTGGCCTAGGGCCTGGTCCTGGCCGTGGACAGCTAGGGAGTACCAGTGGGGTAACCTAGTTGGTCCTGAGAGCTTTTTGACAGAGGGAACCACGTGTGTTCAGAGTGGCGTAGAACTGGAGGGTGTCCCTGCAGTTGCGGGCCCGCGTCTGTGTTCTATCGCCCAAGGCAGGGAAGCCCATCAAGGTGGTGATTGGTCTACCCTGCGTTTTGGCTAGAAGGGGGTTGTGTTGGACTTGGCCTTTTTTGCAGGGTCATCCCTAAACTTTTTGCCTTTCTCCTAGCCATTTTTAGGTCGAGCCTAGAGTAGCGCGCAAGCGCTGCTCTGCGAGACTTTATGTAAGGGGCTTTAAAAAGCTGACCACACGCTCGTGCACAATGGTCTTTTCCGTGCGGTTACCCGCACGGCCGCCATCTGTTTCCAATTATCGTGCCCAGACGCGGGCGCGATAATTGGAAACACATGCCGGCCGTGCGGGTAACCGCAAGCAAAAGGCCATTGTGCACGAGCGTGTGGTCAGCTCAGCAGGCTGCCGCGCTCGCTCGCCCCCGCTCCTCTCTGACGCTGCCGAAAGCAGAGCCTGCCCTCTGTCACGAATGACGTGCCCCACACACGCACCCATCTATTTTTACAAGCCATTGATTATTGATTTATTATAAAATTCGTAAGCATTTGTATTCTTTCATTCATTGTACATTCTTGGGGTGTCTGCCAATAGCGTTTTCAAATGTAGAATTCACATATCCGTTCTCACTTTTTGGCCTCTTTGGGAGACCAGTGATTTCATTCGTCGAGCCACGCTTTATCAGTGCAATAAATTATCCACCTGTTAATTCAACCAGGTCCACTCTTTTCTTCCCCAGCTCTCGGCCTGTTGGCCTTTCAGGGGTAGAAGGCAACACTCCCCCCCCCTCCTTACCCCTGCGCCCTGGGTGCAGGGTACGAAGGCCTGAGGCTGACTGTATCTCCGAAGGATCACGTGGGAAGGCAGCTGCGCCACAACTGTCCGAAATAGCAATCCCAGCCACGCCTGCCTTCCAGGAGCCCTTCTGTAAATAGTTGGTTCTGAGAAGCAGGCTTCCTGAAGGAAGGCTGGGGTTGCAGGTCAGTTGTTATCGGAGCCGATAAAGAAGAGGCCTTCGTGCGCTGCTGCATTAGAGCCTGCGCGTGGAAGCAGTTCAAGGGTCAGCCCCGAGTATAACAATATTCTGCCAAATGGATGAATGTTTTAAGCTTAATTAATATATGACCACCAGCCAGTCAAGTGGCAAATATGTCAATTGTAGATGTCAATGCTGAAAGTTAGTACGTTTCCAAGCACGTTCAGTTTTTAGCAGATGTATTTGTTATTTCATTGATCAGTTCGGCTACTCTACGAGGTCAAAACACTTGAAGGCCTACCACCGCAACTGTGGTCTTGCCACAGAGTCTAGTGAATGACACACAGAAGCATACCGCATTAATAGGGCCACTGGAATTATGCGGCAAGAAAAACAGGGAAATTATTTTGTGATAGTATTACTTCATTATTTAGTCATTTTTAAACGTGTAAACACTGTCTAGGCATCAGTAATTAGTACCAGTTTAACACCCAAGTATAGCAATAAGCTACAGAAAGATGAGCAGTCAACCTTTGTATAGGTCCTTCCACTAAGCGTCAACACATGTTGCTGCATTTTTATTAACTTTTGAAATGTTTGAGCTAGAAAGAAACCATTTTTTTGTTAAAATCTGCAGTTTATATAGCAAATCGACAATTGCAGCCGCACTTGTTTTTTATTGCTGATTATGTAGCCCGGCAGAAACCCAGGGACTCTCGCCGGTATTTAAGGCGGCGCGCAAGTAGGGCCAGCCGTGGACGCTGCCTGTCAAAAATCCAGCCTCGCTCCAGGCAAACCACAACGAACCCATAGACTATAATTGAGTTTCACAGCATGATATGGGGTTAGGGTGTTAAATGCCATCTTTTAATGTAATAATTTGCCGCAGCCACGGGCGGGCCTTTATTCAATTATAAACAGCGCCGCTTTCACTTTCAATTTAAGAACCCGAGGTGAGCGCTGCCCTTCAACATACGCCTTTATTTCTGCATGGTGCAGCGCATCTCCCCCCCTGCTGTTGGTGGCTTTCCCTTATTCCCAACGTGCCATTACAAGTGTTTCCGGGCCATAAATGATCGGGTTTCAAACTCCGGACCCGTTGATTCCTTGCCCGTAGCCTGTGGCTAATGTTGCAAGGCAGGGGCACAAACATTCTCGTCACCTCTCCTCCCCTGCAGCAGTCCGGGTGGAGCAGACAGTGCTCCTGCTGGACAGGTATAAGTGCGACCTGGAACCCGGCTCTACCTCCCTACAACCACCCACTCCAACCCACACTCCCCCTGACAGTTTCTGCCTGCTCAGAACAGACTGAAAGTTTCAGTCGTGTTTTTTTCGGCAAAATGGTGACAAATTGCGTGGTAAAGCACCAAGTAACAAAGGTCCGAGCAGTTATTCCCAATTTCAGGGGGGGGGGGGGAATCTAATGATTGGACTTTCCTGCAGAGATACCAGCTACTCATTTTAATTACAGCATCCCGGTATCTTCACACCAAAGTTTAGCCTTTCGTAATAAGAGCCAAAGACTGAATGTTTCCATTATACACAGAAAAGTTGTAAGTCCGCAGCAGTGTAGTTAGGTACATTTTGCCCAAATTTCTCTACGCTTGTTTACAGAAACACCGTGCTAGAGAAACATACAGTACGATCTTCCCTCACACAACTGAATTTGAGCAGCTTGGACTAAAAGTGCATGCTTCTCACTCCGAAAACAAGCACTTTCCAGTGAACTTAGCGAGCTCCCCTCACACAGAAAATAAGACATAGTCATTAGAGGTGCAAGCTTCACCTATAGGCAGGGCCACTGGAATTATGCGGCAGTGGAAAGCCAAATTATGCGGCAAGGTTGAGTAAATTATGCAGCAAGAAAATGCGCACATTTTGTGATAGTATTACTTCATTCATTGTCAATTTTAAACTTGTTAACACTGTCTGGGCATTAGTTGCACCTCTTTAGTAGCAGTTTAACACACAAATATAGCAATAAGCAACAGAAAGGTGACCACTACTACTTTGCACAGGGCTTTCCACTGTACGGCTACACCGGTCACTGCGTTTTTAGTAACTTTTGAACCGTTTGAGCTAAAAACTACATTTTTGGGTGGTAAAATCTGCAGATTATGCAGCAGATGCTGGACTATGTGGCAAATGAGGCAAATCTATAATTATGTGAAAATCGCCACTGCGTCACAATCGCATAATTCCATTAGCCCTGCCTATAGGCATAAACGATACAGCAAAAGCAGCAGCGATGAACCTCCTTCACACAAAAACTGTGACAGCACTTGACAGGAGTGCAAGCTATACACACAGTATAGCATTTCCTCACACAGTGAGGAGCCCCTGGAGCATATGTTACCTTACTCTCTCTCATGTGCTGCTAAACTCTCACTCAAACCCCCTCCCCCTTGATTCCACTTCAACCGCTCCTCCGCTGCAAGCCTACCCATTGTGGTCCTTCAAATACAATGATATCATTTTTTTTTTAAATTCCGAGGAGCCAGCAACTGTCATTCTCTAGTGTGCCCAAACAAGCTGCCATTTTCTGACAGACGCTTCACTACATGAAAAGCGTTGCACACTTAAAATATCTTTCTTTTTTTAATTTAGCAATTCAAGAATCTAAGTGGCGTCCAGCTTTTTAAATCGGCCAATAAAAACAAGCATTGGCACTCGCCTTTGGGACCTTATACGTGTTTAGCCATGCAACAGTTGATGTTGTTGCACCAAGGATATTGTGCTGCATAACTAAATACTTATAAGGTCCCAAAGGCGAGACCTATTGGCTATGCCAATGCTTGTTCTGACATGGTGTTGGTGGTTTTAGGACTATGGGCACTTTAGCACTGCTGTTCAGTGTAAAGTGCGTGTGCTCTCTGGGATAAATGTGGTAAGATTGGTCTACACCTGTTTTGCCTATTTAATTTACCTGTGAGTCCCTTGTAAAGTGGTATTTCCTATACCCAGGGCTGGTAGATTAAATGCTACTGGTGGACATGCAGCGCTGATTGCGCCACCCACCAAAGTAGCCTTTCAAACCTATCTCAGGCCTCTGCCATTGCAGGGCCTGTGCGCGCAGTGTTACTGCCGCTGTGACTTGGCACCTAAAGTGTGTGCCATGTCCGTGACCCCCCTTTTACCGCATGTCAGTCACCCCTAAGGAAGGCCCTAGCTAGCCCTATGGGCAGGGTGCATTGTAGGTAAAAGATAGGACATGTACCTTAAGTGTGTGACATGTCCTGGTAGTGACAAACAGCCATTTTGGTTTCTCACTACTGTGGGGCTGCCCTCCCATAGGAATGCATTGGGGATTCCCTGATAAGTGTTTCAGTGGTAATTCCTGATATGAGAGGCGCAGCATGGTCAAGTTTGGTATATTTGGAATAGTGATAATAAATGCTGCGCAATGGTGTGCGCAGATTTATTATAACTATTTTAGAAATGCCACTTTTAGAAGTTGGCATTTCTGTGTGCTATCTGTCTGCCTGCCTGATGTGAATTGCATGTCTGGCTTGTGAGTGACAGGGGCTGGGAGGTGTGTGTGGCTCCAGGAGGGGCAGGGTGAGTCAGCGCTAGGCTGAATGGGACATCTACATTTTGAGTAGTGGGAGGAGAAGTCCCTGAATAGGGCTGTGCCTAGCCTGTACAATGCTGGCTCCGCCCCCTGTGGTGTGTCTGATCACCTAGCCCCCACCTGACAAAGGGGAAGAGGAGCTTGCCAAACAAAGTGCTCCAATTCCCCCCTGAACCAGTTTTGGCTGGTTCCCCTAAAGCCCTGTCCTGCAGACAAAGAGAAAAAGGTGTATAAAAATAGGGGCTGTGACCCCATGAAATTGTTCAGTGCCTGATCCAGAACCTGCGGGGGCGTGCTGCTGCTGGGGCCCAGGAGGACCTGCCAGGAGGGCTGCCTCCCTGGGCCCAGCATGCCCCCCCCCCCTTGATTCCTACAGACTTTTTGCTGTATCCAGCGCCTCGTGGGCGCTATGCTGGATTCTTCTTTGCCCTAGGGAAAAGGAGGACGTGTGGTCTGCGCAGCGCTGGGCTGCCGCCCTTCGAGAGGGAATCCTGATGTGAGGGATTCCCCCGTGATGCGCGAAACGGCGGGCGCCCACCCCGCTTATTGGATCCTCATTGCGGGTGCCCACCCCGCTTGTGAGTGTGGCCACCCCGCATCATTTGCCGTCTGTGGAGCTCACCGCCACGGCCCGATTGAAAAATGGCCGCCGACCCGGAAGCCAGGCAGGACCGGAAGAAGTGCTTGTGACGGAGCGGGGCTCCCGTGAGCAGATGGGAGCCCCGGTGCGCAGAAGAGAAGCCCCGGGTCCCAGGAGGGGGCCCGGGTGAAGCTGAGGGAAGCTTCAGGCAGGCGGGAGCCCACCCCGCCTGTATGGAGGCCACCAGAGTGGAGGCGGGGCTCTCGTGAAGAGAGGGAGCCCCGCGGGTTGCTGCCGCCATGAGCTACGGCGAGATCGCCGGACCGGAGGAGTCCCCAGCAGAGAACCCGGTGAGTGGGGCTCCCCATTGTCCCTGGTGTGTGCAAGGTATAGTGCCAGTTTCCGAGCGGACCCGCCAGAGAGCGGGCCGCTCCAACGAAGGGGGGAGTGTTAATTCCAGAGAGCCCAGTGGGGGCTCCCAGATCGGAGCGCATTGTCGGCGCTCGTGCTCCCGCCCCAGCTGCCCCGCCTGACAGTGGGCAGCGGCCACGTTTTTGCCCGCATCCCTTTTGCTACCGAGTCCCATTGGGGACCCCGAGGGCACAGAGGTGCCAATGTCCGCATTTGGGTGTCCCAGCTGCACCGCACCAGCGCGGGCAGCTGCAGCGAAAGGGGCATTTTGAATGGCAGAGTCCCTAGAGGGACAGAAGAGGAACAGTGGTGCCAGGCCTTATTTTGCTTTACAGCTGCGCAGCACTTAGTGTCAGCTGCCACGTTTAGGCCACAGTCCTTTGGGGGCATGTTTTGAGAGAGGGGAGTGAGATGCACTCCTCGGCCCCAGCGCAATTGCGCACGTGCGAACTATGCTGCATTGGCAGCAGCCCTGACTTTGCTGGACATAGGGCATTCCAGCCCTCTGAGAAGGCCAGTTGGCCTGGGGGGGAGGTTTTGGTGACATTGGTAGAGCGCCAGGCTCTACCAAATTGCGTAATGTGTCTATTACTAGGAGTGTTGCCAAAAGAGTGATTTAGGCCCATGGATCTACACTAATGCGTTTATGCTGGTGATACCTAATGCGTACTCTGGTTATGCTAATGAGGTTTGGGCCTAATATGGTTATGCCTAATGTCATGTTATGATGTCTTGGGGTAAGGCCTATTTGCGTAATGTGTTTATGCTTATGAGGTTATTGCATAATGTGTTTATGCAGGTGAGGCCCATTGCGTAATGTGTTTATGCTAATGAGGTTTGGGCCTAATGTGGGTTTATGTCTAATGCTAATAGGATAATGCTTAGGTCATTATGGTACCAGTAGTTACTGGTTGTGTTTTATATTTGCATTTACTTACCTGTGCTGATGGTTCTGACCATGGCCCGATTGGTCTGGTCCTGTATATAATTCCCCTGTGAATATTGCCCGTGCCAGTTGGCACAGTGTAAATGTGTGATCCTGCTTCTAATGTGTTTATGACAATACAAAGGCTATTTTTTATATAACCTTGTGTGGAGTTCCTTTTGTAGTGTGCCTAGTGTGTTGCTGCTGTGTGTGTGTGTTGCGCAAACGCTTTACACATTGCCTCCGGGATAAGCCTGACTGCTCGTGCCAAGCTACCAAGGGGGTGAGCAGGGGTTATCTTTGGCGTGTAACTCCCTCGCCCTGACTAGAGTGGTGGTCTCTGCCTGGCTTTGGCGCAAGCCTTAGCCAACCAGAGATCCCATTTCTAACACCCCCCTTCATCCTGAGTCTTCCGGTTTGGGACCCCCCTGTAAAACCATGCACAGTGTGGCAGGCACCATGGTGTGCCTGCGACAGGGTGCAAGGTTTTCTGCAGACACCCATTTTCCCTATATGAGCCTGTGTTGTCGGTCGGAACACAGGCTTCCATTGAAGTCAATGGGAGTCCTTCCTAACAGTGTTCAGGAGCATCATAATCGGTCGGGCGCAACCACCGACCGCGAGTCGGTCGAAACCGAATCCGACAAGGAATAGGACGGTTTCGTTTCTGACCGACATCGTAATCAGGCCCTATGTGTGTAGAATTGTAATGTTATGTTTCTATTGCATTTGGGATGTGTGTATTGTGAGGGTGGGTATGTTTCTGTTTTTTACAGGTTAGGAAGTCAGAGTATAATGTTTGCAACTAATTTTAAAGCTGTTTTCTTTTTTTTAAAAGGGGATTCATGTGATTTCATTTAAACCAACATTATTTTTGACATTTCCTTTGCTTTTTCGGAGTTATTTATCAGTCCTTTTTTTAATCTTATTAATATATTTTGTTATAGACTGATTTATAAAAAAAATGTGTTCTATTATTTATTTAAAACTGGTTCTGTTATAAAGTGGTTTTGTTCTATTTTAGTTGTGAGTATATTGATAGGTAGGTGGTTTATAGTTGATATAGCTATAATTTCTGGTTAATCTACTCCTTTGTTATTTTCAACAAGTCTGACTTTGAATTGTAGCATTCCGTACATTTTCTTGGTTTGTCTAGCTATTTTAGGTTTGATTTGGCTTACTAAGGGCTTTACTCCAACTTTGGCGGTTCTACAGCGGCTGCACCAATGCGCCGTCTGCTGTAGGACCTCCAAAGCCGCGGTCTGGCGGCCGGTGCTGCGGCGGTCTGTTAGGCTCATAGAAGAGCCTAACATGCAGACCGCCTCTGTCAGAGTGCTAACTGCACCTTCCTGAACAGTATAGCATACATGCCACACTGTGCATGAACTGGGGGTGCATATCCAGGGGGGCACTACATGTGCCTCTCTGCATACACGCCCTGGAGCGACAGGGGGGCCTTTTAGGGCTCCCTTTGTTGCCTCTCTGCTACCCTTTTCATGGCAGGCTCATCGCCATGAAAAGGGTGGTGGATAGGCAACTCGAAATATGCTCAGCTGTGCTGCTGCTGCACCACCGGCATATTTCTGCCTTTGACCGCTGCGCGACCACTGCGGGATCCTGGATCCCCGACGGTTGCAGCAGTCTTTTGGCGATCCGATCCCCGCACGTGTTATACTACAGGCAGGCCGTAGTGTGGCATTGGTCGCACCGCCACCGCGAGTATGGCGGTCCTATGGAGCACCGTACTCGCAATAAGGCCCTAAGTATCTATCCTTAGTTGTTAGTAGCTTTGTTCTTTTTGGAGGGCTTCTATGAATTTTGTAGTGTTGGTTGGGTTCTTTTTTGTGTGGCATGGAAGGCATTGTGCCATCCTTTCACTGCGTTGTTGGTTTTGGCTTGTTGAGCCAAGGTGTTGTATTGCATGCCTCTACAAGTACTATACAAGACTGCTCTGTATGGCACTATTTTATGATTTCTTTTCATATCTTCCTCCCCCAGGTCAGTGATTTTACATTCTGCAGGTACACTTATAAGGTACTTAGGGGCCGATTCCGATCTCGGCCGGTAGGGCTCCAAATAGGATTCGGCTTTACCGGATCCGATTCGGAGCCCTTTTTCCCGACCGAATCGTACGCGGGTCCGGCCGAGCGAGTACGATGCGAGCTCGCCGACCGACTCGTCCGGGCGACCCGACCGCTCCGACCGACTCGTACCCGGATCGTACCGCTCCGACCGACTCGCTCGGACCCGATTCGCACCGCGCAATGGAGACGTTTTCCGGCCGGGTAAGTACGATGCGCACCTCGACCGCTCCGACCGACTCGCGCCGTCCGACTCGAACTCGCTGTCGGAGCCGTACTTTGGGGGTCCGTGTCGGACCCCTGTACGCGTACCCGCGCGAGTCGCACACAGGGGGGACCCATGGGTCCCCTACCTGTGCGTGTACGCCGCGGCGCGCTCGCGGCGTACTCGCTGTAGGGGCGCCCTTGTCCGCCTCGCACCCATTGAGTCAATGGGAGCCCGCGTACGCGTTGTACGACCGGCTCCCATTGAGTTCAATGGGAGTCCGACCGACTCGTGTCCGGTGGCATACGAATGCATCGGACTCGTTCGGTCGGACTGCACGGGTCCGATTCGGTCGGAAATCTCTCCGGGTCCGGCTCGGTCGGAGAGATTTCCGGCCCGAATCGGAATCGACCCCTAAGTGTTTGGACACACTTGTTGCATCCTTGGTCCCAGACATTGTGTAGATTAGTTATAATTTTTACGGTCCTGAAGAATTGCCCTAGATCACATCTTGACTAATTGACGACATGAAACATGTTGACCTTATAAGTCACCAGGGATCATTGTCCCCACTGGTGACATCACTTTTTTAATAAGTCAGGCATACTCATGGATTAAAATTTGATTTGAGACTTGACTAGCCTTTTTTTAAATCACTAATCACTACATCGACACCTACGTTTCCTCAATCTACACAAAGGGCCCTTAATTTGCACTTCACATCACAGCTTTGGAAAAAGATCTCCGATAAAGAGCCCCCTTGAGGGTGCCCGTCAGGCATTACAGCGCCGGCAAGCCCGATGATGAAGCATGACACCCTCAAAAGGGGTGTGAGGGCCCCATTTCCAACAAGCATTTGCAATGCAATAGGTCTCGCATTTACGCAGTTTGAGCTATTGGCATTGTAAATAACAATGCCTTTTATTTATGTTTTGGTTCTTAAAACGTAAATAAAAGCCATTGTCATTTACAATGCCAATAGCTTAAACTCGCGTACATGCGAGACCTATTGCATTGCAAATGCTTGTTTTTTAGTACTAGTCATTTTTGGTTTATGGAAAAACGCCAATATTAGATGGCCTTTAAGAATACTGCATTTAAAGCGTATTTATGTGTGTTTTAGCTTTTTCAGTGACAAAATAACAAGCCCTTAAATGTGTTTTTCTAGAGTGAAAGTTACTCTGTGTGTTTTTTTTTTTGCGTGGCAGGTTGAGGTAGGTACAGTTTAGGAATGTATAAGGCGCATTATTATTTATAGGCTGTACCCTGCGTAGTATATACAGCCTATTGTGTACTGAGGAAGGAGATAGATAATACCACCCGAAGTACACTTCTGCTGGTTGTATTATTTGCTGCGTCTTACTGCGCCCCCAAACCCCCTCCTGGACCGTAAAAAATATCCCCTTTAACTAAAGTGAGTGTGTTATGAACATGGTAGGAAAGACATAACAGGTATGAAATGCAAAACAACGATTAAGTAATAAGCAGATGCAGCTAAGGCGTTTTCCAGACTGTTCTTAGTTGCAATTGAATGAAAGCCTTCACGGACAAGGGGAAACTGGAAGCATGTGGTGGAATGCCTAGAACATGGTGCTTTTAGCAGCTAATTGAGACGCACAATAGCTGGTGGGATAGATAAGATCAGGAAATTGGCCTCCGAGACAGCAGGAAAAGACCTGGAAGGTATGTGTGTGGGCGGACTGTTTATAGCCGCGCCATAGTGTGAGTAGCACTGGTGTACAATGGAAACAAGCTTAAATCAAAGCAAGCAAGACGCGCGGCTGCAAGACGCGCTCTGTGGTGGGGGAGGGAGAGGAGCGTTGAAGCGCGCGCTTTGGAGAGCAAGTGAGAGGAAAGCCAGATGGCGCCTGATTGAGCGATGCGAGGAATGCGCGTTACTGTGCGCGTAACCGCACGCTCTAGGCCACACAAAAAGCTGTGGTCGGCTTTTTAAAGCCCACTCACTAAATGTCTCGCCAGATCAGCGCATGCGCTGGCTCAGGCGAGACCTAAAAAGGAGCTACTCCCCTTGTAGTGGCTCCTTTTCTCTGACCTACTCCCCTTTGTCCCCTTTAGGAACAGCATACCTTTTTCTTTAGAGAATTAACAGCGGAACATGTATGCTAGACCTGTATGCGCTCTAGTTGCTCAATCTTTTGGGATGGGTCGTAGACATCCCACCATGTTATTTGGAATTTTGGTTGGCATCTGAGTTCAGAGTGGTGCAGACTGCCAACCCAAGTGTCTTCAAAGTAGTCCATTAGTGGATATTCTACACTTAGGGCCTGATTACAAGTTCGGCGGTCCCACCGCCACTGTCGCGTCGGATTCACCGCCGCCGACTAGGCGGGCCGCCTGCCGTATTACGATGTAGTCAATTTTCAGAATGAAAGACTGCCGGAGCACCACTGACAGCCATTCGCAGACCGCCTCGATGACGGTTAGAGAAAAGCAGCTTTCCTAGGGCAGTACAGAGAAGTTTCACCGCTTTCTGATGAGCCTACCTTGGCGGCGGGACCGGCTTCTTCGAGTCGGCGCAAGCGAAGGATTTGGGGTTCATACTCACCCATTTCCTATTGTTCCCTTCAGTCTCCCACGTGGATCCCTTCCTCCAGGCGCCCTCTTCACAGCAGCATCTTGACCCAGAATAATACTACCCTTTTGGTGCCGAAATCCAGGTAAGTCAGTTTTGCAGTATTTACCCATTGACTGGACTGGGCATATATGATCCAGACTCCAGCAACGGGAATGTACTGGTAGTAGGTATACACCACTGTCTGCAAGACCCCGCTGGGCCAGCGGCAACATCGTAATATGGCAGGCAGGAGACTGCTGCTGCTGTTGTCTTCTTGGGACCGCCAGCACAGCGGTTGGACCACTGAACTCGTAATCAGGCCCTTAGTGCTGAGTTTTGAAAATGTTTACAAATGTTTTGGTTAAAGTGGTAATAGCAGCTGTGTATGTGTGTGTGTGGGTATAGGCTAAAAACTGTTTGTATCATTGCCTGTTCAAAGTCTTTTTTAATTTTGTGTGGATAGTAGCTGATGGTTTTTACTTTGATGTGGCATGTTGCATGTTTAAATATTGTTTAAGCATGCTTTGAAAGGTTTTACATTTTATACTTTTGTGCTGTTGCGTTAGGTTGCCCTTAATTTTGTTGCTCTTCTCTTTGATCTCATCGGGATTTGGGACAGGGGGCGTTCCTTTTCTGTTGGTGATAAAATGTTTGTTTTAGTTATATGTTCAAAATACAGATTTGGATAGTTTTAGGCGGTGACAGGTTTTACTTTTAAACTTAGCCTCTTGGGGTTTTATTTTTATAACTGTTTTTTTTTACTTACTTTGAAAGTCCCTTTGTCCAGGTATATTGTGTAGAGTTGGATTTTTGGATGCGAAGTGCATAGTTATTTCTGAAGTGCTTCATTAGTATCTAAGAATTAACATACATACTAAAAGACAGAGTTAGTCCTTTATTTACAGAATTGCATTTTAAAATTTTGTTGGGTTACATTGTAGTTCATTTAGTTTTTAAACTTACCTGTGATGATGTATTTGTTATTTTCTTGAAGTCTTCATTCTGGGTTTTCCTCATGTAGGTTTGCAGAGTGTGGTTTTCTTGCAGTTGTTAAGTGTTCCTGTGAAAAATAGTGAGGTTTTGTGTTTTTTTTCTAGTGTTCACTTAATTATGTCTAAATTTGTATTGGTGCCCTTATTGTACAATACATTTTATTGGCTACTTTTTGTGTTGTTTGAACATTTTTTTTAAAAGTTATTACCTTTATTGGTAGACGCTAATTAGAGATTCTGTTTTACTTTAAAATATGTTAATTTGTTGGAATGTTGCATTATTAATATATTTTAAATACAAAATGTATTTTTATTTATTTTTAATGTGTGTTGTAATATTTGTTTCTTCTAATTTTTGGGGGAACAAATGTGGTTATTTTAAGAGTAAATGCATGGTGAATGCATGTGGTTGCATATGTGAATATTGTTTGTTTAAAGGCATTATTATTTTTTGGTTTAGTTTGTTGAATTATTATTATATTTAATTTGAAAAGGTTTTTATGATGGAAAGTTATTTTTTCCTTATTTGTAGCAATATTATTTTAATCAATATTGTGTATTTCGATGTATATATATATTTTTTTTAATCTTTTTTATTAAACAGGCTCATGAAGTTACATATACTGAAAGACGAGCACGTACATTCAAATGTTCAAATATATGATAACAAATTACATTGTATCAGGGTCAGTACACCATTATCATTTCAATTTAAATCTGGTAAGTTACCATGCAGTTAGGTCCTAACCAAATTAGGCAGTACGTTTGGCCTCGTGTCTTCTTCATTCACAAGCCGCGCTTGTACCCCTTGACTCACATATTGTTGATTCCTCACCCTTGTTTCTGTATTTCTCCCAGGGGACCATATTTTATCACATTTTTTCTTGCAACCCCTGCTGTCATATATAACCTTTTCCGCTTGGTGGCACCAATCAAGATCGGTCTCCCATTCTGCCACCGTTGGGGGGATATGTGACCCCCACCTGCGCGCAATGTTACGTTTTGCCACCCTAGTGGCCAGGCTAGCCAGATTCTCGTGTGCCTAGACCAGTCTTCCTCCCCCTTAATCATCAGTAAAAGACCCTTGGCGTCTACTGATACCTCTTCTCCCGTGACACTTGACATTATCGTCGCCACCCCCTGCCAAAAACGGTTGATGACTGGGCATTCCCATATAATATGAAAGAAGGATCCCTCCGCCTGGCAGCCTCTTATACAGTGCGGCGACTGTACCTTCCCCATCTGTGTACGGGGGTAGTATGAGCGGTGCAGGATCCTGAGTTGTATCAGTCTGAATCTTGACCTAATTGCTATCTCTCTAGAGCCCTGCAACGCTTCGGTCCACTCTTTGACCTCTATATTGCCTAAATCAGCCACCCAGGCTGCTCGTAGGGAGATCAGGGGGTCCGGTGCGTTGTATATTAAGTTTTTATATATTGTAGAGGTCCCTTTGTCAGGTATGGGGTCTGCAAATAGCCGGTCTTCCAGGGGGGAATAGTCAGGGATGGTCTCCCCTCGTCTTATATGCCGATTTAAAGCGTGTGAGAACTGTGTGTAGGAGAAGACCTGAGTAGGTGATAGTTTAAATTCGTTTTTCAAGTCCTCAAAAGGCATCAGTGCTGTTCCCCTCCACACGTCCCCTAGATGGTCAATACCTATGGCCCTGCACCCCGAGAAGCCTGCCGAAGTGGTTACTTCCCTCAGTTGGTCTCCCACCCACAGTGGTGTCATCGCTGTCAATCGGCCATACCATCCTAAATATTTGTTCGCTGCAGACCAGCATTCTATTACTGTTGCCGTATGAGCCGGTAGATCTCGAGGGGGCCTTCGGGCATACAGAAGGGCTTCATGATTTCTGTTAGGCATTGCTTTTATGCATTTTATAGGCCGGTTCTTCTCTTTCAGTATATATCCACTCATTTACAACCATCGGCTGTGAGGCCCAATAGTACAGTCTAGCATCGGGGATCGCAAGCCCACCGTCATAGACTCCTCTTTGCAATTTGTTCAGCGCTATTCTAGGTGTACCTCCTTGCCATATTACGATATGGAGTTCCTGAGCTATCTGCCTAAAGAAGGAGGCTGGGACCGGGTAGGCTGTGTTTTGTAACACGTAGTGGAGGCTCGGCAGAGTCATCATCTTGTACAGCGCTGCTCTTCCCATCAGGGACAGAGGGAGCACACGCCAATGTCTTGTATCTG
The DNA here is from genome assembly GCA_963921515.1 of Calotriton arnoldi. Lineage (NCBI taxonomy): Eukaryota > Metazoa > Chordata > Amphibia > Caudata > Salamandridae > Calotriton > Calotriton arnoldi. Next base: position 6,405,469 of record CAWUFW010000023.1, read on the forward strand.
CGTGGAATCTTTGTAATAAGGCATTGAGATTTTCCTGTAGGAATGACTGAGGGTTTCGGGTTATGTATAGGCCTAGATACTTAAAGCCTACCTCTACCAAAGGGGCCGCACAGTTTGCCGGCTGTCTCGGTGGGGGTCCCCCTAGGGGCAGAACAATCGATTTCGTCCAGTTTATAGTGAAGCCGGAGTAGCTACCAAATAACTAAAAAATGTGGAGCACTCGAGCTATGGAGAAGTAGGGCCTTGATAAATATAGAAGTATGTCGTCAGCATAAAGGGAGATGCGCTCCTACCAGCCTCCCGGTGCCCGAATACCCCATATCATCAGGTATCTTCTCATCCAATGCGCCAATGGCTCCAGTGCCATAGCAAACAATAATGGTGACAGGGGGAAACCCTGCCTGGTTCCCCTCCCAAGCGAGAAACGGCACGACAGTGTCCCATTGACTCAACTGTGCGACAGGGTCTTGATATAGCAGTTTTACCCAGCTACAGAATTTTGGGCCGAAGCCCAGCTTGGTTAGTACTGCATTTCGATAGGCCCATTCTATACTATCAAAAGCCATTGAGTCATCTAGTGCCATCAATGCCGATTGGGGTGATGCAGGGGTTGCCGTCATATGTAGGACTCCGTAGAGTCGTTGTAGATTATGGCGGGTACTTCTACGCGGCATGAAGCCCGACTGGTCTATATGAATAATAGTCTTAAGGGCTACTGTTAGTCTGTTGGCTAGGGCCTTTGCTAGTGTCTTCGCTTCGAAATTTAGCAGGGAGATTGGCCTGTACGAGCTACAGCTCTCTGGGGCTTTTCCTGCCTTATGTATTACCACTATCGTGGCCTTAGGTTGATCCTCCGGCAATGCGCCCAGTTCTCTGGCCTCTAAAAACATGTCCAGTAATGGTCGTGTAATTTTAGAAGCCATGCCTTTAAATAACTCGACTGGTAGGCCATTTGGACCCACGGCCTTCCCGGATCTTAAGGATCCCAACGCCGAGGCCAGCTCTTCTTCGGATCTGGTCAGCCTCTAGAGTGTCGCTCATTTCCTCGGTGAGCATCAGGAGCGAAAAGTCGGCCAAAAATTCTACACAATCCTGGTCTGATCTTTGGCTCACGGGGGCATATAGGGTTTCATAATAGGATGCCAAAGCCTCTGCGATTTGGGCAATTGTTGTGTGAATGGCGCCTCCCCATCTCTGATTCCCGTGACCCACGATCTGTCTTTATCTCATTTGTCTAGCCAAGCTAGTAGCTTGGAGGCTTTGTCTCCTACATCGTAGATCCTGTGCTGCGTGGCCAACGCATGCGCCCGCGCTGCATTTTTGGCCAGCGCGCAGCTCATGTTGTCACAGAGTTAGTCTGTGCCTGAGGTCTGTACTTCCACCCTCGATCACCTCCTGTTCCATTTTTATTATTTCGCGCTCCAAAGTGTGGATTTTGGAGGCTTCTTCTTTCTTTTTCCCCCCGACTAGCGCCTGCGTCTGTCCCCGCAGTACTGTCTTAAACGCTTCCCAGAGAATCGTTTGGGAATTCACCGTCCCTTAATTTTCTTTAAAATAAATTTCCACTCCCTCCTCAAGTTTCTCCCTCATCTCAGGGTCTCGGAAGTGCCAGATGTCTATCCTAGGGAAACCTGTTCTGTTAATATTTGGTCCCGGGTGGGTGACGCATGTGGGAGAATGATCTGAGATACCCCAAGCTAGGTGTGTTGGACGCTCAAAGCTCCCCATTTGGTCTTGTTGCGTAAGCATGTAGTCTATTCTAGAAAATGACCCATGGCAGGCCGAGTAATATGTGAATTGTTTTGTTTGTGGGTTATGAGCCCTCCATATGTCCACCAGCCCCATTGCCATTAGGAAGTCTGGGAAAAACCGCCCCCCGGGGTGCTCCCCGCGCTGCTCAACCATCCATCACTGCATTAGCATCTATTCCCATCAGGAGCACTCCCAGAGGGAGCTCCAGCAGCAGGGCACTAATTTTTGTAAATATGACCGAGTGTAGTCTGGGTGGCACATACGTGGAACAGAGGATAAGTGGACGACCTTCCCAGCCACCTGCCAGGGCCACCCCACAGCCTGCGTCGTCACGCACGACCTTGTGAATTGTTAGGGGCAAAGAGTTGCGCACCAGGATGCCTACCCCTCTAGAACCACCCGAGTATCCCGAGTGGGCCGACAGCTTATAGCCGAAGCGATATAAAGCTTTGTATTGGCTACCCTTCAGGTGTGTCTCCTGAAGCAGAACCACGTCCAGGCGTGGCGTTTAATGTTTTGGAGTATCAGCGTGCGCTTAACCTTGTTCCCAAGGCCATTCACGTTCCAGGACCATATGCGGACATTGGCCCCTCCTCTCTTCGTATCAGGCATACCCGATTGTGTTTCGCGACCCTATTACTTTGCGCGCTGACCCTGATCTGTGTATGCGCTCAATATCAATTATTGCATTTATGAGAAACCAGAACATTAAACCAACATTACAACATAAATCCCTTAACTCCCCCCTCCCTGCATCCCTGCTAGGTGAGTTACAAACCCCCCACCACCCCAACATGCAGAGTGCCTGTCGCCCAAATAACAACTTCGTTACAATGAAACAATGAGGGGGGCAGCGAGTGCCAACTGCTTTAGAAATTCCGGAGCTCAATATGAATATGTTAGTGTCCCCAATTCTATGTGGGGGAATTTCTGATACAGGCTTGTATTAAAACAGGGTGCATGTTCCAAATAACTTATCCGGTCCTTCATGGAGGTATTAGTGTCTAATTAGCCAGGGCCTCTGCCCCTTGCCTCAGCCTCGTCATGCCCCATGACCCAGGGGCCCAGAAACCCGAGACCCACTTGAGTGTCCCGTGGATCCCCAGTGTCACTTATCTGTATCACGTTGATTAGCTTTGCCTGGCTGGTAGGGCAGGCTCTGGCTCTTCTTCAGCTGGTCATTGTGGACGGGCGACTGTGCTTGGTTCTTGTCTCGCCCAACAGTCCTCCAGCTCTCCAGCCAGTCCCACGCCATTTCGGGAGACATGAAGAAGTGCGACTTTCCATCTACCAGCACTTTGAGCTTTGCAGGAAATAACATCATATATTTTAAGTTTCTTTCCCTGAGGGTCCTTTTCACCGAGTCAAAGGCCCTCCTCTGGCGCTGCACTTGTAGTGTAAAGTCCACAAAAAATCGGATTGTGGCATTTTCAAATTGGATGTCACCTCATGTTCGAGCCACTTGTAGGATGGCATCTCGATCCCTATAATTAAGGATACGGGCCACTATCGTGCGCGGTGGTGCCCTGGGGCGTGGGTGCGGGCCCAGCGCGCGGTGCACTCGCTCTACTGAGAAGACGTTTGACAAATTCATTGGCTTGAGGATGTGAGTGATCAAGTGTTCCAGGAAGAGGTCTACGGATGGTCCCTCTGCCCCTTCCGGCACCCCCATGACTCGAATGTTATTGCGCCGGGCCCTGCCCTCCTCATCCTCCAGTTGGGCCACAATGTCGGTGTGTTGCTTTGTGAGGATTGTGACCTGCTCTTCAAGGCGTTTAGTCCTGGCCTGCAGGCTTCCAATGTTCGCTTCAGCTGTAGTCGTTTTTTTCCCGTGTTTCGATATTTTTGATAATGTGAATATATTTAAATAGTAGGCCATATTTTGTGTTTTAATATTTGTGTGTAAGATATTGTTAAATTTAGATATTTTTGACAGGAATATTTTTGTCATCAGCAAGTGTGTTATATTTGGTTAAGACTAGGATGGCAATATTTATGTAATCAATATTATTTTGACGATATTTTGGTGAGTCGATATTACTTTCCACGATATTCTGTCTTGGACCCTGTAGCTCCAATGGCTCTGAATTGTGGTAACTAAAACTCTTTAACCCTTTCTATCTTCATCAGGATAGAAAGGGTTAAAGAGTTTTAGTTAGTTTAGATGAAGATTGTGTCCAATTTTGACCTAGGGACTGAAATGGAGCCCACCTCGTTCCAAGGTCTCATACAAGAGATTCACAGCCTCCTACTACTCCAAAGAAATCTACAGTGCCTAGGCAAATCTCCACACACACACACTCACACACAACATTACTACCAACACATTCAATCACCTCTGAAACTGAACTATTGAGAATCAACATAGGAAGACAAATTGACACCAATCCGCGGAGTGACCTTCTAAAGAGGATTGAGCCCAACATGTAAACCAACCTCAAAAGGAAGATGGAAGCTGAGATCAGGACAATACCTTAACTCAGATACTGAACCTACTGTTTCGTTACTGTCAACACCAAAGCAAAAAGAGTTGGAATTCAACCTCAGAATGAGTGTTCGTCTCAGTGCCATGTCTCAGAAAATCACAAAATGTTTTTTCAAACTTCTAAAAAAAAATAAGGCTAGTGTGGAGACACTTAGGACTCCATTGAAGACAGTGCAAAATTTAACGCCAGACAATGTAAAATTCATATCGAACCCAAAACGGGTCGTATTGTTGCCCAATCACCAACATGAATTCCTCTTTCTATGGATTGTCACATAAAAAGAGGCAATTAATGCTTGAAGAGGCCATTTGAGAGAAAATTCACAATTTTCTGATTCTAAAAAAAAAGCAATGTTAAGAAGGTCCCCGGTCCTCCACCACTTCACCACCCACAAGACACTGATTCGTTGGCAGTGTTTTACATTGATGTGGCTCACCCTTAGAAGCTGGATCAGGATGATGCAGGGAGAAATTATCAACTCAAGTCAGATGAAGCCTCCTACTAGCATTCTTTTTTTACAGAGGAATACTTATTAGCATTGAGCCACTATGCAGTGTGATGAGTAGGTTTTCATTATCGAGACCCTTTCTTGAACTGAGAAAACAAATCATTACGTCTCCATATTGAAAAAGGTTATCAGATCCACAGCAGAGAACTTAAAGAGCCTGTAAAAACATGGGTCATCAAGCCAAGGGTTAACAGAAAATGTAATTCTGCCCTTTAAGATTACATTTACATTAGAGGTCATGTTCCATCAGAATCAAAGGTGAGTCACACTGCTTGCAAATGTTCATAATCAAAACCTACTGTGGAGGGTTGTCCTCTGGGTATGGAGGACAGATTCATTGAGGCCCTGGATAGGGGAGTGACAGATGGCACTGATATGACATGATACATATCATACTCCCATGTTTTGGTCAGTCATTGTGACAGACATCAGTGATGTGGAAATAGAAAATATTGTGCAGCACACTCTAGAACCACATAAATAAGAGGGCACAGGAGATAATCCAAAAGGGCATAATAATTTCCAGTGTGGGCATCAGATGTGCCTCACCCTACTATTAAGAAAACATACCTCCATCAGCCTGTCCGTTTTGATGGTCTTCATCTAGTTGACCAGTTTTGGACATGAGGTATATCACCTTTGGTCCTTTTAATGGACAACATCTGTTTGATCCAAAAGTCAATGAGATTCTTAATATGATTATGAATGATACAGAAAAATCAAACTCTGTGGGGACCTTGCAACAATAACGCCTTTATTACAAGTAATCCCAATCACAGAAACACACTGCTGACACACAGCCAGTCTTTTCAACCATCCACATCATTACAGCAGAAGGAACCTATGCAACAGTTCTGTCAGGCTCTGTTTTCAGCTGCATACATTTTCAGAGCAAATACTGAGGCAGAGGTTTGCAAGAGAAAAGAGAACACCCATGCCTTTTACCAACAGTGCTACCTGAATTCTGAGTCAACAACAGAACCTCTACCAGGTCGAAACTCTCTTGTGAACTTATTTGGTTAATTATTGTTTTTAATAGTGCATCCTATTTTCCTGGTTGTTTGCCATCATCCATGTATAAAAGATGAGCTTACCATTTATGAATAAGAATAAAGATCTCAAGATGTAGAAGGAAAGGTTTCTCACTTGTAATTCTAGTTACTCCAGTATTGGAGCTTTCATAGATTCCCATGCTTGGAATCATTCCCCGCCGTCGAGATGGGAGCCTCGGTAAAAAAAAACATATATATATATATATATACATAAATATACAACAGTAGTAAATAACCATTACAAAAGAGAAACAGGCCTAGGCCTAATCCCATTTTGTAGTCAGACCATGTCTTTTTGTAAAAGAGACCAAAGAGAAACATTAGCCAATCAGAGCAGCCTCACCCTCTAGAACCTTGGTGAAAGAACCTCAGCTCCTCAGATTTTCTACCGCACGTTGTGCAGAAGGGAGTCTCCTAGAGCTCTGCTCTATTTCAACTATTTTTCAGCTGTTTCTTCAGTTTTTTCTTGGCAAGGATGTCTGAAAAAGAAAAGAAAGCTTTGTTTAAGCCTTGTGCCACTTGTGGGAAAAAGAGGCTTTATGTGGAGGATAGGCATAAGGACTGTATATACTGCCTATACCCGGACCACAAAGCTGCGGAGTGCAAGATTTGCCGCACCTTCTCAACCAAGACTCTCCGGGATCGTGAGGGTCGTTTACTTACCTGGCTTCACGAGTTAAAGTCAAGGAAAGACACTGTGTCCAGTGACAGTGAGGAGTCGTCTTCCGCCGTCTCATCCAGAAGGTCAGTCAAGAGGGGTAGGGGTTCCCCTTCATCATCTCTGGGTCACCCCTCTAAGGCCTCAAAAAGACCCCAAAGGAGTCTGAGGACCAAGGTTCTATCAAATCTCCTCACTGCGGTGTAAAGGAGAGGGAAGCACCATTATCTTCTTCTTCCACGACCCCAGGCAAAGAAAAATCTGTGAAGAAGCCTTCTTCTCAATCTTCAGAGAAGAGTTCACACTCGTCGTCGACGCGCAAACCCTCGTCGACGAAGATGGCGAAACCGCAGGCTAAACATGCTCCTGTGTCGACGCCGTCTCTTTTTCCAGTGTCGACGGGCTCGTCGACGAGCACGGTGTCGACGATGGTGTCGACGAAGATTGCGGCCACAGTTCCGTCTACCACTGTGGCGTCGACGACGAGAGTGTCGACGATGACGGCCACGACAATCACGACGACGTCAGCAGGGGTGCTGTTAACCTCGTCGACGACCGTTTCGACGACGCCCATAGTCTCGTCGACGATCAGCTCGACGTCGAAGCTTCCGTCGATGGTTCCATCTACTCTCTCGTCGACGGTGCTTCCGTCGACGATGTCGTCGTCGACGGCGGTTTTCACCTCCACGTCGACGAGACCGTCGACGACACCGTCGACGGGGAAAATTTCGATTTCTATTAAAAGAAAAGGGGTTATGCCGGAAAGGCTTTCACCCAAGACAGTGGATCCCTTACCACCTGCATTGTTGTTGGAGGAGGAAGAGGACTCAGATGGTGATGACAGCCAGTTTGGCTATGCTAACAGTCCTTCCCAGCTTCTGGTGAAATGTCAGGAAACGGATTCTGAGGGTGATTATTATCAAGAGCAGACTGCTCCACAGCAGCAATATCCAACTCAGGACAACGTTCAGCAACAGATGGTGTCTGTTCCCACCTCACTGTTAGCGGACTTACAGGGGATGCTTCTAGACTATCGTCAGAGGTTGTCTTCGCATCCTCCACAACCTGTTATCATACCACAGCCTGTGCATACTCCTCAACCCATGGTGATGGTTTCACCACCTCCATCGACTTGTCCACAAATCCCAACAGAGGCAGTTCTTCAACCCCAGGAGGTTTCTTCAGAGGAGGAGGAAGGTGAACTTGTACAGCAGGATGATGGAGAGGAGTGGGATGACTATGTGATTCCTGATCCCGCTTCGCCAACTCCTGCCCCGGTGGATTCTCCTCCTGCTGACATTGGGGGTTTTCACAAGTTGATGGAAAGGGCTTCTCTACGTTTTGAACTTCCTATGCCCTCTGTTCAAACTGAGTGCTTTCTATATGATTTTAAGGAGCCGAGTAAGAGGATGATACGTTCCATTCCCATAGTATCTCACGTATGGGAAGAAGGGTTAAGGACCATGAAAAATCCAGCTACAGTGGTCCCAGTCTTGCCACGCTTAGACAAAAAATATAAGGCCTCTGATGACAGTCCAGCCTCATTGACTAGTCAACCAAAGCCGGATTCAGTCATTTCCCAGGCAGCGCAGAGAAAATCAAAGAATCCTTCAGCGCCCCTGACCACACCACCAGACAAAGAAGGCAGGCGCCTGGACAATGCAGGGAAACGATTTTCCTCTATGGCAAGTCTGCTGATTAGAGCCGCAAATGCACTAGCAATACTTGGACGATACGACCGCCAATTGTGGTGCGACCTTTCACCTTATCTGAATCAGTTGCCTGAGACGGCTAAGTCGGAAGCAAAGAAGATCCTACTTGAAGGAGAACTAACATCTGCAGAGATCATCGATTGTGCGATGGACATCGCTACAACATCTTTCCGCTCCCTGGCAGGGGCAGCTGTGCTTCGTCGACAGGGTTGGCTCAAGGCAACGTGGTTCCGGCCAGAGGTGCAGAATAAGATCCTGGACCTCCCATTTGATGGGGAAGCTTTATTCGGAAAGCACATTGATGACGCTCTCCAAGATATTAAAAAGACACTGAGACTGCTAGGTCATTGGGGACCCTTCAGTACCGGAAAGTCCCATTTCGTGGAGCTAGAGGCAGGGGTGCTCCTTCATACAGAGGATCCTATCAACAACAGAGATATTCCTCTTATGCCCCCACATCTCAGTCTTATCGGCCTTCTTACAACCAGAAACAAGGCCAGACATCATCTTTCTCCAGATCCAACTTTAGGGGAAAGCAAAATCGTCAGGGACGAGACGCCTCTAAGAGGCAATAGCGGCGACCTGGCTCTTTGCGCTGTGCCCTCCTCCTCCTCCAAGACATCTGTAGGAGGCAGGGTATCTCGTTACCTACACAACTGGCAACGGATTACTTCAGACCGTTGGGTCCTAAGCATCATTCAGAGTGGCCACACCCTGGAGTTCGTCCATCTACCACCATCCAGAGCTCCTTCCGCCATTTCCATGAAACATCTGCGTCTTCTTCGGCTCGAAGTTCATCAACTGCTGATCAAGGGGGCAGTAGAGCCGGTTCCTTTATCCCAGAGGAACAAGGGTTTCTATTCCAGGTTCTTCCTGGTAAAGAAGACTTTGGACAAATGGCGACCTATCCTCGACCTCAGGGAGCTCAACACTTATCTCACAAAACAATCCTTTCGGATGGTATCTCTCCAGGACATTCTACGTCTTCTCAACACGGGAGATTTTATGGCCACTCTCGATCTCGAGGATGCATATTTCCACATACCCATCCATCCGGCCCACAGGAGGTTTCTTCGGTTTACAGTCGCCAAGAGCCATTTCCAATTCAAAGTACTTCCATTTGGCCTTCGATCAGCTCCGAGAGTCTTCTCCAAGGTGCTGGCACCGGTAGCAGCATTTCTCAGGAAACATCATTTCCAGGTCTTTCCCTACCTGGACGACTGGTTGCTAAAAGCCCCTTCCAGGGAAGCAGCAGCGGAGGCAGTTGTCTCTTGCACCAGCCTCTTCTCCAATCTGGACTTGACTCTCAACGCCACCAAGTCTTCTCTTCGCCCTTCCAGGAAGGTTCAGTTTCTAGGAGCGATTTTAAACACATCTCTCAGCAAGGTTTTTCCCTCTCTAGAACGACAAAGGAATCTAATCTCAATGGCCCACCTAGTGCGAAGAAAAAAGTATCTTTCTGTTCGCCTCTACAAATCCCTGCTGGGGATGATGTCCTCCTGCATTCCCTTGATACCTCACTGCAGGTTGCGAATGCGTCCCCTGCAAGAGCTCCTGGATTTACAGTGGAAACAAGTGAGCGGATCCTTCAACGACAAGCTTCGGATCACTCAGGACATGCGCCAAGCCATTCAATGGTGGACAAAACAAGAGCATTTGTCCCGAGGTCTATCCTTCGTAGCCGCTCCATCACCTCAGGTGGTAACGACGGATGCGTCACTAGAGGGCTGGGGCGCAGTTTTACAGGATCTGCAAGTCAGTGGTCACTGGCTGCCAGAACAGCGCCTCCTTCACATCAACCTCTTGGAGTTGACAGCGATACGTCTAGCAATTCAAGCTTTCCTTCCAAGGTTGCAGGGTCTGTCGGTTCTTGTCCGGACGGACAATACCACAGCTATGCACTACATCAACAAGGAGGGCGGCACCAGGTCTCTACCTCTGTCACAAGAAGCCCAAAGAATTTGGGAGTGGGCTATCTCTCAGGGGATTTCTCTGAAAGCAGAACATTTGCCAGGAGTGCTAAACGACAAGGCGGACAGACTCAGCAGGCTGAAGTCTGTCACACACGAGTGGGAACTGGACCAAACAACATTAGAAATGGTGTTTCGCCGGTGGGGCACACCGTCCATAGACCTGTTTGCCACACCAGAGAACAGGAAATGCCAGTGCTACGCCAGCAGGCTACACCATCGAGGGTCACTGGGGAATGCGCTTTCGATAGCCTGGTCAGGCGCATTTGTCTACGCCTTTCCCCCATTCCTCTAATTCCCAGATTGCTCAAGAAGATGAAAACGGAGCGGTGCAAGATGATCCTGATAGCTCCTGCCTGGCCGAGGCAGTTTTGGTTCACCGAACTTCACCTTCTCTCCTTGGACCATCCTCTTCCACTGCGACCAATTCCACACCTCCTTACAATGTCTCGGGGTCAGATACTGCACCCGGATCCTCGCTCGTTACAGCTCTCAGCATGGCTCCTGAGCAGCGAGAATTTCTTCATCTAAACCTTCCAGAAGAGATTAAGGATGTTCTTTCGCAGGCGAGAGCTCCTTCCACGAACAGGACTTACCGCTTAAAATGGAAGCGTTTTAGCATATGGTGTCTGAGCAATAGTTTGGATCCTTTCCTCTCACAACCACACCAGGTCCTTCCTTATTTCCTGTCCTTGGCTAAGGCAGGTTTAGCTCATTCTTCTATTAAGGTGCACTTAGCGGCAGTTTCTCGTTTTCGACGTACGTCCTCTGGCCCTTCTCTTTGGTCAAGCAGACTTGTCAAACAGTTCCTTAAAGGCCTTTTCAGGGTGTTTCCGCCAGTGAAGCCTCCACCGCCTTCGTGGCAATTAAATTTGGTTCTCTCTCAACTTATGAGACATCCATTCGAACCGATTCATCGAACAGATCTCAAGTTCCTTTCCTGGAAGGTGGCTCTGTTGTTGGCCCTCACTTCAGCAAAGAGAATAGGAGAGTTACAGGCTCTTACAATTCAGGAACCCTTCCTTCAGTTCAAGGGAAATACTGTCATCTTAAGGACTAATCCTAAGTTTATTCCTAAAGTACCTTCTTCTTTTCATCTCAACGAACCAGTGATCCTTAAAACTTTTTTTCCTCAGCCTACTTCTCCGGCTGAGAGGGCGCTTCACTCTCTGGATCTACAAAGATGTTTGAAATTTTACCTGGACCGAACTAAGTCCTTCCGCAAGTCTTCACAACTTTTTGTGTCATATAGCGCTCCCCGCAAGGGATTTCCCATTTCCAAACAGGGAATATCTCGCTGGGTTGTGAGTGCTATTAGATACTGTCACACAGCAGCGGGCAAACCCCTGGAGGGTAATATCCGAGCACATTCCACAAGATCTATGGCATCTTCAGCCGCCTTGTTTGCCGGTGTCCAGATCAAGGACATTTGTAGGGCTGCGACTTGGAGCAGCACTCACACCTTTACGAAGCATTACTGCCTGGAGGCATCACTCCAAGACGACGCGGCTGTGGGACAGGCAGTCCTGAGGAACCTCTTCCAATGAGTGGTGAGCTTTCCCTTGCTACCCTCCTTCCTTTCCTCTTTTATTTGCTTTATACACATTTTCTCTGATTTATGAATGCAATAACTTATCGATGCCTTTGGCTGATGGTTAGCAATGTATTTTAAGAAGGTTTTTTCTAGCAAACAATGTCGTATGGAAAATGTGTATCCTTACTGCTAGCTACTCTGATTCCAAGCATGGGAATCTATGAAAGCTCCAATACTGGAGTAAGAAAACAAGTTACTTACCTGTAACTTTGGTTCTCCAGTATTGGAAGCTTTCATAGATTCCCATGCGACCCACCCGCCTCCCCTGGGAAAGCTCAGCCTTTCTCTGTGTATGTTGTCACAACGTATACGAAAATCTGAGGAGCTGAGGTTCTTTCACCAAGGTTCTAGAGGGTGAGGCTGCTCTGATTGGCTAATGTTTCTCTTTGGTCTCTTTTACAAAAAGACATGGTCTGACTACAAAATGGGATTAGGCCTAGGCCTGTTTCTCTTTTGTAATGGTTATTTACTACTGTTGTATATTTATGTATATATATATATATATATATGTTTTTTTTTACCGAGGCTCCCATCTCGACGACGGGGAATGATTCCAAGCATGGGAATCTATGAAAGCTTCCAATACTGGAGAACCAAAGTTACAGGTAAGTAACTTGTTTTCTTCTCTTCCAGGGGATCCTCATCAATAGTCATAAGCATTGAAGAGTGTAGCCTTTGTAGGAGAGATTATCCTCATTCAGTCTGAAGTGTTGCAATCTCCTGCACTTACGACATCCATCGGCCAGACAGGTGGCGTCTCTTTTAGGATCGATGGCCTCTTGCATTTTCATTGTCCCTAATGCCAAGATACACATGAGACATATACATCAAACTCTGGAAGCTGAGTGGACTCAGTTCTCTGACCGCCCGGATGACAAGCTGACCCTCTAGCAAGATGCGATGCAATCGCTACCATGGTAGTTTCAACATCAAAACCTACTGGTAGGAGTCCCCTTCCACCAGGAGCCTCCCACACAGATGCTCATCATGGATGCCTCCCTCCAATAATGGGGCGCTCAAATGGATCCCCTTCAAACTCAAGGTCTGTGGTCGGACAAGGAACAGCAGTATCACATCAACATGCTGGAGCTGAGGGTGTTTCATCTAGCCCTCAAGTCCTTTTATCAATCCATAACGATAAGCTCTCTCCTGGTCCAAATGGACTATGCGACCACAATGCATTACTTAAACAAACAAGGGAGACTCATTCTCATCCCCTATCTCTGGAAGCTCAGGCCATTTGGAACAGGCTAATATCCAGGAAATTAACAATCTTAGCCATGCCAGGAGTCCAAAACACTCAAGCAGACTCTCAGTTTTTCTCAGTTTTCACCGAAAATCATAATTGAAATCTACACGAAGACGTCATGTAAGACATCTTTCGAGAATGGGGGCATCTGCAAATCAACTTGTTTACAGGCGAAAACAACAAGAAATGCCTAGACTACGTGTCCAGATTTCCTGACCAGGGTCAAACGGGAATGCCCTTTTAATAGACTGTTCAGGGAAATTTCTTTACTTGTTTCCCCCAACTCTTCTTATTCCTACAGTGATCTACAAACTGTACAGGGACAGGACCAGAATGATCCTCATAGCTCCGGAATTACCTAGTCACTGGTGGTTCCCGGACCTGCTGTACATATCAGAAAGACTACACAAGAGGTTGCCATGCAAACAGGATCTCCTGTACAAGCTCGAAGAATTCTACCTTATATTCACTCTGTCGGTGCTTGCAATTGTATATATCTGTTTCTGTCTAATGGTTGTCGCAGCACACTTATTGTATACTATAATGACACTGGTTCAATAAATACTTATTGAAAACGTCCCATCGTTTATTCTGTGTATCTCTCTGAGACCGAGTGAGCACGAGTGACTGAGCGAAAAGTACTGTACTGTTTCCACGATCCCTGAAGGATCAAGGATTGTCATGTTCGATAGTTGCCAGAAACTATTCGCTCCTTGGTAAGGTTAGGGGGCTTATAGTGGCACTGTGAGCTAGCTGTTCTAAAGGCTAACATATCCTTTGGGGGTGTCTGGAATCAGTCTGGATACCAATCCCTTAGTTTGTGTTGTCTAAACGCGCAGATCCTATGTATCATTAGGAACTACACGACAAGGTAAGTAACTTGTTTTCTTCCTTTCCATTCGCACTTTAGCTTAAGACACTGCCATTCCCAACAACACTTGCATCCACCTTCAGAGTGCATTTGCCCCCACTGACAAATAGTTTCAGCATAGGTGGAGTCAAAATTAGTTCCTTAACTTATGCAAAATATGTTTCTTGTTCCTTATCCCACTCAAACTTTGCCCCCTTTTTGAGCAGTCTTCTAAGAGGCTCCATAATCATAGCATTGCCACACACATACCAGCATAGTACTCATTCATCTCACTGAAAGATCTGAGTTTGTCTTTATTCTTAGGTACATGGACATTTCTTATGTCATTGACTAAATTATCCTTAGGACTTATCCCTACTTCTTACCCTACTTTCCCTTGAAATTGCATCTAAATGCAAAGTGGAAAAAGCAATTAAAATTAGCTCTGATCATATCCGAATAATAATGACAATTAAGATGGGATTATCTACTAGATCTAGGCATTTGATAGTCCCCCGAACTTTGTTTTTAGATGAAAGGTTCTGTCAATATATGACAGACAAGATCAAAGAATTTATTTTCTTTAAGAGATACTCTGCTACACCAGCAATATTAAGGCTACAATAAGGGCAGCAATTACCAGTTGCACTATAGCTGGAAAAAAGGGGGGGAAGAGGATATTCAGCGGATCATTCTTAGAGTGGACGAGTTGAAGAAGAAACACATCTTACCCATTAAACACCAACAATCAGATAGTCATAGTATACTGCTGGATTTGTTCCAAGTTAGAGCCCAAATTATGAAGGGAATGCGAGCAAAGAATGCTTGAAAATTATTATTGGTATGTTGAACCTCCATATATGAATATTGCAGGAAAGTAGGATCTGCTTTCATGGTTACACTCATTTTTTGCCTAGTGTCAGTGTGTTTTGATTGTAGTTTGCTGGAATCCTGCTAACCAGTGCTCTTTCTCCCAAAATGGCTTTATTTAGTACTTTTGCACCTCCACAATTGGCTACTGGTGTCCCCTTATAAGACCCAAGTATATGGTACTAAGGTACCAAGGGCATAGATATACCAGGGGTCTCCCCTGGGCTGCAGCATGTATTGTGCCACCCATGGGAGTCCACTTAAACTCAGACTACAGGCCTGCCATTGCAGCCTGTGTGAGGTGGTGCGTGCACCTCTCACGACAGACATAAGTTTGCTTATGTCTGAGGTCACTACACTTAAAACCTATAAGTCACCCCTATGGAAGGCCCTTCAGTCCTGAGGGCAGGGTGCTTGGTTATAGGTGTGAGGGTACCCCTGCATGAGCATGGCACCCCTACAAACCCCGGAGTCGATTCTCCAGGCTTTGTGAGTGCGGTCAGCCATTTTACGACATATAGTGGATATCAGTCATTACCAGATGTCTAACTATATAATGGCTGCGCCGAACCTGGTCATGTTTGGTATCAAACATGTTGGAATCATACCCCAACACCGATTCCAGTGTTGAAGGTAGGATCCCTTTACTGGGGGGCCCCTCAGGGGAGCCCCCTGTACTCCTGGTTACAGCCTTTCAGGGACTGCCAGCAAGCTAGTTCTGCTGCCGACCACAGACACTGATCTGCCCTCCTTCTGTTGAGCTGAGCTTGAATAGGGGAAGGTAGAACAACAGGTTTCCTGTCACAGTGAGATGTGACCACCTCCCAGACAGGACTTAGTGTATTGGGTTGGGGTAGGGGCGCTTTCCAGTGCCACCACACTGCATTGAAGGGTGCCCTCCTTGCATACTCCGGTTTGAGCCAGTTCAGGAACCCTTTGTACCCGCGGTGGCATGAAACTGGGCAAAGGACGGGGGAGTATCCTCCCCTCTGTCCAGCCCCTCCTCTGGGAGGGACCCCAGAGTCATTCCAACCCTTTCCTTGGTTATTGAAGGGCTCCCCATGGGTGGGTCCCCAGATTTGTCTTGGAACAAGACTCACCTCTGAAACCAAGACACTCTTCGACTGTCTGGACACTTGGACTTCGTTGGACTTCGCCTGAAACCAAGACTGCATCAAGGAAAACTCTTGCTGCTCCTGGTCTTGCTGTTCTGCAAGTATTCTGCCTCGCTTCGCTCAGGTTTTCCAGAAGACCTGTGGGCATCAAAGACATCCGAAGAAACCTCCCTTGGTGTGAAGGAGTCACTCCCCTGCATCTGCAGGCACCGCAACGAAGCTGACCAGTCTGCTGCTTCTGTCGTCCTACAGACTTCGTGAGGCCCAGCAACACAGGTGGTGGGTCTGTGGCTGCCCAGAAGCCTGACCTGTCTTCCCTGCAATTTGGAGGACAGTATTCCTCATCAGAGCCGCAGGGACCAAACCCCTGTGAACTGCCTCAACTTGTCATTGCCAAGGATTGTTGGCTCTGTACTCCAGAGATCTTCGGGCTACAAGAAGCTCCAGCACCTCACCCCTCGAAGATCAGCGTCCTCACTGCATCCCTTGCACCATGGGCCTCCATCTTTGGTGAGCTGCCTGAGGTTCTATGCAACTCCTGTGCCTTCGTCCTGGGGGTCCTCTCAATGGTCTTCTCCTGCTTTGGTGGGCTCCCCTGCTTACTCGGGGTCTGCTCTGACTCTCCTGCACTTGGTGAGTCCCTTGGACCTTGCTGGTCCCAACGATTGCATCTTGTCATCTTCCGTGCCAGTTGCGGCTGCCAAGGTTTGTTGGTGCTCCCGCCAGACACCGACCACTTAGACACCGACATCCAACGTGGGAGAGCTCGTGTACTGCTCCTGGTCTTCCTCAGCATTGCCTGGTCCCCGCAGCTGCAGCGACAAGGTCCTTGTCATCACTCCTCAGCTCCCTGCCAAGGATGGGTATTATGCTTCCGTGCCTCCTGGTCACCTCCGAGTGGCATAGACCCTGTCCCTTCTGCTTGCAGGTTCTTTTCTGCAAGAAACCATACTTGGATTCCACCGGACAGCTTCAGAGACTTCTCCAGAGGCATTTCTTCCCAAGTCTTCCATTGTCATCTACAGGAGGTTCCGACGCCACTTCGCCCCTATGCACCAGGCTTCACTGGTGCAGGTAACCTGGTTCCTGGGACATCCACGGGTGGGGTGGCTCTCCAACCTTCCATCCTCTAAAGGGTTTCTTTGAGGTCCTCTGAGAACAGCCCATTTCCTTTAAAACTGCAATTTTGACTTCTCCATTTACTTCCATTGGGCATGCGGCTGTGTTTCTACTCTGCACACAGCCTCCATGGGGTTCCTGGGTACTTACCTTGGGTGGTTCCTGATTCTCCAAGCTCCTTTGAGTCCTGTGGTCCAAGCCCCATTCTTCTTTACTGTTCCCATTCCACTTCTTTAGTATATGGTTTGGTCTCCCCCTGGAGACCAGTGTATATTTGTGCTACTTAACCTGATTTCTTTGAAGTATTTTCATGTGTATTGTTGATATCTCCAGCTAGGAGATAAACCAGTGTGATAGTGATTGTGTTATGTAATAAATAGACTTATTTTTTATAAACACTGTGTGGTTCTTTCTCATCAAATCTACACTATTGATTAAATGTGGTAAAACAAGCTCCTTTACACTCCTTCAAGATGAGCCTGAAGGCTGCTTTCCACAGCTACCACTTTGAGAGCCTACGGTTATCAAAGACCACTAAAATCACCATAAGGGTTGCCTGGATTAGTGCAAGGTGCATCACTCCTTTAAGTGTGCACAATATACTAAGCCAGCCTCCTACAAATATAATGAAAACGTGGGACGTCTACTCACTTATACTGCCAAAGAACGAGAGGCCAGGATATATATCACAAAGATCAAGGGCATAATGGTCACAGACACAGGTGCTATTGTAGAATCTTTTCAACATGATTATCTATGCCTATATACAAGACAGGGGTGTGGCATAGATTGTACTGTAACTGAATGCTGATATATAGTATGACTTAAACAATTGGAGACCCAAGATGCTACTCTGCTGAATTCTTCATTTAAAAGAGATGAGGTGATAAATGGTATACAGACTTTAACTAACAGAAAGCTGCAGGGCAGGACTCAATCCCTGCAGAATTCTACAAAATGTGTTTGCTCATAATACTCCTTTTTATCATGGATGTACTAAGTACCATTTATTAGAGTAATACGCCCTCCCCCAACTTGGGAATCAACTATGATAACAGTATTTCTAAAGTAAGGGAAATTGGTGGAAGAGAGAGGCTCATACCGGCCAATCTCAGTAATCTTTTCAGATGCTAAAATATTCTCTAAAATTCTGGCTAGCCGATTAGCATCTGTGATACAGGAATTAGGGTCTAATGAGCAACATGGATTTATACCCGGTTGAGACACCACTTCTCACATTAACATGTCAATAACCATGTTCAATGTCACAAACTTTCTGTCACAACAGGCCGGTATGGTTTTTGTCAATGCTGAAATAGCATTTGATAGTGTATCTTGGGACTACATGTTAGAGCTGATAGCACAAATGCGATTGAGTGCAAAACGTATATTATTAGTACGAAAATTATCTGTTAACTGCTGTACCTGGCAGGTGACTGCCTACGTGGACAATGTTGCAATCTTCACTAGTGACGTAGTCAAGGCGATCTCGACAGTAGAAGGTATAGCACAGTTTCATAAATCCTCCGAATATTAGTTGAATACAAACAAAATGGAGGTGCTAGCCAATTACAAGATAGATGAGGCACACTGTAATACCAAGTTAGTTCTTAAATATCTAGGGATAAATCTGATGGTTTACCCTGACAAGATTTTGAAGGTTAACTTCATTGTTGGATAGTTCGATTGCATTGATGAAGCAAAGGGATAGACTACCAATAACAATAGATGGCAGATGTAATCTGATTAAGATGACATATTTTACAAGTGTACCTACTAGAGAATTTCTTTAGGAGGTTAAAAGCGGCCATATCCGCTTTCAAGTGGGGCTTTAAAAAAGTCTATTGCACATTTATTAAGATACCACAGTTGCATCTGGGCTAGTCCTTAGCTAGCTTACAGGTATATTATTGGGTTGCAATGGGTAGAAGACTATCTATATTGATCAATCTTTATCCCATAAGGTGGCCCTAGTATATATGAATTATGTTTGAGGAAGAAGGCATCTGGTTGGCTATTGAAAGACCTTATCCAAACTATTACAAGAGAGTGAGGTTTAAGGTGCTGACAGATGCTAAAAGATCGTGGCAACACTGGTGTAAATTTCTTCAGTTACCTTTAATTCACAGATACCTGCCAACTGGAGAAAGATAATTTCTACCGGAATTGTTTATGGCATCACTGAAAACTATACTTAAAAAATACAGTATCATGCAGTATCGCACAACTTGGAAATCTTTATACATTCCAAAATATTTGTACGTTTGATGATTTTGTGGAACAATATCAATTGCAGAGAGGGTTTTTTTTTTTTTTTATTATTTTCCACTAAGTGGCAATTGAATATACAGCCAGAGAAAATTGATTTAGTGTAAGAACGACAACTATTAAGAATGTTTATACCATTTTTGCCTATAAATTTCCGAATTATAGTACACAACTGGCAAATGCCTAGGCTCGCGTACTGAATGTATGTCACAGTAGAGATGACTGAGCATAACTTTGTCTGAGTAACAAATATCTCCGCAGTGCCAACCTTTGAACTCAAAATGTTAAGGTTATGCACAGGCTGTATTATACACCAACTAGATTATATGCTTGCTGCCGTAGAGCAAAGTCGAACAGCCCCTAGATGTCTCATGGAGAATGCAGATGATGTCCATCCATATGTTTCCTACTTGCAGCATGCTTAAGACTTTTGAGTACTGATTCTGCGTGGGGTTTTGAGTAAGGCAGGAAGACTGGCGCTCAAGCTATTTCGCGGCAAGTATGGGAAACAAGAAAATTATTACGGTGCTGCCAGGTCAGAGGAAAACCCAAATAACCCCTGTAAATGTGTGGGTATGGACCCACACTGAAACATGAAACAAAGTCCCGGGCACACGTTCAAAGTATAAATACACAATGATGTTTTTCTTATTTGAGGTAAGGTAAGCTGTGGTCGACACCAGTAGGTTCTTTATGCTGAATTTTTAATCCTTGGAATAAAATAGAGGAAAAACAACCAGCCGACACGTGTTTCGTCACCTGGGAATTATCCCATGACTCTTCAGGGCTGGGAAAGACATAAGAAGTATAGTATAGTACAGGGAAATATGCACACTGTCTGTAGGTCATTTGAACTAGGCATATGTGCTAAACAAAAAGAAGGCACCCATATAATGTGGAAACCCTACAAGAATTGTGGAAAGGCAAAATTAGTGACTTCACAGCAAACGGGAGAAAAGTAAGTGGGGAAATAAGGTGATCATTATAAATAAGAATGGTCATAAGCGTATTCACAGCATACCTAAATCAAAAGGGGCGCTATTGGAGTGAAGTGTGGGTGAGTGAGAAAACAGTAAATAGGAGAACTAATCAGTCGATTGCATTTAGGCACATTACCCCGATATTCCCCCCTTTCTCTCCCCAGATATCGCACGATCAGTATCTTCCCGTACAGGTAGCTTCCTTTATTATCACTTCCGAACCCTCGCATTTCATTTGTGCTTCAGTATTGTCTCCCGTTGGGACAATTGCATAGTTCATGACAACTTAGCCTCAAAATGTTTTGGGGGAATCCCTTTAGATATATCCTTTTCCTCTTGGGATTCTGCTCCCATTTATCTCCTGTAACTACGTCCTCCTCTCTTTTCTGAAACACGGTTATTAATGATATACAGGCTACTTACTCATAAATATTGTACTTTATGTAATGTGCCTTAATGCAATCGACTGATTAGTTCTCCTATTTACTGTTTCATGCTTAAGACTTTTGACATGCAATTGCATGAAACTATCCGAAATTCTGGCCACGGATGTTATTCTTACTGTGCTTTTAATATTGATACATCAAGATGTAAAACCCATTCAATTACAATGTTATTAATTGGCAAGTGCTGGCAAGACAGTAAACCACCTGAATTCTCATATTGGTGGCAGAGTATGTGTGATATTCAGGAGATCGAGATTGCAATATATAAACTCAAAAGGGGAAAATGGAAGGAAATAGGAAATTAAGTTTGGGCCAAATTCCACTGACAAACGTATTGAATGCTAAGATGTGTATAGGATATATTGACTAAAATGAATGATAGAAGCTATTTTCACGATGTTTATATGTGTAAATTGTTTATCCTAGCCAAGTTGTGTGCTGATGGATAGTCTGTTTTGCCTATATTTTTTTATTTTATTTGTTACTTGGTTTTTATTTTTATTCAATACAAAAATTAACAAGCATTGAAAATGCAATAGGTCTCGCCTTTGATTAAGTTAAAGCCATTTGCTTTGCTAATGGTATTGTATAGCAAAGAAAATGGCTTTAACTTAATAAAAGCCGAGACCTATTGCATTTTCAATGCTTGTTATCCTTTCTAGGCGATAAAATGATGACCATTGAGTTGGACATCCAGGAAAGCAGAAGCAAACTTCCGCCTCAGTTCTGAAGGAAAGCACACTTTCCCTATTTACACCCGGCGCACCTGCTTTAAGGTGAAACGAGGCAGCATACAACTAGCAAATAGACGACGTGGCCCATTTAATTGTTGCTCTGTCTTGAAAATTAAATCATCACGTCATCAGCTCGATATTTACGTTGATTCTAGGTCGTGTTCCTATTGTGTTCGTGCTCCTCAAATATGAATTTGGAAAATAAAATATTTGCTCGATATACTGTTGACGACACTGCCACTTAAAAATGGACTGTATTCTGTACACTTTCATAGTAAGGGACTGTGAGCATTTCCCGATTACGTCATTCATACGAATTAAGTTAGGCATTATGTGCTACCTTCCAAAGATAGCCGTGCCATCGAATTAGAAAATGTGCCATGTCCTCTGAGTACCAGCTGCAGGGGAGATTGGTTGCTGTGGGGGTATTGAGCCTGTCTTGCTGTTGTGTCTAGCTCGTGGTTGCTGTGGGGGTACCGAGCCCGTGTTGCTGTTGTGTGTGGCTCGTGGTTGCTGTGGGGGTACCGAGCCCGTCTTGCTGTTGTGTGTGGCTCGTCCCTGCTGTAAAAAGGCTTTTTTGAAGATTCACCACCAAAAAATTGCTGGCCTGAAACTTAAACAGAACTAGGAGCGCTTGATATTTTAAAATATTTGCAGTGACCTGTGAGTTTTACATAATTCGGCAATTTAAGAATGGCCATAGCTACCAATAATGCTGCGGGTCAGTGGCACATGGGCCCGCTGCTCTCCAGTTATGGCGTTTTTTTTTCTTCTTCTCCCTAATAAGAGGGTGCTAATTTTATCACTAAAAAGTAATCGAGACGGTGTCTTCAGCTTACATATTTTCATTTCCAAACCCCTGTGGCTAAATATAAGGTACAGGAAATAACAGCAGGGTTGATTCATATATTTTTGTAGTGTAAGTTTCTAGAAAGCAGTTTGGAACCTCGTCAGTTCGTCCCGTGATTCACCAGTGTTTTGGCTAAGGTAACAGTCTCCTGTTTGTTCTTGTTGAGCGCCGGGAAGGTTACGACCGGTCAACCTCTTGAAATAACTAACTATGTCATTTCTACGGCGCGAGCTAGTTAATCTGCTTTTACAAGCAGGACAACGTGCGCAGCCGGGACAGGGGCTTTGGCAATGGCGGAACGGCGCCATGCAAACAAGCGCTCGCCAGGCATCCGCTGTTTATTTTTGCATCGCGCTTTCACTTTAAAGTGAAAGCGAGATGCAAAAATAAACACGCGGCGCCATGTCTCCTTTTTTGTCCGGCCCAATCAGAGAGCCGGACTGGCGCGTGCAAGGCAGCGTGATGAAGCTTCTGATAAGAAACTTCGTCACGACAGCCGTAATGCAGGCGATCCAGTCAGGATGGGCCGGGCAAAAAGCGAAAAGGAGGCACCCTAGAAACCTTATTTCCAATGGCAGCCCACCGTTTAACATAAACGGTGATGCGAGCCAATGGGAATAAGAGGCGGGGCTTCAAGCCCTTTTCACAAAGTACTCATCTGCAATAAATCTCGCGAGGCAAGCAGTGCATGCGCTGCCACGCCACGCGAGACCTAAAAAGTACTCATCTGCAATAAATCTCGCGAGGCGAGGAGCACATGCGCTGCCACGCCACCTGAGACCTAAAAAAGAGGGGTGCGCAGATGCGGCAGAAATAAGAGGAAACGAGAGGAGGGTAGACTCTGAGAAGAGAGGGGCTGAGAAGAGGGGGTGGGAGACCGGCAGATGAGAAGCAAAGAGATAAGGGAAGGAGAGAGTGAGGTACAGAGGAGGAAGCGATAGGGCGGGAGACATCTTTTAAGAAACAGAGAGAGGGTGATGGAGGGAAAAGGACATGGAGAGGGGAGACAGACAAGGACTGACGAGAGGAGACAGTGAGACAGGAGCGAGGAAGGAAGAGTCAGGAAGAACAAAGAGAGAGAGATAAAAGGGAACAGAATAACCTGAAACGCACACAACGAAAAGAAAAGACTGTCCGGGAGGAGAGACGGCTGCATTGGTGGCAACTTTGTGGGTGTTGCTGTTATTCCGAAGGAGCCGGATATCAGTGCACATTTTTTTTCGATTCTGCCATCGTAAGGTGCCTCGATGCCAGCGCTGCCACCCACCAGGAGTCTGTATCTACCACTCACTCCCTGCACAGAAGAGCCTACATCCGTCGCAGCTGTCTTAGTGAACACTTTTTACGTGACTACCAACCTGAATGACTTCCGGCCAAATCCCTGGCATCTTAACGGAAGTTGTGCCAGATGCCGTAATAATTGTGCCTGTCTGGATCACAGTATCTAGAGGGCGAGCCCTGCGTCACTCTTGCCTGGGTTACCATGGCGAGTGATTTATTGATATGAATCAAGACGGAATATATCAAAGGCAGCCGGATGACAGGCGATCTATCACGCGTCAAATCATAGTTGCAATTAAGTGGGAAGCTGTTTTTTCAGTGGGTGAGTCTTAGAGAAGGAAAATGAACTTTTACACCGCGCTTCTCTGCAACAGAAGCTGCCACACTGCCGGGGTTAAAAAAAAAATAACAACCAGTTGGCTTCAAAGCAAACTCCTGACACGGTTAACAGTTTTGGGAGCGCATCCCAGTGCCACAAAGCTTTCTGAAGTTTAAAACACACCTACCCTTCTACCAGCGCCAGCTCACTTTTCACCCATGTGATGTTATTGTATCGTTAAATCTAACACTGACGGGCCGACAGCGCCGCTTGAAATACAGCAAGTTTTTTTATTTCCTTCCTGTTGTCGTCAGTATCCAAGGGCCAAATAAAAGTCCCCAGTCACTTAGCGAAACACCCCCAAATAAAAATAAATAAAAAAACACACGCATAAGTAAATTTTTTGAACACCACTGTCAGGAATATAAAGCATCACGTCAAGGTAACCTGTTAAGTTAAAAGGGTAAAAAGTCAAGTTATAGGACGGGAAAGATCGCTTAGGCGCAAATGTGGCGCCCCCAAAAAGTAAGACACGCTGCGTGTTTTAAATTGAGCAGGTCATCATTAGCGCCAAGGAATGGTTTTTAAAACGTTTGGCCGCGGGGGGAATGCATAAGGCACAAAATGATGGACTAGCAGGGGGAGGAGGCGGGAGACTGGCAGGGGTGGGTAGCGGGGCAGAGGTGTGTTTATCAGCTGGGTTCTGCCTAGCTATTACTGTGTGGTGCATTTCTGCTGTGTTTCCTGGCTTACTTTTTTCCGCAGCTTGTTAATTCAGACCCCAGTGTGAAGAGAGAATAGCGAGCCCGGGGAGAGGGGGGGGGAGTGACGGCAGTTGTCATTAATGTTCACGCTTAATTTCCCCAGTTTCACACACTTGGGGACGGCTGTAAAACCATGCCTTTTGGGAATTTCACGCTGAGCTGACAATTACACAACCAGCTCCGGAGACACAAGAGGGGAGGCATGAAGCGAAACGCTTTCCCACACCACCAGGAATGACATTGCTGTTTAGGGAAGTGAGGGGGGAGGCAGGGGCGCATAATCAAAACAGAAAGGGAACTGGCCGGCCCCCCTCCCCTTGTCAGCACTACGACTCTCCGTGGCCACCGCTTAAAATGTAGCACCCAGCTGCCGAGGCCTCATCAGTGTATATCAGGGCGCTGTCAATGCCCCACTGTCTGCCATTTCCCTTAGCACTTGCGGCGGCGCTGCTTCTGAAAGGCGATCATCGCCCAGTCGGTGTGTGCGTGTGTGTGTGTGTGTGGGGGCGGGGGGGGTATTGACATACATTACTGCAGCGTGCTGCCTGCCCAGGAGTCCTCTGATATGGATCTAAGTGGGATTTGCATGAATAACTTGCCAAGGTCCCTTCTCGATTGAGAAACACCCAGCTTCCCAAAAGCAGCAGCGTGTTTATTTTTGCATCGCGCTTTAAACTGAAAGCGCGATGCAAAAATGAACACGACACACAGAGTCTGCCGGGATCCCCCTGTCCTCCCCGTGACCCCCTGCGCCTCTGAGCTCCGTGCCTGCTTCAACGAAAAACCCTCCTTTCCAATGGGAAGCCAGCGTTTACCATAAACGCTGATGCTACCCAATGGAAATGAGGGGCGGGGCTTCGAGTCCCCTTCTGAAGTCTGCTTGTCCACAATAGATCTCGCAGAGCGAGGAGCGCATGCGCGCTCCAACGCCCAGGCGAGACCTAAAAAGGACTTTTCCCTTCCGAAGAGATAGTGTGTCCCGCCTAATCAACACTAGCAGTGAAAATTTTACATTTTTCTTTTTTTAACTGCCTTTTTCCTATCCTTCTGTTTTTGCAAAACTGCAACACCTGGATATCATCCGGGAATGCTTGCACTCCCACAATTCTAAAGTAATACGTAATAAGTACACAGTAATCTAACAAAAGACAAAGATAGCAATAATGTATCGAAACCTACGTACACCTTGGACTCTCCTCTTCCTCATCGATACTTCAGGTGTTTAAGATTTACTTGCAATATTATGGCTGTACCTCCTTTTGCAAATCGTAGCTCTTAATGACATTTGCTTTTTTTCCAGACTTACCATAATTGCAGCTGTATCGGTGGCAATGTGTCCATGCATGTCAATCAGGCCAAAGCTGGAAAATGCTCATCTTCCTGCCAGAAAATGTCTGTTCTCCTAATTTTCATCTTTGTCGTGATTTTGTTCACCTTCCTCTGCAGTATTCCTGCTCTGACAGCAACACTAAGGTAAGATGGGATGGTGTGGGCCATCAACATTCAAATGTCAGTCACTGAGATCTACAGAACATACTAATCCCATTGCCGTCTTCTGCAGCAGTTTTATCTGAGTGTGCTTGGAGGATCATTCACCTCAAAGGGCCATACAGTTTTGAACCTTGTCAAGAGGTTTGTAATCTGATGCGGAAACCATTGTGCAGAAACCATTGCAAAAATCTCTTCTCTCTAGACTTGATTGTTGGACCAAAGAGAATGTCAGACACCATGAGACCCAATCCTCAAAAACAGGAATGCACATGGGGAGTTATCAAGGAGTCTAGACTTCGATTATGAGAGTGCCTCAATCTGTTTGTATAGGCATTGCAATTACAAGTAGTGGGATGTTTATGGCACCAGGTAATTACCTATACGATTACCTATACGATAAAGACATCATCTCCAGATGTTTCCCTAATAAATTTTGGCGGACCAAACCTGCCGAATTTTAACAGGGGAAAAGGCTCAGTAAATATTGGGACATGCTGCTTTTTGTGAAAGGGCACCAAAAATCTGCTGTATTTTGTATTCCCTAATACATTCTTATTCCTTGTATAGGCTTTTCTCGATGCAATACACATCGTCTACCCCTCCAGGACACTCATACTCAAGCCCTGTGTATGACATTCGCCTTTATAGGCATTTTGCAAGGTGACTGATTTAGTACATGAGTCGAATCACAAAAACAGGTCGCAAACCTGTTGTTGTGCAAAAAAAGACTTCATTCCAACCTTGGCTATAACCATCAGGCCCGTAGCCCTTAATATACTGAAATTCAGGGGTTCTTTAATTGCCCTCTCCCGTAGCTTGCTGTCAAACCAAGCTTTAAAACTTCTGTCCTCCAAGACAATAACAAAGAAATTTAGCAAAAAAATGCATGCTGGAAGAGGTGTCAAAGTCTGGATTTACCCACTCTCTTCTCAGAAAGGGGAGCCAACCTTGTCACTATAAAAAAGAACATCTAAGTTTACAAAATTGTTATTAGACTTAAGGTTCTTACACACAATGACCAATTAAAAAATACCTACAATTTTTGTACTACAGTACACATCATACATGGGATAAAGTACCCCGCCTACATTATAAGGGTATTGCAAGCCACCGACCATCAGTAAAGCTATAGCAGGTTGCCTCTTGAGAGTGCTTCCCAAACTGGTTCATTAGGACCAATAGGCTTTTTTTCTAGGCAGAAGTATAATTGCATGCCTGCGGAGACTGGCATATATCCATCACTGTTGACAGAGGGCCGCCAGACTGTGGTGGCAGTCCAGCCACCACCGCACCGGTGGTCCGACCGCCCTATTACGTCTTGGGGAGTCGGACCATAATTGGACTGCTGGCTCCGCCTGGGAACTACCATTCCCTGGTGATGGCATGGTGGTCAGGGGCTATGTAATATGCAGGTGGTGCCGCTGCAGCACCGCCATGCATATTAGAAGTTTCAGGACGGCCAGCGGTTTCATGGAGGTCTTTCCTCCATGAAAAGGCTGGTGGTGCTGAAACAAAGGGCCCTACAGGGCCCCCTGTTCCCCCGCAGCCTGGGGATGCATGCAGGGGGACACAACATGTGCCCCCCTGTTTGCATGCGCCTAGGTTCCTGCACAGCATGGACTTTCGAGTCCATGCCATGCAGGAACCCCATGTGGCATTCCCATTCCCATTGCGGTGCTTCTTTCAAAGGCACCGCCGCCTTTGAAAGACGCACCACACCGGGACCTCCACACGGCCTGCCATACCACAAAATTGGTTGTAATCTGGCGGGCGGGAAGCAGCGACCTTCGGCAGAGCGGTGGCGCAGCGGTTGGCACCGGCACACCCCTGCTCCGCCAAAAGTTGTAATTAAGCCCAGAGTGTTTTAGCCACTAGAAAATAATGTTTACTTATGTGTGTTTAATTTAGCATAACTAGGCCACAAAATTAATTTAGTGGGGTTTTGGCTTGTTTGTACTGACAGATGAAGAAAACGAGGCTTTCAAAGTTGCACGAACAAGTTTCCAATGTGCATGATTTTTTCCAATTCTGTATTTTTCCTTTTCATGAACTAGATTCATTTCATGGTATTGTTTTCATGTATTGTGTGACTTAGGAGGAAGCTATAAAGAGATGTTCTCGTATCTTGCAATAATCAAGGTTGTTGCTATCTGATGCCACAACTGTATTTCAATTTTTTTAAATGGCTTATTAATTAGTTTAGTTCAATAGTGCAAAGTAATTTCCCTTGTTTGCAGGGTTAGGGGGATCATTATTTAATAATAATTAAGCGGTACCTAAAGTAACCTGATACATGTGGCACAATTTCTGCAATGTTGATTGGTTTATGTCTTTTATCTTTGCTAGTACAGCCCTATATCACACTATGTCGAGAGCGTTGTTTTCCATTTCTTTGAAACTATAAAATGTGCCTTTTGTTGGATGTGTGCCAGACCTTTTCCTTGCTTTCATGTCAAGCAGTTACTATGTCGTATAGTTATCTGACTTTATAATTAGACTTTTGCATTGAACTATCTCCATGTAAGACTGTCTGCTTATTTGTCTCTTTTCCTTACCAACTGAGTAGATTTATGATAGTTCATTACTGAACTTTATTTTGATGATGACCTATTTCCTTATGTTACGACCTCTCGCAACTTGCTTTATTTTTATGCTTTATTGTTGCTGATTTGAATCTAACTAACTACTTTTTGCCTACTGTACTGATTTCGAATTTTGAATAAACGTTTATGGTTATGAAATGTAATATTGTCCTGCAAAGGTTATCTGTATTTGTACTAAGGCCCCCATCCTTTGGGACTCAGAGGGCCCCAGTCTCGTGCATCGGTCCTTTCAATTTAATTGTATAAACCACTAAAACTGTCTAAAAACGAGTAACTATGATTATGAGGTGGCATCCCTCAATATCGAAAGGGTGATTGACTCAGTGGGCTGGGTGCCTTTATACAAGATGTTAAAGGAGTATGGAATTATCCCAGAGTGCTAGATATACATACGAAAGAGCTAGAGTCAAAACTAATGGTGTATCTGTTAGTTGGGATATGAGGAGTGGTACTATGCAAGGTTGCCCACTTTTGCCACTCCTGTTCGCCCTGGCTGCCAATTGTTCTCCAACTGGATTTGAGTAGCCTGGAGCATTGGGGTTGCCAATACAACACGGATGGCACTCACTCTATTCTGGTGGCACACTAGTATACCCATACCGCGCTGTAAGGGTGATTGCATGCCTCCTCTTCTTATCAGAGGAGTTCCATGAAATGTTGGGTCTAAAAGAAAAGTAGGCCTAGTCAGCACTTTTCCCCTTAGGTGCACTGGCGTGGTGCGCAGACAGTGCATCGCCTGACCTTACGATGACATGCCAATCTCAGAATTTATTGTGCCTGGCGATCCAGGTAGCACACACAGAATGGGACAAAAATACAATTGAATATTCCCTGAGTGTTAAACGAGATTTATGGATCCATTGAATTCTGGGCATAAACTGCCATTGTTAGTGCTGGAGTGGGTGGCATTGATAAAGATGGTGGTTGTTCTTCATTGCTTACGTGTTTCAGACAATGAGTATGGTGCCAAGGTCAGTATTCAGGCAGTTAGACCATATGCGTCCTCTTTGATCTGGGCTAACTCCATCCTTGGATTAAAACAGGTAACTCTCAAGAGCCTTATAAACTGGGGACTGGCAGTTGCCAACCTGGAGTGTTATTTTTTCTCCACTCAACTGCTGCATCTGCCTTTATGGTTGGGTAGACTTCCCACCAGGGATCACTCCTTATTGGCTGTTACTGACAGACAGATGCCACTGTTCTTGCAGTTTTTGTAGCCACAAACAAATGGTTTAGGGATACTCCAACTGGTGGCCCACTGTATTTTGAGTTGAAGAGGAAAACTGGACAGTACAGCTCAGGGTGACAAAAGGAAAACCATATACCTTCACCTCCTCTATTGCCAGATGCAATTTCTAAAATAACTTCTAAAGGAGTGAAATAGGTGGATTAGCAAATAGAAAGGTTGCAGGCAGACACTAAGGGCCTGATTCAGGAAATTAAATTAAAAATATAGGCAGAGATTTACTTCTCCGCCTGAACCTAGTTTTACGTTTATTTCCTATTCACCAACATTTCCATTATTATGCCTTGAAAGATGCACCATGTACAGGTTTCCAGCCATACTAGTGGGAATGTCAGGTCTCATGCCTCAAGGGCTCCGAGTCTCCATAGGAGTGGAAGTAGTCTGCTGTGCAAATACACTTATCCCCCCTCTGCCAGAAAAACCTATTTCCATCTGCTAGAAACAATTTTTCTACACTTCCAGCAAGATTGACGATGAGCCTTCCCCCTTTCCATCCTGAAGGTGTGCGCTTGAGTAAATCCCTGCCATTTCCAGGAGGTCGTCGAGGGATTTGAGAATGGCCACAAAGGTACGTGTTCCAAAGAAAACCATGCTTGGAACGCTCACTTCTCACCCCTTGATTTACTACAGTGGATTTCTCCATACTAGTGCTGGAAAAATCCACAATAGTAAATAGAGTTACACCTTCCGCAAACCTCTGTATTGATTCCTGGCAATCTTAAAAAAAAGTACATTTGGTCATACAAACACATATTCACTCATTTATTATTTCCGTGCAAAAGTTCAGTTTTAGTGACATGAGAAAATGCTACTTACTGCCTGTGAGTATACGTGTTACAATGACTTCACAGAGAAAGCAATTCTGTTAATAGTCACCAGACCTAGCCATTATGATTTCAACTCAGTGTGAGGGTTTAACCCTGTGTATCTTGGTTCTGGTTAAAAACCTTTGTTACACTCCACATCTACATATATCCTTTTTTATGCATATAGGTTAAAACACAGTTAAAGTTAGATTATAGTTACAAAATAATACCTAAAATTGCATAAAATTAGTGAGTTATTGTTAGCTATAGTAACCATAACTCACGCCCATACTATGAAATCCTTAACTCACCTACCATATGCACTGCTCATGACCTCACACATGATATGACAGATAACATCATTAATGAATGATGACATCACTGGTTATATGACATATCACCTTAGCATTAATATTAAGGAATGATATTACGGATACAGCATGATTTTCTTTGTTTAGAGAAGAACTGTTAAGTAATGAAGCTGGGTTGTTTATTTCTATTATTTTTTTGATGTACATATTTTGAGATCATAATTAGTGAATATGGTGGGAGTGTGATTATAATGGCAAGGAGGTTACTTATGGTTTTTGTAACAAACCATATCTGCCCAATTTCAAGGGATTTTTAGTTTTTATTTTGAAATCGTAACTTCACCTTAACTTTTCTTGTAGTGAAATTTCAGACATTTTTTAAACATACATTAAAGTATTCTGAGCAGAAGAGGCCAAAACTACTAATTAAAACAGTTTTTCAGTGACCGTCTTATGACATACTGCATTCATCTTCTATGAAAGCAACCCCTTTTGTGCACAGCTCTTGGCATGGCTGTGTGCAGTATAGGAGTGCCTCAAGACTTGGCCTTTTGCCGGACCCTGCTGCAGACCATCCCTCGCTGCACACAGCCTTTGACATTATGCATCAGGGCCTGGCCACAGAGCCTGGCCTATATCCCCAGCCCAGCATTTCCCAAACTGTGAATCGCGACCCACTGTGGGGTCTTGAGCCGATTTTTGGTGGGTTGCAAAAGTCCTGGTCTACATGTAAGTCATATTTAAAATGATTAGCCTCCTTTGTGCACCAGTGCAAAGGTGCTGAACAATGCCCCTAAGTCCAGTTTTAAAACAAACCCTTGCAAGTATTCCCAAGCAGGACTCTGTGGGAACCTTCCATTTGTTGCTGCATTTTGTTTCACTTTACAAAGCCATTTCAGCAGAGAATGTGCTCACTAAACGTGATCATACACAACCTTACCACTTGTGTATGACTTTCACAAATATATTGACAAATGTGGTTGCGACTTAAGAACCAGAGCAGCTGACTTTAGATCTAGGAAACCAGGTTCGAGTCCTGGCATTGGCTCAATATTCTGGGCAAATTGCTTAATATCAGGTGCTTAAAATAAAATGAATCTGACCTTGTGTTATTTAATCACCTGCTCATGCAAAGTGCTCAAATGCCCGTGGGCTATGTTCCCACTATATAAAACTTCAAAATATATATAGATTTGGAGTACACAATGAACCACTGGGCCTCGTTTCAAGAAAAACAAAAATGGATATGAGGTCTTATTCATACTCTGCTGCAGGCAGGGTTTCTCAAATTTGCTAAGTCAGTGGTATTAATTTCAAGATTTTTCATAAGCCTTGTGATTTTAATGAATGGAAGTCACAGGCTAGCACCCTACCCTGAAAATCTTCGGCCCCAGATTCCAGTGCAGTTTACTATCTGTGACTTTTATGAGCAGATCAATATCTTGGCCACAGTCTTAAGTCAAAGAGCGTGGTTAAGGTCATGACGTATACAAACTATTACTGTATAAAGATAGCCCTGGTCTCAGGTCCATGAAAGCTAGTTGAGTCACAAAAGGTTGTGATTCAAAAAATTGGTTTGTGGTTCTAAAACGTTTCAGAAGCACAGTCTGTGCCCTGTGTTCAGCAACCAACCCCCACTGCAGATGTCCTTTAGCCATGAGTAGTGCGAATTGGCCGCAGGGTTTGGCCTTCATTTTTGTCTTCACATGTGATCACCTCGATGTAGCTGCTGTTATGCAGAGGGATGGGCCACACCAATAATTTGGTGAACCTGCCCCTCTTACCCCTCCAGGCTCAGGAGTCGTCACTTCCTTTTTAATCAGTAAGCAGTGTCTGCACAATAGCATTGCCCATACGTGTTTTTTCACAGCTCTGTCAGAACATAATGAACTAGTTCCCAGGCCCCAGCCTAGAGTGGCTGGGATATCTAAAAGATCCTGAATTTACAACTCTGGCTTTTCAATAAGAACCTGAGCGCTAATAAATGCTACAGAGCTTAATATAGACAGCCAGTTGCAAGACGTTGTTTCTAAATTTAGAATATGTTGTTGAACGTAAGCAAAAAGTTGGAAATAAGTTCAAGGAAACTTACCATTAGACAGTTCCTTCTGTTTCCTAGGATGCTAGAATCAGAAAATCAGAGCCATTGAGTTGACTTCCAGCAAGTGTTTAGAAAAAAGAACGAAACTAATATGGCACACTATATCTAAAGGAGTATATTTCTATTCTGTATACAGTAAAAGGGAACGACATCCCACAGAAGACCATGGTATAGTGTGCATCCTTTGTCAGCTTTATTGGATCTCTAGAATTGAATCATTGGTTCTTTCATAGAATCACATGATGTAATCACTGGCTGTCATCGAGCTGGGAGTCCCCACAGTAATCATACATTACTAGTACAGTAACATCTCCATAGAGATACTCTACAACCAACCTTCCTATTGTAGCCTAAAAACCTCTCTTTAGATAACCCAACATTAAACACATGTGAACTCCACTCCACCTAGACCTCATGATAATCCAGATTTCCTCAGCAAATTATCAAGAACGGGGTCCCAATCAGAGCTCTGCATGGAATTTTTCTGTTGCTTTGAAAATTCAAGTTTGTGGTCCTGATTTATTGCAAATCAAACTCCACTCAGTCCTCCTTATAGCACTGTTGCTTTGCAAGTTATATTCAGTGTTATCCTATTTCGACCCCTTGCTATATGTGGTAAAAAGACACATTTCTATGATGATCGACATTAAGATTGCTCCTATTGTCTTCATCCAAATCAAGAAATTCAAGATCTGTTGTACCTTTTCAACAAAAAACTTCACCAAGCGAGAGAGCAGTCTCCTGAGATGGCTTTATAAATGAAAGCAGCTGAATGGCCTTACTCATTCATCTCCAGACAGGAAAATGTCTGTCAAAAGGCATTTGAAAGGAGATAAACAATCCCAAAAGATGACATCTGGGGCATCAACGTCAGGAGAATCACTGAAGTAGGCCACTAAAAAGTGTGAGCGACAGCCAGAGAGGATAGGGCCAACTGTCTTCTGAGGCACATCTTGAAGTTAAAATGAAGTCAAAACCATGGTCGATAATATCTTTGATGGCTATTTCATTGTCAACAGCCTCTCTTTCGATCGCTGGCACTTTACAGTCAGCTAACAAGTCTGTACCTGCTGTTTCCTCATCTCCAAAACATTCATCAACAATACCAACGACTTAAGATTATGCCTTACCCATGTCCTTCATCAGAGCTCTCCTTAGGAACACCCTCTTGCCTCTACTCACCATTCTCAATGCCTCCCTCACTCAAGACATCTTCCCAGAAGCTCTCAAGACAGGCCTCCCACTCCTAAAGAAACCTACAATACACCTAACGAACTACCAGCCCTTTACCCACCTACCATTCTACAGCAAGATGATTGAAGAAGCAATCTGTGTTCACCTCCAATATCACATCAGTGCTAGCCATCTCTGGCACGACTGCCACTCTGGCTTTAAATCATGCTGAACCACGGAACCTGCTACCTTACACGTCATGTTCTCTTGGCCGCAGATGAAGATGACCGCTGCCTCCTGGTATTGCTGGACCTTTCAGCTGTCTTCAACACTGTTGAAAGTCCCACACTCACACACAGTTTAGAGTCTCGAATGGGATTCACCAGAAATGTTCTTCACCTACCTTTCCAACCAATACCAGTTTGTACACATGGGCACCTGTAGGTGCCAAAAGATCCCTATAACCTACTGCTTCCCTAAGGGTTTCATACTGTCTCCTGTCAATTTCAACCTCTACATAGAACCAACTCCAACCAAAGATTTTCCTTTCTCTTCTAAGAAACTAGACCCCAACTTCAATTATCAATACTATGGGGCCAGTTTAGAGTTTGGTGAGGGGCTCATCCATCTTTTAGGGTGGCGGGGGACATTACATCTGTCACCCTGGCAGACTACCATCCACCAAATTTAGAGATCACTGCCGGCCCAGTGGTGATCTCTGTGTCTTCAGAGGAACCACTGTTGCAGCAGTTCTTCTGAAGCCACTACACTTTTGGTGGATGGCTGCCGTCTAATAGGCATCTGTTCACCAAACATTTTTATTTTTCAGAAACAAACCCCCAAAGTGGGAGTTAGTTTCTGGAAAACAAAAAACTAATGCCCCCCACACACTGGGAGTTTGTGTTCTGTCTGTGATTTTCAATTTTTTCCTGTCTTTGGTGGACAGAACAAAAGTCATCAGGCCATCCGCTCTGAATAGGAAGGGAGGTGTGATGTCCTTAATCTGTTCACTACTCAGAAGATAAGAGGTAGAAAATTAAAGACATTTTGTGTGAGGGAGACAAGGCCTCTGCAGCTACGACAGCCTCTATACTGTTTTGCCAGTTGACTGGTGAACAGTGTTTTTTAAGGCACCAGGGTCGGCTACGATACACTTCATTTCAACACTTAGTGCATCATTGTATTTTAAGATAACAAAAGCAACAAAAGTCATATTTCAGCAAATCTGCTGCCCTCCTCAGCAGTGTTTTACCTCTATCATAGTTTATCTCAAGAAGCCGACCCCCCCAAAAAAGGCACCAGGCCTCCTAAGCAGGAGTATCCATCAAGACTGCATTGACATACTGCAGGCCCCTGTTACTACCACACCCTCCACTCCAGGTCCTGTAGGTCCAAAGTGAGAGTTTTCTCCCAGGGTGTGGGGATCATTATTTTTTTTCTGTCTGTTATTGTCAGATTTGTTCCTGGCGGTGATGGACAGAAAAAAAGACATCAGACCGTCCACCCAAAATAGGATGGGTAGTCTGATCTCCTTACTCCACCGCTGCTCCGTTGGTCCATCGCAGTATGTTTCCAATTGCGGAGTTAGAAGGGGCACTGTGATTGGAAAAATGATGGTCTGCCTGAATCTGAACAGAGCTGGCGGACCAAGGGTTTGGTGCCCATGGAACTCCCATCACATATGTGACGGATAACCCTGCCTGCCAAACTCTAAATTTGGCCCCCTGACCCCTTTGCAACTTCATGTAAATTATCAAGAGTAGGATGAAGAGGGGGATGATGAATGTGATTGGGCTGCAGATGCACCTCACCACTCTGGTCATGACTACAGAGATGATAATGAAGAGTACAGGCACAGGATATGGTCATCGTCACTAAGACATATCTTATGACAAATGTTATGTGAAATCTAATTACCAAGTTGAACCAATGTTGAGAATTCTGGTGGGTAAACAAGTTACATCACATGATGTCTATTGGGCACAGTTTTTGCCTTCTGTGGAATCTTCGAGACTGGTACACCCTCTCCAAGTTCCTTCCATTCCACCTTCAGCGGGCCCTCTGCAGCCTCAAATCCAATTTCATGAATGCTCATATGACACCTACTCCTCTTTTATCAGTATCGTCTTATATGAACACAGATTCACCTAAAGAATATCAGGCAGATAAAGAAGAATCCTTTGGAAGGCACTTCAAATGAATGTGATGATTATATCGCCCCACCATGCAGAACCTACACCTGCTCATGCGGATTCACCCCCCTACGATATTGTTCGATTTCATTCTCTAGTGAAGAAACCTTCAAAGCATTTTGATCTTCCAGTGTCTTTGATGGAAATCGACTGTTTTTTGTACGATTTTAAAGACGCTCCATGAAAATGTATCAATGCCATCATAGACTTACATGACAGCCAATAATCCAGATAATGGAGGTCCTAGATTCCATTTTAAAAATGGTACTTCATTCCAGTAAAAATACAGGTTACACAACAATTGGCCAGCATGTCTCACCATTCATCCTTGTGCTGATTATGTTGTCAGGCAAGCAGTTCATCTACATAGGAAGGAAAGAAAGATGGACAGCTTTGGAAAGTGAGTAGCCTCACTGGCAGCTATATAATAATAATTCCTTAGTTATTGTCATTAGCTACTTATAGGTACATGCAGGTATGTTAGGCTCCTCATCTACAGTAAACCAGAAGTTAAGAGGTACAAAGCTAAAGCCATTTTGTGTGAAGCTGAGAAGGTCTCTACAGTTGCGATAGTCTCTATAGATTTTTGGCAGATGACTAGTGAACAGTTTTAAGACTCCAGGCTTGGCTATGATACACTTGATTCCGACGCAAAGTGCAGCATTGCATCTTATATATTTCTTTTTACGGAGAGAATTATTCGGAAGGCACCTGCTATTTCATCCACCACACTCTTCCCTCAAAGTTCATTAGGTACAAGGATTTCAGCATTATCTCCTAAATGCTGCAGACAAGTGGGTCCTGGATATAGTTTTTTATTGCCATACCCTCAGATTTGTTCAGAAACCACTGTGTCCAACATGCAAAGAATGCATGTCAACATTTGCTTTTTTTGCAACTAGAAATCCTTCATCCTTTCATGTTCGCAAAGGGGGCCATAGAGACCGTCTCGAACTCCCAGTGAAAAGCACTCTTGTCTAGATGTTTTCTAGGTGAAAGAAATTGGGAGAGTGGCGTTTCTACAGCAAGCCCCTTACAGATACCAAATCAGTATCCATTCCTAATAGGAAAAACTTCCTGACTCCTAAAATAGATTTGCATGTAGGAAAAAGCATTTTACTGGTAGCAGACATTTGCTACCATTAAAATGCTTTGTACATTTGGCCACAGCATAGAACAAGAACTGTCAGTACTTTGCAAGCAAACAGTGGTACTGGGGATAAAGGAGCGAACTCTTATCCAGTATTAGGGTATCTTTCAATAGATTCACATGCCTGAATCATTCCCCGTCGTCGGGATGGGAGTCCCCGGTACATAAATAAAGTAATGTCTTATTAGACATATAGAGTAATAGGCCAAGAGCCTTACATTAGTAACATATCCATGTTCTTTTGTAAAAAGGACCAAACTCTAGAAAAGAGCCAATCAGCTATCACCACCCTGTGGAACCTTCCTGGAAGGAGCTCTAGTCCCTCAGATTTTCTACCGCACGTCGTGCTAAGGGAGTCTCCACTGAGCTCTGCACAGTTTTCCTTGTTTCTGGATTTCCAGTGTTTTCTTCTTCACCATTCCTTCTTCTGTGTGAAGTTCTCAATATCTTCATGGCAGATTCTCCTAAGAAAGGCCTTTTTAGGCCCTGTGCTTCCTGTGGTAAAAAGAGGCTTCATGTCGACGATCAACACAAGGACTGCCTCTACTGTCTTTACCCGGATCACTCTTCAAAGGACTGTAAGGTATGTCGTACCTTTTCTTCAAAGACCCTCAGAGACCGGGAGGGACGCCTTTTAATTTGGCTGCAGAGACTTAAGGACAAAGACCAAGCTTTGTCTTCTGAAGAGAGTGAGGGCTCCTCCAAATCTTCAAAATCCTCTCAAAAAAGGCCCAGAGTTACTTCTCCAGGACCTTCGTCGCAGCCCCCTCAAAAGAAGACGCACAAAAAGTCTTCGGAGGCACACCTTAAGGCTTTACCAACAAAGGTTTCTCCACAGGAGGTTCTACACACCTTTAAAAAGCCTACTTCCACCTCGTCGACGACTGCCTCGTCGACGGTGCCTTCAACGGCGAGAAAATGCCCATCTACAGTCGTGGGAGTGACCTCGTCGACGACGACTGTCTCTACCTCTTTGGCGTCCTCAGCATCGTCCACGACGACGACGACTTCATCGTCGACGGCTGTTAAACCTGTATCGTCGACGATAAAAATTAAGAAATCATCGTCGACGACCAAGCCAGCGTCGACGCTACAATCGCCGACGAGCGCATCGACGAGGAATGTTCCGTCGACGGTTATCTTGTCGACGACGACGAGGGCTCCGACAACAACACCGTCGACGAGGGCTCCGTCGAAGACGACCACACTGTCGATGAGGGCTCCGTCGACCACAACAACACCTTCGACGACGGCTCCGTCAATGGGAGCTTCGTCGATGTTACCTTCAATTGTGTCCGTTGGTGCTTCACAGTCGACGACTACACCGACGACGGACTCGTCAACGACACCAGAGTCCAAAGTGGAAAGTGCGTATGTCCATCTTAAAATAACAAAACGCACGTTGACACCTGCCCTGACTTCTCCTAGCAGGGTCCAGCCATTACCTCCGACTCACCTTTTGGAAGAGGAGGAAGACTCAGACGATGGCAGTATGTTCAGAACGGCTACAAGTCCTTCTGAACTTCATGTCAAGTACCATGAGAGTTCGGACTATGACGAACAAGGACCAGAAGACCAGACATACTATCCTGACGACAGCCATCCTCCCATGGTTTGTCTACCTGCGTCTTTGGTTTCTGACCTCCAATTTCTAATTACTGACTACAAGCAGAGATTTCCTACTTCTGCTACGTCTCCTGCTCCAGTTGCCTCTCCGCCGCCAAGGCCACAACCTCCACCTCTACCTCCACAGTCTGTGCCTGTCACGCTACCACCTCCACCTTCCACGGATGATGAGGATGATGATCAACAAGAGGAAGGAGAACTCCATGATTCCCAATCGACTCATGATGAGTGGGATGATTACGTTATCCCGTGTCCAGCGTCCCCGGTGCCTACTCAAGCTGATTCGCCTCCTGAGTATATCGGGGGTTTTCATAATGTCTTGGAAAGGGCTGCACAATGTTTCCAGATCCCTATGCCTTCTCTCCAACAGGATTGTTTCCTTTATGACTTTAAGGAACCCTTTAAAAAGTCTGTAAGATCTGTGCCCATTATAGACTACATCTGGAATCAGGGTGTTAAAATAATGCACAATCCATCTTCGGTTGCCCCAGTGTTACCTCGACTAGACAAAAAATACAAAGCTCCGGACACCGCTCCGGCCTGCCTTACCGGACATCCCAAGCCTGATTCCGTCATCACTCAGGCTGCTCAGCGGAAATCTAAAAACCCTTCTGCTCCGCTGTCCGCTCCTCCAGACAAGGAAGGCAGACGACTTGACAATATTGGGAAACGTTTTTCTTCCATGTCTGCATTAACAGTGCGTGCGTCTAATTCCTTAGCGTTATTAGGGCGCTATAACAGGCAGATGTGGGCGGACATTGCTCCATACTTGGGAGCCTTGCCGGACGATTCGAAGGAAGATGCAAAGAAGATCTTGCTAGAGGGCGAACGTTCGGCTTCTGAGATCATCGATTGTGCGATGGATATCGCCTCTACTGGTTTCCGCCAACTAGCTGGCGCTGCCGTACTACGACGCCAAGGTTGGCTGAAGGCGACCTCTTTCCGGCCGGAAGTCCAGACAAAAATTCTGGACATGCCCTACGATGGTCATCTTCTTTTTGGCACGCATATTGATGAAGCTCTTCAGGGCATAAAAAAGGATACCGACACAGGTAGGGCTCTGGGTACCCTTCAATTTAAAAACCCCCCTTTTCATGGCTCAAGGGGCAGAGGTCAATCTACCTCCAGAGGAGACTACCAACATTATCGGTCTTCCTATTCCTCCTCCAATCAATATCGGCCACAATTCCAACAACGTCAACAACAACAATCATCTTACACTAAGACCTCCTTTCGAGGAAAAGGAGGACGGCAGAAGGACACTACTCGGCGGCAATGACTTTTCTCTACCGCCGGTCTCCATTTCCTCTCCACCCTCCAAAATAGGAGGAAGGATTTCCCATTTCTTACACAATTGGAAACAAATAACAACGGACCGTTGGGTTCTTCAACTGATACAATTTGGACATTCGCTGGAGTTCATTCAAATCCCTCCCCAGACCCCTCCTCGACCTATGATTCACAAACATCTACGCCTTTTACTCCTGGAACTTTCACTTATGCTCCAGAAGGGAGCTATAGAAAAAGTTCCTCTTCGTCAACGGGGGAAGGGGTTTTACTCCCGTTTTTTCCTGGTGCGCAAAAAGGAGAAGAAATGGAGACCAATCCTAGACTTGAGAGGTCTCAACAAGTTTTTAAAGAAACAGTCGTTTCGCATGGTTACCATCCAAGAAGTGCTGCAACTTCTCAACGCAAACGACTACATGGTGTCTTTGGATCTTCAAGATGCCTATTTCCATATCCCTATCCACAGGAATCACAAAAAGTTTCTGAGGTTCGCCGTGGCAGGCAGACATTACCAATTTCGAGTCCTGCCCTTCGGACTCAAGTCAGCTCCACGCATTTTTACGAAATGCCTTTCTCCAGTGGCTGCATACCTCAGGCAACAACACCATCAGGTCTTTCCCTATCTCGACGACTGGCTCGTCAAGGCACCTTCTCTAGACGGCGCGACCAGGTCTTCCAACGCCTGTCTACAGCTTTTCAGTCGCCTGGGACTCACTCTCAATCAGGACAAGTCTGTCCTCCACCCTTCTCAGCGGATATCCTTTCTGGGTGCTACTCTCGACACAACCCAGAAGAAAGCTTTCCCATCACAGGAGTGTCAGAACAAACTACTTCATTTGGCAAACCACATAAAGGCCAAGAAGTCCCTCTCAGTACGCCTCTTCAAATGCCTTCTCGGAATGATGTCGTCCTGTATTCTGCTAGTTCCTTACTGTCGCCTCCACATGTGCCCTCTCCAAGAAGCACTGTCGGCTCAATGGATTCAATCCGAAGGATCCTTCGACGATGTCATTCAGGTGACCCCTCAGATGGTCACTGCTCTGCAGTGGTGGACTCGTCCACGGAATCTTTCTCAAGGCCTGCCCTTCTTGCTCCAAGCTTCTCCACAAATCATCACAACAGATGCGTGCCTGGAGGGTTGGGGAGCTTTCCTCCAAGAGCTCCGAATCAGCGGAAAGTGGTCTCCTTCCGAACGGAAGCTTCACATAAACCTCCTCGAGCTGCGAGCTGTCTATCTGGCTCTCCTGGCGTTCCTTCCCAGGATCAAACGTTCTTTAGTGCTTGTCCGGACGGACAATACTACAACAATGCACTACCTGAACAAGCAGGGAGGTACTCGTTCACTAACACTCTCTCACGAATCTCAAAAGATCTGGAACTGGCTACTTCTCCACAACATTTCCCTTTGGGCGGAATATGTTCCAGGAACAGACAACGTACTGGCCGATTCACTAAGCAGGCAACAAACAACATGTCACGAATGGGAGTTGAACCAGCGGACTCTCGACCGCATATTCTCCCAATGGGGCACTCCTCTCTTGGACCTATTTGCTACCAAGCAGAACGCCAAATGCCAAAACTTCGCAAGCTGGCATCCCCAACGAGGATCTCTAGGGAATGCATTTTCGATCGCATGGTTCAATGTCTTTGCATACGCTTTTCCACCGATTCCCCTAATTCCCAGGGTCCTCAGGAAGTTGAAGGCAGAACCCTGCACGCTCATCCTGATAGCTCCTGCGTGGCCGCGCCAGCATTGGTTCATGGAGCTCTATCTTCTCTCCCTGGAGCCGCCGATCCCTTTGAAACCGTTTCCGTCTCTCCTCACAATGAGCCGGAAACAAGTCCAACATCCGGATCCAGCATCTCTCAGATTATCGGCTTGGCTCCTGAGTTCCGAGAGTTCCATGGCCTAGACATTCCTTCGGACTGCAGGGCAGTTCTGGCTCGGGCTCGAGCCGACAGTACTAACAAAACATATTCCTTAAAATGGAAGAGGTTCTGTATTTGGTGTAAGTCGGCGAACATACACCCTCTTTCGTCTTCTCCAGAACAAATATTGCCTTACCTTCTCCATCTGGCGACTTCAGGTCTTGCTCATGCCGCTATTAAAGTTCACCTGGCAGCTATATCCCGTTTCAGGAGATCTTCTGCAGGTCCTTCTCTTTG
The DNA here is from genome assembly GCA_963921515.1 of Calotriton arnoldi. NCBI lineage: Eukaryota > Metazoa > Chordata > Amphibia > Caudata > Salamandridae > Calotriton > Calotriton arnoldi. The sequence continues at coordinate 6,448,198 of CAWUFW010000023.1, forward strand.
GTCTAGTAGACTGATTAAACAATTTCTCAAAGGCCTATTCAGGACTTTTCCTCCCGTCAAAACTTTGCCTCCCACTTGGCAACTCAACACAGTTCTTGCTCAGATTATGAATCACCCTTTTGAGCCGATCCACAGAGCTGATCTTAAATATCTTTCTTGGAAGACGGCACTCCTTCTAGCCCTTACCTCTGCAAGGCGAGTAAGTGAGCTCCAGGCATTTTCAATTCAAGACCCTTTCCTTCAATTCAAACATGACAGGGTTATATTGCGAACTAATCCTAAGTTTGTGCCCAAAGTCCCGTCAGACTTTCACCTCAATGAGCCTATAGTCTTACGGACCTTTTTTCCAAATCCTCAAACGCCGGCAGAAAGAGCTCTACACTCTCTGGACCTTAAACGCTGCCTTAAATTCTACCTTGACAGGACAAAGTCGTTCCGCAAATCCAACCAACTCTTTGTGGCTTACAGTCGACCTAGGAAAGGTCTTCCACTTACTAAACAAAGTATCTCTCGGTGGATCTCTGGAGCTATTACTTTCTGTCACCAGCAAGCGGATCAACCCTTGCGTTCCAAGGTTCGAGCCCATTCCACTAGGGCGGTTTCTACCTCCATGGCACTCTTTGCAGGTGTGCCTATCACAAACATTTGCAGAGCGGCAACATGGAAGACGCTGCATACATTTACCAAGCATTACTGCTTGGATACGGAACTCATGAAGGATGCTGCAGTGGGACAGGCGGTGCTACGTCATCTATTCCAATAGAGGTGAGCCTTCTTTTCTTCCCACCATCCTTGCTTTTATACGCACATTTCTTTCTTGTGTTCTTTGATGGTTTTCTTTGATTGCAGTTTGGTACTTTCTATGTTTCACATTGATATGCTATTATCTAGTGAATTCGTATATGCTGTACCATCCAAAATGTGCTTATCATTGCTTACTACACTGATTCAGGCATGTGAATCTATGAAAGATACCCTAATACTGGATAAGAAATGCGTTACTTACCTGTAACTGCAGTTATCCAGTATTGGTATCTTTCATAGATTCACATGCAACCCACCCACCTCCCCTGGAAGGGCTCACCTCGTTCTCTCAGTAATACACCTACTTAGCACTGTGCTTACGAAAATCTGAGGGACTAGAGCTCCTTCCAGGAAGGTTCCACTGGGTGGTGATAGCTGATTGGCTCTTTTCTAGAGTTTGGTCCTTTTTACAAAAGGACATGGATATGTTACTAATGTAAGGCTCTTGGCCTATTACTCTATATGTCTAATAAGACATTACTTTATTTATGTACCGGGGACTCCCATCCCGACGACAGGGAATGATTCAGGCATGTGAATCTATGAAAGATACCAATACTGGATAACTGCAGTTACAGGTAAGTAACGCATTTCTTTCCAATCTTAGGGCCCCATGCATCATCCGAAAATCGGGTCGCAAACGGGCAGATTCGCAGAATCTGCCCCTTTGCGACCTGTATTTTTGCATTTGGGATGCATCATCCCAAATGCAAAAATCGCAATTTAAGGAATCGCAAAATTGCGATTACTTAATTGCGATTGCATTTAAGGAATCGCAAATTGCTATTCCTTAAATGCAATGCACTAAACTGAAAAACATAGCGATTTCGCTAATAGGGGTCGCAAATTACCATCAATCTGAACTTGATGGTAATTTGCAAAAACTTTGAAAAATGCACAAAAGTAAATTTTTCAAAGTGCCATGTGGCGCGCACATATGCCCTTACGACATATGTGTGCGCCACATGAGCCCAGATGCCAAATTTGGGGGTGCAGCAGGGTGGCCTTTAAGGCCCCCTAGCACCCTTCAAATTGCATTCGCAATTTGCGAGTACCTATTTGGTACTCGCAAATTGCGAATGGCTTCCCATTCATTCCTATGGGCCACTAGGCAAAACCTACATGCATAGGCAATTGTGATTCCTTAATAGCGATTCCTTAATAATCGCTATTAAGGAATCGCAATTGCCTAGCTTGATGCATGTGCCCCTTATATTCCAGGGCCTTTGCATACACTTTTCCACCAATTCCCCCTTGTTCCGCGGTTGCTTAGCAAGATCAAGAGGAACTCTCAATTTATCAGCATGGCCCCTGAAAGCTTGGAGTTCTCATGTTCCCATAAATCACTCCGTAACAAAAGCCCGAAGTTTATATCTTCAAGAATTCAGAGCAACATCCCAAAACGCAATCTCAGATCATCCCAGTTGAACCTCTTAACGGTATCGAGATTTAAGTGAAAAAGGATGGGAAGGGTGAGATTCTCAGTGATAGGACCCCAGGTATGGAACTCACTTCCAACTGAAATTAGACTGGAAGCAAACTATATGAATTTCAGGAAGCATTTGAAAACCTGGCTGTTCACTCAAGCTTTCAGCCAATAGTCCGAGCTGTTGCTGCCTCCTTTACCCTAGCACCAAGAAGCCTATGTTCAGTGCACATTAAGATTGTATCTATCATACTTTGTTTTTTTCTTTTTCGGAGTTGTATATAGCACAAACTCGACCCAAAGGTATCAGGTATAAGAGCGCTTTACATGAGCACCAGTTGCGTTTATTATTATGTTATTCGCATTGTACAGCACCAACCCCCAGTATAGCACACTTTTTTATCTCTTAGTCAGTCTAGAGGAATAATTGTTTGATAGTGTCGGAAATTTTGTTGATGTTGGGCAGGGGTGTAAGAATTTTTACAGGGTTTTATTTTTCAAATGCTTTGTGTCAGTTTGAAAGTAAAGCAAGTGTGATCTAGGAAACTCGGGGGGATATGTACAAGGACTGGCGAAAACTATCGCTAACGTTAGTTAGCGGCAGTTTTCTTACCGCTGTGTACCGCAGAAAACTATCGCCTTGTTAGCGACATATGTACAAGACTTCGCTACATGGCGATAGCTTCAGGGATCAGCAGTGAAAACTGCCGCTAACATTAGCGTGATGGCGATAGGAATTCCGGCGTTAGCGGGCGAAAACCAACGAAAGGCCCATTAGCGGCAAAAAAAACGCACGTTAGTCAGCCCAACGTGAGTTTTTTTGCCTCTATTGGAAAAAATAGCCTATCAGTCGACCTCCAGTAGAAAATAGGCAAAAAAAAACAGTGAAACGCAGAATGGAGCAGCCAGGGCCAAGTGCAGCACACATCAACAACCCCCTCAAGCCACCCAACATCCAGAATGACTAGGATGAGAGCCTGGATGCCTCGTAGGACCTGCGTCTGGAGCCTGGATGCCTCGCTGGACCTGCATCTGGAGCCTGGATGCCTCGCTGGACCTGCGTCTGGAGCCTGGAGTGGGATGCGGAGGTGCTGCGGAGTCAATGAGCCGTGGCGGTAGACATTAAGGCGCGGCGATCACCCGTGCCTGGTGGGGAAGTCTGGCAGGTCACATGGAGACACGTTGCTGACCTGTGTGAGAAGACCACCTTGAGCCCCTTAGAGCTGTAAATGGTAGAGGCGCCCCTGCGCACCAACGTAGGGAGGTCTGCATCGCATACTACGATCCACCACTACACCGGGGTGCATGTAGGGGATTACCAATGGTGGGCGGCGCCTCTCTGCATCACAGGCCGGATGATGTTGCGCTGGCTGGACGCTGTGGAGGGTGAGGCCCCTGAGCTGCGCCGAACTTGTGTGGCGGGAGCGCTGCATCTTCACGCATAAGGGGGCCCTGTTGCATCACCTGCATCGGGAGGTTCACCAGCGGACTTGGCGGCGACTGCTGTACCCAGGCTTGTGAAATCCTGCCTGGCTGAGGCTCCTGCTGGCTGAGTCACAGATTTTGAGAGAGTGCAGCGGATTGCGCCACGGTGTCAATGTCTAGGTAAGGAGAAGGTGGGATGCGTAGCGGAGGAGGCCCGGGGGTCGAGTCGCCCAGGCCTAGCACCTGTAGATGACGCACCCCCAGTGGTGGCTCATCCGCTATGGCGGAAGAGCTTCGCCCCACTGCTTTCAAGCAGCACAAGAAGAGGAAAAATCATCACACGGTGATAACTTCCTGATGTAATCATGCCATGTTTCCTTTGCGGGTGGGTGGTGGGTAGGGCAGCTCCACTCATGGAGCAGGGCAGGGGCGGAGTGGCATGTCCACTCAAGTGCGCAGTGACTGTTTGGTCGGCCCGCTCAGTCCGCCCAAAGCAGTCATGCGCACTGTCCTGTTCGCAATGCAGGCTGCATTACAGCCTGCATGGAGAACATGCCCACCCCTCCAGCCCCTGGCCGAACGCCTTGTCCCGGCGCCAATGACCAATCCCAACGCCGCATTGCAGCGTTGTGATTGGCTTAGGGGAGGGAGCCTGGCTGCCTACTTCCTGTTCCTGGAAGCAGACTCAGGAGAGCAGGAGCAACAAAGACACGGACCCGGCCTCGAGGTAAGATTTCTCTCATTTAAATATTTACAACACCCGCTCACACTCACACCCACGCCCCATCCAGTGTTCTTTCCAGCGTTTCCCACCTCCCAGCTGTCCAGTCCCCCCCGCAGCACTTCTCAATGGCGGCCGCTGTGCGGCCATGCGCAGCGGGCGTACCACTGGTGTGCCAAAGGTATATATGAAGTTACGACGCATACCATTACATCGCATTCCATTACGATGCATACTAATACTAGGCATATTGCAATAGTAGGGAAGGTGTTGGATAGCGGAGATGTAGAAATTACTATTCCCACTTAAGTGAATGCAACCCTAAAACTAACCCTTGCACCCCAAAGCAATTAATCTTTGAGCCCCCAAAACACACCCTAAAAATCATATTTGACCCAAATGCACACCCCAATTTTCATATTTGACCCAAATGCACACCCCAATTTTCATAATTGACCACAAAAAACATCCCAAATTTCAAATTTTACTCCATAATACACCCCAAATTTCATCTCCGACACACAAAACCCATACCCACCATAAAACTTAAAAATACCCCATTACTAACCTCACAATGCGTTGTAATGGAATGCGATGTGAAAGGCACCCGCATTGTTGGAGTAGAATTGTAAAGGCATTACGATGTAATGCCTGCGTTGTAATGGACGTCTCCCGTGCCAAAGGCAAGCCATAGGCAAGCCCGTCTGCGTCCATCTGCCCCTGGACCACGCTCAGCACCAAGGACCCTTCCTCTCGGACACTCCACCGCTACGACGCCAGCACCCTCCTCGCCATCAACCCTGGACGCCACATCGCCTGCCAGGACCAACCTCTGCTCTGGGCCGGACATCGCCATTGCCATCACTGACAGCTACTGTATCACCCGCAAGGACCACCCGACCGTCCAGGCGGAGGCATTGCCATCACCTACAGAAGCACACTCCGACTGACCAGGCACTCTAATGACCCAACGATGACCATGGAACACCTCAACTTCCAGATCCGGACCAACCCCAAGCCCATCCTCTGCGGCACCCTCATCTGCAGGCCCCCCGTGCCATGGAGCCCCATTCTCCGATACCATTGTAGACCTCATTGCACCCCAGGCTCTCCCATCCACCGACGACATCCTTATCGGTGAACTCAAGTTGCACATGAACAACCCCAGTGACCAGAACACCACCCCCTCCTGGGGAAGCTCCCCAACATCAGACTCAAGCAGCTAGTCACCGCAGCAAACCACATAGCAGGACACATGGTCGAGCACGTCTCCTCCGCCAGCGTGCACTTCAACTACAGCCACACCACCGGACTCTCCTGGACCGACCATCATTGTATGCATCACGTCTTCACCATGCCTACCGTACACCACCGCCATCATCGCCCCCCCTCGCAGCTGGATCAAGGCCACAGAAGAACATCTCCTCAACTCCCTCAGCTCCACCACTCCGCCAACGCTTACAGACGATGATACCGCAGTGCGCAACCGCCACTGATGGATCTCCAACTGCCCCGACACCCGGGCACCCCTCAAGAACGGCACTGCGTCAGTACCTTACACCTGCCTTCAGGCAGGCATAAGGGGGACGCAGTGCCACAGGGATAGGCTGGCCCCATGCTTTGCTGGAGTTGCGTTATGCTTGTGACACAACTACAGCAATGTGTGACTTTAGCGCTGACAGATACGTCAGGATTCCAGATGTATCTGTCATTACTTGCGACATGGAGCGCTGTCCAGTGAATCCAGCGCATCCATGGTGTCGCAAGAAGGGCGTAGTGAAAAGTGTTGCAACGCTGTCTTGTCGCAGCGCTGCAACACTTTTCATGAGTGAGGCCCAGGAATGCGCACTATCTTATTGATGGTGCGCATTCCTGCCCTGTAGTTTTGTCGCAGGGCAGCGCAGCGACATTGCTTGCAGCGCGGTCCAGTACCAAAACCTGCTGAAATGAGGCCCCAAGTGTTATCTCCATTTTTAAGACCAGCTATTTTCTGGTCTTAAAAAACTGCCTCTAACTGCAGTTAGAGTCAGTTTTTTTGGTCTTCCACACTTCAAGAATTCCCTTGTAAATATCGCGAAGTGGGGTTAGCGGCCGTTTTTGCACGGGAACGCCTCCCTTGCATGTCATTATCGCTAACAGAAGTGGCGATCTTTAAAATGGATGTTTTCGCCGTAAAACTGCCGCTATCAGAGGTTAGCGACAGCTTGTACATACGGCGATAAACATATAGCCGCAAAACCGTCGGAAAACTGCCGCTAAAGCGGCGTTAACTCCTTGTACATATGCCCCTCTTTGTGGTGTTTTATATGTATTGGTTGGTATGCCAAACGACTTTATATTTTCCTGTGGATTTCTGGGATAGAAGAGGTTTAATCGGTTGCCATTCTTGCTGCCAGAGTACAGTTCTTGTTATAAAAGTATCAAAACGTAGGTTGGTATTCTATAATGCAAAGTTCTGTTTAACATATTTTTTTGGTTGTGTTATTAGTGGTATGTGACAGTGCCATTTTTTGGCTGCCAACTGCATGGCTTTGGAGTGTTATGCATTATGGTGAGAGGCTTATGTCTCGTGTGTGCTCTTTGAATATGCCCGGTTATAGATGCGATTGGAACAATGGTATGTTGATGTTATGGTTTGCTGTGGCAGCCTTTCAGATGACTGATGAAAACCCAAATATTTGTTATTAGAGGTGTGTTGTTTGTGTGTAGCATGGGCTTTTTGTTGTGTATTGAATGTGGGTTGTGTGTTTTGGATAATGAGGTGTTGTCATTTGACCACCTGCAAGACTTTCTATTGAATAAGTGCCTAGAATTAAACTAGGGATGTCTGATTTGGGCATATGTTGGTGCCTCTACCAAACCGTGGGAAGCAGCCCATCATCTATAGAAGTGGTCCGAGACTTTGACAAACTCGACAACAACAAAACAGAACTGATGTTTCTTCATTGCCTAGTGATGTCCAAGCCCCTGTTCTGCTGTCATCCTGCACCTTGTTTAATACAAGCCATCATGTCAAAGACCTAGAAGTGGGTCTCTTTTCATACATTAACATGACATGTAAAGTGCGCGTTCACCCCAGAAAGGGTATCCTGGCACCGACTGAAATAACACATGTTTATTCAACTCAGTGGTGCTTTATCGACCTCAAAAAGATGAACGGCTGAGTGGACCCACTAGGATTTGAATCTGTGACCATGCGGTAGAACTCAGATTCCTGCAGTGGATGCATTAGTCCACTGAGCCTCCAGATCCTAACATTACATTTGGAGCCCTGATGGGACCATTGGCCAGCTCCTCACAGCGGTTTGTCTGATGCCTGCTTCCCTTCAACCCCTCCCTGAAGGCAAATTGCTAATAGTGGCCACATCGTGAATTTGTGTCTTGACTATGAAAGCGCTCCCTTGGTGTTTTAAAATGCCATATGTTCCGACTCCTGACTTTGTAAGAACCTTGGCTTACAATGTTGATTACTTCCTCCTTGCCTATTAGCCTGTAAGAAAGCTCCCACATACATGAACAGTTAACTATTATTTAGGTATGTGTTATTTGTATAGCACAAGCATAGTGGAAAGCCAGCAGAGCACTACATAGGGTTACAGGCAAAGACAGAGTCAACGTGTGATTTGGATAGTAGCTAGTTTCGAAGAGAGAAAGTTGACTCTTACTGCACTGTGACTTAATGTTCTTAAAGAGTTGAGTCTTTAGCTTTTTCCTAGATTGGAGCAGGCTTTGGGAAGTGCTGATGGATTCGGGAATGTTCCAGATCCTGAGTACTTAGGTGGAGAAGACTTTTTTTTCCCATTTTTATGTGGTCATATTTCTCCAGGCCAATGATAAGGTGTGCTGCAGCATGTAGGATGCCTGTTAGGGAGCCATTATTGAGTCTGAGAGGACTTGAAGCAAGGCATTGAAACTGTTCAGATGTGAGTATAAGAACCTGACAGAAGTTCTGAAGTTGCTTTTTGGGAGGAATGGCTTCACTTTCTTTAGTAGAGAGAGATGGTACCAGGCAGTCTTAGTTTTCTTGCCATTATGTTCCTTGAGGATGAGATTGGTGTCCAGCGTGAATCCAACTGACTTGGGTAAATGTTAGGGTTTAAATGTATCTAGGTTCATGGCATTGAATCAGGTTTGGAGTAGTTATCACTCTTTGTTCTTGGTGAACAATAGGAATTGTGCATTGATGGGGTTGAGTTTCATACAACTTCCGGACATCCAGATCTGATTGAGCTGCTAACAGTGTTTGAGGCATTGGATGAAACAGACTAGACTTTCAAATATGGTTGTCTTGTATGAAATTAAAGTCAGGGATGCCTCGAAAGATCTTGTATCTCAGCAGCAATACACCAGTGGATGTTGCTTCTGAGCTCATGGACCGAGCCTTAATACCCATGCAGTTGGCTCTTCTACCAAGGTAAATCCCAGGGCCCAAGTAAGAATGAAGCTGCACCGTTTTGTAAGCATAGGACCATAGCGTATAGCCAGCACGAGGCTAGCGGTGATTCAGTTCACGAGGTTGCCCTATGCAAGTCTCAGACCCCCCTCACCCCCCAACACGATTCTACTTGGATAATTTCTACAGCTCTTGCTCTTCCAGAGTCACTCTGTCTCCACTGCTGCGATCTTTTCTAGTCTTGCCTCTCTTCCATCTCCTATCTCCGCCCTCATTAGCTCCACCCTCCTTTTCTCCCATGGGATCTTGTGTCTTCATCTTGGCGGCTGCCCAACCTTCACCTCTGCTTCAAGGAGCTCCTCCCACTCGTTTCTTTTGATTGAACTTTAAGCTTTTAAGTGTTGTGTGTGACACGGCTGCTTGCACAGAGCTGGGGGAGGTATGGGCCTACAGCACAGGTCGTGCAGCTCTATAGGAAGACGTTGGTGTCCTAATGAGCAGGGTGGTAGTGCACCAGCATTTCTGTGGCAGCCTTCTTGCAATAGCTTCTCTCCTCTGGTAGGTGGGACTATCTGCCTCTTTTTTCTGTGGTAACTCTCCCATTATCTTCTCTACTCTGCTAAGTGGCTCCTTTTGCCTCTGTCGCTACTGCATCCTGCCCATAAACATAATGACAAGGAGCTCCATAAAGGCTCCACTTATGTGTCCAGACATCAGTTTTTCAATTTTTTTTAAAACCCAAAGAGACAGATCTAAAGCAAAGCTCCGACCTATTCAGGTTTTTTTAGACACCAAAAATGCAAAGCTATCCACACATTTCCATGCCACACAATTCAACTCCACACATTTCCAATCCACACCACATAATTCAACACCGAACCACATAAATCAACTCAACAAAACAATTACACTGCACACCACATACATCAAATCCACACCACAAATTTCCACATCATGCCAGTAAATTCAACTGCACACCACATAATTAACCTTCACTACATACGACTCCACAACACAAAATTCCATTCCATATAATTGCACTCCATAACACACACTCACACTGCATATAATTCCAGTGCACTCAAAACCACACAATTACTATCCACATAATTCCACATCACACCATGCCACATAATTCCACTGCACAAATCCACTCCACACCACAGAATTCCACAATTAACTAATCCGATCCAACCCACATAATTCCACTACACACCACATACATACACTCCATGACACATAGGTAAAATACATTGCCATATACAATGCCAATAGCTCTAACTCAAACAATTGCGAGACCTATTGCATTTCTAATGCTTGTAATAACATCGTTTTAATATGAAGTAAATTCTTTTTAGCCTCTAGATGGCAATGTTGCTTTATATAGAAGCATGTATTTTTCTTCTTTAATTTTATCCATTCTTTTTAGATATATAGTAAAAAAGTCAATTTTATTTATGTAATGAAAGGGGTAGATCCTGTTTTCATTTTTTTTAATGATTCCCTACTCACCCCTATATTCTATTTTCTGCACGTTCTAGCCCAATGTATTTATTGTTCTATGCCTATTATATTTTCCTCCATTATTGTGTTACTTCCAGTGCTTGAAATGGAAAAATAGAAGTGCAGATACTTTGTACCAGAGTACCTGCTTGTTTCTGAGAAGTGCCGGTACTCCAATTAAAAGTATGACGTCTCTCTTAAAAAGTGCAGGTACTCTCCGTCTCAAAATTAAAAAAAAGTGCCGGTACTCAGTACCGGCCCATTTAAAGCACTGCTTACGTCAGTTTAATTCTCTCGAACTTTTTGTATTCAGACGCAATGAAACTGAAAATAGCTAAAGCTTCCTCTGAAGGGTCCCACTTCCTTGCTGGAAGACATAGTCTTCCAGTGCCAGGGCAGAACCAGGTTGAGAGCCCCTCGAACTCTGCAGAATTTGCCACTGCACAACCTTTCCTTTCACAGTGCAACACCAAGTATATGTGGGCTGATAAGCATGGTGTTTGCAGCCTTTGCCTCTCCCTAGCCATAATAAGTCTTCCTATGACTTCTGCTTCGCCTTTCGTCGGGGAAAAAAACTTAGAGGTACCTAAGAGAAAAGCACTGGGCGCAATTGAAGATGTAGCAGCTAGTCCTATGAGGCGCCAGTCATCCTATGAGACGCCCAACATCTTCAGCGAAAGGGCCCGCTTGCATCGAGGAGAAAGAGGCAGCACCTTCCAGAATCCAGGCAGCCTAGCCGACGCCCACCCCTGATTCATTGTCCTTGAGCGCCTCTGAGGGAGATCAAGAGGGCTTGCCTTCGGCGTCTGAACTGACTGGGCCACGCATGAAGAGGCTGCGAGAACTACCCTGACACTGAGCCATGAGCTGAAACCCTGCCCACCCAAATGCCCTACAGAGCACGACTTCCATTAGCAAGAAAGAGGCCCCAGCCTCCATCCCACCACTGCCTTGGGCTCCGGTCAGCATTGAGAAATGGCTTCGGAGCCGAACAAGCTACCAAGATGGGGAGGCGAGCCTTTACACTCATCGACACCCTTTTGCCCAAAGGGCACTTAGTCTCCATTTTCACAGCCACAATCGGAAATCAAACCGAGTGCCGAGTCGACGCAGAAGGCCCCTTTGACGCCAAGGCCAGAAGGGTCTGAGGCACCAATCCTCAAGAGACTAGCGGAGGAACTCAATACCAGGCAAAAGCGGCTTTTCATATAGCCAGGGACTGGCAAGATTTCGGTATAATCCACCCCCTGGGAAACCATCTACCATCCTGCCTCAGATTCCAAAGAAGTGGGGACTAACTTTCAAAGGAGGATCTTGCCTTTTAAGCATCTCTGTACACGGTGCCTATAAGGCTACAAACTCACCTCCACAGTCCCCAACCCTAGGCATTCACCACCACTGCCATATTCACTGCCCTCTGCACCTCCACCAGGCTCTCCTGAGAGGTCAGTCCATACATTCTCTGATCCAGGTAGCCCATTTCGGGAGGGTGACCCTTATGACCTGCCTGGTGGGGTAGGAAATGGGGATGGCCTCTGAAACTACTACACCAATGACCTGGCAGACGAACCATTCCTTGAGCCTAACCCAGCACACCATTCCCTCCTGGTGATAGCACTGTGTATCACATAGTTGTCCAGAGGAAGCCTGCCACCATATATTTGACATGCATATCCTACAATATGAGAATTACTTTTTGTAGAGGCCCTCATCAAGAAAAAGACACTGTCCAGTTCCTCCCAGTGCCCAAGGGCATGTTCAAGGCAGCCTCTGACTACTTTACGCATCTGGTCCGAGCCAAGATGGTCACACCACGGGTAGTAAAAACTTTTAAATCCATCCTAGTCATTGTCTGTAAACAGAGGACTGGTCCCACCTGATTCCTTCGTGATCTCTAGTGCAGGAAAGGGGATCTCCTCCCATGGAACAGGATATGCATTCCATACCCCGGATATGGAAAGTAAGCATCTCGAAGCTTCTGGCAAGTGTATAGCAGTTGGCTCATGCACCCAATGATGAATTGCCAATTTGGTGGGTTTACTATTGAGATACAACTGGTACCATTGGGAGGATATGGAGGTCCTACTACAGTACCTCCCTGAAACATACTGTAAGAGGGATGAGCAGCAAGTTGTGGAAGTAAAGATAATTTCCAACTTGAAAATCCTTTGCACATTGGATGCCGCAGATACTGCTTATCGCAGCGTCAACCATAAATCCTGCACTGCTGGCACGTAAGGCTTTGCATCTTGGAGTTTAAACCAGAGGTAAAACTATACCTTCTTAACATCTCATTTGTTGGGGAACTTCTGCTTTGTCCCCAAGTGACTGAGAAGTTAGAGAAGATCAAGAAGGACACCAAGATTGCAGTTACCAAGGGGCATGCTGCAGTCTGCTACTCCCAAGGGCACCTTTTGCAGACCGCAAGCCAGGTGCACGAACAAGACCACACCTTCCAGCCTGGCGCAATCCTACCAGTGCCAACAACAGGCCAGCAGCCAAATGGCAAGGGATGCTTGAGGGGAGTTTGCACAGGCGGCAGAGGTAGAGGTGGCTGCAGTCTCTCCTTTTGGTGTTTGGTTCCCTCCCATGGAGCTTGGCCCTATTACATGTAGTTGTTCCCTCATGTCTATTTATGTTAGTTTCAGCGCACTTTTTTTGTTTGTTAGTTTGTTCTCGGCTCGTGTTTTCGGAATGTTGTGTTTATACGCTTTTCAATCTAAAAGCGCTCAGGTGACGGCATTTTCACTTTCCGACCACAGACGGTATTTATCTTTTTGAGATTGGCATGTTGTTTTTATTTGTTGTTGCAATGGGCAGAGCACGCTGAGACAGTTCTAAAGTTGTCACCTCTGGATGTTATGCTACATTCTTTCGCCCAAACAATCGGCATATTTTGCTTTCCAACTCGTTCGCCCAACGAGAGACGAGTAACTACAACACTTTGATGCAGTCTCCCACATCTAGACCTAGGGATATTTGGAGACTCTCTAGGTCTTGCCTTCTCCGTGGCAAAGTGAATAATCCTGAGGACCCTGCTGAGGAAACAACCGAATAGCTACTTCGCTTATGCATTGTCTCTTGTTGGTCTCGATTTATGCCCTATTATCTTTTACTTTATGCCTCTCTGTTTATCAACGGGTCTCTTCTTTTCACTTTCTATTTTATTTCTGTGATCAGTATGCACTGCTGTGCTAATCTGCTCGGATGTAGGGCTATATTCTTGCACTGGCATGCACATAAGAATACTTATTATGTACTATACTTATCCTTCTTTTTTGGAATGTATCTATGCAACCTTTCTACTGCATGGTCAGTAGTACTGTTTATACATGATTGTACTTTCTATGTTGAATTTGAAATAAAAAATGTTTAAAAAACGTTTACAGATAGGAAACGTATGGCAGCAGGAAAACATCGGTTTTTTTGCAGCAATTTTACGTTGTTAAGTTGACTCTTGAACCTATCATTCCCACTTATTGGCATTATTTTGTTTTCCAGGTGTGTTTCAGACAGGCAGCGCTCCTTTGCATTAGGAATCCAGTGGATTGTCGTTAGAACTCTTGGTAAGTGTCGGCTGTAAGGAAAACTCACATCCCATCTAGTAAGGTGTCTGTGTTGTTATATTCTGAGAATAATAATTGCATGTGCTAAATATAACATCACATTTTAGAAACTATTTAGTTCTGTCAGTATTTTCCATAGCCCTCCCCCTAAGGTTTTTGACTACTTGGGGACTCGATGAATTGCGTACAGCAGATACAAGATCATAGCTTTATGTCCGTGATAACAGCTATGAATCTCAGAGTGTCCACTCCGCCCTAATCTTGTCAAGGTCAAAAAAAGTCATCACTGAGTTGACTAAAAGAAAGCATCTTTTATCAGCAAAGTAGACTGGTAAACCAGAAAAGACTTTTTTACTCAGTGGTTAATCTCCATGTGTCTCGTGAAGTCCTGTAACTGGACCAGGGCAGAAAGGAAAGCACTGGGCTTGCCACATGGCTCTCCCCTGTGCAACTGGGTCTTGGTAGCCTTGATTTGGTAAACAGTGCCAGGTCACCCTTTGCTTAAGAATTACGTTTTTCCACTCAGAGAAGTGGAAGCACTTTGTGTAATAATCTGCCTCGATATAGACATATGCCCAAAAAACTGTTTAGCCAAGAAATTGATAGGCTTACAGACAGGCAACTGGGCCTGCCAAAATGTATTTTGGAAAAATAATTGTTAATCTTAAGAAAACAGTAGCACCTGTTACTGTTCTCTGGTGGAGTTAAAATGGAAGTGAGCAAGAAGATGCTCAGTGTACACACATGGAACAGAGCCAGAGTATGTGCCCAGTTTCTGATCCCTCTGTTGGGTCTGGACTCTCAATGGTTGATAATGAGTAGAAACACATGGACTAAAAGTATTAAAGGGTTCCTAATGTTATGCATGAAAGTCTACAAGAGCTGCCATCCCATGCGGCAATAGGGAATTCCTTGCTACCATAGTGATTCTTTTCTAGTCATTCGAAGTCAGTTTTTTTCCAGTGCTTTGTTTGGACTGCTTTGGAACCTGTGTAATGTGTTCTTCTAAAGGACAATGCCATGGTATCCTCTTCAAATGTAAAATTAACTGTGAATTTCCGTTGTTTAATCGTAATTCAAGACAACAGCAAAATATTTGGAGGTTTGAGTAATTTGAAGATCAGATGTCTAGGAGATAGATAATGTGTGACATCAGCACTTAATCCTTCAGTACACGTGTCCCTGTGGGGGCATTGCTTCAGTCCATCCTGAGTAGCCAGTTGTTTCTGGACCTGAGATTATCGGGTTTGAAAATAGCAGACCTGGTAATCCTGGTTACATGAAATAGGAATATCTAGTAAACGTGTGAGCAGCTTCCATGTGACTACCTTACGTAGCCATCTTTCCTTGTGTAGAATGTGCTCTTGGTCTTGCAGTAAGACTTGTAAGCCAACTGGAAGCAAGCGACTATGCAGGAAACTCAAAATCAAGATATATGCGCATTCCTTGCCACTCCTCTCTAATCTCTAATAACCACAAAATCCTTGTGGTCCCTCAAAAGAAGTGCAATTTCCAAGAAGGCAGGTGCTTCTCAGCGACTGGACCTTGCCTGTGAAACATCCTTCCTCAATATTTGTGTAGCACCATCAGCCTCCTAGCACTCTAAAAACAACGGACAACTTCTTTATTCTAATATCTATACCACTATGTCCAAATCAGCTCTGAATGTTCTGCTAGTGCCTAGAGACAATTAACTCATGTAATGTGGGCTACACAGAATATATACATAATTAGTTTTTTTTAATCTCTGTATTAATGAGGGGGCTCACTTCAAATCCACCCAGGGAAAATGGAGGTCTACATCATGTTTTGACCCCATACTAATTGGTATTTAAAGAAGTGCCTCCATGGCCACTAGCTGTTAATAAATTTAGCTATTAGTAATTACATAGCTCAGTATTGTAGTTCAACCCCTTGCAAATCAGCATTGGTCATGCCCCAATATAAGGAGTCCAGCGTGAAACTTTCCAGCTCTCTGAATGGAAAAAAAACTTACCACAGACCGGTTTCAGTCTTGTGATCCTGATTAGTGTAGTGCAGCTTGAATTTTATAGCACTGTGAGCAGAGGAGGCATGTCTGGGCATGCCTGTGGCACCTGCAGCATCTCAGTGAGAAAAACAGAAAAGTGATGGATGGAATGCTTGATTTAGCACTCTAGGCCACATTCCAATCCATTGTTTTTTGTGCACTATATCACTCTGGAAATGCACTAACCTTAGGCAAAACTGCCTTGGGCCAGCCACCATAGGAACAGTGCAGCCCGAATTGGCAGGCTATGTTCCATCTGAACTGGAACAAACACAACCTCAGAACTGTTTCAACTTTGTTGGACTTCATTAGTGAGGTGCAGTTTGAGTTCAGTCACACTTCGAGCACATGTTCCACATCTGCCTCCTCGGGAATTGCAGTTCTTTCGAGGGACCTCTAGGATTTTGAAGTTATTAGAGAGGAGTGGCCTGGCACCCACTGTGCTTCCTGGTTAGAAAAAAAAGTGGTGTCCTTTCCTGAACAAAAACAATCCTGCCTACAATGCAGGCACCCTTACAATCTGACGCAAGGGGGCTGTGTTGGTGCTAGGTAGCCAAAAGTGCGTCAGCACTAGGAAAGGACAGGAATGTGCCGTATAACGTTAAATACAGCGCATTCCTGCCCTTTCCCATTCATGCAGTGCAGCAAGGTAGCTTGCTGAGTTCTGCTGCGTTAAAAATTGATAAATATGCCGCAAAGTGACTGCAGCATTTGTCATGGAACACAGCAGTGAAATCTATGCCCTATATTCACGAGAGCCTTTTACAGTTTTTCATTAAAACAGAGTGGTAATGATTACTCGCCCTACCTTTCTTACGAACGTAGTGTCGTATTTTAATGTGAATTAAACCATTTCCTTATCGTCCTTCCCAAACCCTTCAATTCCAGCCAAAAGGGTTCTTCAATCACTAATGTCAAAAGAGATCAGGCAATTCGACCATCCATTTGTAAACTAAGGCCCAATGAGGACTGGTCTTGCCACATCAAAGCAGTCCATTTCTAAATGGATAATTGTTTGCATCACATTTAGTTACAAGTTATCAAATAAACCCCTGCCTGGTAAGCCTAAGGTGCATTCAACCAGGAGAAAAGCAGCTAAAGTGGCTCTATTAAGAAATGTGCCAATTTCAGAGCTTTGTAAAGCTGCTATGTGGATATCAATACACACCTTTCCCATACATTATGGTTTGGATTCAGATTCAAGAGCTGATGCTCAAGTGGGCCAGGCCTCGTTGAAGAACAGTTTTTGGGTGATATTGAGAGCAGTTTTTTTTTTTCTTCTTGTCTGAAATTTATTGGGGTGCGTTTGCTTTTCTATTCAGTGCTTAAGACTATTAATGAGGATCCCCTGGAAGAGAAGGAAACATTTCTAACCTGTAATCCTAGTTTTCTTCCAGGGGAATCCTCAACATGGTCATAAGCAACCTTCCCTCCTCCCTGGACAAGAGGTTAAAATGGAGTTTATTACGTTTACCCTGAATCTTATTATCTTTGTAAAAATTAACTGACCTAACTGTCACCTCTGGGGCATGATGAGACACTGGAGGAAGAGTGAGGCGCTTTGCTTGTGCAGACTACTTGCTTGCATTGACCTGAATTCCCTTCATTTTTCAAAATATGTTTGAGAGCGATTTTTCTAGTCACTTTAGATGTATTGACTATTTTAGTATAATTAAAGATATTTTTAAAATGAAAACAATTTATGAAATGTGTCAATTTTTAGCCTTCGCCAGGCTGCAAAAGCTTTTGTTTTTAAGTCTATAAAAAAAGTTCACAAAGTACTCCTCCCGGATCCCCCACGTGGGTGGGACAAATCAGTGCTTATGACTGATGAGGATACCCTCCGAAGAGAACTAGGATTACAGGTAAGCAACTTTTCCTTACTTCTTAGAAACAATATCTGAAACTGTGGTTTAGGTATTGATTTTCTAGTAGTTTTCAGGAGCCCAGGTATCACATTGTCTTCTGTTTTGCATGCAGGAGGTATTCCAGGACCCATTGCCTTTGGTTCCTTGATTGACATCTCTTGCTTACTGTGGCAGCACCAATGTGGGGAACAAGGCTCCTGCTACATTTATGAAAACTCAGCCATGAGTCAGTATACACTGATCGTGGGACTTGCTTACAAGGTAAGTTATTGTGAGAAGCGTGGCACATCCATTTTCGATGTACCATAGGTCACAAGCTCCTCTCTCTTCTCTTCTTTATCCCTTTGTCCAGTCCTAATTAAATAATTACCTCTATTGATAAATGGTGCTGCCATGCTAATCCTCTTCAGTTCTCTTTTTTGCTCCTCGGTGCTGAGGAGCAGTATCTGTGTTAGACTGAATTGTGTTTGCTATGTTTTTTCACATGTACCTACCATATCGCTCTCTAGGCATACATAGTGCTGCTGTTTTTATTGGCAATTGCTTCTGCTCATGGCTCTGGTGCAAGAAAGACCAAGGAGAAAGAGGAGGAAGAATGTGTGAGAGGGTGGAAAAAAGCAAAAGAAGAACAGTAGGAGTAGGAGTGGGATAAAGGAGTTGGGGAACACAGAGCGAAGTAGATAAGTGAGGCGTTAAAAATTATGAAAGACAAATAAGGGAAAAAACACTAGAAAAGGTGTTAGGAAGAGAGCAGAAACAGCCCAGGAAAAGGGAAGAATGAGAGAGAGAGGAGGATGACGAAAGAGGGAAAAAAGGGAGAGTGGTAAAACGGAAGGAAGTAGCAGAGAGGGTGAAGGAGGCTGTCATAAAAGAGGATAGAAGAAATAAGAAGAGGAGATTAGGGCAGGAGTGCAATTAACAGAGATAAGATATAGAATAAGAAAGGTGTAAAAAATGGGACGGAAGTTGGATAAAGGAGCGAAGGAGTTTGATAAAAGATCAATTGGTGAAATATAAGATCATGGGGAAATATTATAGCAGAAAATAATAAGAGAGTTAGGGTAACAGTGGTCAACCAACAAGTGGTGGATGTTCATAATGGGACAAATATTGCATAAGAACATCATCCCATTTTCATAAAGTTTCAAGAATCCTATTCCAGATATAGTTGGGAGGAGTTTGCTTCTGTGCATTCTATTTGCAGAAGAGTGCTGCAGAAGTGTTGCCCTATATACAATAGGTAGGGGGGCAATCATTTACTGGGAGACTCCCTCATGGTTCATCTCCCGCCTGGAGGAAGGCCACATGATTTTTACTTTGTCTCCAGAAATTGGATGAATGCTGTTGCGAAATATGTTTTTGCCTTGGTCATTGGCTCTGAGGTCAGTAAATACTGCTAGATCTGGTCCGCTATCTGTGCCTATGTACTAGTTGGTCATTTGCTGATAAACAGGCTGTGTTAGTGGTATGGATTCAGTAGTGTTTTCCCCAGCCCAGGGGCATGCTGATTAATTACGCCACACGGGAGCTGTGGTCAAACATTACTTTTTTCTTCAGCATACACTCACGCACTGCGCATTGCATCATACTTCACAATTAACCACACCCTAACACCTCCGCATATTATGTATTTCCTCTTCAGAGTCCACCCAGAACCACAGGGGTCCTAGTGCGCATAACATCAATATGCTACATCTATCTATCACTTTGTTAAATGAAAAGTGGCAGACATCATTAAGATCACATTTCTACAATTAGTCGGTGAGGTGCTCACACTTGTCTGCCAGCTCGGTGATCCGAGGCGATCGAGGTCCACCCTGAATTGGCAGCAGCGACATAGGCTCAGGCTCTTGAGCCAGACCTGCTGACGGGGTCATGTCATTCGTGGCTTCAGGACTCGACAAGTGTTGCGGTAGGTGTTTAACATGTGATGTGTCCTGAGTGATGCATTGTCCAGGACGATGGGCTGTCACCATATGCCCCTTGCACGCCACGACCTGCAAAGGGAGTGTCTGTTTTCCATCTTCATCTCTGCTTAACCAGTACCCAGTCTCCTTTGTCAAAGTCTGTCTCCAGGGCACGGCGACGCTGATCTGCATACGTTTTATTTCCCTTTTCCGAGTTGCGTCGCTGTCTCAAACCTAGTCAGTATTCACTGATCGATCCGGGGTCCATTGAGGTACTTTTGTTCTGATGGCTCTCCCGAATAGCAGGGTGGCTATACTCTCACCAGTTGTGGAGTGAGGAGTTGATCGATAGGCCCGGAGAGCCCGGCATATGGCTTGGTTCAGATTGATTCCATCCAAGGGATGCTTGTTGAATGACCTTCTTGGGGGTGCCCATGAATCATGCAACTATTGGCTTGGGGCTAGAAGGATGTACTCTTTTGGTGTTTGACATTGAGTCGGGCAAGAAATTCTTTGAATTCTTTGATGTTAAAGGGCGGACCATTGTCAGATTTGAAGTTCTTGGGGATACCCTATGTTGCAAAGATGTCATCAAGCCACTCTATGACTTTGTAATGGGTTGCCAAAGATAGGTCTTTCACCAGTGGAAAATATGGCTATTCGTCTATGACTACCATAAGATGTTGTCCATTTTCTAAAGGCCCAAAAAAGTAAACTGCAGCCCTCTCCCAAGGGTTCACTGACAGAATATCGGCTACAAAAATATAGATGAAAAAAAAGACCGAAGTAAAAATATAGAATGCAAAAATATCAACTCCCTATACTAAAACAGGTAAGTACAAAAATTTAGAGTAAAAAATATCGATGTCAAAAATATAGTTGTACAAAATATCGATTTGTGTATGTGTATATATATATATATATACATATATATATGTTCAACCAAATGCCCGTGGGGGAATGCACCATCTCTTCATGTTGAGGGGCTGAGGTCCGGAACTATATCCATGCCAGTCAGCACAGTAAGCAATAATGAAAAGTGTCTTACCTTAAGATTTCTGGAAACCTACTAAAGGGTATTAACCCCTTCGCTGCTAGGCCTTTTCCCCTCCTGTGCTAAGCCTTTTTTTGGCTATTTGGGGTAGTGCGAGCTTAGGCCCCTGTAACTTTTTGACCACATAAGGTATCCACGCCAAATTTGTGTCCTTTTTTTCCAACATCATAGGGATTCTAAAGGTACCCAGGGTTTGTGGATTCCCCTGTCGGGGACCCAGAAATTAGCCCAAATACAGCTAAATTTTGAAGTTTTTGGGAAAAATGCAAAAAAAAGGGCTACAGATGAAAGCGTCTGGTTTTTTCCCTGCAAATGGCATCAAAAAGGGGTTGTGGTGCTGAAATCACCATCTTCCCAGCTTTCTGGGACAAGCAGACTTTGTCAGAAAACCAACATTGTTTACACAGTTTTGGCATTTTTCTGGGACATAGCCTATTTTTGCTATTTTTTGTGCTTTCAACCTCCTTCCAGTTAATAGTAGAAATGGATGTGAAAGCAATAATGGATCCTGGAAAGCTATACATTTTAGAAAAGTAGACAAAATTCTAAATTCAGCAAGGGGTCATTTGTGTAGATCCATCAAGGTTTCTTTATAGAAACTAACAGTTAAATATAGGAAAAATTGAAAATTAGTTGAAAAAAACAGCCTTTTGCGTCAACGTTTTCACCTGTAACTTCTTTTAATTATGATAGCTCTTTGAAAGCCATATACCGTTACATCCGCTGGACCTTACTGGTTGTGGGGATATATAGGACTTGTAGGTTTACCAAGAACCCGACGAACCCAGAGTCAGAAACTGAGCAGCAATTTGCAATGGCTTTTTATTATGTACCGGGTATGTAGCAATTATTGTGGGAAAATGTATACATGGAAAAATCGGTATGAAAGACACCTATGTATTTCTGAAATGGGAACAAATTATAGAGTTTAGAAACAGTAGATATTTGCACATTCTCAAAATTGGGAATACTCATACTAGCATGAGAATTATCGGTCATTTTTCAAAATGACTTCTTTTTACACAATGTCTTTCATTTGGAAGGCAGAAATGCATCAAAAGTCAATAGGTAATAACAGTTACTTTACAAATCTGAATTACCCTAAGTCTCCCGATAAAAATGGTACATCACTTGTGTGGGTCGGCATAGTGCCCACGTCAGGAAATGGCTCAAAACCCAACGTGAACACACCACATTTTCAGAATGAAAAATTACCCTTTTTTTGCAAAGTGTCTAGCTGTAGTTTTTGAACCCTAGCTCTGCCGGCACCTAGGTAAACCTAGCAAACCTATACATTTTTGAAAACTAGACACCCAGGGGAATCCAGGATGGGGTGACTTGACTGCCTCCCACCCGGTTCTGTTACCCAGAATCCCTTGCAAACCTAAACAATTGTCAAAAAAAACACAGTTTCCCCACATTTCTGTGGTGGAAAGTTCTGGAATCTGCGTGGATCCACAAATTTCCACCCAACCCGCGTTCCCCAAAGTCTTCCAAGAAAAATGGTACCTCACTTGTGTGGGTCGGCCTAGTGCCCGCGACAGGAAACGGCGCAAAACGCAACATGGTCACACCTCAATTTCGCAGCGAAAAATTACTCTTTTTTGCAACGTGCCTAGCTGTAGTTTTTTAACCCTAGCTCTGCCGGCACCTAGGGAAACCTAGCAAACCTATACATTTTTGAAAACTAGACACCCAGGGGAATCCAGGATGGGGTGACTTGACTGCCTCCCACAAGGTTCTGTTACCCAGAATCCCTTGCAAACCTAAACAATTGTCAAAAAAACACATTTTCCCCACATTTCTGCGGTGGAAAGTTCTGGAATGTGCGTGGATCCACAAATTTCCACCCACCCCGCGTTCCCCAAAGTCTTCCGAGAAAAATGGTACCTCACTTGTGTGGGTCAGCCTAGTGCCCGCGACAGGAAATGGCGCAAAACGCAACGTGGTCACACCTCAGTTTCGCAGTGAAAAATGACTCTTTTTTGGCAAAGTGCCTAGCTGTAGTTTTTGAACCCTAGCTCTGCCGGCACCTAGGGAAACCTAGCAAACCTATACATTTTTGAAAACTAGACACCCAGGGGAATCCAGGATGGGGTGACTTGACTGCCTCCCACCAGGTTCTGTTACCCAGAATCCCTTGCAAATCTAAACAATTGTCCAAAAAAACACATTTTCCCCACATTTCTGCGGTGGAAAGTTCTGGAATCTGCGTGGATCCACAAATTTCCACCCACCCCGCGTTCCCCAAAGTCTTCCGAGAAAAATGGTACCTCACTTGTGTGGGTCAGCCTAGTGCCCGCAACAGGAAACGGTGCAAAGCGCAACGTGGTCACACCTCAATTTCGCAGTGAAAAATGACTCTTTTTTGGCAAAGTACCTAGCTGTAGTTTTTGAACCCTAGCTCTGCCGGCACCTAGGCAAACCTAGCAAACCTATACATTTTTGAAAACTAGACACCCAGGGGAATCCAGGATGGGGTGACTTGACTGCCTCCCACCAGGTTCTGTTACCCAGAATCCCTTGCAAACCTAAACAATTGTCCAAAAAAACACATTTTCCCCACATTTCTGTGGTGGAAAGTTCTGGAATCTGCGTGGATCCACAAATTTCCACCCACCCCGCGTTCCCCAAAGTCTTCCTGAGAAAAATGGTACCTCACTTGTGTGGGTCAGCCTAGTGCCCGCGACAGGAAACGGTGCAAAACGTAACGTGGTCACACCTCAATTTCGCAGTGAAAAATAACTCTTTTTTGGCAAAGTGCCTAGCTGTAGTTTTTGAACCCTAGCTCTGCCGGCACCTAGGCAAACGTAGCAAACCTATACATTTTTTAAAACTAGACACCCAGGGGAATCCAGGATGGGGTGACTTGACTGCCTCCCACCAGGTTCTGTTACCCAGAATCCCTTGCAAACCTAAACAATGGTCAACAAAGCACATTTCCCCCACATTTCTGTGGTGGAAAGTTCTGGAATCTGCGTGGATCCACAAATTTCCACCCACCCCGCATTCCCCAAAGTCTTCCGAGAAAAATGGTACCTCACTTGTGTGGGTCAGCCTAGTGCCCGCGACAGGAAACGGCGCAAAACGCAACGTGGTCACACCTCAGTTTCGCAGTGAAAAATGACTCTTTTTTGGCAAAGTGCCTAGCTGTAGTTTTTGAACCCTAGCTCTGCCGGCACCTAGGGAAACCTAGCAAACCTATACATTTTTGAAAACTAGACACCCAGGGGAATCCAGGATGGGGTGACTTGACTGCCTCCCACTAGGTTCTGTTACCCAGAATCCCCTGCAAACCTCAAATTTTGCCGAACAATTCACTTTTTTCTAAAATTTCTGTGTGGGAAAGTTCTGGAATCTGCGTGGATCCACAAATTTCCTCCCACCCAGCGTTCCCCCAGGTCTCCCGATAAAAATGGTACCTCACTTGCGTGGGTGGGTGAAGGACCTGCAACAGGCAAGGGCCCAAAACCTATTGAGGCGACATCAAAATTACCTATCACAAACCAACCTGGTTTTGTATGGGGGGTCCCATGAGTTTTTGGCCCGGGGCTCGGCAGCCATCTAGGGAAACCTACCAAACCCACACATTTCTGGAAAGTAGACACCCGGGGGATTCCAGCGAGGTATGGCTCGCGTGGGTCCCCCATCATTCTCCTACCCAGAATCCCCTGCAAATCTCAAATGTTGCCGAAAAATTCACTTTTTTCTCCAATTTCTGTGTGGGAAGTTCTGGAATCTGCGTGGATCCACAAATTTCCTCCCACCCAGCGTTCCCCCAGGTCTCCCGATAAAAATGGTACCTCACTTGCGTGGGTGGGTGAAGGACCCGCGACAGGTAAGGGCCCAAAACCTATTGAGGCGACATCAAAATTACCTCTCACAAACCAACCTGGTTTTGCATGGGGGGTCCCATGAGTTTTTGGCCCGGGGCTCGGCAGCCATCTAGGGAAACCTACCAAACCCACACATTTCTGGAAAGTAGACAACCGGGGGATTCCAGCGAGGTATGGCTTGCGTGGGTCCCCCATCATTCTCCAACCCAGAATCCCCTGCAAACCTCAAAATTTGCCGAAAAATTCACTTTTTTCTCAAATTTCTGTGTGGGAAAGTTCTGGAATCTGCGTGGATCCACAAATTTCCTCCCACCCAGCGTTCCCCCAGGTCTCCCGATAAAAATGGTACCTCACTTGTGTGGGTAGGCATAGTGGCTGCAACAGGAAATGGCCCAAATCGTACTGTGGAGACT
Organism: Calotriton arnoldi; assembly: GCA_963921515.1. Taxonomy (NCBI): domain Eukaryota; kingdom Metazoa; phylum Chordata; class Amphibia; order Caudata; family Salamandridae; genus Calotriton; species Calotriton arnoldi. Next base: position 6,473,143 of record CAWUFW010000023.1, read on the forward strand.
TCAAAATTACCTACAGCAAAACTACCTGGTTTGGGGGGGGGGACACCAGAGATTTTGGCCCCGGGCTCGGCGGCCATCTTGGGAAAGTACCAAACCCAAACATTTCTGAAAACTAGACACCCGGGGAAGTCCAATGAGGTATGGCTTGCGTGGATCCCCCAATGTTTTCCTACCCAGAATGCCATGCAAACATCAAATTTAGCTGAAAAAACCACATTTTCCACATATTTTTGTGTGGAATCACCGTGCCGGCACAAATGTCCTACCACCCAGCGTTCCCCTTGTTCTCCTGAGTAAAATGATACCTCACTTGTGTAGGTGGGCTAAAGGCCTGTGGCTAGGAAGAGCCCAAAACATAGGGATTTAGAGTATAGCACCGAGAATTCTAAGCGCTACAATTTTTTAAAAATACGTTTTTAGCCAATTCTGCTTTGGACACCCACACAAGTGAGGTATCATTTTATTCGGGAGAACAAGGGGAACGCTGAGTGGTAGGACATTTGTGCCGGCACGGTGATTCCACACAAAAATATGTGGAAAATGTGGTTTTTTCAGCTAAATTTGAGGTTTGCATGGCATTCTGGGTAGGAAAACATTGGGGGATCCATGCAAGCCATACCTCATTGGACTCCCCCGGGTGTCTAGTTTTCAGAAATGTTTGGGTTTGGTACTTTCCCAAGATGGCCGCCGAGCCCGGGGCCAAAATCTCAGGTGCCACCCCCACCCAAACCAGGTAGTTTTGCTGTAGGTAATTTTGCAAGTCTCCACAGTACGATTTGGGCCATTTCCTGTTGCAGCCACTATGCCTACCCACACAAGTGAGGTACCATTTTTATCGGGAGACCTGCGGGAACGCTGGGTGGGAGGAAATTTGTGGATCCACGCAGATTCCAGAACTTTCCCACACAGAAATTTGAGAAAAAAGTGGATTTTTCGGCAAAATTTGAAGTTTGCAGGGGATTCTGGGTAGGAGAATGATGGGGGACCCATGCAAGCCATACCTCGCTGAAATCCCCGGGTGTCTACTTTCCAGAAATGTGTGGGTTTGGTAGGTTTCCCTAGATGGCTGCCGAGCCCCAGGCCAAAACTCATGGGACCCCCATGCAAAACCAGGTTGGTTTGTGGTAGGTAATTTTGATGTCGCCTCAATAGGTTTTGGGCCCTTGCCTGTCGCGGGTCCTTCACCCACCCACGCAAGTGAGGTACCATTTTTATCGGGAGACCTGGGGAAACGCTGGGTGGGAGGAAATTTGTGTCAGCCCGGTGATGCCACAACTTTCCACACACAAATGTGTGAACAAAGTGATTTTTTCAGCAAAATTTCAGATTTGCAGGGGATTCTGGGTAAGAAAACGTGGGGGATCCACGCAAGCCATACCTCCCTGAAAGCCCCCGGGTGTCTAGTTTTCAGAAATGTGTGGGTTTGGTAGGTTTCCCTAGTTGGCCGCCGTGCACGTGGCCAAAAACCCAGGTGACCCCCCTTGCAAAACCAAATCGTTTTGACATAATTAGTTGTTTATTTCTGCAGCGGGAGAATTTTGGCACAATATTGCAAGGAAAATCTGACAGACATTTTGAGGTTTGCAGGACATTGTGGATAAAATAACTTGTTGGAATTCACACGAGAGACATCACCATGTACTCCCATGGGTTTACGACATTATCTATAGTTGGTAGGTTATTCTTAGATGGAATGTACACCTTGGCAGAGAGACTAAAAAGACAAGGATTCCTGCACAGCCATCTATTCCTCAAACACACACACATACTGGTTGGATTTGGCACGAGGGCGAGTGATGGTTCAGTATATATAATTTTTATTAACAAGAGATTTCACAAAAATGAAATGCACTGTCAATAATTAAATGGACAAAAAACCGAACCAGTGACTCGCAGCTCGTGAGCTGTAAAGCCACGGCAAGGCCCCAACCGCTTTACAGGCCATTCACACACCTTTCATACGTGATACACACAAGACCATTCACACCACCAGGCACAAAACCAACACATCACAACATTCACAAAAAGGGACAAGGTACACCCTGCTTCAGAAAGACAAAAAAGACAAATATTACTGCACAGCCATCTAATCCTCAAGCACACACACATACTGGTTGGATTTGGCACAAGGGTGAGTGATGGTTCAGTATATACAATTGTATTAGCAAGTGATTTCACAAAAATGAAATGCACTGTTAATAATTGAAAGGACGAGAAACTGAACCATTGACTCACAGCTCGTGAGCTGTAAAGCCACGACAAGGCACCAACCTCTTTACAGGCCATTCATACACCTTTCATACGTGTGACACATACAAAACATTCACACCGCCAGCCGCGGGCCCATCACATTACAACACTCACACCCGCAGACAGCGCCATTCAAGGGCCCATCACTTTCACACGCCCACATTCCTGACACAGCAACTACACAAACTGATGGTTTGCGTGGAGTGGCGCTCAGCTAGCAGTGTGTGTAGTGACCAGCAGCAAGTCACTACTCACACACCGCCAGCCGAGCGCCAGCCCATGCACACCGCCAGCCAAGCACCAGTCCACGCACACCACCAGCCAAGCGCCAGTCCACGCACACCGCCAGCCAAGCGCCAGTCCACGCACACCGCCAGCCAAGCGCCAGTCCACGCACACCGCCAGCCAAGCGCCAGTCCACACACACCGCCAGCCAAGCGCCAGTCCACGCACACCGCCAGCCAAGCGCCAGTCCACACACACCGCCAGCCAAGCGCCAGTCCACGCACACCGCCAGCCAAGCGCCAATCCAGGCACACCGCCAGCCAAGCGCCAGTCCACGCACACCGCCAGCCAAGCGCCAGTCCACGCACACCGCCAGCCAAGCGCCAGTCCACGCACACCGCCAGCCAAGCGCCAGTCCACGCACACCGCCAGCCAAGCGCCAGTCCACACACACCGCCAGCCAAGCGCCAGTCCACGCACACCGCCAGCCAAGCGCCAGTCCACACACACCGCCAGCCAAGCGCCAGTCCACGCACACCGCCAGCCAAGCGCCAGTCCAGGCACACCGCCAGCCAAGCGCCAGTCCACGCACACCGCCAGCCAAGTGCCAGTCCAGGCACACCGCCAGCCAAGCGCCAGTCCAGGCACACCGCCAGCCAAGCGCCACTCCACGCACACCGCCAGCCAAGCGCCACTCCACGCACACTGCCAGCCAAGCGCCAGCCTACACACACCGCCATCACATTTAGGATTTTTTTATACAAAAAAAACCACAAACAAATTGCAAATAGATACAAATCTACTAACACAAAATCTGAAACTAAATACATTGCACTAATGCCAACCTTGAAACAGAATACATTTTTTTACACAATACAGACCAGGCAGTTCACTTTACCACTCATGGATGCTCCCAAAAATTATTTTGCGTGTGGTACGCTCTAAAACAAGCAGGCACACACAGCCAAGGGCTAGAAGGACACTCGGGGCAAAAAAGACGAGTCTCCTTCCGCAAACCTCTTCGCCAACAGACTCTACATCTCCTAGTGAGAAAGTCTTTTGAAGATGTGGGAGGAATGTAATCAGGAAAGTGGCGATCTTTCAATCGAGCCACATCCTCCACCACTCCAACTCTAGGAACACTTGCCTGTTCCACTAGAACAAGGCTGCCTATTACAGACTCCTGAAACTTAGCAAAAGTCATCTTTGACTCAGGACAAGAATCCTTGAACACAACAAAAGCATTAAAGGTTGCCAAGTGGAAAAGATGGATAGCCAACTTCTTATACCAAATGTAAGCCTTACGAAGAGCAGTGTAAGGTTCCAACCTCTGATCTACTCTGTCAACACCACCCATGTGCCTATTATAGTCTAAAATGCACACAGGTTTGCGCACTTCAGCAACCTGACCCCAAACAGTCACAGGTGCAGTGCTTTCATCATGGATGGTAGTCAGCATGTAGACATCTCTCCTGTCTGAAAACTTCACAGCTAGAAGCTCCTCGCAACGCACTGCACTGTCCCCGCACAAGCTTTTGACAAACAAGTTCTTTTGGGAAACCTTTACGGTTACAGCGGATTGTGCCACAAGCAACAGTGCCCACTTTGGCCAATTCCCTGAACAACCGCACACCAGTGTAGAAGTTATCTACATATAAATGGTGGCCTTTGTTAAATATTCCTCTACCAAGCTCCCACACAATTTTCTCAGTCACTCCAAAAGTGGACGGACAACCAAGGGGGTTAATGTTGGATTCCTTACCGGTGTACACCCTGAAATTAGAGACATATCCAGTCCCACTGTCACACAGCATATACAGCTTAATTCCATAGCGTGCCCTCTTACTAGGAATGTATTGCCTAAAAACCAAGCGGCCCTTGAACAACACCAAAGACTCATCCACTGCTATTTCTTTTCCTGGAGCATAGATCTCAGAAAATCGATCAACAAAGTGATCAAGGACAGGCCGAATCTTAAAAAGACGGTCACAATCAGGGTGATCTCGTGGCAACGCTAAACCATTATCGACAAAATGCAGCATCCGAAGCAGAAGCAAATACCTATCATGACTCATGACTGCCGGAAATATAGCCGTTGCCATCAAGGGACTAGTAGACCAATATGAAGTCATTGATGGCTTCCTTAGCTAGCCCATCAAAAAAGTTAATCCCAAGAACTTCTTCATCTCTGCAAGATTTGTGGGAGTCCACCGGGTAGCTCTAGCATGGGGCTTAAGGCTGGCACTGTTGTCCCTCAAAAACTGTTCGGCATACAAATTAGTCTGCTCAACAATCTCTGCCAAAAACACATCGTCCATAAACAACTGAAAAAAATGTATTGGCAAAACGTTCTCAGTATTCACTCTACACCCTGGAACACCAGTAAAGTCTGGCAATGCCGGCTGCACCATGCCAGGGGCAACCCAGAGGTCAGCACTTTCAATGGGAAGCCTTGCAGCCCCAGCCTGCAGCCCAGATGCCTCTTGCCGCACTACACCAACGGGAAGCCTTGCAGCCCCAGATGCCTCTTGCCGCACTACACCAACATGAAGCCTTGCAGCTGCACGCTGCAGCCCAGATGCCTCTTGCCGCACTATCGGCACATCAATGTCCTCCTGTAACACAGGCACTCCATCCGCACTGAGAGAAGCTTCATCATCCGATGATTCCATGTGGAGAGAAAACTCACTGCCTGAATCATCCCCTCCCACCTCTGCCTCAGAATCAGAGTCAGTCTCTGAACCAAGGTCAGAGGAAGACTCCAAAAGCATACCAACAACCTGCTGAGCAGTAATCCTGCGGCTAGCCATTATCCTTACTAAGAAAGGAGACTGCACAAACAAGTCAACAACAACCAACACTGTGCAAAATAAGTAGTAAACAAAGTGTGGCTTTAGCACAAAGATCTATATACTCAAAAACAATATAACTCTTACCAAAGATAGCTACACTCACCAGCACCTACTCTGCAGAGACACAGCAAAAATCAACGATATCCCACTAGAAAGAAAAAACAAAACCAATTACTCATAAGACAACAAAGTACACATCAAGCACTAATGCAAAAAGATTTTGACACTCAAAACACAGAAGCCAAACATACTGCTATTACTACACCATTTACAAAAAACACATTCATGTAGGGAAATTAATCTAATTTACAGTAAATAGTACGAAATAAATTTGCTTACCAAGCACATGCAACAACACAAGCTGCAAAACCAGCAGTAACAAAACCGCAGCCTGGAACAGTGTAAACAGCAAAAGCCTTGAACTAGAATAAAATAGAGAAATAAAAAAATAACTATTACATTTCACAAACAATATGACAATTAAAATTATAACACACAATGTCGCTACCCAAATGGTAATTCGGCCACATGGGCCTTCAAATAGGGCTGAGAAAAATGGGGATTAGGTGAGGTTTTCCACCAAGCCACTCTATCTCTCAGGTGGGGCAGAAAACAGACAGATATTTGTCGCCCCCTGGAAAACAAAATAGATCCCTGGTGCCTACTGGGGATTTCTGCCCCCCGCCCCCCCCACCCGGGGGCAGTAAGGACAAAAAATAGACCGACTGCCACCAAGGGGGGCGGGCAGAAAAACATCAACAAAAAATGCTCCCCTTTGGTCGCTTCCATGTACATTTAAATGAACCCAAATGGAAACCCTGGTGGCTAGTGGCGTTTTCTGCCCCCCCCCCCTGGGGGCAAAACGGCCGAAAAAACGGGCCGATTTGCCCCCAGGGGGGGCAGAAAAACATTATAAAACACATGCCCCCTTTAGGCAGCGACCCTTGCCCAAGGGGTCGCTTCCATCAACAATAATGGCCCCCAGATTAATCCCTGGTGCCTAGTGGTGTTTTCTGCCCCCCCTGGGGGCAAAACAGCCAAAAAACGGGCCGATTTGCCCCCGGGGGGGCACAAAAACATTCCTAATTACTTGCCCCCTCTAGGAAGCGACCCTTGCCCAAGGGGTCGCTTCCATAAAAAAATAATGGCCCCCAAAGTAATCCCTGGTGCCTAGTGGCGTTTTCTGCCCCCCACCCCCCGGGGCAAAACGGACGAAAAAACGGGCCGATTTGCCCCCAGGGGGGGCAGAAAGACATTCCTAAATAAATGCCCCCCAAGGAAGCGACCCTTGCCCAAGGGGTCGCTTCCATTGCGCAAAAAACAAATCCCTGGTGCTAGTGGGGCATTTCCGCTGCACGATCGCGACGCTGTGCGCGATCGTGAAGCAGAAATGCCCTGCAAAGAGACATCAGGGGAGAGGAAAATCTCTTTCCTCTCCCCCGATGCCTCGATGCATTCCTTAAACCCCCCCCAGGAACGAGGAAACCTACCTTGTTCCTCGACGCTCAGGAAGCAAATGGCTTCCCGAGCGTCTGGGACTTCCTGATGACGTCAGCGTGCGCTGTGCGCGCTGACGTCATGGGATTCCCATGGGGGGGACGGGGGTGGCAGCGGAAACTCTTCCTCTGCCATCCCCCTTTGTGGGGGCGAAATTGGACACCCGTGGGGGGAGCGCCAGCGCTTCCCCCGTGGGTGGGTCCCATGACGAGCTGGACTCGTCATGAGCACACGTCCACTTTGTGCCATGACGAGTCCAGCTCGTCATAAGCATGGAAAGGGTAAATTGATGTTATTTTTCAACCATAGGGCGCATGGAACCCACTCAGGGTAATGTACATATTGCTTCAAGGACTACAAGTCCCATCAGGCTGTTAAAAAAGAAGACGCACTTAGCGAGCCCCACAAGGGGTAACTATCCAATAAAAACATGCCTTTCATTAGAAAAGAACAAAGCATCCTCCGCGCTACTTGGTTGTTAATTGCCTTTGAGAAAGCGGCGCTGAAGCCGCGAAACGCGTCAGGCATGAATAAAGAAACCAGAATTGAAAGGAAAGCTGATCTTTAAACACCAAACGGTGAGCGAGCTGTCGAGTGCTTCCTCGAGACCACGGGCATTTGGTTGAACATTTTAAGGACACGGCGCCCGGCCGTGAGGGAATGCACCACCTCTTCATGTTGAGGGGCTGAGGTCCGGAACTATATCCATGCCAGTCAGCACAGTAAGCGATAATGAAAAGTGTCTTACCTTAAGATTTCTGGAAACCTACTAAAGGATATTAATTGATGTTATTTTTCAACCATAGGGCGCATGGAACCCACTCAGGGTAATGTACATATTGCTTCAAGGACTACAAGTCCCATCAGGCTGTTAAAAAGAAGACGCACTTAGCGAGCCCCACAAGGGGTAACTATCCAATAAAAACATGCCTTTCATTAGAAAAGAACAAAGCATCCTCCGCGCTACTTGGTTGTTAATTGCCTTTGAGAAAGCGGCGCTGAAGCCGCGAAACGCGTCAGGCATGAATAAAGAAACCAGAATTGAAAGGAAAGCTGATCTTTAAACACCAAACGGTGAGCGAGCTGTCGAGTGCTTCCCCGAGCCCACAGGCATTTGGTTGAACATTTTAAGGACACGGCGCCCGGCCGTGGGGGAATGCACCACCTCTTCATGTTGAGGGGCTGAGGTCCGGAACTATATCCATGCCAGTCAGCACAGTAAGCGATAATGAAAAGTGTCTTACCTTAAGATTTCTGGAAACCTACTAAAGGATATTAATTGATGTTATTTTTCAACCATAGGGCGCATGGAACCCACTCAGGGTAATGTACATATTGCTTCAAGGACTACAAGTCCCATCAGGCTGTTAAAAAGAAGACGCACTTAGCGAGCCCCACAAGGGGTAACTATCCAATAAAAACATGCCTTTCATTAGAAAAGAACAAAGCATCCTCCGCGCTACTTGGTTGTTAATTGCCTTTGAGAAAGCGGCGCTGAAGCCGCGAAACGCGTCAGGCATGAATAAAGAAACCAGAATTGAAAGGAAAGCTGATCTTTAAACACCAAACGGTGAGCGAGCTGTCGAGTGCTTCCTCGAGCCCACGGGCATTTGGTTGAACATTTTAAGGACACGGCGCCCGGCCGTGGGGAATGCACCACCTCTTCATGTTGAGGGGCTGAGGTCCGGAACTATATCCATGCCAGTCAGCACAGTAAGCGATAATGAAAAGTGTCTTAACTTAAGATTTCTGGAAACCTACTAAAGGATATTAATTGATGTTATTTTTCAACCATAGGGCGCATGGAACCCACTCAGGGTAATGTACATATTGCTTCAAGGACTACAAGTCCCATCAGGATGTTAAAAAAGAAGACGCACTTAGCGAGCCCCACAAGGGGTAACTATCCAATAAAATCATGCCTTTCATTAGAAAAGAACAAAGCATCCTCTGCGCTACTTGGTTGTTAATTGCCTTTGAGAAAGCGGCGCTGAAGCTGCGAAACGCGTCAGGCATGAATAAAAAACCAGAATTGAAAGGAAAGCTGATCTTTAAACACCAAACGGTGAGCGAGCTGTCGAGTGCTTCCTCGAGCCCACGGGCATTTGGTTGAACATTTTAAGGACACGGCGCCCGGCCGTGGGGAATGCACCACCTCTTCATGTTGAGGGTCTGAGGTCCGGAACTATATCCATGCCAGTCAGCACAGTAAGCGATAATGAAAAGTGTCTTACCTTAAGATTTCTGGAAACCTACTAAAGGATATTAATTGATGTTATTTTTCAACCATAGGGCGCATGGAACCCACTCAGGGTATTGTACATATTGCTTCAAGGACTACAAGTCCCATCAGGCTGTTAAAAAAGAAGACGCACTTAGCGAGCCCCACAAGGGGTAACTATCCAATAAAAACATGACTTTCATTAGAAAAGAACAAAGCATCCTCCGCGCTACTTGGTTGTTAATTGCCTTTGAGAAAGCGGCGCTGAAGCCGCGAAACGCGTCAGGCATGAATAAAGAAACCAGAATTGAAAGGAAAGCTGATCTTTAAACACCAAACGGTGAGCGAGCTGTCGAGTGCTTCCTCAAGCCCACGGGCATTTGGTTGAACATTTTAAGGACACGGCGCCCAGCCGTGGGGGAATGCACCACCTCTTCATGTTGAGGGGCTGAGGTCCGGAACTATATCCATGCCAGTCAGCACAGTAAGCGTTAATGAAAAGTGTCTTACCTTAAGATTTCTGGAAACCTACTAAAGGATATTAATTGATGTTATTTTTCAACCATAGGCGCATGGAACCCACTCAGGGTAATGTACATATTGCTTCAAGGACTACAAGTCCCATCAGGCTGTTAAAAAGAAGACGCACTTAGCGAGCCCCACAAGGGGTAACTATCCAATAAAAACATGCCTTTCATTAGAAAAGAACAAAGCATCCTCCGCGCTACTTGGTTGTTAATTGCCTTTGAGAAAGCGGCGCCGAAGCCGCGAAACGCGTCAGGCATGAATAAATAAACCAGAATTGAAAGGAAAGCTGATCTTTAAACACCAAACGGTGAGCGAGCTGTCGAGTGCTTCCTCGAGCCCACGGGCATTTGGTTGAACATTTTAAGGACACGGCGCCCGGCCGTGGGGAAATGCACCACCTCTTCATGTTGAGGGGCTGAGGTCCGGAACTATATCCATGCCAGTCAGCACAGTAAGCGATAATGAAAAGTGTCTTACCTTAAGATTTCTGGAAACCTACTAAAGGATATTAATTGATGTTATTTTTCAACCATAGAGCGCATGGAACCCGCTCAGGGTAATGTACATATTGCTTCAAGGACTACAAGTCCCATCAGGCTGTTAAAAAAAGTAGACGCACTTAGCGAGCCCCACAAGGGGTAACTATCCAATAAAAACATGCCTTTCATTAGAAAAGAACAAAGCATCCTCCGTGCTACTTGGTTGTTAATTGCCTTTGAGAAAGCGGCGCTGAAGCCGCGAAACGCGTCAGGCATGAATAAAGAAACCAGAATTGAAAGGAAAGCTGATCTTTAAACACCAAACGGTGAGCGAGCTGTCGAGTGCTTCCTTGAGCCCACTGGCATTTGGTTGAACATTTTATGGACACGGCGCCCGGCCGTTGGGGAATGCACCACCTCTTCATGTTGAGGGGCTGAGGTCCGGAACTAAATCCATGCCAGTCAGCACAGTAAGCGATAATGAAAAGTGTCTTACCTTAAGATTTCTGGAAACCTACTAAAGGATATTAATTGATGTTATTTTTCAACCATAGGGCGCATGGAACCCACTCAGGGTAATGTACATATTGCTTCAAGGACTACAAGTCCCATCAGGCTGTTAAAAAGAAGACGCACTTAGCGAGCCCCACAAGGGGTAACTATCCAATAAAAACATGCCTTTCATTAGAAAAGAACAAAGCATCCTCCGCGCTACTTGGTTGTTAATTGCCTTTGAGAAAGCGGCGCTGAAGCCGCGAAACGCGTCAGGCATGAATAAAGAAACCAGAATTGAAAGGAAAGCTGATCTTTAAACACCAAACGGTGAGCGAGCTGTCGAGTGCTTCCTCGAGCCCATGGGCCATTTGGTTGAACATATATATATATATATATAAAATAAAATATTAAATATATTGAATACATTTTTTTTTAAATTAGATGTAATATACATTTTAACAAATATAACAAATAAACTTAATTTAAAAAATACACATACATAATAATTAATATATATATATTTACTTTAAAACAATTAATAAACTATTAATTTTAAAATTATAGAAAATTTACAAATATATATATATATATATATATATAACATAAAATCTAATTAAAAAAACATTCTATTATAAATTAAAACATTAAACTATTAAAAAATCTTTAAACTTAAATTTCCCACTACAGTCAGTGCAACAGTAGGGAAAGTGTTGGATAGCGGAGGGGTAAAAATTACTATTATCCAGTATTGGGGTATCTTTCATAGATTCACATGCCTGAATCATTCCCCGTCATCGAGATGGGAGTCCCACGGTACCATAGTCAAGCAGTATTCAAATAATGCCATAGGCTATAATGGCCCTGAGTCATGTTCTATATAGCCTATCTATGTCCTTTTTAAAAAAGAACTAAATGTTGAATGCAGCCAATCAGGTTGTAGCACCCTCTAGAACCTTCCCAGCAGAGGCAGTTTCCCTCAGATTTTCACCGCACGTCATGTGTGAAGGGAGTCTCCCTGAGTTCTAATCAGTTTTTCGTCTACCTTCTAGGTTTTCTTCTGGAAAATTTCTCCTCATCATGTGTGATAAGAAAGGAGTTTTTTGGGCCTGCAAGACCTGTGGCAAGAAGAGAGTGCATGTTGATGATCCTCACAAGGACTGCATTTACTGCCTCCATCCAGTCCATGAGGTAAAAGAGTGCAAAATCTATCGCACTTTCTCTTCTAAAACTTTAAGAGAGAGAGGGGAGGCTGTTTTTCTGGTTACAGTCCACTAAGCACCGTAAGTCATCGGAGGAGGACAGTGATGACTCATCCAGGCCTCACAAGAGAGCAAGATCTCAAGATCGCAAGAGAAAGACTCTGGAGAGGGCAGGAAACACCTCAAACCCTCTCCAGAAAGCAAGTGCTCAAAACAGGAGAAACATTCTAAAGTCTCCTCTGAGCCTTGGTCTTCTGTTTCCTCTACTCCACTGAGGAAAGAAAAGAAGCACCATAGACCCTCCTCATTTGATCCGGGGAAGAGCAGAACTGAAAAATCCCCATCGACGACGCCACCGTCGACGACATTCACTGGGTCGTCGACGACGACAAGTTACACGATTACGTCGTCGGCCCCGTCGACGTCAGGTACGATGACGGCAACGGCCATCTTTGGGCCCATACTGTCAACGAAGGTATCGTTGACGCCATCATCGTTGACGTCCGCCCATCTGTACAGTCGGCGAGGGTTGCAATGACAAAGACAATGAAGATACTGTCGACATCCACACTGTCAATGTCACTACTGTCGCTGATGCCGACACCATCGACGACAGGTTCATCGAGGACGGTACCGTCAATGAGGCCATCGGCGGTTGCAATTCCATCGACAGCGCCGACACCATTGACGACGTCACCAGGTTTTCAACGTCGGTAGCCAGGAGTCCATCGACGCCACCGTCAATGATGATTAAGGTGACGAAGAAATATTTTCATCCTGAGATGTCAGCTTACAACAAGATCTCCCCTTTGCCTCCTTCACACCTTTTGTATCTTCAGGAGTCGGACGAAGATGATTAGGAAGATGATGGAATATACGGAGGGGAGCACAGTCCTTCGGAGTTGCACATTAAGTGCCAGGAAGATGACGAGGACTATGAGGACCAGCAATACTACCAGCCATATCTGACAATGCCACATCATTATCAACGCTACGAATATCACGAACCTCGCCCTAGAGAGATGGCTCACCGCCCGCCAACTTTGATTCAAGATCTTCAAGCTATGTTGGCAGACTACAAACAAAGATTTCCATCTCAAGATGTTCTCAAGAAGCCGCCGGTGCAACCACAGGCCCTTGAGAAACCGAGTTCGCCAGCAACACCTACAGTGCCATGACCTTTTACACAAGAGCCAGATCCGGTTGACCCTTGCTCCTCGGATGAGGAGAAAGAAGAAGGCGAAATTCCAGACCCAATGCCTGCTGACCCTTGGGAGGACCACATCATTCCCACTCCCCCTCCTCCGTCACACCATCCAGCGGATTCCCCGCCAGAAGACATACGGGGTTTCCACAACCTAATGGAGAGGGCTTCTAATAGATTGCATCTCCCCATGGAAATTGCACATACAGACTGCTTCCTGTATGACGTTAAAGAGGAAGCCAGAAAATCAATGCGCATAATTCCAATATTAGATTACATCTAGCAAGAGTGGATAAAGATAATGATGACCCCGGCCATGATACCACCAGTGCTCTCTCGCATAGAAAAAAAGTACAGAGCCCCAGAGAATTTGCCTTCCTGCCTGACAGGACACCCGAAGCCGGAGATACTACTACATCAGTGATGTTTTACCCTTCTTTTAAGAGTATATTTCGTGCATCGATTCACATAACAGTACGCACAGGCGTAGCCTTCGGGGGTTTCTTGTTACCTAAAATATTTTGGGTTCACTACGTGATAAAACTCTCCCACCATCTGCAACAGACTAACTAAAAAATGGATGTGACTGCTTGCTATTCTGATTCAGGTATGTGAATCTATGAAAGGTACCCCAATACTGGAAAAGAAAATAAGTTACTTACCTGTCACTACAGTTATCCAGTTTTGGTATCTTTCATAGATTTACATGCACCCACCCTCCTCCCCGTAGAGGCTGTTTCCTTTATTCATTAAGACACTCACTTCTCACTTGTGCTGGGAAAATGTGAGAGAAACTGCCTCTGCTGGGAAGGTTCTAGAGGGTGCTAGCAGCTGATTGGCTGCATTCAACATTTAGTCCTTTTTTTAAAAGGACATAGATAGGAGATATATAACATGGCTCAGGGCCATTATAGCCTGTGGCATTATTTGAATACTGCTTGACTATGGTACCGTGGGACTCCCATCTCAACGACGGGAAATGATATATGAATGTGAATCTATGAAAGATACCAATACTTACTAACTTATTTTCTTCCCACTCCAATGAGTGCAACAGTAGGGAAAGTGTTGGATAGCAGAGGGGTAAAAATTACCATTCCCACTCCAGTGAGTGCAACAGAAGGGAAAGTGTTGGATAGCAGAGGGTTAAAATTTACTATTCCCACTCCAGTCAGTGCAACGGTAGGGAAAGTGTTGGATAGCGGAGGGGTAAAAATTACTATTCCCACTCCAGTGAGTGCAACAGTAGGGAAAGTGTTAAATAACGAAGGGGTAAAAATTACTATTCCCACCCCAATGAGTGCAACAGTAGGGAAAAATGTTGAATAGCAGAGGGGTAAAAATTACTATTCCCACTCCAGTCAGTGCAACAGTAGGGAAAGTGTTGGATAGCGGAGGGGTAAAAATTACTATTCCCACTCTAGTGAGTGTAACAGTAGGGAAAGTGTTGGATAGCGGAGGGGTAAAAATTACTATTCCCACTCCAATGAGTGCAACAGTAGGGAAAGTGTTGGATAGCGGGGGGGTAAAAATTACTATGCCTACTCGAATAAGTGTAACAGTAGGGAAAGTGTTGGATAGCGTAGGGGTAAAGATTACTATTCCCACTCCAGTCAGTTCAAAATTAAAAACAAACAAAATATTACCAACAACAAAAAAGATTTAAAAAACAAAATACATTGAAAAATATATAGATATGTTAAAATTTAAAATACGAATATATTTAATATTAAAAATTAAAAAATTAAAACATAATATAATGTGAAATAAATATGACAAATATATTAAATAAAGTAAAAATAATTTTCAAACAAATATTTTTTATTAGAAAATATTTTGAAACAAAAACATTATTACATACATTTAGTTTTTTTCCCTACCCTATAACACCACACAATTCACAACCCCCATCTAAATTTAAAAAAAAAAAAAAAACTTCCATAATTAACATAATTAATTACCAATTAAAGAAATATTATTAATTAAAAAACAAATTAAAACTTATAAAAATTCATTAACTCCCCACACTTTACCCCTATAATCTCCACAACCCACAGCTAAAATTGAACTGTAAAAAAATTAATTATCCTATGAAACTTATTTTCAATTATAAAACGAATAGTATTTAACAACTAATTATAAAGTAAGTACAATTAATTTACTCCCCACCATTTACCCCTATAAAACTAAAACCCACACACACAAAAATAAACAATTACCCTAATTAAATATCACTTAATTAATTATTAAATATCACTTATTTAATGAATATTGATGATCAACTAATTATTAATTAATTAAACATAAATTACTTCCCACCCTTTACCTCTATAAACTCCACAACCCACACCTAAAATTAATTACACAATTTCCATATTTAATTTTCAATTAATTAATTAACAACTAGTTATTAATTAATTAAACATAAATTACTTCCCACCCTTTACCCCTGTAAACCCCACAACCTGCACCTAAAATTAATTACACAATTCCCATAATTAATTTTCAATAAATTAATTAGTATCAATTAACAACAAATTAGTATTTAATTAATAATAAATTACTTCCCACAATTAACAATATAAAATATCAATTAAATAAATATTAATAAATAAAAAATTATCATTAATTTATTATAACTAAATTACTTCCCACCCTATTCCCCTAAAACCCACAACCCGCTACGGAACTAAAAAACTCAACATTTAATTAAAATAAAATTGATAACTACTAAAAATGTAACACATATATTAAAAAACATAAACAATTCTTATACAAAAAAAATACATCACATACATTTAAAATATATACTAAAATACATAACACTAATTAAAAAATCGATATTTTAAACAACTATATTTTTGCAAACGATATTAATGACTTCTATATTTTTAAATTCAATATCACTTACCTTCAAATCGATATTCTTGACAACGATATTCTTGCACTCGATATTTCCACTTCACGATATTTCCAACTCGATATTCATGTAGTTCAAATTTTTTCGCCTCGATATTCCCTCTCATTACCCTCCCAAGCATGGGCAGGAAGGTCAGACATTGTCACTGTGTTCTGTGTCACCTTGGGGGACAAACAATTGCAAATGTGGCACACCTCCAGCTCCTTCTCGACTCACTCATCGATCTCTTAGGGCTATTTAGGTGGCTATGATACCATGATGTCCTTCATGGGCCAGTTCGATGACCCGGTGTCTTAGGCTTCTAGGTATGACGATTCTTGAGCCTCGCAGTATTACGCTTTCTTGGGGGACTGCTAACTAATCCTGTACATTTTTGAACTTTTGGAATTCAACATCATTGGTAAGGGGCCGGGTGCTTCTCCATGATTGCATGGTAATTGGTTGTTTGATTATGGTCATGTCTTTATGTGCGTTGGTGGCAGCAATGATTTGTTCCACAGTCACAGCGGGTGTGCTGGATCTCACAATAAAGTTGATGTCGAACTGTGACGATGTAGCTTAACTCGTGAAAAGTAATCCACTGGGTTTTGATCCTTCCCTGGTTTGTGCATGATCTCATAGTCGTACTCTTGCAGTCTTAGCCCCCACCTCTCGTTGCGAGTGGACATACTAGCCTTAAGGTTTCCAGAAATTGGAAGCAATGGCTGGTGATTTGTGATGACAGTGAATCTTTTTTTGTTGGAGAATACATGAAAATGTTCACAAGCCCACACAGCCAGACTCTCCTTCTCTGGCTGAGAGTAAGCACGTTCTATTTCAGACAGACTTCGACTGGCATTGGTCACAGTGTGTCTCTGAGCATTCGGATGGCCATTGTGTTGAGCAAGTATTGCCCCTAGCCCTATTGGGCTCACATCAACTGTTATTTCGGTATGTAACTTGGGGTCAAAGTAGGCCATCTCAGTTGCATTCTCAATGACATGTTTAATGTCTTTAAAACTCTGGTCGCATTCCGGAGCCCACTGAAATGGTACATTTTGCTTTGTCAAGTCCTTAATGGGGCGCTCACTGTAGCAAAGTTGCAAATGTATCTTGAGCAATAACTGGCCATGCCTATAAAGGATCGCAGCATGGTAACATCCTGGGGGCGTAAGTGGATGGCATTGCTTGCACCTTGTCTAGATCTGGAGTCATTCCCCCATCAGAGAATATGTGCCCAAAAAATTTGAGTTTGCTATTGTGAAACTCACACTTTGCAGCATTCCGAGTGAGACCTGTATCAGCAAGTGACTGGCACAATTGGGTAAGGGCTTTGTCATGTTCTTTCTGTGTTCTCCTAAAAACCAGTATGTTGTCACTGTAATTGAAAGCATGTGCAACAGGTGGGAATACTCGCCAAATGACATTCTGAAAAGTCTCTTATATCTGATCAAACCAACATGAGTTGAAAAGGTAGTAATGTACCTGCAGTTCTCCTCCAACTTGAGTTCATGGTATCCTTTATTCAGGTCAAGACGGGAAAACACTTTGGCTCCGTTCAATTCCATGATCATGTCCGCTATATGCGAACCAGGGTGTCCCCCCCTCTCAATGGCTTTGTTTGTCTGACGTATATCAACGCAAATGCGCACAACTCCACTACTGTCCTTTTTTGGTACTACTATTACTACTGTGGGCTAAACCCAGGGTGTGGGGCCTGTGGAGTGTTCAATGATGTCATGTTTTAAGAGTGCTTCAAACTCTTTCTCTACAGCTTCTTGTAATTGAAAAGCAACTCTACAGTGCAGCTGAGCAACAGGGTGAATGTCTTCATTGATATTAAGCTGAACTTTCATTTTCTTGAGTTTTCCCAGGCCATGGAACAACAACAGGAACCGGCTCGTGATCTCAGACTGAGCTCAAAGGTTGCAGTTGAGGGATATCAACCCCATGTCAGCAGCAATAGCCAAACTGAGAAAGCAGGCACTTGATGAAGTCCTTTGTAAACTTGCACCAATGTCTTTTTGTGACGCACTGTCGCTGTGAACGACCCTTGGCTTTGCAATGGCTCAGAATCGGCCCTGGTATATTCCTTTGTGCCTGACAGAGTGAGGCGAGGCACAGGGGGTAGGATGTAAAAAAATTCCACTGCCATGATATTAATCACAGCACCACTGTCTATGATGAAATTTATTGGGTGATCGTTCACTTCAATGTGATTTTGGGGACAGTGTCGAAATGAAGTTTGTCGCTTTGTTTGGTAATCTTTCGTTGAACTGTGATCTTCTTTACAGGCAGACAACCCCACACGTACACACCGTCCTTTGGTAGATATCATCAGCGCACAGCGATCTTCTTCGCTGGTACCCGATAGTGACGTTGAAGAACTTTTGTATGATGAGGTTGACGACAAATGATTTTGCTTGGTTTCTACTTGTCGTAGTTGATGTTGCTTTTTGGTTTTAGGGGTGTGCTAAGAATGCTTCTGGAACGTTCTCGCTTCCATCTTTTCTTTCCGTTGTGATGTACTTGATTCTTCTTTAGCTCTGCACACAGTTATGTAATGGTTCTCTTTCATTCATCCTTCAGAGACTTGTCCTGTGGCAGGACATTTACCTTCATGAGAAAACAAAAATCCACATCGGAAGCATAGCTTTGTTTTCTTTGAAGACGTCGACTTACAGTATTCTGTTTATGCTTGTGTTTGCTTTTCACGGTTAATGCCGATTTATTGTGTGCCGTTCATGCTTCCATGTCAGCAGCTTGTCGGTCAGCTTGTTCTTCTGCTCTTGCAACCATCAGCATTTTCTCTAGACTGTGTGTTTCTCTCAGCATGCGCCTTCTAATGAATCTGAAAGGCAGCCATCAATGACTCTGAGACGCATGACTTCTTCGTAGGTGAAGTCGCAGAACTTGCAATGTTTAATGAGTGCATCAAGTCTTTCAACAAACTCGTCCATTGTTTCACTAACCTGTTGTCGTGCTTGGTTGAAGACATGCCTTTCATAGTCAACATTTGGCATTGGATTGAACTTGGCCTCCAATGCTTCTTTTACCTTTTGGTACGATTTTACATCAGTCTGTTCTGTGGGATTTTCTTTAGCACTTCTATCCCTCCATCACCGGCAAGGTTTTTCAGATGTTTGATGATCTTCTTGACATCTTCTTCCTCTAGTGCATCTATGAAGTCTTTGAATGTTTCGATCCACGCAGCCCACCTGGCACCAATGTTCTGTTTCGTAGAACTGTCAAAAGGTGGTGTTAGCTTCAGGAACTCGGTTGCATTGTATTTTGCACTCACTTCTGCTGACTTTGTGTATCCACGTGCCGTTCAGGCAATCGCTGTGTAGGATAGCACCCACCAACAACTTCTGCACACAGAATTCGCCAGGAAAGCATGCATTGCAGTATGCTTCAGTTGTCCTTGACGGTGAGTAAGTTCTCTGTTTCTCATTGGTGTTATTGTTATTTCTTGCTTCGTCTGGCTAATGGCTCTGTCTTTGGAGCGCAGCGTCTCGGTCAATCCCCTCACCAGCGGTTTTGGTGGGCGTTCTGAATATGTGCCTCTGCAGGGCCTTCGATTGCTTCTGCGGCTGCGTATGGGTTGAAGCACGGCTTTGACTTTACATGTGCCAGTCGCAGACCGCTCTGCATTGGTTCTGGGCACATGTGGCACACACAAGCAGTTTGCCGTATCGTCGCAAACTCTCAGGGAGAGCAGTCTTGCCCTCTCTGGCATATATCCCATCCTCGTCACCAGTTGTAGCGTCTTTCCCAGCCCAGAAGCATGCACATGAATTGCACCACATTGGAGCTGCGATCAAACATTACTTTTTCTTCAGCATATACACACACATTGCGCATTTCATCATACTTCACAATTAACCACACTCTAACACCTCCACGCATATTGTAGCAGCTAGTCTTGAATCTGTCGATACTGTTGCCAGTGAGGTGGCTATTTTTCTAATCATCTAGAAAGAAAATGTTTTTAGTTGACCATTTTGGCAATGCGTTGAAAAACATAATGAGTACAGGCATATAGTCTAATAGTTGGGATTGTCAACCACTCCTAAGTCAAGTTATACTGCTCATCAGTGTAGGTTAATTTCTCAAACGTTGCATTGGCTTGGACGCAGCACAGATCAATCCTTTGTGAGGCAGTCCCAGAATAGGAAAACTTCTCAAGTCAGGACAGATCTTGTGTTCTGTAAAATATACATACAGACTAAGGGGTCGATTCCGATTCGGGCCGGAAATCTCTTCGACCGAGCCGGACCCGGAGAGATTTCCGACCGAATCGGACCCGTGCAGTCCGACCGAACGAGTCCGATGCATTCGTATGCCACCGGACACGAAGTCGGTCGGACTCCCATTGAACTCAATGGGAGCCGGTCGTACAACGCGGACGCGGGCTCCCATTGCCTCAATGGGTGCGAGGCGGACAAGGGCGCTCCCTACAGCGAGTACGCCGCGGAGCGCTCAGCGGCGTACACGCACAGGTAGGGGGACCCATGGGTCCCCCTGTGTGCGCCTCGCACGGGTACGCGTACAGGGGTCCGACACGGACCCCCAAAGTACGGCTCCGACAGCGAGTTCGAGTCGGACGGCGCGAGTCGGTCGGAGCGGTCGAGGTGCGCATCGTACTTACCCGGCCGGAAAACGTCTCCATTGCGCGGTGCGAATCGTGTCCGACCGAGTCGGTCGGAGCGGTACGATCCGGGTACGAGTCGGTCGGAGCGGTCGGGTCGCCCGGACGAGTCGGTCGGCGAATTCGCATCGTACTCGCTCGGCCGGACCCGCGTACGGTTCGGTCGGGAAACAGGGCTCCGAATCGGATCCGGTAAAGCCGAATCCTATTCGGAGCCCTACCGGCCGAGATCGGAATCGGCCCCTAAGATTGTTTGGAGATGTTTCCTGTATTTTTTTCACCTACTTCTCTTGATTTGTAGAATTTGATTTGCAAATGGATTCTCCATGATGTCCTTTTTTTATATACGTGCCTCATGGTTCCTCCGTGGACAGAGAAGCCTGTAGTCACACTCTGTAGGGACAAAATGTGGTGAGGAAAAGAGCGTTTTTTCATCAATGGGGGCGAGCTCTTTATTAATTCTGCATTTAGCTGTATTTAGCACATACGGCATACGGCAAAAGCCATGATAGAGGTAAATGAACAAAAGACGAGCAGCATGTGCCGCACTTACCACATCAAAGCTTCGCCACTGTCATTCTACCTACTCAAATTAACTGCCGGGGCAAGCATCTTGCTGGCGCGGTGTTGGCCGGATTGTTAAATCTTGTTGAGAACGTCTGGACGCAGCGTCCTCGCGGGAGCACTAGACCACACTTGACTAAGCAAAATGGCGGTCGAGAGTAGAACAACCTCTTGGTTCCATTAGGGTTTTGGATTTGGTCTGATCATGAATACCTAGACATATCTGTAACCACAAGAAGAGATAATATTCGGAGATGCCATGAAAAAATCAATGCTATATGTATAAAGTTGTATTATGATTGTAAAACATGCCGCAAAGGGGAAATGAAAGACACACTGGGTATGATTGCCGATTCAGATACAAAAACACCTATGTGATGCTCTGTATGGGTGTTTTGTAGTTACATGGTAACACAGCAATGCAAAAAGAACAATTGATGGACAGAATGCAGAACAATGTCATACATACTCCCCAGTACAGAGATCTGGGCCTAAATCCATCGTTTTTTTGCTCACCATGCCATTCCAGTTTGAACCCAGCCATTTGCAAATCAGACTTGACCCTGTGCCTCATGGGAACAGTCCTGCCCGAAATGCCAGGCCAGGTTCTCCCTGGACTGGAAACAAGCATCCTAGGACCGGTTTCGGGTTTCGCCCCTCATCAGCCAGGATAGCTTGACTCCAGTGGCATGGAGAGCATGGGACCCACGTCTGGGCATACCCGTCCCACTCGGGGTGACAAATGCAAAAAGAACAATTGATGGACAGAATGCAGAACAATGTCATACATTCTCCCCAGTACAGAGATCTGGGCCTAAATCCATCGTTTTTTTACTCACCATGCTGTTCCAGTTTGAACCCAGCCATTTGCAAATCAGACTTGACCCTATGCCTCATGGGAACAGTCCAGCCCGAGCTGCCAGGCCAGGTTCCCCCTGGACTGGAAACAAGCATCCTAGGACCGGTTTCGGGGTTTCACCCCTAATCAGCGAGATAGCTTGACTCCAGTGGCATGGAGAGCACGGGACCCACTTCTGGGCATACCCGTCCCAATCGGGGTGACAAATGCAAAAAGAACAATTGATGGACAGAATGCAGAACAATGTCATACATTCTCCCCAGTACAGAGATCTGGGCCTAAATCCATCGTTTTTTTGCTCGCCATTCAAGTTTGAACCCAGCCATTTGCAAATCAAAAAGAGTACCCTTACTAAGTATGGGTCTTAGTGTATATTTTTTTCCAAATCGGACTGGGTGTGATTGCCGGTTCAGAATCCTTGTACTGCTCTGTGTGGATAAGTTGTAGGTTTATGATAAACCATAAATGCAGTGTTCCTCCAAAACGTGGGGCATAGATGTATATTGCCAAGTCGGTGTTATCTGATGAATTGGCTCAAGGGAATGTTATTGTTCAGGCCCTCTAGATGAGGCCTGAACAATAACATGCAGTGTTCCTCCAAAACGTGGGGCATAGATGTATATTGCCAAGTCGGTGTTATCTGATGAATTGGCTCAAGGGAATGTTATTGTTCAGGCCCTCTAGATGAGGCTCTCTTTTGAGTTTAAAACCCCAGCGTTTTTCCCTTTCAAATTGTCTTGTTTCTGAATTCACTGTGTCATTTATGTGCTCAAGAATGACCCATGGGTAATGACGTGCTGTATGCTTCTTTTCTATTTAGTGGGTTGACATTTTTGTGGTTGCTCAGCCACTTCTCAAATTGCAAGAGGGTTCACAGACTCTGGTTTTAATCGTTCTGGTTGTCATCCCTATGTAGTGTAGGTTACAGGGACACATTATCAGGTACACCACACTTTGTGTATTACAGTTTGTGAAATTCCTTAGGTGCCAGGTCATTTGATTGTTAAAGGGCACTGTTTTTGTTGGTTTAGTCTGGTAGCAGACACTACAGTTACCGCACAGGTAATGGCCCATGATTGGTGCTATAGTACCCTGTAAACCCACTGTAATGTTCTGCTTGCTGCGAGGGGGTGTGTGGACAAACATCTTTAAGACTTTCCCCTCTTGTGGGAAAACATAGGGCGTAGTATTAACAAGGATCCAGTGTTTATTATTCGCCAATACTTGTTGATGATTTTTGTCACTAAATAAGAAGCTATACTGAAAGTGGTGATGCATATTGGTCTTTCCTCCTTGTCTTTCTGTACCAGTGGCTCCAAAAGGGCTTCCCTGTTGTTATTTTGTGCCCTTTTCCTGGCCCGAGACACCATCTTTTTTGGGTACCTCCTAGCCTCCAGTTTGCAGGTGAGATGGTCCGCTTGGATTTTATAATCCTTTAGCTCAGAGCAGTTCCTCCTTAATCGTATAACTATCCGAACTGCAAGTTCTCTCTTAGGTGTCTAGGATGTACATTATAAGGCCGTTTTTAGCAGTGGGATTTTCATGTGTAGTGGTCCACTACTATGTTTAGATATGAGAACACCAATCATTTTTTACTCATGGAGCTGATGAATTTCAGGAACTCATCCTGTGTATTCACCCTAGTCAAAAAATGTGTTGCTGTAACTTCATTTCCCTCACAAATCACCAATACATCATTGATGTATCTTTTCCATAACTTTATATGTTTCAGAAAAGGGTAACGGGGGACAAGGATTTTCTGTGTTTCTAAATGGTGCACATAGAGACCAGCTACACTTGGAGCAAAGGTGCTTCCCATACTGGTCCCGTGCCATTGTAGATATAATGTGTCATTGAAACTGAAAAAAATCTGAGTTAAAGCCCACTTACAACAGTCCATCACCACATTCCTGGGTGTCTGAAAAACCCATTCTTCTTCGAAGAGTTCTCCTTCGATTATGTTCAGGGTTTCTCCGTGTGGGAGACTTGTGTAAAGGCTTTCAATATCTAAACCCATAAAGATGTGTATGTCTGGGTAGTATTGTGTGTCCCTTAAAAGACTGAGTACCGCCTTCATGTCCTTCAGGTATGTGTCGGTCTTTTAGACAATGGGTCTTAGGAAAGCGTCCACAAACCTAGAAAGAGGTTCCAGGATTGAAACTATCCCTGACATTGGTCACCTGGGAAGATTCTCCAACTTTTTGTGGATTTTGTAGGATAGTATAAAAATAAGGGGTGACTGGGTTCCTATTATTTAGAAATTCCCCTTCCTTCCGTGTGATCCAGTCATGTGCCAGGGGCTGTTCAGTCATACTTGTAATCTGTATTGTGTGAAACTCCGTCAAATCTACGATCAATGGTTTGTAGTTCCTCCTGTCTCCTAACAGTCTTAGGCACTCCTTTCTGTAGGCCTCGGTGGATGTTGCTCCACTTTTATCAGCTGGCTTAATAACCATGCTGTTATCCCTGGGCAGTTCTTGTATTGCTGTCTGTTCCTCTCTCGTGGTATTATGAAAGACTTGTATAGTCCTAGGGACTATGACCCCAATATCCTTCAGAACTGCCTTCTCAAATGCGTGAATCTCTATTGGGATAGTGGAGGTTGGTGGGGTAAAAGAGATTTTACTCGTAGCCCTGTGTCTCCTATCTGTTCATCCTGTTGTGGTTTACCTTCGAAAAAGGCCTTCAGTTTGGTATTTCCTGATGAATTCATTTACTTCACAGTTGAGTTTAAACTTATCCAAACTGGCTGAAGGGACGAAACCTAAATCTTTCTCTAGTACCCTCATCTGTGGGGCTGAGAGAACATTTGCAGTGAGATTAACCACTAGGCTGGTCAGTGGCTCGGTCCTGCCTGGTTGTTCACATCTGTGCTCATGCTCCTGGTGGTCATTTTGGCCTGTTCTAGTGTCGGGCCCATTGGACTTGGGTTCCCATCTTCATTCTGCCCCTTGGTCATCCCTGGCTTTGCCCTACAAAAGGCCTTGGTTGTTTGTCTGTGCAATTCTGGTAATGGTCTTGTGGTGGTCCCCAGTATTCTGGTGGTTTTTGGCACATTGGCGCAGGTGGGGGGGCCATAGTAGTATGGCATGGGGTATGCCGGGGGGCATTGTATGATGCCCAGCCCCTTCCTTGTCCATATCCATGACCTGCGGTCCTTCTGTAGTTCCTTCTGCCCCTGCAATTCTCAGTCATGCCTCAACTTAAATCTGAGCTGTTGGGTCCTGTGACTGAGTTATATCCCAGGTTCCTCCCTGATGCGACGTAGTCGTCCCTAATGTAGGGCATACCCGTTTGTGTGTAAAGTTACTGGCATCTTTTTAAAATTTGGGGAATTTGGTCTGTGTTAGTGTTGCTTCGAAGTCATTCATTGTTTGATTGAGTTCGTCCAGCCTTTTCTGTGTGTTGAGTTCTTGTGACAGTCGGGCAGCTGTTTTTTTAATTAAGACTAGCCAGTTCCTCGTACAATGCCAAAAAATCAGGGACCAGTTCCTTTTGAAAGCCTTATCGTGTTGAAAGATGAATGGTTCCTTGCGTACTATGAGACCGTGAGGGGCTGAATTCACTCTCAGGTACTCAGTCATCATTAAGCCATGTATCATGGTCTTGATCTGAGTTCTTTTTAACTCGGTCAGTTCATCCCAGTTGGTGTTGTCTGTACCTGTTTCTGGGCTATTCATTCCTTCAAAAGGAGATATTGTGGCTAGGATTCTCCCCACTTCCTCATCCGAGAAAGTCAGACCTGTGATCTTAGCCATTCTGGTCTAGACATTGGTCTAGTATGTGGTGTGAGGTACCCAAACATGAGAGTGGGTGTGCAAGTATTGATTTATTTAGAGAGAACTCCCACAGCAGTGCGCTGTCTATATATGTATCACGATAAAGGGGGGGGTGAGAGGATATACTGGGTTCATCCTCCAAATCAGATTCAATACACAAAACAAGAACCCAGCTATACCAAGGAGACTAACCCTTCACTGGAGAAAACAGAGTAGTCTTGCAAAACCCTCACCCACCAGGGTTACCCCTTGGTGGCATGCTTCATCATCGGGTCCATCCCGTTCTGCTATGGAGCAGGCATGCTGTGATCTACGGACTACGTGGGAGCACTTAGGTGACTATACAATGATAAAGGAGATGGTATTAAGAAATATGGGATTTTGTGCTTGAGTGTACCTTAAAAATACCTGGCTAGTAGGTGTATCCTATTTATAGCTTGGTCCTTGTTTTGTATTTTGTTAATTCAGCTAGTCAAACTTGCTCCATTATTAATGGTTTTGGTGACCCCGTATATTTTACCAAGGGGGTGTGAGCCTGTTAACCTACTCATCGCAATCTAGTGAAGTATCGGAGGGAAACCCCTGTTAGAAACGTCTTTTAGTGATTTAAGGAGTGAGGGTGATTATTATTCTCTAGACAGATCTTATTTTTATAAGTTGTTGAGCCCCCTTCCACCTCCCCCCAAGTCCTGCATAGGTGGTCTTCGGACCTTTGACATTTCTATTCTGATTAAGCAGATCGCTGTTAGGTATGTTTGTGAGGTGGTCTCATGAGTACAGGAAGGGACAGAACTGTGGCTCTTAGTAGTAGTCCTATGGGTGACGCTAGTCTTGCCAAAGGCACTTCGCCCGGTGCATGCCTATGAGTGCGGATGCTGTGCGGCACCTTCCCGAAGCTCTTTCCCTGCTGGGGGCTACCTGTTTTTGATATTACTCCCCCCCCACCCCAGTTGTGCTTGCAATGTCGTGTGTAGTTTATTATCGCTAAAGGTGCATGCAAATGTAGGAAGAGGGGGCGTGTTGTCGTTTGGTGTTGCTGGTGCTTGCCACGTGCCCCATGGACACCTTATGCCTGTGGTACTGTATTGGTTTGAGGTTTTTTAGTGTTGACAGGAAGAATGGCACTCAAGCTTATTATGCGTGTGTTAGCTATGCTACGTGTGTTAGCTATGCTACGTGTATGTACGGTGCTACCAGGTCGGGGGAAAAAACATCTTGAAACCCCCGTGGATATGTGAGTCACATATTTGTTGTGTTTTTTTTAACTCTCACAGTCATCCTCTTCACTTCTCACTTAGGGTTTCCACGCAATTACGGTGTTGTACCTCCACATGACCAGCCAGTTATGCTCGATCTCCCTGGCATCCACTAACTTGAGATGTTTCAGTATTTCGTTTTCATTCAATGTTTTGTATCCCCCCCAGCCCTGAAGAAGTCACGGGATAACTCCCCTCTGTGACAAAACACGTGTCGGCTGGTTGCTTTTTCGTTGTTTCATTTATTAAATACATTCAAAATCATCATTCTGGTGTGGACCACAGATTCTGTCTGAATACGAGACCTTTCGTAACTAGATATTGATCCCAACTACGTGTGCCCGGGACATCGTCTCACCTTATGCCTGTGCATCTCCCTATTCCCGTAATGTGGTGGGTAACGTGCCCCTCCCTGGTGGCCTCAGATATCTAATTTTGCTGATCTCGACCCCGCCTTTTATCTGGAATCTTCCCTTTTGGCTGATTTTCGGCTGTTTTACTTTTAGTTTTGGGTGTTTTCCTTGAGCCGCACCATTCATTGTTTCCCTTGCGGGGAGAGGGTCCGAGAGTGCTCTGTGTTATCCAGTATTGGGGTATCTTTCATAGATTCACATGCTTGAATCATTCGCCGTTGTCGAAGTGGGAAGCAGTAATTAAAGAACTTCATAGGCTATCATGGAGGCAACCATGCATTAAATAGCCTATCTACCTCCTTTTCTAAAAAGGACCAAACTTGAATACAACCAATCAGCACCCTCTAGAACCTTCCCCAAGAGAGGCTGAGTCCCTCAGATTTTCTCCGCACGTCGTGTGTGAAGGGAGTCTCCCTGAGCTCTGCTCAGTTTCTTCTACATTTTCTCAGATAAGCCTCATTTTGTTTTTCTAAAGGACAATGTCTGATAGGAAAGGACTATTTCGCCCCTGTAAATCCTGTGGGACAAAAAAGGGTTCACATTGATGATGCCCACAAGGATTGTATCTATTGCCTTTATCCCAATCATGAGGCAAAACAATGTAAAATCTGCCGCACCTTTTCTTCCAAGACTCTCAGAGATAGAGAAGGAAGACTTTTGATTTGGCTAAAGAAGACTCAAGGAGCATCTTCTGATGAGGAGAGCGACACTTCCTCAAAATCCCAAAAAAGGCCCAGGTCGCCTGAAGGTCAGCCTGAGGAGGTAAAGAAACACCTGAAAACCTCTCATCTGACCAAAGAAGCTCAAAAAAAGGAGACAGAACCTAAAGTCTCCTCAGAGCTCGTCATTCCTCATCATTCTGGGACTTCTAAGGAAAGATTGAATCCTTCCAAGCATAAATCCAGCCTTAGATCCTTGTCAGCGTCAGTTTCACCGTCGACGCCAGAGTCTTCAGCAACACTGACGACGACGACTCTCTTGTCATCGAGACCGTCGACGGCTCCTTCGACGGCGAGCATCAAAGCACGGATATTGTCGACATTATCCTTATCGTCGACGAAGGCCTCAGCGCCGAGGTTGCCATCATCGACACCTGCGACGACATCTTCACCGTCGACTACAGTCCCACCATCGACGACCACTTCATCGTCAACGAAAGTTCCACCGTCGACGAAGCCTCCACCATCAACGAGCACACCGTCGACAGGCACAATGTCAACGACAACCTCGACGACGATTTTGCCGTCGACAGGGAAATCAGTGTCGCCGACGATCCCATCGTCGACGGACCCGTCGACGACTATTCTACAGATGCAGTCCGCACCATCCAGATCGTCCAAAGTATCGCTGCGGACTGGTTTTAAATCACCAGGCAAGATTTCGCCTTTGCTTCCAAGTCACCTCCTAGACACAGAAGAAACGGATGATAATGATGGTCCCTTTGGGACTGCTCATAGTCCTTCTGAACTCAGTGTCAAGAGGAGGATGAGGACTATTATGACGAGGAGCAGTACTACCAACACTATCCTGTTCCTCCTACTCAATATCAGCATTTTAGATATTATGTTGATCCACCAAGGCAAGAACCTGCTCAATTACCTTCCTCTTTAATTCAGGACTTACAGGCTATGCTCACGGACTATAGGATACGAGTCCTGCCACAGGACGAACACACTACTGTGCCACCGCCTCCATCGGCACCACCTGTAATACCACTTATACCAAGGCTGCCTGCTCCTGCTACTCCTAGGATGACAACACGTCCCATCATCCCTGTTCCTCCTAGAGAGGATCCCACCTCTTCTGAAGAAGAGCCTGAAGAGGGTGAAATCCACGATCCTCCTCCACCTACTGATGAATGGGATACATATATTTTGCCTACACCGTCTCCTCCTCCTTGTCGTCCTTCTGACTAACCTCCTGAGGACATTGGAGGATTTCATAATTTAATGGACAGGGCTACATCAAGATTCCATCTACCTACAATACTCAAGCAATCAGATTGTTTCCTTTATGACTTTAAAGAGCAATCAAGAAAATCCATAAGATCTATACCCATTATAGACCACATCTGGCAAGAAGGCCTTAATGTAATGAAAACACCGGCTACTGTGGCGCCTGTACTGCCAAGATTAGATAAAAAAATACAGGGCGCCCGAGGATTCCCCCGCATGCTTAACGGGCCATCCCAAACTGGCCGTTTGGATTCCATCAGTAAGAGATTCTTGTCCATGTCCCGTATCTATGTCAGGGCTGCTAATGCTTTAGCTATTCTGGGCCGCTACAATCGGCAGATGTGGTCCGACATCGGAGCCAGGATAGATGTTATACCAGACGAAAATGAACAGGAATTCCATAAGATTTTGGCTGAAGGAGAGCTCACAGCGGCCGAAATTATAGACTTTGCTATGTACATAGCTACAACTGGTTTTCAACAACTAGCCGGTGCAGCTGTTTTAAGGCGCCAAGGATGGCTTAGGGCAACCTCCTTTCATCCAGAGGTGCAATCAAAAATATTGGACATGGCTTACGATGGGGAAAGTCTATTTGGTAAACATATAGACGAAGCTCTACTTGCCATATAGAAGGATACAGACACAGCCAAAGCTTTAGGCACCCTACAATATCGTAAAGTGCCCATTCGGGGTGCACGAGGACGTGGATTTTCGGGCTATAGAGGCACTTTTCAGCGCACCCAGTCTTATCAATCCTTCCAGCCGCAATATCGTCAGGGTTACCAACAGCAATCGTATCGGCAGCCAACTACAGCTGGTTTCTCCAGGCAAGGCTCACGCAGGAAACCAGCCTCACAATCACGTGACTCAGGTCGCAAACAGTGACCTTATCAGGGTACCATTGCTACTCCTTCCCCCCCAGTCGGTGCAAACATTTCCCATTTTATCCATCAATGGCGCAATATTACAACGGACAAATGGGTCCTAGATCTCATATCTTATGGTCACACTTCATCCAGCGCCCACCAAACACTCCACCCAGGGGATCGCACCCCCCTCGTCTTCACTTACTTAAACAAGAAGCGAAAAATATGCTACAGAAAGGGGCAATAGAAAGGGTTCCAGTTTCACAAAGAAGAAAAGGCTTCTATTCCCGCTTCTTCCTGATACGCAAAAAATCGGGAGAATGGAGACCCATTTTAGACCTCAGATGTCTGAACAAATTCCTCAAAAACCAAACCTTTAGAATGGTTACACTCTCCGACATCCTTCGGCGTCTCAACATTGGGGACTACATAACATCGCTGGATTTAGAGAATGCGAATTTCCACGTTCCTATACATCCCAAACACAGAAAATGTCTCTGTTTTACAGTGGCTGGTACCCACTGTCAGTTCTGAGTCCTACCTTTCAGCCTCAAATCCGCTCTGCGGCTCTTTACCAAGTTTCTGGCCCCAGTAGCAGCTGCATTGCGGAATCAGGGTCACCAAGTATTTCCATATTTAGACAATTGGCTCCTGAAAGCACCATCGGCTTCTCTAGCGGCTGCAGCTACAAAAGATTGCATGGATCTATTCCGCAGATTAGGCCTGTCTATAAACCAACGAAAATCATTGGTGTTCCCAAGCCAGACAATGGTTTTCCTAGTGGCCAACTTGGATACCATTTGCAGCAAAGCTTTCCTCTCACAAGAAAGGCAGGAACGGTTGCAAACCTTGGCTCTCAAACTGTCAAAAAGAAAGTACACTTCTGTGAGGACATACAAATCTCTGCTGGGCATGCTTTCCTTAGCAATCGACCTAGTGCCACTAGCTCATCTTCATATGAGACCTTTGCAAGAGGAACTACAGCGTCAATGGATTCAAACTACGGGATCTTTCGACGACGTGATAACTATAACTACATGCATGAGAGAGGCGTTCGTATGGTGGACTTTGAAGTTGCATCTCTCGAAGGGCCTTTCATTTCTGCCCTTGATCCCAAAATTCATAGTCACCACTGATGCGTCCATGGAAGGCTGGGGAGGTCAACTCCAAGACCTTCAGATTCAGGGAAAAGGGTCCTCTTCACAGCGTCAGATGCATATCAACAGGCTAGAGTTGAAGGCCATCTTTCTCTCCCTGCAAGCTTTACTCCCTTGGATAAAAGGTTCATCGGTGTTGGTTCGGATGGACAACACCACAAGCATGTTTTATATCAACAGACAAGGAGCGACAAAATCTCTGACTCTTTCTCAGGAAGCTCAACAGCTCTGGAGCTGGCTGGCACTTCAAAGAATATCCCTAAGAGCAGAACATGTGCCAGGGCTTCGGAATACTCTTGCAGACACCCTCAGCAGGACCAAGGACAACTGCCACGAGTGGGAGTTCAAACAAGACCAACTGGACAGGGTCTTCTGTCATTGGGGGAAACCAGTGCTGGACCTGTTTGCAACCCACACCAACTCCAAATGCCGGTTCTTCGCAAGCAGATTCCCTCTCCCAGACTCTCGGGGGGATTGCCCTTTCAATGCGTTGGTCAAAAATGTATGCTTACGCCTTTCCTCCCATTCCACTGATACCCAAGGTCCTGACAAAGATGAAAATGGAACACTGCCAACTTCTTCTAATAGCCCACAGATGGCCGAGGCAGCACTGGTTCACGGAGCTTCTCCTCCTCTCGGAAGCCCAGCACATCCGTCTACTACCGACACCAACCCTGTTAACCACGAACCAGGGTCAAATGTATCACCCGGATCCAGCATCTCTTCGTTTGCATTCATGGCTCCTGAATTCTTTGAATTTAAGGATTTGACAATTGCGCAAGAGTGTAAAGACATTATCGCCAGATCTCGTGCGGAGAGCACCAACAAAACGTACAGATTAAAATGGAAACAATTCTGCCTCTGGTGTCTCCAAAGAAAGGTGCATCTGTACCTTTCAACTCCAGAACAAATACTACCGTACTTACTATCTTTGGCTAAAACTGGGCTGGTATATTCTTCAATCAAAGTTCACCTCGCAGCTATCTCCCGATATAGACGCTCCCCAAAACGTCTATCTCTTTGCTCTACCAGAGTTGTACAACAATTCATGAAAGGCTTATTTCGTACTTATCCAACTGTTCAAGCCCCGCCCCTGAGTGGCACTTGAACGTAGTCCTATCCCAATTGATGAAGCAACCCTTTGAGCCCATCCATAGGGCGGATATCAAGTATCTGACGTGGAAAGTAACTTTCTTGCTCGCCCTAACATCAACTAGAAGGGTTCGCGAAATACAAGCCTTCACCATAAAACATCCTTTCCTTCGTTTTACAGATGAAATGGTTATCCTCAGGACGAATCCCAAATTCATCCTTAAGGTTCCATCACAGTTTCATTTAAATGAACCTGTCATTCTCAGGACTTTCTTCCCGGATCCTTCTACACCTGCAGAAAGAGCACTACACACTCTAGACATCAAAAGATTGCTTAAATTCTATCTGCAAAAGACTAAATCTATCCGCAAGACAGATCAATTGTTTGTAGCGTATGGACAAGGTCGTCAGGGCACTGCGGTGTCTAAAACCACCATTGCAAGATGGATAGCAGCCACAATTCAATTTTGCCACGATAAGGCAGGCAAGCCTTTGTCAAAGACAGTAAAAGCTCGCTCATCAAGGGCAGTCTCTACATCAGCTGCCTTGTTCGCTGGAATTCCACTTGAAAAAATTTGCAAAGCTGCAACGTGGAAAACAATGCATACGTTCACGCAGCACTACTGCCTGGAATCGGCACAACGTGCTGATGCAGCAGTGGGACAAGCTGTTCTATGTCATTTATTTCAGTAAGGTGAGCCTTTTTAATTAGAGGATTTTTCTTTTCTATTATCAGTATTGATTTGTTTTTTAGAAAATGTATCCTTATTGGTTATACAGTTAGTATACTGTTCCAGTTGACTAAGAGATGTTTATTTCACATGTCAATACCTTTATATGCATCTGCTTTTACACCAGCACTTTCGTAAGATTATACTTTTGTGCATATATTTTGAAATATTATTGGCACTACCCACCATCCACTAGTAGTGCTTATTTGTTATACATTACTGCTTGCTATTTTGATTCAAGCATGTGAATCTATGAAAGATAACCCAGTACTGGATAAGAAATAAGTTACTTACCTGTAACTGCAGTTATCCAGTATTGGTATCTTTCATAGATTCACATGCAACCCATCCTCCTCCCCGGAGAGGCTCTCCTTACACTCCAGTATTACTATCCACACGTGCTGGAAAATCTGAGGGACTCAGCCTCTCTTGGGGAAGGTTCTAAAGGGTGCTGGTTGCTCGTATTCAAGTTTGGTCCTCTTTAGAAAAGGAGGAAGATAGGCTATTAAATGCATGGTTGCCTCCATGATAGCCTATGAAGTTCTTTAATTATTGCTTTATTTATAT
Source organism: Calotriton arnoldi (assembly GCA_963921515.1). Lineage (NCBI taxonomy): Eukaryota > Metazoa > Chordata > Amphibia > Caudata > Salamandridae > Calotriton > Calotriton arnoldi. The sequence goes on from CAWUFW010000023.1 coordinate 6,506,882, forward strand.
TACCGTGGGACTCCCACTTTGACGGCAGGGAATGATTCAAGCATGTGAATCTATGAAAGATACCAATACTGGATAACTGCAGCTACAGGTAAGTAACTTATTTCTTCTTCATCCCTCCCCTATATTGCACCTGTGGGGTCGGCAGTTACGGCTAACTTTCCTGGATGGTGCCTGCAAGGTTGGAGCAACGTGAGCGGACTATGCATGGAAGGGGGTGCACCCGGTGCCCTGCGACCCATCTGAATTGGGGGTAGAGACTTGGAGGCCTCTATCCCTGGGACCACCCTCGCCCTCGAGCCTTGAAAGGCTCAGTGAGCCCTCGACTGGAGTCTCAAGCTAGTCATTACGCTGAGGTAGGGTGACTTAAATTTCTAAGCGCAAAAAATCGTGACATTTCACAAAAATGGGAGTAGAACTACAATTTCACATCACAGAGGGGCGCAGAATGCCTGGAAGGCGATCCTTGCTGATGGTGCCAACACACACTCCTAGGTGCTACGGGACATAGACTAACTCTGGGCTCAAAAGGAAAGTTTGGTGGGGCCTCCCAAAAACCCTGGAAAATCTGCTGGTACAGAGGATCAAAAAAGAAAAAAAACGGGATTGTCCGGGCAAATCTGAGACTTCTGGTCACTTTACACCGAGGCCTCTAAGCTTATTTACTCCTGCATTGTGTGGGGGGGGGGCCTGTGGAGTTTTAAGATCGTACCATCCTTGGTGCAAAAGGAGCATTGGTTCCCGTCACCAAGGGTGGCTTCGTTCATCACTGAAAGGGAGGCCTCCATTGCTCTGGAGGCTTTTGAAGCATTTTGGGGGGGCCTCTTTGTTGGGACTACACGCCATGAAGGAATAATTGAGGGTGGTCATGATGCCCAGGAATGGGGTTCTTTCAACTTGATAATCAGAGTGCATCCCATTAGACTTTGGCTGCGGGACTTGGGTGTTGGCTTTTTAAAACAGTCTTCTTTCCCGGCCCCTCATCAGACTGCCCTGCCCCTGGGGTGTGGCCGATGAACCCCGCCCTGGGGGATCAGCAGCAAAGTGAGGCCTAATTTCAGTAGGCGCTTTAGGTAACCTGATTATTCTGTGCTTCCAATGACTTATTGTCGATGCCAAACCTAGTGTGGACACATGATTGACACAGCCCGCACCAACCCTGAATTCCTAGAAGCAGAGCAGGTAAAAATCTTTTGGACCCCCAATGCTGTCTGTAGCCCATTCTGTTCTGAAAAAGGGGGAAGGGGGATGCTGTTTATCTTTACTATCGTAGGTGAACTACCCGGGGTTAGGTCGTTGGTAATATTATTTCTTGTCTTTATTTACTGAGGGGGCCTATTTTCTCCAGTCTTACATCTTCCATAGATTCGCATGCTTGAATCTTCCCCGTCATCATGGTGGGAGACCCACGGTAACAGTGTGGCAGTGGTTCATTGCTAAAACTATCTTCTGTCCTGGCTCTTTATCATTTCTTATCAATCTGACTCATGCCCCATGCTAAATATACTGAGGAATCTACACCTAGGGTTTAGGGATCCTGCCACATGCCTGGTAACCTAGATGTCTGTAGTCAGAGTAAAAGCTGCTCATATTTAACAGAGAAAGTATAATTTGCTAATGTCTCTATGTTTTACTTAGGATGTTTCATATCTCTGGCTGTTTACTTTTAACGTTAATCTAAGATGTGGACATGTTTAGTGATGTTCCCTACAGTAACAGGTCACGGCTCAAGCACCCTTATTATGACATCAGTTGGTAGTTATACGGAGAGTGCCTTTTGCTTGTAAATGCCAAATTTCATGATTACAATCTCCATGTACAGTTTATCAGGGGTCCAGCTTACGGTTATAAAGCTGTCATCGTTTTTAAGCAGTTCACAGTCCTCATTTTGTTATTGTGCAGTGAAGGCTACAAATCAGGATATCTTAAACAGTCTGTATTTGAATGTATGCTGAGGACCCGGATTAAGATGTATAGCTTGTCCCAGAGCCTTCTTAAGTCTCTGCAGCATTGCTTTCACAACTAAAGGAGGATCACTTACCTCTAAAATTGTTGTCCATTCTTCACCAACTCAGTTCAATTTACCAACAATTAACAAGTGTCTGACATCTCCAACTGAGTTCCTGGCACCTGTATACTTTTGAAAAGCTGGCTAGAGAGGCAGTGCATTATTGTAGTGATCTAGGGAGGGTAAAGATTGGTTATGAACACAGTTTCCTAATAGATGTCTTGTTAGCATAGAAGTGTTAAATCTGTTCATTTATATAATTGGCTGGGGAGCCGATGATCTAAGCGTCTAGTTAAAGAAAGGACTATATTTTTTACAAGAAGTAATGTAACTTTATTTGGGAATAACAAGTTACCTTAGGTAGACGCCAAAATATAGAGCAGATATTGTTGCCATTTAAAGCCACATCCATGCCTCACATAGTCCTGTCAAACAATTTAAAATCCATGATCGGCCATATGGCGTTTTGGAAGGTGTTGAGAATGAATATGTCTCTTTACAACGCAAGTCATTACATCGCGTGCTTTTACAACGCATACCGTTACATCACAAGTCGTTTCTACGACTTGCTGTAGGGGCCGCGCTGGACTTAGGAATAGTATAATTTACTATTCTAACTCCAGTGTGTGCAACAGTAGGGAAGGTGTTGGAATAGTAAATTATACTATTCCTTAGTTTAGATCGCCATCCATAGCAAGTGGTTGTAACGACTTGCGTTGTAATGCTACTGCGTTGTAACAACGCGGTCGTTGTAACGATCGCGTTGTAAAGGTATCGCGGTGTAATGACCGCGTTGTAAAGATCGTTTCCCATTGAGAATACATCATTTGAACAACTTCTGAAAATAGCAGAATCTTAAAAATCAGCATTGTGGAATATCACATTTATTCATTCACCCAGTCATCCTGCCTCATGGAAAGGGTTTGATGTCTGGTCTAAGTAGTAGAACGTTGTAAATTGCCCATGTGGTCATGGGAAGATTCAAATGTTGAGCGTTTTTAAATGTCGTTAGTTCAATTGAAGGAAGATTTGCTCATTTCTATCCTCTGAATGAATGTGCCATTTACCAACCAAATGTCAGGTAATTACATATTTGTTGAGAGGATAGCACTGAGGAAATCTTCCATTTCTAGTTTATATGATGTAATTTTCTATAAATGTACTCGAAGAGCCACTTGAGAGTTCTTAAACCTTTATAAAGATTCTCCAGTCTCCCTTCTTTTACCAACCTAAAATCTCTTCTGTTGTTTTGAGTTCTTTGTTTTTATATTTTGGGTGAGCCATTATGTATCATTTAAAATTTTCATTGACATTTTTTCTCGTTGCTTTCTGCAGGTTATGGGATCGTTGTTCTTTCTCCTAGCCTGTATTCTTTACAAGCCACCCCCAGAAACCCCTCGGAGCAGCTCGGGTACCTCAGATGAATCTCCCTCACCGGTCAAGAGCGATACAGATTGCACCATTTGACATCCCAGGCCCCTTGTTTTGCTGGGTCACATTACTTTAAACTGTTGCAGTTGTTCGCCAAATTCGTGCTTGAGAAGTTGAGATCTCTTTAACGTGGTCCAAGTCCAGGTGGGCTCTTCCTTACATGGATCACTTCACAACCATTGCTGCTGTTTTTCTACCGTAAAACAAGGGCTTTCCATAACTGTGTGTATGCTTACACATGATTTCAGTATGTGTCAAATCAGGAAAACAAGTTTCGTTTTTCAATACAGGCCACATCTGAAACAACCAGGAATAGCACAAAAATGTGTTCATTTTTTACACACCTTCAGCTTGTATTGTTTTTTTATCTCTTTTTTTACTTAGAAACTGCTTGCACGAGTAATAACACAAAGGATGTTCAGAACTGGGCGCTTCCGTAGTAAGAAGCAAAAGGGAAGTAGATATCGGTTGTGCTGTCTCCGTTTAACTTATCTCATTTGTAAACCCTATTTCCCCCTATACAATCAACAATGAGTTCGTAGACCTAAAGAATTTATTTATAGGACACGTGCCAGCCTTGCCCAAACACAAGGGGTGTGTACATCCACAGCAGCAGGCACTTCGATCTGGTGAGTCAGAAGGGGCCTTCATTTTCCCACATATGCATCATTACTGCTCCCTACCAGGGAGTCCAAGATGCAATGTGCACAAGGCCTTCTGGGCACGCATTTAAAAATGTGTTTTTTATACAATTTGGAGACCACTTTCCGTAGACATTGCTTGTTTGAGTGACACATACATTCAAGCTTCAGGATGTCTTATGGAGTCAGCAGACATCATTTTTGCCTTTTGTGGCTTTTTATTATTCATTTCATTTTAAACTTCAATGTCCTTAAGTGACATTAGCACATTCAGACAGAGACCTTCTGCCTCCCAGGCCAGGTTTAATGGGCTCCTTAATTTTAAATAATAATTTACAGAGCGCCATACGGATGTACTAATTGAGTCAGTACTGCATGTATACATTACCTAGTAGTATGGGTCAGCGTGGATGGGGAAAATGTTATTTACTGGTAGATAAACATGGTTCTTTATGGCCCAGTGCCTGACAATGAATTGTCTCCATGTTCAGTTCACTTTCAATGCAAGCTACATGTTTTCGACCCAGGGCTATCTGGTTCCAGAACTAACATCAAACTTGTGAATGCACTCTCACTCAAATTCACTGTAAAGACCCCTCGCGGCATCCACTTATACCCGGCTCTCACATCGATGACACTGATCTATGCAAGTTTTATTTATATCAGAAGTAATCATTTCTTTGGTTAGCTAGAGTATCATATTATGCGAGTTATTTCTACTAATTGCTACAACTGGAAGCGATACAGGTTTACCCCGAAGCACACTTTTGTATAAAGTTACAGAAAATGTGGCACAGAAGGACAGCGGGGAGACTTCGACAAGCCCTACATATGTTTAGTAGTAGTTTATACAGGAAGCCACTATATTTTTTCATATATTCCTTTTTCAGTTTTATTTATTCTTTGAGGCGACTTTTTGTGATAACTTTAGACGTAAATGTGGTTTTGTATATGCATAGAACAGCTATTTAACGTACTGTTGTCAACAGTTTTGGGGCAGCGACTGGGACAATACTGTGAGCGGGGTGCCAGGCCAGTCTGCTGTTAATCGACTACCTCCTCACGAACACACGTTGAACACAAGCGCAGTCAGTGCTGCTGTTTTGTAGGTGTTCATCGTCTGCTTTGTGCACAGATATTCGGTTCCACTTCCAAGATTCAAATAGGTTACCCCAAATATGGAGTCAGTAAGGTTCTCCTTTATGAGTTTACACACCCAGTGTTTCTCTCTTTCTAAACCAACGGGTTTCTGCTCTGCTGTGTCTTTGGCAACAGTTTAAAAGTGAAAAGAAACTGTCCTTGAGTCTCACTGTACCAGGTATAAACAAGTCTCACTGGGCCTGTTAGACACCCGCCTGTTGGCGCAGGCCCCGGGGACTTCCACGGGGTGTGACGCGTGAGTGCACTGTACGGAGCGGAGCGCGTGCGCAAAATCCACGTATTTATTCCAGGTTCTTTCTGAGATCACCGGTCTCAGCTGCCCCCACTTTCCTTTCTCACGGATTCTCTCGCTCTCTATCGCCAACCCTGTTTCTTCCTCACTCTCACTTACTCTCTTTCTTCCTCTCTCTCGCCCACAGCAGTGCCACCTACTCTTTACAAAGCTCCGAGTAAACGTTAGCAACAAGCACTGCGGTGAATGAATCCGATAGGTTTTACACTAGGGACGATAACAAAAACAAGTAGGCGGCAGTGATGTGGCAGTAATGAGCCCTGTAGGGAAATTGACGTAGACAGACAGGTGCTTACGGTGCAAACAGCCAGGCACCTACTTATCTTGCGGAAGTAAAAAGCACTAATGTGGATGTGTTAAAAAAAATATATCTAGTAGCTTAAAAGGAGTTTGCTGTGCTTTTAGATGACCATGAGCACAGACTCGAGACATTCAGATTGTTCACAAAATGCCATTACCGTTTGCTCTATTTTTCTTTAGAAGAATTCTGGGCACCGTTTGTGCAGGTGACTGAAATGCTGAGACGTTTGTAGAGTTTACAAGCTTTTTCATGGTGTCTGCAGAAGAAGTAGAGATGTTATACAATGTTATGTAAATTCACTAGAATATTCTGTGATACAAGTTATCTATCAACAGATCCTTCGTGGCGTAGCAGGGCTAAATTCTCACAGAGCTTCTTAACTGAATCCAGCTGATAGTACAGGAAAGAAAGTCAGTGAGTAATGGGGTTTGTGTCTAGCACACACTGCAACCCCAAAGTCAGAAGGCGCTTGAGAGAAATCCAGATATGGCTTAGGGGAGAGGCGCTTGATTGAGGTCACAGGGGTCTGAGCCCTCCAGGATAGTGACAGTTTCTCACATAAAGGCAAAGGCCAGAGGTTGGTCAGCTAGAGTCACTGTCCATTTCACAATACTATAGGAAACGTGATAAAAAATGGTGAATACATATCTGTAAGGAGTAGTGCAGTTGCTTGATTGGGTACTATTCTTGACCAATCAGACCTCTCCTTCACAAAACACACTGGCTTGGCTATGGCTATTGTGGTTTAAAAAGACAGAACTAAAGCTATGCTAGATATTTGTCTCGGGTCAAGTTCGAGGCTTCATGTGTCCCCAGCGCTGTGTCACACGTCCAACCAGCGTATATTGAACCTCTGCCATAAGGGAAGGGAGAGTTCATCCCCTTGCTTTGTGGAAACAGTGTACATGGTAACATTTAGGAACACCAAAGAAAAATACGACAATTGGGAGTCTCAAATGTAGGTTCTGCCTACCCTAGGGCTAACATGATGTATTATGGATCATTCATAGACCAATAAACTGCCACTGTGTGATCTCTTGTGTCAACCTGCTCTGAACTGTTCTAATCTTAGGGAGGTCTGGGATAAAGAGATCATGGCTCAAACTCACCTTCAAAAAGAGTGGAGCGAAAAGTTGTCACAGAGCAGCACTGACCGGTAATGGGATAAGTTTATATCCCAAATGGTTAACACTATAAATCACTGTCATCTCATTCAAAGAGAAACCCCTCTCTTCAAGGCGTGGAGAACGCCACTAGAATCGTGGGTGTTTTTGTACTGTGGTCAAATATTTCCTTTAGGAGTTAGAGGCTCCCAGCTGTGCATTATGCCTCATAGTCTGCCTGTCCTTACACCAGAGCACTTAACACACTGCTCCTGTGCCCTTTTGGGCTCCTTCTCAACAGCTCCTGCATCAGTATATACTGAGGATCCGAACCATTGTTGCAAAACATGGTCTTGGCTGTCACTGGTGGCTGCCTCTTACTGATTCTCAGATTCCATATGTTGACACCAACATACACAATGTTTGTTATATGTTCAAGTGTAAAATGCTGTGGTGTACTGCAAATTGTGCCAACTATGTACTTGTTTTCTTACTAAATAATGCATTATGCCAAAAACATTTCACATTAAATTAGAAATCAGAAAAGGCCCAGATTGGCACAGTTGAACCTCCAGCTTGGCTTTACTGCCACTATTATTAGGGCTTAGCTCAGCAGGCAGTAGTGACCAGCGCAAGCTGAAACTTGCAAAATTAAGGTGTTCTCTTCAAGGGCCCGATTCACAACGCCGGTACCGAATCCAAGTAACCCTTAGGTGACCACATACAATATTTAGGAGTTCAAGGACAACATTGTTATCCTCAAAGCATACATTTGCATTTGTAAATTGATGTATTCGCATGGAAAACCACACAGTAGTTTATGTGTGAACCTTCCTGGAGTGGTTTGTGAGGCGTTCATTTATATTTTGAAGTTAGTGTCAGAGTGAAAGATATACTTAATAATAGCAAGAGCAGTGGGAATGTGTCAGGAACACCCCCAGAATGTTTTCACTATGAAGATAAAAAATGTTAGGTTCAAAAGCACAAATGCATCACATTTACCTTTGAGAAATGTAAACCTTTTACATTTCCCAATGCGTAAATGTTCATGCATTGTCAAGCCACTAAGTCTCAGCTTCACAAGAGTACTATTCTAATGAGGTGTAAATTCAAAGAAAGTCAGACATTTTCTCCAGATGGCCACTGTCTGGGTGAAGTCTGTCACAAGCAAGTTAAAGCGCCGCATAATTTATTCTTATGAGGTGCTCAACTACATTACATGCCAATGGGTCTGGCCCCTATGGATAAATTGCTACTTATTTTACAGCAGATATACTCCGGATCTAAAGTAGGTTGTAGTATATTGGACGGAAAAACAATTAGTGAAGCGTGAGCCCGGCCGTTGACTTCTAAGGTGGTATTACGGAGCTTACTTTATTTACCTTTTATAAGAGAGAATTCAAATTAGTATATTCACTAGAGCTTCTTTGAAAATATGCACAGGCTTTTCAGGAGAAAATATAATATTTAAACATTATTTTGTAGTGTTTTCCATTCATTTTGAGAAGTTTATTGACTAATGAAGTACACAGCTATAAATAAGCTAAAAGTCAGTGTCATTGCTTCTGTCCAAAGACGAGCATTGTTTTCATATTTTGATAAGTCTATGCACAGAAAAGGTAGGGACAACGTTTAATACTTTCTGAGAGAGAAGAAGGGCGTCCCGTTTTTAAAGGTGCATGGTAATTACTTTAATCTTGCTTACAGTAAAGAGACAATTAATGTTTACAGTACTTAGAACGCATACCAGCACCAGTTTCTCCTTCCTCTGTTTCAACAAGGCTATATGCTAGATATAATTCGAATAGGTTTTAATAGAATGAACCTATAAGATTTCACTGTCCTCTGTGAATATAGGAGCAGCCTTCTTCAAAAACATATTTGGACTATCCTGCCTATTCAATGACATGAAATGTATCCCCCTGACCTAAGTGACTCTACTAGAATAGCATTCTGAAGCACTTCACCAGTAGCTTTAAGACATGAAAAAAATGCAAGAAAGGAACCTTCCATAAGCACCTTATTTACTCATAAGTTGTAGAGTACTTGCAGCTTCCTTATACGCACAGGCTCCTTTAAGCCAAATTACCTACTCGCCTCATTTGCACAGTCTGCTCACTCAGAAGACAAGCAACATAAATACATAAGATGTTCTGAGATTATCAATACCTCGTGGAAAAAAAGATTTACTGTGGAGCAAATGGTAGCCGATTACAATTTTCTTTGTTAAATATTTAATTTTCCATTGTTTGATCTTTCGCCATGACTTGGCAGTGTTATGATTTCGGATATGTCAACAGCATCTGGGCGTTATACAATGGCTCAGCACATGGACCATGCAGATGTTCAAGCCCAAACATCATCCTGCTGTGGTGTTAAACATTCGTTTAATATGAAGACTTTAGCTGATCCATGATTCAGCCAATAGTTACATCATAGCATCTCACAAACTCTGGCTAAAATATACCATTTCTCAATAAACATTTGACATTATACCTGCGGTTCTAGGCCTTCGGCTTGAGACCCTCAGCGGGTCTTGTTGAACAGTAATTTGTTAGGGCAGTTTGTTCACCATTAAAGAAAGCATTTTCTTAAAAATGTTTGTACAATTTTGTATTAATTTATTCTGTTGTTCTTAATTAAAAAGAGACTTCATTGGCAAGTTTTCTTGTATATCTCGTCAAAGTCCAAGCATTTTTATCTCAAACCTGTTAATGTGTGGAAATTAGTCCTTGGTCAACAAATCCTATGTCCTGACAGAAACTAAAAATATGGCATAAATCGCTTTTAGACATTGCTTGAGAATCATAACCAATCTTCAAAAAAAAAGTGAGTTCATATTTGTATGTTTCAACACATGCTTCTTAATTACCATTGACTCATATTCGCATAAGAGGATCATTCACTTTTCTAGTAGACTTTCAAATCTTCAATGTGGAAATTAACTTTTTCCAAGTTCCGCTTTTTGTTTGGGAGTGTACATATCGCAAGCAAACATGAATGAGGACTGCTTTGGGCTTCTGTGAAGCCAAGTAGAAAGTCGCAGAAAAGGGCATGCAAAAATGTTAACAGGATAATACCGAAAAAAAAGTCCAGTTCACTTGTCTCTAGGTCAGCATGCTCAAATGCCAGTGGAGGATTAGGATTCATTCCTTCATTATTTTCTTTTACTCTCTTTTAAGCCACATAATATTAAACCAAACTGATATACTTGTGGTGCAATCAGGCAGGGAATATGCCTGTGTGAAATTGGCTGTGCCGTACTGGTTGCCTACCCATGGTTACAAATTAAGATGAATGAAATTGTGGTATTAAGTGTTGACTTCCTAAAAAGCACTTGCTGTATAGATTTATAATATGACTTTGTAAGCATCGGTTGCTAGAGATTTAGAGTGATGGCCTTGGTTGTAAACGTAGTTTGGTTTCAGCACTGGGTGGGGGAGGGGAGCCTCATGGAAGTGAAGGTGAACAGGCTGTTTTGTGCCTTTTCAGTAAATCAAGGTATGTTTGCAGTAGTAGGTATTAATGACAGTCTGAAAAAGAGACATGAAATACCAGTGTGTAATACTGAATGTGATCTTGTAGTGTATTGTTTTGTACTGTTGTAATCAAATAAAATATTGTCATACAAGAAGTGTTTGCAGTAATTCATCTTTGTGGGCACCATTTTATGGATGCAGACACTGTATTAACAGAGGTACCTATATACAGGACACAAATGGTGAGTTTATATTATGAGTGTTGTTTACAGTTCTGACTGTATGTTGGTGCTGTTTCATTGAGGAAAGTGCTGTTTTGAGAACAGTCTTAGTCAACAATATGGCATGTCTGCACTGTGTTAGATACATGAAAATGGTTCAGTTTAATGTGCTCTGTTAGATGTTTGAGTGTGGTGTATTTCTGATGGATACATCTGCCTGTGGATTCCTCACCTTTTGAATTACCCCTGTGCCAGCATTCAGCAGAAATTCTTTTCCTAGCTCTCCCACGTCGACGAGGACGTCATAATAGCACGGCTCCGCTCGCGACTCCGTATGACGTCATCGGAGCCATAAGAAGACCTCGTCGGCGTGCTGACGTCAGTTCCCTTTTTTCCGCGCCGTCGACACGTAACAGTTTTTTCTGGGTCTCTCCATTTTCAACGAGATTACTTTGTTTCTTCACGTCTTCTTCATGTTTCTGTTGAAATGGCTACTTCGAAGAAGTCAGGTTTCAAGCCCTGCAGGGAGTGTGGGGGCCATATGTCTATTACAGACCCTCACGACGACTGTCTTTGGTGCCTTTCTTCGGACCACGACGTCGAAGGGTGTTCGTGTTGTCGAAAAATGAATCCTAAGGCGTTGAAGGAGCGTGAAGCAAAACTCTCCATAGCGAAGGCGAAGAAAGAAAAGGGGGGTCGTAAGCGCTCGAAGTCGTCGACCTCGCATACTTCTAAGTCTAAGAAGCATAAGAAGTCGAAGAGGAGACACGGTTCTCGACGTCGCTCTTCGAAGGGCAAGGCTTCGAGGTCGGCTTCACCTGTTCAGCGACGCTGGGAAAAGGACTTTGTTTCTCCATCGCCTTCTCCTTCTCCGCAGGCGACTCCGATCCACTCGCGGACTCCGAGGGGTTCGCCGGTGTCGAGAGACTCTGTGACTCCCAGAGGGTCTCCGGCGCCCAGAGGTTCTCCGGCGCCCAGAGAGTCTTCTCCTGTACCTGTGGCTTCGCCTGTGCGGGTGCCGGTCTCACCGGCTCCGCAGCCTCAGCCTCCAGTTCGGCCTCGGATGAATCAAGACCAAGGAGGCCCGGAGCCTTACCCTCCTTTTCCAGGACCAGGAGCGGATCCCTCACATATCCTGAATGCAATGTTTGGCATGTTTGCCAGGGCATCCTACTCTTCCGGTGCGTCTTCTGGCCCCGTGGGTCCGCTTGCCTTTAACTTGGGTGTCCCTCAGCAATATGCCCAGGCGCCTTTTATGCCGACGGCTCCATCTTGGCAGTTTCCGGCGCCGAGGTTTTCGACTCCGAATCCTCAAACTCCGTCTGGTGTCGATTCGGCGCCGTCTTGGATTCGTTCGGCGCCGCTGCCTGTTTCTGAAGGTCCTACTTCGACGCCAGCAGCATTGTCACCGGCGCCGCGGCTGGCACCGCCGCCGCCGATCCCGAAGCAGCATTGTAGGAGAGAGGCACAAAAGCTGCTAGAAGAGGATGAGTACCGGCAGGAGCAGAAGGAAGGGGAGATACTCGACTCCGTGGACGGATTCGAGGGTCTGCAAGAGGCCAGTGGTTTGGACACTTCCCCGGAATGGGAGCTCTCTTCACCAAAGACTGTCCTCTCTCAGGATGTTGCCCCTTATCATGTGGTGATTAGGAAAGCTGCTGAGTTGTTGGATCTTCAGTTGCCTTCAGCAGAAGTTAAGTCAAATATTTTAACTGAAGTGCTTAATACTTCTTCAGTTGGTGAGCCTCTACTGCCTTTCAATGAGGCGTTGACGGAGCCTATCTTGGAGGTGTGGCAGAAGCCCTTGACTGCTCCTGCAGTTTCCAGATCTATTGCAAGGAGATATAGACCAGCTCCTGGTGATCCAGCTTTTCTTTCTGCCCACCCATCTCCTGAAAGCTTGGTGGTTCAGGCTTCTTGCTCCAAGCAGTCGTCTGGGTCCTTCCCTACCACCCCGGGGGATAGGGATTCTAAGAAGATGGAACAGTCGGCCAAGAAGGTGTTTTCCTCAGCAAGTATGGCGCTGAAGTCTACGAACGCCACTTGCTTGCTTGGCAGGTACATTCATGCCCTTATGGACTCTGTTAAGCAATTGGCCCCTAAGCTGCCTGAGGAAGATCGAGTTCATTTTCTTGAGGCTCTCTCGGATTCTCAAGCAGCTGCCCGACAGGTCATTCAGTTGGGTTTGGACACTGCAGACTCGGTTGCCCGGGTAATGGGTTCTTCAGTTGCTATGAGGAGGCATGCCTGGCTCAGATCTTCTGGTTTTTCACCGGATGTTCAGGCTACTCTTTTGGATCTGCCTTTTAGATGGTTCAAGATTGTTTGATACCAAAGCGGACTCTGCTCTGCAGCGTTTTAAAGATAGTAGAGCTATTGCAAGATCTATGGGCCTGCAGTCTCAGCCTAGAGGGTATGGCTACAAGAGGTATCGAGGCTTTGGGAAGATGACTTCCTTTCGTGGCCGTCAGCAGCCTCATCAGCAACAACAGCAAAACCCTCTGTACAGGTCGTTCAGGGGAAAGAATAGAGGCCGTCTTCGAGGAGCCGCTCGGCAGCAGTCCTCCTCCTCCTCCTCTTCTCCTGTCCCCCCGCTGGTACCACGGGAAAGCAGCTCTAGATCCCCCATCTTGGAGCATGTTGGTCCTCTAGGGGGTCGGGTGTCCCACTTTCTACAAGATTGGAAATCAGTTACCTCAGACCGTTGGGTTTTGAATCTTGTGGAAAATGGGTACGCCCTCCCTTTTCTAGAGTGTCCACCTCCTTACCCTCCTCGCCAGGATTGATGTTCAGAGGACCATTTACTACTCTTACAACAGGAGGTTCTTGTCTTGTTGCAGAAAGGGGCGATAGAGGTGGTTCCAGAGCAGGAAAGGGGTCAGGGATGTTACTCCCGTTATTTCCTGATTCCCAAAAAGGACGGTCGATTGAGGTCGATCCTGGACCTCAGGATTTTGACTTTTTACCTCAGGCAGGAAAAGTTCAAAATGTTGACCTTGGCTCAGGTTCTTTTAGCGCTGCAACAGGAAGACTGGATGGTGTCTATCGATTTGCAGGATGCGTATTTTCATCTTCCCATCCTGAAGTTGCATCGGAAGTATCTCCGGTTTATGCTAGGGTCGCAGCACTACCAGTTTGCGGTCCTTCCGTTCGGTCTCACTTCCGCACCTCAGGTCTTCACAAAGGTGATGACAGTGGTGGCAGCACATCTCAGAAGGTCAGGGGTTCCTGTTTTCCCTTATCTCGATGACTGGCTGCTGAAAGCCAAGTCTCCAGAGATGGTGTTGCGCCATTTGCATGCAACAACGCAATTGTTGTTCAACTTGGGTTTCTCGATAAATGTACCCAAATCTCACCTGATGCCTTCTCAGCGCAGCCTGTTCATAGGGGCGATACTGGACACTACTGTGTGTCGAGCATTTCCGCCTCCGCAGAGGATTCTCGACATACAGGAGATGATTCCTTTGTTTCACAATGGAGCGGTTGTTCCAGTCCTGAAGGTCCTACGCCTGCTCGGTCTGTTCGCTTCCTGCATACTGTTGGTCAGTCATGCACGCTGGCACATGAGGGCACTCCAGTGGTGCCTCCGCAGGCAGTGGTATCAACACAACGGAGATCTCAGGGAGAACATCAGAATCTCCAGAGACACTGCAGCGGAGCTGTCTTGGTGGAGTGTGCAGGGCAACCTGTCTCAAGGAAAGCCCTTTCAGTCTCCTCCACCGGTGGCCACAGTGATCACGGATGCCTCCACTCTAGGGTGGGGTGCTCATCTGGGGGATCTGGAGGTCAAAGGTCTCCAGAGGAAAGGTTGCTTCACATCAACCTTCTGGAATTGCGGGCGATACGTTTGGCACTAAAGGCCTTCCTTCCATCCCTTCGCAGTCAGTCAGTTCAGGTCCTCACGGACAACACTACCGCGATGTGGTACTTCAACAAACAGGGAGGTGTAGGGTCGTATCGTCTCTGCAGAGAGGCTCTGCGACTCTGGTCCTGGGCTCAGGACCATCAGATTTGTGTAATGGCAAATCATCTGGCCCGTGTGCTAAATGTACGTGCGGACAGTCTCAGTCGGCATTACTCGGCCAATCACGAATGGCGGCTTCATCCGGAGGTGGTCCATCTCGTCTTCAAGATGTGGGGGTTTCCTCAGTTGGACCTCTTTGCCACTCGCGAGAACGCGCACTGCCCGTTGTTCTGCAGTCTCCAGTTTCCGATGCAGGGAGCATTGGGGGACGCGTTTCATTGGATTGGAGTTCGCAACTCCTTTACGCGTTTCCCCCCATACCCTTGATTCCTCGAGTTCTGAGGAAGGTTCGCCAAGACCGGGCCCAAGTCATATTGATCGCCCCGAATTGGCCAAGAAGGGTGTGGTACACAGATCTACTTCACCTCTCGTCGCACCCACCGCTCCGTCTCTCTCTCAGGGCAGATCTCCTCTCGCAATCGCAGGGGCAGGTTCTACACCCCCACCTCCAGAGCTTGCACCTTCATGCCTGAAGATTGAACGGGGCAACCTGAGTTCTTTCTCTCTCCCACCGGATGTGGTGGATGTTATTTTATCATCCAGAAGACACTCCACCAAATATATTTATTCCTCCAGGTGGTCCAAATTTGTGAAGTGGTGTGGAGAGAGGTCCATTGATCCTTTGAAGGCACGTTTGTCTGATGTGCTGAGTTTTTCTCTTTCCTTGGCTCAGCAGGGTTGTGCTATGGTTATGGTAAAGGGTTACTTGCCGGCTTTCCTTTGTTTGCCGGACCAGCCGTCTTTGTTCAAATCTCATGTTGTTATGAGGTTCATTAAGGGCCTTACCAATAAGTTTCCTCCCACTCCTTTCATTATGCCTCAGTGGGATTTGAATCTCGTTCTTACTTTTCTGATGGGTTCTCCATTTGAGCCTCTTCATAGTTGTCCTTTGAGGCTTCTTTCTTTCAAGACGGTCTTTTTGATCGCTATTACCTCGGCCAGGAGGGTAAGTGAGCTTCAGGCTCTTAGTTCTAAACCTCCATTCTTGACCATTCATGTAGAAAAGATGGTTCTTAGGACCAGGGCTGCTTTTCTGCCTAAGGTGGTTACTCCTTTTCATTTAGGACAGTATGTTACTTTACCTACCTTCTATCCTCCACCTCACCCTTCCAAGGAGGAGGAGAGATTTCATCGCCTGGACCCTAAGAGGGCGGTCAGTTTTTACCTGGACAGGACCAGGAAACTAAGGCTGGATGATCAGCTCTTCGTGGGCTACATTGGACGGATGAAAGGAAAAGCTGTCCACAAACGAACACTCTCCAGGTGGATCATCTTGTGTATCAAGATCTGCTATGCCCTGGGCAAGAAGGAGCCTCCTGAAGGTATTAGAGTTCATTCCACCAGAGCTAAGTCATCTTCTTCTGCTTTGGCTAGAGGTGTACCTGTTGTTGATATTTGTAAGGCAGCAACTTGGGCCTCCCTCCACACCTTTGCAAAGCATTACTGCTTGGATTCTTAGGTTAGGAGGGACGGCCATTTTGCACGTTCTGTTCTGCAAGATTTTTTGGTATAGTCAGGTGGACACCCTCCTCCGGGAGAGGTCCGGCTTGGGGATTCAATTCAAAAGGTGAGGAATCCACAGGCAGATGTATCCATCAGAAGAACAAGTTACTTACCTTCGGTAACGCTTTTTCTGGTGGATACAGTATCTGCCTGTGGATTCCTCACTGACCCACCCGCCTCCCCGTTGTCCTCCTGTTTCTACCAAAAAAAGTTATAACGGTTTGACATGGATGTTTTTAATATGTCATTTTCATGCTTACAGTTTGCTGCTACGAAGTGCTTTTTTTATTGGCTTTTTCCATTCTGTTGATGTATATACTATGTGTATTTGTATATATATATTTATTATGTATACTGTGTATACTTGTGAAAATGTTGTCGATCCGCCCGTTTGCCTCGAGGGCACGGAAAAAATCGGTGGAACTGACGTCAGCACGCCGACGAGGTCTTCTTATGGCTCCGATGATGTCATACGGAGTCGCGAGGGGAGCCGTGCTATTATGACGTCCTCGTCGACGTGGGAGAGCTAGGAAAAGAATTTCTGCGGAATGCTGGCGCAGGGGTAATTCAAAAGGTGAGGAATCCACAGGCAGATACTGTACCCACCAGAAAAAGCGTTACCGAAGGTAAGTAACTTGTTCGTTGGTGGCAGTGCTTTTGAGAGCCCCTTGATTGGTGACTCAATGCTGCTTCCAGGCTGAATTAGGGGAATGGCATGTGTTCAATCTAATGTGTTCTTTTGGATGTGAGTGCATGGCGTTTCTCAGTGGTTACTACTGTTGGGAGTTTGCTGACCTATATGACAGGTTATCTCTAATGTCTTCTGCTGGAAGTTGGACTGTCCTCTGTATACAATGAAAAAGAGTGCAAATAATGGACTCAATACACCTATCAAATATTAATCATTCAGAAATGATAAAGCATTGAGTAAAGTAAGTCATTTTAAAGTATACTCCTTCCTGCAGATTCTTTAGGTGAATCTTTCTGTGCATGCTAGACTGTATTGCGAAACATGTCTGCAGTATTACCAATGTCAGGCATCCCAGGCAGTGTACGACTTGGAGTGCAAATCAGCAAGACTTTGCCTTTCGTGGTCATTGGCCCAACATGAGGTGCCACAAGGAACGTTGATCTCAGATCCTCTTTTTCTGTGCCCTACATGTGGATAATGTTCTTGGTCAGTTTTTCCGATGTTTTAAAAAAGGTACATCACTTTTTGAACTATGTCCCGTCCTAAAGTTATGAGCTTTGGGAAAATTACATGGCACAGGTTCCTAGGAGCTAGTCATTATAAAAGGGGAGCATTCACTTTTTAGCACTTTAAATACATATAGGTCCATCTTGCATTGAACAAATAATTTGCAGTACAAATCTATAATAATGTTGTTTATTTTTCTTTTATTTAATTCAAGAATCATATTCACCTGTTAAGTTCACAGGTTATTCTTAACAGTTATTTCCACCAGAACTTATAAGTTATAAGTTACATTCATTAATTTCCATATTTCTTCATACACATTCTTTTTCAATCTCTGGTGAACAAGTACAAATCACAAGTTTCAAGACAGTTAAAAAGACGATCCTTCGAACTGGATAGTGAGACGTTCTTAGTTGTAATATAAGACCAGATCACTATTAGCTTTGAGCAACAAATCTTAGCTTGAGCCTGAGCCGACGTGTTTCGCGTGACCTGCCTCTTCTTCAGGGCTCATAAGAATACAGTCTCTCCTAAATGGCTTTTCTGAGAGACTTAGGAGAGACTTAGGATGGATATGGGGTTTCCTCTGTATGCAACAACATTAGGAATAAGTGATTTATTAATAAGTATTTGGATCAGTCAGCCATTGAAGAGAGATGAATACAAGATTCTGATGGATACATCTGCCTGTGATTCCTCACCTTTTGAATTACCCAATGCGCAGCAATACACGGAAACTTTTCTCCTTAGCTCTCCCACGTCGACGAGGACGTCACAATGGAACGGCTCTGCATTCGACTCCGCGTTACGTAATCGGAGCCGTAAGAAGACCTCGTCAGCTTGCTGACGTCAGTTCCCTTTTTTCCACGCCGCCGACGCGTAATGGTTTTTTCCAGGCTCTCCATTTCTGGGAGTTTCTTTTTTGCTCTTGTTGCGACTTTGTAGCCGTCGAAGATGACTACTCCGAGAAAATCAGGTTTCAAGCCATGCAGAGAATGTGGGAGCCAGATGTCCTTCACTGACCCCCATGAAGATTGTTTATGGTGTCTTTCGTCAGACCACAACGTTGGGACATGCACTTCGTGCAAGCACATGAATCCAAAAGTGCCGAAGGAGAGGGTGGCCAAATTATTCATGGCTAAGTCCAAAAAGCAGAAGAGAGGTCGCAGGAGGCCAAGGACCCGCTCGAAGTCGCCAACTACACACACTTTGAGGTCTTAGAAGAAAAACAAGTAGAAGCGGTGCCATGGTTCTCGGCGTCGCTCTTTGAAGGATGCAATTCCGAAGTCGGTGTCCCCCGAATCCCAGACGTCATCGCAGGGATGGGATTTCTCAGACTCCTTCACCTGGGGTGACTTCGGCCCCTTCTCAGAGTGTAGTGACTCCACCAGCTCCGAGAGATGCAATGCCTCCACCGTTGCCGAAGTCAACCACTCCACCTCTGGCTCTGGGGTCTCCGGGGCCGCAATTGGAGCCATATTTAGTGCTTCCCCGAGCGGCTTCAGACCCTGTGGTACCAGATCCGATGTATCCTGCTGTCCCTGCTCCGGAATCGGATCGTCGCATTTTTAAATGTGATGTTTGTCCTGTTCGCCAGAGCAGCAAACCCTACTGGTGCGCCTGTTGGCCCCATGTGTCTGTTGGCATATTTCCTGGGAGGTTTGCCACCTCACTTTCCCCAGGCACTGCTCATGCCTTTCATGCCTATGGCTCCAGGGAGTTGGCCTCTTCTGACGCCGAGAGTTTCGACACTGTTGCAGTCTTTGGAGGGACGAGCTTCTTTAGATGGTTCATCCCCGGCGCCATCTGGTTCCGAACTGGCTTCGACTCGATTGGCTTCGACTCCTGTTCCTGTGGACCTCCCTACGACGCTGATCCCGAAGTCACCAGCACCGCGTCTGGCGCAGCCGCCGCCAGTTCCTTGGATAAGGTCTCAGAGAGAGGCGCAAAGACTGTTGGAGAAAGAAGAGTACCAGGAGGAACATGGAGGGGCTGAGGAAGGAGAGATTGTAGATCCTGACCTGGATTTTGAGGGTTTACAGGAGGCTAGTGGCCTGGACACCTTACCTGAGTGGAAGCTTCCATCACCAAAGGGTTTGCCGGCGCAGGAGGTGACCACATATCACGCTGTGATCAGAAAGGCTGCGGACCTCTTGGAGTTGCCTCTTCCTACAGCGGAGTTGAGGATTAATATTCTGACGGAGGTGCTCCATTCTCCTTCCTTTATTTCAGAGCCTTTACTTCCCTTCAATGAGGCGTTGACAGAGCCCATTCTTGATGTCTGGCAGAAGCCAATGTCTATTCCAGTGGTTTCCAGGACCGTGGCAAGGAGGTACAAGGTGGCTCCAGGGGATCCTGCTTTTCTGTCCACCCATCCTTCGCTGGAAAGCTTGGTGGTCCCTGCTTTGTGCTCTTCGAGGCTGTCTGCAGGTTCCTTTGCCTCTATGCCTGCGGATAGGGAGTCAAAGTGCATGGGGCAATCGGCAAAGAAGGTGTTCTCATCGGGGAGCATGGCCCTTAAGTCCATAAATGCCACATGCCTTTTGGGTCGTTCCATCCATGCCCACATGGATTCAGCGAGGGAGGTTGTCCCAAATTGCTCGAGGAGCTACAAGGGCATTTCTCAGAGGTGTTGTCAGATGCCCAAGCTGCTGCCCGCCAAGTGATACAATCTGGTCTGGACACAGCCGATTCGGTAGCCAGGGCGATGGGATCGTCTGTGGCTACTAGGAGGCACGTATGGTTGCGTCGTTCTGGATTCTCTCCTGATGTCCAGGCTACATTACTGGATTTGTCCTTTGATGGATCTCGCCTGTTTGGGGCTAAAGCGGATTCGGCGCTGCAGCGCTTTAAGGACAGTCTTTGGGACTTCAATCTCAGCCCAGGAGCTTTGGGCAGTTCCACAAGTTTTGTGGCTTTGGAAGAAACTTGTCCTTTTGTGCCAGGCAACAGCCACAGCAGCAGCAGGCAAATCCTTTGCATAGATCCTACAGGGGAAAAGGAAGAGGTCGCCTGTGGGGTGCTGCATGACAGCAAGTCTCCTCCTCCTCCTGCTTTTCCTCTTTTGCCCCTTCAGCTGGTGTGGCGGGGAAGCGAGCTCCACCATCCTAAAGCATACTTGACCCTTTGGAGGACTGGTGTCCCAGTTTCTACAGCATTGGAGGGCTGTTACTACAGATCTCTGGGTTTGAACATCTTAGAGAATGCGTATGCCCTACCCTTCTGGGAGTTCCACACTCCTTTCCCTCCCTGTCAGGGCTTTTGCTCGGAAGAGCATCTTCTGCTTCTCCAGCAGGAAGTTCTGTCATTGCTGCAAAAGGATGCAATTGAGGTGGTTCCGGAGCAGGAAAGGGGTCAGGTGTGCTACTCTCAGTACTTCCTGATCCCCAAAAAGGACAGTCGTTTACGGCCGATCCTCGACCTCAGGGTTTTGAATTGCGAGTCTTCACAAAGGTGATGGCAGTGGTGGCAGCTCATCTCAGAAGGTCGGGGATTCCTTTTTTTTCCTATCTGGATGACTGGCTGGTCAAAGCAAAGTCGCCAGAGATGGTGCTGCATCGTTTGCAGGTAACAACACAACTATTGCTCGAGTTGGGGTTTTCGATAAATGTACCCAAATCTCACCTGGTGCCCTCTCAGCGCAACCTGTTCATAGGGGCAGTACTGGACACTACTGTAAGTCATGCCTTTCCGCCTCTACAGAGGATTCAAGACATCCATGTTATGATACCACTTTTTCAGAATGGAGCGGCTGTTCCAGTCCTGAAGGTCTTGCGCCTGCTCGGTCTGTTTGCTTACTGCATACTGTTGGTCAACCATGCACGTTGGCATATGAGGGCCCTCCAGTGGTGCCTCCGTAAGCAGTGGTTTCAACACAACAGAGATCTCGAAGAGGTGGTCATAATCTCCAGAGACACTGCAGCTGATCTGCTATGGTGGAGTGTTCCAGGCAGCCTGTCTCAAGGGAAGCCCCTTAAACCTCCTTCTCCGGTGTCCACAGTGATAACGGATGCCTCCACTCTAGGGTGGGGAGCCCATCTGGGGGATCTGGAGGTCAAAAGTTTTTTGTCTCCAGAGGAAAGATTGTTTCACATCAATCTTCTGGAATTGCGGGCAATACGTTTGGCTCTAAAGTCCTTACTCCCTTCCCTTCGTGGGCATTCGGTTCGGGTCCTAACGGACAACACTACTGCGATTTCGTACATCAACAAACAGGGAGGAGCAGGGTCGAATCTTCTCTGCAGAGAGGCCCTGCGACTCTGATCCTGGGCTCAGGACCATTTGATTTGCGTAATCGCAAATCATCTGGCTGGAGAACTGAATGTGCGTGCGGACAGTCTCAGTTGGCAATATTCTGCCGATCACGAGTGGCGTCACCATCTGGAGGTGGTCCTTCAAATTTTCGGGATGTGGGGGTTTCCTTAGTTGCACCTGTTTGCCACGCACGAGAATGCGCACAGCCCAGCTTCTGCAGTCTCCAGTATCCGACGCGGGGAGCGTTGGGGGACATGTTTCAATTAGATTGGGGCTCTCAGCTACTTTATGCGTTTCCTCCCGAACCCTTAATTCCTCGGGTTCTGAGGAAGATCCGCCAAGACCAGGCCCAAGTCATATTGCTCGCCCCGGATTGGCCGCGAAGGGTATGGTACATAGACCTCCTTTGTCTCTCATTGCACCCTCCACTCTGTCTCCCTCTAAGGGCAGACCTCCTCTCACAATCACAGAGGCAGGTTCTACACCCCCCCACCTCCAGAGCCTGCACCTTCATGCCTGGAGATTGAAAGGGCAACCTGAGTTCTTTCTCTCTCCCACCGGATGTGGTGGACGTTATATTATCAGCCAGAAGACACTCCACCAAATCTCTCTATTCTGGTAGGTGGGCCAAGTTTGTTAAATGGTGTGGAGAGAGATTGATTGATCCTTTGCAGGCCCATTTATCTGATGCTCTGAGTTTCTCTCTTTCCCTAGCGCAACAGAAATGTGCAGTAACTACTGTTAAGGGCTTTTTGTCTGCCTTGTCGGATTTTCTCTGTTTACCAGATCAACCCTCTTTGTTTAAGTCTCCCACAGTTATGAGATTCATTAAGAGTCTCACAAATAGGTTTCCTCCCACTCCGTTTATCAGGCCTCAGTGGGATTTGAATTTGGTTCTCACATTCTTGATGGATTCACCCTTTGAACCATTACATAATTGTCCCTTAAGGTTTTTAGCATTTAAAACTATATTTTTGGTTGCAATCACTTCCGCTTGGAGGGTGACTGAATTGCAGGCTCTTAGTTCCACCCTCCTTTTACATCATTGCATGCGGATAAGATGGTTCTTAGGACCAGAGCTGCTTTCCTGCCTAAGGTGGTCACTCCTTTCCACTTGGGGCAGTCCATCAGCTTACCCACTTTCTACCCTCCCCCTCACCCTTCAGAGACTTCCTCGCCTGGACCCCAAGAGGGCGGTCAGCTTCTACTTGGACAGAATCAAGGACTTCAGGATGGATGATCAACTCTTCACTGGTTAGGCAAGATGAAGGGCAAGGCTGTCCACAAAAGAGCGCTGTCCAGGTGGATCATCCTGTGTATCAGGATCTGCTACGCCTTGGCCAAGAAGGAGCCTCCTGAAGGTACTCATGCTCATTCTACCAGAGCTAAGTCTTCTGCTTTGGCTAGAAGTGTCCCTGTGGTAGACATCTGCAAGGCGGCAACTGGGGCCTCCCTCCACACTTTTGTGAAGCACTATTGCTTGGATTCGGAGGTGAGGAGGGACGGCCATTTTGCTGATTCTGTGCAGCAGGATTTTTTGGTATAGGCAGGCAGGCACCCTCCCCCGGGAGCAGGACTGCTTGAGGATTCAATTCAAAAGGTGAGGAATCTACAGGTAGATGTATCCATCAGAAGAACAAGTTACTTACCTTCGGTAACACTTTTTCTGGTGGATACAGTATCTGCCTGTGGATTTCTCATTGACCCACCTGCCTCCCTGTTGCCTGTCTGCTTATACCAAAAAATTATCAATGTATATCTTATGTGATTTATTGTTGGAATCATGTGATACTTGGCACTAGGAAATGTCTATGATGAAGAATTTCCAGTTTTGGTTGTGTTTGTATACTGTGTATACTTGTATAAATGTTGTCGGTTCACCCGTTCGCCTCGAAGACACGGAAATAATGGGTGGAACTGATGTCAGCATGCTGACGAGGTCTTGTTATGGCTCCGATGACGTCACGCAGAGTCGCGTGCGGAACCGTTCCATTGTGACGTCCTCGTCAACGTGGGAGAGCTGAGGAGAAAAGTTTCAGCTGAATGCTGCCCATTGGGTAATTCAAAAGATTAGGAATCCAGAAGCAGATACTGTATCCATCAGAAAAAGCGTTACCGAAGGTAAGTAACTTGTTCGTTTGGACTAATTGATGGGTGTAGGAAATATCATTGTGAGTGAGACAGATTTTCAACTGTATTCTTTAGAAAAATTTCAACAAAGCAGGGCCATTGCTCATGCTCTAGCAGTGACCCCTCAAGCCCCCCATACATTTCACCAATTCAGGAAATGTGAATGTTCCTGACATCAATTTAAAAGGCCTAATCAACAGTCTCCTCCGCCACCCACTCATTGTTTTCACCGGTGGCCATGCAGAGGTTCTGAAAGATGAAGCTAGCAGGTTCCATTTCCCTTCTCTCTTCCACTCTCACAAATGTTGGTGCAAAACATACACAGTTCCACAGGATCTGATGGTACTTTTGTATCCAAAATGAAAACAAAAGGATCGCTACAGACCAGTGGTTCGTTCGCACTACAGAAAGCATTGTCTCTTCCTTTTGTGATGAATTTGCCACCCATTCCCCATCCTGACCATTTTCCCCTCAGTGATGCCAATTTTACAGAAATGAGCTATTGAAAAAGTACTGGTAAAAGAAAGATACTTTCTCAGCCCTAAAAAAGACAGTTTCAGATTCATTCTAGACTTTGTGTTTCTCAACCAGAATCTTCTGTAGATTCCCTGAGCCCCTCAAGAACAGGACTAGTTAGTGTCTCTGGAACTGCAAGATGAAGTTGAGAAGAGTTTCAGTTGTAGCTATTTCTCTGTCTGATTCTTGGTCTTTTTGCTTTCTCTTTTTAAGCCTTGCCTAACAACAATGCAAGCTGTTTGGTTACGAAAGACCTATTGTGAACTTACAGTGGGCTTACAGCCCCCCAACTGCTTACTATTGGCAGACTTTATTGTCATTCTCGTTTGTTTGCTTATTATTAGATGACTTTATCCCTCCCCTGGAGTATAGCTTGTTTACTATCCTTTTGATTGGCTGACTTGTATCCTTCCAATGCTCAGATTGAAGAAATAACTTTTTCCTTTTTATTCAACACGCTATGAGTGCATGTGTTTTCTATCTCTCTTCCTCATGAGCTGATTCCCCCTTGAACACCTGCCCACGCTGTGTTGCTCCCCACTCCCAGCTTATCTGTAAAACACAGTAACGATTATGTTTGCTGGGTATGGCTGATTGTTTTTGTTTTATCTCCTGCATTACACATAATGCATAAAAGCACAAGCTTTGTCAAACTAAGACTTTTATTGCGCTGGTGAAAGAGCCATCTGCTACACTCACTCGGCTGATGTCAGAGGCAGAAGGCATACATAGCATGGCACTTCTCTTGGAGGCCCATAAGTCTGAAGAGGCCCAAATGGCTGAATCCTGGTGAAAGTAAATTAGGCCATGGGAAGTATTTACATTCTGACACTTCCTTATTCTTTTTATATTCCGTTCAGAGTTTCCTAAGTGAAAACTATTCAAAAAAATAAATGTAATATTTATGAAGATTGAAAACATTGAATTCAGTGTACAGTTTTGGAATAAACAATACGTTTCAGACAAACATTGACAATTTCAGCAGCTCAGCAATAACATTATAAAGGCAGGATCTATTAGCTTTGCCAGTGCTTGTTTAAACATTTCTGTTTGGATGTCCCCGTGAGGAAGAATCTCAGTTTGGAAAAAATGTACCTTGCAGCTTCTTTGTGTAAGTGTGCTGTTTTCTTCTGTCTTCTTATATCCTTTATTTCCTTTTGCGAACTGCTTTGGAAGTGGTTCACATATGGAATCTGTATGGAGGAGTATCCCTTAGAAGAATAGACTACTTACTTTCAGTAGCATTCACTTTGATAAATAAGAATCTTCCTTCAGAATCCTTTTCACCCTTCCATCTTCTATTACTGAGCGGGCTTGAGGGCTCATATAATTATGCATACATTTTCCTCATTGTCCACTGTAAAATCCACCCATACCCATGTAAAGTGTAAAACTGTTTCTCTTCCAGGGGATACTCATCAATAGTCATAAGCACTGAATAGTCCCGCCCATGCGCGGGGACCCCGGAGCATTAACAAAAAATATATGCATATACACATATATATATATATATTAATGCGTGTTTAACCAAATCTAAGGACATACAGCTATATATATATACATATATATAATATACACACATGTATATAAAGAAGCAGCCCAAAACCCCAAATTAGGCTCAAATATGCCAATATTACATTGTATTTTTCATTTGAAATAAATCATATAAAATAACATTTCCATGACATAGAGAAATGTACTCCCAACTTGTTTGAACATCGCCTTTATTTTCAAAGAATAAGGCAAGGTGATAGCAGGCAGATTAGCCTAGAAGGCTGCATATAGAACACTCATTAGAGAAAACTGGCGCCGTCCCTTTAAGACATCCAGGCTCCCATCATGCCCCACAGGTGACAGTTAGGTCAGTTCTTTTTTCCAGCTCCTTCTGCGAGGATCCTGGAGCATTGAGCTCGTCAGTTAGTGGTTTCTTATCACTAATTGGTCTTTTCAAGTGAATTTTTTTGTCTTCACTCAACGTTTTTAGTACTTGTAGTACTATTTCCATCATTTTTTCTGACTTTCCAGCTATTTTTCCTGTCAGAAATGCCAGCCTTATTTAATAAGTGAGAGTGAGGGTGTAAGCATATGTTCCTCCCTTCAAATGATCTTTTTTATTCATTGGAGTAATTCCTTTTTATAACACATCACAGTAGATCAAGTAGAATTGAGTGAAGGTAGATGTTTTATTTTCATTTGCCACTTTGTAATTTAATTTCACTCTTTTTATATCATATTTGATGAAAAGTTTTTAAGAAAGGTTGGACAGCCGACACGTGTTTCGCCCTATGTGGCAAGTTGAGCCAGGGCTTTCTCAAGGCTATTTGTTACGTTCAAGGTCATATGATCTGATGAAGGTAGAATACAATCCAATTTGCTTCATGATAATATTTTAAAATATACACAATTCAAAATCTATGAATTAAGTCCCGGGATGAATCCGTTCATAGCAGTGCTTCCGTGGTACTTGAGCGACGTTCCTCCAGTACTTTTTAGGAATCCATATCCAGCACCAGGATCTCTGGACCGTTGTTTTCCCTGAACCTTTTTTAATAAGTGCCCTTCCTGTGGGAAGAAGATGGCTAAGTCAGATCCGCACTCGGTCTGTATTGTGTGCCTACCATCTTCACACAGACCTGACAAGTGCTACTACAGCCAGCAGTTTTCCAGAAGAACCCTTTGTGAAAGGGAGAAGATCAAGCTGCATGACATGCAGGAGAGAGGAAAGGAGTCTGTAAGTGGCCTGGAAGGACATCCCTCTAAAGAGCCTTCCTCTCAAAGAAGGTCAGAGCACAAGAAGAAGGCATCAGTCGAATTCGCCATCGAGGGAAAGATCGACGTCGAAGATACCACTGTGCTCTCCTTCAGCCTCTAAGTCTCCTGTGTCGCAGTCAGCGTCGAAGACCCTATCGCCATCGAAACGGATGGCTTCAGGTACGGCGAAGTCTAAATCTAGACACGGGTCAGCCTCCCATCGGCCGACGTCGACCCCTTCTTGTAGACGGTGCAAGTTTGGCTCGCCGACGAGGGCAGACGTTCGACGTCGAAGACTTATCGACAACAGGGGCGGTCGCCGTCAAAGACCTTAGTGCCGACATCGAGGAAACCACCGACGTCGAGGGCACCTCAGAGATCGGCGCCGAATCCGATGCCGAATACTCCAGACGTCGGTAGGCCTTGTTCACAGTCGATCGATTGCTTCATCGCCGACGGCAGGGCGAACTCGATCATCGCCGTCAAGGAGATCGCCATCAAGAACGGCTCAGGAGAGAAGGTCCCCTTCGACGTCGAGGAAGTCACCGTCGAGGAGGTCGACGTCGAAGAGGTCACCGTCGAGGAGGTCGACATCGAGACCTACATCCGCCCGCATGTCTCCACCTGATAAGAGGCAGAGAATAGATCAGTCACCAGTGCCGACGTCGAGAGACCCTTCGACGTCGAGGGAAATTCAAGATCTAACATCTAAGGGTATGACGTCGAGGAGTGCTTCATCCTCCCCGGACCTACGGATTGTTCAAATCACGCCGGAGGGCTCCCCGGCTCCAGAACACCATTCACCTCCAACAAACCTTTCTCCGAGGTGGTTGGAAAGCATAAAGGACTGGAAGATGAGAAAAATTACTCCTGGCTCAGAATATTCTCAAATATATTCGCCTTCTCATTCTCCGGATAGGCAAGTACTACCTGCCACAACTCAAAGGTCCCCAGCTTCAAGGAGACATAGATGAAGGTCTCCTCTTAGTCGCTCTATGTCTAGATCTCTGCATCGTTCGCCTAGAGAGCGAAGACGCAGGTTTCCTTCATGGTCCTCTGACTCCAGATCGTCAAAGGCCGATTATTCTCCTACTCTGTCATCTACTCCACCAATCACAGTATCGCCAGTGGATGATATCATTACCTTTAACGAGGTACTGTGTAGAGGGGCTACAAAGCTTAACATTGAGATGCCTGCCTCTGTTCCTTCAACATCGGTCATATTTGAGACCCTTCATCGTAGGTCCTCCACTAGACCTCTGCTACCTTTGGTTCCTGGGCTACTAGAACCGTATGTCCATACCTTTCTAACGCCGGCATCAGTGGGAGCAGCACCATCACGGATAGTGAAAAAAGACAGAGCCCCAGAACAGGGCCCACTTTTGCTGAGGTCTGATCCTCCACCGGACTCTCATTGTGTCAGCAGTCAGGAAAGCGCACACGGGGCCTCCTCATCTGCTGTTCCCCCCGACAAAGATAGCAAAGCTATGGACTCCATTGGTAAGAGAATGTGAAACACCTCTCCCTCTTACATGAAAGTGGCCAGTGCTTCTGTACTGCTGGGTCAGTATGACCGTTCGCTATGGGACTCTCTCTCAAGGTTTACAGAGAAGTTACCGAAAGAAGATCGGCAGGATTTTAAGGAGATCCTGCATGAAGGAGGGCTTGTGGCAAATCAAGTTATCAGCGCTCCAGCAGATGCCTCAAACCTTGCTGCTCATTGTTATTCCCATGGTATCTGCGATGGGCGATCTTCCTGGCTGAGACTCACGGGCTTGAAACCAGAGGCCCAACACAGAATTCTCAACCTTCCCTTCAATGGTACCTCCCTCTTTGGCTCTCATGCGGATGATGAGATGTCAAGGATGAAATCCGAATTGGACACCTTGAAGGCTGTTGGTTTGGAGAAAAGGAAGGACTTCCGACGTCGTTACCGACCTTATGATCACCGCCAATACCAGCAGAGGGTTCAAACCCCTCACTGGTCATCGCAGCAACACCATGCGAGATCGCCTTACCACCAGCGACGGCCCGATAGAGGAGGAGGCAGAGGCTCTAGGCAAACAACCCCTGCGGCAAAACAACAGCCTAAGCAGTGAGTTCTTGCTTCTCCCAACTCTGTTACCCACTCCGGTGGGGGGAAGTATAAGATTTCACTTGGACAAGTGGATAAAAATAACGCAGGACAACTGGGTACTCAATATTGTGTGGAATGGGTACTCAATCAGATTCAAGTCTCCGCCACTGTCTGTGCCTCCTCGGAAAACCCCAGTGAATCGGCTAGATCTGCTGCAAAAGGAGGTCTCCATCCTGTTACAAAAACATGCCATCGAAAATGTTCCCCGGCAACAACATAGGCAGGGGATCTATTCCCGTTACTTCTTCGTTGCAAAGAAAGGTCCAAACAAGGAGTTCAGGCCTATACTCGATCTCAGACTCTTAAACAAATTTGTCCTCAAAGAGAGATTCAGAATATTGGCATTACACCAAATCATTCCACACATTCATCAAGGGGACTGGATGTGCTCCATAGACCTTCAGGATGCTTATTTTCACATCCCAATTCCTCAAAAGCACCGGACGTTTCTACGATTCAGGATAGAGTCAGACCACTTCCAGTTCAAAGTCTTGCCTTTCGGACTCAAGTCTGCTCCTCGCACCTTTTCAAAATGCATGGCGGTGGTGGCGGCTTTCCTGCGAAGGCAAAAGATCTTTGTCTATCCTTACCTAGATGACTGGTTACTCAAGAGTGCCTCTCCCAGTCTTCTGCAGGAACATCTGAGATACTGCATACAACTCTTAAACCACTTGGGCCGGTCTGTCAACTTCAAGAAATCTATCCTCAACCCAACTCAGAGGATACACTACTTGGGCGCTACTCTAGACGCTGCAAACGCAAGAGCGTGTCCTTCGGAGGAGAGACTATTATCAATACTCCGCAAAGGTCGTACTCTCCAGCGAACACTTCATCCCACGGCCAGGCAGGTATCCTCTCTGCTGGGCTCGATGGCGTAATGCATATTCATTGTTCCAAATGCCAGGTTACAGATGAGACTGTTACAACAAGCTCTAGAGGACCAATGGTCTCAAGTTTCCAACTGCTGGGAGGACACCATTACTCTTCCTCACGCAGTCCAAATCTCAATAAGATGGTGGATGCAACGTTCTCATCTGTTGAAAGGAGTTCCCTTCCACCAGGAACTCTCCAAACAAACTCTCGTCACGGATGCGTCCCTTCAGGGCTGGGGTTCTCACATTGGATCTCTTTAGGTACGGGGGATGTGGTCAGAAAAGGAGAAAACCTGCCACATCAACATGTTAGAACTGAGAGCGGTACATCTGGCTCTCAAAGCGTTCTTTCCCTCCATAGAGTCATGTTCCCTGTTGGTTCAGACGGACAATACCACAACGATGTATTACCTGAACAAACAGGGAGGGACCAGATCCAGACCCCTGTCTCTGGAGGCTCAAGCGATTTGGAAAGGAGTACTGGCGAGGAACATGTCCATATCAGCAGTTCACCTTCCAGACGCCCTCAATGCACAAGTGGACGACCTAAGCCGCAACTTTGTCAAAGCGCACGACTTGGTGCTAAAAGACGAAATAACACAAGACATTTTTCGGATATGGGGTTCTCCAGACCAACTTATTTGCAGACGCGGCAAACACAAAATGCCAAGCCTTCACATCCAGGTACCTTCAGCCAGGCTCCAGAGGGAATGCACTTATGATCGACTGGTCAGAGAAATTACTTTACGCTTTTCCACCAGTCCCTCTCATACCAATGGTGATCAACAAACTATACAGATCCAGGACGGAGATGATCCTGATTGCGCCAGAGTGGCCTCGCAAGTGGTGGTACCCGGACCTGCTACACCTGTCCAAGATGCCGCACAGGAGGCTGCCATGTCATACGGATCTGTTAACCAAGTCAGGAGGGAAGGTTTCTCATCCCAACCTCCCATCACTGAGATTGACAGCATGGCTCCTGAGTTCCTCCAATATGGCCACTTAGGCTTCTCGCAGGACTGTATGCAGATCTTAAAAGAAGCGAGAAGGCCTTCAACTAGAAAGTCATACACTTTCAAATGTAAGCGCTTTTATCTATGGTGCACAGCTAATGGACATAACCCTATCCTGGGCAAAGAACAGGTTATTTTACCATATCTTTTGTACTTGTCTAAAGCAGGTTACAGTTCTCTTCTATTAGGGTACATCTGGCAGCAATTACAGCTTATAGAAAGTCTCCCACTCAGGCCTCTTTCTTTCAAATGCCAGTTGTTAAAGACTTCCTGGAAGGGCTAAGAAAGGTCTACCCACCAATTTGATTACCTTCCCCTGCCTGGGAACTTAATGTTGTCCTCTCTAAATTAATGCCCCTCCTTTGAACCCATTCACAAAGCTTCTCTGCAGCACCTCTCTTGGAAGGCCACTTTTCTAGTTGCAATTACCTCTGCTCGCAGGGTGAGCGAGATTCAGGCCTTATGTTCTACAGAGCCTTATCTCGTTTTCCACGCTAACAGAGTGGTTCTGAGAACTCACCTAGTTTCCTACCTAAGGTGATCTCAGACTTTCATATCAATCAGTCGATCACCCTTCCCACATTTTTTCCAAATCCTACCACGCCTCCTGAGAGGGCGATACATTCTCTTGATCTAAAAAGGGTGCTAAAATTCTATCTGGATAGAACGAAGCATATAAGAAAGTCGGACCGTCTGTTTGTTAACTATGGTCAATGCACACTGGTTTTCCCTCTTCTAAAAGGTCTATCGCTCGATGGATAGTATCTTGTATCACGTTATCCTATCAGCTAGCTCACAAGCAGCTCCCTGGCAAGCCAAGGGCTCACTCTATGCGGGGTAAAGCCGCTACTACGGCTCTGCTTAGAAATGTACCTATTCAAGAGATATGCTAAGCAGCTACATGGCGCTCAGTCCACACCTTTGCCCGCCATTACTGCTTAGATTCTGATACTCAGGCGGATGCTCAGTTTGGGCAAGCATCTTTGAGAAATTTATTTGGATAACAAATGGTTCAGAATATGATAATATGTAGGTATTCGTCCGCAGGGTTCAGTGGATGGGCTTGCTATTCTATTCAGTGCTTATGACTATTGATGAGTATCCCCGGGAAGAGAAGGATAAGTTACTTACCTGTAATCCTAGTTCTCTTCCAGGGGTATACTCAACAAAGTCATAAGCAACCCTCCCTCCTCCCCAGACGAATACCATGACTATAACAGAATGTTTTTCCCTCATCTTCTTTATACAATGTAATACACCGTTAAAAAGACCTGACCTAACTGTCACCTGTGGGGCATGATGGGAGCATGGAGGTCTTAAAGCATGGCGCAAGTTTTCTCTAATGTGTTCTATATGCAGCCTTCTAGGCTAATCTGCCTGCTACCACCTTGCCTTTTTCTTTGAAAATAAAGGCGATGTTCAAACAAGTTGGGAGTACATTTCTCTGTCATGGAAATGTTATTTTATATGATGTATTTCAAATGTAAAATATAATGTAATATTGGCATATTTGAGCCTAATTTTGGCTTATTTATATACATGTGTGTATATTATATATATGCATATTATATATATATATATATATATTGATGTATGTTTACACAGGACTAGTCCTTAGATTTGGTTAAACACGCATTTATATATATATATATATATATATATGTATATGCATATATTTTTTGTTAATGCTCCGGGGTCCCCGCACATTGGCGGGACTATTCAATGCTTATGACTTTGATGAGTATACCCCTGGAAGAGAACTAGGATTACAGGTAAGTAACTTATCCTTTTTGAACGTTTTTAGAACTTATGTCACCATCACTCATTACACCGTATGTTGTATCCACGGCATCACCAACAAGGGAATCATGCCGATCCATGATCAATGTTACACCATGCCACCTGATGCTGGTAATTTGTACTGCTGCAGAAAACTTTCTGGATCCAATCTGCTCTCTGGGGAAAGATTTTTGTAAGAAATTTGCAGAGGAGATGATTATTCATCAGCAAGAACTTCACAGAAGTTAGCTACCTAGGGCCAGATTTATCAAAATGTAATGCACCACAACACAGCAAGACAACTTGCTGCACTGCGTGCAAAGAAGAGAGCAGGAATGTGCCATATCTACTAAGAAATGATGCATTCGTGCTCTCTCTTCGCTGGGGCACTGTGTGCGGCCTAGCGCCTGCTTCTTATTTTACAAGCCCTTTCACATGAGGAAAGGGCAGACTAGACGAGATTTTAGTGGTGGTCGGTGTAGTGTCCTCCCCAGTCTGGGTGCATGCAAATGATCACACCTCACATGGAGCTTGGTATTACACATCTTTATTCCTCAGCGTGTAACTGT
Organism: Calotriton arnoldi; assembly: GCA_963921515.1. NCBI lineage: Eukaryota > Metazoa > Chordata > Amphibia > Caudata > Salamandridae > Calotriton > Calotriton arnoldi. The sequence continues at coordinate 6,540,262 of CAWUFW010000023.1, forward strand.
TAACTGCACATTCTACAGCATGAATTGTATCACTTAAACCCAGGCACTTACGTCACTGTTCTACAGAGTCTGTTGGAAACCAAAAGGGTCCCGTCATCTCTAACTCACAAGACACTACATCTCACCTTTGTTAAATAAAAAGTACCAATAATACATATATACTTTACAACTCTTCAGTAAGTTGTTTTGGTGCTCAAATCAATCGCCCAGATCTGGTCATGTGGCGCTGCGGAGATACTGGTGAAGTGTTCCTGACTGGCATTGGTGACAGAGACATTGGTACAGTCATTGGGCTCTCTGGATTCTCAGGTGGACAAGTCTCACTCCTGACATCTGGAGTTGGCAAAGGTCAAAGCAGGTGCTGGAAATGCAAAGAATCTCATGTAATGGACTTTCCAGGACAGTGAGCAGTCACCATGTGTCCTTTACTAGTCACAACCATCAGTGGGTCAGCATCAAAAGGAGCATCAGACTTGCATTTCTGTTTCTGTTTGACAATAACTTGGTCTCATCTGTTGAACACAGTGCTCCAAGCACAGTGGCGTCTGTCCACATAGGTTTTCATTTTGCGTTTGTGAAACGAATCAGTGGTGTGAAGTTTATCAATGTCACTAGATCTCTCAGTGGTCCATTGTGGTAGTTTGGTTCCTATGGCTCTCCCAAATATTAAGGTGGCAGGGCATTCACCCATGGTAGAATGGTGAGTTGACCTGCAGGCACGAAGTATAGACTGAAGGAATGATGAGAGTTCAAGCTTTTCCAGCACAGCGCGCTGAACGGTCTTTTTGAGGGTGCTCATAAATCTCTCGACCACACCATTCATCTGTGGCCAGGGAGGTGTGCTTTTCTCATTCTTGGCATTTAGATGAGAGAGAAAATCTTTAAATGCTCGACTATTGAAAGGTGGGCCATTGTCAGAATTCAAAATCGAAGGTACACCCCATATTGCAAAAATACTTCTTAGTCTCTCAGTGGCTCTGTCATGAGTAGTTGACGACAGATCTTCCACAAGGTGAAAATGGGACTATTCAAACAATTACTAGTAGATGATGTCCATTGGCCAGGGGTCCAAAGAAATCAATTGCAATCTTCTCCCATGCATGAATTGGAAGATCAGACATGTTTAACGGATGCTGGGTTGTCGTGGATGACAAGCAGTTGCACAAATGACATGCCATTAACTCTTTTTCAACTCTTTCATCAAGACAAGGGAACCACACTCGGTCCTGTAGAGCTCGTTTAGTAGCAACATCTCCACTATGCCCCTCATGGATCAGTTCAATAACCTGTTGTCTCAGACTCTCTGGTATGACAATTCTCAACCCTGGTAAGGTGATGCCTTCGGAAGTAACTGAAAGTTCTTCCTGTACATTTTTGGTATTCAAGGTAATCATGAAGAGGGTGAGTATGTTTACGCCACGATCGGTGTATAATAATGTCTTTGAGTATTAGCAAATCCCTGTCAGCACTTGTGGCAGGAATTATTTTTTCGATTGATATGGCAGTAGGATTCCTGATTTCACAATGAAATTAACATAAGCATCAGCCGCTTTCAAAGTAGTACCATGACACTGTATTGGCACACAGGAGAAGTATCACAACCCCCACATCTCAATGTGAGGGGGCATCTTGGCTTTAGGATTGCCGAAAATGGTGAGCAATGCTTGGTGGTCAGTGACAACTGTGAAATGCTTTCCATATAGAAATGCATGAAAATGCTTACAACCCACACTACAGCTAGGCTTTCTTTTTCAGGTTGTGCATAGCCAAGTTCTGTCGTTGACAAGCTTTGGCTAGCTTAAGCCACAATGTGTCTTGGGGTATTGGGATGTCCAGTGTGCTGGGCAAAGATGGCAACCGACCCTACTGCTCTTGCATTTACAACAACCTCTGTCTGCAATTTCGGATCAAAGTATGCCATTTCAGTAGCGTTCTCAATTGCATGCTTAATTTTTCCCTTGAAGCTTTGTTCACATTCACTTGACCATTGAAATGGAACATTTAGTTTTGTTAGGTCTCTCAATGGGGCATTTACAGTGTCAAAATCACGTATACACCTTGAACAGTAACTGACCATACCAAGGAAGGATCGCAGCATAGTTACATCTTGTGGGGGAGATCTGGATGACAAGGCTTATACTTTATTTGGATCTGGAGTGATTACCCCATTAGAAAAGACATGACCAAAGAACTTGAGTTTGGTTTTATAAAATTCACACTGCCACACTTCAAGTGAGACCTGCATCTGCAAGTATACGACACACTTGTGCAAGAGCTTTATCATGTTCCTTTTGTGTGCCCCCAACAACTAGTATGCCATCACTATAATTGTAGTATACCTTAGGGCACATTTTCGCGCCCCATCTGTCGCACTGCGATGTGGGAAAATCATCCCTCAATTTTAACCACTTTTTCTTGTGTTCTACATTTTCATCATCAGAATCAATAGTTGTTCAAAACCTTTTTTCATCACTTTTCAAAGCTTATTAAATTACTGCGGAGACAGCGTCATTCCACCTTCTTTCTTTATTGTAATTTCTTCAAATGACTGCTGAGTGCCCCTCGAGGCTTTTCACAGCGCCACGTCCAATCAGAAAGTGAAACATACACCAGAATAGGCTCATCACTGTGTACCCAATGCATTTCGAGCCAGAATGGCTCTTCCTCAGGGGTTTCTGCAAAGAATGAAAATATCGACTCAACTGACAGTTCACAACCATCTTCATGAATTAATAACAGACATTCCTACTCAAACTCGTGCCACCCTCTTACTCCCATGACTGACTTATTGGATTACCCATCCACTAAAGCATCATTCCAATCCACTCTCCTTCCCGCCACTCAGCCCCCTTTCCCCCTCGTGCGTGAAGAATTAACAAAAACACACTACCAAAATAAATAGAATGAAATTCGTGACCCATTCCTAATCTGCTGCATGCAAAAACAAAATACTACGAAACAATATCCCCCATCTATAACTTCCTGACATTGCCAAACATACCCTGCCTGTGTGTACTGTAAGAAAATACCTTTACTAGAGCTGAAGCCAGCAGCCTAACCTCCTCTTCCATCTTCCCATTACGTGGAGAATCACTCTTTCCCGCTCTTTCTCACTCCAATGTTAAAGGCACAATCCTCTCCTGCGTATACCCAATTAAATTGGCGTTTCTTAACCCCGTGACTTGCTCGCCCCTCAGCTACACCCGATCTTTCAAAAAGCTACCGGAAAAACTGCAAATCCCACAATACACCCCCAAGTGCCATACCGCAACTAGAAAAATAAACCATCCATGTTTAAAGACGAATATTTAACAAAACACCCACCCCCCTTGCTGCACCCTACTTTCACTAATGAAAATCTTTGCCATATACATGAAGTTAATAAAACAATAATACGTAACGTAACGTGATCTTAACGCATGCAAATAGAGTTGATCCATTTTCATAAATAAATGACAAACAAATAAACAATAATAACACTGTATCAACAAACAGAGGTAAACTGTCCGTAAGCCAACTGCTATTGTTCAAGTGTCAAATATGCAGTTTGTAATAGTATAGAATCCACTCTAGTTATTCGCTGTCTCCGTAGTGCAGCAACAATCTTTGTCATTTCAATCTGTCTATTTCCTCCATGGGGTGCAAACTGCTTGTGGGACGGTTAAATTGCAAAGCAAGAAACATGTAATGAGAATGCACTCCTTCCCTTCTACTATAATTGAAAGCATTTGTGACTGGCTGAATTATGCAACAAATTACATCCTGAAAGAGTTCTGCAGTGGATGACACTCTGAAACTGAGGGGCATATTATCAAGGGCAGTATCGCCGCTTTAGCGGCACTTTTTGCCGCTAAAGCGGCGATATTCCTATCGCCCTATTAGGAAGGCGGCGCTAACATGCATTAGCGCATGTAAGCAGCCGAATTCCTAACGCCACGCATCTTAGCGATATACATCGCTAATGAGATGCAAAGTAGGCGTTCCCTCCTAGGACAACATGTGAAAAGCTCGCTAAACCAACATCGCGCTATTACCAACGCTGCCCCTGAGCAGCTAAGCGATGAGAAAAGGCGCGCTAAGCCCCCATTATCGCAAGGACCCAACGCCTGAATAAAACCTGACTTAGCATTATTGCCTATGGGAGGTGGATTGTATGGTTAAGTCCACACTCCCCTATTACCAAGCTTTTCATTAGCGCTGTGAAATCATCGCTGGATTTCACATGCTAATGATCATTATCGCTGTCTATCGCTGGATTGTATTTCGCCTGTTAGCAAAGCGTTGCTAATACGCCGCTAACACGGCGATGCAATCCAGCGATAGCCGGCGATAATAAAAATGGCGCTAAACGCGCTTTGCGATAATTATCGCAAGATCTAGATAATATGCCCCTTAGTCTTTTATATTCAAACAAACCAACATGAGTCGAAAAGGTAGTAATGTACCTACAATTTTCTTCCAGTTCGAGTTGGTGATACCCTTTGTTCAAATCAAGGCGGAAAAAGACTTTGACTCCATTCAGCTGCGTAATCATGTCAGCAATATGCAGACCTGCATGTCATTCTCCTTCAATCGCCTTGTTAGCTTGGCGCATATCAACGCAGATGCGCACAGCTCCTCCACTATCCTTTTTCGGCGCTACCACTAAGGGTTATACCCATGACATCAGGCCAGTGGATCACTCAATGATGTCATGCTTTAATAGTGTCTCAAGTTCTTTCTCAACAGCCTCTTGTAAATGAAATGCAATTCGATGATGTCGTTGAGCAACAGGACAGATGTCCTCCTTTAAGTAAAGTTGCACTTTCATAGTCTCAAGTCTTCCTAGTCCATGAAACAAGGATAGAAACTGATTCACTATCTCATGATAGGCATTGACATTGTAGTTTATAGCAATCAGCCCCATGTCAGCAGCAGTACTGAAAATGAGTGAACATACTCTGGATGAAGTGCCTGGCAAGACATGAATTGGTGCTTGTACTTCCATCCTTTTATGCTTCACAGTTGCTATTGATAAACCTTGACTTTTCAGTGGCGTCAAAGCAGCCCACGTACACACTATAGTTTTCGACGGGGTTAAGCGGGCACTAGAGACAGTTCATTGTACTTTTCCACTGGCATGTATAGTGACGCACCTCTGTCTATGATAAAAGGTATGGAGCACCCATTCACTTTCAGTGTGATTTTGGAACACTGTCCAAATGAATGTCGCACTTTCACTTGCCGACTTAGCTTTGACCGGCATTCTTCCTGATAAGAAACTAATCCTACATGTGCACGTTGTCTAGCAGTCATCATTGACATTGCACACCCATCTTCCTCCCTTTGTGAAAGTTGTTTCTGGCGGTGGTGGGCTCGTTGGTGAGGGAGAGAATCAACTGGGTGTCATCGGCGTAGGAAACGATGTTGAGTCCGTGGATCCTGACGATGGCTGCGAGCGGCGCCATGTAGATGTTGAAAAGCGTGGGGCTCAGGGTGGAGCCTTGAGGCACTCCGCAGCTCATTTCTGTGGGTTCCGAGAGGAACGGGGAAGTCTGACATGCTGTGTTCTACTGGTGAGGAAGGAACGTATCCAGTCCAGGGCTTTGTCGTGGGTGCCGGCGTCGTGGATCCTCATGATTAGGGTGCGGTGGGAGACAGTGTCGAAAGCGGCCAAGAGGTCGAGGAGGATGAGGGCTGCTGTTTCTTCCCGGTCAAGGAGAGAGAGGATATCATCGGTGGCAGAGAGGAGGGCGGTCTCGGTGCTGTGGTTGCTTCGGAATCCATATTGAGAGGATGTGGTTGGCTTCGATGAACTCAGAGAGTTGGGCGTTGATGGCCTTCTCTATTACCTTGGCTGGTAAAGGGAGCAGGGAGATGGGTCGGAAGTTCTTGAGGTCTGTCGGGCCAGCTGACGGTTTCTTCAGCAGGGGGTTGATCTTGGCGTGTTTCCAGTCGTCGGGTACGGTGGCGGTCTCGATGGAGCAGTTGATGGTGCGGCATAGTTCGGGGACGATGGTGGTGGCGTCTATGTGAAAGATGTGGTGCAGGCAATGGTCCAAGGGGGCTCGACACACAACTCAGATTATGCAGATGTGGCAGCTGCAAACCTTAGCTAGACTGCACAGCTATTATTTCAGTCACACAATCCAACAGGTCCTTACTTCAGACAGCTGAGCTGTGTCTCAGGTTTAAATAAACATAACAAGCCAGGGCATAACATAGTTATCCTTCAGATGCTAAATTACCTGCAGGCGCAGATCTCTCCAAATAGAGCTAATGTGAGGGTGCAGAGACCCTATAGACCTCAGGCCTACATATCAGAACCATCTGTCAAGCCATGACAGTGTAAATAGCAGACATATATCCCAGCTCCCAGAAAACCCCAGTCAGGTCTCACAGAGCAGTATCATGATTCACGTAACACAGAATGTAAAGGACCGGACGGCAGACTGGCGAGCCATGTCCGGCTATACCGAATAGCAGCAGAAATGACTCAATCTTGTAATTAACATGTTGTCTTGCAAGATAAACTGGCAAACGTTTCAAGCTCAAAATACAAAACAATCCCATGTTTAGATTGAAAAAATGCCCATAATGGTTGTTTCTTTTTCAATTACTGAAAACTACAATAATTTAAAAAAATAAGATTCATGTAAAATCTTCTCTAAAATGTTTTACACAATGCAGATATACAGTTAGCGTTATCTTCATATTGAATGGCAAAACTAATTTGAATTTTGTGGTGCGCTCTATATCCGGTTTTTATCAATTACATGCACTGTGAATAACAAACGCAACTTTTACCCAATTCATTGATGCTTAATCTTTCACCATCTGAAGGATGAAATGCTGTGTTAGCAATGCAAGGGTTCAACTTGTGATCTAAAGTTAACATCATCTTACTTAATGGTATTGAAAATTGCTCTTTTAGACTTGCAAAAAACTTGTAAAAATGTTCTAATCTGTTCTAATCCAGTATTGTACATTAGTTACATAACTAATGCTAACATTTACGGGATTGAAGCATGGATGTAATCTTACTCAGATTTTCTTTTTTTGTGCAAGTAGATAAAACTGCAAACACTAGAAGAGAGAACAAATAAAATTGAAAACGTATTTGAATTGCCGGTCGGGTGTTTAGTTCTTCAATATAGCAGGAGAGACTTAAAAAAGAAGAGACTGATCGCCAAAGCAAATATGTGGTGTAGGATGTTTTTTATCATATTTTTTGAAAAATTGTATTGTTGGGGAAGCTGTCAGGCCCTCGTGCATTTATTCAAAGCAATGACTAAAACCAAACCTATGTTTTTTGGTCTCAAAAGGCACATATTGCCATAGCAGCCTCTGCCACTGAAGGGAACTACTTTGTGTGCTGATTCCTTGTGAAAGAGCAGAAAGACATCACTTGCAGTGGACTTAGCCAATGGCTAACACCGGCTGACACACTGCCCCCTGCTGTATGCTGTGGTGGGCAGAAGGGAAATCTTAATGACAGAATAACGAACTGATAGATGAAGGGGGCTGGTTGAAAGCCCCTCAAAGTAAGAATACTACGCATAACATTTTAATAAAATCAAAAAGTCTTAGCTAACTCCACACTTAAACAAGCATTGATAAAGCTAATAGGTCTCGATTGACGCCAATTGCCTTTGACACTTTCTGCACTGCACAGCATGGCTAAAGCTTTAACAAAAAAGAAAGTCTTTGACACAGGTGCCCTTTTTCAATTTGTAGGTGCGCACAGCATGTATGCACGCACCTATAAAAAATGACACAGGCGCTTTTATTTTCCTGGTAAGTTACCGATCTGAGTTGTATAGGTAACTAAAAAGAAAATGAAACACGTAAAAGTGTGTTTTTTAAAAAGAGGGTGGGGCAGTTGCGGCCCGTGGTGGGAGTGCTGCCGGGCGGGGAGGGGCAGGGTGGGGGTAGTAAGACGGAATCACGGCCGTATAGAGGTAAGTAGACATATAAATAAATAAAACGAATTTCGTGCGCGCGCTGCATCGCATTTGGCGATGCAGCGCGCGCAACGAAATTCGCTTTATTTATTTATGTGTCTACTTACCTCTATACGGCCGTATTCCGTACTTTACTACCCCCCACACAGCCCCTCCCCCGCCCCACGTCACCGCCCGGCAGCACTCCCACCACGGGCCACTACTGGGGTGGGGTGGGGTGGAGCGGAAGCAAGGGGAGGCTGAAGCAAGGCCACCCCCAGATGTAACATAGGGGAGGTTGGGGGGACCCATGGAGCAACACGGGAAGGGTGGGAGCAACACACAGGTTGGAGGAGGCAACAAGGAATATGTGAGTGAGGAATCAGCATGTTGAGAGAGAAAGAGTACACGGTTGGGGGATGCAATGGGGAATAGCACATGGGCAAGCCCAACATGAAGTCGGTGAGGAGAAGCAGACGTGCAACAGAGCAACACAAAGTGCTGGGGTAGAGAAGTATATGAAGGAGACAGTTCAAAAACATACGCACTGTCATGGAGTGCATAACACAAAAGAAAAAGGAAGTTCCTGAAAAGCAATGAGTGGAAGCCACGAAGGAAAACCAATCAAAAGAGATTTAAAGAAGCAATGGTCACTTTTAACTTGAAGCCTTCCCTTCAATTTGTTGTGTTTGTCCCTTGTCTGGAGCATATCTTCTTTACAATTCTTTTGAGTGGACAACTTGTGTCATTCCTCTTCTTACATTTTTCTTTTTCTTTCAGCACTCTATGAGAATGCATGTGTTTTTTACTCTCTCTCCCTAGTACTGCTTCATCCACTGCAAATCCGTATTCTCCTGCTCGCCCCCTCGTGTGCTGCTTGCCCATTGAAATTCGCTACTTTGGTTTCATTGTTGCTCCTCCCACATCGTCTGTGGCTTCTTCTGCCCTCATCCCATGCCCCGGTCTCCCCAGGTTGATAGTCTTTTACAAAAGCTTGAGATGAGGACCATGTAGCTGCTCTGCATATCTCTGATAGGGGAACTCCCTGTGCTTCAGCCAAAGAGGTTGCCTCCGCTCTAGTGAGTCTTCCCTGTTTTCCTTCAGGCAGAGAAACATTAGAGAAAGAATATGCCAAAACAATAGTCTTCTTAAAGTAATAATTGAAACTTTACGCCCCTGATGGACACCACTAAATGCTAGAAAGAAATGTTCAGGCTTGCTTTTGTATACCCCTCAGACCTTTGGAGGTAAATCTCAACAGCTCTCTTTAGATCCAACAAAAAAAGTTCCTTGGAAGACGGAGAAGGGGAAAACACAGGTAACCATACTCCTTGTTTCCTATGCATCTTGGATGCTACTTTGGGAAGGGAAGCTTTGACCCATCCTTTCAGATCTTTAAAAAAGAAGGTTTACATAACAGTGCCCCCAGCTCATCAATTCTCCTTGAAGAGGTTATAGCCAATAGGAATGCCATTTTTAAAGACAAGTACTTTAAATCAACAGAAACCAGTGGTTCAAATGACACACCCTGCAGCACTTTCAGGACTGAAAGGAAATCACAAGGAGGAACAGAGATCTAGATACAGGTCTAGATATAGAAAAACCTCTTTAAGAGTCAGACGACTACATCAAAACCTCTGATGACATTAGACTAGGGTTCTCTAAAAGCCATTATTGCAGGCCACTGGGCTCTTAGCATAGTTACTGCCAATTACTTCTGAAAACCATCCAGCAAGAATTGCAAAACTGAGAACTTCTCACCCTGTACCACAGACAGAGATTTAGAAGCACACCATACTTCAAAATTCCTCCAGTGTTTGGAGTAAGATTTCAGAGTACATAGTAAAAGGGTGCCTAGAAACCTGCATAATTTCAGCTTAGTGTTGAGGCACTCCCCTTCCCTGAGGCACAATCCTCTCAATCTCCAGACCATCAAAGCCAGTGTCTGAAGAGATATGCACCCCACTGATCTGAGAGGAAAGGGAGATTATGGGACTCTCCAAGAAAAAAGAACAGTCAGGCTGTTTAGGAGTGGAAACCAACAATGACTGAGCCAAAATGGGACTACAACTACCACAATCTCCATTTCCCTCTGGACCATGGAGAGCAAACAAGAGATGAGTGAAATAGGTGGGAACCGCATACATCAGCTAAGGAGAACATAGCGCATCTACCCTCCATGCTTCTTAATCCTAATGCAGAGAGAAGAACCTCAGAAGCTGAGTGAATTCTTTGGAAGCAAACGGGTCTAAAAACAGCTCCCCGAACGTCTGGAATATTTGGCAGAGCACAAGAGGGGTGAGGGATGGGATTTGAGACGAGACGAAGACCCTTTTTAGTCTGTCTGCCACTGTATTGTTTTCTCCCCTGATATGAGTTGCTCTCGGGGAAAGAAGATGTTTCTCTTCTCACGCTCTAATCATTAATGCAACCAGGTTCAGAGAGGCAGACTGTTCCTCATTGTCTGTTCACATACGATACTGCTGTCATGTTGTCCGTCCTGATAACCACATGCTGACTCAGAATCTCCCTCCTAAAATGTAACATTGCCTGGAAAATTGCAGATAACTCCTTCCAGTTCAAAGGTTTTGTCTTGTCCTTTGTTGACCATCTCCCCATAGCCTCATTGTTCCCCAACGTTGCACCCCAGCCTAAGGGACTGGCTTCCATTGTCATGACAATCTCTGGTGGGGCATGAAGAAGAAATCCTCTGCTGAATGACTCCTCTTACTGCCACCACTGGAGTTGATCGATGATAAGGTCTGTAACCAGGATACTCTTCTCTTAGCCCTTGAAAGGTGGTCTCCAATATTTCCCCAGATGAGCCAACAGTGGTATTATATCGAGACTTGCTCAAAAGGACTAGAAACACACACAAGGCTAGGTGGACCTGAATCCTTCAGCCACAATCTTGTTGCCTTCTTCCAGGATAATATAGATGGAGAGGGTTGCTTTCAGCCCCACTGCTCTCTACTTCCAGCAGAAACACCATGCCCAAATCTGTCCAGAATGGGCCCCAATGAAAGTCCTATCCTGTGATGAATCCAGCTTGCATTTCTCCAAGCACTGATTCCGTGAACCATCTCCATCTATATTCAGTCTGAACTGACCTGAGGGTTTGGGGACTAGGAAGATCCTCGAATATACTCCCTGTCCCCTCTCTTCTCTGGTTTTGGAACTGAAATCACCCTCCTTGTTCACCAGATTGAGAATTGCTGCTTCCAGCGCTAACTGCCTTATTGCACCCCGAGGTTCTGGCATAGGATGGATCCCAGAGTCCAACGGTGTCTCTATCTATCTGGTATCCTTTCTTCACCACCTTATGCACCTATGCATTGGAAGGAGATTCCACCCACGTCACAAGGAAAAATCTTATCCTTCCTCCCACAGTCTTGAAAGATATTTTCCTTGCATAGTCAGGAACACTGGTTCCTGGTTGGTGATCTAGTCTTCCTATTTTGTTCTCCCTGACCCCTATTTCCTTTGCACTTCTTTCTTTTATAAAAACAATACTACTGTTGCTTCTTCTGGCAAGACTGACTTAAAGGCTAGCGAAAGGAAGATTTGGAAAAAGAGGAGCAGTATTCTGACCCATATGTACCACCACTCTTTCGAAAGAACTGCAAATCCTTTTTCTCCTTGGAGATTCTATGTAGCTTTTTCTCAATGTCCATACCAAAGAGCTTTGTCCTCTCAAAAGGCATTCGTAAGGCGACTGATTTCTGCTCCGCATCAGTGTGCCACCTCTTCAAATACAGGTTTCTTCTAGCAGAGATGGTGGCACCCTCTCCTAGTGCAGAAGCTCTCACTATGTCAAAGAATATATCAGATTAAAAACTTCACCTGCTTCTCCAAGGTTTCAAGAAGTTTGGAACACTCCATATTCTCTTGAACAGCTTTAAACAGGATCTTGATGTCAGAGATAAGAGACTGCGAAGTATAAGCACCGGCTCTTATTGCTAAATTAGCCCCAGTCCATGATTTCTTTAAAGCTGAGTCAATTTACTTTTCAGTCTGGTCCTGAAGGATACTCTATTCAGCCATAGACATTCTGCAAACCTGACTGCCAACCAAGAAATCCATGGCCACTGACTCAGGCATGGACTTGTCAACTTTTTCCAAAGGATAAAGCCTAGACATAAGTCTAGGAAGATTGATTTTGTCCGGTCCTTCCATTCCCTTTTGACCATATCCGCAACATGTTGGTTAATAGAAAGACTCAAGGCCCTATACTTCTGGAAGTGTCTACGAACTGGTTCAGAAGAGTTACAGGGTAACTCCTCCACCGGAAATCCCATATTCTGGTGTACTCTGGCCAAAATCTCAGGCAGCATCACATTATCAATATATTTGCCCCTTAAATCAGAAGGAAGGATGTCAATGCTCTCCTCTTCTGCTCCAGAACTAGAACTGGAAGAGTACTGGTACTCAATTCAATGGCTTAGGAGCCTGAGGAGAATTAATAGAGGACATGGTCTCCAGCACAATCTTTTTGATCCTGTACTCCAAGTATTTGTCTTCCTGCTTAGCCCTCTTCCTATCTCTAGAGAGAGAAGAGAAGAACAAGAATGAATTATAAAACCTCCTTGTGACATGGACCCAGAGGAATTAAAGGATTCCTGATTCCTCGCTGGGACGCCATCACTCCGCCTGGAAAATAAAATAAAATAGTTAACAGAGAAGAGGACAAATAGAAGAGAGAAAAAAGACTTGTGTTACCCCCACAGGAGGAAACCAGAGAAGTAGACAGAAAGGAAGGACAGGAGGAAGAGGAGGAAGCATGGCAAGGTGGAGAAAAGGACACGAAGACAGAAACGAGGTGCACAGAGGAAGGAGAGGGGAATGAAGGAGAGGGCGTCTGGAGACATCTGTGGGGAACCAAACCGACTGGCATGCACGCCTCCTGTGGAGGAAACCCTCCGGAGAGTAACTTGGTCCTGCCACACTCCAGGAGGAATGTGGCTTGCTCAGTTCAGTGAACATGTACAGTGTTGGAGGGAGTAGGGCGGGAAGACGGGGAGACGACAAAAGAGGAACTGTCAATATAGAAGACAAGGGAGGAGGCAGAGAGTTATTTGTAAGAATTTATGAAGTGGGAATTTAGAAACACTATTACAAGTGAAGGATCACTATATGTTTTGGGTATCATAAGAGGGATAAATATTTAGGTTCAGTTAAAGAAGAAAAAAGACTTCATAGACGAGACTACAAAGAGGGGCACTTTCCTAGCAACCTCTAACTAACTCCTCAGGAGAATACTACACAATAACAGGGAAGAATAAAGCGGAACCTGGCTGAGTAGAAGGAGAGCCATTTAATTAGAGAAGGAGAGGATATCTTAAGATAGAAGCAGGAAAGAAGAATAGAGTAACGCCACACCATACTTACCTGTGCTTATCCTTCTTCTCTCAAGGGACTCCGGACCGGAAAGTCTCCACCCTAGGGAAGAAGCAAAAAGAGGAAATAGGAAACTGAAAAGAAGGATCAGTATAACGCCCACCACAATCGGGAGAGAGATAAAATCCGAGACTCAGCATCTTAAAATAGATTATTTGGATTTTGTCTTGTTTTGTTCCTAGCTACCATTGGAAGCACACTTAAAGAACTCCAATAAAGAAAGTGCAAACATACTCAGCGTAGCAATCCATTATATTTCACGGTACACTGCCTATACTCCTCTTCCTGGATTGTTTGCCCATCATATACCTAGGCACAGAAATCTGCCCGCAAAATCTCTATAACACACAGCTGCAGGGATAACGCCTCCAACAACTCTGCCTCAAACTGCCACACAGAACCGAGACAGCGTAGAAATGCCCAAAAACCAGGACTCATAAAACCCTCATACACATGCCTAATTAAAATCTCTAGTGCACCTGTCAGCAACAGCTGAAACCATTTAATCAATTGCAAGCCGTGCGGGGAATCGGCTATGCACATTCGCTGAGTCCCAATCCTCGCGCATGCAAGAGCAACACGCATGTGCGAGGAAGGAGGAACTATAAAAACGTGTAACACTAGCCAGCAGCAACTATGCAGGTGCGCACAGAAATGGCCCATACCAACAGCCCCCTCAGGGACAAAACTGCACGTACAGGTCAGTCCCAAGAGGAAGGTGTAGAGTCATGTGATCATGTGCTGTAGGACCCTTGTGGTCTTTGCCGGACTCCTTACAAAGTTATAGAATGAGTTGGGAGGTGTCTGGGTGTGGTCAATGAAGTTTATGACATAGTGCATGCAGTTAACAGCTGGATGCCGAAGAATAAAGGCGTGTGTTACAGAGCTCTGTGTGTGGTGTAGTCATTTGCATGCTCCAGAGCTGGGGTGGATGCAACAACTGGTGACGAGTAGGGGATACGTGCTCAGAAGAAACAAGACTGCTCTCGCTGAGAGTTTGCAGAGGTCAAGCAAACTGCTTGTGCGTGCCACGTGCGCCCCAAGAAGCAGGCTACGGTTGGCACATGTGGAGTCAAAGCGCCGCTCTAGCTTGTACAAGGCCCTCGAAGAAGAAGGTGAAGCTTCTGAGGAGCACACAGATGAGCACAGTCAGAAAGCCTACCAGAAGCCTACTGGTAAGGCTGAAAGAAGAAATACTGTGCTACAGTGTAACACAGAGCCACCATCCATACAAAGCAGAAGGGATAAAGGCAGCGAAAGCCAGGTACGAAAAACCACTAAAGGCAGCGACAGCCAGGTGCAAGAAAGCGCTAAGGGCAGAGATGACCAGGCACAAAGGAATGCTAAAGGCAGCAACAATCAGGCACAAGAAACGAGACTAATCATCGGCGAAACATACAGACAAAGCGCCTTACAACCTCAAAATGCGGCAAGACGATTCTAGTGCAAACACAGGGGTTGTGTTTACGAAGCCTTTGGTCCTTGCAGAAATGACCAAAGAGGCAGATGGTGGCATTCAGCACAACTCAAAAGGTCTTCAAGAAATTGAAGTTCTCTAATGGCTGCAAAAAGGAGTGGCAAATACGGCGCAGCCACGTTCCTTAAACCTCCACTGCCATTCAATACCACCAAAAAGCAGAATATTAGCACCAGATGGATTGCTAAACAACCTTGAGGTGATGGAGTAAAAGAAATGATAAAGAAAATATCACAAGCTGATGAAGTATTGTCCCGTCAAATCAAAGAAACGTTGGAAGCCAAGTTCAATACAATGCTAAATGTCGACTATGAAAGGTACATTTTTAACCAGGCAAAACAGCAAGCTGGTGTAACGATGGATCAGTTTGTCGAATAACTTGATACCCTCATCAAGCACTGCAAGTTCAGTGAATTGAATGACGAACAAGCCATGCGTCTGAGAGTTATTGATGGTTGCCTAGCCAATTTGTTCAGACGACGCATGCTAAGAGAGACACTAAGGTACTCATGGCTGCAAGGGTTGAGGAACGTGCAGATCAACAGGCTGCTGATATGGAAGCTGGAACAGCCCAGAATGAATCAGCGTTGATCATGAAAAGTAAGCAGAAACACAAAGTGGAGGCCCAAAAGACGATATCTCCAAAGAAAAAGAAATTGTGTTTCTGATGTGGATTTTTGTTTCCACACGAAGGTAGATGTCCAGTCATTGGACAGATATGCAAAATCTGTGGGAAAGAAAACCTAATGGTCTGCAAAGTAAAGAGAAACTAAGTGTGTCACGATGAGAAGAGAAAATGGGTGCCAGAAAGTTCCAGAAGCATTCTAGCCACACCCACAAGGCCAAAAGGCAACATCAATTGAGGCTCGTAGAGACTAAACAAATTCGATCGTCATCAAATTCATCTTCCATAGGCTCTTCAACGTCATCATCAAGCAACAGTGAAGAAGATGGATGTGCAATGGTGATGTTGACTGCAGAACGGCTTGCACATGTAGGATTGGCTGCTTGCAAAGAAGAACACAAGTCAAAGAGAGATCGCCATGTGAAGAGACCAAATTCCTTTGACCAGTGGCCCAAGACCACGCTAAAGGTTAATGGCTGCCCCATAACTTTTATTATAGACAGTGGTGCATCGATCAATATCATGCCGGCAAAAAAATACAACAAACTTTCTCCGATACCATGTCTAACGCCATTGAAAACAAAGGTATACCCATGGGCTGCTTCTACACCATTGTAAGGTCAAGGGTCATTTGTAGCGACCATGAGGCATAAGAAAATGACAGTACAAGCACCAATTCATGTTCTTCAAGGTACTTTGTCGAGTGCATGCAAAGGCATTGCAAAGTCAAGGGTCATTTGTAGTGACCATGAGGCATAAGGAAATGACAGTACAAGCACCAAGTCATGTCCTCCAAGGTACTTTGTTGAGTGCATGACTACTCAGTTTCAGCACTGCTGCTGACATGGGACTGATATCCATCAACTACAATCTCAATGCACATTCTGATATAGTAAGTCAATTCCCATAGTTGTTTCATGGACTAGGGAAACTCAAGACAATGAAGGTGCAACTTCACATTAATGAGGAAATGCGCCCTGTTGCTCAGCAACACCGTCGGATTGCTTTTCATTTACAGGAGGCCGTTGAGAAAGAACAAGAAACATTATTAAAGCATGACATCATCGAGCATTCGACTAGTCCAACACCATGGGTTTCGTCCATAGTGGTAGTGCCAAAAAAGGACAGTGCAGGTGCAATGCACATGTGTGTTGATATGCGCCAGTCCAACAAAGCAATCGAGAGAGAAAGACATCCAGGTCCACACATAGCAGACATGATTACACTGCTGAATGGTGCCAAAGTATTCTCCTTTCTTGATTTGAACAAAGGATACCATCAACTTGAGCTGGCAGAGAACTATAGGTATATTACTACTTTTTTAACTCACGTTGGTTTGTTCAGATACAAAAGACATAGCTTTAGTGTGTCGTTGGCTGCAGAAATCTTTCAGGATGTCATTCGCCGAATAATTCAACCTGTCACACATGCTTTTAACTTCAGTGACGATATACTAGTGTTTGGGGCTACACTAAAGGAGCATAACAAAGCACTTACACAAGTATGCTGTCTGCTCACTGATGCAAGTCTCACTTTAAATGCAGAAAAGTGTGAGTTTCACAAAACCAAACTCAAATTCTTTGGGCATATTTTCTCTAAAGGGGTAATAACTCCTGGCCATGAAAAAGTGCAAGCATTGTCATCCACTTTTCCCCCACAAGATGTAACCATGCAGCGATCCTTCTTAGGCATGGCCAGCTATTGTTCCAGATACATTTGTAACTTTGCCATGGTGATTAGCCCGTTAAGAGACTTGACATAGAAGAATATTCCCTTCCAGTGGTCCTCTAAATGTGACCGAAGATTCAAGAAAATCAAACGCGCAATTGAAAATGCAACTGAAATGGCTTATTTGATCTGAAGTTACATACTGAGATCGTAGTAGACTCAAGCCCCGTGGGGTCGGGCGTGATCCTTGCTCAACACAATGGACATCCAAATGCTCAGAGGCACATTGTGGCCTATGCTAGCAGAAGCCTATCTCAGACTGAATGTGCCTATTCTCAGCCACAAAAAGAGAGCCTGGCTGTTGTGTGGGCTTGTGAACATTTTCATGTGTTTCTGTACAGAATGCATTTCACCCTTTGTCGCTGATCACCAGGCATTGCTCACCATTCTCAGAAATCCGAAAGCCAAGAAGCCCTCTCGCATCAAGAGGTGGGGGTTGCGATTGCTAGAGTATGATTACACTATTGTACACAAGTCAGGGAAGGATCAAAACCCCGCAGAGTACCTCTCACGAGTGCCATTACAGCGTCATAGTGCAATGTCTAAAGTGGCTAGAGTATATCGTTTTCATAGTAAACTCCAGCACCCCTGCAGCTCTATTCATTGAGCAGATCATTGCTGCTACGAACACAGACAGAGACATGCTCACACTCAAGGATATCATTGCATCGCAATAATGGAGAAAACACACTCAACCTCTCACAGATGACGTTGAATATCAAAAACTCAAAAATGTGCAGAAAGAACTTTCTGTCACTCAAGAAGTTATACTAAGAGGTTTGAGAATTGCTATACCTGAGAGCTTGAGGCAACATGTAATTGAACTGGCACACAAAGGACATTGGCATTGTAGCCACCAAGAGAGCCCTCAGAGACAGAGTGTGCTTTCCTCGCCTTGAAGAATGAGTCGAGAAGAAACTGAAAGCATGTCACCTGTGTAATTGCTTATCTCCCAAGGCAACACAGCATCCGCTAAATATGCCTGACCTTCCTAAATAAGCGTGGGAGAAACTGCAGTTGGTTTTAGACCCTTAAACAATGGATATCATCTCATGGTAGTTATTGATGAGTACTCACGTTTTCCCTTAGTGGAAGATTTATCATCGACCACCCATGACAAAGTCATCAAGAGGCTAGATAATATTTTCGCAGCATGGGGTGTTCCTTCCATTCTCAAATCTGACAACAGTCCACCCTTCAATAGCAGAGAGTTTAAAGACGTTTTAGTTGTTTGAACGTCAAGCATCAGAAAAGCACACCTCTCTGGCCACAGGCAAATGGCGTTGTTGAATGATTTATGGGCACCCTGAAGAAAGTGGTTCAGTGCGCTGCGCTCGAAGGAATTGATCTCAGATCAGCCTTATGTCCAGCCCTTCGTGCCTATTGGGCAACTCCACATTCTACAACAGGTGAAAGCCCTGCCACCTTGGTGTTTGGGAGAGCCATTGGGACAAAGCTACCTCAATGGACCACAAGCTGATTAATAGACAATTATGACATTCGTATCACGGACACTTCTTACAAAAGCAAGATGAAGGCCTATGCAGATAAGCACAGATGCTCTAGGGACATGGTTTTTGTAGGAGACCAGGTACTAGTCAAAGAAAAACAGAAACGCAAGACTGACACTCCATTTGATCCTGATCCATTGAGAGTTGTGACACGTAAAAGACATATGGTGACTGCTCAACGTCCCAGAAAGTCCATTACAAGAGACTAGTCACATTTCAAGCATTTGCCTCGATGTTCAGCAGCTCCAAACATCACAAGTGAGACAAGTCCACCTGAGTGCCCAAGTCAGCCATCTGAGGCTACATCTATGATAAATATAATATGGAACCCTGAACTCACTTGTATATGATAATCTATTAAGATTTGGCCCACGGGCCCTATGGTTTGAGCACTCTGTGTCCAGGCAACTGCGGTTCCCTGGATCTTCATAGCTACATCTATGATGCCAGATGACAGTGCAACTCCTTCACCTCGTATGACCAGATCTGGAAGATTGGTGTGAGCACCTTGACGACTCATTGAGGAACTCTAATGTATATATGTTATTAGCAATTCTTATTTTTCAAACGGGGAGATGTAGTGTCGTGTGATCATGTGCAGAAGGACCCTTGTGGGTCTCCTTACAAAGTTACATAATCAGTTGGGAGATATCTGGGTGTGTCTGGGCGTGGTCAATAAAGTTCATAATGTAGTGCGTGCAGTTAACGGTTGGATGCCGAAGAATAAAGATGTGTGTTACAGAACTCTGTGTGTGGCGTTATCATTTGTGTGCTCCGGAGCTGGGCTGGACGCGACAGAAGGAAGGCAAAGCAGGTTTACTTACAAGACCCCACGTCCTCCACCAGCAACAGATCCTGGTCAGAGGACCATTGAAAGAGTGGGGCAGGGACAAATTCCACCTCCTGTCCCCCTCTTCTTGCAGTGTAACATTCTTATCCCCTTGTGCCAGCACAAGGGGAACCAGAGCATCCAGAAGAGGACCAAAGCCAGGCAGGAGTCCCTGTTCCCTGTTCTAGTCATGCAGGAGGGAAAAAACATGAAATTATGTGGGTAGGAGGGTGTTTATATCACCCTATGGTGGGTGGGGATACCACACACCCTCCTGTTTTTCTCTCCTGGTTGAGGTGGAGGTCACCTCATAAGTAATGACTGGGATGAGGATATGGGATGTAGGGATAATGAGACATTGACTGTTTAATCAGAGGTAAGGAGTGGGGCGGAGAGATGTAGGTCAGGTATCATATCTCATTAAACACACTGCTTCCTTGTGGGAGAGTACCGTGAAAGGGATTTTGAAATGGGCCCCCTTTGCCAGGGATTTCGTATTCTGGGACTTACCAGTCTTTAGGGTGCTCATGGACTCCATGGACGTGTCCATGTGGCGGGAGGGTGGTTGTGAGACACTGGGGGATCTAAGCCCCAATGAGGATTTTATCTCATTTAAAGACGCCAGGAGTAGTTTCAAATAGGGGAGCGGGGCAGTTCCTACAGTACGGTAGTCTCACTGCTGTAGTTAAGGAAATATGGACCTTGTTTCCCACTGCCCCGAGCGTGTCACACACCTTCCAGGGCTTGTTGGAGCTGGGGGATGGATGTCACTTGGTCTATCTATTCTGCAAAGGCATGACAGCTGATCAGACACGCACACCCCTCCCCACGTGTGCGGCCCGGGATAGCGATCTTGGGATGTAAATCGAAGATACCCATTGGGAAAGAATGTGTGCACTGTTGAAATCCATTTTGAGTAATGCCAGATTCAAACTTACTCATTTCCATTTTCTACTCCGCACGTACATAATCCCTTTGCTCTTGCACAAAATGGATTCAAGTAGACCAACAAACTGCCCCCGATGTGAGGACCTTTTACCTTCTTTTTTACATTTGGTATGGCCTTTTTGGTGAGTGTGGTGGCTAGGGTGCAGGTGGCGGTGCTCACCCCCTGTTCTGCAAATCCACCGCTTGCATGTTAGGTGACATCCATAAAAAAAAGGCCAGAAAATGGCATTAAAAGTTTTACATTTACTGCTGCTGCTGGCTAAGAGCTGTGTGGTAATAACCTGGATGGATCAGGCAGATCCCAGTTTGGAGCCCTGGGTGGGTGATCTGACTGAATGAGCTGTGGCAGAGGAGGTGCAGCTGAAAACGTGTAGGCATGATGAAAAGGTGGGAGACGACCTTGAGATCTGGGAATAGCTGCTTGCTGATTGTTTAGACCCTGGAGATTCCCGGCAGCCCTCTCCACAGCTGAGGAGGAGCACTCCTTTGACTTCATCACTGCTTGAGGGTTTTATAGGATATAATCCAACCGTGTTTGAATTACAGGAGTCGAATAGGCTCAGGTACTCCGTTTGCTGGATGTTGTCTTACATACATTGCTGCATTACAGATATGCTTGTGCCACAATGCTTTGTCTCTCTGTGACATTGTTCTTGATGGCCATGGTTGACATGTTACTTGTTCTTGTACCTATAAAATGTAAACACTTGAGAAAGGATGTTTTCAGAGAATCCGCAATGTAGGTTTTTTTTATGCTTGTTGGTGGGTGGAAGGTATTTCTTCATGGGCTGTAAGACCATGATTGCCAGTTATCTTGGTGTCCGAGTTTAGACTTACACATGATTTCTCACATTCGCGGTGGATCTGCGAATGCACCACCAGCAGTGCCGTGATTGGCTGACCATAACCTGACCGGGAGGTTGCGGCCGCCATTTTTAGTATCAGGGAATGGTCCTGGGGCATTAAAATGTATCTGCAAAATGATTAAAGGGGTCAGGGTATTGGTATCCTGACCCCATGAGTGTGTTAGAAGAGTCTCAGAGGGACCTATGTTGGGCACGAAATTGCCATAAAACTTTTTTTTTCCACTTCAGGAATCCGCAGATCCATTACGGAGCTCAGCGCGGCTCCTGTGTAAATCCACAAAGGATTAGTAGATCTTGTTGCACTTTGAAAAAAAACACTTTCAGACCCACTCAGACACCCACACAGGTACTCTCACCCCCATACACAGGCAGTCACACACCCACTCACAGACCTATGCAGGCATTCACACACCCAATCACAGACCCATATAGGCACTCACACAACATTGACAGACCTATGCTGGTATTGACACACCTACTCACAGACTCTCACACCCCCTCACACACCCACACAGCCACTCACAGAAGCACACAGGCAGTCTCACACCTGCTCACAGACCCACACTACCACTCACACACCTACTCACAGACCCACATAGACATTCTCACACCCACTCACACACCCACACAGCCACTCACAAATGTACTCACAGACCCACACAGACACTTGCATACCCATGCAGGTACTGACAGACCCTCTCACAGACCTACACAGGCACTCAGACCCATGCAGGTACTCACAGACCCATTCACAGACCCATACAGGCACTCACAGACCCACATAGGCACTCACACACCCACTTACAGAGCCACACAACCACTCACACAATCACTCACAGACCCACACAGGCACTCTAACACCTACTCACAGACCCACACAGCCACTCACAAACACACTCGCAGAGCCACACAGGCACTCCTACACCAACTCACTTACCCATGTAGGCACTGACAGACCCACTCACAGACTCACAAAGGCACTCACAG
Source organism: Calotriton arnoldi (assembly GCA_963921515.1). NCBI lineage: Eukaryota > Metazoa > Chordata > Amphibia > Caudata > Salamandridae > Calotriton > Calotriton arnoldi. The sequence goes on from CAWUFW010000023.1 coordinate 6,562,552, forward strand.
ACCCATGTAAGTACTCACACACCATCCACAGACCCATGCAGGCACTCACAGACCAACATAGGCACTCACACACCCATTTACAGATGTATACAACCACTCACATACTCACTCACAGACCCAAACAGGCACTCTCACACCCACTGGCAGAACCGCACAGGCACTCACAGATCCATTGTCAGAGCCATACAGGCACTCACAGATCCATTGTCAGAGACATACAGGCACTCACACACCCACTCAGAAATCAATGCAGGCACTGAAAGACCCACTCACACATCCACACAGGCACTCACAGACCCATGCAGGTACTCAGATACCCATTCACAGATCCATACAGGTACTCATATACCTATTCACAGACCCACACATCCACTTACACATCCACTTACAGACCCACACAGCCACTCAAACACCCACTTACAGACCTATGCAGGCACTCACAGACCCACTCACAGAGCCACACAGGAACTCACACACCCACTCACAAACCCCTACAGACACTCACTCACCCACTCACAGTCCCATGCAGGCACTGGCAGACCAAGTCACAGACCTACAGAAGGCACTCTCAGACCAAGTCACAGACCCATGCAGGTACTCATACACCCATTCATATTACCACACAGGCACTCACACACCCACTTACAGATCCACACAACCACTCACACAACTTCTCACAGAACCACACAGGCACTCACAGACCCATTGACAGAGCCATGCAGGCACTCACACACCCACTCAGATATCCATGCAGGCACTGACAGACCGACTCACACACCCACACAGGTACTCAGAGAAACACTCACAGATCCATGCTGGTACTCGAACACCCACTCACAGACCTATGCAGGCACTCATAGACCCACTCACAGACCCATGGATCCACTTACACACCCACTTATAGACTTTCATAGACACTCACAGAACCATTCAGGCACTCAAAGACCCACATAGACACTCAAATACCCACGCAGGCACTCACACATACCCACACACCCACTCACAGATCCACACAGACACACACACACACTCACAGACCCATGCACAGATCCACACACATAGTCATACATGCACCAACAAACCTGTAGAAGCGAATCCTAAATGTGCTGCTTTAAATTGAATGTGTGCTTTTGGTATGTTAATCCATGGATTTGAGTAAAAATGTAAAAAAAAAGATTTAAAAAGAATATGAACCGGTGCTTGGGAAAAAAGGTGGCTCTAAAAAGAGCCTTTGTGTTTATGGTGTGTATATGATAACTACATATAAAACAGGATGCACCCTGTTGCCTTTCTCTGTGAAATATACTCCATCATTTCTATATATACCGTCAATATCAAAGCATAAATTGTTGTGGTATATAGAGCCCATGTTGTGGTGTTTGAGGAATGAAGAAACAGTTGTATTGACATGTTTCCTGGATTTGTCTATCTGTGGACAGAATTTGTTTGACCATTTCCACTTCTGCCTTTGGCAAATGTTAGAGAACACCTAGGCAGTGTGTGGCGAAAGTGCCATTTATTTACCAAAGTTATCCTTCATTAGAATTTCCAGTCCTACCCCAGTAAGTGTGCCTAGATCATTGCCACCACTGTGCACAATCATGAGGTCTGGATGTTGGCAATCCTAAATGTTTTCAACCAAAGGCAGCAATTGATGCCACGTTAACCCTCTCTGGCCACCCCAAGTAATGTCTACATTAGTTAAACCCAAGTCCTTGTCAATGCCACTCTTTCTAGCACTCTCTCTGGCCTAAAACACAAAACTATGGCCCACAATCCACATGCTAACCATTTTAGAGGCAAACATGAGTAGCACACAGGAGAAGTCTGCAGCTGAATGAGACAGATTTCAAAATAAAAGGCAGTTAAAATGGTGGACAGCATGTAAAAAATAAAAGAACATATTTGATTGGATGACGTAGATGTACAAGGAAGTAAATTAGGTAGTGACTTTAGAAAAAAAAGTGAGTTAGTCTGTGTTTGGCTTTCCAAAAATCAAAAAAATGGTATGGTGATTGGGATATACTTGCAATAGCAAATACTCAATCAATCAATCAATCAGGGGTTATTAAGAGCGCTACTCACCCGTGAGGGTCTCAAGGCGCTGAGGGGGGGGGGCGTTCGCAGATCCGTTAGCCGAAGAGCCAGGTCTTGAGGGCCTTCCTGAAGGTGTTCAGGGAGGGGGCGAGTCTGATGTCTACCGGAAGCTCGTTCCAGGTTTTGGCCGCAGTGTGAGAGAAGGATCTTCCTCCTGCTCTGGCTCTGCGGATGCGTGGGGTTTCGGCCAGTGCGAGGTTGGAAGATCGGAGGTTTCTTTTGAGGCCGTGGAAGTTGATTCTGTCATTGAGGTATTTGGGTCCGGAGTTGTGTAGGCATTTGTAGGCCTGGGTGAGGATTTTGAAGGTGACCCTTTTCTCCACGGGGAGCCAGTGGAGTCTTTGTAGGTGTTGGCTGATGTGTTCGTGCCGGGGGATGCCGAGGACGAGTCTAGCGGCGGTGTTCTGTATCGTCTGGAGTTTTCGGAGTAGGGACTTGTTTATGCCGGCGTAGAGAGCATTTCCATAGTCCAGTCTGCTGGTGATGAGTGCGTGGGTGACTGTCTTCCTTGACTCCGGGGGGATCCATTTGAAGGTCTTGCGGAGGATGCAGAGGGTGTTGAAGCAGCTGGAGGTGACGGCGTTGACCTGTCGGTTCATGGTGAGGGATGAGTCGAGTACGATGCCGAGGTTTTTGGCATGGTCCAAGGGGGTCGGTGGGCTTCCGAGGGCGGTCGGCCACCATGTGTTGTCCCATGCTGAAGGGGTGGTTCCGAGGACGAGGACTTCTGTCTTCTCGACGTTGAGCTTAAGGCAGCTGTTGGTCATCCAGACTGCAACCTCCTGCATTCCTTTCTGGAAGTTGAGTCTGGCGGGTTCTTTGGTGAGGGAGAGGATGAGCTGGGTGTCGTCGGCGTAGGAGACGATGTTGAGGCCGTGTTGTTGGACGATGGCGGCGAGGGGGGCCATGTAGATGTTGAAGAGGGTCGGGCTCAGTGATGAACCCTGTGGGACTCCGCAGGTGATTTCAGTGGGATGGGAGAATACTCAACCGCACCGGTTACACTTTAATTTAAAGCTAATATGATGGCCATAGAAACTGCTCTGAACTTTTGACCTGCTGCTAACAGAGACTGTTCCAAACAAAGTTACTATGGTAACTGAGGTAAAAGAGTGTGGGGGTTGGAAAATAAAAAGACTGTACTGTAACACTTAAAAGGAGAGTGGCGTAGACACACTGCTTATTGTGGAGTGTTTCCCTTCATAACCACTAGTTTCTTAGAAAGTGAAATGTACATACAAACCATAAACAGTACAATCATAAATGCGAATTTACACGGGGGCCGCACTGAGCACCACGGCGGATCCGCAAATCCAACCAAAAGCACTACCAAATTGGGCTTCTTGGCAGGAGTCTAACAAAGGGTTAATACAGAATGACTATTCAGAAGTGGTATAACAAAAATAAAATAAGAAAGGAAGTTTACGATTTGCTAACTACATCAGTATCACTGAAAGGAGAGTGGTAAGGGTTGCCATTATCGGTTCCTTTGTACTGAGAGTGGTATACCATTCTTGTACTGCTGGCTTGAGATTTTCACTGAGAAGAGATTCTAAGTGACACTGAGAAAAAAATTGGGGAGCAGCAAAGACATTTCACAGGTATGTCAATAAAGGTGTTCATTTAAAAAGCATGTGTATATGCTAAGTTATAAGTGCATATAAGGTGAAAGTAGGTGCATACAACAATAAAAGGAAAATTAAAAGGGAGGGTAGATGATGATATTAAGGAAAAGCATAATGAGTAGCAAATGTATTTATTTATTTTTATTTCTAAAGTTTTGTATAGCGCGAACGTGACCCTAGTGGGTATCAGAGCGCTTTACATGACAGGGGATAATGTAACATTTGGTCTGAAGAAAAAAAAAAAACAGGAAATACATGCGTGAGAACCAAACAAATCATAAAGTATAATATTATAACACGGATTGGTCTTGAATAAAGACAGTAATAGGAGGGGATAATCCCCATAGTAGTTTGCTGACTATACATTTTCAATATGATCGGTATATTGTCTTTAAGTAAAAACTTCGTCCGTAGAAAAGATTTGGCTTCTTTTTTGAAGGAGGAGGTAGAGGAGATGAGACGAACATCCGTTGGTAAAGAGTTCCATATCTTGGGTGCAATAGCCGAGAATGCTCTGGCACCCGTTTTCTTTTTGTGAGTACGTTGGGGTTTCAGAAACAAGATGAGCGCGCTTCGTGATGATCTGCTGCCCCCTGATTTTTCTAGCTTTTGAGCCAGGTAGCTGGGGGTATTGAAGTGTAACGCCTTATGCGTCATGCAAGCAATTTTCAGCTGGATTCTTGCCACTTACGGTAGCCAGTTTAATGATTTTAGATCCGGTGAGATGTGTGTGTTTCTTTTTGTTCCGAGGACAAGTCTGGCTGCCACGTTGAGGGAAGCTCTTAGAGGGGCCAGTTTGTATCGAGGTAAGCCACATAGTGTGGCACTACCATAATCCAGTCTGGGTAATACTAGGGCTTGGACCGTTTGTTTTAGGTCTTCTTGTGGTAGATAGGGTTTAAGTTTCCGTAGAATGCTTAGTTGGTAATTCGCTCCTTTAGTGGCTGCGCTGATGTGATCCTGCATATTTAGGTGTTTGTCTAATGTGATACCTAGTGATCTAGCAGAGTCTATAGTGTGGGGAGAGCAATTGAGGGCTGTAAGATGTTTCAACCAAAGATCAATTTTTGGGCTGTGTTTCGGTGGGGAGATGAGAAGAAATTCGGTTTTGGCAGCGTTGAGTTGGAGATGGTTAACCGTGAGCCATAGGTGTGTGTTTTGTAAGATGGATTTGAGGGATATGATGTCCTCTGGGGAGGCGATTTTGAGGTAGGAAAATGTCTAAAGAAAAAATAGAGGTATTTTATGGAGCTACTGTTAAAGAATGTATTTGGAAGAAGATGTGGATGACTGATTATAGTAGATAATTTAATAGTATATAATTTGTGCGCAGTCACAGAGACAGGCAGGCACTGATACACTCAGTTACAATCTTTAAAAAGTGCTTATGAGCCCAAAACTCAAGAGCTTGCATCTCAACTCAAGAGCTTGCAGGAAGAAGCCACTGTGTCCAGTCAAACTGATCGCTATATAGAGGAGGAGCTCACCAGGTACATCAGAGCAATAAGAACTGATGGGGCCCTAGGGCCTAATGGCATTCCTGCCCAAGTATTTAAGTCCGCCCAAGCTTTTTTTGCACCTATCCTCACTACACTATACAATCACTCATACGCCACAGCAATATTACCGCAATCCTGGAAAGGTTCAATTTTGTTTCCAATACACAAGAAAGGAGACCACTCGAACCCTGCAAACTACTGGCTAATAGCCCTGCTTGACATCGAAGCAAAGGTCTACGCCCGTCTATTATTAAGGGACCTAGAGGACTGGGTGGACAATAATGGTATCCTCCCGCGATATCAGACAGGATTCAGGGCAAACAGCTCCACAATTGATAACATCTTGGCTCTGTCATATCTCTCCAAGCAAGCGGTACAGCGAAACAACCTGCCCCGTTTTGCTGTTTTATAGACTACACCACTGCCTTTGATAGAGTCAATCGAGGAAGATTATAGGCAAAACTCGAATCCTGGGGGAGCCCATCGACCCTTTTAAAAGCGATAAAGGCCCTCTATGAGGGGACTTGGGTCCGGGTTAAACTAAGCCCCACCACTGCAACCTCAAGAGTTGAACCTAACACCGGGTTAAAGCAGGGCTGTGTGCTGGCTCCATTATTATTTAACCTGTACACGGCAGACCTGGAACAAGCTCTGAAAGACGCCAGCCTAGTTCCACCGAGATTGGGCAAGATGACCTTCGCTACCCTTCAGTATGCGGACGACACAGTGGTTATGGATCACACCAGGGTGGGGATCCAAAGAGCTTTAAAGAGTCTAGCAGCGTATAACAAGGAAAACTGCCTGAAAGTAAACGAGAGCAAGACAAAGATAATAATCTTTGGCAAATATCCTCAAAGAAACACAAGTGTCCTGGACTTTGGACGACCACCGAATCAGGACAGCTACATCTTACAATTATCTGGGGGTATAGCTAACAGAGAGGGCCACAGCAGCCAAACACATAAAGGAGTTAATCCTGACGAAAATTAACAGAATAATTCTTTCACTGAGATGCCTAAGTCATCGCCTAGCAAGTCCATCAGTAGAGCCCATGTTGACAGTCCTCAGGGCAAAACTTATCCCAGCAATCAATTATGGCCACCTTGCCTTCCCAGGCGCATTAGAGAAATCAATTACAGCAGCCCAGACAAAAGCCTATAAGATCACGCTGCAGGCGCCCAGACAAGCTAGGAATACCAGACTAAGGCTGGAATTAGGTTTAAATAGACCGGATTTGGCTCTACAGGGGGACTTAATAAAATATTATATCAGAGTGCTTAAAGCTCCCAACTCTACCCTCAAACACTTCCTGAAAACGATTTTCATGACAGCGGGATCTCCATGGCACTCTAAGCTGGACCAGGCCATAGGTACACTGAAAATTGTGGAAGAAAGTATGTCTCTACATGAAATCTCACAAACTGCATGGGCAAATGTAGTGAAGCATCAGGTCCAGTCCATCACGTTTGAACTGGATCGCGCTTCACTCCGGTACAACTCCCATACACTAGATAGTTCATACATTTCCGGGAAAGCACAACCGTACTTGCGAGATCCACTCTCAGTCCAAGCCAGAAGGAAAATCCTGTTTCTACGTCTCATCGCCCTTAAGATCCTGGACTTTAACCCAACATGGGCACGAAAAGACAACACTGTTTCCTGCCGGTTATGTAACTACCATAGAGAATCCTGGTTACATCTCTTATGCTGCTGCCACACTCTGGCTAGTGATCGCCATCGTTTGCTACGCCCCATCCTGAGGGACAAGGGCTTTGGAACCTGCAGGGCCGTTTCGGATTGGTGCTTCTCAGAAACTGCTACCAGCTTACGTGCCAGAGCAGGCAAGTTCATCCATCAAATTAGAATCACACTGGACAGCCAGCAAAAGGTAGTAGAAACTAGGGTCGACATCATTCAGCAACTGAACCAGCCGGCGCCCTAGCCCCGATGGATGTTACTTAAGCCAGAGGTGTCCTAACATGCACAACTGGAACAGAAAGGCAGACGAGGGCAGAGAATGGAGCATATCAAGAATTCTCATCAAAGCCAACCAACCGTACTAAGGCAACGACCGCGACAGATCTCATAATACCATTGAACTTTCAATAGGACTTGGCGAAATTGGAGCGAACTATTATTTTAATGAGCTGATTTTAATTGAGCATATCAAGATTTCTCATCAAAGCCAACCGACCGCACTAAGGTAACGACCGCGACGCATCTCATAAAACCATTGAACTTTCAACAGGACTTGGCAAAATCGGAGCAAACTATTATTTTAATGAGATGATATTTATTTGAATTTATTTTTAATATCCAGTTTGTAGCCTTAGAAGGACATAAAGTTGTAATCAGGGACATTTAGGCATGGAGCACTTTTACCTCGATCGCCGGGAAGCTTCAGAGGGAGGGCGGATGGGTGGAGGGGTGCGGCTCAAGTGTTTTTTATACTGTAAAGATTTTAAGTAATCGTACGGTTAATACATTTTACGTACTTACTTACTGTATTAAAAAAGTGCTTATAAGCCCAAAACAGATGTAGCCAGACAGTAACTGACATACTGAGCAAGACAATAATAAAATAATTCACACACCCATTTACTCACCTAGACATGCACTTTCATAGTCATTCTCACTCCCATGTAGGCACTGTCAGATTCACTGAGTGTCAGGCTTTGTGGTGGTTGTGCCCATACCACGCTTCATCCAGGGCACAGTAAAAATGAAAGATGCGGAAAGATGCATTCACCTGGGGGCCGTTTATGGTGGGAATGTAGGAATTATATGTGTGCAAAATATTAAATATGGAATTCCAAGATGTCCGCCATGGTTACGCACTGGTATGCGGAGATTTGAAGGCTTGGATATAAAAGAAGGACTTAGTGGGGAGTGGGCATCTACTATTAATATAGGGTATTTAACCCTTGAATCTATGTTGAGATTATTGCATGGAATACTATATTTTTTTATATCGGAGGCAATAGAAATGTCATTGTATTAGTGCTGTGCATGTAAACACAGTATATTACAAGAAATTGCAGTATTATTTCTTATTTATGATGTTGTTCATTTAAGGAAAGGAATTGAGGTCCTACTTGTTTTGTGATTTTCTACAAGATTTGTTTGAGAACAGAAAAGCTTGTTGCCTCTCTTACTCGTATGCATGTTTTTATGTTTTCTCCTTATAGGTCTAACTCCCAGGGGTACCTCTCCGAATCCCCCCCCCGTCTATCCACTCTGATCCTCTGTTTTATAAAATCATCAGTCGGAGCTGCTGGAAGATGGGTTTCTGGTGAAGGGTACTGTTCCTGAGGATCTCTGACACTGAGACACTTATACAGCAATTCATGTATCCAGAGTTCGCTCTGTTACAGACAGATGTACACAGTCATATATTGAGTTACACACCTAGACGCCCACCCATACAGCCACTGACATACCTATTTACAAAACCATAGAGCCACTCACACATCCAGTCAGAGGGCGAGAGAGGCACTTACACATCCAATCACACATCTGCACAGCAGAGCAGTTATATATCCGGCAGAGACAGAACCACTTGCACACAAAGTTATATATCACAACACTTAGTAAGACAGCCAGTAAGCAATGCATACAGGCACTTACATACTCATTTAGAGACCATAGAGGCAATTGGACAGCTAGTCACACACAGACATAGTTAGTTACATATCCAGTGACACACCCACAGAGGCTCTGATACTCTCACTTAGATATATACTCAAGTACTACCTATTTAGCTATTTAATTGCTTATAGTATGTAATTTATTAGTACATAATGTAAAAGTAAATGTATTGTGCCTCCTCTCCCACTCTTCCCCCTTCCCAATATGTTCCTCCCCCTATCTCGTCTGACTTTCATCCGGCCTCCACTCCCCCTCCCCACCCTGCATCCGCCCGATTCTCCAATGTTTTCGCCTCCCCCATAATCCCCCTCATCCAACCCACCTCCCCCCCACTTATTCCACCTTTCTCACAACCTGGTCTACCGATCAACTTTCCTTACCTTCCCCCTTCCATCCCCCTTTCACCTCATCCCTTTCCGCTCTTCCCCGTCCCCCGTCCCCTAAATTCTTTTCTTCCACTTCCCATCTATCTTCAACCTCCCCTTCCTAAACCTTTACTTCCCAACCATGTCTCCCTCTTCGGTAAATCCTTCCTCGTCCCTCCCTCTAACCTTGCAGTCCTGTACTCCTCCCCCAATTACCATCTAGCCCAATCCCCCTCACTCCACCTGTTACCGGTCCCCTTACATTCACCTTTCATAGCATACAGTACCTGTCCAACACCATCCTCCCTTTTCTCCCCATACCTCTGGCCTTCCTTGGACCCCCCTCACTCCCCCCCTGTATAGCCCCCTCTCCTCTCCTCTCTTCTCCCCGTACCTTTGGCCTTCATCTGACCCCCCGCCCTCCCCTCCCTGTACAGCCTCTTCTCCTCTCTTCTCCCCGTACCTTTGGCCTTCACTTGACCCCCTCCTACTCCCCAACTCTCTCCTCCTATTTATGATCTCTACTCTTCCCCTCTGTTCAACACCAGTAAAAATATTTCTCTTCCCACCACTGTATCATCATCCACTACAACTGACCACCATCTTTCCCCACCTTCTACCCTTGCTCCCCAATTCCCCACTCATTCCCCCACCCCTCCCCTCCCTCCCTCACCCTCTGCACTCCCTCCCTTATCCCGTTCTCCCACCCCGCCCCGTCCTCCCTCACTCTCTGCACTCCCTCCTGTCTCCCGTTCCCCCATCCCTACCCGTCCTCCCTCACCCTCTGCACTCCCTCCCGTATCCCGTGCCCCCACCCCTCCCCGTCCGCCTGCACCCCCTGCACTCCCTCCCTTATCCATCAAGCCACCCAACACTCCGTGCTCAGCCCTCCTCTCCCTGGAAAATAAGCTTGATTCTCTCATCTCTTCCATTTGCCAGCTTGTAGCGTCCATCTCACTTTTAAGCGCCAAGATGTCCCCCTTCCCTAACATCCTCCCGAGGAGTTCCTTGCTCCCGCGCCCCAATAAAGCCAACCACAGTCTGTCCTCTGCAGACATCACCAACTTACTGGCCAGCTACAAGACTACCAACGTCACTCCCCCTCCACCTTCCTCTCCTAATAATTCAAAGCAGTTCTCTATTCAGATCATCTCCTCTGTCAGAACTTACCAGCCTCCTGCTTACCGGGCACCCTCATTCAAGAATCTTATCCCTATCTCCCTTAACAGCCCTAACATCCCCATCACCAAAACAGTTGCGTCAGTGCTGCACTGTTTGCTCCACAACTGCAGATCTGCAATCAAACACAAACTAGAAATCTATGACACTATCACCCACCACAATCTCGACATGTTCTTCCTCACTGAGACCTGGTTTAACGACTCCTCCCATACTTTGCTTGATCTTCTGGTACCCACTGACTACTCTATCCTCAGAAATGACAGAACAGACAAAATTGGGGGCGGTGTCGCTATCATCTTCAGAAACTCCCTTCAAATTAAAGCCTTCCCTACCACCCTCTTCCGTACATTCGAATGCCTTTCCCTAGAACTTCAAATACATCACGGCTCACCCTTCAGATTCCATGCCATCTACCACCCGCCTGGTAACTGCTCTTCCTTTGGGGGGGAACTCACCGACTTCATCAGTGACCAATTCTCTCAAAGTGACAGACAGATCTTCCTGGTTGACTTTAATCTCCACTGGGGCTCTTTGGAAGACTCGGCTGCCAACAAGCTTGCCACCTTTCTCTCAGCCAATGATCTGTTCCAACATTGCTCGGAAACTACACACTCCAAGGGCTCAATACCGGACCTTGTTATATCCAAAGCAGACCTGCTGACTATTGCTCCCCCCATCCATGTAGACTGGTCTGACCACTTCCTCAATCCCTTCCGTTTTCACCTATCGCACGCGATATCTCTCGGCCAACCTAAAAGAGCCACTACCTGGTTCCGCAACACTAAAAACATTGATCTTGTCACTCTTTGTGATTCTGCTATGCGGTCACTTCCTAGACTAGACCCTAACGTGGATGTCAACGATCTCACCTCTCAGTGCCTCTCAGTCCTAGCAGTCGAAATCGATAATGTCGCTCCATTCCAAAGCAAAAGGAAAAGACCTACCCCCTCAGCACCTTGGTTCAATAAAGCTCTCTACGATGAAAGGAAGAACCTTAGAATCTTGGAGAAACATTGGAGAAAATCTTCATCCACCTCCAATCTCTCTCTTCTACGTTCAGCAAGATCCAAATACCACAACCACATCTTCCATGAAAAAGCATCTCATTTCAGATCCCTCCTTGACTCAGCCAAAAACAGACCAAAAAACTTTTTGACCTCATCAAAAACCCAAACTGCTCTCCCCTAACCATTAAGCCTGAGGATTCCACAAAGAAAGCAGCAGATTTCGCTATATTCTTTGATGAAAAGGTCAAAGCACTGGTGGATCAGGTCGCCCACCCCACCCCCATTGAGGAGTGGAAATCCTTAGTCACTTGGCAGAATTTTGACGTCATCTCGGAAGATGACCTCCTCCAATGCATCCTGGAATCTAAACCCTCCAACCATTCTTCTGACCCCATCCCTAGTGTCATCGCCATCAATTTCTACACCCATACTCTCTCTTACTGGACCAGGCTAGTTAATCTCTTCCTCAGTCAAGGCTCCCTCCCTGTTGCCCTCAAATCAGGACAGGTTACCCCTCTTCTAAAAAAGCCCTCCGCTGATGCGAATGACCTCAACAACTTCCGCCCTATCACCAACCTCCCTTTTCTTTTGAAAATCACAGAAAAATGTGTTGCAAAACAACTTTCCCTACATATTATGGACAATAATCTCTTCGACGTTTTCCAGTCTGGCTTCATCCAAAATTGCAGCACTGAAACAGCCCTGCTGCAAGTGATTGATGATGCGCTGCATATACTCGACTCTGGGGAATCGTGTCTTCTGATTCTTCTAGACCTCTCTGCAGCCTTTGACACTGTTAATCATAACACCCTCCTCAACACTCTTCATCAGAGAATGGGATTGGATGGCACAGTGCTTAAATGGTTTGCCTCATTCCGCTCGGACAGATCCCAAATGATCAAGATAGCGAACAGTCTTTCGTCCCCATTGGCTGTAGGTAAAGGCGTCCCTCAAGGTTCTATCCTTGCACCCACTTTGTTTAATCTCTACCTGGAACCATTAGGGAACCTCCTAAGTAAATCTGGGATCCATTACCATCTTTATGCGGATGACACTCAAATCTACCTCAAGGTGTCTTCCGCACACGATCTCTCACTACTCAACTCCACTCTCAACTCTATTCACAACTGGATGTTAGCTCACCAACTCATTCTAAATCCCGCCAAAACTGAATTCCTCCTCCTTTCAACCTCTCTCTCCCCTCCTCCTGTTCAATCCTGGATGGATCAGCTGAACTTACTCAACAACAAACCCATCATTGTCGACAGTGCTAAATCCCTAGGTGTCATACTTGACAAAAGACTTAACCTAATCTCCCCCATCAACTCTATTGCTAAGAACGCACGTTACCAGTTGCGCCTTCTATGGGGGATTCGTCGGTTCTTCCCGGAGAAAGACTTAAAAACCTTGGTCCAATCGCTGGTTCTCTCTAGACTGGATTATTGCAATTCTCTTCTGACAGGCCTACCCAAATCCCACCTCTCCCCTCTCCCCTCTCAAATCCATCCTCCATTCAGCAGCTCGCTTCATTTCAGGGTCTAAACGAAGCGACCACGTCACTCCTATTCTGTCTTCTCTTCGATGGCTTCCGATCGAGGCAAGATCTATTTACAAAACTGCCTGCATCACACACAAAGCCTTGCACACTTCCTCCCCTCGTTACCTGGCGAATAAATTGAAATTGTCCGGAGGATCTCGACCTTCTCGCAATGCGGAAAAGCTTCTGCTTGAACCCCCCTCCTTCAAAAGGGAAAGATCGATGGCACAATCCTTCTCAGGCAATGCGGTGAGAATCTGGAACTCGCTTCCCCCATTGCTCCGTGCCACCTCCTCTACCCTGATCTTCAAAGCTGACCTCAAATCTCTTCTCTTCCAAAGACACTTTGAGAACTAATACTTTCATTCTCAGGCCCCTCTAGGAAGTTTGCTCATCATTGTAAATTTGTATTTTTTCTTGTACATGCCTCACCCTTGCGTGCTGTGTTGGATTTTGTTTTTGTGTATCCGTCCTTTTAAGTCTCCTATTTATCTTTGTATTGTTCTATTGTCTAACACTTTACTCTTGTAACGTAACTGGTTCTATTGTACAGCGCTCTGACACCTTCGGGTAATGTCAGCGCTTTATAAAAATGCACTAAATAAAATAAAATAAATAAATAAAATTGTTCATTTCCTTTTCAGATTTCCACTTTTATTTACAAAGGAAGATTTGTAATGCTGAAAAAGACAGAAAAAAGAAGAAAAAAACCGGGAAAACAGTACTATCTGCTTACAACTGACAGGGAAAAGGGGTATAATGCAGAGAATGTGGTTAAAGAGAAAAAAGCTGCTGGTAACGGAACTTAGAGGTTTCTAAAAATAGTATGTGGTAAAATGAAAAATGTACAAAAACATGCTAATAAAAAGCGATTTTTCAAATCAGCTCAGAAAGGAGAAGTAGTAAGTGAAATTCAAAGTGAGAAATCTTATAAGAAAACAATTAACCCAACAAGAAGACAGAAACAATTTAAAGAAATAAGAGTGAGAATGTTTGGTAGTAGGGTAATACAAAATTTGGTACGAAGCATGAAGCAGAATAAGAGGAGAAGGGAAGCACTGAAGCAGAAACAACATATTGAGAGTGTAGTTGATAAAGTATTTGTTGTGAAGTGGAAACTATTTATTTTGATATTGAAGAGAATGAGAACACTGGAAAATACAGTTTTGTCTATGAGAAGAAAAAGCCCAAAAAAATACTTATTAATAAAATTAATTTTTGTGAAATCTTAAGAAGAGAATGGAGGCATATGTCTAGTACTGAGCCTTTCTTTAATGAAGAAAGCTACTTACAAGAGAACATGTTAGTGCATGCAGTTGAAACAACTGGTCGATGCTATGGGGTAAAATATGGTACTCCCATTGCAAAAGAAGTGATGGTTCCTAGAAATGTAGAGGAAGAGATAGCTGAAGAGATACAAGGAAGGTGTAGACATGCCCCTGTGTATAAACGGGAGAGTAGCAGTATTTGTAGTGTTCGCCAGGAATCTATTTATATATTAAGAACTTTTCTACGTCAATTTCCAGGTAAAAGTGTGAAGCGGAAAATGGCAATGTTACAAGGATTAGATACATGCAAAGTAAGGAAATATAGTAATTTACAAGGACATTCGCTGGTGTGTTTATCCGGGAAAGTGTGCTTAAGCACCCTTCATCATTTCCGAATGTTGGCTGATCATCATTCAAAATTGCGAAATTTTGTTAGACTATTTTACTTTCCAAAAGTCTAGCATTTTGTTCAGGAGAAATGAACAAAGTACTTTAGTATGGTACAGTATCAGAGGTTGAAAATGTTTGTGATGATATTCAATTCAGTTTATTTGGTACTGAAGTAGAGTCTAGAGAAAATGAGGAGGTGGTATGTCCAGGAGTAGAGGAAGAGAACACAGATATTAGTACGGACAACTTTGCACGAGAAATATCAAAGTTTAAGGCAGTTTCTACAGAGAAACCAAACTATGGGGCATATTTACAAGGGGATTGTGCCACTTGGACGTCACTTTTTTTGATGTTCCAGTGGCGCAATACCCTGCACCATATTTACAAAGTTGCGTTATGCCACTTTTTGTGGCTTAACGCCGCTTTCTAAATATAGCTCCCTTTCAAGTAGGTATCTGCGTAAAAGGGGCGTGCAATGGGTGTTGCTGTGGGCGTTCCACCACAACACCCATTGCTTTTTGACGCTGCCCCAGATTTACAAGGGGTGTAAATCTGAGGCAGCCCCAAAAACTAACGCCATGCAATAGCAGGCGTTAGAATGGCGCAACAAGGAGAATACTTTTATTTCTTCTTGTTTTTGCTTTTTCTATGCAGCACACATAGAAAGAGCAAAATGCCATTAATGATTGTTTATGGGCAGGAAGGTGTCCCTTTCTGTACATAAACAAGCATTCCCTGCAACGCAGGCACCCTTGTACTATGGCACAAGGGTGACTGCATTGGCACTAGGCAGCTATTTTTAGCACCAGTGCTAGGGAAAACACAGGGGTGCACCGTATTGTTGTAATTACGGCGCATCCCTGCGTTTTGGAAATGGCAAAGTGTTGCGCTGCAAAATTTACCGCAGCTCCGCATTCCGTCATTTCCTTGTAAGTATGTTCCCAAGTTTGTATATGTTGTAAGCGCACTCACTACAAAGGCCAAACACGATGTTGATGTGTTCTCGAAAACTGAGCAGCAAAACAGAGGAAAGTGGCTAGAATTTACTGTGTATTTATTTGTGGAGGAATGGTTCAATTTGTCAACACGGCAGGTCATCTGTTAGTATTCCTATGACTAATTAGAGGGCAACAAATAGCCTGCGAGAGCAATACATAGGAAGTTAAAGTTGGTTGAAACTCCAGTGGAACATCAACATCTAAATGTTTATGAAACAATACTGATACAATCTACATCTGTCATTTATGTTTTCTTTTAGTGATTTGGATCCCTCATAGAATGGATTAATGTTGTTGACATAAGGGGTTGTTAGGTTTTCGTTTATAGACAAGTCTTGCATCCTGTTCGGATGTGGAATGCCTAAGACTCCCTCTCTTTGCTGTAATGCTGTCCTGCTTCCACTGTGGGCTGGGCTGTGAGAACCATGTGCTCTGAGAGGTTTTACTTTAACCCATCCGGTGTAATGAGTGTTTGGGGAGCCTGGGTATGTTCGGTGAAATGTTGTTGTCCTGCATCAAGTGTAAATGAGTGGTGTGTAAGCCTCAGTGTGCTTAGGGAGGCGTTGCTACGTTTTATTTGCGTCCAGTGTGGACAGGGAGTTTGTGAGCCACAGAGGTGGTTTCTGGGCTATTTGAAAGCTGGGTTGTGGTTCAGTTGTGGGTTGGAGCATTGAAGGGTGCGGTTCATCCACTTTTTCTGCTTTGCCTTGCATCCTGTTGAGATGGATGTTGTGCCAGCCTCTTTGTAACTGGGGTATATAAATGGAGTTTTGTGGTGTAGGATGTCTGAATTCCTGTGAGATGCATAGCCATGGGGGGTTCCAGTTCATGTCGTGTGATAGGAGATTAGTAGGACTTGGAGTTAGTTGATGTATCTGTGCTGGGTATCCAGACTTCCCATGGGTTTGCAGCAGGCTGTGGCCATGCTACTGGGATGATTCAGATGCATGGTGTGCTCTTGTGCTTAAAGGAGCTCTGTTGTGTCTTGGTCGGAGAGCTGCTCTGTTATAAGACAGGAGTGTTGTTACTTGGTCTGACTGCTTTACAGCACACCTTAATGCTGATGCTTGTCAGAAGAAATGCTTTCATGTACACTGCCTGCCCGCAGTTGGAAACTTAGGTGTACAGCGCTTCGATACCCATTGGGTCTTGTAAGTGCTATATACAAATGAAGATAAATAAATACTGGTATGTGCCGTTGCATGAATGTGTGTGTTTTGTGAAGCAGTGTTCTGAGACTGTGAACTGTGAATTGGAAACAGAGTTGCAGTGGCGGATGGCACGGATCAGGGGTGGTGTGGCAGGAGGAAACGGGGGGGGGGAATGTAAAAACGAATTTAAAAAACTTACCTTATCGCTACGTCTCTCCGTCTCAGACTCGGGCTACAGGAAGCAGGAAGCACCCAGGCTCCTCTGACCAATCACAGCGCTGCAATGTAGCATTGTGATTGGTCTGAGCGCTGTGGTTCCGCGCTCAGATGGGAACTGGGGGGCTGGGCATGTTCTCCACCCGGGCTGTGATGCAGCCTGCGTGGAGCACATGCAAAGTGTGCAAGACGGCGCACTTGGAGTGGGCAAACGACTCCTCCCCTGTCCTGCTCGGAAAGCAGAGCCGCCCCGCCTGCCCTGACCTCAAAGCAGCAGGAACAAATAAAATGATAATAACTGAGTTATTATCGTTTTATTTTTCCTTTAGTTATTCCTTCAGTTACACTGCTTAAAAGCAGTGGAGTGATGCTCCTCCACGTTAGCGGAGGAGCGGCCACTGCAGGGTTGTGTTCTCTTGCTGGGGCATGTACTTATCACCTTACTTGAAATAAAACTGTAACGAATAAATAAGCTGGATGCTTCTACATCTGTGTGTATGACTGTAATACATGAGAGAACATACTGCACTTAAGACAGCTTTCCCCGTTATGACAAGAGGGGCTTGTCTCAAAGTGAGCACAGTAAATGCTTGTTTAAGACACAGCAAAAACAACAGTTGATGGACAGAATGCAGAACAATGCCATACATTCACCCCAGTACAGAGATCTGGGCCTAAATCCATCGTTTTTTTGCTCACCATGCCATTCCAGTTTAAACCCAGCCATATGCAAATCAGTCTTGACCCTGTGCCTCATGGGAACGGTCCAGCCCGAACTGCCAAGCCAGGTCCTCCCTGGACTGGAAACAAGCATCCTAGGACCGGTTTCGGGTTTCACCCCTCTTCAGCCAGGATAGCTTGATTCCAGTGGCATGGAGAGCACGGGACCCACGTCTGGGCATACCCGTCCCACTCGGGGTGACAAATGCAAAACCAACAGTTGATGGACAGAATGCAGAACAATGTCATACATTCACCCCAGTACAGAGATCTGGGCCTAAATCCATCGTTTTTTTGCTCACCATGCCATTCCAGTTTGAACCCAGCCATATGCAAATCAGTCTTGATCCTGTGACTCATGGCAACAGTCCTGCCCGAAATGCCAAGGCAGGTCCTCCCTGGACTGGAAACAAGCATCCTAGGACCGGTTTCGGGGTCCCAGGTTGCTTGTTTCCGGTCCAGGGAAGACATGGCTTGGCAGTTCGGGCTGGACTGTTCCCATGAGGCACAGGGTTTGACTGATTTGCATATGGCCATGTCTGAACTGGGGTGGTGGAGTGAGCTAAAGAATGATGATGGATTAAACCCAGATCAGTTGACTGGGGGTGAGTGTTTGATTTGCTCAAGCGCTCCGTCCATCATCCCCTTTGGTATCGCTTTGTTCGCCCTAAGTTGGCAGGGTATGCCCAGACGTGGGTCCCTTGCTCACTTTGCCACTGGATTCAAGCTAGCCTGGCTGATGACGGCTGAATAGCCAGAAACCGGTCCCAGGATGCTTGTTTCCGGTCCAGGGAAGACATAGCTTGGCAGTTCGGGCTGGACTGTTCCCATGAGGCACAGGGTCAGACTGATTTGCATATGGCCATGTCTGAACTGGGGTGGTGGAGTGAGCTAAAGAATGATGATGGATTAAACCCAGATCAGTTGACTGGGGGTGAGTGTTTGATTTGCTCAAGCGCTCCGTCCATCATCCCCTTTGGTATCGCTTTGTTCGCCCTAAGTTGGCAGGGTATGCCCAGACGTGGGTCCCTTGCTCACTTTGCCACTGGATTCAAGCTAGCCTGGCTGATGACGGCTGAATAGCCAGAAACCGGTCCCAGGATGCTTGTTTCCGGTCCAGGGAAGACATGGCTTGGCAGTTCGGGCTGGACTGTTCCCATGAGGCACAGGGTCAGACTGATTTGCATATGGCCATGTCTGAACTGGGGGTGGTGGAGTGAGCTAAAGAATGATGATGGATTAAACCCAGATCAGTTGACTGGGGGTGAGTGTTTGATTTGCTCAAGCGCTCCGTCCATCATCCCCTTTGGTATCGCTTTGTTCGCCCTAAGTTGGCAGGGTATGCCCAGACGTGGGTCCCTTGCTCACTTTGCCACTGGATTCAAGCTAGCCTGGCTGATGACGGCTGAATAGCCAGAAACCGGTCCCAGGATGCTTGTTTCCGGTCCAGGGAAGACATGGCTTGGCAGTTCGGGCTGGACTGTTCCCATGAGGCACAGGGTCAGACTGATTTGCATATGGCCATGTCTGAACTGGGGTGGTGGAGTGAGCTAAAGAATGATGATGGATTAAACCCAGATCAGTTGACTGGGGGTGAGTGTTTGATTTGCTCAAGCGCTCCGTCCATCATCCCCTTTGGTATCGCTTTGTTTAAGACACAGGGCCTTATTACGATGGCGGGCGGACTTGCGTCCGCCCCACACTGTATCGGTATGGGAACCGCCCGACCATGGGTCGACGGTTCCTCATACCTTATTACGATGCGACCGCACACGGTGCGTTGCATACTCCCATTTCCCTTTGGAAGCTTGTGCTGCGGCCGTAGACCGACTGTAGAACAAGCTCCCTTAGAGAAATGGGAGCCTGTGCAAATTCCTGCACCACATGGCAGAGGTGCAGGGATTTTTCAGGGGGGCATCATAGGTAGCCCCCAACCGGAACCTGCGGAGAAATTGGGGGCCCTGCTAGGGACCCACAAAGTCGCTTTGCGACAGGCTTTTCATGTCGGAAAGCCCAACATGAAAAGCCTGTCAGAAACAGACATCATAATCCCCACGGCGTAAACGCCGTACATAGGGGATTATGAGCGGCCTCCGACTGGCCGACGGGCTCCTTGAGCCCGTCGGAAGCCAGTCGGTCCGACCGGAGCTTTCAAATCCGACAGCCTTTATCATAATAAGGCTGTCGACAATGTGAGTCGGATTTGAAACCTACGATGTGAGTCGGAAAGCCTCCGACCTGTGGTCGGAGGCTTTCCGACTCACATCGTAATGAGGCCCATAGTCTCTGACTCAGTTTTGTGCTGACTAGTATCTTAAACAGTGGAATTTTACCACGGTGGACAGTTATAAATGGTGCTTTGTGACTGGAACTTTGTAGGAATGTGCTGTTTTTGTCTGGAAATTTGGCGGTGTTTATTGATATAACTAAAGCACATAACAGGAAATAACACAATTGCATAAAAAAAGCAAAAAAACAACAAAACGTAAGAGACCTTACCACTGTTAAAATAGAATGCAACACAATAACCACAGTACAACACAATAATAACATAATACAAGAATGCAGCACAAAACAACAGCCCAAAAAACAACACAATACAAACTCAACAAAATGCAACACAAAAAATATGGACAGATTTATTACACACTATTCCACCTCCAAAACAGAAATGTTTAAAGTGCGCATGTGTAGCTGGCCGTCGCAAGACAGCCGGCCAAAAAGACATGTGCACATTAAACAGTGCAATACCAGCCCACCCCCCTTTCTGCTGAGTGTCATGCTTCTGTCACTCAGCAGCGCCCTGCCCCCGTCCTGACGCTCTGTTCGGGACAGGGCATGAAAAATAAAATGGTAAAAAATTACCATTTTAATTTTCGTGATCTCGGGGGTATTTAAGTGGGGTGACACTCCTCTGCTCCAACGGAGGAGCCTCCCCTGCTCCACAAATGTGTCCTCTCATAATACGGTGGTAAAAGGTGTTTGCACCAAGCACTGC
Organism: Calotriton arnoldi; assembly: GCA_963921515.1. Classification (NCBI taxonomy): domain Eukaryota; kingdom Metazoa; phylum Chordata; class Amphibia; order Caudata; family Salamandridae; genus Calotriton; species Calotriton arnoldi. The sequence continues at coordinate 6,583,253 of CAWUFW010000023.1, forward strand.
CTTAGTTACCACCAAGGACATGGAATAACACCACTCAAAAAATTTTGGGAATATATCCCATTAGGAACAACAAGAACCAAGCTCACATTCCTTGTAAGACCCATGGCACACATTTTAATGCTTCGGTAGCAACTACTGTCGTAAAGGCTCACTCAGTTTACGAGGCCGTACAAGAACAGTTTCCCTAACCCTATTTTTGCTGTAATTATTTATTGAATTTAATTTAATGTTTGAATCAATGACTTATTAACAATGAATACAATACATATCCAGTTATATATAAGTTAAAAATGACACACTGTTGACAGAATAACAATGAAAATCACTGTTACATAATCTTCATTGATTATTTTTTTTCAGGAAGGTTTTGTATAAAGGAACCTTTCAGTTACTTCAGAGCACTTGAATGATGTGTGATAGTAGTGTGGTGAGTTAGAGAGGTGAGAGTCCATACGAATTTGATGACCCATGTCTGAAATTCAGGAGCCACGACCCTGTTCTGTGTTCAGTTCAGTTAAAGCAAAATATGACTAGTTTGATTTTCTAGAGTAGCTTTGGAAGATGGCAAGCCTACCTCCCCAGTAGGCCAAAGATGTCCACCAGAGAGAGGTATTTCTTCCATGTAACTTGGTCATTCATGAAAATACAGAGATATTAGTCCTCCATTCCAAGAATCCTGATGGAGACAACTCAGCTACCATTAACATTATCACCTAGACTAATGTTATTGGAATAATGAAGGAGGAGGGTTACCCCAGGTGCATGACACCACTACGTCTTTACTGCCAAAAGAGAGATCTTTAGATATTGGATGTCACCAACAACATGGCAACGAGGCGTGCCACACCAGAGAAACCAGCATTCTTGGCAACAGGTCGTCCACAGAAGCTTACCAAGATCTGACAACCATGGATCAAATATTTTGGCGTTAATATTTGAACTTAGTGTTTCCTGTTTTGAGCCTGAATAAATGCGAGGAAACTCCAGCTTTTTATTTATGATTGGTAACCAATGTTTGTATAATGTGTTGATTGATTGCTTCGTCTTTGTTGTTACATGTTTGAAACATCAAAAATTAATTAAAATGTTTATTAAAAAAATCCAGAACAGAATGTAATTGAGGTTGGATCTTAGGATCTGTCTGATGTCATTCATGAGTGTAGGCCCTTGAAGGCCCAATGATCTTCTCTTCCTCCGAGCTCCATCCACTGCAAGGATCCTTATTGGCTGCTCCTATGAGCGGACATTGAGTGAAGTGTTCTGGTTGGAGAGTAGTCAGGTACCATTTTCTGCAGGTGTACAGGTCTTTGCTCAATACGCTTTGAAGATGGTGAATCACTCTTTAAATGTGATCGCGATGTTGAGAAGGAGCTTGCGGAGTGCTTTAAGGGCAGAGTTTTATGTGGTTCCGTTTGCAAAGGTTAAGCTACTGCCTTGATGCCTGCTTCTGAATTTACTGGATCTTGCCGAAGGGTTTTTAGGGTTACTGTGATATATGATCCTATAGTGCTCAAGCTGCCACAGAACGGGGACTCATGGCATTTCTCTTCTGTGGTCCATGGGGAGGAGTGGGAGGACTTTCCTTGAGGAGAAGGTGAGGGTAAGGTAACAGAAGCCACAAGATTGTTACTATCTGAATGATTGTTTAGCTAATAGCAAAACTGTTTGTCACCTTGGTAGTATTTTATCAGTATTGCCAATTTTTTTATATTATTTTGGCCATTAGTGCTTTACCTGGATTTATTTGTGGGGACATCATGTAGCTAGTACATGATCTTATGGGGCTACAGGCACTAGGACATCATCCCTCAGGGAGAGACTCAGACCTCAGTTTTCTGGGTTCCCGTGTCAAGTATCTGGGAGAACTCCCACCTTGCTGCTTCAAATAGTAGTATACTACTCTGTGCGGGTGTCATCCACTCTGCCCAGATATTAAAATCTCCTGTTATACGTATCTTTGTAAACGCGCTGGACTAGGCAAGGACATACCTAGCACATACATTAAATGAGGTGGTAAAGGTAGAAATTCAAGGAACAAAGGGCTGCTCACTCTAGAAATCCCCCAAAAAATCAATAAATGAAAACTCTCTACCACTCCTTCCGTTGTGCTGCACAAGGAATCAGGGACTGAACTCTGAAAACAAGTGCCTGGTTCATTAGATAGCCTTCAAGAAAGGGAAGAAAGAAATCCTGTTAAAATGTAAATTTCCCGATTCTGGTTGGCAGGCCAGCATGGCGGACGTGTGCTGAGCTTGCTCCGTCCAGCCCGTAACTGATCCGTCGAATTATCCTGATCCCATTACTAAAATTCGCATTCTCTGGCGGGGCCTGTGTCTGCGGGCCCCTGCAGCAAACAACGGGTGCCGGTTTCCGTGACTGGCGGTGTCACAGCGGGAGCAGCAGCTGGTGAAGGCCATCCCAGGTCGCGGCCTGGTGCACCCGAGGGAAACCGGGAGCTCGCGCACGGCGGGCGGCGGAGTGGAGAGTAGACCTCCTGGGCAGCGGTCCGGCGGTGGGCCGGAGAGGGAGACAACGGCGTACCGGACCCGTGTGCCTGCCCGAGGTCGGGCGCTGTGCAGAAGCCGGCGGTGAGTGGGACGACTCGGCGGCCGCTATCGGGCCGCGGAGGTAAGGAGTGGGGCCTGCGGGCTGAGTGCGCGGCCCGAATATCACTGGCGGCACCCGTGGGTCAGCGGCTCCCCTTGTCTGCCTGGGCCAACAGGACTTCCGCGATAAAGCGGCCCCTGCCGGAGTCTCCTTCCCCCCCCCCCCCCCTGCCTTGGTCCATCTGCGGGTAGTTCGGCGGTGCGATCGGCCCGCGGGGAGTGGAGACGCTCAGGAGGGATAGCTGGAGGACTCCGGGCCCCGGGGTGAAGGGCGTGCTCGACCGGGGGGCTGCCTCTTCCCCCCCCTACTGGCCCCTGGGGAGCAGGTGCACTCCGATTCGGCGGTCAGTCGGGCCGCGGAGGTGCACCTAGTGCCCGGACGTGGGTGGGGAGGGGCAGGGCCCATAGGAGGGTCGCCAGACGCAGGCCGGACATTTGGGGTGGTGGAGCCCAGTGCAGCAGGGGGCTCGCATTCCTACTTGGCAACTGGAAAGTCCCCTCACACATAAACTGCGGTGGTGCCGGGCCCCGGAGGGGGATACGTAGCCTGGGCTCTGGGGACTCTTTGCTCCTCATCAACTCGGCGGCTGAATCGGGCCGCCGGGGGGCCGGTCAGGGAGAGATACATCCACCGGGAGGAGGCCGCACATTGAGTACCTCGGGAACTCGAGAAAGACGCCTAGCAGAAGCATGACGCGAGACAAAGGTAGCAGCAGCGCGCCGAAACAGGGCCCCATCGACAAATTTACTGGTCCGGGGGCGGCTGGGGGCCAGCAGGGTCCAATACCTGACAATGCGGCGCTCATGGCGGCCATTACCCAATCCCGGGACATGCTGGACTCGAAGATAGGGGCGGTGGGTTCGGATGTGACGCTCCTGAGGCAAGATCTGCGAAACGCGGTGTCACGCATAACGGAAGCAGAGACCCGAATATCAGGAGTCGAGAACGATGTCACCATCCTGAAGAAAAAGGTGGCGGCCATGGAGACTACTCAGACGAGGTTGGCGCTGCGGGTGGAGGACGCAGAAGGGCGCGCCCGCCGCAACAACCTCCGCTTCGTTGGCTTCCCGGAGGGCTGCGAGGGTGGCTGCATGGAGAGCTTTCTCACGCAGTGGCTGGAGGGATGGCTCCCCCCGGAGACCCTGTCGCTGTGCTTCGTAGTGGAGAGGGCCCACCGGGCACTCATGCAGAAACCACCGGCTGGGGCTCGTCCGCGACCAGTAATCGCTAAAATGCTGAACTATATTGACCGGGACCTGATACTGAAGCAAGCCAGGCTTAAGGAACCCCTACTCTTCGAAAACACACGCATCCTTATATTCCCGGACTATACACGGATGGTCCAGCAACAGAGGCAATCGTTCCAGGCCGCGAAGGCCCGTTTGCGAAAACTTAAGCTTCAGTACACGCTCTTATATCCGGCTCGCCTACGGGTGATCCATCAGTCCCGCACTCACTTCTTCGACACACCAGAGGAGGTATTCAAGTGGACCGACGAGACGGTGCGGATATGAGCACACACGCCGCCGGGGAGGGAATCCGGGAGGGAGTCGGACTCCTCCCTGAGCGAGGCCAGCAAGAAAGGACCACGTTGGAAACGTAAAGGACTCAGGGGCTCACGATCCAGGCGCCGCTCACATCCTGTGGGGCGATATCCCGGACAGATGCACCTGGGACACAGCCGGTGGTGGGAGACCGCAAGATGGTCCCATGAGGGCGGACAGAGACCATATTTGTAGACTACAGAAGGGAGAATATGTGACACGGGCCGAGACCCCCACTAGGATATCCCTGGTGGGCAGAGGGCCTAAGTGTTATGGGCTGTATGTTGGGGATCCATTGGTCGAGGGGGTCGGCATCCTCCCGTTGGGGGTGTCGGCACGCCTCGCCGCGACAGATGCTTCAATGTTTTTGAGGTATAGGGTGGGGAGTTTGTTGGGGGGGGTATTTGTTTATGGGATGGGATCACACTTTACTCATAGTTCGAGGGATAGGGGGCAGACACGGACGCGGCTCCCTTCTGTGGGCCATTACCGAAGCGAGCCCGGATGACCAGCACCCCTAGCAAGAGCCCGGCATCGCTAAGTTCCATGCGTATTGTCAGCTGGAACGTGCGCGGGGCTCTAGACAAGATCAAGCGTGGGGCTATTCTGCAGTGGGCCAAACGGGCGGGGGCAGATATCCTTCTATTGCAAGAAACGCATCTTTTGGGTACGAAGGTCCTGTATCTGCAGAGATATGGGTTCCAACAGGTCTTCCACTCGGGCTTTACGAGAGGCTCGCGGGGAGCGGCCATCCTGATTCATCGCAGAATCCCTTACACACATGGCAGACAGTGGGCAGACACTCAAGGGCGATATATATTCATCCAGGGTAAGATTGGAGAAGACCCCATAGTACTGGGTAGTGTTTACGCCCCGCCCCCGCTACAGTGGGCGCTGGTGGAGAAGCTTATGGCTCTCTGGACGGAAATGCCAGATATCCCCTCAGTGGTGGGAGGGTATTGGAACGATGTTATGGACCCAATCAGGGATCGTTGGAGGGAGGGAGGACATGTGGGGGGAATCGCTCTACAAGGCTCTCCTCCTTAGTGACAGGACTGGGATGGATGGACACGTGGAGATATCTTCACAGGTCGGATCGGGAGTATACATATTTATCAGCGGTACACGACTCCTACTCAAGACTTGACTACATATTTGTCCCTCGGGAGGCAGTTGGTGGGGTGGTGGAGGTGACGATTCTCCCGCGGGGGCTCTCAGATCACTCCCCAGTGGCCCTCACGATCCGGACGGGGCGGGGGCGGCAGCTCTTTAGATGGCGCCTTTCGGTATGGCACCTGCAGGATGAGACCTATAGGACACACATGCGGGACGCCCTTACCCATTATCTGGAGGAAAATGAGGGATCAGTCGCAAGCCCCGGGATTTTATGGGAAGCACTGAAGCCCACTATGCGGGGGGCGGACATCTCCTGGTGTGCGGCAGCGCGTAGGGCGTGTAGGGCAGAGCTTATGCAGCAGGAAGCAAATCTAGAGGCTCTCGAGCGGCGGGGACGGGAAGTGGGTGGTAGCCAAATACGGCGTCAGCTACTCTTGGACCAGCAGAGCTACGCCGCCTTGCTGTTGGACGAGGCCCGACAGGCCTGGTTGGCAACACGCAGCAGGATATATCAATGGGGGGACAAATCATGTCGGATGTTACATCGGCTGTGTCAGGGGATGTCTTGCCCCCTGGTTCCGCCGGGTGTCCGGGGGCCGACGGGCGAAATTCTGGTGGATCCCATGGCCCTGGCCGACAGCTTTGCTCAGTATTACACTGAGCTATATGCCCCTAGTGAATGCGTCATGGCAGCAGATAGAGAAATTCATCAACGATCTCCCGCCTAAAGCCCTTACGGATGAAGTACGCGATCAACTGGACGCACCCCTGATGGATGAGGAGCTCGGTGGGGCCCTGGGGGAGCTTAACTCCGGGAAGGCGCCCGGACCCAGTGGTTTCCCATGTGAATTCTATAAACGCTACTCCTCGCAGTTAGGCCCTCATTATCGGCGAGCGGTGGAGGAGGCTAGGGAGCGGGGCTCCCTTCCCCCAGATTGGAGGCACGCGGAGGTAGTGGTGTTCCATAAACCGGGCAGGCCCCCAGAACATTACGCGTCCTATCGCCCTGTCTCCCTCCTTAACGTGGAGGCCAAGATATTAACGAAGGCCTTGGCCAATCGCCTCCTGCCACATATTACCTCACTGGTTCATATGGACCAGGCTGGCTTCATGCCCTAGATGGCGACCAGACACAACATCAGGAGGGCGCATGTAGCGGTGGCGGCGGTGAGCCGACTAGGGGTACCCGCCGCGCTCTTATTGGCAGACATGGATAGAGCATTTGACTCCCTCAGTTGGACCTATCTATTTGCTTTACTACGGCACCTCAACCTTGGTCCGCGCTTCCTTTCTTATCTCACCCTGCTCTATATGGACCTGACAGCCTCCGTGCGGGTGGCGGGAGCGTGCTCGTCACCATTCCCCGTCCGGCGGGGCACGCGACAGGGCTGCCCTCTGTCCCCATACCTCTTTGCCCTAGCCATGGAGCCACTGGCGGCCTGGGTGCGCATAGACGCCCAAGTACAGGGATTTGAGTGGGCCTCGGGGCTGTCAGATAGGATTGCCTTATATGCGGACGACGTACTATTCTTTCTTACAGCTATCGATAGGACGGGTCCGCGGCTGCTGCGCATCATGCAGATCTTTGGGGAAATGACAGGGCTATATATGAATCCGAGCAAGTCCACACTATGGCTGATAGGTGCTCCGGGGAGGGTGGGGGAGTGGGCGTCATCGATTCAGCTGGCAGTGGGAGGGCTGAAATACCTTGGGGTGTTTATATCGGACATCCCCACAGTTTCCTGGGAGCGCAACCTAGCTCCGGTCTGGGAACGCACTCGGGCAGATCTCAAGTCCTGGTCTCGAATGCCGCTGTCAATATTCGGTCGGTCGGCCATCTTCAAGATGGTGGCGCTTCCTCGGCTCCTATACCAATTGCAGAACCACCCGTACCAAATCCCGCCCCAGTGGTTTCGACAAGTTACTGCAGCGCTGGGGCAGTTCCTATGGGAGGGGGGAAGGGTGCGGGTGGCGGTTCGGACGTGCTTCCTATCCACGTACTGCGGGGGGTTGGCGTCTGCAGATGTCCTCTCTTACTACCAGGCGTCGCACCTGCTAGTTCTTAATGAGTGGTGGTATGGGGATAGGGCGGACCCAGCATACGCATTGGAAAGGTACCTTATGGGACATTCCTCCGTGCACATGATTCTCTACTCGACGCAGTTGCAGGGCTCCCTGCCACCGGTCACGGGGGTGGTATTTCATGGGAGACCTCAAGGAGCGCAAGATTTCTCAGATCTATCAATCGCTGGTTACCCACTGCTCCCCCACCCTTCAGAAGCTTAGGGGGGATTGGGTGAGAGATGTAGGTCCCATGGATGAGGAGGATTGGAACGAGGCCCTGGCGTCCCCACGCGGGGCGGCCATAGCAGTTCGTTTCCGATTGGTTCAATTCAAATTCCTACATAGGGTCTACTACACGCGAGCGCGACTATGGAAGGCAGGGCTGATAGCCTCCCCGGTGTGTCTGCGGTGTACTCAAGAGGAGGGCACACTGCTACATACAATATTGAACTGCCTGTCCCTAGACCGGTTCTGGAGGGGGGTATTTGATTGCCTGGCTGAAGTGTTGGGATGGGAGCTCTCTCGCACACCGCGCTTGGCTCTGCTGCACATTGTGGAGGGGGTAGGGGGAAACATCTACAAAAGGCATTTAATGCTCCTTGGCTTTACCCTGGCCAAAAGGGATATCGCCAGGGCATGGAAGGCTACGCGGCCCCCCTCGGTTACAGCTTGGAAGAATGGCCTAGATTTTTGCATGGGGCTGGAGAAACCCATATTTGTTGCCAGGGGCTGTCCACGCAAACACTACAAGATATGGAAAAGATGGGCAGATTTTCGGGGGCTATGGCTGGAACCAGTGCCGGACTCTGCGGATTCCCGCCCAGCGTAGTCTCTTGCTGGGATACTGAGCAGGGGAGGAGCCTCCTGGGTGGAACCGGGATACAGGGATGCCTTTGCTCGGAGACCCGGCCTGAGCCAGACTGTGAGGACCAGACGTGATCCCGGGGGGGGGGCGAGGGTGGGGGGTGTTGGGATATGTAATTTTCAGTTATACATACATGTTTCTATATATTTCGCAAATGTCAAATCCAGTGGAATCGCTTCCTTATTGTTGTTTGATTGGGCGGTTGGCTCTGGTGTGCAGGGTACCGCATAATCTGTGCAAATTTGACGAATAAAAATTGTCTTTAAAAAAAAAAAAATGTAAGTTTCCCTGAGAGAGGAGCTGCCCTCTAGGACTAGCTATGTCTAAATCCAACTACAATTACAAGTAGCAAAAGGTAACGAAAAAACCCCCTCGCACTTACGATGTTCGGGGTATTCTGGAGAACCCGGATGTCCAAATGTTACTATAATTAATATGTTTCACCTGTATTTAGTTAAATACATTTGCTTAATGTTTGCTAATTATATTTGCAACTATGTAAAACACTCTTCTGGCAGCAACGAGATTGTGCACACCATTTATAATACATCAAATAAAAACTTAAAAATTCGGAAAGAAAATGTGGAGTTGGGCCTTGGGATAGATACATGATTGATTTACTAGTAGAGATTTAACTAGTCTTGGAATAACATCTTGGGTCTGACTGACTCATGTGCCTCACTGTTGTCTGAGGGCGGATCCTATTGGGGACGCTGTCAGAAGAGTCTGTACAGCCAAAGTCACAAGTCATAGCACTTTCATTGTACACACTTTAAGTGTTGGCTCAGTGTATTGCATCATGTATTCGTCGATTACTGCATTTCTTTACATGAAGGCCTGTGAGCCAGTTAGCCCATCTCTTTCCTTCTTCCTCCCTTTATTTTGAGGTGGAATAATTTCCAAGACTGGTCCATGCTATCTCCCATCCTCCCCCAGGCTAGTCTGATAGGTCAGTTTGTGGGTCGTTTTTGGGAGGTTTGTGGGCCTGTTTTATGCTCTTGTCAGACGGGTTTTTCTGTTGATTTACCTGGTATTACCACAAACATTGCCTGTAGCAAGCACAATGCCTCCCTTACCTTGCAAAAACACCTTCACAGCGTGTCTTTATAAGTTAAAAACTGTCCTACTTGCAAAGGTGGGTCACTTCTTTAGCTATCAGATTCGCTTATGGGGGCCACTTTTATTTTGGTGTCTGGGCCTATTTAATGTCCCAGTCCAACCCTGCTGAGAGGATATGGCTGGACAACATGAAGTAACCCTTATTCCTGATGCTGCAGCACACCTCACAGAAGCAGCAGGGTTTCAAGACCTGGGACTTGCCTCCACCAATGAGCATGCGCTGTTCCCTCTGCTTCCTCGCCTCTCTATTGGCTCCTTCTCTGAAATACAGACACAAACACTTGGCATGTGGAGAATGGCCTATATGAAGCTCTACCTGGTGGATGATGGCAGGCCGCTGCAGGTGAGACTGTATTTGGGCATTATTTTGCCTTACCTGGAGGAACAATGGCTTTAACCGGGCGTGTGAGGCTTTTCATATAAATCCATACCCATGCCTATGTGAATACCCCGTGCCCATATGCATGAAGCTGCATAGGCATATTATGGCTCCATCTGGGCAGATCTACCCTATTATTGTGTGCCTGGGTGAATGATGGCTCTACATGGGGAGCTCGGAATATGAAGTTGCATCTTGTATTTGATGGCAGTACCCGGGCCACTGACGCATTAGCCAATATGAGCATGAGGCACCTAGGCATGTGTGCCTGTATCTGGCTCATGATGGCTGTAGCAGGGCCCTGCAATCGGCAGATCAGCATAGGAGCAGTTGTGTATACTGAACTACACCTTGTGTAAGATGGTAGGGGCTCTATAGAGGAGAGGTGGCTTTCATGTAAAGCCTGCAGCAGGCACAAGATGGCTGTCCATGGCATAGGATTTCTGTTCCTGGATTCACAGCTGGCTCCATCGTAAGATGGTGATACAGAGACCAGAGAGTAAAAGAAACATACCCAAATGTACCCAAATGTAAGCAAGTAAAATAGGACACTAGACCATTGATTGGTAGTAAAAGACTGCCATAAGGGGAGAGGAGGGTGCCTAACAACCCTTGGGCCCCGGTGCCACGGCACCAGCTTGAGCCGCATGATAGCCCCGCTAAGAGATGGGCAAGCAAGGATGGAACCAGCCGCGTGGCTCTGGCCCCCCGGCCCTTTCTCAAGGGACTGCAAGCTGAGCCAACCATCACAAGCCCCGCCACTTCCACCCCCTTCATGAACTTATTAACAGATACAAAAAATGCTAAACGAAGGACAACTGAGTGCATGCTTACATTCTAAAAGTGTGCCTTTCATTGTGAGCTTTTTCCATGGAAAGAAGGGCTGAAAAGCAGAAAGGGTACGTCAATGTCTGCCTACAGCAGAGCAGAACTTCATATGGTCTCACTGAAGACCTCTAACCCAAGAGCAACCTCTGTGGGATCTCCAAGACCTTTATTTCACTAATCAATGTAATTATCGCCAATGAAGTGCTGAACCCCTTAGAAATCCCTCTAAATTCATTCTTTTGACTAAGTCAGGGGAAACCAGTGATCTTGAAATAAAATAGTGTCCCTCTGATGTTCTACTTTTTTAGAAATGCTTTGTATGTGTATATTGGCAATGATTTAACGTGCTAGAAGTATTTATAGACCACAGTGTGCTAATTTTGTTCTTGAAAGAACTGAACATGAAGTCCTTTGGTGTTCCAGGGGAGAGAGAAGGAGAAATCCTTTCAGTGACTCGATTGTACAAAGAGTAACTGGGAAACCACTCACGTTTCAGATCCTCCTCATGACCACATTTTGAGATTCTAGGCAAATAACTTCACTCCCTTGAACCTCATTTTCTTTAACCCCCTCTGTTTGAAAGAACCTTGAAGTAATTCAGTTCAAGGTGTGTGCCAATGTAAACCCTTACTGAGATGTGGTTCAATGACAATCATATTGTTTCACATATAATAACAATAATAGCCAAATATCTAGTACACATGGAAAGCCTCTCTTGGTTCACTCATGGCAAGATTGTTATGGCTTTGGGGATGTCCTTCATTCTCTGCCTCAAACACAAAAATACACTGCAAGACTGCGCGCATACCCACCTCCCTTTTCTCATGGACACCAACCCACCCTATGCCAGGTCACCTCCTTGCATGTATTTGTGCACCAGGTAGTAACCAGGACTTGCCTTCAGTGATTTGATTCTTGACCCATAAGGCCCTGAAAACGTGGGAACAGGGAAGCATGTTCGCATAATGCCTGCAAGGCTGAGTGTTGTGATGTATGACAAGTAGCAGAGGAGTAACTTTGTAGATAATTTATTAGTCTCAGTTGTAGGATGGTAGCTAAGTACAGCAGCCCTACCAGGAGCAGCCTGACTGCTGCTCAGCCCATACTCAAACTGTCACACCTCACCACACATGCATCCAAACATTCCATTCATCATCACCATACCAACATTCCACTCAGAAAACTCACACTGGCTGAGCAACTAGGAACCAAGGTAACAGGGGAGATGCATGAATACATAAGCAAGATATAACAGAGAGGAGCAGAGTGTGATTTTAATGGCACATTGGGGGCAAGACAGGAAATTAGGCTGGGATGGGCAAAAGGGTACAAAAACGTAAATACTGCTTTCTAATTAACAAAACACCAGTGACGTTCATGGAGACCTACGCGCGCGCACCAGTCACCCATGGTATTCACACCTATGTGCATTGATCTACCAGAAGACCTGACATGCCCAGACCAAGAACAGTGTCGTAAAGTAGATAGAAACTGATCGGTGGTAGCAATTCTCCTTTTGTCATTTTTTTGCATGCATTATTTTTCGCTAAAAACATACCTGAGCATAATGAGTCAAATCAAATGCTTTTAGTAGGGAGGCAAATGAATGGGCTAAGTAAAATTTGAACCCAAGGTCACACTCCTGCTTCAGTGGAATACTTTACAATCCCAGCAACAACCTAGTTTCCCAGAGGTCGTGTCCATCACTCACAATCATATCTTCCATTTTGTTGGAGTTTAGCTTTAGCAAATAGGTTGCCATGCAGTTGAACACGGCCACCATGCATTTCTGTCACTTATGGGAAGATACCCCCTGTTGATCCTCCAAAGTAGATGATAACCAGGGCAGCCAGTGGCTGAAATTTGATGTTAAACAGGGCAAGGGATAAAAGGGGAAGCACGCAGTACACTGTGGCCATGGTCTAAAAAAAACAGGAGAAAAAATGCAATGAGCTTTAGGTCATCCGGAACCAAAATAAGGACCTAGCCGGCCTGAAAACTACTCACTCAGGTTTTTTTTTTTGGTTTTTTTTAAATAAAAGAGTCACTACCAACTGCTTTACTTACATTGGTACCAGAAGCGAATAAATGAATGAATGAAATTTGTAAAGTGCACTAATACCCGTACAGGTTTTCTGGTACTAAACTGAAATACATCCCCTTGAGAGCCGAGCAAGAAAAATTAGCATTACTGGAAAAGCCAGGTCTTAAGCTGTTTCCAGAAGGTTGAGAGGAATGATGCTGTGCCAATGGTAAGAGAAAAAGATTTAACAGTAAGAAAGGAAAAGGAACTGCAACCATGGTGACTTTTTCCGACCAAAGGTGTGTGTAGCAGTAGGACAAGCGTCGATATTAAGCTGTGAAAAGGTGTGTAGGGCTTGACTCCCCAACTAATGTATCTAGGACCTTCTTGGTGTTAAGCTATAGAAGTGAGATATAATGCTATGAAGATCACTCCTTTTTTTAAGAGGAAATCAATGAAGATTTTTGAAAAAGGGGTGACCGACAGACGCAGAGGAATGTATTCACCACATGTCTGAGGGATGTATCTGAGCATGTAAGTTGTACATGGCATATGATATTTGTAGTCATATAATGCCTGTACCCTGGCATATGGGGCTGCACCTCATTTATGATTGACATAAGGACAAATATTGTCTTACAGACATTCTCAAACGTCTTAAAGCATAAGATATTACCCATTCTTTAACTTTGTTCCTATGTAACAATACTGCTCCAGATGTGTTCTGTCAGGTGGGTCTTCCAGAGGAAATGACCTCAGATAATGGTCCTGTTTGAAGATTACCTTGTAAGCTGTGGTGTTAAGCATACTACAGTCCAATAGGCAGGTGGAAAGGTTAACCGGATGTGAGGGAATCTATACTATTGGCTATTAAAGGTGGTTTAGTTTGGAAGGTGGTGTTGCAGACTACATTGTTGACTTACAGGAACAAACCAGATGTGGCCATTGGTTGTTCGCCATTTGAGTTGCTTAGAGGAAGTAAACCGGGATCAAAATTAGTTCCGCAGTGGCTTTAAAATATTTTACATTTGGTAAGGATGTTAATTAAAAACAGGTGGATATTTGCCCAGAGAAAATAAAATCTTTAGTGAAATGGAACAGTGGTAATCCCACCAAGTTTGTATCAACCTGGGTGACTGGGTTCTTTTAAAGAAGCCAGTTGTTGCAGGAAAGGAATTTCTCAGATATTCTTATCTTGTTAAAGTGGGCGAGGCGTTTCGAAAGTCAGTGAGAGTGACAGGAGGTAATATTTGGAACTTGAGTAGAGTTTCAGCTTGTAGAAGTTATGGTAGTGAGATGTTTGAGGAGAATGGTTCACATCAATAAATCAGGCATTTATTAAGCGTGGTTAATCACCAGCCAGGGTATCCAAGCACTCAGGGCCTTACTGCTTTGGGATGGGTCAGTTGAACAGCTAGGTCTTGAGCCCTTTCCTGAATGCCAGAAGGGAGGATGAAGTCCGGAGGTGAAGGGGAGTTCGTTCCAGGATTTAGCAGCAAGGTAGGAGAAGGAGCGCCCTCCACTGTTGCTTCAGCAGATGCAGGGGTGTGAGCGAGGGAGAGGGAGGCAGGGCGTAGGTGTGTGAAGGGTTGGTGGAAGTTCATGCGGTGGTCCATGTATGCTGGTCCTTGATTGTGAAGGGCGTTGTAGGAGTGGATCAGTATCTTGAATTGACATCTCTTCTGAATGGGGAGCCAGTGGAGCTTCTTGAGGTGGGATGTGATGTGGGTCCGCTTGGGTGGTCGAGGATGAGTCTGGCCGTGGAGTTCTGGATGGTCTGGAGTCTCTTCAGGAGGGTACTGGTGATTCCTACGTAACGTGCTTTGCTGTAGTCCAGCCAGCTGGTGAGTAGGGTTTGAGTGATGGTACGTCTGGTTTAGATGGAGAGTCATTTGAAGATTTTCCAGAGCATGCGAAGAGTGGAGAAGCAGGCTGATGAGAATGCATTTATCTGGCTTTTCATGGTGAGCTTGCTGTCCAGGGTAATGCCAAGGTTGCAGCCATGGTTTGTCTGAATGGGTGAGGGTCTTAGTTCGGGAGGCCACCAGGAGGCATTCCATGGGGAAATGTTGTTGCCAAAGATCAGCACTTCTGTTTTGTCCATGTTGAGTTTCAGGCAGTTATTTTTCATCCAGTTTGCGATGCTCATCATGCACCTGCGGAAGTTGGCTCTTGAGGTGGAGGGGTCTTCTGATAGCTTGAGGATGAGCTGGTGTTGTCTGCGTAGCATATGATGCTTAAACCATGGGTTCTAACGATGCCGGCCAAGGGGGTCATGTAGGTGTTGAACAGTGTGGGGCTAAGGGACTAGCCTTGAGGGATGCTGCAGATAATTTTCTTGGGTTCCGAGGTGAATGGTGGTAGGCAGATTCTCTGGGTTCTTCCGGCGAGGAAGGAAGCAATCCATTTAAGGGTGTCTCCTTGGACTCTGATCTGATGAAGCCTCTTGATAAGGGTGTGGTGGGATACAGTCTCGAATTCTGCTGAGAGGTAGAGGAGGATCAGAGCAGCCAATTCTCCCCGTTCAAGGAGGGTTCTGTTGTCGTCAGTGGCAGTAATATGGGCAGTTTCAGTGCTGTGGTAGCTGCGGAATCCGGATTGGGAGGGGTCCAGAAGATTGCTACTCTCCAAGTGTTCCGTGGATAGGTGGTTGATGGCTTTTTTGGGACTTTGGCTGGAAAGGGGAGCAGAGAGATGGGATGATAGTTCTTGAGTTCACTGGGAGGGTTTCTTGCGAAGGAGTTTGACTTCTGTGTGTTTCCAATCTTCAGAGAAGGTGGCCATGGTGATGGATGCATTAAAAATGGCAGTGAGCTTTTTGCTGATCTTCTTGCTCCTGAGGTTGAAAATGTGGTGGGGACAAGAGTCCGTGGTTGCTCCTGAGTGTAGAGACTTCATGATGGCTGTTGTGCTCTGTGTAGTGAGTTGGTCCCTGGTGGTGAGTAGGTGGTCGGGGTTAGCATCTGTGGGAGTGAGAAGGCTATACAGGTTGGAAGGGGTAGGTTGGGGTTTGAAGTTTCTGTAGATGGTGCAGATCTTGTTGTGGAAGAAGTTCACCAGTGTGTCACAAAGTTCCTGGGAAGTTGTGATGGTATTTCTGGTGGCTGAGGGATTTGGAGAACTCTCTGACGATGTTGAAGAGTTCTTTGCTGTGGTTAGAACTGGTTTGAATGCAGTCAGCCAAGGCTCTTGTTTTTGACTTCTTTAGGAGTTTAGTGGTATTGGTTGAGGGATGTTTTGAAGGTGGCTCAGTCTGTGGGCTCCCTGCTAGTGTGTCTTCTCCTTTCAAGTCACTTGCAGTTGTGTTTCAGGGTTCTCGGTTCAGTGGTGTATCAACTGGCCCGTTTGGTGGGTCTCTTGAGTTTGGTGTGGTTGACGAGTGCGACTCTGTTGGTGCAGTCGGTGATCCAGATGGAGAAGTTCTTGACAGCCTGTTCTAGGTTGATTGCGGTGTCAGGTTGGGAGGTGTTGAGGGCATTGGTCCACTGGATCTCTGACACTTTGTTTCAGCTGCAGTGTGAGGTGCTGGGCGGCTTGGTGGTGGAGCCAGGGGATTCTGTGATGGTGACGTGGATGTTGGTGTGGTCTGTCCAGGTGGGCTCGGTGACATGACTGTACTTGACTGTCCCTGGCAGTGTAGATGGGGTCATGCATGTGTCCTGCGTTGTGTGTGGGGTTGGTGACTACTTGGGTGAGGCCGATGTTCATACTTTCGAGGAGGTTGGTGGTGTTGGTGGCGTTGATGTTGTCAAGGTGAAAATTGAGATCTCCAAGGAAGATGTAGTGTTCGGAGTCAATGGCGAGTGGGGCGATGAAGTTGGGGATGGTGTTGAAGAAACTCGGGTGTGGTCCTGCCGTTCTGTAGGCAAGGGTGCCTCTGTTGGTGGTTTTACCGACAGTTTGGAGTTGAAATTGAGGTCAATCAATCAATTAATCAATCAGGGAATTGTGAAGCGCGCTACTCACCCGTGAGGGTTTCAAGGCGCTGGGGGGGGGGGAGGGGAGGATGCAGCTCCGAGTCAGCTGAAGAGCCAGGTCTTGAGGCTCTTCCTGAAGGTGTGCAGAGTGGGGGAGCGTCTGATGTTGACCGGGAGCTCGTTCCAGGCCTTTGCTGCATCATAGGAGAAGGCTCTTCCACCTGCTCTGGTTCTGCGGATGCACGGGGTTTCTGCTAGGGCGAGGTCGGCGGAGCGGAAGTTTCTCTTGGGTACGTGGAAGGAGACTCTTTCATTGAGGTATTTCGGTCCGGTGTTGTGGAGGGATTTGTAGGTGTGGGTGAGAAGCTTGAAAGTTACCCTCTTCTCGATAGGGAGCCAGTGGAGGTCTCACAGGTGTTGGGTGATGTGATCATGTTGTGGGATGCCGAGGACGAGTCTGGCCGCGGTGTTCTGGATGGTCTGGAGTTTGCGTAGCAGGGATTTGTTGATTCCAGCATAGAGGGTGTTTCCGTAGTCCAGTATGCTTGTTATGAGTGCATGGGTGACGGTCTTTCTGGATTCGAGGGGGGGATCCATTTGAAGTTCTTGTGAGGACGTGGAGGGTGTTGAAGCAGGTGGAGGCGACGGCGTTGATCTGGTGGGTCATGGTGAGGGAGGAGTCGAGTATTATGTCGAGGGTCTGGGCGTGGTCCGTGGGGGTGGGGGGTTACCGAGTGCGGTGGGCCACCAGGTGTTGTCCCAAGCTGAGGAGGTAGGTCTGAGGACAAGGACTTCTGTCTTCTCCAAGTTGAGCTTCAGACAGCTGCTGCTCATCCAGGATGCGACGTCTTTCATTCCTTCCTGGAAGCTGAGTCTGGTGGCGTCGGGTTCCTTTGTGAGGGAGAGGATGAGCTGGGTGTCGTCGGCATAGGATACTGTGCTGAGTCCATGCTGTCTGACGATGGCGGCGAGGGTGGCCATGTGGATGTTGAAGAGTGTGGGACTGAGCGACGATCCTTGAGGTACTCCGCAGTTGATCTCTGTGGGTTCGGAGAGGAAGGGCGGAATCTGATCCTTTGGGTTCTGCCAGCGAGGAAGGAGCAGAGCCAGTGGAGGGCGGTACCTGTATGTCGGCATCTTGGAGTCTGGCTGTGAGAGTGCAGTGGGAGACAGTGTTGAGGGCTGAGGGAGTCTAGAAGGATGAGGGCCGCGTTGTGGCCTTGGTCGAGGAACGTGCGGATGTAGTTTGTGGCGACGAGGAGGGCGGTCTCGGTGCTGTGGTTGCTGCGGAATCTAGATTGGGAAGGGTTGAGGATGGCGTTCTCTTCGATGAAGTTTGTCAGCTGGGCGTTGACGATCTTCTCTGTGACTTTGGCCATGAAGGGAAGGAGAGAGATGGGTCGGTAGTTTTTCAGGTCTGTCGGGTCTGCAGAGTGTTTCTGGAGGAGGGGCTTGATTTCTGCACCTTTCCAGTCGTCGGGGAATGTGCCGGATTTGAAGGTGGCGTTGATGGTGCGTCGTAGCTCGGGTGCTATGGCGGCGGCGGCTCTGTGGAAGATGTGCGGCGGGCAGGGGTCCGAGGGGGCTCCTGAGTGAGTGCTCTTCATGGTTGTGGCGGTATCTTCAGTGGTGACCGGGGTCCATGCGGCGATGGTAAGCTGGCTGTTGTCGCTGGAGGAAGGAGTGGTTCTGGAGTCTGTTCGCTGAAGTTGTCGTATAGGGTCTTGATTTTCAGATGGAAGTAGGAGCCAAGCTTGTTGCAGAGGTTCTTGGAGGGTGTGACGTCCATGGCTTCGCTGGAGGGTTTGGTGAATTGTTGGATTATTGTTCCATGATCGGGGTGGTGTCATCTGCGGTGGAGGGCCTACAGTAGATTGTGGAGAAGTGTGGCAGCAGTTGTTGTTGCAGAGTCTGGGGTCCAGGGCACGGAGCTCTGTGGTGGTGTATCTGTGTGTGGCAGGAGAGCCAGGGCCCCTGGTGCTAGGTGCGATCCAGGTGCGGACAGGCTTGCCTTTCGACCTCCTGCTGCACAGCCGTACTGCGGCCTCCATTATGCAGGTCCTGGGAGGAGAGAAAGGCGCTGAACTGCTGGGGGGCGAGGTGGGAAGCGGGAGGGAAACGTCAGGAAAAGAATGGCAGGAAACTGCACAAAACAGAACCTGTTAGAAAAAAATACAAATAAGCACAAAATACAAAGGAAAAATCAAATACAGCCAAACAGTGGGTAATACAAGCAACAGTAGGGCAAAACAAGAAGGCAGTCAGGGGAAAAAGGGACGAAAGACTGTTCGTGTAGGAGCAAGGGGGAGCTGGTATAAGGACCTGAACACCTAATAACATGAAGATAGCGATTCTGAATGTTGACCTGGGTGTAATGTCAGCAATGTGTTTTCAGTGATCCTTTTGAGGTACGTTTAAATGATACTGTGAGAACCTGCGGAAATAACAACAGCTCTTACGCATCAGCATCCAATGATAATGAATATGACTTTTGTGATCCTATTTCAAAGAAATTTATGCACACGGATTTGGAACACTGGAGTGTGATACAGAGTAGTCCTGTTAGATATACTCCTAACAAGCTTCACAAATTCATCAAATTTTAACTTTATTCTTCATTTTATTCCTGTATATTGTAGTTTCAACTGTCACATTTGTTGTTTGCTAGTCATTTTGAATTTGTTTGTTTTTTCTGTGTTCACTTTCTTTCCCTTCAGGTTTGGTTCGTTTTACAACAAAGAGAGGTGTGCTGCATCTCACCTGCTGCGTGCTGGACATTGGCGATGGAATTAGAATGTTGTGTTGGGGAGTGGAGCGCGACGCCTTCAAGATGGTCACCTGAGCTTGGAGCTCTGAGCCGAGTTGGGAGAGACGCCTGTTTTTGGCGGTTCCAAAGCCGCTCCACTACTTCAATGGGGCTTATTCTACAGCGGAATTCCTCCTGAACGGGAGGCTGTCCTCCGGCTTCTCCTCCCTGCTTCTGGCTGTGTGGTACGTCGAGTGACAGGGACTGCTGCATTTCGGCCGCAATTTTGTTTTTTCTCCTGACTAAAGGAATTAATTTCTACTATGGAAATTTATTAAGGTATTATTATTATTATTATTAATTCAATTTGTAGAGCGCACGGCTACCTCCTGCGGAAGTGTCTCGGCGCTAGCGGTAAGTGCAGATAGCATACAGAAGCAGAAAAAATTATGCAGTAAATTGGGTTAGACTGAACAACCAGGTTTTTAAGGCCTTTCTGAACAGAGGCTCTGAGCTCGCCTTTCGAAGATGAGCAGGCATGGAGTTCCACAAAGCGGCTGTTTTCACAGCAAAGGCACGGCCCCCCATCCTGGACTTTTTGAAGCGTGGGGTCACCATTAAGTCCTGATGGTTTGACCTTAGTGATCTAGATTGACAGTACTTCCGAAGTCTAAGCTTCAGATATTGAGGACCCACATCTCTCATGGATCTGAATGCTAGTACCAATGCCTTGAATTCAATCCGTCTTCTGACAGGGAGCCAATGAAGGCTACGCAAGTGAGGAGAGATGTGGTGACGAAGAGGCACATTTCTGATCAGCCTCGCTGCAGCATTCTGTATAATCTGCAATTTTCTCAACAAATAATCTGGGAGCCCCAGGTAGAGACTATTTGCGTAGTCCAATTGAGAGGTAACAAGTGCATGGACTACACTTTTCCTACAATTCATTGGCAGTAAATGCAGAACTCTACGTAAACTTTTTAATTTCCAAAAGCATGCAGAAGAGATTTTACAGATTTGGGCACTGCCCGAGAGATTAGCATCAAATCTAAATCCCAGGTTCCTGGCAGAGTGCACCGGACTAGGAGGGGGTTAAGCTCTGCCGGCCACCAAAGTTCCGAGGAAGGTGGAGATGGTTGATTAAAAACAGAACCTCGGTTTTTTCTGTATTCAACTTCATGCAATTGTTCGTCATCCATGTCAGGATTTTACGTAGACATAGTTTAAAATTCATAAAAGCTACCTCCGTGTGTTCTTTAAAAGAGAACACAAGCTGCGTACTGTTTTTTCCTCTAGGTATATTTAAGGACTTTCGTCTCTTGACTTTTCTTATTACTATATTTCATTCAAAGGAGATTTTACTGTCGCCCTATACTGATGCTGGGTTAAAAGTCTTTGCTTTACACATGGGCAGATCCAAACATTTACTACACTCCAATAAAAGGATTACTGCTGGTTTGCCTGTATCGGGTTCTGCTTCCTTTATGCACCCTGTGGCTGATTTGCATAATTCTGACAAGATGGCTCATTCTAACATTTCCAGAACAGCGTCTATGCTTATCGCGCCATCAAAAATGCATTTGCCTTCTTTTGCTAACAAAAGGCTTAAACAAGACCCCTCTTCTCCGCCGAAACCTACTTCATCTGTTTCTTTAGACACTGTCTTGGAGGAAATTCGTGCTTTGAGACCATTCATTGAGGAAGCCAATACACGTTTACAAGTTTTGGATACTAAGTGGTCTTCACTTGACTCCAGGGTGTCGGTCAAGGAACAGCACGTCAGTGATCTTCAAAATGTCTCTTCAAGAATCTCCTCTTTGAAGAAGGATATTACGCTCTTAAAGAAGTCTGCTGAGGATCTTGAAAACAGAAATAGGCGCAACAACCTTCACCTATATGGTCTTCCAGAGGCATTGAGAGTGATGACCCTGTGACCTTCTTCACCTCTTTTCTTCCAAAGCTTCTAGACCTTCCTGTATCAGTGTCTTTGAATATACAACGTGCCCGTAGACTGGGTCCTTATCTCTCCTCTTCATCCGCTCCTTCAAAGCCCTGTGGCGTAATCCTCCTATTTTTGAAATTTACTGGTCTTTTGCAAGTTCTTAATGCGCCCAAACTTAAAAAACAATGAATTTGGTCTGGTGCCAAATTGTTCTTGTCCCAAGACGTGTCTACAGAAACGGCTAGACGACGGAAGGAGTTTCTTGAACTCAGACCAGCTCTACGTACCTTGGGTACCCGCTATGGCTTATTTCATCCATGCTTGTTTAAAGTGACTTTTCAGAATCACACCTCCACCTTTGAAGACCCTGCAGATCTTCGAAAATTTCTTCATTTACACTCTACGGCTTCCATGGATGATGTGGTCCTTCTTCTATCACTTGACTTTTTCATGACAGTGTCTGAGAATTTGAACATCTCATGATGATTTTCTCTAATGATTTCTTTCCCTACAGGTTGCATTTTGTTGGATATATTTGTATTAAGCCATCTTTGTCTTTTCTTTGTTTTTGTTATTATTTAAGATCATCCGGAGTCCTTACATACCCGTCCCCTGTTTTTTCTTGATCTCCCGACGTGGTATGTTACCCTTTGTTGGACGTGTCGTCTTTACTGTCTGTTGCCAGCCCTTGTTGTTTGCTTGTTTCTCTTTGAAGGTACCTACTACAGTCGTCATTCTGTGTATGACATGTACTGTCTTCTCTTATCTTCTCACTCATTCCCTTTCCTTCTTTCCTATTCTCCTACTTTAAGTCTTTCCTTATTGACCTAACTGTATTTTTCATCTTATGTACTTCTTTCTCCTCTACTTTATTCACCCCTTTCCATCACTGTTGATCATGTTGTTTACTAACTAGTTCAATTTATTTACATTCAGAGTTATATGCTGGAGTGTGAAAGGTTTTATTAACCCTATGAAGAGGCAGAGAATATTATCCCATTTAGCTTCATACAATCCTGATTTAGTTCTGTTGCAAGAAAACCTTTTGACGGACTCTGAAGCTTTGAAACTTAAACGGAATTGGGTTGGTTTGGTTTTAGTATCTCCTACGACCACTAAGAAAAATGGAGTAATTATTTTACGTCATAAAAAATTGAATTGCTCTGTTATTTCTCAAGAAACTGATTCGGAGGGTAGATGGTTACTAGCTAAACTGCTCATTAATAATATATAGTTAACAGTATTTAATGTTTATGGTCCGACTCAACAGGATTACACTTTTTGGCCTAACATTACAAATTTCTTTTTCAATATAATGATAAATTCTTTATCCTAGGAGGTGACTGTAACCAGGTTATTGATCCTTTTATCGACCGCCAATCCCAAGTTTGTTTTATCCCTCACAAGACTCAAACAATTCCACAGTACCATTTCTCAGGTTCACTGATAGAATATCGATTACAAAAAAAATCGATGTTAAAAATATCGAAACAAATATATAGAATACAAAAATATCGACTCCCATACCTACACAGGTAAGTACAAAAATATCGAATCAAAAATATTGATGTAAAAAATATAGATGTAAAAAATATCAATTTAAATATATATATAAAATAAAATAACATATTAAATATATAAAATATATTAAATATTAATTTTAACAAACTAAATTAAATTTAATATACATTTTAACAAAATACAACAAATAAACTTAATTTACAAAAAATAAACACAAACAATAATTTATATATATATATATATATTTACTTTAAAATAATTAATAAACTATTATTTTTAATTTATTTTAAAACTTTAAAATTATATAAAAATAAAATATATATATCAATAATTTAAAATATAAAAAAACCATTCTACAATAATTTAAAACTTTAAACTATTAGAAAATATTTAAACTTAAATTTTCCAATACAATCAGAGCAACAGTATGAAAAGTGTTAGATAGCAAAATAATTAAATTTACTGTTCCAACTCCAGTAAGTGCAACAGTAGGAAAAGTGTTGGATAGCGGAGGGGTAAAAACTACTATTCCCACTCCAGTGAGAGCAACAGTAGGGAAAATGTTGGATAGCGGAGGGGAAAAAATCACCATTCCCAGTCCAAAGAATGCAACAGTAGGGAAAGTATCGGATAGCGGAGAAGTAAAAATTATTATTCCCACTCCAAACAGTGCAACAGTAGGGAAAGTGTTCGATAGCGGAGGGGTAAAAATTACTATTCCCCCTCCAGTGAGAGCAATAGGAGGGAAAGTGTTGGATTGCAGAGACAAAAAAATTACTATTCCCACTCCAGTGAATGCAACAGTGGGGAAAGTGTTGGAAAGCGGAGAGGTAAAAATTACTATTCCCACTCCAGTGAGTGCAACAGTAGGGAAAGTGTTGGATAGCGAAGAGACAAAAATCACTATTCAAACTCAAACAGTTCAAACAAAAAAATCATTAAAAGTTATAAAAAATCATTAAAAATAAACAATATTTAGAAATGAAAAATCAAATATATTAAATATATAAAAATTAAAAATATTATAATATAAAAAACCTACAAATAATATAAAATATAAAATAAAAAATTAATTAATACATAAATGTATTTATTGTATTTCCTACCCTATATCACCAGACCAAAAACAAAACACTTCAACATTTCTAATAAATTGTTTCCCAAAATTAACAATTAATAATGAATTTAAAAAATATTATTAATGGAAAAAAATTACTAAACATTAATTGACTATAGACACTTTAACACTATGATATCCACAACACACACCTAAATTAAACTCTAAAATAATAAAACATAATTAAAACTTATTTATAAATTAAAAACTGTTACTATTAACTAATAATAAAAAATTAAAATGCATTTAATACCCACCCTTTACCCCTTTAAAAGTACAGACAAAAACTTAAACAATTACCCAAAATACATAGCAAATAATTAACATTAATTAACAACTATATATTAATTAATTAAATACAAATTACTTCCCACCCTTTACTCATATAAACACCAAAACAAACACTTAAAATTAATTATTATTAATGAAAAAAAACTAATAAACATTAATTGACTAGACACTTTAACACTATGATATCCACAACACACACCTAAATTATACTCTAAAATAATAAAACCTAATTAAAACATATTTATAAATTAAAAACTATTACTATTAACTAATAATAAAAAATTAAAATGTATTTAATACCCACCCTTTACCCCTTTATAAGTAAAAACAACAGACAAAAACTTAAACAATTACCCAAAATACTAATCAAATAATTAACATTAATTAACTATATATTAATTAATTAAATACAAATTACGCCCCACCCTTTACTCCTATAAACACGAAAACAAACACCTAAAATTACACAATTACCATAATTAATTACCAATTAAATTTAACTAACATCCAATTATTAATCCATCAATTAAAAATAAATTACTTCCCACCCTTAACACCTAACACCACAACACACACCTAAAATTAATTACACAATTACCATAATTAATTACCACTTCATTAATTACATTTAAATAACATCCAATTATTAATTCATCAATTAAAAATAAATTACTTCCCACCCTTAACACCTATGAACACCACAACACACACCTAAAATTAATTACACAATTACCATAATTAATTACCAATTCATTAATTAAAACTAATTAACAGCCAATTAATTCATCAATTAAAAAATTACTTCCCACCCTTAACACCTAAAACTCCACAACACACACCTAAAATTTATTACACAATTACCATAATTATTTACCAACAAATTAATTGAAATTAATTAACAACCAATTCTTAATTAATAATAAATTACTTTACACATTTAACACTATAACATCTCAATTAAACAAATATTAATAAATAAAAAATAATCAATACATTTAATATAATTAAATAACTTCCCACCCTATTCCCCTATAAACCTACATCCCGCTACAGAACTAAAAACGCAAAATTCACATAAAATAAAAAATTAATAACTACTAAAAATGTAACACATTTATTAAAAATACAAACAATTCTTATACAAAAAAACATACAACACATACATATAAAATAAATACTAAAATACATAACATTAATAAACAAACAATATTTTAAGAACTATATTTTTGCAAACGATATTAAACACTTCGATATTTTTAACATCGATATTACTTACCTAAAAATCGATATTCTTGACCACGAGAATCTGTATGTCGATATTTTTGACCCACAATATTTGCATCTCGATATTTGTGCAAGTCGATATTTTTGATTAGATATTCTGTCTCTGAACCATTTCTCAGACACATCTTGTAGATGCCTGGAGACTTTGTAATCCAGATGCAACAGAATTCTCTTTCTTCTCTCCCCCACATGGCTCCCTGACCCATTTAGATTACATCTTCCTTTCTAAATCCTTGACCCAGAACCTTATCTCCTCCTCAATTGAACCTATTGTCATATCTGATCATGCCCCGGTTGTTGCAGATTTCGATCTGCTCCATTCACATCCCTGTTCATCTGGATGGCAATTTAACAATTCTCTTCTGCAACATCCGTTCTTTTCTTCCTCTTTTATTTCTTTTGCTGAGGAATTCTTTCATTTAAATGCAGGTCCAGGTGCTTCCCCCTTCATTGATATGGGACGCATTTAAGGCCACTGCCCGTGCCTTTATCAAAGACTTTGGGGCCGATTCCGATTTGGGCCGGAAAACATACCGACCGACTCGGTACGGGAATGTTGTCCGACCGACACGTACCGGCGCTGCCCGACCCGAGTAGTACGATGAAATGCATGTGAATCACGACCGACTCGTACGGAACACAAGCCGAACGACCGAACCGCACGGAAACAAGCTATCCGGCCGGGAAACTACGCGAATCGAGCAGACCGACACGCACCAGGAATGAACCCGACCGAAACGTACCCGCGAACTCCGACCCGCGCAGTACGATGCAATGCGTGGAAAACCAGACCGAGTCGCACGGAGCCCAAGCCGTACGACCGACACGCATACAAAACCCAGCAAAAGCAACCCAATACTCCGCGACCGACGCGTACGCCGCACATGAAACCCAGCAGGAACACAGCTTGAAAGACTCGGAGAAGCCCGCACGAGCCAACTGCAGCGTCCTACTCGGTCAGTAGAACGTCTCCTACATGCCTAAAAAACTCAAAGGAAAAAATACAAAAAAAGGCCAAACATGCAATGACAAAGTCAATAAATACAGGGGGGAAAAACATGGAACAAGGACACACCCACAAATCCACCCATATAAAGGCCACAAATGCCTACCATGATCCTTTGCAAATTCAACTGACCTGCCAGCACAGAACACCATCAGACAGCAACCACAGACACACTCACAACTCATCCATCACACAAGCCACACACCATTAGCACCTCACAAATAACACCCTCACATACACCCAGCAAAACCTACACTCACCCACCCTCACTTGCACACTCACACACACACATCAATCCCCACCACCACCCATCACCATGCCCCCAAAGAATAATCCAAAGTTCCTAGACAGTGAATTGGAAGTCCTGGTACATGAGATCCTCAGGGTAGAGCCACAGTTGTTTGGTACATTGGTCCAACAGACCCCCATGTCGCAGAAAACCAAGATGTGGGAGAGGATCGTCGACAGGGTGAACGCACAATCACCATGTTTGCGCACAAAGGAAGACATCCAGAACAGGTGGTATGATGTGCGCAGGAGGGTCAAGGACCTACTCAAGAAGGATTACGCCATGAGTCAGCGCACCGGCAGTCGCCCTCCTGCCAAACCACTATACCTCAGGCCCTGGGAGGAGAAGGTGCGGGCCATCCTACCACCAGTGAGCGTATATGGACTATCAAACATCCCAGAGCCTGGTGAGTACACAACCAATTTACACAATATTGTGTGACAATA
This sequence comes from Calotriton arnoldi, assembly GCA_963921515.1. NCBI lineage: Eukaryota > Metazoa > Chordata > Amphibia > Caudata > Salamandridae > Calotriton > Calotriton arnoldi. The sequence continues at coordinate 6,610,357 of CAWUFW010000023.1, forward strand.
CACACACATCACTGTCAAGGGGATAGTCAAACCATGCACCCTTAGCAAATCCACAGCAACCAAAAGATAATCATCCCAAGATGTGTATGTTAGTCAGATAAACACAATACATGCCATCTCATAGTGACATGTAACTGTGTCATGACATGTACAAACCTAACAACAAATAGAGCAAGGCAGTGGCACAAATATAACCAACAAACACAGTCAGATATTTTGCCACCACTAGAACACCACCTCACAGGGAAGCTCACTGAAACGAAGGAATTCTGTGTATGCTGGTGAAGTGAGTGTAGGCAATAGCATGATGGGTGTGGTAGTCACAGATATTGGTCACCCTCACAATTTGCACATCAACACCACTCTGAACCATGCTCACATCACAGGGAGTGGAAAAGAACTGACAAGATGGCTGACACTGGGTACTGCTGTGGGGAGCACAAGGCCCTGCTGGGAACTGTGCAACAACCAACAGCAGGACACCACTGACTGACATCCTGAAAGCCAACTTGCACTCCCTGCAATGGAAGCACGTTCCATGGTGGGATATCTGGCTGGGTGGGAAGGAGGACTGACCGCTCTGACCATAGTTACCAGCAGCTTTTCTCACACACCCCTTAACACAAACTCCACACAACTCACCTGGGAGATTGCATTGCCTCACACTCTAATTAAATATCCCACAAAGAACTACCACACTGGGTTATGCTGTGTGAAGCATAGGGACACTTTTGGGACGTGTAGCCAAACAAACGCCAGGACAACACTGTCAGCCATCCTGTCAGCACAGGCACACTACCCCACAGGGAAGCAGAGTCAAAAGGAAGGAAATATGGGCATGCTGGGAAGGGGGCTGTAGGCAATAGCATGATGGGAGTGGTAGTCACAGCTCAACATCCCCCACCCACATGGCCCAGCAAGCTCACACTGAAGCATGCACACCTCACAGGGAGTGAAAAGCCACTTCAAAGATGTCTGACAATGGTGCTCTGTTGTGGGGAGTACCAGGCCCTGCTGGGAACTGGGCACCAACCAACAGCAGGACACCACTGACTGACATCCTGAGAGTCAACCTGCACCCACTGCAAGGGTTGCATGCTTCATGGTGGGATAACTGGGCTGGGGGGAGAAGGAGGTCCGGATGTCAACCAAATACCACCAATGCTGGTCATGCACACACCTCAACATCCACATTGAAATACATCAGGTTGGCAGGACAATGAGCCACACCAATATCAACCTCTGACTGAGACAACTTAGGACAATGCAATGTACAGGGCCGCATCCAGAGGTACAGTCACAACTGTCATGTGTTTGAACCATTGATGCCTGCAGAAACATAACATACATTGTGTGTCTCTTCCAAAAACAGGTGATGATGGGGAAACAGCAGCAGATGAGGAGGAGTCCCTGTCCCAGGCTCCGGGGGACCCTGAGCTCTCTGGTGTGGAACTGCCTCTGCCCTCATCGGATGGCTAAGACCAACCTGGCACCTCCGGTGTGAGTCATCATGCAGCACCAGCAGGACCACCATCTGCACCCATTCCGCCAACATCTGCCAACACACAGACCACCCCCGCTGACACGGACAGACCAAGGACACTGAATGACAACAGCACAGGGACCACAGCCCACCGTGAAGCAATGGACAACAACCCCAGTACCAACCCCCAAGGGGGCCGAGGGTCACCTGTGCGTGCCAGGGCAGCTCCCGCACGTGTGGCCAGGGGTGGTGGGAGGGGTGGTAGGCAGAGGTCGCTGTTTGCAGAGGGGTCTGGACTGCATGATGACCCACAACTGGCACGCATTGCTGATGCGTACCAGAATAGCACCGGAGAGGTCAGCCAGGTAGTGGGGATCCTTAAGGACATTCAACAGCAGCAGGCTGCCCATCATGCACGCTTGGACTCCACATGTCCCGTGTGGAGACACACATGTCCCGTGTGGAGACACACATGTCTGGCATGGAGTCCAAGTGGGACACATTGGAAGAACTGACAGCGGTTCAGAGGGACATATTGACATGCCTCCGCCAGATTAGCACCAACATGTCCACACCTCCCTGTGTGCCCACAACATCTGGTGCCGCAACAACTGCAACTGCCACAGGGAGGGAGGATGACTCTGGTGGAGAGTCCTCTGCACCGCAGCGGCCTGCACGTGAGGGTCCCCCCAGAAAGAAGAGGGGTCGTCCGAGGAAGGACAACTGAGAGGCCGATGGCCATGTACATCCCCCAGGAACCCAACACCTGTTCTGGAAATTCTCCTTTGTGTGCAAACTGTTCACCCTGTCGAATGCAACACAACTCTCCCACATGACATGGGGAGTTTAAGTTGGACTAATGTATCAGATGACTGTGGACTTTACTCAGGACATGTCTGCTACCAACACTTCCAACTCATCTGGGAACTTTGGATTCCAATACCAATGTACAGCACCCACCATCCTGTGCACTATCCTCACACATGTATGTAAATAAACTCACTAATACACCATACTTGCCTCTGTTGTGATTCCAACGTTGTTTTTGTCATGGAGATGATGATCTGCTAAATGACACTGTGCATGCTAACTGCCACAGCAAGTTCAACACCGTCATGTGAGTCATGGCGACGTGACACATATGAGGGAGACACACCACTAGGGCTACACAACACATAGACACCAGGGCCATCTGACTCATCGCCTACACTGATGTTGCCAGGAAATACAGTGGAATGCACAGACACCACACCTATTCAGAGTCTGTGTTAACTAGCCCACAGGTGCAGTAAGCAAATGTCAGTCAGATGTGTGACCACAGACAACGCACATCCCAAAGTGAAGCACAGGTTTATTACACATTTGTAACATGTTGTTTCCACTAAAAATGCAAGGTAATCACACGTGGCAGTGGCCACACAGTCAAAAAGTGTAGAAGAAATAAAGTCCAGGGGTGTGTGGCACATCACCTGTAGGGAAACGACTGCTGCCACCCTGAAAGCTGAATCATGGTGTCAGGGGATCCAAGTTGACCAAACAACTCTGAAAGCACCCTGTGAAGGACAGACATGACACACAGTCAAAAGCACTGAAGAACAGGACAGAACTGCAATACTCATGCCCAATACATGTCACAAGATACCTACACAAAACCAAGTTAGCATGTCAACACTGTTGGGGAGTACAGACTACCTGTAAGGACACATCACTGCACGCATCCAGTCAAGTAGCACATGGCCACACTCAAACAGCAACAGAGCACCACCCACACATATCATGCAAACTCACATCATTGACATGACATCTCTGGATACTCACATTCAGCTGAAGAAGTTGGTGATGAGCTGTGTGCGGACATCACCCTCATCATCATCATCATCACTGGCATCGTGGCCCAGGCCAGGATCCTCCACAGGTGGCGGATGTTGGTCATCGTCATCCAGGATGAGAGGCAACTCCTTCCGCACTGCCAGGTTGTGTAGCATGCAGCAGACGATGACAATCTTGCACACCTTTGCTGGGGCATATGGGAGGGCCCCTCCTGTCTTGTCTAGGCAGCGGAAGCGGCTCTTCAGGAGACCAAATGTCCGCTCGATCACTCTCCTGGTCCGACCATGTGCCTCATTGTAGCACATCTGGGCTGGGGTCACAGGGTTCCTGAGGGGTGTCAGCAACCACGGCATGTTGGGGTATCCGGAGTCACCTACAGACAGACAATTGCACATTAGCTGAGTTGGAAAAGAGGGCGGAATACAACATAGCAGAACACACACAATGGTACAAAGTCAGTACACACCGACAAGCCAGGCACGCTGGTTCTGCATCTGTGACATCATCCTCGGGATGCGACTACTCCTCATCACGTAGGTATCGTGTGCCGAACCGGGGAAACGGGCACACACATGTGAGATGCTCATATCTGCAAGACATACCACCAGAGCATTGATCGAATGATAATGTTTCCTGTTCCTGTATGCCTGCTCATGTGCCTGTGGTGGTAGCAAAGCCACATGTGTCCCATCAATGGAGCCAATGACATGTGGCATCCTCCCCAGGGCATAGAAGTCACTCTTGACGTCAGTGAGTTGTTGACGTTTAGAGAAATAGATGTACTGGTTCAGGTATCTCAACATTGCCTCCAAAACATCGCGTAGCACGCGGCTGAACATGGTCTGTGACATCCCACCAGCAGACGCCACAGTGTGTTGAAAGGTACCGGTGGCAAAGAAGTGTAGGGCTGCCATCACCTTCACCTTGGGGGTCAGCGCTGTAGGGTATGGCCGGCCAGGTTGCAAATGTGGGGCCAACCGCACCTGCCAATTGCTCAATCAGCGGCCTGTTGAAGCGGTACCGTCGGATGCAGTCACGTTCCACCATCGTTGCAAGGTCAGGGAATGGTCTATGGACAGCTGGTGCCCTGCAGTGCATAGGTGAAGAAAGAAAGATTGTCAGTCACCCCACATATGTGCCATTGACCATACTCAATATCACATGATACATCATTACAAGACACAAGTACCTGATGTGTGTGCCGTTCTGTATGGACATATATGGCACCTACATGGCCAACATCTAACATCACAGTTCAACATGTGTTGACAAGTTCCAGGTTGTGCTATGGGAAATCATTAGGCTGTGTCACAGTACCCATTTACTGCTGTCACGTTCCAAACACACACCACAGTGACATGTCAGGACAGATGTGCCACAGGCATCACAGCTCATTGACAGGTAGATTCCCAGGGACCCTGTATTGCCACATGGACACTGGCATGACATGGCGTATCATGTACACGTCAGCAAAACCACCATGACTCCCACAGGTAGTGGCCCCTGTTGCCTCTGCAGGACAGACATGGACGTCTGTGACACACACACGCACAACATCAAAGTCCATGCACAAACAACGTGGATGTGGAGACTGTCTCCCATTGTGCACATGGAATCAGAGACATCGGAAACACAACATGCACACAGACTGTGGAGGGCCATCACTATTGTGGCAATGGGTCACCCTGTGACGTACATACCTTCCCACATGGGACTCAGGGGGTATGTGACATGACATACACATACACAACCTGGAAATGTGACCATGCCACATGCTCTGAAATGAACAGTTGCACATCACAGTGGTCATGTGCACAACACACAAAGGATTCTGTCCCCATGAACACGTGCACAGCCTGGGAGTGGCTGCCCCCAAGTGCCACCCAAAAACCACATGTTGACCCCCATACACAGAAAAGGTAATGCAGCCTTACATGCCTTAGGATACAGTGTGGACAGGCTGTGGTGTTGTAGGTGTGCCCCTGAGTCCCTGGCAAGTAAATGTGGCTGGCATACGTTCACCAGTGACAAGCATGGTGACATATGCGAGTGACTTGTACAGGGACGCGTCGTACAGCAATGGACCGATCGGTGCGCACGCATTGGACATTGCATATGATGTTAGCGGATACGCGTTGTACAGCAATGGACCGATCGGTGCGCACGCATTGGACATTGCATATGATGTGAGCGGATACGCGTTGTACAGCAATGGACCGATCGGTGCGCACGCATTGGACATTGCATATGATGTGAGCGGATACGCGTTGTACAGCAATGGACTGATCGGTGCGCACGAATTGGACATTGCATATGATGTGAGCGGATACGTGTTGTTTTTCGAAATACGCGTTGTACAGCAATGGACCGATCGGTGCGCACGCATTGGACATTGCATATGATGTGAGCGGATACGCGTTGTACAGCAATGGACCGATCGGTGCGCGCGCATTGGACATTGCATATGATGTGAGCGGATACGCGTTGTACAGCAATGGACCGATCGGTGCGCACGCTTTGGACATTGCATATGATGTGAGCGGATACGTGTTGTTTTTCGAAATTAGCGTTGTACAGCAATGGACCGATCAGTGCGCACGCATTGGACATTGCATATGATGTGAGCAGATACGTGTTGTTTTTCGAAATACGCGTTGTACAGCAATGGACCGATCGGTGCGCACGCATTGGACATTGCATATGATGTGAGCGGATACGTGTTGTTTTTCGAAATACGCGTTGTACAGCAATGGACCGATCGGTGCGCATGCATTGGCTACGGCCTGACATGGTAACGGAGGCGTTTTCGAAGCTTTAACGAGTCGGATGCAGTGAATTCAGTTGGCCACCCACAACAATGTTGCAAATTCATGGGTGTCATGAAGTTGAACTTTTGAAGGATGCTGTGGGCGTGTATAAGTGGTGCAATTCCATGGATTGGCCAGTTTCAGAAGATGCAAACGACTTGGACCTATCACTTTGGACACATGGGACAGTATCTGCCTCTGCAGCACACATATAATGCTGGCTGTTCCCCTGAGAGCTCACTTGCCTGCACTACATGCTCCAGGACGACATCTGCCACTACCACTGCTGCTGTCTCTGCATCCTCTGTCTACTGCAATGGCACGTACTGTGGGGAGAGCCCCAGCCTTCAGCACTGAGGAGAACCAGGCCCTGCTGGACAGCCTCCTTCCACAGTACAGCAAGCTGTATGGGAAACCAGGGGAGCAGGTGAGTGTGCTGTCCACTGCCTTACTAATTGTGCATGTTGTCTGACTAGCAAGACGTACAGTGTGTACACCAGCGGCTAGCTTGCTCACTGAGTAGTTGTCACCCCCCAAAGTGTGTAGTCACATGCACTGAACAGGTATAGTGCAGTAACAGTGCATTCCAACAAGGTTTGACTTCCCAGGCAATGATACCATTTAGTAACTGCTGGCAAACTGTTCATAGCCATAGCTGCACTACCTGTGTAGATCATATGCCCCTGTGATTGAGACATGTATATCCAACTGTGTGATGCACGGAAATGTTGCATGTGTAGTAATGGCCTTTTCACTTTGTCATCCTCACAGGTTGATGCCCACCAGAAGCAGGAGATCTGGCTGACCATCGTCCGGGCAGTACGATCCATGGGGGTCTACAGGCGCAGGATCCGCAACTGCCAGAAGAGGTGGCAGGACCTTCGGGGCTGGACCCGGAGGATCGCAAGGGTCCAGCTGAAGCTGTCACCTCCTCGCAGGAGGAGGGGACACCGGACCCTGACCCCCCACATGCTCCGGATCCAGGCGGTGGTCTTCCCTGACGTGGATGGGCAGCTGAAGGCCAGACAGCAGCAAGGAGGGGGTAAGTGCTAGCCTCAACTGTGTACTATGACTGACATGCTCTATGCACTCCTTTAGCTGGTTCCACTTCCACAGTACAACTGTCATGTCGTCCTGGACTCATGTCCCTCACTTGTGTCATGCCCCCTCCTCATCTGATACACAGGTGTGGCCCTTACAGTCTGTGACTTAGGTCACTTGGGTACTGTGTACTTGCAGTTACCTGTGGTTCAAGTTGGGGACAGCATCAGTTACAGGAACTTTGTGGTGGGCTGCATGGGTGGTACAATTGCTCACATTGCCTGTGATCTGACATGTACTCTGGGTATGGCTTTAATATGTGTTCCAATTGCTGCTCTGACTCATCACATGTCTGGGGTATGTGCCACACACCCATGCTGCTGCAGAGACCAAGGTAGGAGCCTCAGAAGTATGTACATCATGTGTGTGACACATGCATAGCCACCTGCCTAGTGTTCTGGGTAATACCATGTTGCACATGGACCAGGACTGTAATGCCTACTCCGTACATCGAAGGCACTCTGTTCTCCCACTCCCGTGTCAGCATACATATTGGGCATTGTGAAGAGTGCACTCAGGTGTGTGCCTCTGTGTCACCGTGGTGTGGCCTTGCTATTTGGACTCCTGGAGTGTTTAACAATTTGGGGTGGCAAGCCATCTGAGTTGTGACTATGGGATATGCACATAGGTCAATGCATAGGTCTCTGATCCCTTGACTGTGCACAATGTTGTATGAAACATTGAGCTGCCGGCAGCTTTGGTTCATTCTCATCAGACGGTGAAGTGCTCATGTGGATGGATTTGTGTTTGCAGTCACTCAAATGTCTCATTTGATTGAGGTGGGATCATCTCAGTCCTCATGATGTGGGTGGCCAGGGGTGCACATGTGCACCTGTCAGCTACAGGGCTTACATTTCTAAAACTCCCCTGATTGTGCCACAGTGCAGACTGGTGTTGTGTGTATGCACTGCCCCTGTGACAGGAGACAGTTATGACTGACTTGGCAGACAGGCCTGTGCCATGACATTCCAATCGCAAAGGGTGATCCAGCAGTGGTGTGATATGTCCTGCATGCACACCATTGTTGCATTGTCTATCAGGACATGAGGACATCATTGTGTCTGGTGATGGAAGCAAAACCCGCATATCAACAGAGACTTTGCCCATCACTTTTCCTGACACATGTATAGAGTCAGTGGCAGGAGATGGCATGTGTTTGGAGTGACACATTTCCATATATACTCTTGGATGTCCAACAACTGTGTATGTGGTGCATGTGTGCACATATGATTAGTCGCATACAACAGGCAGCAGACAGATGGGTGCATGGACAGGTAGGATATGTGTGGCATGACTGTCAGGCAGACAATGGGCTTCTTAAAATCAGTGTCAGCACGAATTGCAATGTCTAGCAAATGATGGCAGGGCTTGCTCTGTGATGTGCTGTACTTACTGTGGTGTGTGTGGTCAGTAAAGGTGACTAATGTTCCTCTGTTTATCCTGATTGTTTGCAGATACATCCACGGCCACAGGAGGAGACAGCTCCACGGACCAAGAGGAGCGGCAGAGCCAGACTGGGTCCACTGCAGGGGAGACCGAGGGACCCAGTGGCACGGAGGGTGAGGGGAGCCACACTGAGGATACCTCAGCTACGACCACCTCGGCTGGGGAAGACAGCATCTCCAGTGAGGACTCCCTTGTGGAGGCGGGTGTCAGCAGACCAGAGGCAACGTCAAGCAAGTCTGTCCCCGCCACCACAACCATCTCCACCCTCCCATCTGCTCCCATCCCACATGTCCGTGGACGCTCCCGTGTAGGGGAGCGTGTCTCCTTCATGCCAGGCACCGCACCCCCTGCCTCTGTCCCCCCTGAAGCCCTGAGTGTGGAGTCTGTGGACTTGCTGAAACAGATCCATGTAGGGCAGACTTCAATTCCGAGTGTCCTCCATGCACACACGGGTCTTTTGACACAACTGGTGTCATTCATGGAGGGCATGTCATCTGGCATGTCTTCCCTACATCGGACCAATCTGTCCATGGCCTCCTCACTGACGGCAGCAGTGTCCCTCCTGCAACAGTCCCTCGCCCCTCCTACCTCTGCCCCATCCACAATACCCAGCACCCTACCTGTCCCAAGCACACACACACCGGCACCGGCATGCACCAGCACAGACACAAGCAGCACACAGACACACACACCAAAATCCAGACGCACACGCACGCACAGTCAGGGGACTGATACCTCACTCACAGGGGCTGGGGCCCAGACACACACACACGCATCCACGAGCACTGCGCAGTCCTCAGATGCCTCTCCCTCCAAAAGCCCTTCCCTTGCCTCACCTGCAACCCCCCCCTCCCAGAAGCTCTTCCTCTGTGAGCTTGGCCTCTTCCCCACAGATACACCTGACTCGAAGTCCAGGCGGAAGAGGCGACCACCACACACAGAGGGAGTGCCCCTCACACCCGGACACCCTCCCCCAGGCACAGGCAGACAGAGGACCCCATTTGTAAGTCCCCACGGACCAGGATGGGCAAGACCCCACCACCACGCAGCTCCACCACACAGTCTCTCTCCTCCATCCCCCAGGCCACCACTGCACAGGTTCCACCGCCACACCCTGCCCCAGGTTCCCCCACACACCGATACCACATCCCCAAACTGCTTAGGCCCTCCCCCCCTACCACTTGCTCTTCCACCCCCAAAACAGACGCTCTGCCTGTTTGTGCCACTGGTGTGGAGACCGGGTCCCCCCCCTCTGTCCTGCCCACCTCATCTGCCCCCCCTTCCACTCCCTTGGAGTTGTGCACTGCAGTGGAGTCCACAACCACCCCGTCTGACTCGGGCACTGCAGTGGGGACCCAGTCCACTCCATCTGACCGGCCCACTGCAGTGGTTGCAGCACCCACAACATCTGAGTTGTGCCCTACAGTGGTGCCAGTCCCCAATGAGTCAGACACCTCCACTGCAGTTGCCGGTGACACTCCTGCACCCACCACCCCTTCACTGCCTCCTTCTGGCATCCCCTGATCCTGTCCCTGCGGTGCCTGGCCTGCCCCTTGTATGCCCCTCCGAGGGAGATGTCCCCTGTCCGTAGCAGTGCAGGCAAGCAATGGGTGACAAGTTGTCACATATCACCCTGTTGGGACTGTGTATTTGGACTGGCCATTGGCCTTAGTTTCTTTTGGACTTCAAATTTCTATTTAACATTTGCTGAATAAAGCCTCTTTTTGTTTAATTGTGGTTTTTCTTTGGATGTACATGATGTAGATGAGTATCATCATGCATTTGCAGTTGTAATAGTGTTCAGATCAGGAAAATGAAGTGTTGCTGTGATGGACTCCATGTGGTCCATGGGATATGTGTCCTAATGTAGTCTGGATCTATAGTATCCTTTGCTGCAGTCTGAGGGTGTAATGTTCAGCATTTGACACATGGATGTACGTTTTGCAATTGTAAATTACCATCTTTGGCTTACACTGATGCACATCTGGTGTGCTTACCACTGTTCAATGTTTCTATTTCCCTGACTGTGAGCCCATCTCCACTGGACATGCAGTTTAGCACATCAATGTTGAAGGACTCATCTGTGTATACAGTGCAACTTGCTTTACACGTGTTTAGGGTGTATGCAGATGACTGACATGACACTCCTGTACCCAGGCTGATGTGAGCAGAGCCTTCAGTGTGTTGTAGTTGTTGACTCACTGACCGAGTGTTCTGCTGACATGTTTGAGTCGTGCACAGACAAGGTTTGGCACAGCGGACCTTCCACAGGAGTGGAGTGCCCTCATGGCAGTGTGTAATCCCGTGACATTGGCTGGGCCCGTGTGTGTGTGTGAGCATGTCTGTGTGTGTTCCCTTCCCTTTTCCTACACAGGCTGTGTCCCTAGGGATGTTCCTGTTTGTGATGCTTGCTGAGTTGTCCTGTGTTCATCCAGCATCTTGGACCTGGTTTCTCCGGGATGTGGGTGCATGGCAAACTAATGTTCATGAGGTTGTCATCCCTAGTTGTCTTTGTTGTCAGGGCTGGGAATGTGGGCAAACGCAGATGGGACACAGTCAGGATTCCCCTTGGCACTTGTGGGTTACACAAGTCATGTAATTTACAGTTTGTGGTAGCTTTCAGTGATTGTGACACGTTGTGTGTGTGACTGCTGCCACTCCTCAGGGTCAGAGCTGCAATGTTGGAAGTTGTCTATGTGTGTTCTTTGTGTGTCACCTTGACTTCTTCATTGGTGTGTGACTGTGGCCGGGATCCCATTGATTGGGGTGGATTTCACGTCATGCCCATGTACGGCGTACTGTGCAGTGTGTCAGACATTCACGAGTCTTGTTGACTGGCCATGTGTGATGGGTTTCACACCTTAGTTCCCAACCCCCCCCCCCCTGGGATTGTCATGGGTGCATGTGCAATGTCACCAGTCCATGTGAGCTTCACAGCTGCACATTGATGAGATCAAGGTGTGTGGTGTTGAGTGTGTACAAATGTGAGTTGTTGCACGGCTAGACCCCTACCTCCATTTTGGCCTTGGCTGACAGGCCGTGCTGATTGATTTGTGCTTGTGTAGGTGTGATGGTAGTTAGTTGCTCAGGACACATGGCTGTGGTTCACAGTGCGAATGACATCTACCTTTGTCATCACAGTGGGATTATCATGCAGGCTAGTGTCACCACAATGTGGGGTCCCTGGGGGTAGTGCTGTGGTGGGTCTGTCTCTTGCTGTGTTAGTTGCTGTTTCCACAAGCTTGTGCGACATGTGTAATTTGGGCTCCCTCTCATCTAACAATGCCTGATTGCCCACATAGGGGAATCCGATCCATGAGTTACTTTTGTGTGGCACTGTATACACATCTGTGTAATTGGGATTCAGGCCTCCTCATGTGTTGTGTGGTTGCCTGGGGACACTGGCACACCCCCCCATCACCTGTTGTGTTTGATATGCAGTGTGAGGCTGCCTGTTTGTGTTTGTGCATCTGCACCACTGCATTGGCATATCTTTAGTGTTGCATTGGCTGTATGTTGTTTGGTGGATTTCCCCTGCTGTCCCTAGGACTCCTAGGTCATCAGTCAGAACAATAATCATGGTTTGTATGTCCCATTGCTGCCATGATATGGTATTTGTTCACCTCACATCTACAGTCTCCAGAGGATATCTACATTTGTGTGTCCATTGGTGCAGATATGTGGGTCTGCATTATGATGGTCACTTCTGTCATTGTGTAATTGATAAATGTTGACAATGTCAGCCCCCATGGGTGATGTTTGTCTGCACATGGCCAAAGGTATGTCTTATTTGCACTGCACTGTTTGCCTCACCCAATCTATGTTACTATGGGACACAAGCACTACTTTGCCACTGATGTGTTTGTTGTTGTGTGACCAAGAATCATCCATGCTGTTTGGCAGTTGCAGCTTTTTTCCATGACAACACTTACCTTTTGGTCACTGTGATGATGGGGCTTTAGACCCCATTGCCACAATGTTCAATTGGGCTTCAGCTATGGACCCCACACTTACATTTTGGTCACTGTGATGATGGGGGTTTAGACCCCATTGCCACAATGTTCAAAATGTGCTTCAGCTATGGACCCCACACTTACCTTTTGGTCACTGTGATGATGGGGGTTTAGACCCCATTCCCACAGTGGTCATGGTCTGCTTGCATTGTGGAGGCCACACACATTTATGTGTGACACATGTGATAGGGGGTCACATTGTATGTTCATTGTCATGTTCAGTGTTGTAGGCATTTGACACAGACTACACACACTTGTCATGATGTTGGGGTGATGTCTTTTTCTGACATTCCTTATGTTGGAGTATGCTGGTTGTGTCATGCATTACCCATCCTATGAGTGGGGATGGTAGTGGTGGTAGGCACCCAGGCCCCCTTGAGTAGGGGTGGTGTTAGTGGTAGGCATCCATCCCCCTATGAGTGGGGATGGTAGTAGTGACAGGCATCCAGGCCCCCATGAGTAGGGGTGGTGGTAGTGGTAGGCATCCAGGCCCCCATGAGTAGGGTAGTGGTAGGCATCCATCCCTCTATGAGTGGGGATGGTAGTAGTGACAGGCATCCAGGCCCCCATGAGTAGGGGTGGTGTTAGTGGTAGGCATCCATGCCCCCATGAGTAGGGATGGTGGTAGTGATAGGCATCCAGGCCCCCATGAGTAGGGTGGTGGTAGTGGTAGGCATACATCCCTCTATGAGTGGGGATGGTAGTAGTGACAGGCATCCAGGCCCCCATGAGTAGGGGTGGTGTTAGTGGTAGGCATCCAGGCCCCCATGAGTAGGGGTGGTGTTAGTGGTAGGCATCCATCCCCTATGAGTGGGGATGGTAGTAGTGACAGGCATCCAGGCCCACTTGAGTAGGGGTGGTGTTAGTGGTAGGCATCCATCCCCTATGAGTGGGGATGGTAGTAGTGACAGGCATCCAGGCCCCCTGAGTAGGGGTGGTGGTAGTGGTAGGCATCCAGGCCCCCATGAGTAGGGGTGGTGTTAGTGGTAGGCATCCATCCCCCTATGAGTGGGGATGGTAGTAGTGACAGGCATCCGGGCCCCCCTGAGTAGGGGTGGTGGTAGTGGTAGGCATCCATCCCCCTATGGTGTGTATGGCATTGGTTTTAGCCATCCCGCCCCTATGGTTCTGCTGTTGCTAGTGTACGTCATTTCTGCATCCCTATGTGTGTGTGACATATGTCGGGTACGTGTAGTTTGTTTGTGTTGTGGGTGTTTGACTTACCGTCTGCGCCGTACGCGTCCGTACCGGTCCCGGTAATAGATGTAGAGTATTGGTAGGACCTGCGCGATGGGATTCATGGTTGGGTCGTCTCGTTCGGGTTTCTCGTGGCTTCGACTCATACTCGTCGCTGGCTTGTTCGTCTCGTCGCCGTGGATCGTCTTGTGGCGCGAATCGGAGCTTATGTACAGCTCTCCCGGATGCTCTGACGTGCCGGACGTAGCGACGGGTTCGGCGCGTACGGAAGGCGCATCGTACTAGTCCGGCCGGAAGGTGCTGTGTATTTGCTTCCGTGCGACTCGATTCGGCGTTTACGGATCCGGCTCGGGCGGAGAACAGGAGCTGAAATGGGTAAGTACGGCTCGCTCGGAATCTGTGCTGTTATGCGCATCATACTTGCTCGTTCGGACGACTGTTCGAATCGGTCGGGAAACACGCGTTCGGCTTGTTTTTTTTCCGGACGAATACTGTTAGGTGCGCTTCCGGCCGAGATCGGAATCGACCCCTTTGTCTCCAGGAAAAAGAAACACTCACTTACTCAGCATAAAATTCTACTGCCCAATATTAAACGTCTAGAGCACCAATTTTACACTTCTTCATCAGATTCTGCCTTACAGGAACTTGTTCGTGCGAAGCGTGATTTTAACAAAATACCTACAGATAATGCTTCATCCATTCTTCTTCATACTAGTGCTCATTATTATGGTGGGCGAAATAAAGTTGGCAAACTTTTGGCTAATTACCTCAAATCTCGGAAAGAGCTTGTATTGATTGACTCCATTCATTCATAGATGGAAAGCCCCTTTTTAAAGACCAGGACATATCAGATGAATTTATGAGATTCTATAAAACTCTGAATACTCCGGAGTCCTCCACATATATATCTCTTATCGACACTTATCTTAGTCATGTTCCATCCCCTGCTCATGTAAATCTTGACTTTGCAGCTCTTGAATCTGATCTTTCGATTCTAGAGTTATCTCAATCTTTAAGTCTCCTTAAAAAAGATAAAACTCTGGGCCCAGATGGTTTTACGGTAGAATTTTATTTACATTTCTCTAGTCTACTTCTTCCAAAACTCTTGCAGCTCTTTCAATACTTTTATACTATTGATAAGGCGGATGCACTTTTTAGAAGCTACAATATGTTTAATTCATAAAGATGGTTGCGACCCTAAACATTGTAAGAATTATCGCCCTAGTTCTGTGGTAAATGTCGATTATAAAAGTTTGCCAAATTATTTGCTTTACGCCTTGAACCTCTTCTACCAAATCTAATTGGTCTAGAACAGTGTGGCTTCTTTAAAGGCAGACTAACTTCTGATAATTCCCGATTATTCTTTAATGTTTTGAACAAGGCCCCAACTCTTTCTTACTCTTTAGCTGCAATCTCTATTGACGCGGAGAAAGCCTTCGATAGTGTAGATTGGTCCTTTTTATTTAAAGCTCTTCATTGGCATAGTTTTGGTCATAAATGTATTTCTCTTGTCTCCTTGCTGTATTCGATTCCTAAAGCTTCTGTCGTCGTTAATGGTTTTATCTCTCAATTCTTTCCTTTGCAACGGGGTGTATGTCAGGGCTGCCCCTTATCTCCTCTTCTATTCATTTTATCACTTGAACCCTTTTTATCCCGTATCCGCCAGAATACCTCTATCTCTGGATTTACCTACAGTGAGCAACATTTGAAGATATCCGCCTTTGCGGATCATATCTTACTTTTAATATCTCATCCTAAAACCTCTATCCCTCGTCTTTTGCAAGAAATCTCAGATTACTCCCTAGTTTCAGGTTAAAAATCAATTCTGACAAGACAGAAATCCTTCTGATCACTCAATTTTGTCTCAAACATCATTTTGAGTCTACCGAATTCTGTTGGAATAATTCTAATATCAAGTATCTAGGTATTTGGTTTAATAATTCTATTTCGGATTCAGTTAAAATCAATATGAAGGAAGGGCTGGACCGCATCTCTAAACTTCTCTCTTCCTGGAACCCTCTTTTTCTCTCTTGGTGGGGACGTCTTGATTCTATAAAAATGATGAAAACTCCTATTTTATTACATACTCTCTCTATGATTCCCATTCATATTCCGTCCATTTATTTTAAAAAAAATTGACTCCCTCCTCTCTAAATTCTTATGGAATGATAAGAAATCTAGGATTTCCCTACCACAGCTTTGCAAATCTAAAACCAAAGGAGTGAATTTTCCTGACTTTCAGCTCTATCACAAGGCCTTCTGTCTTCAATTAGCTTCTAAATGGCTTCATACTGACTCTTTCCCTTTTACACCTTTATGGGTTACTGTTGAACGGTCCTTACTTGCTCCTTTTTCTGTAAAGGAAAAGTTCTTGCCTTTACTACAAAAGTAAATGTCACTTCTCTTCCGTTGTTTAAGCACACATGCTCATTATTAAGGCCTCATTGCCAGTTAAAAATCATTTCTAGGGATTCCTTTCTACGTTCTCCTCTTTGGTACAATCGTCTCATTACCATCAATGATAGGCCTCTTTATTGGAAATCCTGGAGACTTAGGGGAATTGTTTGGGTTCAGGACTTGTTTGATGGTATATCTCCTTGCTCCTTTCCTCGGTTTCAGGATATCTTTAAGTGTCCTCGTTCGTTTTGGCATAAATTCTCAACTCTTATGGAAATATTTCTAGATGTTTTTTATTCTCAGAATTTTGGCAGTACTTCACAAAACTTCTCTGATCTATAAACACCTTCATACCACAAATTCTGACCGCCTTAAATCTAAATTGGAACTCACATGGGAGACAGATTTGGGCTGTGTTTGGAGCATTGATTTCTGAGACAAGATCTGGGCCAAATCATTGAAGATCTCTAGATCTGCCTCCACCACTCAGTCCATGTTTTTTCTATACCATAGACTATATTTTACTCCCCTGTCCATAGCTCACTTCACACACACTGATAACATGGCCTGTTGGACTTGTGATGCTCCCTTGGCGGATTTGATGCACCTCCTGTTTTCCTGCCCTGCTGTGTCTTCTTTTTGGAAGAATATTTGGTCTCGTATCTCACTTATTTTTAATCTACATATTCCCTTATCGAATATTGTTCTTTTTACAGGAAGTTTATCAGAGTCATTGAGTTTACCGTTACATGAAAAGGGTCTATTTGACTTGATGTTGGCTTTATTCCATTCAACAAATTACATTAAATTGGAAATGTTCAACGAAACTTTCAGCTAAACCCTGGTGGAATAATGTTTGTCATTATCACAGACTGGATATTGCTTTTGCCTCCTCTTTTAAACCATTTGTTAATAGGGATCTATTTTGGTCACCATTAACTAATTACTTAAATAAAGTTTCAAGTTCTTGTGCACTACGCAATCGTTCTGAAAATTTTCAACCCCCATAAACCGTTATTGTCTCTGCTTTTTCCTCTATATTATTTTTTATTATTGCATTGTTTGTTGGTTATTCTGATTATTTCTTTACGGTTCAAGAAGTTTTTTACTGTCATTCGATCTTCAGTTGCAGACTTGTATTTTGTACCCATTTCCCCTCCTTTCCTCTTCCTCCTTCCCTATGATATTATCAAAATGAAAAAAGCTTTCTATTCTGTTTTATTGCTTATCTTTCCTTTTTTGCTATTTTATAGTTATATACTACATTCATGGCTTGTTGTCTTGTAATTGTTATTATTCAATAAAGCTTATTAAACTTTTTAAAAAAAGAATGTTGTGTTGGGTGGGCATTCTATTGTAAATAAATCCAGTATTTGTTAAACGTGAACTAATCACCCTAAGAGTCTCAAGGTGCTAGGGGCCGTTGGGTAGATTAAGTGAGCTATTGCCCAGAGTCACATGGTGCTGAGCAGGGCTGGCGCCGGGGATCGAACCATGAGCCCCGCGCTCCGGAGTCAGCCGCTCTGCCACATCTCTCCATCCTATTGTAAGTTGGGTTGAGCATTTAAGCACACTGTGCTGCCTCGTTGACCACTCCTATGTTTTAAATAAATATCTTATTTGCATTTTCTGTGTCCCAGCAATTTTTTACAATATCCAATATAAATCTCTCTGAAATTAACCCAACCGCAAACTAAAGTTCCCTCAAATCCAAATTTTGTGCAGCCTTTAAATATCGGGTTACATTTCACCCTCTAGGAATGAGACATCTTGTAAGGTACTGCAGGTAAAATTGTGGGACGCCACACCCCTTGTTGCAGGTGGACCAGGGGATTGGAATGTAATGTAATGTAACTTATAAAGCGCGATCTCCTGCCCTGGGGCGTCTTGCCGCTGTGCTGTCAGTAGGTGAGCTATACTTCCCAGTGGCAAGACACCAATACCTTTTATTTAGTATTGGGCTCAATTTCCCTCTGAATGGAATTTCCATGACTTACAGAAAACTCTCAATTTTCCCTCCTCAGATCACACAAAAGATTCTTCACTCTTCCCAATTCAAAGGCAGCGAAGCCACCACCATGCTAACAACATTTGGCATATACAGTAATACACATACTGACTCGATATTTGTCACACAATGTAAAGGTTTATCCATTACAATCTCGAGTAAATGTGATGCTATCCGCAGGGCTTTAAGTGGGCTGGATCCTGCCGGTGCTGAGCACCAGCAATTCTAAAAAGCAGGTGCTGAGACGGGTCCCTATCGGGTTCTCCATTTGTGCCCTCACCCTCGGTGAAAAAAATTAATCTCAACTCTGCAGCAGTATCACCCTTAACTGCCTTTGATGCAACTTCAAAAAGACTGGTTATATTTCTTTCAGTCCCATCAAAACCTTCACTGGACCCTAAAGATGCAAAGAATTACAGGCCTATATCTTGCCTCCCCTTCCCTGCAAAGATATTAGAAAAGGCGATGAATGAGGAAATCTTAGCTTTTTTAGATGTGAACCAGCTTCCTGATTCCTCACAGTTCGGTTTCAGAGCCAACCATTGTACAGAATCGGCTCTGCTAGCTGCATCAGAAGATCTGAAGATGGTGATTGATAAGGGAGGCAAAGCTGCATTGATTTTATTAGATCTTTCCGCTGCTTTTGACATGGTCCATCATTTGTTCCTCATAAACTGGCTCCAGCTGCTAAGCTTTCAGGACAGGCAACAGCAAGTGGAGATGGGAGAAGTTAGTTCTGCTCCTTTTTCCCTTCCCTGTGGGGTGCCTCAGGACTCCTCTCTTAGCCCCACACTTTTTAACATCTATGTTACCCTCTTGATCAATCTTATCCGTAGCTATGGTTTTGCAGTGGTCTCCTATACCAATGATACGCAAATTGTGGTATCTATATCATCTGACGTCAAAAAGGAAGCAAATAACTTTTGTACCTGCATGTCTCACATCACAAGCTGGATGCAGAGGAATTGCCTGAAGTGGAACTCAGAAAAAAACTGAGGTCCTGCTCTTTGAAAGGGACACCACCTTCTGGAACTCGTCATGGTGGCCCGCTATTCTTGGCCCACTTCCAGTGCCGGTGCAAAAGCGAGAAACCTGGGTGTCATTTTTGATACTAAACTGGGCTTCTCAGAACAAATAAATAGAAACCTCTTCTGGCTTCTTTTTGCTTAGGGTCCTTAAGAAGATCTTTCCATTTATTCCCCAGGACCTACAAAAGACAGTGATGGTGGCACTCGTTACCGCCAAGATTTATTACTGTAATGCCCTATATTTGGGCGTCCC
The DNA here is from genome assembly GCA_963921515.1 of Calotriton arnoldi. Taxonomy (NCBI): domain Eukaryota; kingdom Metazoa; phylum Chordata; class Amphibia; order Caudata; family Salamandridae; genus Calotriton; species Calotriton arnoldi. Next base: position 6,629,920 of record CAWUFW010000023.1, read on the forward strand.
TAAGCAACAGGTAAAAAAACTTCAATCCTTACTGACTGCAGCGGCCAGAATGCTTTTAAAAATTCCTACATTTGCATCTGTCTCCCTATCACTGCAAGGCCTGCATTGGCTACCTGTCAGGAAGAGGATAATTTTCGAGGCACTTTGTCTGGTCCATAAAGCGCTTCTCCAGGCTGGTCCGGTTTACTTTCAGAATCTGTTCGCTTGGCATACCCCCAGTAGGCACTTAAGATCCAGCTCAGCTAAAATGATATTTGTCCCCAGAATAAAGAAAGCAATATGAGATGGAAGGACGTTCTTCTTTTGTGCAGGGAAATTCTGCAATTCTCTACCTCTAACTTTACGCTGCCAACCCAGCTTGTTACAATTCAGGAGGCAATTGAAGACCTGGCTCTTTACTGAATCTTTCAGTTAAGTGCAGTTGTCTAGCTCCCGCTTACTGCCTTTTACTTGATGTTGAACCGCCAGCGCTAAGACACCTTTGGGTATTTGAGCGCTATATAAAACTAATTTACATTACATTACATTTCAGAACATTTCAATATTCTATACAACATAGCCATAGTTGTTGCTTATTTATCTTATGCAACTAACAACCATTGACAAAGCCAATAGCCCTGGTTTGTTGTATGTGTAATGTTATTTGTTGTATTATATATCTGGATGCAGTGACAGAAGCAACAAAATACCAGTCAGGCGGCACACTATGCTAAGCTCAGATTTTCAATTGATGTGTTTTTAAGCCACACCCTTAATTACATCGGCCACATCCCTTTGAGAGACCCCACACAGTTTTTTCATCTCAATTAAAGCCCTGGCTATCCAACATCTCGAATCGGTTCACGTTTTAAAATATGTCTAAGTAGAAAACAGAGAGGTTAATTTGCCTTCATGTTAATTTAACGGATGGATGTTCTGTCTGTTGTAATCAGTGAAGCTGCTCTTGCATGCTTTTCTTATTACAAGCTGCTATAGAGAGCTGAGTGCTACTTTTCACCTTAAAGTTGAACTTGGAAAAATAAACTTATTCTAAGAGGTCTCAATTGTGTTACAAGCGTTGGCTGCACTGTAGGGAGACACTTGTTACATGAAATTGAATAAATAAAGGCTGCACTGGAAGCTAAACCTTCAGATGGAAAACTGCAATCGCCTCTACAGCCTACATTTTGTAAGTAGTGGCGGCTCCTCCGCTAAGGAGGAGCGTCGCCCCACTGCTTTTTGCAGTGTAAAAAAAGGAAAAATAAAATGATAATAACCCAAGGTTATTATCATTTTAGTTTTCCCCGTTGAGAATCTTTGTCAGGAGTGGCTGCTCTCAGAGCAGGGGGAGGAGTGGTTTGCACTCCCTATGTGAGCATGAGTGCTTGGCCGGCCCTCTCAGGCCACCCAAAACAGTCATGCGCACATTCCGTATTTTCAATGCAGGCTGCATTACAGCCTGCATGGAGAACATGCCCACCCCTCCAGCTCCTGGCTGAGCGCCGTGTCACGGTGCTCAGACCAACCACAACGCTGCATTGCAGTATTGTGATTGGCTGCTGGGAGCGTTGGTGCTTCCTGCTTCCTGTCTCCCTCTGCCAAAAAGCCAGTAAGAGGACGTAGGAAAGCAGGCGGTCGGCCGGCCGGGAGGTAAGTGATTTTTTTTTAACCTATCCCCCCTCGCCTCTTCCCCCTACCCCGCCACACTGCTGCTAATAGGTAGCAGCCGCCGCTGTTTGTAAGAATCGGACTGCAAACTAGGAACTTGACAATATGACATCAGATGCTAAAATCACAGCGCAAACCGGTCAATAGACTGTGACATTGTTTCAGTAGCCACACACCAGACTGTGGCATTATTGTTGGTGTAGGGTGTCTAGGTATCACATCACTCCAGGATGTTCCCAGGAAAACATAATTCTGAGCCGAATGTCAGACTATGACATGATGATGTAATCTGACATCAGACTAACACCAGCCTGTGAACTGACGTCAGACTGAGGCATCACTACAGTAACCAGACAGCAAACTTTCGCATCACAGCAGTCATCAGATATCACCACAAAAAACAAAGAAATCACAGCCGCCTTACACAAGTCTTCAGTTAACAAAACTCTCAACATTAGAACCAAAACCCGGCGCTTTACAAACTCGCACACATTTTTTTTAACATTCTTTTTATTAAACCATTGCTTCTTACACCTTTCAGCATAGCACAGTGAGAGGGTGAAGTATGGTAAGCAGTAAATCATGGGATCCATCTATAAGGAGATCACATATCGTAAAGTATATAATAGTAAGAGAAGATTATCCACTTTAAGCTCTAAATTACATACCCGCACCCCCCTCTCCCCGTTCCACCCATCCCGGATCCTCATGGCTAAGTTCTATACTGAAGTCCATATTTTTTCTCACTTCCGGGGCAGCCTCTGCTTTGGTAAATAACTTTTGCAGCCTGTTGGCACCAATCTACATCTCGCTTCCAGTCTCCAATCTTTGTAGCAGCCGCTGCCCCCCATGTCCGTGCTATGTTCCTCTTTGCCAACCCGTCTACAAGTCTAACCATGTTTTAGTGTATTTTGGCCAGTCTGTCTCCCCTGTCACTCCCAGTATATACCATCGTGCCTCCGCTGGGACCTGGAGACCCACTACAGCCGACGTCACTCGGGGGACTCCTGTCCAATATGACTGGATTTTGGGACAGGTCCAAAGAATATGAAAAGAGGTACCCACTTCCCCGCATCCCCTAGCACACCGATCCGAGTCACAACAGACCATGTGGTGTTGAAGTGTTTTAGGGACAGTTGATCTATGCAGGACTCGCAGTTGTATTGTTCAAAGCCGTGCCCGTATGGCAATTTCCCTAGGGCACTGTGTGGCCTCCTCCCAGTCGTCGTCCTCCAAAAGTCCCATATCTGCCTCCCACGCTTCCCTCAGGGGGCCTAGTGGGTCAGGAGAGTTATTCATAATCTTTCGATACATGAGGGAGACCGCTTTGTCAATCATCGGGTCGAGTAGAAGCCTGTCTTCCAGGGGGGAGTACTCGGGTATATGTTCTCCCTCTGGTATATGGCACCGTAAAGCGTGTCTCAGTTGCAGATAGCGGAATCTCTCCCCATCTCCATCTGGTATTCCGTCAGTAAATTTTCGAATGTGATCATAGTCCCACTGCGCCAGATGTCCCCCAGACGGTCTATCCCAATGAGATCCCACTTACGAAAGCCTTGCAAGCCTCCAACCTCACCCAAAAGGTCGCTGTCCCAGAGCGAAGTTTCTTCTGTTAAATTTGTTTCCCATCCAAATAGTTTCGTGGCTTTATGCCACGCCTGCGCCAATGTCTGTGTGTGCACTGGAAGCGATCTTTCTCACCTTTTAATGTACAGCACAGTTGGGTATCCGCCATTTCTCATGGCGAGGCAGTCTATTCGGAAGGTGGGCTCATTGTATATTGCATAAACTCAGATATTGGTGAGCTGAGATGTCAAGTAGTAGTTCCTGACATCCGGGACCGCCAGGCCGCCCTCATAGACCCCCCCGTTGTAGTTTAAAGAGCGCTATTCGCGGGCTGCCTCCCCCCCACAGCAGGTTACGCTGTTCCCCCTCGATCGCCCGGAAGAGGGCCTCCGGTACTCGATATGGGGTATTTTGAAGCACATATAATAGGTGGGGAAGTGCCATCATCTTGAACAAGACCGCTCTGCACATGAGGGAGACAGGAAGGCGTCACCAGTGGGCCACGTCTTCCCGCAGCCTCTCCAGCTGTGTGTAGACATTCTGAGCAATAAAGTCTTCCTCCAATCTGTTAATCCAGATACCAAGATACTTGAACTCCTCCTGGTGAGTCAGGGCCGCACAGCAGGACGTGAGAGGCAGAATCTCACCCACCAGGGAGAACACTAGGGATTTATCCCAGTTTATCTGGTAGCCAGAGTATCTGCCAAAGAGTTGGAATATATGAATAAGTCTATGAAAAGTCTGACAGGGCTTATATGCATAAAGCAGAATGTCATCCGCGTATAGAAAAATGCGTTCCTCCCAGCCATCCCCCACGTCTATACCTCGAACAAGCAAATCCCCACGAACCCACACTGCAAGTGGCTCAAGTCCCAGTGTGAAGGGGGAGAGTGAGCAGCTCTGTTGTGTACCCCTATGTAAAGGGAATGGTCTAGATATCGCCCCGTTCACGCTGACCCTCGCTAGCGGATCACAATATAAGAGTTTGACCCAGGCACAGAACTTTGGTCCGAAGCCCAGTCTGAAAAGGACCACAAAGAGGTATGGCCATTCAATACTATTGAATGCCATTCGCGCGTCGAATGACAGCAGGGTGGCAGTCTCGCTCGGTCAGGCCACTGTCGCCTGCATGACTCTATATAGACAGCGAAGATTCAGCCTGGTACTTCTGTGTGGCATGAATCTTGACTGATCAGGGTAGATTACTGTAGACACCACTGGGCCCAGCCTGTTGGCTAGCACCTTTGCCAAGACTTAGGAGATAGGCCTATAGGAGCTATGTAACTAAGGAGGCCTTCCTTTTTTCGGAATGACAACGATAGTTGCCATTCATAGATCTTCTGGCAGTCGTCCCTCATCTTGTGCGGTAGTGAACATGTTTAGCATTGGCTGGGACACTCCCTGTGCTACACTTTTATATAGTTCAGCGGGAAGACTGTTCGGGCCTGCTGCCTTCTCAGATTGTAAATCCTGAGTGGCCCCCACGATTTCTTCTGTCATCAAGTCTCGATCAATTGCCTCCCTATCCTGTGCCAAGAGCACCAGTAGGTGGATATCTTTGAGCAGTTTGGCGCTGTCTTCTCCCAACCTGCCAGAGACAGGCTGGTATATTACCTCATAGTAGGTTATGAAAGCCTCCGCTATTTCCGCTCTGGTCCTCCTTGGGGGATTACAAGGGTTTCGGAGCTCTAAGACCCAATTTTGGCTCCTATCTCGCTTTTCCAGCCATGCTATTAACTTATTGGCTTTATCGCCAAGGTCATATGTTCGTCTCTGCATGGCTACCTCGTGTGCACGCTCCACATTCTCTTTCAAGTCTCTGAGCTCTCCCTGTTTCAGACGCAACTTGTGTCTCAGCGCCGGGTCAGTTGCCCCTTCATGCCCTAACCGCGTCTCCATGTCTGTTATTTCTTGTTCTATTTTATCGCAGTGGGAGCGCCACTCTTTTCTCCTACCCCCAACCACTGCCTGCATGAAACCCCGGGCCACTACTTTATATGCATCCCAGAAAGTACTGTGAGAGACCACCGAGCCTGAATTTTCATCGAAGTATTGTTGTGTTCATTCCTGAAATTTTTCTTGGAAGTCGCGATCCTTAAAGTGCCAGAGGTCTATGCGCGGTGGGAGAGTGTAGTCTCAGGCAGGACCCTGCAGAAGCACCTCGACCAGAGAGTGGTCTGATATGCTCCTTGCCCTGTGACGTGCCTCACGAAATTGCCCTGCATAGATGGTCTGAGTGAAGACGTAGTCCAGGCAGGAGCTACTACTGTGTGCCACCAAGATGTGCGTGTATTGCCTAGCATTCAAGTTGTGTGTCCTCCATAAGTCCGTAAACCCCATTGCTTCTGCAGAAGCACACAATGGCAGTGGTCCTGTCCCCTGAGGGGGCATCATTGCCCTATCTTGCTCTACTGACATTGCAGCATTTATATCTCCTCCCAGTATGAGGACGACTGGGGGCATACCTAATAATAGTTTACTAAGTTCTGGGAGAGTCTCTCCGTGGAGCCTCGGAGGTACGTAGGGGAGCAAATGTTGAATGTCCGGCCCTCCCATGACCCTGTGGGTGCCAGGTATCTGCCTGCTGGATCCTGCAACGTGCGTGGATGGCAGAAAAGGTAATGTGTTTTTAGCGAGGATTGCCACCCCTCTGGAGCATGATGTGAATCCCGCATGGGCTAGGAGTGTGTATCCAAACCAATTCAGTGCCAGGTAGTTGTTGCCCTTCAAATGTGTCTCCTGTAGGAGAACTAGGTCGGGGATTGTCTGCGCACGTAATTCAGAACCATAGTACCCTTAATTTTATCTCCCAGCCATTGACGTTCACCTCATGACCCGGCGTGCCGTTTTACGTGGCAATCTCATAGCCATAGTAAGGTAGATCGCAACCTTCCTGTCTCCCCCCCGATTTTCCCCCCTCTCCCCTCTGTCGCCATATGGCCAAATATCACATACATTTCGTATTGGTGTTTCTGGAGCTAAACCAAGAAAAACATGCATCTTGTACAACATAATAACACAGGAACAAGTACCCTCGTAAAACACCGCCCACCCTGCTACCCTGCACAGTAGGTGTAAAACTACCCACTTCCCCAATTTGCAGAGCGCCTGTCGCCCAATCAAACAGTCACTATATGCTGGAGTCGGATGGCGCTGCTTCCTATAGGTCATTAGCAGCCCCCCCACCTTCCCTGTTATTCTAGTGTCCAATGTTTGTCCTTCCCTACATTTGTACACAAGAACCCCAGCACTTACAAGACCTTTAAGAGTGGAGGAGTCTATATCTCAGTTTTCAGTTCATCTCGCCCAGGAATCAACCAGGGCCCATTGCTCAGCGTAATTAGTTTCTTTTCTGTCCCATTCTACAAGGGCAGAGTGCCCTCTCGTTCCAAAATCGCTCACTGAGTCGGGCTTGTTGGGTGAGTCTTTGCGGAAAGACCTCCTCCTGAAACATCGTCCTGTGGCCCATGGGGGGCATTGTCACTCTGGTCCCTTCAGCGCTGTCGATCTCTCTGTCGCTTGTTTCCACGTCCGCCTTCAAGCCAGTCCCATACATCCTTAGGCACTGTAAAATACCACGACTTGCCATTGTCCAACACCCTGAGGTTCGCCGGGGACAGCTTCATGTATTTAAGGCCTACAAGCTCGGAGTGCCCTCTTTGCTTTGTCGAATGTGCGTCGCTATCGATGCACCAGGATAGTAAAGTCTGGGAAGAACCGGATAATTGCATTTTCATAAGGCAAATCACCCTTGAGACGTGCGGCTTGTAGGACAGCGTCGCGATCTCTGTAATTCAGGATCTTGGCAAGGATTGTTCTGGGTGGGGCTCCCAGCCTTGGCTGAGGTATCGGTGCTCTGTGTGCTCTTTCGACTGAAAAGAAACTTAATAGGCGTTTCGGATTCAGATGGTTCAGTATAAGGTCCTCCAAGAAGAGGTCCATGGAGTGGCCCTCTGCCCCCTCGGGACACCCACCACCCTAATGTTGTTCCTGCGGGCCCTTCATTCCTGATCTTCGAGTTTACCTGCCATTATTTTGTGCTGGTGGGTTAACCGCTGTTAACCTCCGGTATCAGCTCAGACACGGTCCGGGGTACCGACAGAGAGAGGGGTGCCCTCCTTCCCTGAGCTGTCGCCAAGTAAAGGTGAGGTATTCTACCCGTGCACGGCGGGTACGCTCACTATTATTTGAACTGAAAACAGATGTACAAGTGGTTTTGTATTTCAGTATCATTAATGTTCATTTGTTCACTATTCACTTGTATGTATGCAGCAGCATCTACTTAGGTCCTGACGAAAGCCTAGACACCTAGCGGGTCATCACGGCGGAAACATGTTGACCTTCTGTTTCGTCTGACACATGCAGCTTAAATTCATACTGCAGGTGCATTGTTTTTAATCCTGGCAGTGAGAACACACTAATAAAGCTCTTAACTGTTTTCACTAGTTAGTTTTAACATCACTTCTTATACAGCACTTTTTTTGTTGCGCTGCGACCTCCCCCAACTTATTCCTCTCATCTGGTGGATTTAGAATATCCTGTTTAAGAGTAGATACTAAAACACCCCTGAGCTCCTCCCGCTCAGTGAGGGGGTTGTAGCCCTTGGTGGAACTAGGTTCTCCCACCAGGAGGAGAATCCCAGATGATGAAGCATGCCACCTTTGGTGGGGGAGGGATTACGTCCTAAAAGGGATTATACCACAGATATTTCGGTGTGATTTTTTTCAGTGTCTCTGGCTATTTACTTTTCCACGTCAGACCCAAGGATTTTCTGTGTTATATTTGGGTTAACCACTGTACCTGGTCTTCCAGTTTCCGGGTGGCCGATTGAAGTTCAGTAATGCTCGTTTCTGCTGCGGTTACCTTCTCAGAGTTTTTGTTCATGTCTGCCCGAGGAGGTTCACTTCTATTGTGACCTTGTCCATTTTCTTTTCGAGGGTTGTTCCCAATTCATGAATGACTGCCATTATAGCCCCAAGCGAGGGCTCCTCCATTTCCTCCTGACCCCCAGTCGCGCCTACATCTGCAGCTGCCTTTCTGGGCACCGCGTATTTGTCCAGCTTAATGGACTGGGTGGGGTGGGGGGGGGGAACTCCCTTCGGCCGCATGTTGGTGTTCTTAGTATGGAGCTCGTTCACCTCCGGGCTTACCCCCGGATATTGCTCCCTACTATGGCTAAGGGCCGAGGTCAGTGGCGCCCGCTGAGTGAACACCAACTTAGCGTGGAAGGAAGTCCCACAATGATTCGCCCCGGGCAGCAATTCCCCCACTCCACTCCGCGGTAGAGGCCCCGTTTCCAACCGGGCCTTGTTGCTTCCAGTGCAGAATCTTATATTTTATGTAGTCCACTGTTATAACTTAATTTCCTAATTATTTATTGCTTTCCCAAAGGAAGGAGATGTGTTATAACTTGATTTCCTATAATGCTTCCTTTCCCTGGTTACCCATTCCTTGCTGCTCAGCCAGTATGAATGTGATGTGTATGTGGAATGTTAGAATGCTTGATGAGGTAGTTAAATGCTGGAGTGCCTGGTGGAGTGGAGAGAGAGACAGTTGGAGTGTGTGGGCTGAGCAGCAAGGATGCTGCTCCTGGTGGGGCTCAACTTTATATCTTCTACTTATCATCTAGACCTGACCTGAAACCAAGCTTAATAAACCTCTTACTTACAACCTCCTACATGGCTGCCTTTTGGACTTCTTTTGGTTTACATCAATGGCGACGATTTGGAGAAAAAAACCTACATGTTCTCAAAGATTAAGTGTACCTGAGGTGAAGATGCTTGAAACTTGAAAGAAGATGAACTGTACTACTGAAAACTACTAAGTAAACATGAGGTAAAGAAGCTTGAAACTTGATAGAAAAGAACGCCCTCGCTAGCCCCACCAGTGTCCTTCACCATCTGGACAGCCTGCCTAGGGCGTTTTACCTTCCTTAAATCAAGGAATATGGATAGCAGTCATTGGGAGATAACTAGCATCTTTATATGAGCAGCGACTAGCAGTGACTGTCAGGGCCTGAATCTGTCATTCACAGAGACTGGCAAGACATCAAACAACCCATCTACAAAGTCTGGCAAACCACTGAACAACCCACTGCCACGGCGTGTATTTAACATCTATAAAGACTAGCATAGTACTTGAACAAGCGCTTCATGAATTAAGGCTGTACTGATGTGGTGTGAACAATCAGTTCCTTGCTACGTGTGCTTCAGAAAGTGAAGGGAGATCATGAATGATTAAGGAAGCGCTTACTTGTGAGGAGCCAGAAGTAGCATCCTGTGTCAACATGGACTTTATTTTCGGCATCGGCCGCTTGGATCATTTTTAATCTGGCAAATAGAGTCTCCACCGTTTTTTATTGGCGAATGGCTCTTTAACTGTTATCGGGGGATTGCCGTTTGCCGCTACCCTATGCGGCATTTGAAAGGGCTGCGTTCCGTGAGCCTAACGCAAGTACTGGTGCGCGCACACCTTACCTAAGTCTCTGGTGTCGCGTGAAGTTCTGGCGCAGTTATCGGCTACCACCGTTGATCGCGAGCTGTCTCGAGACGTTGTCCTGTTCTGCAATGCTAGGGGAGCACGCACCTGCTGGAGCTGCCCGACCTTGCTCCTCCCTGTGTGCCGCCATCTTGGCTGCCCGACCTTGCTCCTCAGGCTGCTGTCAGCAGGAGCTGCAGCGGGCGCCGGAAGCGTCTGCTGTGAACATTGTTCTTTGTCGGTCCTGCTGTTTAAAGTTTTGTCAAGTACAGCGTGCATCAGTGGGCTTAACGCTGCGATTGAAGGAGAACTTTAGTGCCCTGCTCTACGTTTGTGCAGAATGTTACGCCATTTGGAGTGTGAACTGAAGATTGGTTTCCTTTCCATCCCGATAATGGAAGGAGCCTCAAGGTGAAGTTGTTCTAATGCCACTTCTACAATAGGTTCGGGTGCGATATCGCTTATCAGGGCTGCATCAGCGATCATACCGGACTAGGGCTTTGGAAGTGTTTAATGTGTTTTTTGGGGGGGGGGGTTTGCCTTCTATTTAGTTGTCTTTGGTGATGCTGGTGTTTAGCATGCATATATGTTTTCTTTTGCAGTACTGAGCTGCCTAGTGTCTTCCTTTCTTATTCTTTCCGGTCACATGAAATGCTTGCTATCTATCAATATGCTACTGTGTGCCATGTATACTGGGTGCTTGCTGCCATGTAGTTATGTGCCTTGTTCAGTCCTTGTTCAACTTTGCTGCCATGGGTGTTAAGCGTCATGCTCTATTTTACTAAGTTTGCTGCCAAGTACGCCATGTTCTTACTGGGTGTGTTGTGGCTCTTGTCATGTGCTGTTGCGTGCTGTGCTTAGATTGCTATCTTGTGCCCCATATTCTTACTAGGTGTGGTTTTGCCTATGCTGTACTGATCTAGCAAGGCCATTATTGATTTCTAGCCTATGTGTGTTGTGCGATACTTGGGTGTCTGGTCTTATAATGTGTGTGGCTTTGCTTCTGTGGAATTTGGTTGCGTTGAAGGGTTGTGTACCCTGTGTAGTTGTTTTACCTAGGGGTGTGTGTAGGGGTCGCGTACCCTGTACTTTTGTTTACCTAGGGGTGAGTTGAGGCTCTTGTACCCTGTACTGTGTTTTACCTAGGGGTGTATGTAGGGGTCGTGTACCCTGTACTTTTCTTTACCTAGGGGTGGGTTGAGGGGTCGTGTACCCTGTGCAGTTCTTTTACCCAGGGGTGTGTTAAGGGGGCGTGTACGCTATGCAGTTGTTTTACCTGGGGGTCTGCGTTCAAGGTTCTACCCTGTGCAGTTGTTTTACCTGGGGGTGTGCGTTCAAGGGTCTACTCTGTGCAATTGTTTTACCCGGGGGTGTGTTAAGGGGTCGTGTACCCTATGCAGTTGTTTTACCTGGGGATGTGCATTCAAGGGTCCACCCTGTGCAGTTGTTTTACCTGGGGGTGTGCGTTCAGGGATCCTGTACCTCGTGCAGGTGTTTTACCTAGGGGTGTGTGTTCCAGGGTTGTGTACCCTGTGCTGTGTTTTTACCCAAGACTGTTTGTCTCAGGTATGTGTGGTATGCAGAAGGGGGTGAGTGGTGAGGGAATTACACCTCACTGGTGTCCTCCATTCTCCCAGTCCTGCACAATATTACCACTGCGTAATTTCTATTTTTTTTCAGTATTGTTGGAAAGGGGATGATCCTCCTATCCCGAGTTCTCTCAAATTTGCACTTATTATATGTATATTGTATATTCCTCATTCGTACCGTACTCCTGTTGTGCACTGTTGTAAAATCTTTATTTATTGTTTTCCTAAGGGAAGGAGATGTGTTATAACTTAATTTCCTAATTATTTATTGTTTTTCGAAGGGAAGGAGATGTGTTATAACTTGATTTCCTATAATGCATCCTTTCCCCGTTTACCCATTCCCTGCTGCTCAGCCAGTATGAATGTGATGTGTGTGTGGAATGTCAGAATGCCTGATGAGGTAGTGGAATGCTGGAGTGCCTGGTGGAGTCGAGAGAGAGACAGTTGGAGTGTGTGGGCTGAGCAGCAACAATGCTGTTCCTGGTGGGGCTCAACTTTATATCTTCTACTTATCATCTAGACCTGACCTGTAACAAAGCTTAATAAACCTCTTACTTACAACCTACTACTTGGCTACCTTTGGACTTCATTTGGTTTACATCATCCACCTAAGCCACCGATCCAGTGTCGCCAGGCTTCACCGTCCCACCTATGGCCCACAGGTTGCTGCTATTCCACGCCCTCATTGGGCCCAATAGGCCATATCCACTGGCTGTTTGCTGGCTCCTATTCTCTTGTGTGTACAGGGTGGTGATTGTCCCTGTTTTGCAGCCGTCTCGTCTTCCTTCTACTGAGGCCTCCTGGAGTGTCTCTCCACCCGCTCACGCCGCCGGTCCATCAGGGAAATCCTCCCGGTCGATGTATTCCTCCTGCAGTCGCGCTCTGGTGCCTGTCCCAGGCGTCTTCACTTCGGTCTCCCCTGTTTGCACCCTGGTGGGGGGGGTGCCGACCGCGGCGCGTGGTCTCAGCCATCGCGCCTCTCTCCTCCATGCATGCGTCGCTCCGCCAGCAGCTGCGATTGGGCGGCTGGGGGGGAGGGTGGACAGGAGATACAGCCGGCTGCCGCCCAAAGTCGATGCCGCAGGCAGTGGGCACCACCAGGCGCCAGTCTGGATCGGGGATAGCCTGCCCCCAGCAGTCTTCACTGCCTACCTTGCAGCGCTCAGGGATGCACCTCAAGTGCCGTCCAAGCCAGCGTAGGCCCTCGGCAACAGTGGCCCCAGGCTATATCGTTGGGCTGGACACCCCGCTCCGCCCTGTTGGGCAGAGTCGGGCGAATTTAGGTCAGATTTTCAGTGAAAACAGGAAGGGCCGCCGCAGAGCTCTTCGGTTATGCGGCCATCTTGGCTGGTGCCAAGCCACACCCAACTCACACAAAATTAATAGTAAACATGCAGAATTCGAAATGTTACAACATGAGAAAAATCATCAAATGCCACATGGCAAATTTAACACAAAATTAAAAAGTATATCAAAACTAGAAAATGTGATGGGTGAATCGCTTGCAAGAGTGTCTGGCACTGGCAATCCCTTGAGGACACATTCCATTCAACCGGGCATTTTACCCACTGTGCCAACCCAGATGTGGAGCGAGCATATGCAAATCAGTCTGGGTCTAGCTCTATAGGAACGGACTGTCAGGTCACCAGATTCAATAGTCCATAAAATAACTCGGCAACAGGAGAAGATGTAGAAACCTCTTCTAGTTTGGCACCTTGTGCTGCTGAGTTCTGGTTCCCTTCCTGTAGACTACTCCTCACTGGTGCTGAAGCATCCTCTGATCCCACTTGGGGTCTTAGATTGGGGCTCGTCACAGGTCGCCTGACCTATTGCTGGGTAAGTCAAATACTGACTTACTGTGAAAAACTGAAAGTGTATGGTTATTGCACTTTCCTTCCTTATGGTGCTCCTTCCTGCCCAGCAGGAAAGCTGCTGTACCTCAACTACTTTCCAAGAGGCTGTGCCACCACTGCAGGTCTCTGTGTTTCTGCCTGCATACAACCAACCACCTGGAGTCTCTCTCCATCTATCCACTGCCTGCATCCGTGTACCCTTCATATCCTAGGTCAGGCATTGAGCGGACAGGTTGTGGAAGGAGGGGATGTTGATCTCAATATCGCTTGCTTGTTTGAAATCAGGTCAAGACACATCCAGCCTGAACCATCAGTGCAGGTCACCTCTGAACAGGAATATAAGCGACTCCAAAATAGTTCCAGCCTACTCGGGCCTCATCCATGAGGTGCAGCTTGTATCTCATGGCACAGTGAGCACGGAACCCAGATTTGGGCATTCCTGTCACACTTAGGGCATACCATAAATACAACAAAAGGTGATCGGTAGAAGGTTGGCAAAACTCCCAGCTGTGATGTAGTTAGCTCTAGGCCCACATACTTGTGGAATAAAGCACACACACACACACGTATGGTACTGGAAACTGGCCCAGGGCACGTGCGCCAGGCCCCTTTTATTAGCAGGATCACCTGACCGCTGACGCCTGTGATGGGTGGGTGTAAAGTGTATTCACATCATACTCTTGAACACTAGAACGAGTCCGGCAGGACATTACACCAGCCACTGGTAGTCGCCTTGGCTACCTAATTCCATCCATTTTTGCCTACTGGGCCACTCAATGCCTTGGTATGCAGCCCGAGCGGCGGCTAGTGGCCGAGACTTTTTCAAGCATTCCACCCATCACTTTTTGTTGTTTCTGTAAAAGTAAATACCATCCTGCTGTAAAGAAGAATACAGAACCATCAGTCCCTTCTGCAGCAAAGCATTTAGGTGTCCATGGTTTTTATTTATTGGAAATATTAGATAAATATTTTATGACATATACAACTGCAAAATGGTTCACATAAAAAATCTTAAACTTTGTATATTTAAAACTTTCAGAAAAGTGCCAAGTCATTTTAAAGTTTCTGTTTTTAAAACATGTAGTTTTTGTATTTTTTATGGAGTCTCAAAAACTACTCTTCACTATCTGCGAGACACAGCACATTGTTCGATGACTGTCTTTCCTCAGTCTCTGCAAGACTTGTGTGGAAAAACCTGTCTCACTGAACACTCCATTGCACTCATACCTCTGAGGACTTCAATGATATGATAATGACTGATGTCACATTCAATCATAAGGACAATTTGGATAAGCAGGAATACTGATGCCCAAGGTGCACTCAACAGCAACAACAGAGTGAGTTGCTGTAGAGTATGGGACTGTGTCACGGTCTTAAATAACAACCCAAAGATGTTCAGCTTTCAAGTGATGACATAACAGATGAGACATACTGAAGAGCTTGAACAGCCCCAGATAAATATCAGCCACCGAGGATCATCTATTAAGTTCCTCGAGTAATCTTTCTTACAAGTAAACGTTGTGACTAAATAATTACTGCTTCACCGCCTGTGGCACACTGAAGACCAAGGGATACCCAAAATAACAATCGTCTGACTAACTGGGTCGAATCCTTCACTCCATAGCCCTCTTGCTGTACGTACTACTGGAGGTAACAGTCTACAAGAATCCAAATTATATGTTGTGAAATGTTTCATTAATTGCGGTGTCTAGCGAAGGTCTTCCGTGATTCAGGAGATATATATATATATATATATCATTACTTTTGTTGATCCAACAAAAAGTACCATCATAACCACCGAATCTACTTACTCGGTCGTTAACAGCGTTGAAACGTTCTTCTAGTTTTTCTCTACAATCGAACTCTTCATTTTAGCCCTTTTGAGTGAATTTAGCACTAGCTACTATCCACTTTATAATAAATATCTGCCTGATATACAACACCAGGAGTGTGACTCATTCGTGAATCTCATTGACATCAGTACATGTGGACGATTACAACTGGTCATTCTGGGAAAACAGAACTACCACCAAACTAATTCATATTCTGATGGAAAATATGCCCAGATACGTTTATTGTTTTGGGAGATGCCAACTCGCCCTCCTTCACAGTATAAAGATCTGTTACAGAATATCCTGCCGCCGGCCCTTTTGAGGTGGCAGAACAGATTGCTGTATGCTAGTCTCCTAACAGGGGTGATTACAACATGGCTCGGAATAGTTGCCATGATCCTCAAGCGGACATGGTGTAGAGTCGTGGTGCCACCCCATACCAAAGCTGGGGATCACTGACTTGCTTGTTTCTAAAACAACCCTAGAGATTTGGTCAAAGACAGGCTCGGCCATACAATCACAGCCTGTAACAGCGCATAAGGTTGCGCTACGTTTGGGTTTGTGCAACATATGTTTGGGATTAAAATTGAGAGGGTGAGGAGGGGAAAAATAGGGAGAAAATCTCTCGTTAAAAACATTTAGGACCCAATGAGCTCTCCTTAGCTCGTTTCTGCTACACCACGCCCATCCTTTTAGTGGGCGACGATGCTTTCATGTCAGTCATTATGTCTTCGCATGTGTGCACCGAATCTTCTGGCCTCCTCATTGTAGGATCTTCCTGTCCTTCCATCAAAACTGTTACAAGGCCTTTGAAAGTAACATTTCACCATGTAGAGACTCCTCCTCTAGCCCCAGCTGGGCAAAATATACCCTGTATTGCATGGCAATGCTAGGTCCAACCCATCACAGCATCGTTGAAGGAAGGTCTTGCCACCTCGGCAACTACAAGTGGATGAGATCAACATCAACTCTACGTGCCTCAGCAAAAGTCAGAAAGACGCACAGGCCAATGCTGTTGACTACGGCAACCAGGTTGAAGACTGGCGTCCAGGAGCCGGTTACTTCGATGAGATATCCAGACAAGTAGACCCAGACAACACCTGGAATCAGAAGGAGAGATAATAAGGCTTAATAGTGCAGGACCACTCAATGGAACAACACTCATAAGGGGTTGTCCTAATGGGCGATGTCTTCTAATTTCAGGCCGAACCTGAACCCTTCCATTTCCCCATTTGGAGACTGTGGGAGCCCTAATGTGAGAACGTGTCTAATCTCCCCCTCTCCTTAAGAAAACAAATCCCATTTTTTTCCAGCAAATTACAAATTCTTTTGCCTACTTTGTGGAAGGATTATTGGGTGGCAACATTACAGGAGTCATGGCAGGAAGGCTTAATGGAGGTACTAAGCCCACAGTCACAAAACAAAGAGTGTTAGTGAAGGCATTGCTTACCAAGCAAGGCACCTCCAGTGTTGGCGACGCCTACAAAGGATAAAAATAAAACATAGTATAAATAACAATGTTACTATATGAAGTCAGAGTGCATAACAAGGCAGTTAAGACATGTAGGCACAATAAGGCAACTGCAAGTAGGCGCAATTTACTACAGGAGTTAGTAGAGAGAATAACTTGCTCTTCTACAGCATTTAAATAACGTGTTACTATTACTCGATTTTTAGGGCCTGATTACTAGTATAGGTGCTATTCATCTCACCTGATGAATAGCCATACCACCACTGGGTACGTTATTTATCGGGTGCAATAATTTGCATCTATTACAAGTTTCTGGGGAATAACATGTCGATTTTGGTGTTTAACGCACAAAAATTGGAATGATACAGTAAATGCCAAATACCTTTCCCCAGTTAAATTTCTGCAGATTTTTCCTGCAGAAATATAACGAAGGTAGAGGTATTTAAAGCTTTCGATAATTATCCCATGCGTTAACACCTTCCAACTCATAATTCCGATGCATGCATGAACAGGGGTTTACGCACGGGTCGGAAAACACTGACCAACTCGTAATCAGGCCCCAAATTTACTCAGTTTATCGACATCGGACAATGACAGGCTGATTTATCCCTTCTGATTTTCCAACCTCTGACATGCAGGGCATGCATAGAGGTCAGGAGAGAGCGATTACCTCACTGACCCAGCTTGCTGAATCACTGCAGATGTGCAGTAACCAGGACTTTCCACAGCACAATTAATTGAGGTGATGATTCCTTATATTGGACCAGTGGAAATAATATAGAACATTATCAGCTATCGGTAGACCAAAGAACTCTTCTTTAGAGAAAAGGGACTACTTTGAAAAGAAGGATTTTCAGGGGGTTCTGAACGTTTATATTAATTTGCAACATATTACGGGTGTAGCGCCAATAAACGAGGTCACAATCTTTAAAAGCGTAACATTTTAAAGTTCACATCAAAAAGTAAATTCTTTGGCCTTGAGAAAACCCACTTCTATAGGAGCTGCTTCTTCTGCTCTACATGATGTTCTAGTCTTTCTTTTGTTATTTGTAAATATTTTTTGATTAGGCGCGGGACCTAGAGTGGGAGTGGTCTGCTAGGGTGTGAGATACATAAGCACAGTAGTCACAGTGCAGAAATGGCAGCCCTTGCTCAGGTAACCTGACAAGTAGGCTAGCAGAGCGACACCTCGCAATGCAGGTGCGTGATCGCATAACCTCTTGGGGTGTAGGACCCACTTAAACGGGCAGCTTTACACCCAGGTAACTGAATGTATCATGTGTATGTACCTAATGTTATGATGAAATATGATGGCCACTGGCCATTTGTGAATTGTTCAATCCGGATGAGGGTAAAGCCAACCCTTTCCCTTAGATCTACAAAATCTATGTTTGAAAATATTGCGATTTTAACCTGTGGGTGTGGTGACCAGTACCTGGTCACTGACAGTGGTAGCACTGCATTAATGACGTGTCATCGAGTCTCCTCTGAAGAGGCCCTTGGGCTCTTTTGGTTACAGAGTTACACAGGAGTGTCACAAGATGGTGGGCTCAGACTCTCATGCTTCTCTACATCACCATGACGTCCTGTACAGATGCTCCCACCCTAATAAAGAAGTATTAGGATAGAAAGGATGGTCCTACGTTTTGCACTGGTACATACAAACTCCTCAGGCCAGCATTCTGTGTGGGCGTGATTTCAGAGGAAAAGATTCAAAACTCATAATTAAAATTTCACAATTTCCTCTGAATGTTTTTCATGTTTACCAACCACCTGCCCCATGTAAAGCCCTTTCCCTCTACTCCTCCCACATGTCAGATTGATATCACATCTGCAGCATCATCTGGCTTAAAGGTAGGTATAAAATACTCTATTGTCAAACTCTCTGCCAGATCCATTTCCTTCCTCACCATAGCCTTGAATTGCAAAAGTCAAGTCAATAACAAGAGTGATGTAACGTGGTTACAATTCTGAAATATTGAACGTGTCAGTGGAAGATGGAACTTCCACACAATACATATCTGCGTTCCTTGCAAAGAAAGCGCAAGAAAAAAACCCGAAAGAAATACAATGTAACAATCGAGATTAAAAAAAGTCAGTCAACGTATTCAGTACTTTCTTGCTGGGTTATTTAAACTGTGTTGTTTCATCCTCACCCCATCGTCATAACCATAACAAGTGAAAGCCACATATTACATTTCTTTATTTGCACTCTCATAGGGAACTCTCTGCAAAATCATAACTACATCTCATTGGTCTACCAGCTTCTGATCTGGTATCACTCCATTCCCTCCTTTCCTTCACACCTTCTCTACATTTATCAATTACTTTTTTAGCATCCATGTTCTCTTATGACACTGCTCTGCCATCTTTATTTCTTCATCTTACTGTTTGCCTATTGAGAGTTCCTACTACCAAAGAGAGAGACTAAAATATAATACTCTTATCGCTAACATTAACTAAAATACTTTTATTGTTAAGATTCCTTAAACTGCAATACGCGCATAAAATCTGTGACTGGTCCATAAAATGGGCTTTACTGTTTGGCCCTTGGCACCTCTCTTTGGCTTTAGCCACTGTCCAAGCGCTAATTCCTTACCAGGCACACATTTGTTTCATCATGATAATTAATACACCCACTGTGGTTCAGAGGTTCTCTCTCCATCTTCTTCCACGGACAACTCTGCTTGAATTAAAATACTCATCCAGCTTTGTTGCACCTTCAATACAGGCTTGTGTGTACCTCATCAACTCATATAACAAAAACTTGAGTGTACAACTCCCAGTCCCGGAATATTTTTTTTACATCAACTCCATTCAATTAACACATCCTTTGACACTGGTTGTGTCTTACCTTTTAAATCTTTATTGATTCTTTCAACTTTAC
Organism: Calotriton arnoldi; assembly: GCA_963921515.1. Taxonomy (NCBI): domain Eukaryota; kingdom Metazoa; phylum Chordata; class Amphibia; order Caudata; family Salamandridae; genus Calotriton; species Calotriton arnoldi. The sequence continues at coordinate 6,649,242 of CAWUFW010000023.1, forward strand.
CATGACCCACTTAAAGAAATATTTATCTACATCTATGTTCCACATCCAGACTTTCATATGCCAGTCATGGGCTGTAATCTCCAAACTTTTAGGAACACCTTCCCCCCTGAATACTGCTGACAGGAAACTTCTATATTCTGCACCTAAGAACTAACTAAAACATCATACCATGACCAAAAATGCTGATCTTGGCCTCTTCCCAACTGAATGGAAACAACCACATCAAGGACCACACATCCATATATCAATGGTCATAGTGACCAATGGTCATCTCAAAGTATTCTGGTCCTTATCTGATGCCTCACACATCACACCCTTCCTCTCCACCTTCTGTGTCAAGCCTCGGGTGCCAAAACATGTCCTGAAATCTCCATTTTATTCTACATAGCTCAAGACCAACTTTATGTTTTAGAATTATGACATTGTACCTTCAAACCATTTCCCTCTCCTCCTCAAGAAATAATTCCTCCAGGATACCCCAAGTCTCACTTCCAAGATTTGCCTTATATCGTAGTTCAACTAGAATTTGATATCCAACCCCTTAGCGCAAACTTACATGTTCTCTGTAATACCGATTCCATTCTCCTCTGGATATTGTGGTCTGCCCTCCCAGTAATACTAGGCTACAACCCTTCATCACAATTTTTCCACTTCTTTCAATGACATTTTACGAAAGAACATCTGCTGATACATTTTTAACATTTCAACAATACTCCAGCCACCAGAGGCTGAAGCTTTTAACATACGCATCCTAGCCAATAGCTTTGCTAATGGCTTATGATTTCTCCTGATGGTCAATTTGCCTACCAAACAAAAAATGCCTAACTTTCAACTTCAGAATACCTTTAAATTACAGGTGTGGGTTTTCAATATGCAAAAAACGATTACATTTTCCTCGTTCCAAACTCCACACTGCCATTTTGTGTTGGTACATTACTTCGAAACTTAGGGTCAAATACTTTGAGTGACATAGGATGACAAATTGCTTGTTTCACAGTTTCAAAGATCTTCTCTTGCATCCCATCCCATTTAAACTGCACATTTTTCAATCAGTTTCTTTAACGTTGTGTATTGCTCACAAGGTCTGACTACATTTTTCTAAGCCCAAAACACAATCAAAACTCATCCTTGTTAATTGGTGCAGGTGTTTTTATTGATGGCACCAAGCAACTACTTCAATGGTCTACAACTAAACCCCTGTCCCAAATAATTAACTCCATGTACCCCAATTTTAAATTCGTTAAAACTTGAATGATCTGCTCAAATTCTTAACCACCAAACATCCACAAAGGTGGACCACCAGGTTACACCTGGAAAGACTGTATTCTACCAAACGCACCTACTGAGCCCAAAACAGCACCAATGAAATTCTGACAACTTTCAGTGCTCACAATCTAAAGCAGGGTACACCAAAGTCGGCCCTGGAGGGCCGGATCCATGCCAGATTTTTAAGATAACTACATTTATCTAAATGGGGATATGCTAAAAATCTGGCATGGATCCAGCCCTCCAGGACAGACTTTGGAGAACCCGGATCTAAAGGATACAACTCTGCAAATATAAATAAATAAAAAATGAATGAAAATGCCCTCTTGTACCAGTAATCCTTGGCATGACACCACATGTGATCCAACACCAAAATGTGCATGACTTGCATAACAGACCTATTTCACAACCCTATTATGGAATTCATGACAGTCCATGTCTCCTTCTGCCCTAAATTGCTTGATCTTCCAAACTAAATTCCCCCAGACTCACTGACCCAGCCTGTAAAGCAGGACCCAAAATATGTATAATCTTATTCTCTAATAACACGACTTCCATTGGAAAACACAGTACACTATGCCTAAGATAGTTGAATAAACATTATGTACTTCATAGCACCTGTTAATCACAGAGACACAATTAGTAATTCAAATCCATCCATAATTAAAGCATCAGCATGATTAACAACAAAGTTCACTAGAAACTACATGCAACTAATCTGCAAGGCAACTCTAATAATGAATGTTAATATATGACTAAGGCCGATACTTACAACTAGCTCTAGAAACTAACTCTGGCCTCTACAGAGTAGAGTATGCCTTATTTGCTTAGTGCTTCAATGCCTTTTCAGGGGTAGAAAGCATTATACAAATCTACAATACAATCCCTTGCCTGTTTTCATTCAATACCATCACCAGCGGGACTCTACATTAAAGGACCTCCTCAGATCAGACCACTGTTCCTCCGTCAGTGGGATCCCAAGTGTACATGCAGACATCATGGGAGGCTATTTACAGAAATACAGCCGCAGGATACAGCAGCCGCTAACTGAAATACCATAGACTACATCAAAAAGAAAACAGAAACTAAAATCAGGAGCTGAGCCAGAAGATGTCAATGGAGTTTGAAGGAATTACAAGCCCATTCACTCCTGGTTGATGACTCCATTGGATGCAAAAACAAATCTTACACCCTGCACTGACAAAACTAGCACCTCAACAAGTCTTCACCTTTCACCGTCACTCAGGGCTACAGAGTCCGTAACGGACTGCTGCGATACACCCCATACTATATAAATCTTAAATTATTGAAAACACACATACTTACCAAAGAGGAACCCTGCACAGGAGGGAGCAAGATCCTGGACATTAACAGACACGCCACTGCAGAGGAAGAAGGGGAGGAAATACAGATTTACTAATAGGCAGGCTGGCTGAGAACAAAAGAAACAGACTAATTTCAAAGTAGCAGCACTAGAGAAGTCCACTTCATATTGTAGAAAAGATGTAGGGAATTAATAGAAAAAAAGAAAATGTGAAAAACTACGTAAAAACTCTTTTAGACCTTTTCTTTAGCCACCAAGCATGCACAAGCATGCACCTAAAAGTCTCCCCCTCCCCGTGTCTAAAGCTTGTTTCCTCTAGTTATCTGATTGGCTACACACACAGACTATGGATAATCTGAGCTCACAATGCTATAGGTTGCTTTTAAGTCTATAGGATAAGGGGTGACTGGCAGTGCTTAATTTGCAAACAACATAACTGCCAGGGCTCTTGTCAGGAGGAGTCCATTGCAGTTTGCACTACACATTGCCCCTGCCAGCACTGCCAATGACAGTACCGACACAACTACTAACCATCACACTCCTAGAAGAGTGACAGTTCAGACCATTCGAGGCCCCTAAAGCTATAAGAGTGGCTTGGGAGGCAGGTATTAGTAATTTCTAATGTATATTGAATTAATAAACAACTGTTGTTGTGTTATATCTAAATTAGACAAACATCACCACCATGTGGTAGGCAGTCATAAGTGCCGGTGTTGACAATTAAGTGCCGGTGCCGAGCGCCGGATACCACCCGCTCAGATTAAGCACTGGGGTGGCAGCACTTTTGTCTCCAATGGAAACATTCTAAGAAATATCATAAGCACTGGCAAAGCCGATAGAGCTGCCTTTTCCACAGGGGAAGTGTTTGGTCATAGTTGGACAATTCTGTGTTTCTCCGTGCTGTCCTAGAAGAAAAATACCATAATGAAGCAACAATATCAAAGGTGGAAGTATGTCCCGTTTAATGAACAGAATACACAATCAGACTTAAACCTCATCCTCCAAGAACAGTGTTCTGAGAAGTTACAGGATGAAGTCTGCAATGTAAGTGGTCAATTTGAAAGGCATACACCACAAAGGTAGATTATTATGACAAAGGGCCTGTTATTTTCGTTGCACGTAACTCTTTACATTATAAATGAAAAAGCCGTAAATCCAACAACCATTATCATTACTGCAAGGTAATGATTTGTTAACATGAGTACCTCCAAGTCCGAAAAGATCCTTATCACCTGAGAAGTCTCCAGGGTTCTATACTGTCTGTCATCTTCAACCTCTACATGATAAACACAGACAACAACATCAAGATTCACTAATATGCCAGTGATACACAACCCTACCTGATGGTCTCCTCTGCTCCAGACATCCAATACCCCAAACACTGCCTACACCTCATCTAGACCTTGATGCCCAGTGTATATCTGAAGCTCAACCCAAACAAGATATTTTTATTTGCCAAGAATAACAGACAAAAATAGTACCAATCCGGCTCAATGACATGAACCTGGATTCCTTCAAGCCCCAGGCCATCTACGAATATCAAGTCACTTGGATTCAGCTTTGACAACAATCTCACCCTCAAGGAACACATTGCCAAAAAAACAAATACAACCTGGTTACCATCACTCTCTTCTAAAGAAAGTAAAACTATTTCTTCCAGAAAGCAACTTCAGAACTGATGGTCAAGCCCTTGAACTCTCACATTTGAATGATGAGAACACCAGGCTCCACACTGGCATCCTATAAGCACATCCTACACCCTATAGCATGTCTCATCCAGGCCCAGAAGAAATATGATTACATCACCTCCATTCTCACGGAATTCCATTGGCTCCCTTTGCTAGCCATCTTCAAAACCAGCAGCATCATTTATAGAGCCATCATGACTAGCACCCCTGCTTATATTGCGGACAAACTCACCATCTCTGGTGGACCTGGGCACACCCACAGACAAGACACCATCAGACTGGAGACTAAAAAGTGTAAACAATTTTACAAAAACAAGGCAGCAGGCCTTTTCCATCCAAGCACCCAGTTTATGGGACAACATTCTTCTAACCATACGGACCGCCCCAACACTGCTCCAATGTAGGAAAGAGTTGAAGTCTCATCTCTTCAAACACTACATCACAATGCAATAACAATTCAATAACCAGCTACCTCTCCTATCTCTTGTTTACTGCATGCTTGCCTTTGACCCTTTACATAGCTCCGCTGTCTTTTTGGCTAAATTCACACTATCCAAATACCACATACATATATACATATCTACAAGTAAAACAAATGAACGTGCAGGGGGAAATTAGTGATTAGCACTGTGTTTTTACAACAGGCTAAGGCATCTAAAACAGCAGCACTTCCTACACAAAAGGGCCATAATTCAACAATTTAAATATTTGCCTCAGCAAAATATGTCCATCAAAGAACACTTACTCAATTACAAGTAACATGTCATGACACAACTTCAGTCTAAGAAAAGAACTATTTGATGCACACTCCCCGGAACCTAAAAAGAATACAAACATGACAATGTCACCAAATCCAAAATACCACCTCCCCAATGGACACCAATTAAAGCAAGAACAAAACATGAAAATTATATGGAAGCTAATAGCTGAAGGGGGTTGACCCAGAGCCCAATCTCTTACTCTGTAATTGTTGTTGTTATACTTTTTGATGAATTGGTGATATGATATCAACAGCTAAAGCTATCTGTAGCCAGACCTAAAATCAAGCTGGCGTGATGGCTGCATCCATGACCTGTGGGATAAACCGGGTAATGAACCTTGACAAGACAAAGTAAGACCGTAGACTGTGGGTCGCTTTCTATAAGCAGCCCTAGCATAAGAAGAAGCTTGGCCTGCTCTAGGAGAACTGTCCCATGAGCCCCTAACACTACTACTCCCAGGAATTACAAGGTATAAGTGAACTGTGCTTACTCTACTTTCATTTTTCTATGCTTTTAAATTTAATATTTACAATAGCAAAATGTTTTTTTTTTGCATTTGTATTATTGTTTTGCAAATTTGATATGCTTCTACATGTATTTCCTAGTGGTACATAGGTTTCTTCACATGCTTCCATCTTCACATGCTTCAGTGAGGTCAGAGCTCTAGATGAACATCACATACAGCTGCAGAACAGATGATGCGCGCTGTGACGCAGCAGCCATGAGATTGTCACCTGAACACAAAGAACAATGTAGACAGAGAACAAGCCTCACCTATGGTTGAACGTCTGGAGCCCAATGGCAGCTGACGCTAATGCGATAGCGGTCCGAAAACTCGATGTGTGGCCCAGGCACAAGACAAAGAAGCTGGATACCCCCATGCCAATGAACTGCGGAGAAGAGCAGCGGTGTGAGCATCATACAACATAAAGAGGGGAGAAGCTGTAGAAGAAATCCTCAACAAATAGGGATAGGAGGGGTAGGAGGGGGAAATGATCTGAGCATCACCATCCATAGGTAATGGGCAGGGTCATCGTCCACCACAGACGAGTGGAAGAGGATGGGACCAGAGGGTTCCTAACACCTAAAGACTCTGAATCATCCTGCCTTATAAATCCACACAGTTACTTTCTCCAAGCTGAAAGGTCTGCAGAGCCCAGATTGAATTTCCTCCACGGATTGAGTGATGCAGGTTAACGAAATGCCTCAAGTTTATATTCCCGTTCTCAAGTAGCAAAGACTGTAATCCCGCTTGATAAAGTGTCAGGAACTTGATAAGACTCTAGATATGTAGCATACAGAGACAGGGCCACACAGTGAAGTAGTTTTTTTTAAATCTACTCATAAGTTAATCGCACAGCAAACCATTATAGGTCAATTTCAATCAATAAATGTCCTTTTCGTAAAGTTTTCTTTTCAGTGAATTTCTTGGATTCTTCATTGTGCGCCAACTATAGTAACCCCACAGGTACTCTCGGTACAGGGAATCGAGCATGTCCTGCAGCTACTCCTCATTCGCAGTGTCATGCCTAAAGGACACTGGTACAATCTGTGGCATACACAGTTCACATGCATGCTTTAAGTGCCAAGCTATAGTGAACAAAGAGTACATGGTATGGACTTCATGCAGTCTATGTTCTCTGTTCCTCAATGTGCCATACATGGCGGGAAGACACTGCAGACATGTACTCTGTGCACTTGGTGTGATATTCAGTCTGAGCCCCCCACCCCCACCCATAATGCTTCTACGGCACTGAAGGCATGGTGTGGCCTTTGTAAATTCCCTTCACCCAATATCCATCCCCATAGGATTCACTAGACACTGGCTGCACGCATGCCTACTGGACATTACCACACCTTTGCAAAGTATTTATAACTGTAGTACTCTCTGCTCACAGCTTTTTCATGCCAAATAGGTACTGGCCTAGGACATTATTTTCAGCTGTGCTGTCTACCGAGTCACTGTCCCCAATTACCTCTGCCTACTTTTAAGGTCGAGCCAATCAGACAGCATAAGCAATCTGGGTTCAAAAGGCCTATTGTCAGCTTACCAAGAATAGCAGTGGGCTTCAAGCTCGATAATTGCTTTGCCGTATTGTCACTGTCATTTGCTTGCTTCTTATTGGATGGCTTCCCTTGTCCATCTTGTTTTTGTCCCTCCCCTCTCCTTACTTATGTCCTTCCACTGCTCACTTTTAGGGAACTACCTACTTTTTTCTTTCTCCTTAAGTACTAAATGGGAGTGTATATGTTTTCCAGCTTCTCTCTAATGTACGTCTCACATGCCCACTAGTGTTGCTCTTGCTTATCCATGTGCTTCTCTCCCCCGCAAACTGTGTTGCTCTCTATCACGTGTGCTATTCTCACCCCACTCTCCATGCTGCTTTCGCCCTTGTGCTTCTCCATATGCTCATGTGTTCTCTCCCTTGCATACTACTCTTCCCGCCTTCCTCTTTGCTCCCTCCCTCTTTCCCCCTTTCTTCCACCCCACCTGCTACCCAAGCCCGCTTCTGCCCACCTCCACGGCAAAGCCTATTTTTTGGGGAGGGAGGGGTCAGGCAACAGATTGCTGCAAGCCTTTCTTTATTAATGAAAGGACTTTCGTGCTACTCTATTTTCATATCTCTATTCTTTTATTTACTGATGCATCTTGGATCGGTAAATAATAAAAAATAAAAAAAAGTGTGCCCAAGTCATGTGCATGCGTCATGATGTACGTGCATGCCTACAAAATGACTCAGCCACATCAAAGCATGGTTTCTCCCCTTTTGTTCATGCCATACAGCATCGGCATTTTTGCTGATGTTGTACAGAATGAACAAAAGGTGTTGGCAGAGCCAATTGATCTGAAAGAGGCACCTACTGGCTTTGATAATGTTTGTTTAAAAATATATTTGAGTCGTAATGGCCATCTGGCTAGTGATTCCTGGAAGGGTTTTTGGTCACCCTAAGTAACATTTAAGACCAAAAATGTGCGAGTTTGACACTGATGAACTTACTATAAAAAATGAAGCACATTCTTTGCCTCCATTCAAACTCTTCCGCACTCCACACCCCGTGGAGTATGCCATGGTGGGTTGTGTCCACTTTTACCTCATGCAGCAGCAGAATATATTTTTCTCTGATTGACAAGCCGAACTTTCCGACTTGCTAAATGCTAACTTTTCAATGAAACCCAACGTCTATGTATATATTGTTTGTGTGGTGGGGGGAGGGAGGGAGAGAAATCACTGAATACATTCAAAATCAGACCAGAAAAGCATTTCAAAATAGTGTATGGACAAAAACTTTCTAGGATAAAACTTGAGTTCATGTAAATTTTTTCTAGAACATGTTGTGAAGAGTTGTCAAGCGGGGCTCAAGTTATAAGCGTACTGTAAGAATGCAAACATAAGCTGTTCAATGGATTAATGGTTTACACCCTAAATACATACTTGCCTTGCTATGGCGGACAATGTAATATTGGAAGCATATACGAACAGTGTGGGCTGGTGACATTTGCAAGTGGTGGGGTGTAAAAGTTGAGAATGACCTTTATGTAGGGAGCGAGCAAGCTTAGTAAACAAACGTGGAGTCCAGGGGGTCATCCTCCCGAGAAAAAATGGAAAAAAGATTGGCAAATGGTGCACTTTACAGCAAATGAATTGAGTGAGAAAGGAAGGTTTATAAAGCAATGGGAACGTATAGTCTTGAAATATGAAACATTAAGAACTACCCCTTATCTTACTTCATTTATATCTTGAACAGTTACTGTAATGTGCAAATTGTACAGCCCAACAACTTCATGCCCTTTAAATTGTATGCTTGCCCAGTGTCTTGCACTGCATGCGGCAATGACTTTGGAAGAAAATGCCCTAACCAGACTTTGGGAAGCACCCACAGCTGCCGACTGCAAACAAGTCTTTAAGCGGTATGGAAAAAGTGGGCTCTCTAAAAGCGAACATGTAAAATGAATTTCTGTGATTCCCATAGTGTGCCACCCAACTGTTATTTTGGCTTCTCTGAGATGTTATTGCATCCAGATACAGAACACGATGGACATACACCTGAAACCTACCAGTACTATTGGCTCGGTCAATGGTTTTTAGCTGTTTAAGATAAATGAATAACAACAATTTGTTATAAATGATTAACATATGAAATGTTTCAATTCTGAAATTGTGTGACTCTGAATTAAATGTTATTGAGGCCTGTGAAAGGAGTATTGGCCTTAAGTTATGTGCGCTTTATGTTAGATATGTACGCCCTTTTTTCTCTGCACATTTGGTCGATGTGCATATTTTCAACCTCATCTCTTTCCTCTTCAGCTCCCTCTTTTCACTTTCCCCTAAATGAACTTACTCGCGCCTCCCTCACTTCACCACTCCCAAACATACACTGCATTCACTCACATTTAGGCACGTTTTTTTCTTTTGCCTTGTAAATAGTTTGACATCAGTGTACCCTCTTCACACACATTTACATAGAAATTCAACTGCAACTGGAATACATGGCCATTGTTCGGTGTGCTCTGCAGAGAGCCCAACCCACCGACAGGCACTTTGCTTTGACTTCAGCCTCAGCGACAGATCTCAATCAAAGCCCCTCATAAACACCTGGCATGACTCAAAGTATGCACTATACAAGAGTAGAAAGGCTCACAAAAAATACAGAAACACAACATGATGAAATAACTAACTCTCTTGGGGAATGCATCATTAAGTAAAGCGTGAAAAAAGAGGAAGTAAACTGCTGACATGCATTATCTTAATGTTTTAAACAGTCATTGTTTGTAAATCAATCCATATTTTTGGCATTAATGTTAAGGTAATGAAGATACGGACAGTTTTAATGCCATACAGCATGCAACTGTCTTTACTATAAGCACATATTTCTTTCTTTGTGCTTGACTTGGACATTTGGATCAACTTTGCAAGACAACAAAAAACCCGGCTCGTCTTTTGGATCAATTTCACGGGGTAACAAATACAGCAGCCCCACTTCTAAAGGGGCTAGTGACCTGCAGCCAGGGCCTGGAGTGTCACAGTGTGGGAGGTTAGCGTGACCAGTGGTCTCAGCACAATATACGTAACACAAGATTAGCATTATAACACTTACCATCAGCGAGGACAAGTCACCAAAACACACGTGCTTGCATCCAGTCCTACCGCGTAATGTATGGGAAAGGGTGGGATCTATGCCTGTGATGCATGTCTGGCCTCATGCAGGGATGCAGTCTCCGACACCCGAGCCCATTACACTGACAGCTTTACTGGCCTTAAGTGGATACCTACATAGACTACAATGGCAATGAAGGGCTTTCGAAAGCCAAGCCCGGAGTCATGCGTCACATTGCAGAAAGTTGATTTACTGCCTGGCTTCCGTCTCCTGCTTCAAAGCAAGGCAGGCGGGCAGGCAGTTTGGGGCAGACAGCCTAGACTTAAATACACCAATTTGTTTAGAGATACGATTGAAAATAAATAAATCTATTTAATATTGGAGGTAAACATGTAGGAATTTCAGAGGGGCGCAACCCAGGAGCCCTAAAGGAGAAACCACCCCTGTATATACATATGAAATGATGCTGAAGTGAATCTGGAGATAGTTTCATTTGGTGAAACCTAGCCTTAACATCACCATTGTATTCAACACTACATGTAAAAAAAATAGAAAGAATGAAAAAAATAAAAGGGAAAAGCAACAAATCTGTAAGACAAACATAGCAACAAAGCTTACTTTTCAATTTAGTGACTCAGTGTGTGACAGAACATCCCTTTCTGGAATAAACCTGGAAATAAGGGCCTTATCCATATAGAGGTACAAATACCCAGATGCTGCAATGGCCTTTCTGTTGTCATGTGATCAATGAGGTCATTCGGCTTAAGTTGATAACAGCCTTCTTTAATACATTTATAAATAGATGTTATACAATGGGAGGAACAATGAAGTTTCTCTGTAAGTCGGCTGAGGAGGGCAGCAGTCATATCACAAGATAAGCATAAAACATCAGGCAAGGACAAAAGCCTGACATGTAACTGACTCTGTCCCAGCTTTACTTGCATTTTAGATGTTACAACCTGTTGGAACCCTCTGGATTTCCCCATTGGGCGCTCTTTCTGTTAGAGGTTAGATTCCTGAACCATAAACTGCAGGCGTTGCATCATTCAGACCAGACTTTTCTCATTGTGGGCCTGGCATCCCGTAGCCAGGTATTCACCTTATATACTGGGGGTGCAACCCACTCACCCCTCTGTCTCATGAGCTGTCCTTCCCCCTCCCGCCAGGGAAGCAGAACACAAGCACAGCTCACCTGCATAGACTTTCGAACAGTGATGGTCTGAAATCCTAGAAAACACAAAAAGGAAATTCTGAGAAAAGACAAAGCAAGAAAGGGAATGAAAGGCAGAGAGTAGAAGCAGGGTGAGAGGAACGAGACAAAAAGCATAAAAGGAAAAGAGAAAGCAATTGAGTGTGTGGTGCACTTCTACTTAAAACGATTACCTAGTAGCATACATGGCAGAAATACGGAAATTTCTGTTTTAGTGAGTACAGTCAAGATGAAAAATGTGGGCACAGCTGAAGAAAAGTGAGGACATTTGCACTTAATAAAGGACATGAGAACAATTTACTTGCATTCAGAAATGCTCTTTCTGGTGGAAACTCTATCTAACCACAGATTCCTCACCTTTCGAATCCTGCCTGGCACCAGGCTGGATCCAGAAAGCTTTCTGCAATAGCTCCTGCATGTTGATAGGAGGCGCCATCGGACTACAACACAGAGTCGCAACACTGCACTCTGGCATTCGTTTATCAACAGATTATTTCCATATTCTTTTATGTGGCGCTACCAGCAAATTAAGATGTAGCTATGCATAAAAATTAACTTGGGACAACATAGCCTAAAGAAGTGCACAATGCAGTGAGGAATTTGCATTAGACAGAGTATCCACTAGAGCGTTACCAAAGGTAAGCAACTTGTTCTTCTAATGGATACTTGTAACTGCAGATTCCTCACCTTTTCAATCAATACTAGACAAGTAAGCAGCCACGAAGGAGATGTCTGAGTGTATTTTACACCAGGAAGCCCTGCAAGACCTAAGAGACAAAATGATCATCTCTGTGGAATGGATGAGTCTATGCAGTAGTATGAAAAGTCGAGCACTGGAAAGCCTCTAGCCAGGGCCTTATTTGCAGCCTTCCGCCCGATGGAACGAGCTCGAAGGCCCTAAAGATACTTCTTTTTGGCCAGAGCACAGCACAGCTTAACTAAAAAGACAATTGTTTGCAAGAAAGTCCATTTCTGGACTTCCTTTCCTTTCTTTGCACTGGTGAGTCCTACAAAGAGTTGATCGTCCACCTGGTGCTCCTTAGTTCTATCAATGTAGAAACTAAGGGCTCACTCAGGATCCAACCAGTGTAGCCTATCCTCCTCCTTAGAGGGATGTGGTGCAGAGAAGAACAAGGGGAGCATGACGGTCTGCCCCAGATGAAAGACGACACCATATTTGGAAGACAGGATGCCAGAGTTCGAAGCACCAACTTGTCAGCAAAAAAGGTGGCGTATGGCTGCCCAACACCATTTTGACATGCAGAAGTGATGGCAATGAGAAAAACTGTTTTGAGGGTCAAAGTCTCAAGGTGCAACTGTGCATAGACTCAAACAGCGCTCACATCAAAAAGAAAAAGACCTAGTTAAGGTTGAATTGAAGCGTAATATAAGGAGCAGGGGGAAATATATTAAAAAAAGCCTTTTTAAGAAACATGATGAAAGGCCGAAAGGGCTGATAAATAACGTTTTATGGTGCCCACAGGAAAGCCTTGCCTGGCCAGAGACAAAACATATAAAAGAACATACAGCTTGGCTCGAATAGGTTCAACTTGTCTGTCCGCGAACCAAGCAGTGAACCTAGTGCAGCAAGCAGAGAAAATGTAATTGGTGGATGGATGGTGAGCAGCCAAAATCACATTCACGATTTCAGATGGAAGCCACTCAATTGGTTCTGTTTAATCACCATGCATGAAGGTTCTATTGAGTAGGTTCAAGTGCAGAAAACTCTGCCTTCCTGTAGGGACAGTAAGTTTTCCAAAGGGTGCAGTTAAAGCAGAGGGCAGATGTCCAGGGTCAGATGCAGGTGGTCAGCGCACCAGACTCTCTGAGCCCAATCTGTGGCTATCAAGATGAGCTGGGCCTGGCATCTTCCGACCTTCTCCAGGACCCAGGCAGAACTGCATCAGAAGCCCTGAGCCCCACTGAAGGAAAAACAGATCTTCCAGAAAGGCTGTGGAGAAAACTCCAAGGTGCAAAATGTCTGACATTCAGCATTCTCAGCGGTAACGAATAGATCTACTAAGGACACGCCCAACTGAGCGAAGAAGTCCTGAGCTACCTCCAGGACAGCGGCGGCTCCTCCGTTATGGCAGAGGAGCATCGCCCCACTGCTTAGAGCCAGCAGATGAAAAATAAAATGATAATAAAACAAGTTTATTATCATTTTTCTTTCCGCTGACTGCGCTGAGTCCGGCAGGCGGGACCATCCTCTTTGGACAGCAGCAGGGAGGAGGAGTGGTGGGCACTGCAAGTGCACATGCCGGTTTGGCTGGCTGTCTTAGGACGGCCAAACCGACATGCGCACTTAGATTTCTCCAACCCAGGTGTGTTGCACAGCCGGGTGGAGAAGAGGCACAGGCTCCCTGTCCCTGAGCGAGCGAGCGAGCGAGCGAGCGTCAAACCAGCCCCCTCAGACCAATCCCAGCGCTTCTCTCATGCTGGGTAATAGCATGAGAGCAGCATCTGGAATGGGTGGGGAGTCTGGGAGCCTGTGCAGTATGGCCCATGGATTGCCAAGAGCAGAAACCATCTACCCACTCATGCAAGAAGCTGAACCCCAACACCTATTTATGTTTAAGATGCACCTCCCCTACTAAACCCCCCTGATATCACTGGCAGCACCTTGCCTTAAAATCAGCACGGTATTGGTATCAGCATCCTTGTGACTATCGGATGCCCCACAGTATGGGAATATGGCTCAATTAGTTGAATGCTCACGCTGAAACGTGTGGTAATCAGCAGATTATAAGTGCAAAGCCTGACAAAGACAACCCAACCATGCATTCCCCTGAAGTCTATAAATTGAGCAGTAGTAAATTGAAATGAGTACCATTATATTAAATGGCTATATACAGCGCTTAAAATGGTGGAACTGTGGAGGAGCACTGAGTACTTTTTAAAATTATTATTTGCCCCTGCGCTGCCCCTCCACTTTTTATTGGCAGCATCCGCCACTGCTCCAGGAGCAGATATCAATCATGATCTGCAGGATGATGCCTGCTGTGTTTATTTTCTGCTCCGATATTTAAGGAACCCGCCAGGTCATTGATCGTCAGAGAGATCCCATGAGCAGCCAGGTACCATTGCAGCCTTTAAGCCTCTATGGAAAGGGCATGAGACCCTAAATCCCCTTGCCTATTGCAGTACCACATGATGGTTATGTTGTCCATTAAAACGTGGACCAAACTACCCCTGATAAAAGGCAAATAGGCCTTGAGGGCTAGGCAGATAATGTGCAGCTCCAGAAGGTAGATATGGTGAGGCTGCTCCACTAAAGACCAAAGGCCTCAGATCTCCACATTGGCCAGGTGACCTCACCAGCCCAGAGACAATGTACTCATCACTACAGTGAGCTCTGGCTGAATGGGGCACACAGAACAGTCTGCTCCATCTCATGTTGGCACCCAACATCTACCACTGAAGGTCCCAGGCTGCGTCTTCTGAAATGCAGATGTTGTCTGAGAGGTACTCTGGGTATTGGGCCTACATTAAGGCAATGGTTCCATTGCAGGACTGGCAAGTGCCACCGTGCATCAGGCACCAGCAATATTCACAAGGCCAGGAGTGCAGGGAGCCTCAGAAACATTCGAGCCAGAGCACAAGCCCGAAATATCTGGATCATAGCCCAATTGTCCTCAGAGTTAGTGCAGGGGCAAAAAGGCATCAAAGCCACCTTGTCCAAGATCGACTGAGGAGAGCCCCCCCCTTAGCAAGCAATCGTAGAGACACTAGAATACATGTTTCCCTGACCTGTGTGGACCCCAACATCACTAGGGAAGAGGGGGCTGAGATGAGGCTGAAGGACAGAACCGTATACTGAAAGTGTTCAGACACAATGACAAATCAGAGGAAACGACTAAGGGGCTGCAGGATCTGTACATGAAAGTACATGTCCAGCAAATCCAAGGACATCACCCAGTCTCCTGGATCCAAGGCTGACAGGACCTGAGCCAACAACAGCATTTTGAAATGGTCCTTCTTGTGGAAGCTGTTCCAGGGCTTGAGATCCAATACCGGTCTCAAACCCTACCCTTCTAAGGGGACCAAGAAGTACTAGGAGTAGTATCCTGTGCCCTTCTCTGCTTGAGGCATCAATCTGATTGCACCTTTGGAGAGTAGTGTCTGGACTTCACTGGCAGCACATTCTGGGAATGCCTGACCATAAGCAGGTGGAATGTGAGGAGAAGCGGAAAAGATGGGAAGGCCAGAGCCAAATTGAACAATTTGAAGTACCCAAAGGTCTGAAGTAACTGCAGGCTGCCCAGGCAGACAAAATCAGATTCTGACTCCGCCAGTCCCATATGACCATTGGAGGGAAAAGTAAAGTGGCTTAGCGATGGATGCAGCTTGTGAGGAATAGGACTCCTACACCAGCTGGTGGCCTTGGCCTCGGCCACCACCTCTCCCTCTGGAGCCACAAAAACGCAGGACAAGCCTTTGTCGGGAGGCAAGGCTCCTTGAATAACCCCGAAATTTCCAGTACTTTTTGTGGAACTGGCGAGCGGGGGAACAAAATCTCAAAGCGTGAGCTGCAGCCTAGCTATCCATAAAGCGCTCCAGTGCCGAATCCACCTTAGCTCTGATGAATCTGGCTCCGTCAAAAGGCATGTCCATCAATGACGTCTGGACGTCTCAGGAGAACTCGTTAACACACATCTAAGAATGTCATCTGACAATGATACTGGCATCCAAGGCACGACCTACACAGTCCGTAGTGTCCAGCACAGCCCCAAGGATGTATTTGGTTCCATCATGGCCAGCGAGTACTGATTTTGCGTGAATTAAACCCAAAAGTCCTCAGGTAAGATCTTACTCTCCATGTCCCAAAGTACATGTGTATAATGGCCCTAAAGGCACACAGCGTTCAATAAACACAAATCCAGGCTGGTAGATGGAAAAATATAACTTTTTTCAAGAGTGCCAATCTTTTTGTATTCCTCTCCTGGAGGAGCAGCAGGGAAACATTAGGATTCAGTTTGCTTGCCAAAGGTGGAACGACACAGCTTTCTGGGACCAGAAAGGAAGGGTCCCCAGGTGAAGACCAGTATCACTGAGCAATCTGGTGGCTCACAGGTTGGACTGAACGTGGTTTAGCCCAACCAGACATTAAATGGAAGTATGTACTCAGTAGTTGATGATGAGCATTTATCAAAGGTCTTCAGGTCGTGTTTGGAGCAAAGGCACCAAATAGAGATATTGTGCATGTCTTTGACTGACATCTTCCTACAGGTGTTGCACGTGTGAACCTAGTGTTGTTAGAGGGAGACATCCCTGCACACTGTCAAAAGGAAAATGCTACTTACCAGTATGCATCTGTTCTTGGCATGTAGAGCTGCAGATCCTCACACTGTGCATTAGATCGCCATCTGGTGTTGGGCTCGGATGCTTGCACTTTGTTGTTGTCTTCGAAGAAGTCTTTGTAGTCATGTGATAGGTGACTCCTCCTTAGGACAATAGTGCGCATGGGCATCGACTCCATCCTCAGATTGTTTTTCGCCATATTGGGGAGTGATGGAGTTAGTAGAAAAGAAAAGAGATGTCCATGTGTGTGTATCTAATTAAGATAGGACTGGAGCACATACAGGTCCCGGGGAGGTGGGTGGGCGTGTGAGGATCTGCAGCTCTACATGCCAAGAACAGATGCATACTGGTAAGTAGCATTTTCCGTTCGAGGCATGTGAGCTGCAGAGCTCACACTGTGCATAGACTGTACAGCAGTATCTCCCTAGCGGTGGTCACCTGTATGTGTTGCAGTAGTTTGAAAAAGGGTTTTAAGGACAGCTTGGCCCACGGAAGCTTGTTGCTTGGCTTGCACATCAACACAATAGTGTTTAGTGAAGGTGTGTGTTGTAGACCACGTGGCTGCCTTACATATGTCTTCTAGGGAATGTTCCCTAAGAATGCCATGGAGGCCCCTAGTTTGCGTGTTGAGTGCGCTCTGGGGGAACTGATAATGTGCGTTTGGCTTTTGGTAGCAGATTTGGATACATTTAACAATCCACCTTGCAACCCCGGCTTTTGAGATGGGATTACCTTTGTGTGGTGGAGAGAAAGCCACAAACAATTGTTTGGTTTTGCGAAAGGATTTGGTTCTGTCAATGTAATACATAAGGGCTCTTTTGACATCTAGGGTGTGGAGAGCTCTTTCTGCCACGGAATCTGGGTTTTGGAAGAACACAGGTAGTTCTACTGATTGGTTAAGGTGGAAAGGCGAAATGACTTTGGGAAGGAATTTTGGGTTTGTTCTGAGAACTACCTTTTTATGATGTATTTGTAAGAAAGGCTCTTGTATAGTTAGAGCTTGTAGTTCACTGACTCTCCTGAGAGAAGTGATTGCAATTAGAAACGCAACTTTCCATGTAAGGAATTGAAGTTCACATTTATGTAAGGGTTCGAAAGGTGGACCCATGAGCCTGGTAAGTACTATATTAAGGTTCCACACTGGGGAAGGTGGTAATCTGGGAGGTATGATCCGCTTAAGGCCTTCCATGAAGGCTTTAATGGCGGGAACTTTGAATAGTGATAAGTGTTGTCTGTTTTGCAAGTAAGCAGCAAGGGCTGCGAGGTGCAGACGTATGGATGAGTATGCAAGACTACATCTTTGCAAATGTAGCAAATAGCAAATGATGTTTTGCGTAGAGGCTTGTAATGGTTGGATGTTATTATTAGTGCAGTAAATAGCGAATCTTTTCCATTTAGCTGCATAGCAGGCTCTGGTAGTTGGGCGTCTAGCTTCTTTTATAACGTCCATGCAGTCTGGGGGTAGGTTAAGGTAACCGAATTCTAGGACTTCAGGAGCCAAATTGCAAGGTTCAGCTGAGATGGATCTGGGTGCATTATCTCTCCATGGCTCTGCGTTAGCATTGTTGGGGAGAGGTGTAGTCTTTGGTATGGGACTACTGATAGCTCCAGTAGTGTGGTGAACTACGGTTGGCGTGCCCATGTAGGGGCTACTAGTATCATTTTGAGAGACTGTTGTCGAAGCTTACGTACTACAAGTGGGATGAGTGGGAGCGGTGGAAAAGCGTACACAAATCTGCCGGACCAGTTCATCCATATCGCATTGCCCTTGGACTGCGGGTGTGGAAACCTGGCGGCGAAGGTTGGGCATTTGGCGTTTTGGTGTGTGGCGAACAGATCTAAGTCTGGCTGGCCCCACATCTGGAAGAAAGGTAGAAGAACTTGTGGATGTAGTTCCCACTCGTGAATCTGTTGTGTCTGTCGACTTAACAGATCTGCAATCTGATTGTGAACCCCTGGTAGGTGTTCTGCTAGAAGGTATATGTTTTGTGGAATGGCCCACCTCCAAATGTCCTGTGCTAGTTGGGACAGTTGTGGAGAGTGTGTCCCCCTGTTTTTGTATATAGTACATAGCTGTGATGTTGTCTGTTCGGATCAGGACAGCTTTGTTTTGTACGTGGAGTTGAAAGGACTTGAGAGCTAGGAATATAGCTAGTAACTAGGTGGTTGATGTGGAGCAGCTTCTGCTGAGTGGTCCACTTGCCTTGTGTTGTATGATGTAACAGGTGTGCTCCCCATCCTGTAAGGGATGCGTCCGTGGTTAGTACTACTTGTGGAACCGGCTCTAGGAACGGCCGCCCCTTGGACAAATTGTTGGTGTTCCACCAGTGCAGAGAGCGATGTGTGCGGCTGTCCACCAACACCAGATCTGTAAGATGTCCATGAGCCTGGTTCCATTGGCGCGCTAGGCACTCTTGTAGAGGACGCATTTGAAGTTTTGCATGAGGGACGAGAAAAATGCAGGATGCCATCATGCCGATGAGCTGCATAAACACTCTGGCTGGAAGAGAGTGTTGCATTTGAAACCTGGGGACAAGGGTTTGTATACTGGCTATCCTGGCTGGGCTGGGGTAAGCTAGAGCAGTGGAAGTGTTTATTGTGGCTCCCTGATATTGAAGGACATGGGAGGGCTGAAGGTGGGACTTGGTATAGTTTATTGTGAACCCCAAGTTGTGTAATGTTTGTATCGTTTGGTGGGTGTGTTGGACACACTGGTTGGATGATTTGGCTTTGATAAGCCAGTCGTCCAGGTATGGGAAGACATGTATTTGTTGTCTTCGTAGATGCGCTGCTACTACTGCAAGGCATTTGGTAAACACTCTTGGAGCAGTGGTGACTCCGAATGGGAGTACTTTGAACTGGTAGTGCTGCCCATTGAGAACGAACCTTAGATACTTCCTGTGAGCAGGATGTATGGGAATGTGGAAGTAGGCGTCCTTGAGGTCTAATGTGGCAAGGAAGTCTTGTTGTTGTAGTAAGGGAAGCACTTGTTGGAGAGTGATCATGTGAAAATGATCTGAGTGTATGTATTGATTGAGAGGTCTGAGGTCTAAAATAGGCCTGAGAGTGCCGTCCTTCTTGGGAATGAGGAAGTACAGGGAGTAAACCCCTGTGCCCTGCTGTAGCAGAGGCACTGGCTCTATGGCGTGCTTTTGAAGCAGGGAAAGTACCTCTTGTTGTAAAAGTGTAAGATGGTCTGTGGACATTGGACGCTGCCTGGGTGGTATGGTGGGGGGGTAGCTGTTAGCTCCAGGCAGTAGCCATGTTGGATAATCTGTCTCACCCACCTGTCTGTTGTAATGGAGTTCCAGACAGGCAGGAACTGTGATAGCCTTCCCTGACAGGGGTGTTGTGGTCGGGGGAAGTGGAGGAAAGTCACTGTTTGGGAGTGGTGGAGGTACGGGTGTTGTTATTATTACCTCGACCTCTGCCCTTAGAGTTGTTGCCTCTGTAACCACCCCTAAAGTATCCTCTATTAGGAGAGGTTTGGGTGTTTGTTCGATAGGAAGAGGAACTGTCTGCGGTGGTATTCCTGGAGCCCCCTCTGTAAAAGGAGCGGCGAAAGGAGCCACGTTGCTGCGGGGACTGCAATGCTCCCATTGATTTGGCAGTGTCAGTATCCTTCTTCATCTTTTCTAGTGCTGTGTCGACAGAAGGACCAAATAGTTGGTTTTGGTTAAATGGCTGGTTTAGTATGGTAGTCTGGACTTCTGGCTTAAAACCTGAAATGCGAAGCCAGGCGTGTCGTCTGATAAGCACGCTAGTGTTAACTGACCTAGCGGCGGTGTCGGCTGCGTCTAAGGCGCACTTAATGGAGGCATTTGAAATAAGTTTGCCTTCTTGAATGAGGTCAGTGGCTTGTGTTTTGTATTGATCAGGTAGATGTTGAAGGAGGGTTTCTAGCTGATCGTAGTGTGCCCTGTCGTACCTAGCTAGTAGAGCTTGGGTGTTAGCGATGCGCCAGATGTTGGTGGCTTGCGCAGCTACGCGTTTGCCAGAGGAATCTAACAATTTGGATTCTTTATCAGGGCGGAGCATCCCCTGAAGTTTGGGAATTGGCGTGTTTTCTGGCATTAGAAACGACCAGTGAGTCAAGGGGAGCTGACCTTTGATGTAGGTGGGGTCATCGGGGGCAGGTCTATACTTTTTATCCACTCTAGGATTAAGGATCCTGGCTCTGACCGGGTCGTTAAAAATTCAGGTGCATGTTTAATGACACCCTTGATCATGGGCAAAGTTTGAACAGTTTTTGAGACCGTTCAAAAGTGTCTAGAAGAAAATCTTCCTCTGGTTGGTCGGTGTGAATATGCACCCCATGAAAAACGGCCGCCCTATGTATGAGTTGCCCAAAACCTATGTGATCATCTGGTGGAGATGGTTTTGTGGGATAAGGTGGAGGGCTGGGGAGGTCTGTAGGGTCTGGGGGTCATTATAACCCCAGTCATCCTGTGGTGGATTATCTGGATCCAGATATAAATTATGAGGGTCATCCCCGTACCCCATGTTGTCCTCATACTCATGTGGGGGAGAATCCGCAGGTTGAGGAGGTGTGATAGGGATGTGGAGAGGAGGGGTGTTAGAGAGAGGTATAGGGGAAGAAGGAGGCATAGGGGAAGTGGAAGAGTCCTTCTTCTTTGGAGGGACAGGCTTGTGACGTGGCACAGAGGAAATGTGTCCTGTTTTAGGATTGATATAAAGTTTGTGTTGATTAGGATCGATGGGATCCGGTGTAAACAGTTCCTCCCCTTGAATATTAGTTTTCGGCGCCGACTTTTTCGGTTCCAAACGTGGTGATGGCTTCTTTAAATGTTCCTTTGCTTTAGAAGGCGTCGAGGCGTCCTTCGGCTTAGCTACAGGCTCGACCGGCTTTAGTTTAGGGGGTGTGTCGAGTAGCTTCGGTTTCGGTGCCGAGGGATCCGCGTGCTTGGAGGCGGATTTGGGGACCGAACTGGATTTCGGCGCCGGGTGGTCTTTGTGTTTCGGCGCCGAAGGTGCTGGTGTAACGGGCACATGTGGTTTGGTCGGTGCCGAGGAACTAGAAGGCTTTGTTTTCTTGTTCGGTGCCGAGCCCGGAGGCGGGCGTCCGAAACACGTTTACGGTCTCGACTGGGGCCCGTAGGCGAAGTACTGACCGGTGCCTTCGATTTTGCAGGGAGGGTTGGGGCAGGGGCAGTAGTACTCACACGCTGCCCTGAAGGGATGGAACTGTCGGAGTCCTCTGCCTCGGAGATGATAGCGAGGTCTTCGGAGTCTTCTTCCGGAACATCGGGACCCTCATCGAAGATGTTGACGGGTTCCGGAGCGGACCTGTGCGCCATGATGTGCCTTCGGGCTCGACGATCGCGGATTGTCTTCTTGGAGCGGAAGGAGGCGCAGGCCGGACAAGTGGCCTCGTTATGGTCTGGTGAGAGGCACCGATTACAGACCTGGTGGTGGTCACTGTGAGGAAACTTTGCTCCACATTGGGGGCATTTTCGGAATGGCGTCCTTTCCATGGGCAGTAGGCCTTACGGCGTCGATGGGCCCAACGGCCCACGTTGACGGCTGGAAAGGAGATCGAGGAAGGGACGTCGAGATGTCGATGTCGGTATCAGGCGTTGAAAAGTGGAAAACGCTGCAAAAAACAAGTTTCGAACCGGAGTGTCGAAATTGCATCCGAACCCGATGGCGGAAAAAAACAATATGAGGATGGAGTCGATGCCCATGCGCACTATTGTCCTAAGGAGGAGTCACCTATCACATGACTACAAAGACTTCTTCGAAGACAACAACAAAGTGCAAGCATCCGAGCCCAACACCAGATGGCGATCTAATGCACAGTGTGAGCTCTGCAGCTCACATGCCTCGAACAGAAGTTTAGCAAAAATTGGTAAAACATTGGCAAACTTAGGGGCAGAACTCTGGATCCATGCCAAAGGGCATGGTAAAAGAGGAACCAACTTCAACGCGTAGGGGTAGAGCATATATGGCGCTCCTTGTTATTAATTTCAGAGGTGGGACAGAGCCAACTGATGGCGTCACATGCTGATGTGCAGGAACTATTGCAGAAACATTTTTATATCCAGACTGGCACCTCAGGGGATTCAAAAGATGAGGAATCTGTGGTTAGAATTATCCATCAGAAACTTATGTTTTACACATTTTACCTTTTGACACTTTCAAGAAGCAGACTGACATTTGAGGTTAGGGAGAGAAGAGGTTGGCTAGTGTGTGGAATATTGAGTTGGAGATGAGATTGAGGGAGGTAGTGAATTCAGGCAGCGAATAGCGGAGAAGTTACTTGCGTTGGGTAGGTGTTAAAGTGTAGGGACTTTGTTCCATACTGACCAAGCTTTCCAGAAGCAAAGAAAGAATGTGTACAAAGGAGGAGGCAGGTTGAGGGTCTGTGATAGGTGGGACAACAGGAGGTTGGACTCAGCTTGTCTTCTGTGGCTGCGTGGTCGGGAGGGAGTTGAAAGGGACTGAGATGCTGAGTTAGATTTGTTGGGTTATGAGCTGGAAGAAGGAAAGGGGGAGTTTCCTCTGAGTCCTGTAACCCTGGATAGAGACAGCCTGAGGGCGATGACAAGAGATAAAGGGATAGCGACAGGTGGAAGAATTGCCAAACCGCTTGCAGACAGACAGTAACTTACAAATACAAACAAGTATGAATAGATGCACAGACATATGACAGACACCTAACTAGAAAGGCAGAGGTATAAACTGAAACAGACAGTGATACAGATAGAAAAATTGCTACACAGAGATAAAGAGAGAGAGACTGAGTGAATTTGCCTTTCCATGTTTGTCTGCGCCTGTCAAAGACCAAGAGATACAATGAGAAAAAGAGGCACAGAGAGATTGAAAAAGAGGCAAAGTCATAAAGAAACAATAAAGAAATACAGATAAAAGGAATCTCTTACCAAGGCTAATGAGATGGTCTGAGAGGAAGCCACTAAACACACCGGCAGGAATGGCGAGTAACCAGGGGATGACGTTGAACACCCAGCCCTGGAAAAGAGATCACACCACTAACTTCACTAACAGGTTACTTCACTGCAAAGCGACTCAGCTCTACTTAGGACTGTGAGGATGGCAACTTTTGCAGGGACAGCCTGCAAATTCATGAAATATCTTCCACTTTATTTGGAGCACAGCTTATATGTTCCAGCCCTAGTAGAACAACACAACACTCCCTGACCACTACCACTCTAGGATCACAACAGGTCCATAAATTCTTAAACAGAACTCCAAAGACTACAACACATCTCCTTCCCTTACATAGATAGTAACCTGCAGACACATGAAAAGCATAAGTAAGTGGATTGTTTAACAGTAAAAGCAATATATACTAAACTATGGCAAGATGAAGGTTTAAGCAGGGATAGAGACAAACATTAAATGCAGCACATACCAGCATATTTACAACATCAGCAGAAAGACCTGTTTGTTGGAAATGAAATACCAATAGCAAAGCACCTGTTCTCATTCAGATCCCACATGTGCAAAAATCTCATACCTTTTGGCTCGTCTCACCTTCTGACTACTGGGTCCTTACTGGGGCATCATCACCCGGCCCCAGGTCGATTCCCTTATCCCAAACACACTGCTCTAAATCACTACATTTGGTTGCCTTCCTCACATTTCAGAGCTTACCTCCTTAAAGCACCATACAATTTCGCCTCCCCTCCTGGGTCTCGGTCACTTGAACGTACCCTTCCTATGCACACCACTTGCACACACCCGCACAAGGTCTGTTTTCTTGAACGTTCTTCCCTCATCAGCCTGTCAGCATGCCCCTGGGTGCAATGATTATGCTTGCATTCTACCACTTCGGCCAGTTTTACTCCACTCAACACCCTCTTACTTGTTCTTCCCATCCAGGCTGGTGAAATCACAGTGCACAGTCCCCTGCCCTTCCATAGGAAGAATGGGTATCCTCTCTTAAGGAGTGTGGCGTAGTCCTATAACTCCACAACATCTTTTTTTACTTCCTCTCCTCAGTCCAACCCACTCTACACAGCAAACTGTACACACTCATACAACGCTCTATTGAAACGCTCAGTCAGTCCAATTTCGCATGGATGATACAATGCCATCTTATAAATGTTTAATTACATCTAGCCACAGATGTGCCTCAAACTCTTCTGACATGAACTGGGCACCATTGTAAGTTACTACCTCTTTGGGACACCCTGCCCTCCTAAATAATTACCAGATTTGAAGCTTTTATCTGCTTTAAAAACCTTAACTCAGACCACATGGAGTAATAGTTCATCAGTACCACCTCACATATCAACCCTCCAAACCTGTACTTCCGAAAGGGGCACAGATGACAATTCGTACCCTTTAGCCAAGCTCTCTCCAGAAACTCCACAGGAACAATAGGTTTCTTTTTGACTACATGTGATTTATGTTTATAAGTGCATGCTACGCATCCTCAAACATACTGTTCTATGTTTCAATCCATTCCAGGCTACTACAAATCAGCATAAGCTCTTCTTTTCCTGGTCGACATTCCACCATGTCCATCCTGCAGTAGGTCTATCAACCTCATCTGCAAAGCATCCAGAATAACCAACCTGTCACTCCTCTTCACAACTCTGTCTCGCTCCAACAATTATGACCACATGGGTTTACAACCATCTATCTCCATCTTCCCATTTATATTTCTTTTCCAGATTCTGGAAGGATTCTTAATGACTACCTGCAGGAGCTCATCCTTGGACACTTCACGCTTCCATTCATCATCTGATATGGAACCCCAGACAACATTGATTTATGTGAGTCACCTTCCAATCATCCTTCATTGCCCTTCTGCCTCTAAGCACAGCCTTTACAGCCAATCGGGATTCATGTTCTTCAAGCCTGTCATGTACCTGATTTTAAATGAGTACTCCAGTAGGCTACATAACAGCTGGGTGTTGCTATACTTGCAGCTCTGGTCAGAAACATATCCACAAGAGGTTTAGGATCTGTTTGCAATTCAAGTCTTAAAGTGTTGCACACTCCACCAACAGGCCATAGCCTCCTATCCAATGGTGAAGTTGCTTTTTTGAGCACCTTTTAGAATTCACAAAGTGAACACTATCAATCTTCCCGTATCAATACTTCACATGAAATTCTTTACATATAACAGGACTTGTTTGTTCTCCATGCGCCTAACTGTAACTATAGACTTGCCTAAGGACGCATCTTGTAGTCCCAACACTTTTCTTGGATATTTAAGTCGTTTGTCCTGTTAATTAGCTGGTCTCTCTCTTTCATCTATCTTTGGACTGCATTAGGACACCCCTAACAGTACACACCGGCACCAGTGACAATGATTGACAAAAGGCTTCAACTCTACAAACAGCAGTGGCTGTGTATTGTTTATCTTCTCAAATGCCTATTGATATTTATCTCACCACAACAACTTCTCACATTTCTTTATCAGCGGTCTCTGAGGTCAGGTTCATTAAGAGAAATAATCAACAAACTTGGAGGAAGGAGTGCACCCTCTCCTTATCAACTGAAGATGGGGCCTTTTTAACAGACTTCACTAATTTCATCTTAAGATTCACTCCTTCATTAGACACAAAAGTCTTAAACATCACACCTCACACAGATCAAATTAGCAACCTGGAGGAGTTTTGCTCAAACTTCATCTTGCTGTACTTTGTCTGACCCCAACACATCAAATTGGAAAAACAAATGCAAAATCTGCATTAATCGTTGGGAAAGGAAGGATGTGACAGCCAGCCCAAAGGGCATGCATGCAACTTGAAAAGCCCCTTCTGGTGTCACAAACAAAGTTAAATGCTTGGCTTTGGGGTCCAATTGGACATGATGGCCAGCACTCAATAAGTCCACTGAAGAAAAATGTTCTGCACTCCTCACGCACATCAACATTTCGTTAATGTGTGGAATGGATGTCGATCCACCGGGATATTCTCAATTAAGATCCTTTAGATCAACATACATTTGCATTGTAATATTGCTCCTTCTTGCTAGGACAATGGGGCTAAGCCAGTCTGATGCCTCTATAGGTTCGATGGCATTACTTTTGCACACCCTTTCTAATTCTTCTCTTAACAAATCTCTTAGTACCAAAGGAACATTCCATACTTTGTGCACCTTGGAAACTGCACCTTTTTTCAATATGATATGGTGATTTAAGTTCTTCAAGCATCCCAACTCTCTACTAAATTATTTAGGAAATTCTTCTTTCTCCCCGTCAGAAAGAACTGTTCTGGGTGATTGGGATCATGGGCCAAACCCATAACTTGCTTTGCTCTCCCTCTAACAAGGTCTTCCCTCACTCAAAAACATACGCCTTACCCACTATATATCTGTTCTTGTATGCCAGTTGTGTCAGAAAATACCGTATAATGGGTAACATAAGTCCACAATAACATTCTGGCTTCACATCATTTGCAAGTAGACTACCTATCCCAGTGCTCTCCTGCTCTCATCAATCTATGCTTAGGGGGAGCCTCAGTTCGCCAACATTTTGACATCTATCCCTCATACTCTCCCCAGACATTTTGGAGGTCACTATGATTCACCTACACTGTTCACTCCATGTTCAGATGAACTCCATTCACTCACTTCTAAAACTTCCACATTATCGTCTTCACTTTCATCCTCACTGTTTTTTATCTTAATTTTTTTCCCACCATAGACCATGTTTAGACTACCCTTACTCACGACTGCTTCTCGTCTGCATGCCGGGAGAAAGCCCTCTTTTACCTATAGTACCTTGCTCTTACAGCCAGACAAGTAGTAGAAACCGTCATATGCTTGTTAATTCCACATGCATAGCACTGATGCTTCTTTCCTGAATCCTATGCCTTGACCTTTCCTATCCCTTTATCTCTATTTTTGGCAGTTGTCTTCACAGCATTCATATCCTCCAACCCATTAGCGATCAATCCACCCTCGTCAATACTTCACATTAAGTTCTTTTAGATAACAGGACGTATTAGCCATGCACCTAACTATAATTATAGATCTAGCTAAGGGAGGATCTTGTAGCCACAACAGTTTTTCCTGGATCTTTAAGTTACTCAAACAGTTAATTACCTGGTTACTTATAATTTCCTTGTACAGAACTTTACACTTACACGTGGATGCTAGCATGTGGAGGACTGCGATATACTGCTCAATTGATTCACCCTGTAACTGCACATTTTAGAAGAATTTGTACCTTTCCACAACAGTATTTGTTTCCAGAATTTTCATTCAGGGCTCCACTTGCTTCGTTTATTTAACATCAGAATCTTCCTCCATATCCGATGAGTCTTCATTCTCTCTAGCTTGACTTTGATTTTTTTCAAAATTCTCCTGTCCTCTACTCCTAAACTATGCTTCAGCATGGCCAGTTTCCATTATACAAAGAAAACTTCCCCACCCTCTCCCCCCTATATCGTCTCCAGGTACGTTTCAAAGTTTTACGCTAGTCCTCCCACACCATTGCTGGGTCTCTGCGACTCTGTTAAAAAGTCGGAGGAGCCACCACTATTTACATAGTCATGTTCATGGTCTACTGCTTTCTGCTCACCACCACCAGAAGTTT
Source organism: Calotriton arnoldi (assembly GCA_963921515.1). Classification (NCBI taxonomy): domain Eukaryota; kingdom Metazoa; phylum Chordata; class Amphibia; order Caudata; family Salamandridae; genus Calotriton; species Calotriton arnoldi. Next base: position 6,677,425 of record CAWUFW010000023.1, read on the forward strand.
TGCAAATTCCTTACTCACAAGGAATAGAGGTAGAATATAGAATAAAACAACGCAGACTAATTGTTGATAGCGGTCTCTAAAGATTTAATTCCATCAATTTTGCTAAATAATTAACATTATCAGTCTGGTCACCACTGTCTTCGAATTTCCTCACTGAAAATAATGAAAAAATAAATTATGTAGTCAATTATGTCTTCAGGAAATGACCTACTCCATTTGTTGAAGTGCACCATTCCCCTTTTCACTTCCACTGTTTTCTTTATTTAGCCCCTCTTTAGGGTTTATGCCTTCCAACATCGGTGACACACAGTGCATGCGATCTACCTCTTTACACGCGTCAGTCGACAGCTTTAGGGTTTACGCTTCTACATTCAAAGCACTTCATGCCATGCTGTTAATTGTGTGGGGAAGCAGTGTGTGCATCACGAGAAAAAGGCTGCTAATGCACATGAACAGCGGCTCGCAGCTGGTTCTCATGGATGCATGGCAGACATTGAGCATAGAAGCTTTCGTGCAAGAGTGCCCAGCACTTTGCAATAGTAGGTAGGTGCATACTCAAGTTTCATAATTAGTTCAAAAGTCACCATAATTCACTAAACTACAGATTAGCTTGGTCTTGCACTGGACACAAAATTAAGGCTAGTCGATAAAGTGGTTGTGCTCATGATTCCTGAATTCTATCCGTCGGCATCAGCAGTATTCAGGCACAACAACAATTGCCCTTCATAAGTGTCCGGGGTTACACTGAAGGGTTGGACATATAGCTCTCTCCTGGGTTCACACCTGTTGCCAGTTTTTCAAGAACATCAGGCACATTGAGGAAATCTTCAAGTTTATTGGGAGCGCAGCTCATACAGTCCAACCCGTCTCAAAAACACAGTGCTTCCTGCACACTACAGCTTTAAAATCATGCACAGTTTGCTAAAGTTTTAAAGAAAACTACAGCAGTCACCATGTTGCATGAGAGAGCCCTGGGGCAGAACTCTGCCATCATGAGTGAAGTGGTAGACCTGTAGAGGCTGCCTTTAAGAGCTCTGCAGTTGTCCATTAAAGAACTGCTGGAGTTCACTCTAAGCCTAGCCATGGGTTTTGTGTGGGCCAAATGTTATTCTCGCAGCTTACAATGCAGAGGTTTCCAACATAGGTCCAGATGGGCAAGATCCATGCCAGATTTCAGGATATACACAAGATAAATTGACAAAAAAAATTCATCTCGATAAATCTCTTTTTACATTGTCAGTGGATATCCTGAAACTTTGGCCTGGGCTTAGCCCTCCTGGATGCTTGTTGAGCACCAGTGCTATTCAGTAACTTATATAGCAGGTATAAATGAGGTAATTGTATATGGCATCTTAAATGTGTTTAAAATCATCCACAAAAAATTCACTACCTTGAAATTGCTAGACGAGTGCTTTGCCCAACCCAACTTGAGAATTTTACACACTTTCATTGTCTGTTTATTCTTCTAGGTGCTGGCTTTGCTTGTGCCAGATTTAGAGGATTTTCACAAAAAAATTCTTACAGAGGTTATTCATGCAGTAATACCCGTTTTTCTTGCTTTGGGGTGTTGCTTTATCACCTTTCTCTCCTGTAGCCAGTTTGTTTTCAAGGTTTACGAAATTCTAGGATGAGTAATACCAAAGGGGTCATTCTTCCCTCGGTCTCGGACACTGAGCTTTCCAGCACCACAGTCTTTACCAGCGTCCCCCTCGTCCATACTCTGGCTGCTGCAGCTTCAGACCATCAAGACCCCCAAAAGACCGGCTTCAATTGATAGCCAGGAGGTGTTCCCATCTAGGTCACCCTCCTATCTATATAAACTTGATTTTTGGACATCTTCCCCTGCACCCCTATCCAGCAATTCCATGGGTGGTCATTCCCCTCGTCTTTAATGTGGCTGTTTTTGCACCACAAACTGTTCCTCATCGTCTAATAAACATTTTCAGCATTCCCCATATTTTTCCACTTTAAATTCTTTAGGTTCTCCTAGTTCTGTTATTTTAATTTCAATTTTCCACATGGTATAAGCATATTGTATGAATGCCACCACTCTATGCGCTAGGGGTTGTCAATAACAGGTGGTGGAGTTTGCTACTCTTGTTTTTGCTAAAATCCCCTGATTGCGGGCGCAGCATCCTCCCACCTTCCCCACAGCATGCACTGAAACATGTTTTTGAAACTCAAGGTCATTGCTCTGAATCCTGCCTTTGCATTGCTCAGAACCTGGGGTAGGAACAGGGTACCTATTTTTTTTCTGCATCTGAAACAGCGCCACACACCATACCTTGGAGTTGGGGAAGGTTTCCTTGAAGAAGGTGGGCAGCCAGGACAGCAGCGTGAAGAAGGTGCTGGCGATGCACAGTTGGCCTATGATGACTGCCCTGCAAGAGGAGACATGTTAGTCAAGAGCAGTCTAGTGAATAAGGACAGTGCATCCAGCCTAACCAAATAATTTCTGGGTACCACAGAGAACCCAGTAGCAACCATCAACCAGGGCACACCAGCCTGCAATGCATGGGGATGTGACCTGGATAAGAACACACACACACCAAGGTCATGGCACCTAGAAGTTTCAGGACAGACAAAAAGTGTACACATAATTGGAAGTTAGCGTGTGTGCAAGTGGGGACCAGTGAGATAGCCTGGGGAAAGGGCATGAAGAGGCAATGCATACCCACACAGTGACATACCAGATGAAGAGGAGACTTTGGAGGGACACACCTAAAGCACACAATACATAGAGGAGTGGACATACAGACAGACAGCAGACAGCCAGAGAACATCAATGTTGGGTTGAGGAGAGAACACATCTTGCAGGGTGTGTGCACAGCATCCTATAACAACCCAGGTAGTGCTGAGGATGTGATACAAGGAGAGCAAACACTTGCTCCCTCGCCAGAGCTGCAATGAAATGGATACTTGTTAGTTTTAGCTGTAACGTCCAGTGAGAGCTGGAGGAGAAACTAAAGCACAGGCAGTGAGCTGGGGGAACTAAAAGTCGCTTCCTCTGCTTGAACCTTAGGAAAGGACCTCTTTTCTTGCATGACACTAGAAGGAGGATATGAACAGGCAGAATTATGGACTCCAAGAGATGTCCCTGCTGGGTCCCTGTCCTAATGCCTCTACGAGATCCAAGTTGGCCAGGAAGGTCCATTTGCCCATTCAGCGTCCAAGAGATGAGGTTGGGGTTCTCCATCTTATGTGCCAATGTGAGCCAGGTAGGGACAACCTTGGTGGCTGGCAAGGCATCACTGACAAAGGGAGTGTTGAAATGGGAAAGCGCTGGTAAAAGATTCTGCTGACATGTAGGACTGAGATTCTGCCGACATGTAGGACTGAGATTCTGCTGACATGTAGTACTGAAACAATGTTAGTGTTTAGCCCAGGTGGAGGGTAAGAGGTGTGTTGCTGTAAAGCCACCATCCCGATGACCAGCACACAGAAGGGTGTGGTGTCTGAGTAATGGGCACAGGTACCACCAGAGGGATGAGAACGGGCATTAACAATGTAGGATGGAAAATACGTATCTACCTGGGAGATGAACTGCCTTTCAGGTAGGTTCAGAATAAGGATTGGAAACTGGAGAAATTGAGCTAAAACCAGATACACTCAGATTAAAACAGAGTAGAGATTGAGGGATAGGTGGGAGATAAATGCTTGTTATTGTGAAATTTCCCCAATGATTAGAGCAGATGCACATTTCTATTTAGAGTTGTCCTAGCCCTCCCCAGAGCTTGAGAAGCGCAACAATTTAAGAAGAAAAAAAAAAAATCATAAGCATGCCATTTAAGTCTCAAATCCGAATTAGCAACAGTCTTAGGGCCTTATTACAACTTTGGAGGTCCTACGTCCGCTGTAGGGCCACCAAAGCTGTGGTGCAGCTGCCTGCCAGATTAGGACTTCAATCCTGGCCTGATAGGCAGTCTAGCGGCGGTCTGTTAGGCTCATAGAAGAGCCTAACATGCAGACTGCCGCTGCCAGAGCGCCCACTGCACCTTCCTGCATGTTGTGGAATACATGCCACACTGTGCAGGAACTGGTGGTGCTAATCCACGGGGGGCACTACATGTACCCCCCCTGCATGCACCCCTACACCTAGAGGCAGCAGGGGGACCCCCTTTGTTGCTTCTCCGCCACCCTTTTCGTGTAGGGCTCACCGCCATGAAAAGGGTGGCAGAGAGGGAACTCGAAATATGCTCAGTGGTGCCGCTGTGGCACCGCCAGCATATTTTAGTCTCTGACCGCTGCACGACCACCACAGGATCTTGGATTAATGACAGTCGCAGCGGCCCTGTGGCAATCGGACCGCCACACATGTCATACTGCGGGCGGGCCCGCAAATGGCAGTGGTCGGACCACCATCGCGAGTAGGGCGGTCCTATGAACCACCATACTCGTAATCGGGCCCTAAGTTTGGAAGAACAGACTAAATCAAACGTATGGTGCTACAATTCCCCCACTTTAGGAATACTGACCACCTAACAAGTGCATGAGAAGCCTTTAGAGGGAGTCTACTTATCTTGTTAGGTCACTGCACATTGGGTAGCCCCTCTGCCACTCATTCCAGCTCGTTAATCCAACCATCTGCTTTGATTTTGTGCTCTTTACATGGCTAATACCCTTGCAAGCACCATCCTTGGCATGCACTCAAGACCCCCTGTTTTGCATGAAAGGGAGGTTGATGGTGACGAAGGGTATGTGTTATGAAGCAAATAAACAAAATGAATGTTTGTCTATACTAGAATTTAGGAAATCCTACTTCTGCCTAAGCGTTTAACCTACAACGCTGTTATTCTTGCATTTGATATAACTCGCACACACAACGATGTTAAACTGATAAAGAGAAAAATGGTGGCATGTGCCACAATCTGATGTGCACGAAAATCTTGTTTTCCTATGTGAGATGTGACGAATCCACCCTCTGCAATTGTTGTGCCAAATTACAAGTATCTTAAAACAAGTATTGTAAATGCAATATGTCTCGGATTTTTTTGAGTTTGAGCTATTGGCATTGTAAATGGCAATGTCTTATTATGTGTTATGGAGTGTATGTATGTGATATGTAGTGTAACTATGTGGGTTGGATTGGATTAGTTAGTGATGGAGTTGTGTAGCGTGGAATTGTGTGGTGTGGAGTGGATTTGTGAAGTGTAATTATGTGTCATGGTGTGTTGTAGAATTATGTGGATTGATTTGGGAGTAGAGGTGGGGCAGTCCTCATCAGCTGTGGGGCACCCATTTTCCATACCCAGAGAGACAGGCTTCATTTCTTCCTGATGGGGCACCTTCTTGTTCACTTTGGCTTTGCCTCAAGGCCCAGTAATTGTCCTTTAGGCCCTCTGGTGGGTTGGCTACTGTCAGAAAGTGGTGTTGGAGACTTACGTAGATGTTCTGAGGTCACAGCTAATGGAGTTTTCAATACAGTTCATCAGATAGGTGTGAATTATTGAGCATCTGAGTGATTGTGGGCCTGCTTGCCCTCTCTCCATCCCTGGGTAACCTGCAATGAGGGGAATTGCACGAGTAGGTGGCACACAGCCCTGTTAAGTTCCTCTGAGACTGGGTGGGTTAGGCACGCCTGATCTACAACTCTACGCGCTTTGCACTCAGGCACACTTCCTGCACTACTGGACACATCCAACACCATTTCAACCGCACGTCGCAGTGGAGATAGACGCGGTCTCACCTTGGCCACTCTCGACAGCCCTCTTTGCCCCCTGTAAACGACCTATAGCTGAAATAGATACTCCGCACTGCCAGAGATGGGCACGGGCCGGGCTGGCGAGCCATGCAGATACTCCTCTCCTTTACGCTCCATCCATCCAGATTACACCACACCCACTTATACCTCCGTTACATGACGGTGGCGCCTGCAACCGCGCAGACAGGATTAACATGCACACCTTCGCAGATCTTTTCCCAGGGGATCAATTTCGTGGCCCCCCCGACCCCACAGCCCTCATCCAGCGCACCACTAGACACTTTCCTTTACTATCAGCTACGAGCGACGTGCCGTGAACTATTCAAAACATTCCCAGCACCCCCGGAGACTCACACAGCCTTAGAATACATGTACACCACCACTTCACCTCGCAAACTGATTATGTCACTATACAACACCCGCAGCATGCACATCTGCCAGAGAGGCCTGGGGTGAAGACCTCGCCTTCCACTCACAGACGCACAATGGACCTTTTGCTGCGGCCAGCTCAAACTACTTTCCCCTAATTACAGGCTACGTCTCCTTCATTTTAATTTCCTACATCGCACCTACAGCACTCCTGCACCAAATTGGCATATCCTCAGATTCCCAATGCACACGATGTCATGTCACTTCCGCAGACTTTATTCACCTTGCCTGGCACTGCCCTGCTGTTGCGGCATATTGGGCGAAGGTATTCGGGGTGATAGGGGAAATCATACAAACTCCACTGCCCCCCTCGCCTCTGATGGGTCTGCTGGGATATGTGGCAGAGATAGCCAGCGGCTCTCACAAACTCGCCGCCATAATGTTTCTCCTTGCCAAGAGCAGAGTCGCAATGTGCTGGGGCGGTATATTGGCACCAAAGACACGAGACCGGGTCAAAGACATTTCATATTGCCATGAACAATTGTCCAATTACTGGAATTTGGTGCCGCCTAGATCCCGCCCCCGAGACATTTGGGAACCATACATAAACTATATTCGCCACCAGAAACCATCTTCAACCCGTGAATTTTCCTGTTAAATGGCGCTGAGAATTACTGTTCTGCATATATACTGCTGTTACCTATCATGATGTGTAATGCATGTGCGTCCTTGCTGTAACTGCTCTGCCTATATAAATGTGTTGGATTCTTGTATACTGATTGCCAACAGTTATAAAAACAAATAATTTAAAAAAAAGTTCCTCTGAGACTGCCTCCAGAGTGGATGGTAGCCAAGCAGGTGATCCTGTCCCATTAGTGGGGCATGGGGAGTGCCGGACCTGCTAGATACACAGCCTACATCCGACAGAGGCCATGGAGACAAGAGTGGCACTGGGTGGGGGGGCTCTGCTGTGGTGGAGGGAAGCCCAGTTTCACCTTCCCACATATGGTGCACTTTGGCAGACCATGCAGAGGCGCGCCTTGAAGTCTGTGTTTACAATCTCACCTAAAATATTTGCTATATAAGTATCTATTGAGAGACAATTTATGGCCATTATTAGTCCAAAGATGTAAATATAAGTGAGGTAAAAAAATGTGCCCATCAAGTCAATAAGTGAGATGAGTGCCAGCAGACCCAATTATTTTGAACTGCAGTCCTGAGAGAATAGTACCATTGCCCGAGAGGCTTAAACAGCGGGTTATTGTGCGTGTACCAACCAAAGAGACCTGGACGTTTAGGGCCTTTAATACAAGTGGCCCATAATTTGATTTGCAAATTGCACATCAGGTAAATGCCGATACCATGGGCTGTGGTGTTAACCTGGTATGCACCTCATTCAGGTGAGCAAGTTTCAGACCTCGGAATGGGTATAATGTGATAATTGCCCATCCCCCCCTCCACACCCATTTTGGACATGCTCAAACTCAGGAATTACGCACTTTGCCTGTGTATTTATGCCACATTGTATATGATGCAAACAGAGGTGGGTGAGCCAGCAAATTAACAAGGCGAGCTGAGCCAGAGCTGTGCTAAGGGTCTGGCTTGGCTCTTTGAGCCACTGTGCGAGCCGAGCCCTGAAAATGTTTGCCTTGTAAATCATATAACAAACATCAGATAAAATATGATCAAGTCAAATCACAGTTCAAAAAAAGTGGTTTTCTTTCACATGTAGAACTTTTGACATTACCTTGTCCATTAAGCAGTGCACTGAGAAGCACTTATTAAAAGTGATAGTTTTTACACATGAACTTAGAACCTTTCTGCCCCCACCCTGGCGAAAGCGCCATTAGTGAACTACGAGGCAAAACAGTGGTCATGTGCACCCTTTATGCTGCCGAGATTCTTGCAGATAATGGAACATTATAGTCTTTTAAATCAAACGCAATATATTTTTGTACAGCTTATATTTGTAACATGGGATTTTGAAGGTGCTTTTATTTGCTATAGTTAAGAAAAAGGAGGATAAATAAAATAAAATAAAATCTTTGCCTACGATCACTCAGTTTGGTTAAGAGGGGAATCCTTAATTAATGCAGGTTTTCTGTTTTCACTTTCTACAAACCAGCCACCAAACAGATATCTATTTGTGTCTCATTTGTAACTCAAATTTTAGTGCTTTGTTTTACCTCTTTGTGCATGAAGGTAGGTGAGCGATGGTGCAGGCAGAAGCCATATTAAAAGCTGGGCTCCAGATTCCAACAGATCATCAAGCCGAGCCAGGCTTCAGGTTCAAGCTTTCCGCCACTTGTCCACCACTAGGTGCAAATTACGCAGGCAATAACTAGAAGGATGTGCAATAGGTGGACTTGTTTCAATCCCACGTTTGCAAACAGGAGTTTGCTTCTGAATCTGAATTTGCTCGGAAAGGTAAATGAGTTTCATAGATGTGGATGGGCCCTGCTTATTTGTGGGAAAGTGCGCATACCACAAGCCACACAATATACCAGCCCGAGGATCTCAACGATTCGGGAAATTCAAATATCCGTATCATAAAATGGAAGTCAGGATTCTCAGAGGAGTCTCTGTATTTCTGAATAGATGTACACAGCATATATGGTCTGCCATGTCTTTTGACTTCGTTCACCCCGTCCTGTTTAAAAATAGTTAGTCACATGCAAGCTAAACACTTTGAAGCCTGCTTTTCATTTAATGAACAGAAGACATTGTAGCCGCTCTGTTACCTCGCTCGTTCCTACGAGCCTTTCGCGCCCCTGCAGCACCTCCGGGCGACCCCGCAGCGTCGCTCCCACCACTCCGCGCTGGAGGCTGTGGTCTGGACCACTCCTCTGTTTTGTTGTGCCTGCTTCGTTCTAGCAAAAGCGTAATTTACGGTCTATGCACGTCTATTTCTGGGTCATGTGACACACTCGAAAGAATTTTTTTTTTGTTCTGTAAAATGGGTCTTTATTCAAAGTCTGTGGAACAAAGCCAAAATAACAAGGAAGAGTCGTGCGAAATAAGAAAAAGCAATTTAAAAGAACGCTGGCAGCTACGCAAAGGATGACTGCAACAACAGGGAAGAAGGGTGCTAAGATGCACCAAAATATGGCGGCAAAGCTGAACACGCACCCGCAGAAGAGCCTGGGAAGGATGCTGTGTAAAAAAAAAAAAACCGTAAGCAGAAAGCAAAAAAAGCGGAAGCAAACAAGTCCTGCGGCAATACTCCAGAGCCCACAGAGTACACACAATAGATGTTCCCTCAGGGCAAGCGCTGTAGGCTCGACCTAAAAATTTGAACATTTCAGGAACAATTTCTATACTCAAATATAACAATGACTAACTTCTGTCTTTGAAAACGGGAATTAGCTTTTGTGTTTTAAGGCTTGAAGTATGCCTTTGATGTGTACCCTGATACGAATAGAAGTTGGAAGTCCTATATGAAAGTGGTCTTTTCCTATGTTAAAACACACGGGCAACTGAGTTTACAGCTTTGATAGTTTAGAAAGTAAACAAAGTGTAATTTTCCGATTTTGTTTTTGTTTTTATGGAGGAAATCCCAGGTTGACAAGCCAACTAAGAATGTGGAGTAGGCTTGGATTTGATAAGCAGATGCTCACATCTGGCATGACCCAGATATTTACTTAAGCGACTGATAAAGTCTTCAACAGCCCATCGTTTTAATTCAATGAAAGAGCCTAGTCCTCAGCTAACAGAGTAGATGCAAATCATAAATCCACTACTAAACACAAAGAGAAGCCATTAGAAACACAAAAAATGTCTTGCCTACATAGAGGAAGGCAATCCAGGTCAAAGGTGCCACCTGCTCAACCTTGTGACAGCCATGTCTACAGAAGCATAATAGATGCAAGGAGGGGGCAGGCAGAAGAGGGGAGGAGGTCAGGCAGAAAAGAGGGGGAGGAAAAAGGGGTGGGAGGAGATCTGAAGAATAAAGGGAACCCATGACATTCTGGGAAATCAAAAGGACGGACCACTGTTTGTGAAAACTGGAGTTCCAAACAAACAATGATGGGTCAACAGCCGTATGCATCCATGAGTGTCACTCTACCTTAGGTCACCAACTGGCCTGCTTCTGCCTAAGCCCATCTGTTCAAAAGGGAGTCACATATTAATACAGCAGACCTGCAAGCACCCAGAGGGTCAGCGAGGGCCACACGATACTGGCTTTCTTCAATCGGGTCTACCAGCGAAGAGCAGATATCACATGGTGGAATGCACGAGGAGCTTGAGACCTCTGCACATTGCGAGTTTCCTCTGCTGTGTAGAAACTATACACAGATGACACCCTTGAGGGTTTTGCATCCTACCTGGCACAGGAGCGACAGCGTCAGAATTATTTGTTCGTGTTGGGGGGGAGGAAAAGAGTGTGTGAATTTCTGTTTAGGCCACTGTCTGGTCTAAATCCTTCACCCTATTCTTAGCCCCACCCCCTCTAGGGCTCCTCCACTGCTGGAAGGGCAGTCATGGGGATCAAATCTGAATCCTTTCCTGACCCCAATCATCCCATCCAAGGTCGCTCAAACTCCTCACACATAGTGAAAATATATGGTGAAAATATTTTTTTTAAGTTGGCAGGTCAGTTACAGTGGCTGGATGCCTCTGTGTTCGAGGCTGTATACAAAGCAAGTTACAATTATAATCTGCTACGTGGTTATTGTGTTGATTTCCGGTGCTCCAAAGTCCTGAATATGAAAGCAGAAGTCTATTAGAGGCAGGGCCGGACTGGGAACCCAAAGCAGCCCTAGCAATTTTCTCTAACCAGACCCTGGGGAAGCACTGCCTGGCCCCGGGAGGCTGGAAACGCTTGCTTGCTGCTTTTGTTACTGGCGGGCGATATTGAAGCACCGCTGCAAAACTGGCCCCCAGCAACAAATCCGGCCCCCACCGCTGCAAAACCGGCCCCCACCCTCCCGGGGAAACGCCTGAGGCCCGATAAGGCCAGTCCGGCCCCGATTATAGGCAGAAGCTGCTTTGCGGGCAGGAGCTCAGGGAACAAAGTGGACAGCAAGTGTGCAAAGGTGGAGAGCACACACCACAGCAGAACAAATACCAGGAAGGAGGGATGGTCACATGGGTCAAATCCAGAAGAATGGGAAAGCATCATTACTACTCGTGCGAGTCTCATGGCTTAAAGCACAGTTGCAATTACGGCTTGCAGGACTCAGTTCCTAAAGCGCAGCCTCGCTCAATTGGTGCCAGTGTTCCATTCCTTGCAGCCGTCTCACGCAGTGGATAAGAGTCTCGCATCTTGAAGCGATGTCTCATTCACAATCTTTGATTCTCTTACCTTGGAGAGCCACCAGGGGCGGAGGAGCGTCGCCCCACTGCTTTTAAGCAGTGGGAAGCTGAAACATAAAATGATAATAATTTTGTGTTATCATTTTAGGCTGCTTCCTGCTGCTTTGCTGGCTGGTGAGTGGGCTGCTCTGCTCTTTGCTCAGGGCAGGGGAGGAGTGGTTTACCCACTCGTAAGTGCGCAATGACTGTTTTGTCAGCCCTCTCAGGCCGCCCAACCCAGTCATGCACACTTTCCCCTTCTCCACGCAGGCTGCATTACAGCCTGCATGGAGAACATGCCCACCCCTACAGCCCCTGGATGAGCGCCGTGTCACGGCACTCAGACTAAAGCGTTGTGATTGGCTTAGGGGAGGGAGCCTGGCTGCCCGCTTCCTTTTCCTGTCAGAGACAGAGGCGGGAGAGCAGGAGCAGAGAAGACGCGGGACCCGGCCTCAAAGTAAGATGTTTTTTTTTTATTCCGATCTCTACGCGTGACACCCCCATGTGCCCGTACCCGTCTCGCCACCCGCGAGCCATGCCAGCCGCCACTGAAAGCCACCTCATTTATTGGGTTTGAGTACCACACACTGGTACACAGACTCACTGGGGGCCAATTTCAAATCTTGGTGCACTGCCTTGCCCATGCAAGACAGTGTAGTCTTGGAGCACCGTCTCACTCATCAGGTGTGAGTTTCACCTCTTAAGGATGTCACTGCCCGGTTGTAAGCTTCACCTCTTCGAACATCACGCCACTCACAGAGCATCACTTACGGTCTAGAGCAGCGCTACGCAAACCACAACCCAATTAATGAGAACAACAAACTCGCTTCCGATCTATCTTCAACGGACATGAGGGTGATTTTTTTTAATCTAGCTAAAGCATTGTGTGGTAGCGCACTGTCATTTACACACACCACATTTCCATCGATATGGCTACTAAATTTGCACAAACATACAATTTTACAAATAAACCTGTGAAACACACAAATGATAATGTGTGGAAATTAGTGAATATTTATCATTTGTGTACTACTATTTAAAGTGTCTTGATTTGTTTTGATAGTATTAAAATCTGTTTCCACAACACTTCAGAATTACAAAAGAATTTGCTTCATTTTGGACTTCCTAACTGCTGAATGTGTACAGTTTACAGGCATTTACATTTCGTTGGGAGTTACAAAAAATGACATCCTTCAGCCTTTTGTTTCGCAATCCATGTACCACAGCAAGATTGGCCCATAATTCCCTTTACTTTGACTGCAAAGTGAGAGGAGTTTGCAAACACCATTCCCCATATTAAAAAATAAGCAGTAGTGTGCCAGAAGACAGTCTGACAGTTGACCTCTGTCTTTAAAGTGCAGAAAATGTGACAAGATAAATACAAATTTTAAAGGCATCTTTATTTATTGCTTGGACATTCACGACCCACCAAAATCAGCTCGACCCACAGTTTGGGAAACACTTTTCTAGAGAAATCTCACTCATTAAGTGAAAACCTAAATCTTGATCTCACTCTTTTGTTGTCAGTCTCACGCATTAGAGTGCAGCTGCACGTGCCAGTCTCACGCATTAGAGTGCAGCTGCATGTGCCAGTCTCTCGCATTAGAGTGCAGTTGCACGTGCCAGTCTCACGCATTAGAGTGCAGTTGCACGTGCCAGTCTCACGCATTAGAGTGCAGTTGCACGTGCCAGTCTCACGCATTAGAGTGCAGTTGCACGTGCCAATCTCACGCATTAGAGTGCAGTTGCACGTGCCAGGCATATGCATTAGAGGGCAGTTGCACGTGCCAGTCCCACGCATTAGACTGCAGTTGCACGTGCCAGTCTCACGCATTAGAGTAATACAATAATGGGGTAGACCCGAAAGGCCACTGGACCCGGGTAGCTTATGGTACAAAAGAGTAATGTCACAGTGGACTACAATTACATGTTATGCCAAACAAAGGAAAACATTATTACTTTAAATTAATTAAACGCCACCATTTGAATCATTCACCAAAAATGGTTATGATTTAATTTCATCACAGAGTTGCATAATAGCCCGATTGTAAATGACATGTATCAATGTGAAACATTTTATTCAAGTCTGGTGACAAGAGGGAAAAGTGCAAGGAAAAAGGGGTGTTTGTGAAAGTGAAGTGCAAAGGGAAGGTAGTGTGCATATGTGACATCAATAATCAATATATACAACCTAACCAACCAGATGTCTGGCAATTATAAATTTGAAAAACATAACACAAGGTATCCGATGCAGATAATGAATCTCTGTCATCAGTGTCTGAACACAAGAAAGAAACAACGTCAACGTTTCGACCCCTAAAATAAACAGCTGGTTTGATGCCTTGTGAGTGGGGTCTTCCTCAGGACGGGGGTGAGAGTTAAAAATGAGCACCAGAAAAAATCAGCCAAAGTGTTTCAGGCTGAGAGTACAAACAGCTGGGCCTTGTGAGCTCTCAGATTGGTCCACAATTCTTCAACAATTCAAGTGAAACGTCGAGGTTGTTCAGTAACCTCTGACTGTAGGCTGCTGCATCATCGACTGAGGTTAGCTGTTTTTCAGTCGATGATGCAGCAGCCTACAGTCAGAGGTGCTCAGCACTCAGTCTGGTGCTCATTTTTAACTCTCACCCCATGTTTCACATTGATACATGTCATTTACAATCGGGCTATTATGCAACTCTGTGATGAAATTAAATCATAACCATTTTTGGTGAATGATTCAAATGGTGGCGTTTAATTAATTTAAAGTAATAATGTTTTCCTTTGTTTGGCATAACATGTAATTGTAGTCCACAGTCTCACGCATTAGACTGCAGTTGGAACGCATTAGACTGCAGTTGCACGTGCCACGCTCACGCATTAGAGTGCAGTTGCACGTGCCAGTCCCACGCATTAGACTGCAGTTGCACGTGCCAGTCCCACGCATTAGACTGCAGTTGCACGTGCCAGTCCCACGCATTAGACTGCAGTTGCACTCATTTAGGGCCAGATGTACGACCCTTTTTTGCGGCCGCAAAACGGGAGATCCTCCCGTTTGCGACCGCAAAAAAGGATAATGGCATGTACAAATGCTATTTTGCGAGTCACTGACTCGCAAAATAGCATTTGCGACTCCCGCTATTAGGAAGGGGCGTCCCTTCCTAATAGAGAGTCACCATGTCATGTACAATTGTTTTGCAACCGCATTTGCGGCTGCAAAACACTTGCAGTTTACCACCTACTTCAAGTAGGTGGTAAACCACTCACAAACGGGAAGGGGTCCCTCGGGGACCCCTTCCCCTTTGTGAGTATGTGAGAAAATATTTTTAAGAGCAGGCAAGCAGGCAGTGGTCCCAGGGACCACTGCCTGCCCTTAAAGAAATGAAACTGAAAAGTTCCATTTTTCTTTTTTACATGCATCCCGTTTTCCTTTAAGGAAAACGGGCTGCATTAAAAAAAAATAATACTGCTTTATTTAAAAGCAGTCCCAGACATGGTGGTCTGCTGACCCCAGCAGGCCACCATCCCTGGGAGTGATAGCCAATCCTAATGGGTCGCAAATTGCGCCTGCCTCATTAATATTCATGAGGCATGCAATTTGCGACCCCATTAGGAATCGCAAACAGTGTCTGAGACACTGTTATACATTCCAATTTGCGAGTCGCAAATTGTGAGTCGCAAATGCGACGCAATTTGCGAGTCGCAAATGCGACGCAATTAGCAAGACGCAAATTGATGGGTCGTACATCTGGCCCTTAATGTAAAGTCCTGACCTTGAAGTACAGTTTTGTGCACTTGGATTGTGGTCCAGCACTGATTAAATGGTACTCTTAGGTACACTTGACCTGGAGATCTGCGGCTCTGGCAAGGGCCTGAAAGGCCATGAGTTTATTTGTGGAGTGGGACAGAGTCAAACAGCTTAAGGACCAGAGGCAGCATTTAGAAAAAAAACTTCTGCTTGAAGCAGTCAATGCAGAGACACTTGGAAGCCCTGCTTCAGAGGGGAGAACACCGGAATACAAAGGTAGCCGAGAAACACATTGAAAGAGACAGTGGAAAGATAAGGGGGTAAAAAGTGACAGAGGGATTGCAGTATGAGGAAGAATAAAATGACACTACGAGGAACCACATAAAGGAAGACTGAATAAAGACAGGAGGGGGACACAGAGAGGGTGAAAGCATCACAGCCATATCACTGTGTTGAGAGAAAACTGGAAACATGCATTAACACAGGAGTTCAAAATATACAAGAAGTCACCAGCCTGGATCCCACCCCAAAAGCAGACTGTGTGACAGATACAGAGATCGACCGAATGTGGGTAAAGGACAGAAAAAAGTAGCTGTGGAGGGTGCTTCATAGTGTAGCGGTCAGCTGGGGGACAAAGACGCCTCCCCCGAAAAAACATCAACTTAGGTCTACCAACACAACATGACGGCTGTGGCATCACCGTTGGTTGGCAGAGGACAGATAGTAAGAAAGGGCATGGGGGGGAGGGACACACCAAAAAATACAGCCCCAGGCTACTAACACAATAGGGTGGGTGTGATTTGCAGGGAGTGGCAGTGACAGTGTGTGCAGCGGGCACAAGGAGGCTTGGACAGTGGAGGCGAAATTAGTGTACAGGAAAAAACAGACAACCTGTCAGTACTGTCATGATGTAGTAGCTGTGTTGGGCAGGAACAGCCTACGCAGGGTAAGTTTGGCCGGGTAAGAGAAGACACAGAAATGATCACTGATACTCTAAACAGAGAGTGCAATGTGGGTGTGGAACAGAAAAGTAAAGTAGAGGTAGGCAAGGGCACACAAAAAAAAAAAAAGAAAGTAACTTTTAACAACCAATAGAAAACCACATTCAATGCAATTACAAAAATAGAGCAACAAACAGGAAGGCAGAGAGGGAAGCAGCCTTTGGAAGGGGCAAATGGCATAGCCGGCAGGCTGTGACTTAGAAGTCAGGAGTGGCGCTGGGGTTTCAGCACCATCAGTACTCCAGTCGCCAAACCTCTAGGCGACCTGAGAGCAGCAAATACAAAGTAAGGTGGGGCTATTGCCAGCTTGCGATATTCCAATGAAGGTGACCTAGGCCTCAACTTAGTATCAATATTATTATTGCCGGCCATATTAGCAGTAATAATTGTACTTACCAGACAGGCCCCTTCCTGAACAAGCGTCTCCAGGGGATGTTGGTCTGGGTAGACAGAGAGAAGCTCTTTGTGATGTCCTCCAGTGATATGATGTGCTCTGCAGAAAGAACAGTGATGGAGACAGGATGATCGACAGATCGCAAACGCTGAACGCATAAGACGAGAAGTACTGTCTCTTTAAACGTGTATGCCAAGTTGTTAGCTAATGTGTCACTAAAAGGAACAGGCGGCCTTGTTTTGAGGATATCAGGGCCAGATCAGACCATAGGGTATTCAGGGCTTTCCCCAAATAGCCACTACCTATGAAAGGATGGTAGGGGTAGAATATGTCAGGCTCCCTTTTAAAAGGCCAGGTCATATAAAGAACTGTGCAGCAGCAGCACTTCTGGCCTTTAAAGGTTTAATTCACAAAGGTTTTGGAAAATATTAATTACTTTTATGATCGTGTTAATGGTCACAAATTTCAAATTTTTCGTATGGTGGAAAAGCCGCCAGTAGGGTATATGGTTTGCAAGGGTTGGGAACATGGATGATTCCAGGTGTTAGGTCATGGTGGTTGGCCATTTGGAATGTACAGAACACCCCTACATTCATGCTCTTTCCCAAAGGTTTCAAAACCTAATTTGCATGCTTAAATTTACTGCCAAAAATAACTAGAACAGGGAGAAAATTGGATATGAAAATTATCCAAACACCCACATATTTCCAGGGAATGTAGGGGAAAGGGTTTATCCATCCTCAAAAAAAAAATCTCCTGGAGAAAAATTGAATAAAATGTTGATGCGATAATGCAGATTTCTGTTGTACATGCCCATTGCCACTGTTTGTCCAGTGAATAGTTTGTATGATTTCATATGCGGCATCAGAGGTACTGCAGGCAGGGATTTCCTATACTACGCCACAGGATTTTTATAAACCCCAAAAGTGAGAAATATACAAATAGTAGAGTTCTGATTTTTAACAAGTTTTTGTGCGTCATCCCCTTAAAGACACTGGCTTTTTCCTAGTGGAGAAATATACATTTTGCACTATGTACCTGGGACATTGTGCCCAAATGGCTGAGTCATCACTTGTTGAGATGGGCACTATACAATGTAAGTAACTAAGGCGATACTGGTCACACCTACTATCCGTTTCTCATAAAGTACAATCATGTCTCTTTATTTACATATCAATAATGTCCATTATCTTAATTAGGTGCTAAGTCTTTGAGAGACCCTGTTACCCAAAGGATGTCTAAGGCAGAGGCAGGAACTATAAAAGTAAAAAAACATTTTATAGAATCATCTCCACATCAATATAAGTAGCACTTTTATTATACATAAGAATTTCATAAGGTTTTGTTATTTATCCTTATACAAACAGTGTAGGGTCCAACATGATATTGTCTCATTCAAAATAGCCTCCAGCCAACACGTGTTTCGACTATGCGGAGTCGCTTTCCCTATGACTTCCTCAGGGCTCATCCATTAGTCTAATAGTGCGCCTCATATTGTCAACTAATTGCTTTAAATAGATCTGTACTCACTAAACGACTACTATTGTCACTTTTAAAAGGTTATTTCCTCTATTTGAAGATAATTTCTTCATCTGGGCCTAGGGCCTCCCATTTCGCATTAACCTTGAAGGTGCAATATACTCCCTATCCGTGTCTCCACACCGTCGCAAGTATTAAGTTATGTTGAGGGCTTGAACGCGCACTTATGCCAAATGTGCATGATGCTATAGAACCATAACACATCAATGTTAATGGGAAGGTCAGATGCTAATGCGAGTAAAGCCAGGTTTTCAAATGAATCTGAATATATTCAATAAGGAATTTCCACAAAGACTGAGAGGGAGGTATTCCAAGTTCTGGGCGAACTCGACAACCTCCAAGCTCATGCCACTCTGTGGTGATCATCCTCTCATTTGAAGTCCAGGTGATCAGCTTCTTACAGCGGCGGCTGGTGCCATTTATAAGTGGTGAGCCGCATGTTTCTTCTGTGTCACCCCAAGAATGAACGAAATGCAAACTATTATCACCTCTTTGAATTCCGTTCATCCTTGGAGTGACACAAAAGGAACGCATACCTTAAATGCAGCATTGTGGCGTTACCTAACTTTCAACAAGATTCCGATCCTGCTGCTCTGCTCCTCCGCTGAGCGTTGCTGGTAAACTGGCTGTGGAACTTTGCCTACATCGACGCAGCCCATCCCATCCCAATGCTGCTCTTTAAAATACAGAGTATTAGACTCTGATTCAAATGTATGAGAGCAATGTTGGGATTGGCTTGAGCAGGCAGCCCAGCGCTCCAACAGAGACCAGAGACCTGCCGTCTCTGCCCCCCTGACTCTAACAGTGCGGTATTCAGAGGCCTTTAAAGTGCACAAGTCAGATTGGACTCACCCGAGCCGGACATGTGCACTTTTAATTTATGGCAGCCCTCTGATCTACATTATGAGAGGAGGACCACGCATCCTCCTCCTGCACTACACAACGCAGGTTACTGGCGCCGTATAATTTATAAATGTTTTTACTGTTTGGCTCTCAACGCTCATTTGCCACGATGGATGAGCCACCGCTGCATTCTCTTCCTAGCGAAGCAGCAGGTACCCAGCTTCCAAAGGTTGCTCTTGGACCCCTGCGGTCCACTAACTTCTTATCAAGGTCAACACATCCATAACCTCTATAAAGGTCCCTCCACCCCCTTTTGAAATATACCATAGTAACCACTTAAGAAAGAAGCTATAGGTTCACTCTTAATGCAGTGCATTTTATGCACCTCTCCAGCTCACTGCTTGTTGTGAAACTTCTGAATTCTAATATTAGTCAACAAAACCAGAAGTTTGCAAAAGGTCACGATAGCTCCACTCTGAACACTTCTGGATTTCTTCTAGGATGATCATATAATGCAGTAAAAATGTAAAGATAAAAAGTAAAGTAGAGTCCCAACTGTAGTTTAATACTAATTTACTTTACTAAATTTCCTAATCTAAAATGTTTTTTTAAATATTTCAAACATTTAAAATAAAAACGTAAATGATGTATTATTTTTTTTTTTTTTTAATATGGTAGGCATTAAGGGTTATGACAAGGATTAGGACGAGGGATGGGATTATGGTTTGGCTAGGGATGTGGTCAGCACAAGTATATAGGGTGAGATATGTTAGGGTTAAAGTTGGTTGATGTTCGGGTAAGGGTTTAACCGTGGTCAAGGGCCATAGGAGGCAATCTACCTAGGACTTTAACCTTATTGTATTTCTAATTAAATGAATATAAATGACACGTTTACAATAACCTGATAAATATATAGTCTTTAAATTTTCTTTTTTGTATGGAACTTAATTTCAAACAACTCAGCTAATGATAGATCGTCTGGACCCTAAATCTGCGTCATCTTTCAATAGACGCGTACACAGAAAGAGATTTGAAAAGTCGACAGAAAATGGGATTGTGAAACTGCAGGCTGCCCGGGGTCCACGAAGGAGACCCGCTAAGAGGGCGGCCGCCTTAGTGCCACAAGATGGCACAGGAGGGAGCCTCCCAGTGGTTGGGACCCTCAGGGGTCCGGTGTGCCGCGTCACTTCCGGGCAAAGGGGGCGGGGGGTGCGGTACATATACCTCTCACCGCCCACTGGGCGCCCTCTTTGCCCACTACCCTGATGCCGTTTTGGTCGTGCTGAGTGACTGCTGCTGGACAGAGTGACCACGAGGTTAGTCTCCTACTCGCTGCCCTGCCCACCTCCCCCCCCCCCCCCATCTGGGTCCCACCATATGGGCCATGCCCGAGAGGGACTCCGTGCCACTACGAGGCCCGGGCCGGCCCTCACGAGGTCGCTTCGTCGACTGGGGGGCCTGGTACCGGGGGTGGGACATGGGGCAGGGCGGGAGGGGGGGGGGTCCGGCAGTTTGGCCTTGTCGCCGGGGCCTGCTTTCACCAGCACGGCCTTATCCCCCTATCACCACCGCCCCCTTTGGCTACGGGCAGAGCGGGGAGTCCGGCATGGTTAGCGGGCTTGTATGCCATATGGGGGGCACCGCAGCCAATACTGGTAATATCTGGGCAGCGTCCCGGTTATTTTATACAGTGGGGTTCGGGGCGGGCAGGCCCGAGGCGAGTTGCGATGGGCCTCTCAATAGCAAGGGTCATGCATCCCACATTGGAGGAGGGGTGGGGGCTACAGGCCCGGGTATCGCAGCACTCTTTCGTGGATTGCTGGCCTTGGCTGAGAGGGAGTGGGGCAGCAAAGCGGGGGTCCCCCACCCCTCCTGTGATGGCCGTACGAGCCCTCCTCTCCGGCGCACGATCTTGGCCTGCGGTACTGCGGTGCAGGCCCGAGTCAACTAGGCCCCGTGATTTTGTATAGGGGGGAGGGACTACAGGCCCGGCGGGCCGCGGGCAGGCCCCTGCCCCCCCCCCGCCGTCTACTTTATCGACCTTTCGAAGGGGGGGGGGACAGCGTGCGATGCGCCATACCCCTGTTTCTCGCCGAATGGGAGGGTCCGCGCCGGCTTATCAGTGCGATTGCGAGGCTCCACCCACAGCGTTCGATAGGGTTCGAAGCGGGTATTTTTCAGCTAGGGCGGTCCCCTGGCAGCCGGAATACCTTGCACGACTCAGCAGCCTCAGACAACAGACTGCACCAATGCGCTGGTGACATGGCATTTGTTCATAGGGCAGCACTGTGTGTTTTGTCTTCCTGCGATGCCCAACACCGGCAGGCAGACTGAGTCCTCACTCGCTTTAGAGCAGTCCGGTCCGGGGGGTTTCGCTGCTGTGCATGTAAAACAAACAAGTTTATTTCAACTCTGCTTGTTAGAGTTGCATTTTATTCAGCTCTTAAAAATCTGCATTACATCGTAGGAGCAAAGCCATACTTAAGAGCAAAGCTACCCATCTTTTCCCGACCTGGAGGCAATGGTGGCTACGGGGTGGGCAGAAGGGGTACAACACTTGGAGGGAGGCCTAGGAGGGCCAACATCAATTGAGGGGGTTAACTAACAGGCAGGGGGGGATATGCTATTACCTGTTGGTTTTCCCTTCCAGCGCTTGCACGGTGACAACAGATACGACGCCAAACGCCACGCCTGCGCTAGGCCAAGGATCAGGTACTTGGTCAAGGGGCACACGTTGCACTCCGGACAGTGTCAAAAAACAATGGCGGCTACATCGCAATATTGGGGCGCCTCACTGTCCGATACACAATCCCGGGGGCTGCCTGAGTGCTGGTAAAAATGGGGGGGGCAGACTGCGCTCCCCGGCCTGCGAAGGCTCCAGTTTGGGACCGAAGGCGTTGTGTGGAACGGTGGGCTGCGGCGGTACTGGGAACGTTGGGAGCTATGGGAGGCAGGATGGGCCTGGGCGCAGCCGCTCTGCCAGTGCGGTGTACTTGGGTGCTGCTGCGGGTCCGATGTCTGAATGAATAAATAAACGTAGAGAAAGTTGCTTGCTTGCCCATAAGAGTCTCCTTCTATTCAAGGGTTCAGCATGGCGACAAGTTGTTAGTAGGCATCGGTTGGGGTATGTGCTAGGGACTTATTTCTATTTAGCACGCTCAGCGTAGGGCAAATAAGCTGGAAGCAAAGTTTGAGTCTCACGTCGGCTCAACATCCTGCCTTTCAGTGTGTCCCACCGGAAGTGCCCGTCCCATGCAGAACTCGCAGCGCAGGCGCGTTGCCAAACTGCTGCCCGCCAGGAAATTACAGATATATTAATTTCGCACGGCCAGTCGGGGGATGTGATGCTGCGAGGGGAGCTAGTCCGAGCCCTCCAGATTAGATACCGTTAGTTCGGCCCCCCCCCCCCCCTTACGCGCTTACAGTTATTTTCGTGGGACACGGGTGAACACCACAGAAGTGAGTAACCCCCGCCATGCACGGGATTGGTCGAGGTCTTCTTTGTTGAATTTCTGGGTAGCACATAGGTTCTCTCTGGAACGTATCATGATGTTTGTTTTCATGTACGAGGATATAACACTATCACATGCTGATGTCTATTTAAGCAGAGTATTTGATTTGTCTCACATACGAGATCGCTCAAGCGGCTACAGTGTGGCACTTGGAATAACTGGGTTGCCGGTTCGATTCCCATGCAGGTCATGTAGTTTAACTAAACTTGGTTTGTTATCGTGATGTTTTAAAATGTCTAAAAGTTGCGGATTGGGAACAGTAAGAATTAGTAACGTTTGTTCTCACTTGGCATCTGCTATTCACACCGGGGGACAAGACTCGACACTATACGGCGGGCCGGATTACTTTCCCTTTGGTGTTCTGGGGGTGGGCAGAGGATCTCAGCACTGGGGCTTCTGGGGGGGGGGGGGAGTCTGGTCCGGATCAAACTGTGGTCGGGCAGCCCTTTACCAGATTTGCGACTGCTCTAGCACGCCCCCTCAGCCAAAGAACAGCTAGGTTTCCCAGGCACAAGGTTCGTCTAATAAAGTGTGGTGTGTTCTCTGGTGCACCAATAATAGCCGGGGAATCAGAATCCAACCGGGCTCTTGGCTTTTCTTCTTCTGATCTGAATGGAAGGGGGCCTGTCTGTGGGGAGGGAGCCGCGGGTACCGGCGGGGCAGTCGTATGGGTGCCTTCAGGTGATGGAGCAGCAGGTAATCCCTGGCGTCACTATTTCCAGACAAGTTTATCCCTCCCCCCCCCCCCGTTTTGTTCTACCTGCTATCGTACCTGGTTGCGGTCATGGTTTACGGCGGGATTAAGCCACTGCTTT
Source organism: Calotriton arnoldi (assembly GCA_963921515.1). Taxonomy (NCBI): domain Eukaryota; kingdom Metazoa; phylum Chordata; class Amphibia; order Caudata; family Salamandridae; genus Calotriton; species Calotriton arnoldi. Next base: position 6,700,621 of record CAWUFW010000023.1, read on the forward strand.
GGGACTTGCCCACCTCCCAGTCTTGTGCGGGCGGCGTGCTCCCTTGGCATGCCATGGCGCTGTTGCTTGTCTGGTAGGTGGGGCAGACATTGCTAGGGTGCCGGGCAGAGGCATGCGGGGTGCACGTGGGTGAGTTGGCCCCCATTGGGGCTGCTGGTTGTGTTGTGAGTTTTTCCGGGACCACACCCCAGTTGCGGCTCGGCATCCCCGTGCACAGGCACGCACTGAATTTGAACAGAAAAGCACATTTCTTAACGACCATGAGCCAGTGCCGATGGAGGCCTAGTGGGTAACACCGGTATACCACCAAGAGACTCCTGCTCCACTGGCAATCCATCAGCTTTGCATTTGTCACATGATGGGCATGTCGTTGTGTCGTCAGTTAATTTTAATTGAGAGGCGGTCGTACCTGGCACTGCTTGTGTCAATTCACTCGGGAGGTGGTTTCTCAGAGTCAGGTCTCTCGAACTATGTATGCCGTGTTGTATTTCGTATACCATGGACCACTCATCCACAGATCAGCTCAGGATATACAATTGATTGTTACTACAGGGGGAAGGGACTCAATCACGCTCAACCCTGCCAATTTAAGCACAGGGATACCCCTTTACAGTTTTGAACCCGGGATTAAGTCTTAGCCCGTTTAGGATAAACCACATGTTGAGAAAGTCAACCCGGGACTTCCATAAGTGCCCAATGACCTACCAATGCTAATCCTCCGGATCAAGTCCACCGGGGCTAAAGGTGAGCGGGGGTTCCGGGTGCGCGCCACCGTCATTTATTGATCACCTCTGGAGCTGGTGACAGTCTGCCACCAGTTGGCACTGGCTGTCTAAATTTACAACAACAGGCATTGAGTAATTCAATCATATTGAAATTACTAGTGCGCGCTGCCTATGCCATTCTTTTACCCGTTGGGGCCTGGAATAGTCTGTATTGTCACAATTGGACTATTGTCAGGGTAGGAGTTGTGAGGTACCAGGAGTGGCAACACAGCAGGAGCAATGTGTGGGGCAAACTGAAGGGGCCGCCTGACTGCAGTCCTGGCAGATAGTTGCACAGTGCCAGGGTCAGTAGTTGCGATGTTAATGTTTGGGCAGCACGGCAGGAGCTATGTGTGGTGCAACTGAAGTGGCTGCCGGACGCAGGCCTGGCAGATGGTTTTATACAGGTTAAGCACTGCACGTGCGGAATCCGTGAGGTCTTTGGGGCACAGCTGGGCCGATGTGGGTTATAGGGATTGGTGCGGGTCGCGTGCCTTCCTGCCCGGGTCTCGAATTACGTGGGCCGTTCCAGGGGCAGAGCTCCTTGTATCCATATCATGAATCTAATGTTAGTTTTAGGAAGGCACGGCATAGTACAAGACCTGCAATATCCATACATCCCCCAGTTACCTTCAATACACCTGCCGCCCATTTCTCACTCTTTCATTACCCCCCTAGGTGCTGCACCACCGGATGAGCGTTACCCTTCCATAGGGTTGGGGTCCCCTTTGTAGGGGGGGGCTCAACTTGGTGCGGGATAAGGGGGTGGTGGTGTGGGTTACGAAGCAAAAAATTTGCGGGCAGGTGAGCTTTTCCTAGGCCATTGGGAGAGTGCACTTATTTTCTGTGTTTTACTGATCTTGCATGAGATCGGCATGCGATTTCTGGGAGGTGAACCGTGCTACGATGGTGGCATCTTGGGCGAGGGCAGATGCCCAGGCAACCCAGTTGGAGTATGGGCGTCAGCGGCGCCAAGTGCGGGGACAGCGCTAGGAGGAAGATAGAGGTGCTAGCATACAGGGGCGAAAGGCTGCCGGGGCCCCTTTTCTTTTGGTTGGTATTAGTAAGGCATCCGGATTTTATGCTAGCAGGAGGGTATTTAGCAAGCCCCGCACTCAAGGAGACAGGTTTGGCACACATGACCATTAAGCATAGGGCATGGTGTAAGTACGTAGGGGCAACCTTTTGCTAAGGCCATCGCATCAGAAAGGGAGCCGCCCCCTCAGACTTTTCCCACCTGAGGCCGATAAAATGAGTCCCTTCGAGTTGGGTAGCAATGTTAACCTGTTAATCATGGACAGGATGTCCCCCGGGCTGAAGGTGCGCAAACACGCCCTGGGTAGGTTTGGAATAGGTGTGTAAAGGTCGTGGCCAACTCAGTTAAGTAGTGGCTCATTCGCCCCGTGGCCAGGTGACAGGTGCTTCAGTTAAGCATCCCCTGCCTGGTTAGCCAGTCGAGCTAGGCAGGTGGGGTAAGTTGCCATCTACTAGGGGCTGCTGCCTCAGAGTTGGGGAAACAAGGTATTAAAGCACTAAAAGGCTACGATGGTTTAAGTAAAGTTGGCATGTCCTTCCAACTAGGAGGGAAACTACCCAGGTTTTATTCTGGGGAGGGTTAGCAATGCCTGAGATAATGAAGCAAACTAGGTAGCCTGGTGGGCGGTGTAAGTTGTCACCGCATATAGGGCACAGTTGTGAGAAAGTGCCATCTTTCTTACATGGTATGCCCCACTTTTTGCTGAATGGCTGATGTACTTTGACTGAGTGTGCCCTGGGCTCCTGCCAACCAGGTACCCAGGGCCTGTGTTCCTTCCCTAAAATTGCATTGATACCTACACCCAATTGACATCCCTGGCCACAGGTCAGCCCCTGGTAAATGGTACCATGGGTACCCAGGGCACTGTGACCAGGGAAGGCCCCTAAGGGCTGCAGCACTTGTTGTGCCACCCTTAGGGACCCTGCACCTTTACACACACACACTGCCTTTGCAGGCTGCGTGTCTTGGTGCAGAACAAAAGTGAAGATTCGACATGGCTCACATCCCTGTGTGCCATGCCTACAAGCCACTGCCCTGGCCTAGGTCAGCCACCCCTCTAGCTGGGTGCACTATGCCAGTGGTGAGGGCATAGAGGCATGAGCCCTGTGCCCCTACAGTGCCCAAGTCCATTCTTGGGCATTGTAAGTGCAGTGCTGCCATTAAGAGTATATGGTGCTGGGAGTCTGTCATTACGAACTCCACAGCACCATAATGGCCCCAATGAAGACTAAGAAGTTTGGTATCAAACTTCTCAGCACATTAAACCCCCACTGATGCCAGTGTGGGATTTAATGTAAAACGCACTCCAGAGGGCATCTTAGAGATGCCCCCTGAAACCAACCCGACCTCCAGTGTCCGGACTGAGTGGCTGCCCAGGCTGCCACCACCAGACATGTTTCTGGACCCCTGGGTCGAGAGCCTCTGCTCTCAGGGGCCTGAAACAATGCACATCCTGGGGCGAGGTGCCAAAGCCTCCTCCCCAGGATGGGCAGGGGGAGCTTCAAAGGCCTGCCGCCTTTGGAGCTTCCCCAGACCATTTGCTGCTTCCAGCAAACTGGTCCCCACTGGTTCTACCCCCACTCCTGGCGGGAGAACCGGCGGGAAAACCAGAGGCAGGAAATGGGTTGTGCCCACCTCTGCCAACTCCACCCCTAAGGTGGGGGAGGCGAGGCGAAGCACAAACTCGAGTCCCCGCCATCTTGAGGATGGGGGGACCTGGCCAACCAGGGACAGGCTCCTGCCCCCTCCCACTGGAGAGGAACAGAATAGGGGGTGTACCCACCCCAGGGAAGGGACCCATTGGTCCCTGCCCTTACCTACCTGTAACCACCCCTAAATTTAGTATTTAGGGGCTCCCTGAACCTTCCTTCCTCAGTTCCCAAATCCGAAAATAAGAAGAGAAGACGAAGCAAGAAGACCAGCCGTGCAGCTGCTAAGAAGGAGGCGACAACAACTGACTTGGCCCCAGCCCTACCGGCCTGTCGACCTCTGAACCTGCTCCTGCGGAATCCCGGCCTCAGCAACCTCACAAACCCGGGAGGACCTGACTTCTGTGCTACAGCCTTCGACCCAGGGACTCCCACGAGCAGTGGTACTGCTCAAAAGAAAACCTACCAAAGACCCGGCCCTGGCACGGAGCCGCGAAACCTGCACACTCTGCACCCGCCGAGTCCAGCCTGTGCCTGAGTGACCAAAGACCTCGAGGACGTCCCCCGGCGATTCCGACCTGGAATCCAGTGGCCAAGGACCCTCCTCGACGACCCAGACGACGCCTGCAGCCTCAGGACAAGGGACCCCTCCAACCGCGACCAGCAGGGGGTAAGATTTCCCGACCTCAAAAGACACCCCTGCACCCGGCACCCCACGGCCCCCTGTGCCCAACTCCTGGGTGTCTACCTATCCTCCAAGACCCCAACTTACCTCCTGAAGTGTTGGTCGTCCCTGAAGAATCACCGTCCCCGAGCCTGCAGCCTTTCTTCACCTTTCACAACCTCCATTGGTTAACATTGAGCGCCCGACGGCTCAAAAGCACCCTGCACCCAGCCGCCCGAGTGCCCCTGGAAGTGCAACCTCTATCCTAACCTACTTCCCCACTTGCCCTGAGTAAGTGACCAGGAGCCCTGCTCCCACAGTCGCGTGGCCTGCTTGCCAGCAGCCACCAACCCCGGGCCCCCCGCCTGCCTTAGGATAACATTGGGCCTACTCACTCTGCACCCGGCCGCCCCTGTGCCGCTGAGGGTGTAACAACTGTACTTACCTGATCCTGGGGGACCCCTGAGTCTATACCCAGAACCTTAACTCTGCCAGTCAAGTACTTACCCGAAATCCGAGAACTCACTTTTCTTCCATAGGGTTCCATTGACTGGTTTTCTGCGAAATTTCTTCTAAGTGTGGAGTTCTGAAACTTTAGAATATTCACCAAAAATCAACCGAGTCACGAAAACGAAAAAACGCACCTAGTATTAGAAGGGGCCTCAGTGCTGGACCCGAGTGCCCAACACTGGCCCTAAAAAGTAATCGCAACGTTACTTACCGCTAACTCACTTTTCTTCTATAGGGATCCATTGACTGGTTTTCTGTGAAATTTCTTCTAAGTGTCAATTTCTGTATTTTACAAATATTCTTTAAAAATCGTACAAACTACAAAAACGTAATTACTTACCTGTTTTAAGTAAATGTCCCAGTGCTGAACCTAGGAGTCCAGCACTGGATTACAAAAGTAACGTAAACATACTTTACTTGCACACAGTATTTCCTTCCATAGGATAACATTGGTAATTTTACCCAGAAAAGTTTCTAAGTGTCAGCTTTTGAAATACAGTAATATTCTTCAAAAATCACTACAATAACCAAAACGCTTTTTCTTACCTGTTTACAGGAAGTGTCCCAGGACTGGATCCAGTCCTGTGGTTAGAAAAGTGCTCTGCAAAGTAATCAATTGTAATTAAGCATAATTTTCCATTGAGCTCAATGTTGCATTGTATTTGACCCTGTGTTGCCTCTTGCACCAACTGTGATTACCACTATCTAAAAAGTCTATTTCCTATCTGTAAGTTGAATAACCAAAGCATCTCATACTGAGAAAGTATATTTTGATCCTATTGTTGGTTCTAAAATAAAACAAGCATATATTTTTTTATATACAACCCATTGGCCTAGAGTTCAGTTCATGAGTGTGTGGCTTCATTTGCTGACTGAGTGTGTACAACAAATGCTTTACACTGTCCTCTGATACTGCCTTACTGCTCGACCAAGCTACCACTTTGGAGAGTAAGGTTATATCTAACTTTAGCCTCTGTCAACCCTCTGGGGACTGTGGACTCTGTACACCCTGAACCTTACTTGGGTACAGTATATACAGAGCCACTTTCCTACATTGGTGGATCAGCGGTGGGATACAAACTTGCATTTGTTGGACTACTTGGTTACCATCTGATCACACGACAGAACTCTTAAATTGCCTTTAGAATTCTGATTTTTTTAATTGGCATTTTTTTTTACTAAATTACTAAAAGTCTTGTTAGGGCCTTGCTTAAGTCCCTGTAGCATCTTAGAAAATAAAAAGTCACTATAGCCAAGGTTAGAGGGGTTAGAACTTTTTTTTTTAAAAAAAATGTCTCAAGACAAGAACCCAGCTATTAGTGAAGATAATAATGACATACATGAACTGGTTGAGGAGCTCGACCTCACCCCTTATCTTCATTTGTCTTTCAAAGAGATAAGGTCCTTATGCAAACTTAAAGATATACCAATGGGCCAGCATCCAACCAAACAAGGGCTCCAGGAGCTCCTGGCTGAGTATGCTAAAGCCCACCCCTCTGAGCATGGTGATGACCCAACAGAGGAGGAAAGGAATGAGGAGGATGGGGATGGTAACCCACCTCCATCACTTTCTAGGGAAGATAGGGTCCCTGCACCCTTAACTCCAAGAATAGACCTCTGGGGACCTAGGGGCCACCTAGGTGGTCCTGGTCCCAGAGAGGACACGGAGGATAGCCTCAGTGAGGAGGACAACTTGTTAGCAAGGTTGGCCAAAAGACTGGACCTAGAGACCAGACTCCTGGCTCTAGAGAAGGAAAGACAGGAGATGGGTTTAGCACCCATCAATGGTGGCAGCAATACTAAAAATAAGGATAGGGAGGAAACTTCTGAACCTAAAATCCCCAAAGGGATTGTCCCTAAGTTTGAGGAAGGTGATGACATCACCAAATGGTTCACAGCCTTTGAGAGGGCTTGTGAAATAAGAAGAGTAAAGAAACCTCTGTGGGGGGCACTCCTGTGGGAACTGTTCTCTGGTAACTGCAGAGACAGGCTTCTGACCCTCTCTGGGCCAGATGCAGGGTCCTATGACCTCATGAAGAGTACTCTGATTGAGGGATTTGGGCTCACTACTGAGGAGTATAGAATTAGATTCAGGGGGCTCACAAAACCCAGACCCAGTCCTGGATTGACTTCGTGGACTACTCAGTAAAGACACTGGATGGCTGGTTAGCTGGACATAATGTGCATGATTTTTCTGGACTTTACAATTTGTTTATGAAGGAACACATACTAAGTAATTGCACAAATGAAAAGTTGCATCAGCATTTGGTAGACCTAGGTCTAATTTCTCCCCAAGAATTGGGAAAGAAGGCAGACCACTGGGTCAAGACTAGGGTGACAAGGACAACCACTGGGGGTGACCAAAAGAAGGTGGTCACCAAACCTCCCCAGGGGAAAGGTGGTGAGAATCCCCAAGATAAAAAGTCTGAGTCTTCCAAAGGGCCCCAAAAACCTGTTCAGGGGGTGGGTCCCAAACTACTCCCTATGTGCCTCAACCCTATAGGGGGAAGAACTTTGATCCCTTCAAGGCCTGGTGTAATAACTGTAAGAAGTTAGGACACCTCACTGTAGACAAAACTTGCCCCCACAACAAAGCCCCTAAGGCACCCAGTACAGCTACTCCTGGGGCAGCAAGTTTACAGATGGGATCAGAAGTGTACCCTGAGCAAATCTGGGAACACACTGAGGCAAGTCTGGTCTCCCTAGGGGAAGTGGAATTTGCCACTGTAGCTGTGTGGCCACCCAACTTAAAGAAGTATTTGCAATACCCCTGGGTGAATGGAACTAGAGTAGAGGCTCTGAGGGATACAGGTGCCAGTGTCACTATGGTGAGAGACACACTGGTTTCCCCTGAGCAATACTTGATTGGGAAAACTTACCCAGTCACCAATGCTGACAGTGTCACCACTAGTCATCCCATGGCCATGGTGACATTAGGCTGGGGGGTTACTGGCCTGAAGCAGGTAGTGGTCTCTCCGAAGTTACCAGCTGCATGTCTGCTAGGAAATGATCTGGAAACCTCAGCCTGGGCAGAGGTGGAGCTAAAGGCCCATGCAGCCATGCTGGGCATCCCTGAATTGGTGTGTGTAAAAACAAGAGCACAGAGCAAAAGGCAGGCTGAAGAAATAGTGTTGGAGCCTGAAATGATGGCCCAGCCTACCAAGAGAAAAGGAAAGAAGACTGGCAGACCAGCTTCTACACAGTCACAAGAGCAGGACCCCTCTCCTCAGGGAGAGAACCTGGAAGCCCCAGAGGGAACTGAGCCCCTAGAGCTTGACCCTTACCAGGTTGAACTCTTGGGCCCAGGGGGACCCTCTAGGGAAGAGCTGTGCCAGGGACAGCAAGACTGTCCCACTCTTGAAAGCCTGAGGCAGCAAGCTGTTTCAGAAGCCAAGGGAGATGTCAGTGGTACCCACAGAGTCTATTGGGAAGAGGGATTACTGTACACTGAGGCAAAAGACCCCAACCCTGGAACCACCAGGAGAGTGGTAGTGCCCCAGAAGTACAGGGAGTTCCTCCTAACTTTGGCTCATGACATCCCCCTAGCTGGACATCTGGGCCAAACCAAAACTTGAGAAAGGCTAGTTAGCCACTTTTACTGGCCCCAGATGCACCAAAAGGTGAAGGAGTTTGTCAGCTCCTGTGTTACCTGTCAAGCCAGTGGCAAGACAGGTGGCCATCCAAAGGCCCCCTGATACCACTACCTGTGGTGGGGTTCCCTTTGAAAGGGTAGGTGTGGACATAGTGGGTCCACTGGAACCTCCCACAGCCTCAGGGAACAAATTCATACTGGTGGTAGTGGATCATGCCATTAGGTATCCTGAGGCTATTCCCCTTAGGACTACTACAGCTCCTGCAGTAGCCAAAGCCCTCATTGGTGTCTTCACCAGGGTAGGGTTTCCTAAGGAGGTGGTTTCAGACAGAGGTTCCAACTTCATGTCTGCTTACCTGACCCACATGTGGAAGGAGTGTGGGGTGCAGTACAAGTTTACTACACCCTACCATCCACAAACCAATGGCCTTGTTGAGAGGTTCAACAAGACATTGAAAGGCATGATCATGGGGCTCCCTGAAAAACTCAAAAGGAGATGGGATGTCCTACTACCATGCCTGCTTTTCGCTTACAGAGAAGTGCCACAGAAGGGGGTAGGTTTCTCACCCTTTGAACTTCTGTTTGGCCATCCTGTGAGGGGACCACTCTGTCTTGTAAAGGAGGGCTGGGAGAGACCTCTCCAAGAACCCAAACAAGATATAGTGGACTATGTGCTTGGCCTAAGGTCCAGAATGGCTGAGTACATGGAAAAGGCATCCAAGAACCTTGAGGCCAGCCAGGAGCTTCAGAAGCACTGGTATGACCAAAAAGCTGCACTGGTTGAATTCCAACCTGGGCAACAGGTATGGGTTTTGGAGCCAGTGGCACCAAGGGCCCTCCAGGACAGATGGAGTGGCCCTTACCCTATCCTAGAGAAAAGAGTGAGGTCACCTACCTGGTTGACCTGGGCACCAGCAGGACACCCAAAAGGGTTATCCATGTGAACCGCCTAAAACTCTACAATGACAGGGCTGACATCACCATGCTGATGGTGACAGATGAGGAACAGGAAGCTGAGAGTGAACCTCTCCCTGATCTCCTCTCCCACAGCCCAACAGATGGGTCAGTAGATGGAGTTGTCTTTTCAGACACCCTCACTGCCCAACAGCAGACTGACTGCAAGCAAGTCTTGCAGCAGTATGCTGGGCTCTTTTCCTTGACCCCTGGTCTGACAAACTGGTGTACCCATGATGTGGACACTGGTGACAGTGCACCTGTCAAAAACAAGATCTATCGTCAGTCAGACCAAGTTAAGGAAAGCATCAGAGCTGAAGTCAGCAAGATGCTGGAGCTAGGGGTTATTGAGCCCTCTGAGAGCCCCTGGGCTAGCCCAGTGGGGTTCTGGTCCCCAAACCTCATCAAAAGGGTGAAAAGAGAGAGATGAGGTTTTGTGTGGACTATAGAGGTCTCAACTCTGTCACCAAGACAGATGCACACCCTATCCCAAGAGCTGATGAACTGATAGACAGATTGGGTGCAGCCAAATACCTGAGTACCTTTGACTTAACTGAAGGGTACTGGCAGATTGGCATGGCCCCAGGAGCCAAACAGAAAACAGCATTCTCCACACCTGATGGGCATTTTCAGTTCACTGTTATGCCCTTTGGTTTAAAGAATGCCCCTGCCACCTTCCAGAGGTTGGTGAATCAAGTCCTTGTTGGGTTGGAGTCCTTTAGTGCAGCTTATCTTGATGATATTGCTGTCTTCAGTTCCACCTGGCAGGATCACCTGGTCCACCTTGGGAAGGTTTTAAAGGCCCTGCAAACTGCAGGCCTAACTATCAAGGCATCCAAATGCCAGATAGGGCAGGGCACTGTGGTGTACTTGGGCCACCTGGTTGGTGGAGGCCAGGTACAACCCTTACAGCCCAAGATCCAGGCTATCCTGGACTGGGTAGCTCCAACAACTCGGACCCAAGTCAGGGCATTCCTTGGCTTGACTGGGTACTACAGGAGGTTTGTGAAGGGATATGGGTCCATTGTGACTCCCCTCACAGAACTCACCTCCAAGAAGATGCCAAAGAAAGTAAACTGGACAGTCTGTTGCCAAAAGGCTTTTGACACTCTGAAAGAAGCAATGTGCTCAGCACCAATTCTAAAAGCACCAGATTATGCCAAGCAGTTCATTGTGCAGACTGATGCCTCTGAGCTAGGGATAGGAGCGGTCCTATCCCAGACCAATGATGAAGGCCAAGACCAACCTGTTGCTTTTATAAGCAGAAGGCTTCTCCCCAGGGAGCAGCGTTGGAGTGCCATTGAGAGGGAGGCCTTTGCTGTGGTCTGGTCCCTGAAGAAGCTGAGGCCCTACCTGTTTGGGACTCACTTCCTAGTTCAAACTGACCACAGACCTCTCAGGTGGCTAATGCAAATGAAAGGAGAAAACCCAAAACTGTTGAGGTGGTCCATCTCCCTACAGGGAATGGACTTTGAAGTGGAACACAGACCTGGCACTGCCCATGCCAATGCAGATGGCCTTTCCAGGTTCTTCCACTTAGACAATGAAGACTCCATGGGGCAAGGTTAGTCTCATCATCTTTCGTTTGGGGGGGTTGTGTGAGAAAGTGCCATCTTTCTTACATGGTATGCCCCCACTTTTTGCTGAATGGCTGATGTACTTTGACTGAGTGTGCCCTGGGCTCCTGCCAACCAGGTACCCAGGGCCTGTGTTCCTTCCCTAAAATTGCATTGATACCTACACCCAATTGACATCCCTGGCCACAGGTCAGCCCCTGGTAAATGGTACCATGGGTACCCAGGGCACTGTGACCAGGGAAGGCCCCTAAGGGCTGCAGCACTTGTTGTGCCACCCTTAGGGACCCTGCACCTTTACACACACACACTGCCTTTGCAGGCTGCGTGTCTTGGTGCAGAACAAAAGTGAAGAGTCGACATGGCTCACATCCCTGTGTGCCATGCCTACAAGCCACTGCCCTGGCCTAGGTCAGCCACCCCTCTAGCTGGGTGCACTATGCCAGTGGTGAGGGCATAGAGGCATGAGCCCTGTGCCCCTACAGTGCCCAAGTCCATTCTTGGGCATTGTAAGTGCAGTGCTGCCATTAAGAGTATATGGTGCTGGGAGTCTGTCATTACGAACTCCACAGCACCATAATGGCCCCACTGAAGACTAAGAAGTTTGGTATCAAACTTCTCAGCACATTAAACCCCCACTGATGCCAGTGTGGGATTTAATGTAAACGCACTCCAGAGGGCATCTTAGAGATGCCCCCTGAAACCAACCCGACCTCCAGTGTCCGGACTGAGTGGCTGCCCAGGCTGCCACCACCAGACATGTTTCTGGACCCCTGGGTCGAGAGCCTCTGCTCTCAGGGGCCTGAAACAATGCACATCCTGGGGCGAGGTGCCAAAGCCTCCTCCCCCAGGATGGGCAGGGGGAGCTTCAAAGGCCTGCCGCCTTTGGAGCTTCCCCAGACCATTTGCTGCTTCCAGCAAACTGGTCCCCACTGGTTCTACCCCCACTCCTGGCGGGAGAACCGGCGGGAAAACCAGAGGCAGGAAATGGGTTGTGCCCACCTCTGCCAACTCCACCCCTAAGGTGGGGGAGGCGAGGCGAAGCACAAACTCGAGTCCCCGCCATCTTGAGGATGGGGGACCTGGCCAACCAGGGACAGGCTCCTGCCCCCTCCCACTGGAGAGGAACAGAATAGGGGGTGTACCCACCCCAGGGAAGGGACCCATTGGTCCCTGCCCTTACCTACCTGTAACCACCCCTAAATTTAGTATTTAGGGGCTCCCTGAACATTCCTTCCTCAGTTCCCAAATCCGAAAATAAGAAGAGAAGACGAAGCAAGAAGACCAGCCGTGCAGCTGATAAGAAGGAGGCGACAACAACTGACTTGGCCCCAGCCCTACCGGCCTGTCGACCTCTGAACCTGCTCCTGCGGAATCCCGGCCTCAGCAACCTCACAAACCCCGGAGGACCCGACTTCTGTGCTACAGCCTTCGACCCAGGGACTCCCACGAGCAGTGGTACTGCTCAAAAGAAAACCTACCAAAGACCCGGCCCTGGCACGGAGCCGCGAAACCTGCACACTCTGCACCCGCCGAGTCCAGCCTGTGCCTGAGTGACCAAAGACCTCGAGGACGTCCCCCGGCGATTCTGACCTGGAATCCAGTGGCCAAGGACCCTCCTCGACGACCCAGACGACGCCTGCAGCCTCAGGACAAGGGACCCCTCCAACCGCGACCAGCAGGGGGTAAGATTTCCCGACCTCAAAAGACACCCCTGCACCCGGCGCCCCACAGCCCCCTGTGCCCAACTCCTGGGTGTCTACCTATCCTCCAAGACCCCAACTTACCTCCTGAAGTGTTGGTCGTCCCTGAAGAATCACCGTCCCCGAGCCTGCAGCCTTTCTTCACCTTTCACAACCTCCATTGGTTAACATTGAGCGCCCGACGGCTCAAAAGCACCCTGCACCCAGCCGCCCGAGTGCCCCTGGAAGTGCAACCTCTATCCTAACCTACTTCCCCACTTGCCCTGAGTAAGTGACCAGGAGCCCTGCTCCCACAGTCGCGTGGCCTGCTTGCCAGCAGCCACCAACCCCGGGCCCCCGCCTGCCTTAGGATAACATTGGGCCTACTCACTCTGCACCCGGCCGCCCCTGTGCCGCTGAGGGTGTAACAACTGTACTTACCTGATCCTGGGGGACCCCTGAGTCTATACCCAGAACCTTAACTCTGCCAGTCAAGTACTTACCCGAAATCAGAGAACTCACTTTTCTTCCATAGGGTTCCATTGACTGGTTTTCTGCGAAATTTCTTCTAAGTGTGGAGTTCTGAAACTTTAGAATATTCACCAAAAATCAACCGAGTCACGAAAACGAAAAACTCACCTAGTATTAGAAGGGGCCTCAGTGCTGGACCCGAGTGCCCAACACTGGCCCTAAAAAGTAATCGCAACGTTACTTACCGCTAACTCACTTTTCTTCTATAGGGATCCATTGACTGGTTTTCTGTGAAATTTCTTCTAAGTGTCGATTTCTGTATTTTACAAATATTCTTTAAAAATCGTACAAACTACAAAAACGTAATTACTTACCTGTTTTAAGTAAATGTCCCAGTGCTGAACCTAGGAGTCCAGCACTGGATTACAAAAGTAACGTAAACATACTTTACTTGCACACAGTATTTCCTTCCATAGGATAACATTGGTAATTTTACCCAGAAAAGTTTCTAAGTGTCAGCTTTTGAAATACAGTAATATTCTTCAAAAATCACTACAATAACCAAAACGCTTTTTCTTACCTGTTTACAGGAAGTGTCCCAGGACTGAATCCAGGATCCAGTCCTGTGGTTAGAAAAGTGCTCTGCAAAGTAATCAATTGTAATTAAGCATAATTTTCCATTGAGCTCAATGTTGCATTGTATTTGACCCTGTGTTGCCTCTTGCACCAACTGTGATTACCACTATCTAAAAAGTCTATTTCCTATCTGTAAGTTGAATAACCAAAGCATCTCATACTGAGAAAGTATATTTTGATCCTATTGTTGGTTCTAAAATAAAACAAGCATATATTTTTTTTATATACAACCCATTGGCCTAGAGTTCAGTTCTTGAGTGTGTGGCTTCATTTGCTGACTGAGTGTGTACAACAAATGCTTTACACTGTCCTCTGATACTGCCTTACTGCTCGACCAAGCTACCACTTTGGAGAGTAAGGTTATATCTAACTTTAGCCTCTGTCAACCCTCTGGGGACTGTGGACTCTGTACACCCTGAACCTTACTTGGGTACAGTATATACAGAGCCACTTTCCTACAACAGTGCAGTGATTTCACACTGGCAGAAGTTTTGTAAGTGCATGTCCTGCGCTAGGAGGGGACATCAGCCCGGAATACCAGCTCTTATATTCGCAGGCAGAAGGTGTGGGGCTAGCGTGCGATCGCCATGTTAGGAGGTGGCCAGTTAACAGGGATGCCCCTCAACATAAGCAGTGGGTACCACAGGACGCTTCACTTATGGTTATGAGACTGCCTGCCCCATAGCTGGCCCAGCCAGATGGGTAGGAGTGGGTGCCCTTAGAGGGGGGCAAGGTCCTCAGGGTGTGGGGTACACTGGTTGGAGGACTCTGGATGATAAAGTGTATTAGAGCTCCTACATCTCCTCTCCTGCATCCCAGCAACATCCCAATCTGGGGGCTGGGTAATCCACACCAGGGTGGGTACACCGGGACGGCTACACAACATCGTAAAGGTCCGCAGTCAGACTGGGGGGGATTCGTTTCAAACTGTCCTCCCGTTCTCACCATCCACTTGTCGGCTTCCTGGTTTACATTAGCAGAAGTACGGCACGGGGCCACTCACGCCAGGGTGGGGAGTGTAGCATGGTGACTCAGCATCTTTAGATCGCTTGCAGACGGTGATGGACTTGCAGGCAATAGGAAAAGAAAGGGCAGGCAAGTTCTGCATATGATTTACTACAGGGCTCCACTAGCCAAGAGCACTGGCCCCGTGTACACACTTGACTCTCGTGGGGGAGAGGGATCTGTTGCAAGAGATGAAGTCCTCCATGTGTAAGTTAGGCAACAATTGGGGGCATGGGAGTTATGCTTTTGCTTGTCTAGTCCACAGGGTGCTTTGAAGAAGATGGGGTTTCACCTGCTAATAGTGGGCTTGGACTTGTTTGCTGGACCGGGGAGAGGCCTGGGTATCAGCAGGATGTAAGTAAAGATGCTTAGGTGCAAACCAGAGTGTATAGAAAGGTGTGCAGTGCTCAATATAGGGTGTGAAGCAACCCAGCATTTCTTTAATATTGCCAGGATCAATAGTTTGGGTATATGGCCTATCGTGCGACTTGAGGGTGGCACGAGGGGCGGAATGCAGGAAACAGAGGCATGGGTTGTTTCCACCACTGAGTTAATTCCGTTGGGGGGCCTAGGCTTGCGCTAGAACAGCTTGCTGAAGATAGCTGCAGCACAGACCGGGGGGGTGGGGGGGTGTCTCCCCTCCTAACAGAAGTCCTCCATGCGTAAGATAAGCAACTAATTGGGGGGCATGTGACTTATAGGGGTCAGGGATAACCCCTCGCTTAGTGGGGCAAGGAGCCCGGTCAGGGGAGGCCAGGAATCCTCACGCAGGAGAGTTAACAGTGCCATGCGTAAATTCACTGAACAGAGGGGGTGTAGCTTTATAAGGCATGGTTTTCAGCAGGCCAAGTCCGCAGGGTGTTTTTCATTAAGAGGGGGTTCACCTATCCAGAGTGGGCAGGGACCTTGTTTTGCTGGACCTGTGAGAGGCCTGGGAATGAGCAGGATGTAGGTAAAGATGCCGACCTTGGTGGGGGGCCCTGGGGTGACGGTGGCCACACCCAGTGCTGTGGCGGAGTTACAGGGTGATCCAGAGGCTGTAAGGTACATACGGGTACCCTCTGCAGGAGCACAACAAGGGTGCAAAGGCCAAATATCCACAGGGAGGTCCTCGCGTTGGACCCTGGAGGAGCGAAGGCGCCCCGTTAGTCCTACGGGCGGTTGTTGACCTGAGCAACCGGGGGTTGCCTGGCAGGCTCCGCCCCCTTATGGGGCGTGAGCAAAGGGGTGGGCTGTTGGTCCACCGGTGGGAGGGGTCTTCCCTCCCCCAAAATAGGGCAAACACCGTTGGGTAGGGCCACGGTGTAATTTGGCTCATCAGGTGGCAGGCGGCGAGGGGCTGCCTGCCTTGGGATCGCCCGTAAGATAACCCACCATGTTGGCATATTTGTAATGCTAATAAACCTGCAGCAGTTTTCTCCACAAAGAAGTTGTCTTGTCTGGTTATTTCTCTAGGAGATTACTGTATGGTGGTGGATGGCGAGTGTTGCCGATATTGGCACTATGCAGGCTGCCCGGGGTCCACGAAGGAGACCCGCTAAGAGGGCGGCCGCCTTAGTGCCACAAGATGGCACAGGAGGGAGCCTCCCAGTGGTTGGGACCCTCAGGGGTCCGGTGTGCCGCGTCACTTCCGGGCAGAGGGGGCGGGGGGTGAGGTACATATACCTCTCACCGCCCACTGGTCGCCCTCTTTGCCCACTATCCTGATGCCGTTTCCCTCCCTACCGCATACCCGGCGTTCAGGCAGGGTGTGGGGGGGGGGGGTTTGTCTAATGTATTCTTTTGTGTTGCAGGCGGAGTTAGAGGGCGATCCAGAGGCTGTAAGGTACATACGGGTACCCTCTGCAGGAGCACAACACGGGTGCAAAGGCCAAATATCCACAGGGAGGTCCTCGCGTTGGACCCTGGAGGAGCGACGGCGCCCCGTTAGTCCTATAGGCGGTTGTGGATCTGAGCAACCGGGGGTTGCCTGGCAGGCTTCGCCCCCTTAAGGGCCGTGAGCAAAGGGGTGGGCTGTTGGTCCACCGGTAGGAGGGGTCTTCCCTCCCCCAAAATAGGGCAAACACCGTTGGGTAGGGCCATGGTGTAATTTGACTCATCAGGTGGCAGGCGGCGAGGGGCTGCCTGCCTTGGGATCGCCCGTAAGATAACCCACCATGTTGGCATATTTGTAATGCTAATAAACCTGCAGCAGTTTTCTCCACAAAGAAGTTGTCTTCTCTGGTTATTTCTCTAGGAGATTACTGTATGGGGGGGATGGCGAGTGTTGCCGATATTGGCACTAAGTCATCTGCTTCCTAACCAACTGCCAGAAGTTAAACGGACCCGCCCTCTGAGCTGCTCTCTCATGCACCCCCTCCTTTGAAGTCCCTCGTACTTCCTGCCTCTTCTCTGTTCTTTCCCACTTCTCGTTGCATCCCCTGCCAGCTGTTATCACATGCTTGGCGACGACTCACATGCGCTGCTTTCACTGGGGAACAACAATGACCAGGGGCAAGCATCTTATGCTCTTCAAATGGTGCAGCCAGGATTTAATGGGCCCTAATGCAAGGGAGGAAATACACCCTTTAGCTGCTGTTTGAATTGTGAAATACAGCAATAATCAGGGTTCAGCGGGCCCCTCGGCCTCTGTGCCCCGGTGCCACTGCACCTGCTGCACCAATAGATGCCACTCTCCTGATGCTCTTGCCTCCTGCTTGTCAACACCTAGAAGCCAGATTAATTAATAAGGCTCAAATACAGCGGTCTCTTTGGCTCTAGGCCCATGTCCTTCACGTTTTAGTAGATTAAATTAGCTCCCTAGCTTCTCGAGTCAGTACAACAGTACGTATTGAGGTTTCCCACCCCGTTCTTCCTTTCCATTCAAGTCTTCCGATGTTAGCTTCTCACTTGCGTAGACTGAGGGAACAGATGTTATTTTCCTGCTCGAGGTGTTTTGCTGAAAAGGCTGTCATCCAGAATGCAGCAGCACCTCTCTTCAACAGGGTAAATAGCAGACGACAACTCTCAGAACTCTGCACTGGCTGACAGACATAAGCAGAGGCCTGCGCCCCTCTGCCACAACCCCCCTGGAGGGTGCCAGACCTTTGTGTTTCAGCTTCCAGGCTCTGGACCCTGCTCTGCTTACCCAGCAGAAGCTCCTGGCAGAAAAAAAATCTGTCGTTCCCTTAAGGAGCAGCATTCCTGAGCCACCGATTCCCAGTCAGGGTTGAGACTGCTCGCGCCCCCAGCCATTTTGAACATTACAAACCCCTTCAACCAAACCCAAGCTAAACAATGAGAGTTCTGTGGACGAGGGCCTGTTAATTATCTACAAACTGCAATGTGCAGCCAGGGGAGCAGGGGCATGGAGAAATGTCCTTCAGGAAAAAAGAACAACCTTTTCCAAAATAGAAAGGCTTTCTGGCTCATGTAAGGCCAATGCTAAGCGACCACCAGGGCGATGTGTACTTTAAAAATCTAGCCAGTCAGTCAGAAGCACAGGAGGGCAGGCCAGGCACAGGCCCAAAGTACCGTCAAACACTTCCAGTAACCCCTTGAGTGTATCTTGTAGTAGCAATTGTGAATGTGGTCATTCGTCAATGAGGTCTTCTAACAGGCATCAAGCTCCGGTCAGGAGGTTGGAGACGAGTTCCGAGCACACTGGTTTCAGTAAAGTCTAAGGAGCAAGGCCAAGCAGAAGCAGTACACAGGTTCCCTACAAAGCCTCTAAATTGGTACTGACCAATTGCAAGACATGCTCCTTTTGACAAAAATAACCTACCATCCTGAGCCCCCCACCAGTGCACTAATAAAGCAACAGTAAAACACAAACACCAAGGAAGACAAACCACTGCACACCCCAGATATAAATAAGGGCCTAATTTATATGTTGGCGAAATGGTTATTCTGTCACAACTGCGTACCCTTTCCGCCAACATAATGGTCCATGTGCCCGATTTAAAGGCAGGTGGACCTTTGGTGTAATGACGGCAGCAACTACTCCGTTCTGCTGTGGTTACACACCTCCGAAGTAAGGGACGGAGTAAGGGACGTCGGAGGTTGACCTGTACATATGTTCACCTAATTGAGATCAGCAGACATAGAGGTCAGTTTTCACTGCCCGTCACTGCAAGGAAAAGGGTAGTTAAAATTGCAAAATGCTGCCCTCGCCATGGGAGATAACTCCCATGGCGATGGGGGCATTGTAATTTTTTTTTTTTTTTCGAAAACATAATCCTGCTGCGGGGTTTTGTTTTAGAAAATGAAAAATTAACTTTGCCGTACGGCTACGTCATGTTTGACAGAGCCATACGACAAGGTTACAATACACTGGCAGGAACCGCCCTTTGGGGCAGTACCTGTCAATGCTTGAAATGTCTGCTGGCCCAACAGGTATTTCAAATTTGGGTCATCGGAACCTCCGCCAGGGCAACAGAGTAATTATTGATTCGGACCCCAAGTCTCCAGAATTGCTCTAACCTACTTGCCTTCAAATTTGCAAACCTGTTATGCACCACCATTTTTCTGAAATCTGGCTCTAAAGATAGAACAACAATGTTCAAGGCTAGGGGATGTTGCATTCATATGGACCCTCAGTGCCGCTTCAAGAATTACTCCTGCACCAGGATCAGATGGACCAAGAGGTGCGAGCAGTGGCGGCTCGCAGAGGGAGTGCTGCGGGGCAGTAGGGCGGGGCGTGGCAGGGTGGGGGGGTAGTGGAGTCGGACATACGACGGCAAGGAGTAAAGTAAGTAAATAAATAAATAAAACTATTTACCTTGCGCTCGCTGCATCGCCAACTCGGCGATGCAGCGAGCGCAAGGTAAATAGTTTTATTTATTTACTTTACTCCTGGCCGTCGTATGGCCGACTCCACTACCCCCCACCCACCCTGCCCCTCCCCCGCCTCACCGCCCTGCAGCACTCCCTCTGCGAGCCGCCACTGGGTGCGAGTCTTTGATAATCAGCAACTGGTCAATGGTGGGGCAATTATGTTTTCTGCAAGTTTGCTTCTCCATGGGAAGAAAAACAATCACATTTTGACACAACACTCTAGCCCCTTTCTTTCAAGTAAATATTGTTGCGAAATCTGTGTCCTCTGTCCCCCAAGCTAACTAAGAAGAAAAGATGGCATACAAAAACAGATTGCTGGTTTTTTTTTTTACCCCGTGCCTCTATTACACAGAATTTCTTTCAAAGACCAAATGTAACACCTACTCTGGACAGAAATCTGCTGTGTATTGCTATGTAATATGAACTACAGCAGCAGTTATCAACCTTTTGACTTCTGGGGACCCTCCAATGAATGACTACTGGACACTGGTGGCCCCCACCTAAGAAATTGCTATGATTTGAACCTCAAAACAATACACACATCTAAATAAACAAGCATACATTAAACAAATATGTACATTATGAAATATTTAGATTAATACACAGACAAACGATCTACAAAATTGAACTAATTTATTTTAATGGGAATGTCGCAGTGTTTCAAAATTTGGATTTATTTCTAAAAGACAAAACAACATGACAGGATCTAGCATATTACTTTGCCTTTTTTTTACCTTAATGTATGATGGGTTTTTTCGGTGCATATTAGTGCTTTCATTGAGGTCACCAGGGGCCATATCATACATACGGCACATTTTCCTTGTTTGGGACCTGGAAAATGCGCTGTATTAGGATGAATGCGCTGCCTCCAGGGCAGCCACGAACTCACGCTGCCCTGGGGGCAGCACTTTCATGTGAAAAACGGAGCGGCTGCTTTGAAGCCGCTCTGTGTTTCACAGTGTAGGCAGCAACCTGCCTGCACTTTTAAGGTGGATTAGAGATCCCCTTACAGGCGGGTGCAGTGAGTGACTGCACCCGCCTGCAAGGGGATGTCTGGGGGGGGTCCATTGGACCCCCTTTCCCCCCCTCCAGAGGGCTATCATCAGGGGGGCACTGACAGTGCCTCACCTTTTAGGTGGTGCACTATCACTGCGCCTCCTGACAGCTTATTTGCCTCTGCGCCAGCATCTGTAATATGAAGCGGGTGCAAAGGTGAAGGGATTCCCTCATTTGCATGGGGCCACGCCCCTATGCAAATGGGGGACCGCCCTCCGATTATAGCCCTGGAGCTTTATGTGTGCCCGTGCAATCGGTATTACAGAAGGGGATGCACAAGAGTCTTCGGCCCCCTTCTGTAATACCAAAGTGGCCCAGGGGCGCACAAAGTGGGCGCAAACGCCCGTTGCGCCCCGGGGCACTTTTGTAATACAGCCCCAGTTGTCCATACTACCGTTTTCTGTACTTGAGCTGCTTCCAGGATTCAACCCAAGGATACCAATTTAATTTTTAGCTTCCAATTTCATATTCCTTCACATTTACAGAGCTTTTTAAACTTTTCAGTTTTACATTTAGCTTTTTTATGCATGCGTAAAGTTATTAATCTGCTAATACCACTTAATTTTTAAACAATTGCAGACTTCTTGGGTAGGTGCCGCAGACCCCCAGGGCTGCACGGACCCCAGGTTAATAACCACTGGACTAGAGCATGTAATCACTATAGAAATTGCACCCTGAGGGTGCAGAAAGCTGCCCTCAAAATAAACAGAAAATATAAAAGTCAACTCAAGACCTCCCTTAGTCTGAGCTGCCTTCAAACTTTCAAGACAGAGAGGGTTACTGAGACTCCAACGCAGTTCTCTGAATGGTGCATTTTGTCTGCAGTGGAGGTAAGCACGGATATGCCAGCCTAAAACAAAGAACAATTTCTGGACAGGCGGGTACTCTCAAAGCGGAGCACTGAAAGGTTGGTTGACTGTGTTGCAGTTAACCCTTTCAAGGCAGAAGTCTGTGGGGCAGTGGCGTAGTGTGGGCGGGGCCATAGGGGCAGTTGCCCCGGGCGCAAAATTCTTAGGGGGCGGAAAATTTAAAAAGAAAAGTGGAAGGGACTCAGAAGTGCTAACAGTCAACGGGTTAGGGGGCGCAACACTTGCCTTACCCGAGCGCCCCCCGGCACTGGCAACCAAGCTACGCCGCTGCTGTGTATGGGAATCTAAAAGAGTCACTACAAGCCATTCTGCCCTTGAAGTAAACAGATGGGCATGCACATTATATATTAGCCGTGTGTTGGAAGCTCAGAAACTAGGTAGTGCATGTGTGTCAGTGCGAATGGTTTGGAGAGCGAAGGGGTGAACTTACCTTTTTCAGAGAAGTGCTGCTTGTACATGTAATAAACCCACAGTAAGGCCAGGCATCCGGAGAAGAAAAAGACACTCTCCCAGCCGTACCAGTCTAGCAGGAGAGAGCCAGCTCCACCGATCACCAAGGTGCTAGAACAAAGAAATGTGGGGCAAATGTTTAGAAGGTGTTCCTCCATCATCTTCAGCCAACTATCACCCTTTCCCAAACCACAGGTTAGCTAAGAGCACATCCCGGGACAGAGACACCAAGAAGAGACATTCACTTGCATAAGATCACAAACAGTAATAGTGACGTTGCAACCTTATTACTGCACGCTTAAACTCACTACACTCGTAACCAATTTTAATAATTAGGAGAGAGAATGTAGCCTAACGGCTAGGGAGGTCGACCTCGAAGCTGGGGAACCGGGAACGAGTCTCGGCAGGGACGCTCAACATCCTGTGATTCTTGGCAAATCACTTAATCTCCCCATGCCTAACAAAAATGAATGTGTCGGTCTGTAACGCAACTGGTCCTCATGTAAAGTGCTCGGACACCTTTGGGTCTAGTTCGCGCTATATAAAACTAAAAATAAATAAATAACGATCGAATTGAGATACAAAATCATCTACCTTGAAACCCCAAAATACCAAAACACCTCAAAAGCAAACAAACAACTACAGGCAGCACCAGAACATTAAGTAGCACGAATGAACTAGGACAGGAAATGCAGAGCTTCAAGAAGAAGCAAGCATTGGCAAAGTCAATAAGTCTGGCCCTGGCCGCCAGCTTTTTGGCTTTATCAATGCTTGTTTTGTCTTGTCATGGTTTCTGCAACACTTTTATTGGGAAGCTGCCAGGCCCGCTATCTGAAAACCATTGGTTCAAAGCAAAAATATTTTTGATCTCAAAAAGCATTCATTGCCATAGTAGTCCCTGGCACTTAAAGGAACTACATTGAGTGTGGATATCCTCTTCGTTATAGGATAGAACGCTTTACTCACAGTGATGGTAGCCAATGGCTGAAGTGGGCTGACCCACTGCCCATGCTGGGGTTGGTGGAGGAAAAATGTGAATCACACAAAAACAGACAAATGGAGGAAGAGGACTGACTGAAAGCCCCTATAAGTAACTATAGTATACATATAATATTACTAAAATCAAAACGTATTGGCTGACACAACACCTAAAAAGCCCCAGCCACCCTTTCTCGGGATGAGCCAGAGAATCTGAAACTCTCACCATTTGATCTTTGAAGAGTCACAGAGAGCATCATATTCCAATAGTAACTGAAAGTCCTCTGCTTCAAGAGATACTTCATTGATTAAGCGTAATTTTGGTCAATATATAGACCCAGTGTTCTTACACATCTTTGAATAGGCACTGCTCACACCACGGTCACATAAAGCTTCCCCATCATGCAGAGATTGCGCTTCTGAAAAGAAGCCTCTCCACTAAACATAAGGCCGAATTACTCTTCGCCAGAGGTAGCATTTCATCGGAGATCCTTATTTCACTCTTGCCTTACACCGGTGCGACCCACAACCACAATGTGCAACACATGAGAAATAAATGCTCCTTCTACAATAAGGCCCTAGTTATGAGCCTGGCTGTCCGAGGACTGCCAGACTCCTGCTGCACCGGCGGTCCGACCGTCCCATTACGAGTTAGGTGATCGGACTCCCCTGTGACCACCGTCGCCGCCTGGGAACCGCCATTGCCTGGCGGTGGCGCAGTGGTCTTGAGGCTGGAATGTGCTTGGCGGGACCGCAGTGGTCCCACCAAGCATATTACGAGTTTCCTCTCTGCCACGGTTTTCATGGCGGTTCCACCACCATGAAAACCGTGGCGGAGAGGAAACAAAGGGGGCCCCACAGGGCCCCCTGGTGCTTCACGCGTTGTGGATGCATGCAGGGGGCACACCAAGGGCCCCCCTGTATGCATGAACCCCAGTTCCTGCACGGCATGGACTTGATAGTCCATGCCGTGCAGGAACTGTTTTTGGCGCTCCCATTGTAGTGCCCATTTTCTGAGGCACCGCCGTTTGAATGTCAAAAAAAAGTCCGCCAGACAGGAAGAAACTCCTAATCTGGCGGGCAGCCCGACCACGAGTTTGGCGGTGCAGGAGCGGGCTGCCAGCATTACAGTCCGTTCCTGCACCGCCAAACTCATAATCCAGCTCTTAATGTAAATTACCAGACCACCCACAGTTCAGTTGATAGAACTCTCTCTCAAATATCTACCTTCACTAATCCCCTTCCTCATGGTGGTGAAGCCAACCTGCAATATAACATTCTCTGCCAACTGCTAACTTTTTCAATTAAAAGGTGAGACTCTTCAATTTGTGGTCTCTTTAGCCTCTGCTTCACACTACGAGTAGACCTTGCCACGGACACTTAAGTATGATTAGGCCTGATCATGCACATACCTACCAGCTGGATGTTTTTTTTCATCTTCCACTGCCCCTCCGTGTATCCTCCCTCACCTTCAGCCAACAAGGAGCCTCCACGCAGACCATAAGCTACTCTTGCCCCAATCCTCAACAAGCAGATCCGATCACATAACCTTTCAATATGAATTTCCCTGAAATATTCTTAAACTTTCATAGCAAAGGCAAATGAATCAGCAGCCATTACATGTCTAGTCTTGGATTCTTTTTTGCCTAAAAGAGCCTCCAAGGTTTACTTAAAACATTCCAATGGGATGTCAGCAGCGGTCTAATGATCTTAGTTATATTCTTTAACCTTATATCTATTTCTTTGAAGCTCCCCGTATTGTGTTAACCAGTTACCCTTTATTCACCATTCATTTAGAATATTCTGACAGTTAAAAGGCCCTTGGTTTGCTCTATGTAAACAATATCAACATAAAATAAGTAAATAGGGAGCTATGAATGTTATATGATTCAAGGAACCAGTTACTCTACCCATCCACTTACAACTACACCATACACTAATCATTATTCTATTGCGCATATGGTACCAGGGATCCTTATCCTCACACACTGGAAGCTTAACGTCTGTCACCTGTACTGTACGCATTCTGTGTGTGTAAGAAGTCTGCAAAGCTGTTGTCCATGTGGCACCTTCTACAACTGAGGCAAGCTTGCACAGCTGTAATGTGTTGTACCTATTTTGTCGTTCTGTGTCTGAGAGAAGCTTGCACTGCTGCAGCCTGTGCTTGCGGTGAGTGAATGAGGCTAGCACTGCTGTAATCTGTGTGTGGTGTGTGTAGGAAGCTTGAACTGCTGCCAGTGCTGAAGGACGTTTGCCAAGTTATGGCATATACAGTACCTGTTCAGTGTGTGAGGAAAGCTTGCATTACTGTCTGTGAGAGAAGCTTGCACTGCTGCTGCCTGTGCTCGACCCAACACGGATACACCAGGATGACACTGAGCAGCCACAGACTCCCTTAGTGTATTGTGAACTCACCCAAACTGTGATCCAGAGCCCACGGTGCAGCAGGTGAAGGCCCGCTCATTCTCCCGGACTCGCTGGGACAGGAGGCTGGTCAAAGCTGGGAAATAGACCCCTGAAATTCAAAAAGAAACACTGTTACCAGCATCTACTGGACCAGCTATTCATGCCAATGGTCTATGCATGCACAGATGTGAGCTGAAGGCTCCACTCAGAATATGGCGTAATCAAAAGAGTAGGGTTTAAGAGGGTCAAAATCACAAAACCACTGATACTCCATCTTCATCTGCGTCAGTGTAAGGACCCCAAAGCTATCATGCGGGGCCCACAATTTTCCTTCATGATGACAGTAGACTCACCAAGTCTGCCAGTCCCTGCTAGCTGCTTATATATATATATATATATATATATATATATATATATTCATGAACGCAGTTCGGCTAAACCCAAGCCTCTTAATCACGGCGGGCAACACGGCAGGGGAAGCCAACCCCTAATATCCACACAAGTCCAATGCAAATAGGATATAAGAAAACACTGGAGCCGCGGCCACTATTCCAAACGTGTTTATTGCAACACTAGGTCCCGACGCGTTTCGGAGTTGCGTCACTCCTTTCTCACTGAGAACACGTTTGGAATAGTGGCCGCGGCTCCAGTGTTTTCTTATATCCTATTTGCATTGGACTTGTGTGGATATATATATATATATATATATATATATACATACACACACACATACATACACTCTAAGATTCAAGCTTTATCTCGGATATACCTCCAGACCAGATCACCCATTGGTTTGTCCTTGGACTTTTCTAAAAAAATCTGTTTTACTCATGTTCGGCTTGCAACCCAGATACTCCATCTGAAACGCAGCTTTGTGTATTGACCACCATTTCTGTGAAGAACCTCCTTATGTTATTACTCAGAGCACACTGTGGAGCCTTACCTCCCCCCTTCACTAAAATCGACTCGCTTCTCTCACTTTAAATATACTGACTTTTACACATTAGTGCAGATGGGAAACAATCTGTTTTCATACCTGTACTTATTTAAAACAAAAACGGTAAAAAGGGAAATATGTTAGTGTCAACCTTATGTTTTGACTACACACAAAATAAGTATGGATGGAAATAGACAAAAGGAGCAAAAATATTTACTATAAATAAATGCAGATGTAAATGACAATAAAATTAATCAAATTGGAAGCCCTAGATTATATGTGCCTGGCTTGTATTTGTTATGTCTGGGAAACTAGCTGAGAGCTGGTAGGACAACAGTACTAGTTGCCCCGTAAAGCTTACAAATGCAGTTCAACCTTGGCAATGGAGTGAATGGTCCAAAACCTTAAAAGGAGCTGTGCCGTCCTCAAGCCGCCTCCTCCATTGGCTCGCTGCTGAGACTATCAACAAAAAATGCAAGCAAGGGAAGAGTTTTAAGACAAGTGGCTTCTAGGCATTATGATCGATCCATAAACCATCCACGTTCTCCTATGACATCTGTTTAGAAATACCCAGTAGCCTGAAGGATTCATCCTCATGATCTCTTGAAACCCAGTTCTTCCTGATCTACTTATAACTTCTAAACTTCTAAACTGCGACCTACCTCATTAGTATTCATGAGGTAGGTCAATTTGCAAACCACTAGGAATCGCTATATAGTTGCAAGTTTTCTTACGTTATGAATTGCGATTTCCTAAATGAGATTCAGTAGGAATCGCGCAATTAGGGAATCGCAGTTCCTACACCTAGCCCTATAATCACGTGTTCTGCTCACAGGTTTCAGTAAACTCTTATGTCAGTAGATAAATCATACAATGATGAAAAATCTAGACATCATATAGCAACCGAGTGCTACCATTGGTGGGCTTGACAGCCAGAGAGGGAAGCATCAAGCAGTACTGGTGGACAACCTCCAAAAGACCATTGCCCTCTGGTAGCCCTACTTTGACTTATTTCATTGCCTTTATTTTTAGAGGAACAGCAGAAAAGAAAAATGAACTGAACATTTTCACTTCGGCGGCCCACTGTAGGGCTATGTAATTAAATGAACAGTATGCTACAGCGCACAAACCTACTAGAGGGAAATGAATTTGTGAAAGTGCTCTACTAATCCCAGCATGCAACACTAAATTGAACTCACCTGTGAGGCCCACTGAGGGCGAATTAAATAAAGGACATGCAGAGGAGAGAGAGTGGCTTTCCACCTATACTGCGCAGTATCATGAACCCTGTGACCAAGGAGCTGCTGCTCTGAAACGCGTAAAGCAATGAAATGCATCTCAATGAAAATGCTGGTTGTCTTTTAATAAAGAATCAGTGGAATTTATCTGCTATTCGAGTGCATCTTCAACTGGGGATAATTTAGCGATATATATCTTCAGAGAGGTTTAGCTTTGTCTAATTAGCTAATTTATGCGTCACTCTATGCCTGAAAGGGTATCGTTTTGACTTATACTGGGTGCTCCCTTGTGTCTGGACAAAGCTATACCTCTCTGAAGAGCTCTAGTGAGAGCGAAACACGTGTCAGGGGTTGCTTTTGTTCATTTCAGGTTGGCTTGGTTGGAATTTTACCAATTCAAAGCTGTAATACTGTTCCTGGAGCGGTGAAAGGCTTTTGTTATTTTACAGCTCCGCATGGATTGCACTGTTCTAGTCCTATGCTTAAAGACTTTGCTGCAGAAAAGGCAAAAGACTTTGTCCCTTTCTATCTCAGCATGGATGGCAATGTGCTAATCCTATGCTTAAAGGCTTTGATAGAAAGCCAGACATTTGATGTGAGCAGATTTAGAGCGTCGTTGGTGTTGAGGGTGCTCTATATTGGAGCAGCTTTCCACCTAAACTTGAGAACTACCCAGAGCTCTCTGCTTCTTTTTGCAAAACTTATGTGTCACTCTATGCCTGAAAGGGTATCGTATGTATATATATATATATATATATATATATATATACATATACATATATATATATATATATATATATAGTTAGTAACGTATATCTAAACAATCTTAGTGTTACATTAATGTTTATTATATCTATATATAATAAATTAACATATTTTACATTAACTTTAATATTTTAAATGTAATATGAAAATCTGAATATATTCATTGCAACATTTAAAATATTCCTAAAATTAATATAATGTAATATAACTTTATTATTTAAGTTACTATATATCATACATACAAAATAAAACCATACAAAAATCTAAACAACTCCATAAGAAAAAAAATATTAATGTAGACAAAATATTAAAAATGTAAAAGTCAAAAAACACATTTACAAAAATTACTATAAACGTTAAAATACATTAAAAAACAAATAAAGGGGGCGTGGCCAGGACCTCGATGGAGTAGGACGCGCGCTGCAAGAGCTCCGTCCTCCAGAGGCCGGCCGTGGGCTTTTATGTCCACTCAGAGGCGCGGTCGGTGCCCCCCCCATTCAGTGAGTTCTCCCCCCTGTGTGTCCTGGTGGGTGCACCGGGGATTTGGCTGCGGCGATTCCACCGGAGTGAGACGGGCGGACCCTCACGACGTGCCCGCCCGCCATCTTGCCCGAAGCTAGAGGAGAGCCCTGCACCCAGCGGGAGCCCTGGGTCCCGAAGCGGAATTGGCAGCTGGGAACCGAGGTGTTGTCAGAGCGCTCTCCATGCCCTGACGCCCCCGCGCCCGACTCGGCGCCGCTTGAAGGCCCCCAGAAGACCCAACTGTGCCTGGCGGCGGCCCCGTTTAGCAGGCCGCGTGCCACCCTGGGCCGAGGAGCGGACTGCGGCCATGGACTCTCTTGATCGTCGGCCCCTGCGGAGGGCCCAGAGGTGAGGTGAAGGACGGGCTGGTGAAACGTGTCCGCCCAGGGAGCGAGGGGTGCCTGCGAGGCCTGGAGGTCGAGACACTGCCCTCGGGGAAGGGCGAGGCCTAGTACCATTTGCACGCGGGCCTCTGGCGAGCGCCGGGGCCCTGATCCACGCAGCCACAGGGAGCAGTTCACCGTTTCTCCCCCCCCCTGGACTGAGTGCACTACGCGGGGGGAAAAAAATCGAGCGCCAGGATACGCGAGGCCCCTGAGAAGCCTGGGGCCTGATCGGCCTGTACCTCCCTGCTTGTGCCCGGACTGACAGGGAACTTTGGCCTCCACGTGGGCAA
Organism: Calotriton arnoldi; assembly: GCA_963921515.1. Classification (NCBI taxonomy): domain Eukaryota; kingdom Metazoa; phylum Chordata; class Amphibia; order Caudata; family Salamandridae; genus Calotriton; species Calotriton arnoldi. The sequence continues at coordinate 6,729,870 of CAWUFW010000023.1, forward strand.
CCTAGCGGTATCTACATTGGGAGGGGCAGCGATGGACACCCACTCCATTGCACCAGATCCCGGCCCAGCTACAGAGGGGAAGGCAATTCCGCCGCAGCGTCCTGCATTAGCCTAGTACGCCCCTGGGCTTTGAGACACGAGCATACCGAGAGGCCTTGCCCTTGGAGTCCCACCAAAGGGGACGGGGCACTTTCCACAGACCTGGGCGTCGTGGCTACTGGACACTGGTACCTGCCTTTAGCGTTCTCCCCCCACGATTACGTGTGTTCGCCGGGGGGCGGACGAATTCTCCTTCCCTTGCCTGGGGCTGGTCCGTCGGGGAGCTGCGTCCTGTCCAGCACTTTTCCCTCTATCTGCGCACTGGGCCTGTCGTGCGGGCTCGGGCCTGCCCGGGGCGACCTGGTCCACTCTCTCTCTGCGGGGCAGGTGAGACGCTGACGTTGGAACCCTGAAGAAGACCTGCGTCCCCGCTTGAACGTGGTGTGTCGAGGGGCCTGAGCCTGCAAACAAGATCTCCTCTGGGGTCTGTCCGGGATCTGCAGCGAAGCGCTTCGATCTTAGCGTCTTGGACCACTTAATCTTAGCCTTCCTATCGGTGGCTCCTCGACAGGAAAGTACCCCGGCAGTGGCAGTGGAGCCTTACCCTGGTCGCTCGTAGCAGCTCCTGCGGTCTGGGGGCTCCCCCTACTCAAGTTATGCCCCGTGGCAGACGGGGGAAAGCCACAGTACAGTCTACACCCAGGGACACATCGGTGGTGGATCTGTGGGCCAAAGCTGCCCGACCCCGTCTCAGGAAGATCTTACGATGTCCACCAAGTCAGAGGCCGCTGCAGCCACCAAGTCAGAGGCCGCTGCAGCCACCCCCATCACTCAGGCCTTAATGTCCAATTTTCTCCAGGAGATAAAGGCGGAAATTAGCTCTCTCAAGTCAGAGGTCAAAACCTGTCTTGCGGACATTCGACGAGATGTAAACGAGATCGGCTCAAGAGTGGATGACCTTGAACGTACCCTTGACACCAGAACGGAAGATCAAGAGGAGCTGTGGCGCCGTGTTACGGCGCTAGAGGAACAACATATCGAACTCCAAATTAAACAGGAGGACTTAGAAAATAGAAGCCGCCGGAACAACCTCCGCATTAGGGGAGTTCCGCGAGGGGCGGAAGGCCAGGATGTTATGACCTACGTCGCGGATCTCCTCCAGGCGGTGCGAGGGGACGATGACGCCTCCTCTCCAACATTGGACAGAGCACATCGAGTGGCACCTCCGCGTGGGAAGGCTGACCTGATCCCTGACATCCTGACCCGGGTGCACTTCTTCACGGAAAACGAGGCAATCCTCCGGGCGTCTCGGGCCTCTGAGGATCTGACATACGAAAGCCACCGGATCCAAATCTTCCAAGACCTCTCCCCACTCACTCTGCACCGTCGCAGGGACTTCCAGCCAGTGATCGACAAACTGAAGGAGTCCAATGTCAAGTACCAATGGGGCCATCCTTTTGCCCTGATCTTCCAATGGGAGGGTAAGCGCAGAACTCTGAGATCTCTCAAGGAGGCCTGCTTCACATCTCGTCAGACCCTCGGCCCTCCACACCCACCGCTGCTGAATCGGAGGCCCGGATTGCTCTATGTCCAGAGTGGTCCAGGGTTCGGCCCCCTCGCACTCGATCCTCTAAAGCCAGTGCGATGGCACTCCAAGCCAAAAAGGACATTATCCATCACCTGCAGTCAATGGATGCCTCGCAATCTTCAGACGGTGGGGGCTCAAAGTCGGGGCCCCCCTCTCCATCTGGCCCAGGCGCTGAGAAGGTGGTCACTTGATGGGTTGCGATCCCTTTGAGATTGGTGAGACCCGCCTCTTTCTCCTGCCGGCGCAGCCTCATGCTCCCTTCGTGGGTATGTGCTCCTGCTGGGGCTGCCCTGGCGATGAGGCAGTCTCCGGTGCTACGCTTCTTGCCGGATCTTCGCGGACAAGTCCTTGCATTGCAGACTACAGCCGGCCCCAATCCTCCTGTGAATCCGCACCTGATGGGTCTCCCCTTGCGACATGAACTCTTCCACTCTTCTGACTTTTGCTGTGTTTTACGGACGTGGCCTCGCATTGGCTTCAGGGAAAATGGGTTCCTCCCTGGGGGGGGACCTCGTACCTTACCGATGTTGGTGTGGCTGGTCGGCCACTGGAGGGCGGACAGCGGCTGCTCCCTTATTTCTACTGGCCCACCCCGCCATTCCCCTAGTCCCTATGGGGAGTGACTTCCTCAGAGCTGCCCTGGTTTACACCACTGGGCTGCTCCTGGACTGGAATGGTAGTTTTCGGCCCAGTTGGCCGTTATATTGCTTGGATTGTTATTTCTTTCTTTAATCTATCTCTTTCGTTTCCTTCTCTTTTTCATTTATCTTCTTCGCTGGATTCTTGGGGAGAGAGTACAACATCATTGGGATGTGCCATGGGCCGGGGTCACAGTGGGCGTGGGGGGGGCAGTACTCTATCAATCGCTTAAACACAACTCACTACCCTCTCCCCTCTCGCCAACACAGACGGCTACTCGGTGCAAATGAGGTGTGATGACTTGTATGCCTACCAGCGCTTTACCTCACCTGTAGTGGATAATGGCGCACCTTAAATGCCTTACCCTTAATGTAAAAGGCCTCAATGCCCCTAATAAGAGGAAACAAATATGGCGCTATCTTCTCATGCATGACCCAGACATAATTTTCCTCCAGGAAACTCATCTCTTACACGCAGTCACCCAGCGTATGTTCCACCCTAAATTCCCCATGCGGATTTGGGCCTCCGCACAGACTAAAACAGCAGGGGTAGCTATTGTGCAGATCACTCGAACGGTGCATGATAAGGAGGGACGCTTCCTAAAGCTGTCACTTCTCATACAGGGTAAACCTCTCACGCTGCTTAATGTTTATGCACCCAATCATGCACAAGACGCATACCTCCGAAACTTGCTGCGGAATTCACTTTCCCGGGAGCCTGACCCTATTATCCTTGGGGGTGATTTTAATCTAGTGTGGGACCCCAACCTAGACCGCACTTCCTAGTCTTTCCAGGGGACTGGAGCCATGTCAGCAGCACTTAAACAAGACTTCGAAGCCTTGGGTCTAACGGACGAATGGCGCTACAAAGAGCCTGAGACACAGGATTACACATTTTACTCCCATGTGCACCAATCTTATTCCCGCATCGATCACTTTTTCCTGTCCCAATCTTTCATTCGCTCTCTAGAATCCGCAGTGATCTCAGATATATCAATCTCCGACCATGCCCATTTAGAAATTACTTTGACGGGTCTGGGCAGGAACCCCTTCTCCATTCCTAGGTGGCGTCTACCCTCCCATGTCCTTCGGGACCAGGTTGATGTGGCAGAAATACGCCAGGCGATACAAACATACTTCGCCACTAATAACCTCCCGGAAACCCATGGACATGTCCTATGGGACGCCTTTAAGGCCACCATCCGAGGTGTCATCACTTCCATTTCCATCGCCCGCGCGAGTCCCGCCTGGTGGAAAACAAGCTGGCTAGCTAAATCAAATCACTGGAGCGACAGGCCCACAGGGCACCCTCTAGACAAACACGGAAACAGCTTGCCTCGCTCCGGGGCCATCTCAAAGCTTTACGAGTTAATAAGGCGAAACATTCCCTATTGGCCCTCAAACAAAAATTCTATGGAGGAGGTAATAAGGTGGGTTCCATGCTAGTGCGTCATCTCCGCCTCCAGGTATCCCGTAACCATATATCCAAAATTGCTCTGCCAGGAGGTGGGTGGGCCACCTCGGAGCAAGCTAAACAACAGGAATTCGGCGAGTTTCTCTACCCTTTATGAACAGGGGGCTACCAATATGGACCAGATAGACCCCTTTCTAGCCTCCTGTCCGCTCGCCCCCTTTTTTAAACAGCAATTGGATGAACCCATCACGGCGGAGGGGATCCAAAAAGCGTTAAAAAGCTTTCCCACTGGGAAATCTCCATGTCCTGATGGCCTTACACTATCGTTCTACCGTCTCTTCTTCCCGGAACTTCGGATCCCATTGATGAGACTCTTCAACTACTTTGCAGACACGTTGACTGTCACGCCATCGATGGCCGAAGCTGAGATAGCGCTCATCCCCAAGCCGGGGAAAGACCCGACCAAGTGCGCATCATACCGCCCAATCTCATTGTTAAACGTTGACGTTAAACTGTACACAAAAATTCTGGCCCAACGTCTCGCCCCTCATCTTCCTGGCCTAATTGAACCCGACCAGGTGGGTTTCATCCAGGAGCAACAGGGGGCGGATAATCTCCGTAGAGTAGCCCATTTAGTGGACAAAGCTCAATGCCGGAACATCCCGGCTTTCCTCCTCTCCGTTGACGCCGAGAAGGCTTTCGACCGGGTCGACTGGTCCTTTCTCAGGGCAGTGCTACAGAGAATAGGATTGGGCCCGGTCATGATTGCGCAAATCATGGCCCCGTATGCGGCGCCATCGGCGCGGATTAGAGTCAACGGTCTCCTCACCCCACCCTTCTACATCCATCGGGGCACACGACAGGGGTGTCCGTTGTCACCCCTCCTTTTTGCCCTCGTGGTGGAACCCCTGGCGATTGCCATCCGGCAATCGGCAGAAATACGAGGCCTTAACCTCGGAAGCGTTGACCATAAGATCGCCCTCTTCGCCGACGACCTCCTCTTGACCTTACAGACCCCGCGAGCTCGCTCCCCGCGCTCCTCTCTGTACTTTCCCAATTTGAATTGATCTCAGGACTCAAAATCAATCTCGCAAAATCTCAGGCGCTTAACCTTACCCTCCCCTCGCAACAGCTAGAGGATCTGGAGGATACTATCCCCTTCCAATGGGCCCCACGATCTATCCGCTATCTAGGCATTAATGTCACGGCTACTCTAGACTCGTGGACTCAGGCGAACTAGCCGGCTTGTAGAAAGTCAGTACGGGATGATCTCCGCCGTTGGAAATCACTTCATTTTTCCTGGCTGGGCTGCCTTAACGCGGTCAAAATGTCAATTCTTCCTAAGGTGCTCTACCTTTTTCAGGCACTCCCGACGCCTATACCCCAAAGGGACATCCAGAGCCAACAGCGGGATGTTACTACTTTCATCTGGGGTGGGGGAAAGCCCCGATTCTCAACAAAAGTCTTAATGTTGCCTCGAGACCGGGGAGGACTGGCATGCCCCGACTTCTTAGCCTACTACTGGGCGTCACACCTGCGCTATATTTCGGAATGGGCAGTTCGTGAGAAGCACTGGTTCCACATGGACAGGGCCGTGGCTTGTCGCCCCCTGTGGGACCTTGCCTGGCTCCCGCGAGGTGCCAGACACCGCAGCGCCTATATAGCCACCCCGACAAAAACGATCTTGGAGATTTGGGATAGAATAGCAGTATCTCGTGGCCTTACCACCTTTCCCTCCCCCAACACACCCCTAGCACGTAACCAGGAGTTCCCACCGGCCCTACACCCCGCTTCCTTCCCTGCGTGGGCGGCTGGCGAGTGCCGTGTTATACCACAACTTTTTGAAGGGGGATGTTTTAAATCCTTTGAGCAATGCAAGACGGACTTTCATCTTCCCAACACAACACGCCTAGAATATTTTCAAATTCGCCACTGGCTCCACACCCCTTCTTACACAGAGGGCGCAACACGCCAACTTACCCCATTTGAAACCTTAGTCCGATCTTTTAATGGCTCCAGAGGACTGATTTCCAAGACCTACAGGGTCTTTCAACACTCGCATGCAGGCCCCCTCCACACCTACCAACTCAGTTGGCAGAGAGACCTCGAGAAAGACATCCCTCCAGACCAGTGGGAACAATTATGGCAAGACATTCCACACATTTTTAAGAGAGTTGCTCAGCAGGAGACGGCATACAAAATTATGACCCGCTGGTATTATACTCCCCTTAGACTCCAAAGGATGTTCCCTGGATTTGTTCCTCTTTGCTGGCGCTGTCAGGCATCCCAGGGCTCATTCATGCACATATGGTGGTCTTGTCCTCTCATTACAATCTTCTGGAAAAAGATCCTGAGCCACATTAGGGATGTAGTGGGATTCCCCCTGCCGAGTGACCCAGGGATACGATTTTAGGGCTCCGCCCGAGGGCTCTTAAAGCTATGACGCATTTGGACTGGCGCCTGATCTTTCATATGCTTACTGCAGCGAAACAGGTCATAGCACTTCATTGGAAGAAGGCTTTTACCCCTCCGTGCACGGTATGGCTTACTCGCCTGTGGCATGTCATGGCGATGGAGCTTCTCTCCCATAGACTAGCCCATACCGATGCTAAATTTGAGTGCACTTGGCAGCCATTAATCTCACACCTCTCTAAACTGGAACATGCCCGATCAGTTCCTCCGCGCTGGAGGGCCCTCCAACTCTTTGCCGACTCCATACTTCCAAGGGGAGAACTGTGTGAGGAAGAGGCGGGATAGAGGAGGGGGGGGGATACTCATCCTTCCCTCTGCAGAGCTTGCATATAGCCCCATGCCCTTGGAACACGCTTGGCCCTTCCCAGGGCATCCCTGCACCATGGAGACAAGGCATAATCCGCTCTCCCCCCTCCTATTTTCTTTCCTATTTTATCCTTTTCTCCTTTCTATCTTTCCAATTCGTTGGGTATTGGGGGTTTTGTTCCTTCCTTCTCTCATTTCTCTATAGGCCAGCAGAATTGGTGGGAGCTCCCCCCGACCTTTAGGTGCTGGCAGTACTTGGCACCGTTATAAGCTGTTAGCCCTTGATAAGATGCCCATGGCAGAATGGGGACACGTCTGGACAGACCTTAACAAGGTGTTATGTCACACTCAACTGGGTTTTAACACTGTAGCCCATGGCCCCGTTATGTACTCCAATTTTTATAGCCTTAATACTGTGGTCTAACGATATATATCTTGCGTCTTGCTAGCTAAGATTTGCCTTTCATTGCTTACGGCCTGGTGTTTGATAATGTTCTTCTTTTTGATTGTGCATGAAATTAAAGAGATTTAAACAAAAACAAATAAAATTAAAAAAATTAAATTAATCCTATAAAATCTATTTTACCAATATTATGAAACATTTTGGAGTCTAAGAATATTAACTACACTACTCCCACTCTACTTTATGCAACAGTAGAGAAAGTGTTTGACTAGTTAGATTTATTATTCCTACTCCTGTAAGTGAAACAGTAGGGAAAGTGTTGGACTTTGGAGGGGTTAAATTACTATTCCCACTCCAATCTGTGCAACAGTAGGGACAACATTGGATTTCGGACGAATAAAATGTACTATTTCCACATCAAAACAGCGCAACAGTAGGGAAAGTGTTGGACTTGGAGGGGTGAATTTTACTATTCCCACTCCAATCTGTGCAACACTAGGAAAAACGTTGGATTTCGGAGGGGTGAACTTTACTATTCACACTCCAAACAGCACAACAGTAGGGAAAATGTTAACTGTGAAGAGGTTAATTTTACTGTTCCTACTACAGTCTAAGCAAGAGTAGGGAAAATGCTCCACTTCAAACATCACATATATGAGTAACCCCATTAATGCAAAAAAAAATATTAAACTCTGAATACAAAAATATTAACATAAATATATATGTATTGAAAATTAAAAACAATCAATTTACACAGTTACTAATCAATACAAAATAATCAATTAATAAATGAATAAGAATTATTTAACTTCCCAGCCTCTACCCTACAAACCTAGCAGCCCGCACCTAAAATATAACACAAAAAAACTGTTCCATAAGTTACATATTAACAATAAATTAAATAATTATTTAACAATTAATAATTATTAATCATTGATTAATTTACTTTACACCCTATACCCCTACCTAGTAGTATCCCACCGAAAATATAAGTAAAATAAATCAGAATTACATCTTTTATAGAATTAAAAAACAATTAACAATAATTAAATAATTAATTTATTATTCAACTCCCCACCCTACACCCCTACAATCCTAGCAGCCAACATCTAAAATATAAATAAAATAGGTACGAAATAAATTACATTAAAAATCAATTAAGTAATTAATAAAAAAATTGATTGTATATTATTACTTAGTTTCCCACCCTATATCCCTAAAAACCTAACATCCCACCAACATATAACTAAAATAAATCAGTATTACATAAAGAAAATAATAAATATCATATAATTAAATACAATTAAATTATTCTTAATTATTGCCGAATTAGCTTACCACCCTATCCCCCTACAAACCCAACAACCTGCTACGACACTATCAATTACTATTAAAAATTATTTTAAAATTCTGGATAGCTTAAAATTAAAAGCTATATTCTAAAAATAATAACATTTATATCAACAATAGTAACACAAAATTAATATATCAACTAAAAGATGTTAAAATAATAAAAAAATAATATTTGTAACCACTATATAAGTAAAAACGATATTAAAAACATCAATATTATTTACAATGGTAATACCCAATATTCTGGTCAATGATACTGGTGCATCACGATATTTGTGTGCCACAATATTTAATTTCCAATATTTCTTTCTCCTGATAACTTTAAAATCAATATTTTGTCCAAACACCAGTCCCGACTGTCCTCTACCTGGAGCCTTCCACGTGTTCCAATAGGTCAGGTCCGAAATCATTCTGCGGAACAACATGGATTTTTTGCTTTTTCCCAACTGTGCTCCTAAAGGTCTGGCATGAAGGTGATAGCATGTTCAGTTCCAGACCACATTTCCCTGCTTTGCTCACCTTGTAGGAGCCCCATGAGGAAGCGGAAGAGAATCACGAGGAAAAGGGGCACAGATGACATGTGCGCCACTACTGGGGTGGCAACCGTGATGAGTCCCCATGACAAGGCGGACAGGAGCAGCACCTTCTCACCTCCAATCCTGCAAGAAGGAGAAAAAGTCAATCAGGGTGTCAATCATCTTTACTAAGAGACAAAGCGGTCACAGGCATCCGTGAACTCACTATCAGTTCAGGGCATCCACCGACTCACCTGCATGCCCAGATGTGTCAACTCACAAGCAAGTCCTCACATGCATTAACTCAGCAGCAGAGCTGGCCAGATGTTAACTCACAGTCACCCCCAATAATCCGTTAACTCATCAGCTGGCCATCACATCTGAAGTCACCATAAGACACTTGCACGTGTTAACTCACCATCAGACACGGATAAGCATCGACACAGTAGCAAACCCACACATGCATTAATTCACTAGCAGACCTGGGTGTGCATGAACTCACTGACAAACACAGTTGCATCAACTAACCAGAAGCATTGGCATGCATTAACTTCAATTACAGTACAGGCAGTTCAACACAGTCAACAGCGGCGTAGTTTAGTCAGTGAGATTCGGGGGTGGGAATATCAAATGTACCAATTAAAAAACGCTGTGGGTGGTGGGGTGGGATAACCAAGCACTCAATGGAGGTCAGAAACTGTTGGTGCAGCTTTTTGACTGATTTTGTAATCAGCCACTTCTTATCCAATAAATATCTCTGGCAATTGTGCTGTCAAATGAGTTGTTAAGCCCCTAATTTGTTTCAGATTTTGTTGGTGGGATAACCCAAACTTTCCTGGAAGGGGTCAGACTTGCCATGTTGTGATTGGTCAGTGAAATAGGGGATTATGATGAACACATTTTCCAAGCTGGTTTTCAGCTCACAGTCTAACTCTACTATATTAAACATAAAAATACCAGAAGGGTTCTTGTGTTCTTTTAAACTGCTGTCAATTTCACATACTGAACTCATAAAAAAACAATATATTGACATTGTGGGCTTAATACTCAGAACCAAACTTATGGCCAAAACGTATGCGTATCAAGTATATACTAAAGGATACCTAGCATTGATTATTACATAACTGTGCAGAGCAACCGTGTACGATTATGCAGTAATAAACCCCATGCAAGTAGTGGGGCGTGGAAGGATCAACCAAGATCTGCCTTGGGAGTTTGTGAATGGCAATCAACTTATGGGCATTCTCAAATTCTTATCCGACTCTTTTCTACCTTGGATATTGTCAGAGATTTGCTTCAGCAAAGTGCTGGAGTAAATCCAAGAGTGGGAAGGGGAGCAGAACACCCCAGAGTAATGTGGGTGCCTGGTAAGGGGTTTCTCTGCGCAGAAAAATATTTTCCACATGGAGAAAAACAATACAACTGCAAAGCGACTTTTCCCAATGAGAAAATGTACTTTTTGAAAAATCTGCGTTTTGGAAATAGTAAAATACAAAAATGTCACAGTACCAAAATGTCACAAGCCATTGCCAGTAAAATGCCCGGAAACATGACACTGTTTCAGCAGTCTAAGCCTACTACTGCCAATGTTATGTTATGTTATAATATTTATAGAGCGCAAAACTGCCCCAGCCAAGGGGCGTCCCAGCGCTAGTCTCAGACAGACAAAGGTGGCAGGGCCAAACAGGCGCAGCAGAAGATTATTGAGGGAAAAGATGGGCTTTTATGGCCTTTTAATGTTTGTGAATTCCAAAAACTAGTAAATCTGCACCCGTTCATAGGAATGCGCCTGGGTGGCAGAGTAACAACTTTGTAAATTAGTCACTATGGCCCTAATTAGGATGTTGGTCGGAAGGCCTCCGACCACGTGTTGGAGGCTTTCCGACCGACATCCTTGGTTTGAATTCCGACCACCGTATTACAATTATGGCGGTCGGAATTCAAGCCAGCTGGTCATTCTGGCTGGCTTCCGACAGGCTCAAGGAGCCAGTCGGCCAGTCAGAAACCAAACAAGCATTTACGGATGGCGTTTCCGCCGTCAGGATTATTATGTCTGTTTCCAACAGGCTTTCCATGTCGGGCTTTCCGATATGGAAAGCCTGTCAGAAAGAGACTTTGGGGGCCTCTAGCAGGGCCCCCCTCTCTTCACGGCCTCCGGTTGAGGGTCGAGGGGGCACCTAGGGTGCCCCGCCGTAAATCCCAGCACTGTGTGGCAGGCACCATGAGGTGCCTGCCACACAGTGCAGGGATTTACAGTGACTCCCATTTCTCAATGGGAGCTTGTGCTGTGGCCGGTTTCAGACCACTACACAAGCTCCCATAGGGAAATGGGAGTCTGCGACCGCACCATGTGCGGTCGCATCGTAATTGCGGTTTTGGACCGCTGACCCAAGGTTGGTCGGTCTTGAAACCGCAGGATTTCGGTCGGAGGAAACTCCGACCGAAATCCTATACAGCCCCATAATATTTTTAAGTTCCTGGTCCAAAAAATTAACAAGTTAAAACTGTCTCTTAGTGAAACGAGGATGAGAAAAACCAACAGAGACACAGGAGACCCAAATCACGGCCCACAGACAAAACTACCAAGCCAAGAACACATTTATCTGTGGGGTATCACACCGCGAACACCCCACCCCCCCTTCAAGAGCCGGTAAAAGTGGTTTTGCTTTAAAACGACACAAAGTTTAGCAAAGACTGTAAACTCAGGCCTGCCAAATTTAAATGACCTTCATGCATGGTACAGCTGGTGTCTGTGGTGGACTGAGATGCAAACCTGGCAAAATGGCTGACTATTCGAGCCTGAAAGGGACCTAAATTACTATTGGCCAATTACAGATTTCTTAGCAAAGAGGTCCCTCATGCTGCATTGAACACGAACACACACACGAACACACACACACGTTGCCAGAGATCACATCTCCTTAAAACCTAAAATCTAGCCAGAACGATAAACAAATGCATTGTTTCTCCTAATCCCACCACTAAAACAGGACTTTTTTGGGCCTGTCATAACCACACCCAGTTCTGATGTACTAGTCCTCCTGTCTTAGTTCGGCTACCACTTACCCGTTATAATTATGGTGACATAGACAACATCAAACTGGCCTATTTTGAAAGTCTGAGAATGGCTGACTAGGTCAATTTCTCAGAAAGGCTGGAGGGTTGGGTAAAAGCCTGACACGTCACGGACTACCAGCCTTCCAGAAGATATTGTCTATTAACTATACTGCAGTCAGCCATCAAACCAGGATTTACATAGTCATAGTTTTGTTGTAGACTTCACTTATCCACAAACAAATTTATGGTAGTTCTGTTACTTAGCATTCCTCATGGTCAGCCTGCAGACATATATACTGAATAGGCTGTTCCCTCCCCCAAGCCTTTTTGATCCTTGAATCCCGAGTAGTGATTCTGTTGGTGCTGCTATGCTATCAAGGATTCTTCAATTACCGATCCATCCGTACACTTACTTGTCACTGAGGTGTCCCCCAATTATCTGGGTCAGGCAGTACCCCCAGAAAAAACTGCCGAGGACCATGCCAGTTTGCTTCTTGTCCCAGTTGAAGTGAGTGCTCATCGACACAGAGCAGATGGGCATGGTGACCCGGGCACAGTACAGAAGACATGTGCCTAGAAGTAACATCACCGTCCATACACGGTACTCCTGCCTGAGGTAGAGGAGAGACAAAGGTGGGAGACAAGGTTACAAGTTTTTAGAGGCCTTCCAGAATCAGCACTGAGACCCTGAAGAAGGTGTGAACAACAAGGCATTTGTTTGAAACATGTTTACATTCAGTTTGGTGCACTGCTTTATCTGTGACTAATTGCCCCACCCTTCTCCTGCCTCAATTCCTTGAGTTGGGAATAATTCTTAAATAGGCATTTTTTGTATTATTGCCTAATAACATACTGGATATATGTAGCAGGCTAAGGACCCCTCCTATGTCCTTCTATTCCTGTTGTGAAATTCTGCAACTCCCGTTAGGGTTGCGATGCAATGACTAAGACCAGGTTGGTCTTCCACAGTACTGGTAGATCTCCAACTAGGTTGTATTCTGGGCCTGGTTGGCTTCTACCTGTCTTGCTGCACCATAGCAAGAGGAGGGGCAGGATCTCTTGCTGGTGGTAGGGAAGAGAGGAGACATCCAAGGACTGCTTGAGGGTGATATGTCCAAGCACTGCAGCATGATAGGGAAGGTGGCTGTCAGACATGGACAGTATCTGGTAGGCAAAAGTGCCCATTCATGTTCCTAATTACAAAGGATCTTTGCAGTGTTGTACAATTGCACTGCACAAGCGTGTCTGAAGACTTGTTAAAATAGTACCTTGAACCTCTGAGAAAGTCCCAAGAATATTGACAATGCATACCTGGCATAGGAAACACCGCTTTGCAAAGCAGATCGCTTCCTGGCAGCCCGAAAGGCAGCAGACTATCCATATAGCAAAAACAGAGCAAAACTGCACATCCAATCACTGGGGGCCTAGATTTAGAAAGACTGATTAATGGGACAATTCACAAATGTTGCTACACCTGCATTGGAAAAGCGTCTTTACTGGCAAACTACACATGGAAATTCCTAAACCCATCACCTCGCCTATACAACCTCCCTCTAGAGCCTACCTACCCACACCCCCTTTTTATACTTTACTCCTCTTAAACAGAACATCTTGGTATTCCTGCCTCACAGAATATCTCTTTTCACGTACAGGATCAAAGCTACCAGACCTACTGGTCATCTAATCCTTTCTTGGACCTACCAGTTCTGTTTCAACCTCTTGGACCTACCATACCTCACCATCCGGGACTTTGTCCTCTATCAGTAACCTAGCTCTACTGGACCCCCTCCATCTCACCATCAGCTAGTCCTCCACAGCTTATGGCTCAGTGGTCTCACAACTAGCCACCCCACAAGGAAACAAGACTTTTCGAACCTGGAGGTACCCCCACCTAACCTGTCCATATTAAAGACAAGGCCAACCGTTGCTATCACCGCCCCCTATTCAAAGCCACAAGACCAATGAACTTCTACTCGAATCATTAAACCACCTTCATGGCTCAACAATATCACCAGTAACACTTATTTGGATGAACATCTAATGCCCATACACTCTACCTCCCACAATAGCAAGACCGGAAAAGCAATTCTCAAGCACGATAATGTCACATGGTGCATGAAGGCAACAAACCTTAATGACTTGATTTGCAGGTGGTAAATTCTACCAATCCAAACACCAGTTAATTAAATTAAATAAAGCCAGGGCTCTCAACTCTTCAAGCCCAAAAAATCTAAAAATGTGGTCTATCGGACTGGCTTCCACCTGCCAACAGCATTAACTTCCTATATGTCCAAAAGTCATACAAAGTTGTCTTCCCCATCACATAACAAAGACAAGGAGATGTCAGTGGACCAAAAATATTGGCATGCTGGGGGTAACAACAACAAAATGTAGAAAATCAATATTGTGTTTAGAGGTGGGTCACCAGTAAAACAATGAAGATGAAATAGGATACAGGCTGAGCTTGAGACCCTGCTGGTGGGCGCTCTGTCTGTTGTTTGAACATGGTAGATTACAGTACAACACGTAGTATACCAGACTATGGGATGCACAAGGCCGTACCTTACTGAACTCTTTGGAGGCATTCCATGATTCGGAACAGGCTAAACCCCTAAAACACATCTGACATGCAGAATTTACATACCAGAAATTAAATTCAGGTCTGTTCACACAAATAAGCGCAACAGGCAAAGATTATGGGAGGACGGTGATTTCTCAGAGACAGGGGATGCCATATCTATAAATGGATAACCATATTTATGCAGGGGTACGTGTTAGCACTTTTGCTAGTTTTTCTCTCTTCCTAGTGCTCTCCTAGAAACTATGGAAAAAATAGAGGTTATCCATCAAAAGTGAATGGTGAGCAATTAATTCTATATTACATGTGGATAATATAGTAATTTTAGACTGTACACTGATAGTGCTACAGCTAGGTGGTCTGTGACTACAGCACATAGAAAATAAATACATTAATAACATTAATAAAACACAGGTGCTATACATGGATCATAAGACAAGGAATTTCCCTGGATGTTGAATATATCAAAGAATCATGTCCTGTAAATATTTAGATATAATTTAAGTGAGAATGTAACATTTAGTGTGCATAAGGAAGTCGTGTTTAAATGGGCAATGAGTACACCGTGAGGTCTGTTATTTTAACTATAATATATGTATATAAACTATGTTTATTTTAGTCAAGTTTTTGTTAAAAGCCTATTTAGCTTAAGTGACCCTTATTGTTATATAATGGCTCTCAGGATTACTCATTGCAAAAATGTTATACTAAAAACTTTAAAAATGTTTAAAGGTAAATCCATTCAGAAGGCATTTAATATTCTTACTACTACTGGAATAGATGCTCTGCGTTTGGAAGTTGGGTTATGGTTCCCGAGATCAAAAATCTGAATTTTTTGGCCATAAAACACATGGCCATGTTAGCTAAGTACAATAATAATCCTCTAGCAAAGTAACAAATTATGCATAAATTAATCTGAATCTGCGAGTAATGAGAAACCCAAGCTCTGTGATTTACTTCAAAGATTGACTAAGTTTAATCAATCAGTTGTACAAAGTGGATCAATATTTGTTTCAAAAAAGTATTTAGGTGAGCAGTCACTTGGACACTCATTTAATGGCGATAAAGAGAACATTATGGGGAGAGAGAGCCACTTGGACACTTTAATAGACTGAAGGGGGAACAAGGTGTAGGTCACTACGGAGCGTGCCACCCCTTCAATGGCTACGTACCGGTTGTTATTCTAGTTTGATTTCTATCTAGGCTCTCAGAACTTTATGAAAGTTTCTACTCAGTCTTTTCGTAACTCCTCACTTAAAGTTCCTAAAGAACTTGAGTATGTCTTTTAGTTATGTCCAGCGGAGAGCAAAAAGCATTTGAAACCCTTGTTAAATGCTGTTGGAATATGTACAGTGAATTATGCCTTCAAATTTGTATTTGCTTTAAGTAAAGCAGTCATAGCAACGGGAGACATCCATTACAACGCGGTCTTTACACCGCGATACGTTTACAACGTGGCCATTACAACGCAAGTCGTTACAACGACTTGCACTGGATGGCGCTATACACTAAGGAATAGTATGATTTACTATTCCAACACCTTCCCTACTGTTACGTAAGCTGGAGTTGGAATAGTAAATCATACTATTCCTAAATCCAGCGCCCTCCAGCGCTGTAATGACTGCGTTGTAAACGTATCGCGGTGTAAAGACCGCGTTGTAACGTCATACATTCCATAGCAACTGTGGTTGCTTTATTTTTTTAAAGACAAGTGATGATTAAAAAAGTTGTGAATATTAATGATATCACATTGATTTCCATTGGATGGGGATAATTACAATAGTAATAATATTTATAATCCTTTATTATTATTGCTGGGCCATATAGATGTAATAAGTGCAATATTAAAGCAAGGGTGCTAATTATGCAGGCAGTTATATTTTTGCTTAGTGTTTCAGCAGCATCATGTACATGCAGGAAGTGTAATATTTACGTAGGTAGCCCGTAAACCAATATATACTCAAGTAATGCAATATTTCGGCGATGCACGATATTCTGGGCCAGAAACAGTCATATTTCTACAGAAATTTTAGAATTTGTGCAGGGAATGCCACGAGTATACGGGAGAAGTAATGTGTAAATAGAATGGGATATATATATGGGAAAATCTATATTCATACAGGACATGCCATATTCTGAAGGTGAGGGCGTATGTTTTTGTTTTAATTCTTTAGTGTTCGACAAAGCTTGTCTTCTAATTACTATTCCAATTTGTAGGATACAGTTCCTACAATACATATAAAAGATATCCTGCAAAAATATATTTCGTCCTAACTAGAGATTGCTGTTTATGGCAAGTGTGATATTTATGAAGAGAGCAATTTGTATGCGAGAGATTTATTAAGAATTCCATATTTATGCAGAGGGCTGATTTATATACACTGTAATATTTATGCAGAATGTGATCTTCTTGCAGCGGGACACATTTTTGCAAAATGCTATATTTATGCAAAGTACAATATTTATGTAGCAGGCATGATACGTTTGCAGTGTGCAATATTTATGCAGAATGTGATATTTTTTACATATTGATATTTATTTGATGTGTGTGCAATAAGTGATGCCTATACACAACGTGCTGTTCGTGCAAATATTGTGATTTGCATGCAGTGTGTGACATTTATGCAGAATGCAATGTTTATGCAGAGCATGGTATTTGTGAAGAGTGTGTGATTTGTATGCAGTGTGTAATATGTATGCATAATGAATGTAAGTAATGTGACATTGATGCAGAGAATGCTATTAGTATGCAGTGTGTAATATTTATGCATAATGAACATAGGCAATGTGACATTGATGCAGAGAATGTTATTAGTATGCATTGTGTAATATTTATGCATAATGAAGATAGGCAATGTGACATTGATGCAGAGAATTTTATTAATATGCAGTGTGTAATATTTACGCATAATAGATATAAACAGTGTAACATTGATGCAGAGAATGTTATTAGTATGCAGTGTGTAATATGTATGCATAATAAGACGTGAGCAATGTGATATTGGTGCAGGGGGGTTTATTAGTATGTAGTATGTGATATTAATGCATAATGAGATATTTATGCAGCCTGCATTATTCATGCACAGGGTGGCACATTATGCAGTGTGTGATATTTATGGATTGGTTATTTTTTATTATCAATAGGGGCTTAAAGCAGACGTGAGCTGCAGGAGATGAAAAGGTAAATTATTCCAGTATAGAGGAGCTAGATAGGAAATAGCTCTACCTCCACATCTAGTTAGTCAAATGCTAGGTTCAGTAAGCAGAGCTTGGTCCTTCAATCTCAAATTTCTAGCTGAGGAGTAGCGTCTAAGTTTCTTCTGATGGTAGCTAGGATCTTTGCCTATCAAGGCATTATATGTCGGGCAGCAAACTTTGAAAATGCTTCTTTGTTTTGCGGGTAACCAATGAAGAGATTTTAGCAGTGGTACAGATGCCGAGCCCGAAGGCAGGTTGCAGACAAGCCTAGCTGCGTATTTTGTACCACCTGTAATTTGGCCATAAGAGTCTCATTCACTGAGGCCAATAAAGCATTACAGTAGTCCAATCTGCTAATTATCAATGCCTGCACCAATGTTTTCCTAGCCGCAATAGGAAGAAGTGTAAAACCTTTTCTCAGTAGCCGCATTGCATTAAACCAAGTGCCAGCGGTAGCTAGAACTGGATCTGTCATAGACCGGGCTTGATCTATTTTTACTCCAAGGTTATTAAATACCTGCCTAGGGGTGGGGACAGCATCCAATTCTGGTGGCCACCAATCATCCGACCAGAGCTGCTGGGCCTTGCAAAACAGCATAATCTCAGTTTTCTCCGCATTCATCTGTAGGCAATTGATAGTCATCCATGTCGAGATCGCTATCATTCCCTTTGCAAAGCAGCCTTTGGCTTTGTCCAAATCGTTATCAAAAGAGAAGAGAAATTGCGTGTCATCAGCAAATGAGATTATTTCAAAGACAAATGATTCTGCAATCTGAGCAAGACGGGTCCTGTAAATGTTAAATAAAGTAGGACTCAAGCAAGAGCTCTGCTGAACACACTTATTCCGCAAAGGACGAGACTTAAAGGGGCAAAGAGCAATAGTTTGCGTTCCGTTTCCCAAAAGATCTTGGAACCACTCAAGAGCAGTCCCATAGATACCCATCTCATGCAATCTCTGTAGCAGCCTAATATGCGTCACAGTATCAAAAGCTGCTAACAAGTCCAGCAGCACTAACATGGCTGAAGATTCATGGTCAAGAGAAAGTCTTAATGAATCGGTTTCAGTGCTATGGAAAGACCAAAACCCCGATTGAGACGGTCTAGTATTTTATTCAGCTCAAGATAGGCCGCAAGTTGTTTATTTACTAGGCCTTCTAGTTGCTTTCCTAGAAGAGGCAACAAGGAGATAGGATAGAATGTCCATGTGACTCTGCTCTAGGGATACATCTGTGGGGTGAATTGCTGACCCCCTCATGTAGATTATAAACCAGAAACCTCCTCTTTGCCTTTTTCCGCCCATGGAACTGCTTTTGACTTTAGCCACTGAAGTCTCATTCAACACCCACACCTTTTCCAATGGAAACCCTTTGAAATCATGTTATGTACTCCACCCATGGGCTGGCCATTGATGGACTTGGCTAACTAGTCAAGGAACAGTGACTCGAGACAGCTTGTAAGGGGAAGATGCGAGTAGGTACCAATACTCTCGAGATGGGAACTGTTCTTTGCATGATAAATGTATACCATGGGGGTTCAAGCCCGCTGAAGGTGTTTTCATAAAGGATTCTGCCTTATCCATACCAGGGAGCATTGGGCTTTCCTTACCTCCAGAGATCTGATGAAAGGTCTACCTGACTTTAATCATTTTATTGATATACCTTTGGTGTGCTTGCAATAAATCCAGATTTGAGGTCCAATGTCTGCTCTGATGTCTATAGGATCTGCTTTCCACAGTTACTCAGTACTTCCAAAGAGGTCTTGCTCTCTTTCCTACTTGTGAACGGGAATTTAAACTATAAGTCGGTTGCTATGGAGATATGTTTATTTTTAAAAAATAGCACTTGGGCGGAGAGTAAGGGAAGTGAAAAGCTTTTCTGTGATCAAAAGAACCCAAGGCTGAAACCACGTGATTGCGGGCACGTGTTAGGGTTCTGAAGGAAACACACTGAATAGCTGAGGGTTGTAACCCCCATCTTTGTCCCCGGAGAGTGCCTGTATTTCTATGCTTCCCCCGAAACTAGAATTGGAGGCCGGGGAGTAGCTATCAACGGTGCAGCTGCTGCAGGGGCACAGTGGCCAGAGCCTTGGTTAATGCTGGGCTTTGTTAACCTATCATCTTTCAGAGTGCCCATTTTCCTTACTTGTACCTGGACCCAGGGTGCAGGAGGTGAAGTGGCACCAGAGCCCTTAGTGGCCCACTGAACCCCGACTACTGGGGTATTTTATAATTCCAACAGCAAACAGGGGCATTTCTTTCCTTGCACTAGGGCCCATGACTCACTGACTACGCTACTGCTAGGGCCCATGGCACCTTTGCTACACCACTGAGCAGTAACGTAGGAATACCACCAAAGATTTGAGGAAAGGACGATTTACTATTTAAACTTCAGCACCCCAATATTTGGAGAAAGTGTTTTTGAGAACTGATGTGCTTTCAGCGAGTGGGGAGATTAAAAAGACTTGCCAATCAGTGCGCATGCGCACCAAAGAGAGAGGAAGGGACAGACAGGTACCGTTGGACTGGTATTTTAGGCAGCCTGGCACTGCCAGGTGGGCCAGCTTGAAATGACGGGCGAGTGGGCACTATTTTTCGGCCCGTCGCGGAACACCTCCACTTAACTCAGAGCACTGAATCTGGTCTGGCATTGCAGGTGTTTCCTTGGGCGTGGCCTGGAAGTTCGGCTGTTTCTATTGGAGAAGGACCGTGTCTCATTTGCATATTGTTTTTCTCCACAACGTTGACACAAATAATGGACTGGAATGCAGCTCGAGTACTACCTGCGGCTTTCACAGGCGTCACCTTTTGTAGTTTAAATGTCTTAATGGTTCAGCTGCTATGTGGACTTTCCCACACAACCTCTCAGGGCAGGGAGTGAACGACGTGTGAGGGTTCCTGGAAACCAGCGTGAAAGGGGATCTGGAATTTGATCCAGGGCCTCGGATTTTGAACTCATTACCAAACATATTAAACAATTAGCGAGCCTGTAGGGTTTAGTAAAGCGGTGAAAACATATTAATTCAACCTCCAAACCTGCCTTGCAGGCCAGGCCCCCTTGTTGATATGCACAACCGCAGACGTCATTCCCTGTTTCAAGCTTTGTTAGACGTCTAGAGACAATTGAGTTTGTAAATAAATAAAATAAAACGTTGTGCCCGCAGCTAGGACGGGAAGACAGCACACGGCGCTCGGGAACACCTGCATTTCCAGTATTCCCAGTAAGACACGTTCCTTGGGTAGGAAGTGAACTCTACGCTTCACCCAAAGGCCTGGACGTGATTCACCTCCTAGGCACATTAGACAAACATTCACGCTCCCAAAGGGCGGGCGGCCGGCTGGCTCTCTGAACTAACATGTTGGGTTCAGACAGAGGTCCAGGGAGGATTGGGTTAACTTCCAGGAAGCAGACAGATGTCTTAGGTAGGGGTCATCCCTAGAGGTAGGCGAGCCACTGAAGGCTCGAGCCGGAAGCCTGGCTCAGCTCGAGGTCCTGTTGGAACTTCGAAGTCATAATCAGCCGAGTTTTCACGCGGCTTCTGCCTTCCTACCTGTACGGCCAGAGCTGTCGACTTTTGGAAACTGGGAACCAGGTTCGAGCGTGGGCTTAACATCATGTGATTCTGGGAATAGTAGGTAACCTCCCTGTGCCTATAAAAAATGCCTGTGCCCGTGTGTAATGTAACTGGCACTCATGGAAAGCGCTCCAATACCTTCGAGTTCGCGCTATATTTTAAAAACTGCAGAAGAATGCACTAAGAGGTAAAAACAGAGTCTTAACATAAGGAAAGGCTAATAGATAGCCATTTACTGGCTGATTTGTACAGCGTGAAACCAGAGCACATGGATAAATCACATCTTCTCTGCTTACATTGTGTGACCGTAGGCAAATATTTTATTTCATCAAAACTCTTTTTTCATCATTATCCCGTATGAAAGCACCTTTGAATGTGAGTTCGAACTACCAGTTATACAGAACTGTCACTTTTAATAAGTACTCCTCAGTGCAAATGCTACAACATGCCCTATAAATGTCAAAGCTGCCACATATTAAAAAAATACTTATTTTTGAAATTTGAAGAGACTATCATATTTTACGTGGGTTGTTGGATGATTTACATAACACATATTTTCAGGGCTCGGCTTGTGCACGAGCTCTAACATCCGAGCCGGATCCTTGGCTCGCCCCTCACTTTTAATTTGTTGGCTTGCCTCATACCCCAGCCCATCCCACAGAGTGACAGGACCTGGTTCAGTACACTAGCCCAGAGAGTCACATGAGGCATCCTTAAGACAAGGAGAGAAGTCAGCCATCCTTACCTGGTTCAGAACGCGCTGCGACACTAGGGACTGACGTCAGACATCCCTACCTGACCTATAACTATTACGTGACGCACTCCCTCAGAAAGTGAGATCAGCCGTCCTTACCTCACCAGTAATTCCTAATCCCCACACAAGTGACGTCAGCCACCCTTACCTGGCCCAGTACGCCCTTCATCCAGGGAGTGAGATAAGCCATCCGTACATGGTCCAGTACCTCCACCGCACAGAATAGATTTCATGTCAGCCATCCATATCTGGCCAGTTCTCCTCTTCCCCACAGGTGTGACGTTAATCTACCCCCCCCTCCCCAAGTGACGTCATCAATCCTTACCTGGTCCAGTAAGGGCCCGCGTTCTCACTTCTCTTCTCCCCCAGGTAGGGTGTCTGGCAGGCATCTGGTTGTTGGGGAGGGAGCAGAGGGGGCAGCAGGTCAGCGGTGAAGCCATTCTGTAAACATTGAGGGGTGGCCATTCACAGGAGCAGAGGGGGCTGTAGGGGGCGCCGGCGCTTCCTCGATGGCGGGACCTGAGGGGGAAAGAACAAGAGTGATTGATTATTCAGGGGTGGGATTATCGTGGTGTGGGGGAGAAACTGCTGCCGGAGGCTAAAGTGCGGGGGGAGGGGTGGGGCACTCCTCAGGTTGTTTGAGTCAGGAATCTGTGATCCTTTACCTGAACCGGTCTGATTCCTCTGCGAGGGGGCGTGGACAAGGATGTACCGGCCAGTACTCCTTGAAAACTGCAGTGCATTTCTGGAGGGGGAGTGTGTTTCCTCTGCAATATCACTCCTAAGAAAAGCCTGAGTGGTCCCTCTGAGTTTGGGGGAGACTGCTACAGTTTCTCACGAGGAGCCTGTGTGAATTCTTGTGGGTGGGGGCAAGGGGTCTTTGCCATTAATCAAAGGGCATCTTGTGATTCCGCGGTGGAACCCATGTGATTTCTCTGTGAAGTCTGCCTGATTCTCCCAGTGAACCAGCGTGATGCCTGGTTCCTCGGGCGGGGCACGGGGGTGGCTTGTGGCCCTTTAAAGGGGTCACCGGGGTCAGTCTACCTCATACGTGCCACGCAGCGCTACTCGGAGAGGAAAACGCCGGGGGCCCGGTCTGCTGCTGTTCCTGCTGGAGGGGAGGGACGCTTTCACCTTCACCGCGCTTCAACTCCCCTCCCTCCTGCTGCTCCTGTGGAGAGAAGCTACCGGGGTCTGTTCTACCTGCACCTCCCACCCCCTTCCACAGGTGTCGCTCCCGAGGTTGGTCCGCCGGGAGGGGGCGGCTTAAGTTTGCACAGAGACGAAAATACGAACCCCAGCTACCCGCAGCACCCCCTCTGCTGCTGCTCCGGGTTTGTTGCTGTTGAAGTGAAGTTTCCACGTGTCACTTTCAGCCCCACACACTTCCTGCAGCCGCTGAGCCAGGAAGTGAGGGGAGGCAGAGCCTCGCAGCATCCCTCCCTGCGCCAGGCACCCGGGCCCCTCCTTGACACGGAGTCTCCCGTGTCCTGTGCAGCCTCAGCCCCCAGGGACGCTATACTCCCTCTGCTGCGGCCGCCTCCCCAGTCCGTCTCTCCCCACTGCTGACAGTTCATAGAGGTTTAAACCCCACACGCTGCGGGCTCTCCAGCTGCTCTCTGCCCACGACTACTCCCACCCCTCCACATGTTCTGTGTTTACTCTACCCCGGCCTCCCCTGCACAAGCCACCACTCTCCCGCCCCTCCCACTGCTAAACGCTGATTTTAGCCCCAAAGACGATTAGTCCCTTATGCCAATGCTTTGTGACTCAACTCCGGAGAGTGCTGTTCGCCCCCTACACACTACTGACCCCCCAGGTCAGAGATGGTGTGCCCTGGGCCCCAATGCCTTGCCATACGTAGGTATTTAACCCTCCCTAACTTTAATCCTACCCAACGAGTGATTCTGCTCTGCTCCCCCGTCTCCTGAGAGTCAAGGGTACCATAATGCCAGTACCCAGAGAGACACTTTTCCAGACCTGGGTTTACCTCTTAAAACCTATTGCAATCTGGGAGTTGTAGTCATGAAATACCCCACGTCAAAAAAATAATCATCTTTGCTGAGAGGCGCTGGCTCTGCTCCGTAAAAACGATACCAGCCTTGCTGAAAAGTCATGGCGGTGACCCTATTACTCTTCAATCAGAAATGTAGCAGGTCTGCTAAGAAATGCTGATACGTGTCTATAGAAAGCATTGCAACCCTTCTACAAAGTGCTGGCGCCTAAAAAAAAAAGTAAAAGTGTAGCAGCCCTTCCGAAAAGTGCTAGTAATGATTCCTTAAACGTTTAGCCACATCCTTAAAGCACCCCCAAGAAACGTGTAACCAGTAAAACCACTGCAGCCACGCTGACAAGTCCTGCTGTTGTCCCAACTCTCTCAACAAAATAAAATACACAGAATGCAAACATGTGACATGTTACAGCCTCAGCAGCAGGAACCACTTACTTTCCTAGGGTAGGCGGAGGTCCATGCTGTCTGACGTGCAGTCTCTTGTGGTAGCATGCATAGAGACATATCGCTGCACATTATGCTGTTTCTGGTAGCTGTCTGACATCTATTTTCATCTCTTGTTATATGATTGTGGGAAGTAAATATCCGGCCTTTCTTTGTACACAGAGCAGTATAGAAAGGAGGTGTCCCCTGCCACTGTCTCCACCAGAGAACCCTGATTGCAGATTCTATTCTCTCTCTAGGTGTGTGCTTTTATCTGTGTCTACCACTCTCTAGGCCCAGCATATGGCCTTCTAGTATGTTTTATTGGGAAAACCTTTATGCTTTAGGGATTTGATGTATTCTGCGAGTTCAACCTTTTGTGAAAATGATTAGTGACATTTTGGCTTGCTGTGCGGCACCAGGTAAGTCACCAATGGCATTGTGCTTCTTTAAAGAGGCCCTCCAGAGTAGAGAAAAAGCATCCTTTTACCCATTCCTGCATCTCTGACCATCACCATAGCTGCCAAATTTCCCAGGTTGATGTGCGAGGTGCTCCTCCAGTCAAGATTTTTTTCTTTGAAATCTAGGAGTTGCAGGCTTGTTTTATAATTGGGGCTCTCGGTTTTATGGTATTTATTTTTGTAACATTTCCGTCTGTATTTATCCATATTTATTTTTTGGCCATCTTATCAGTATTTATCCATATTTATTTTTAGGCCATCTTATCAGTATTTATCCATATTTATTTTGTATTTTGAGAATAAATTGTGTGATAAAATGGTATCTTTCCACATTTATTTGACTGCTAAACATGCGCTCATACTTTGATGTCTGTCGCGTTTTAGCAAAGTTAACAGCCAAATATAACAAAAGACTACACCCACAGGTAAATATCAGAGTTATACTATAAATGTATGTTAACATATGCCTGTATTTAGGGAAATCTCAACCTGTCTTTTTTAAATTCCCCATGCTGTCTATCTGCTCAGCTGCTGTCTTGGAATTCACGAAATACAGCATGGAGAGTCATTCACATGGAGCACAATTTTAATAAATACAGACTGAAAAAATATTGTTTTCGGTCTGTATTTATCTGTAAAAACCAGTAACAGCGGAAAATCGGAAGCTTTATTTATAATGGAATTAACAAGACTACAAGTCCCAGAATTCGAAGAAAAACCTGGACTGGAGTAGCACATAAATAATAAAGTAAGTAAGAGATGCACCCTGGGGTAGAAGAAGCCCCCTGAATTTAGAGATGCTCCTTGGGGTATTCAGAACTCCCCAGAATTTAGAGATGCGCACTGGGGTATTAACCCCCAGAATTTTGGGATGCTCCTTGAGGTATTAAGAAGCCCCCAGAATTTACAGATGCGCCCTGGGGTATTCAGAAGCTCCCAGAATTTAGAGATGCGCCCTGGGGTATTAAGAAACCCCCAGAATTTAGAGATGTGCCCTGGAGTATTAAGAAGCCCCCAAGTTCACGAAGTTGAGTCGTCATGATGAAAAACTGGAGAAAGATCTCCAGGTGTGAAGGGATGTGTGTAATGCATTTTTGACCCGCATACAGGCACGGACTCCGCTGATAGCGGTGACACGAGTTTGAGTGTGGATGAAACCACGAATCTAGAAAGGAGGGTGGCCTAACTGCTGTGTTGTTAGGGTCTTTAGGCTGCAAGATTTGTGTGTAGCCTGACAATATGGAGCTCTGGAGTTGTACTACCAAGCCTCTGTTTTTTATGCTAGCGCTTCTCATTATAACCTGCCATGTAATGTGTATGGTGTCACTCAGAACAAACAAACTACTTAGAGGGGGTCAAAGGGAAATTTTTAAGGACCAACCACAGATTCATTCCCCAAATGTATCATAGAAAAAACACAAACAAAATCAGGGGGTCCAACACAAAAGCAGATGAAAGAGCAGACAGACAGCATGTGAAATGCCAATAACTATAGCTCCCCTATAAGGAGTCCTTTATAGAGGACGAAATCCCATCACCCACCGAAGTGGCATGCTTCATCATCTGGGACCTCCTCTTTGCTTTCTTTCTCTTCCTGGTAGCTAATTTTAGATCACCTTTTCACTGTTTTTAAACGCACTGTAACCATCTACCCTTATACAAATTCCAGCTTCATATCATTCGGATTTAGAAAATCCTAGGCCTACCTAGGCCTACCTTTTTAAAAACATCCCTGAGCTCCTCCCTCCTAGCGAGGGGGTTGTAGCCCTTTGCTGCACTAGGTTTTGCAGCAAAGAGGAGGTCCCAGATGATGAAGCATGCCACTTCGGTGGGTGATGGGATTTCGTCCTCTATAAAGGACTCCTTATAGGGGAGCTATAGTTATTGGCATTTCACATGCTATCTGTCTGCTCTTTCATCTGCTGTGGTGTCACTCATACTGTTGACTATTGTTCTTTAAAACTGAAAAATAAAGGTTGGAAAAAAAGAAGCCCCCAGAATTTAGAGATGCGCCCTGGGGTATTAAGAAGCTCCCATAATTTAGAGATGTGCCTTGGGGGAATTAAGCAGCACAGGGAATCTTCCTAGTTTATCTCAGAGCCCATGACCTTGGCAGTTTCTGAGCACTCTCTGGAGTGGTGGAGGAGCAGGGCTTCCTGGGAGAATTCTCCCATTCTGCACAACCCTGTTTTTTGGGTCGAGCCTGGGCAGCACACATGCTGCTCTGCAAGGCATGCTGTAGTTGAGTATGGACTTGACGCTCCGCCCACTCTTTGCCCATATTTTTCATTGGCTTGTGTCATTGTCCTTTGTAAATGCTGGCTTGTGATTCGTTAACAGGCTTGTTAGTCCCTCCTTAGTACCGCCTTGTCTTCATTTGTAACCTCCCCTGAGGACTGGCCCTTTTACTTCTGTTGTTACACGGTATGTCTTATTTAGTCTGTAAGCACTATTTTCTTTAATGAGTTTTTCCTACTGCAGGCACGACATGCTTTCCTGCAAAATTCAGCGCGCCATGCCCGCTTTCACTTTTCAAGCAGCCGAAGGCCGCTTCTTTGAAGTGAAATAGGTCTCGCATTTACAAGAGCTTGAGCTATTGGCAGTGTAAACAACAATGCCTTTTATTTATGTGTTAATTATCAAAACAGATAAATAAAAGGCATTGTCATTTACAATGCCAATAGCTTAAACTCTCTCAAATGCGAGACCTATTGCATTGCAAATGCTTGTTTCAAACTTAGGACCCAGACTTCACTTTCACAAAGTAAGACAGGAAGGTGTCAAAGATTAAAATCATTCATTTAGTAAACAATTGTTGCTTTTTCTTGAAGTATATTTATTGCCTATTGAAACCTTCGACATGCACTTACCCTGAGCCCAAGGTATGTGTGGTCTTCGCTGTGCTTCACCACTGCACCATTTAGTACACTTTTTGCTGTTATCTGTGCTCTATTTTTGGTGCAAGATTATACTTTTGTCTCTTGTAGTTTTACTGCCAAGGCCCATGGTGTGCAGCACCTTCTGTAGTTTTAGAGGGCGCTAGAGATCTCCTCAGGGGCTGCTGCACCGGGTCATTCATATAGCAGGCTTTGTCATTTGATTCCACTAAGCAAGACATTTTCTAGCACTGGTTAAGTCATTCATATGGAGTTTGAGCAAAGCAGAGATTGTGCCTTGGTCTGCCTGCTCTTGGCTGGCTGAAAGCCCAGCGTACGTGCTGTTTACCTCTAGTTTACAACGTACTGAGGCCCAAATGGTTTTTATTATGTTGACGTTCCAGCCACCAGCAGCTTAATGTTTAATCATGGCTTCCACACTGAGTCATATGTTTTTCTGAAGTCAATAAATCAAGTGCATGTTCTCTCCCTAGTTTTGTTTATCACTTTCGTGCTGATCAGTCTAGTGCTTAGTTAACTAATCTATCTGACTTCTAGGTGCAATATTAGTATTACGTAGCAGCTTCAGGATGCTTTTGTTCATAGGGCCGCAACAACTGTATTTATGTCGCTGTTTCCACCCATTCCCTAGTGGTTGTTCACAATGAGGGCGTCCCTATATGTATAGGAGCATACCCTCCCGGCCTCCCCATATGCCAATCCATATGTCTGGAAAGTGCCCAGGTTGTAGTATGATGTTAAGAAGTTTTACTAGTGTTTTTTCTTGTTTGGCTACCAGATATTTAAGGATCTCATGTAGTAATTTGAGCTGCAAGATTTAGTTGCCTTTTGCTTTCAAATGCTTTTTTGACATTCCGTTATTGTCAGTGATTTGCAAGGGGATTCTGCTGATGGTTACAGATTTTCCCCCACATTTCTAAGTAGTTTGCAATAAGTTGATCTACTGTCATACCTTATTAAAATGTTCCCCAAAATGTTTTTAAAAAAGTGTTGCTGTCGATAATAGAATCTACACCTACAAGATTTTTTTCTTTCTTAGAGTTTGTTTTAGATTCCTTGAGCAATGTCGGACTGGGAAAGAAAATAGGCCCGGGCACCAAAATAAAAATGCCCCCCATTAGCGATTCAGGTAGCTACAAAATGGTCCTCATTCTATTTGTGTAATATCAGAGAAATAAACAAGTAAAAACTGACCCACCAGACCATAAAACAAGCCCATAAACAGCCAAAAAAGGCCCACACACTGACCTGTCAGACTAGCCCATCAGACATTACCTGATTGCCCTTTAGGCGAGTCTGACCTTATCATTGAGAGTGCAGTGATATTTTGAGCATAATTCAATTTTTTCAGGGTCCTTATGTTTTAGGTTAGGTTTTCGCTTCAGTTTTACACACTCCTTTCCATACCACGTATCTCGTTGGTGGATGTATGTGGGATCCTTTTTTTCTGTTGTATAGTTAGTGATTCTGAGGCTATCCTTGGGAGGGTCTCTTTACATTTCTAACAGTTTGGATTGTGTTCTCATCTTATTATATGTTTTATTAGTAAAGGCACCTGTCTCTCACCACCATTTACCTGGCAAAACTTGGAGAAAGTTTGTGGAGCGCATTTGATGAATTTGTTCTTGCTCTCTCCATTCAACTCCTAGTTTTATCCTGCATCCCCCATCTCTCTATCCACCTTTACCTGTACCCCATACCTCATTACCACCCTTTTCACTGACTCCACCACCCACACACTCCAACCACATATGCCATCAATCTTCACCACCTCAGACCCCGCCTCTGCCTTCTCCCTCATCACCTTTGAATCTGCTCACGTCCAGTTTCCCAACACTCAGCTCTCCTTATTTCCCCTTGCATCCTACACTGCACCCCATCTATCTTCAGTTCACTCAGTCTCTCCAACCTCATTGCTTACAAGCTCACCAAGTCTTTCCTCCCCCTTGCACCTTCGACCGCTTTTTCCTTGATACCACCATCCACCTCCTCCAGTTTTACCTCCAGCCTGATTCCATTTATCAACCCCTTCTGCCCAGAAACATCTCCGCCTCCCTTTGCTCCCATACAACACTCTGCTTGCGAATCGTCAGCATGACCCTCACATGTCCCTAGGATTAAAAGAGCTCAGTGGGGCAGAAAAGCATCATTGCAGGAACAGCCAAGCTCTGGAACTCCCTCCCCATTGAACTTAGAGACAGTCCGAATCTCCTATCCTTCAGGAAGTCATTAAAAACATGGTTCTTTAATAACTAGCTAGCAGTCACTTAAGACAAAGTATTAAACCTGTGCTGGAAGCAGCGCCAAGATGCCCCTGGGCATTCGAGCGCTATATGAAGTTTCAAATCACTGTCACATCCCCCTCCACCGCACTGTCATTGCCTTACTCTCTGCAGTCTGTTCCCCCCAACATCAATACCCCAGTCTCACTCCTGACACCATCACCCCTGTGTCCACCACTACCTCAGATTTCCCTCAAGTTTCTGTCATTCCTGTCCCCTCAAATCAACACCCTCCTCCTACCCCACCACCTCCCCATCTTATTGCATACCTATGGCCTGGGCACGGACACCACCACAATCCTCTTTCCTCCCCACCCGTCCGATCGGTCCCATTCTCAGTCCTATCCCTCCCAACCTTGAGAAGTTCCTCCTTGGAGCTGAAGTGTAGGTGACTTCACAACAGTAAGAGATCTCCAATCTACTGTTGTGGACCAGTTGACAGGTTACAATAGTATCACACTCGCAACACTCTGATCGCACACCGATTAAACCGTAGGTAACCTCTCTGCAAATATAGGTTGTAACCGAAAAATAAACAAGCAGCATCCTGCACTTTGAAGGAGAGCCTCAGCAACACAGTATGAGTATAAATAAATTAACAACTGCATATTTCTCCATTGAACTTCCATCTTTACACATGTCAACTGTTATGTGTTTTACATAATGTTTTTTTCAGTCGCTCAGCTTGTGCTTTATCTGTTAAGGCCTAGCCAGGCCACGACTCGGTTCTGGCTCCACTCCTTTATGAATTAGGTGGCTTGCCCACCTCTATGTCCAACCACGTGACACTTTGGCGTAGCAAGGTCAGGTGGTACCCGGTGCGGAAATTTTCCTGTCACCCCCGGCTTGACAAAATGGCAAAAATATGTGTTTAAAACTCATATTTTTGCCATTTTGTCACCCCCCTCAGTGATGACACCCGGGGTGGCCGGCACCCACTGCCCCCCCTTTCCTACGCCACTGATGTGACCCTCAGATTGCAGACTTCAGTTCAGAGGGAGGTTGCAAAGCCCACCCACCACTTCAGAGCACCTATTCTAAAAGCAAAACACACTGGACATATTCTTGGGTCATACACACATACGACAGAGGACACCTACAAACCAGCCACTGCAAACCATGCACACAAAAGCATTTGGTGGAAGGTCTGATGACCCAGCCTGTCTTATGAAGCACCATTCCCTTGGACTGCCAATAACAAACAACTCAACCAAACACACTTGCATGGGCCAGACAGGAAGTTCTAGGACAAACAATGCCACTAAATGACAAACCGACCACCCACACATGACAGACACCACCGTCAGTGCCAATACATTAAATAATTGGCATATGCTGTGCTATACAAAATTGTGTAGTACAACACACAGTAGATCTGTATTACCGTTGCCTAAAATTGCTCATTTTACTTTCTTGGGTATAAAAGCCCTACAAAGAAATGTTATCTTCATTTAAACACAACAACCAAACTAAGAAGTTATCTTTCTATTCCAATGCAGCACAAAAGCCCTGCTTAGAAGTGTTGTAGAGTAACTGTCACGTAAGGATGCCTTTAACACAGGTGATATCCCAAGTGTCAATAAATGTGTTGGTGTCTATTTCCTATGGAGATAAAAATAAACCCATTTACACGAAGCCAGATAAACAAGACAATTGACAAAAAATGCAACAAACTGACTTGGATATGACTCAGGAGAACCTTTTGTCTTTTCATTATATACTGATAGGTTATTTTGCTTTGCACAATGTATGGAAGTCAGTCTCTATGACAGACACATATTCTACTGATATAAAACATTTCTCAACCTTAGACTTCAGAGATGCATAAATATGTAACATAAAGGACTTGCAGCAGAGGATCTGCGCCCCCTCAAGAGTGTGATCGCAATATTTTGTGCGCTAACATTTTAGCCCCAAACCTTCTCATTTAGGATGTCTGATCACAAAACAAGGGTATGCTTACCTGGATTGGGTGAAAGCTCCTGTAATGTAAAGTTGGCAGTGAAGGGCTTCTGAGATGTGACAACGCTGGTGAGAGATATTCGGGATGCACCTCATAGGCAGAGACTATTTATTATAGAGTTC
This sequence comes from Calotriton arnoldi, assembly GCA_963921515.1. NCBI lineage: Eukaryota > Metazoa > Chordata > Amphibia > Caudata > Salamandridae > Calotriton > Calotriton arnoldi. The sequence goes on from CAWUFW010000023.1 coordinate 6,761,914, forward strand.
CCTTTGTTGCTTTTGTATCAGCAACGTGATCCCAGTGTTGGCCGCTGTCCATACAGGGCTCCCTGAATTCCTACGTCTTCATGGAAATGTACTCTAGTTTGATACGTCTTCACCAGAGGGCTCTGTAGCTTGTACCTGTGATGAAGGACTCCCAGAGTCACCAGGGTAGGGCTCCCTGATGGTTACTGGCCCAGAGCTCCCTAGATAAAGAACTGCCTGCGATATAATCATAGTGAATGACTCCCTGAAAGTATTTCTCAGTTCCTAGGCACATGACGTTGTTCCACCTCCTCTGGAGAATACTTCCTTCGCATAGGAGGTGATGACGCAAAGCAAGATGCAAACACTTCCCACAGTGACTCATCCGACATGCTGCTTGGCCACATTCCAAAGGCGTGTGCTGTGAAAGTCTCTTATGAATCAAAACTAACCTGTGTGACCTGCACTCATCTGTTTGTACTAATGAGCAGGCAAGATGGGTGAGCTGAGCAGGCTCAGGGCAATAGGCCCAACACTTCATGCTTGTGTGCCTCCCAAATGGAACAACACATATTGCCTTTGTGCACCTTGAAGGGCCTGTGGTATGTGCACTGGAAAATTCCTGTAATGGTCATTCAATGATCACATTTCAGGCTCATGGGGAGTATGCATTATAGGATATCTATTAATATTTTTGGGTATTTTGGCATTTATTTAGAATTGGTGCAAGACTTATGCAAAGGATGTTCGCAGTTATTCGCCACAGGTCTTCACAAGGGTCCACCAAGATTCCGTGCAGATCTTCATCAAGGGTCTTCACAAGTGCTCTCTAAAAATAATTCTAGGTCTTAATCAGGGATGTCTACTGGTCTTCACCAATGATTTTTGCAAGTATCCATTAAAAATGTTCTCATGTTTTTACAAATGGCGTTTGTAGGTCTTCATAGACATTCATCGCGAGCCAGCATCAAAGGTCTTCCCTGGTCTTTACTATGAATCATTCTAAGTCTTCACCAAAGGTCTTCACAAAGAGTCTTCTTCAATGCTTTAAAACTATTTTATTAAAGGTCTTTACAAAGAATCAATGCAGGCATTCACCAAGAGTTTTTGCCAAAAATTTCTAATGGTTTTTATTGAAGGTCTCCCCAGATCTTTACTAAGAATCATTGCAAACTTTCACAAAAGGTCACAACGGGTTTTCTCAAGAGTCTTCCTAAATAATGTATAAAGGTTTATATAAAAGTCAGTCACCAAGAATTATTGCAGGGCATCCCTAAGAGTCTTCACAAAGGATTCCTAAAGGTGGCCTTCACCAAGAATTAGTGCACGTTTTCCCCAGTCGTATGAAGAGACTTCACAAAGGATTCCGGAAGGTTTTTATTAAAGGACTTCACCAAGAATTAGTGCAGGTCTTCTCCAAGAGTCTCCAGTAGGATTCTAAAGGTTTTCATTAAAGGTTATCTTTTGTCTTTGCTAAGAATCATTGCAAGTCTTCACCAAGAGGGGAAACATCCAGTACAACCCAGTCATTACAACGCACTACCTTTACAACGTGGCTGTTACAACGCAACAGCCTTTACATCGCATGTCACTACAACGCATGTCACTACAACGCATGTCACTACAACGCATGCCATTACAACGCATTATAAGGTAAGTAATGGGGATTTTTTAAGTTTTAGGGTGGGTATGGGTTTTGGGGTACATGGGAATAGTAATTTTTACCCCTACACTATCCAACACTTACCCTACTGTTGCACTCACTGGAGTGGGAATAGTATTTTTTATCCCTACACTATCCAACAATTACCCTACTGTATCACTTACTGGAGTGGGAATAGTATTTTTTACCTCTACGCTATCCAACACTTACCCTACTGTTGCACTCACTGGAGTGGGGATAGTAATTTTTACCCTTACACTATCCAACACTTACCCTACTGTTGCCCTAAAAGTGTTATGCGTTGTAGTGGTATGTGTTGTAATGGAATGCGTTGTAAATGTAGTTTCTAAAAATGCGTTGTTATGGCATACGTTGTAAAATCACACGTTGTAATGGATGTTGCAATGTAAAAACCGCGTTGTAAAAGCATGCGTTGTAAATGTTTGCGTTGTACCGTGTCCTATTCCACCAAGAGCCTTCCCCCTGGATTTATAAAGGTTTTCATTAAAGGTCTTCACCAGGAATTATTGCAGGTCTTTTTACGTGTGTTCACAAAGTATTTCTAAAGGTTTTCAATAAAGTTCTTGCTGGGTTTGTACCAAGAATCATTCATTGTAGGTCATCATCAAGAGTCTTCACAGGGCTTTATCAATGGCGAGCGAAACACAGTTCTTTATTGTTGCTGGACCCCATCAAGGGACTTCACAGATCTTTACAAAGGGTCATCACCAGTGGTTTCTATAGGTTTGCAAGAGCCATCTTCCCAGGTCTTTACTACTGGTTTTTGCAAGTCTTCGCAAAGGCCTCCATATGTCCTCACCAATGGCCTTTTCAGCTCTACTTACATGGGTATTTGCAGATTTTCACAAAGGGGTTCCACATGTCTCTGAAGAGTTTTTGTACGTCTTAACCAAGGGTTTGCATAAATTCCCATGAAGGGTCTTCACCTCAGTCATGAGTTCAGATAAGATGTAATCTGGGAATGCCCCAATGTGTAAAGGTGGAAGAGTAGAAATCTCTCTTACCACACATGATTCGGCAAAGAAGTGTTCCCGTGGTGGATAGGTGAGCACACTGCAGGTTTACAGCTTTCATGAAAGTAAATTTGTGACCAAAGAAAAGTATGCCAGCGTGAAGCCTGTTTAGCTTTTTGTAATCCTAGGAGTCTGTAACAAGATCCCTTTCTCAGAGATCTCAGCATCACCACTCTACATTTGCACCAAACAAGCTACAAACAGCAAGATTTCAAAGTGTGTGAGCCTATGGGAAGAGTATCCAGTACAGGAAGTCTGCTTGTATGATAGATTTTTGGACAGTCACAAAAGATATTTATATACAATGCATTTAAGAGGAAATCATATTATGTTATGCAGATCTGTACTGCGCACTATCACCTGGGAGGCTGGACCCGCCTCCCCAGGCTCCTTAAATGCTTACCCTAACACCCGCCCCTTCTCCTGTCCTTACCTATCCCCTATCTGGCCTGCCTGATTGCACGAAGTTTCCCGGGGAAGACTAGGCTGCGTCTGTTGCTTTCCCCGGGTCCCTCCATCGTGAAATAATCACTCGCTATACCACCATGGAGCGTAAAAGGCCATTTTATTAGGACAGGGTTGCAAAACAGTTAATCAACCTCAAAACAACATTAACATAACGTCAAACATCTTTGATACGTCATCCACTTCATCACGCAACAATTCTCACTTCTCACCAAGCTACATATCTTGCTTCGTTCTTTCCCCTTTCACTCACTGACCTCCTTCCATTCCCCAATCTCTTTCACATCCGCTACCAAAACATCCTCAAATGAAACCTCTTTGTCCTGTTCCAAGAATCCCGCACTCAGGCTTCCTTTGCCTGTGGTCCTTTCATCCCTTTCCCGAGGGGTGGCTATGCCTGCATCTGACTTTCTGTACCCCCAACTACAGCCATCTAGGCAAACCCTGGAGGGTGTTGTACTGCCCCCCCTCCCCATCTGATGCATATCAAGGAATTCAGTGATACACCCCTCTGCACTAAATCTTCTCATTCGACAGCTTACTAATCACATCCATCATCTCCATCATATAATAAGTATTGCCAAGCTGTGAAAGGTGCACCCCATCATTCTTAAAGAGACACTGCTCTTCCTCCTTGATGCCCTCGTGAGCCATCACCTTAATGTCTCTGGACAAGCAAAATACCCTCCTCGCTCTGTTGAGCTTCCTCCTGGCCTTGTCAATGGCTGCATGTTTAATTGCACCCATCCACTGTCTCTGAGGCACAAACTCTGTCCATAACAAACATGTCCCCGAAAGATTCAGTTTGATCGACTGCAAATCCTGCTGCATGTGTTGCATTAAAGTCAACCCTGACAACTGGACTAAATTATTCTCCCCCAAGTGCACAAGGAGTATATCCGGGCAACCCCTCTGCAGAATCAGCTTTGCCAAACACGGCAATAAATTGCCCCTGCGCATCCCACTCCTACCCCACATAGCACCTCATGCCTGATGCTGGGCAATCGCAGACTACGTCCATAAATCTGGTGGTCCGCAACTATCCATGTTACCAGCTTACTCCTCCCAGGACCGCTGACGCACCCAACGGTGAAAAAGAAGGAGTTAGTATTGTACCCACCCCCCTCCCTTGCGCAGAAACCCTTTATTCCAGCACATGGCACTCACAACACCTTGATCTCCACCTGCCTACCCTCCGAAACTGGCTCCAGTTCCATTCCAAGCACACTGCTGCAGTCGCTGCCCCAATCCTAAAGGAGTGTGTCCCAAATCTGGCTGGATTCCACCCCAGTTTATGCAAGGCCATGCGTAACACCGCCAACAGCTGAAAAGCAGTAACTCTCGCCCCTCTTCATGACAAAACATCTCCTCCTGCCTGCGCCCTGACCAAACCTGAAACCTACGCCACTCAGTCACCGGGCCCGCCTCCACTCTTCCCCCTTCCTGCAGCCATACCCACCTACCTCTCCTTGCGTGATCCATCTTGGATCTCTTCAGTCATATCCCCAATTGACGCTGCTCCAAATGTACCTTGGCATGTAACACACCCGAGTCCCGTGCGGACCCTAACAATTCATACACCCTGAACACACCAAAAAGTATCCAGTCAATGCACAACATGAAAATCGCCACTTCAAACCCATCATTACAACAATCGGGCAAAACAATAAGAAGAGCTTGCAACAATTCAAATGTGATAGCCTTGCGTAAAGTGGACCCTTCCCCGCACCCTGCTCTCTACCACCCTTTCAAAATCCTCCCCAAAATCTCATCCCTCGCCGGGTCAAAATCCCAGTACAATTTTCCATAAAAAGAAACGCCAACCAACTTGCCCGCAATGGTCCCAGTGATAAACCTTTGTCAATTAAAGACAACAAAATGTAATACTCTCCCTTCCATGTTACTGCGGTCCTTGTCATCGGCCTCTGTGGGCATCCCTCAAAATCTACAAACTCGTTTCATGCCAGATGGTAGCTTCTTCTGGTAGAATCCGCTAAAGACTGCTCCACCAGCGTCTTGCTGTTTTCTACTCTCGGTGCCAATCTGCAGAATCAGTGCCACTGCAAATGAGATAATGAATCTGCTATATCATTGATCTCATCTGGCACATGTTTAGCCCTGAAAACAATGTTCAATTGCAAACAGCCCAACATAAACTCTCATATCCCTCATCCTCTGTCGGTTCACCAAGTCTACCACCGTCATGTTGTCCTCATTGAACATCACCGTCCTGTTCGCCAACTTGCCTCCTTGCACTGTCTATGCCACCAACAACGGAAAAAATTCCAGAAAGGCGATGCTGCATCCCTTCTGCTACCAGTGTGGCGCCCAGCTCTCCGCACACCACCTTCTGTCCCAGAAAAGCCACGTGTCCCCGCTGCGTCTGAAAAATACTGTACCTCCCAAACCGTGTTCTCCTCCAGAAATATAATTGAAACCCCATTAAAATCCTCCAAAAAAGTCTTCCAGATGCAGAGATCAGCTCTCACTGCCAAAGAAATCCAGACTCGGTGGTGGCGTAGAACTTCCCCCAAAATAGCCATGCCCAATCTCCTGCAAAAATACTGGCCATCCTTCACCATCCTGCATGCAAAGTTCAATAAAACCAACAACTCCTTCACCCTCCTCAACTCAAGTCTCCTTTCACCGATCACCTCGGTCAAAAATTGTTGAATCTCGTGAGCCTTCTTCCAAGGCAACCTTGCCATCAACAATTCTGTGTCCAGTTCAATACCCAAAAATGTCAACACCTTACTTGGGCCTTCCATCTTTTCCGGAGCTAGCGGAACTCTCAGGTCCACCACTACTACCTCAAATTGTCTAAGGGCCTGGGGTAATCTTTGGACTCCTTTCTGCTGACAAATAGAAAACCGTGCAAGTAATGGGACACCTCACGGTGCCCACTTCTCTTAGTAAACACCCACTGCAAAAAGGTGCTGAAAACCTCAAACAAAGCATACGAAATGGCACAGCCCTTGTGCAAAACCCTGTCCACATAAATGGCACCTCCTAATTGCATGCCAAACAATGGAAAATCTTCTGGGTGCATGGGAAACAATCGAAACACAGATTTGAAATCATATTTCGCTAGTTCCGCCCCTCTCCACACTCTCACTAATCGAATAGCATCATCCTCCGATGCATGCACCACTTCTGCGGCTATGAAATTATTCACTAAGGCTCCCTCCAGCCACGACAAATGGTGTATCATCCTGAACTCCCCATCCACCTTCTTAGGCACCACCCCTAGCGGGAATATGATCAAGTCTGTTAAGAGCCAATCATAGAAAGGACCTACAATTCTCCCTTCCTCAACTTCCTTCCACAATTTCGCTGCCACCACCTACGGGGCTTCATTTGCTAACCGTAAATTGTACGCCCACCCACGTCCCCTAGGGCCCTGGTAACCAACCCGGAAACTTTCCTTGAATCCCCATTCCAACTTCAAGGCAGCTTCCCTGTCCAGGTAAACAGCGAGCTATGGGAGCAAACCCTCCACCTTAATTGGAGTAGGAGCCCTCTGGCCCAGCCGGACCCTGATGTCCCCTCCCTCTGGCTGCCCTCCATTGATCTGAAGAGCTGGCCAGGGTGAAGTACTGATTAATGGGGTGTCTCTCCCCACATTTCGAACACTCATGCTTGAACTTGCATGAGTATCTGGAGCAGAAACCTTTGTTGAGATTCCAACATGCCCCAACATTGGGTCCCGTTGGTTTTGGCACATACCCCGCACACTGCTTAGTGGGATGCGGCTAAAAGGGCCGATATGTGATCGGAAGGCCAATAGCTATATGCGTAAAAGCTGTGGACTGTGTTGAGGACATCCACTGCATCCACAATTCGGAGTCTACATCATCCCATGGGTTGATACTCGAGCCCTGAACTCCTCTTCATAGCTGAGCCATGCATTGCCCTAAAAATGCTGTTGTGCCTTCGTAATAATATCCATGTACTTTGAAAGTGCAATAGCCCTGACCGCATGTTTCACGCAATAAATGGTGGCATACATTAAAAAGGCCAAGATCCAATTTTCCATATTAATGAGCACCCTGGGTCACCTTGCCATCTCCCACTCCTCTTCTTTAGACCCTTCCTTAGCTTGAATGTCTCAGTGTAATAACTTGAAAACATCCACATAGACATGCTTCCATATCATGTTCTTCACCTTGTCAGATATGTGGGACCACAAGGGCATTGCCAAGCCCATGTAAGGAAGCCTTTTCTTCTATGTGTCGCCCTCCTTGCTCCCGTCTCCGCCTGTGTCATCTGTCTCTTTTGTGCCATCTGTCTGAACCCTTTTTTCCTCCTTGACCCTGTCACTCACTGCCTCCTTGGGCGTTGCCCGCACCCTTAGTGCGTCTTTTGGTTCCACCCCCCACTCCCTCATTGACCCCATCCCCGATCCCCACTGACTTGCAATCCTTTGCTCTAGACCCCTTGCCTTCATGACCCACACTGACCACCAATCCTTATTAACTGGAGGTAATTTACCAATATACCATCTGTCCTTGCAACGTCCACCGCTTGTCCAGGCCTGCTTTCCAATGGTGTCCCCCTTGTCTGCACTTGACCTCTGAAAGACACCAACTGCACTTTCTGTTGCCTCACTTCTCCCCCCTTCTGTGTCTCTGACACCCCCACTTCTTCATCATGCAGCTCACCTTCCTCCCACTTATCGCTGCCTTCATCATAATCCAACTCCAACACATCCTCATCTGCGTCCTCTTCACACACAGCTAGACATGCACCTTCGCCACTCTTTCTCTCAGGCATGTCTCTCTCCAACATAGGATATCGATCCAGGTGAGTGCTGCTTGACCGAGCTCGCAGCATAGGGAGGGCCACCGCAGACCCCTACCTCTTCAGGCCCATGTCCAGGAGCTGCAGTGCGCCCTGTTGGCATCACCAACGGACTGCTAGCCTCACCTGCCAGCATTGCTGCTCCTTCACCTGTCAGGCTGCACCAACCTGATGGGGCCACCGCACCACCAGGCCCTTGAGCCACACTAGCTCCTGCGGTCCCTGACCCCACCTACCTGCCTTCTGGCACCCATAACCTCCCCCTGCCCTTCAGGACTATCCCCCATCCCCACTGCCTCTGTCATGCCCTTTACCTTTTTCACGAGTTGGCCCTGGTCTAGCACAGCCTCCCTGACCCTACATAGGCACTCCCAACTCTCTTCTGTGTCTTGAATGAGCTGGTGCTGCTCCCTTATCTGCTCTTTCAGGTCCACCCCTTGTCACCTGGATCTCAGCTCTGTCCCCAGCCCCACTGGCCTCTGCTCTGTGTCATCTAACTCACCAGGGGCTGCACATGCTCTGGGCCTCCCATTCTGCCCTCACCCACCTGCCTAGGGTGGGACTCCCCACGCTTCTTCCTCTTGCTGGCCAGGCCTGCCACCGGCTCTGCTGGCAGCACCAGTCCCCCAGGGGCCTGCCTTGCCATTAAATCTAGGGGGAAATCACCCTCTGTAGGCTCTGAAACTGTGGAGCTGCCATGCGACTCCGTGCGTGCAAATCCGCAGCTGCTCCCACTTTGCCCCGCCCCCTCACTGCACTCTGAGGCTGCCCGCGCCCACGCAGGGGGCACCATAGGAGGGCGGCCACCTTAGTGCCACATGATGGCACATAACCCTCGGGTCTAGTGTTTAGACCCTCTTTGGGTCCGGCGCGTCACAAGTCATTTCTGGTGCGACTGTGGGCGGGGAGCCAGGTATATTTACCTCTCCCGCCCACCTGGCGATCCTTTTTCGGCGAGTCCTCACGCCGTCTGGTCCTGTCGGGTCGGGTTCAAGCCGTCTGGTCCTGTCGGGTCAGTTTCACGGTGTGGGCTTCAACAGGGAAGTGCAGCCCCATACCCCTCCCAGTCTCCCCTTTCCCGCGTGGCAACCAAGCCCCCCCATACCAGGCACCCCTCTTTGAGGTTGGCTGGCATCCCCGGGGCTCTATCCATGGCCCGTCTTATTTAAGGGGCCCCCAGGCCTGACCGCGTGCCTGCTGTGGGTCCTGGGGGCATTGCGGCCATGGGCTTGGGGCAGGGCAGTGGTCGTCCCGCCATTTTGGCGTATTTCGCCGCTCCGGGGCCGCGACCGCTGGTGGCATGGGGAGTTTGCAGTCTGGGCCTCCTGGTTTGGCTGGAGGCCCTGGGGGTAATGTTGGGCATGGTAGAGAGGGGCCGCGGGATTCCGCTGGCTCCCGGGGCTTGTAGGCTGCCCCCGTCCCAGCAAACTCACGCAGAGGCGGCAGCATAGGTTGCCGGGGGTGGCGCGATGCGCTGGCCTCTTCCGGGCATATGCTGAGGTGCGGGGAAGGTGCCTCAAGATCACGCAGGCCCTCCCCGGCGAGATAAGAGTCAAGCGGCCCTCCGCCTCAGCAAATAGCATGCTAGGGCGGCAATTCGTAGCTTTGCGGAACCACGATTATGAGACTTCTAGAGCGGGGAGGGTGCCCTGGGAGGGTTCGAGCGCCCGCTAGGATGAAGTTAATAGAATTTTCCAAGCTGAGGCAGAAACATGGGTTGCGGGGGTGCCGCAGTCGCGGGCCGCTACCGGGCAAATGCTTAGGTGCGGGGAGGGTGCCACAAGAGCACGCGGGCCCTCCCCGGGGAGATAAGAGTAAAGCCACCCCCCGCCCCACCCCACCCCAGCAAATAGCATGCTGGGGCCGCAATTTAAGCGTCGCGGAGATCGTAACTTTCCGAGCAGAGAGGGGGCCCCGTGAGCTCGCGGGCCCTCCCCGCCGTAGGAGAATCCTAGCTGCCCCCGTCCCAGCTACAAGCATGCTGGGGGGGGCGAATTTGACATTTGGTAAACGTGCACTGCGCTGGTAACTGGCCAAGATGTGTGTGAAACTTGCAGATCAAGGGTTCGATCCTGCAGGTGAATAAATAATGCACTTTTACGGGGTTATGCAATGCCGCGGACCCCGGTTAGCGGGATAGCAGGCGCGGGGAGGGTGCCCCGAGAGCTCTCGGGCCCTACCCGGTGGATCATGGGTCAGGCTTCCTCCGCTGTAGCACGAGGGGGCGGCAACGGGTGGCCATTTGAGGTCAGGTGAGCAGGTGGGGGGGTCGTCACGAGGCGCGTGGCCTCGCCCCGGTGCAGCAGGTGACTAGGCTGCCTCCGCCCCAGATAAGAACTGTGGGGGCGACAATGGATAATACGTTGATGCTGATCTGCAAGGCATCCTCTAACCCCCCCATCCCCTACTCTGGGGAGGCCTTTGAGCCGGGCGTTTCCCCATCCTCGCTGTTTTTACACAGGACTGAATTACCAGTCCAGGGTGTGGGATAAGGGGGAAAAGGCACATTGTCATCACCAGGGATTGCCCCTGTGCGAGACGTGGTCTCTCGGCTCCCTCCCCAGGGAGTAGTTAGGCGCGGGGAGGGGCGCAGAGGGGGCGCAGTTCCTCCCTGCGCGGAAGCTGGAGGCAGGTGCGCGATATCTGGGGCACCTTGCACGATGGAGGGGGAGTTCAGCATTAACGTTTATCTTTGTGTTCCCAGATAGCTGTACAGTCCCGGGACTAGCGAGAATGGCGACAGTGTGAGTGCACACGAACGGACCAGGTTGCTCACAGCAGGTACAGGTGGAGCTGATCGGAAACCCATTGACGCTAACAGCAGCTTAAGAAGGGGCGACGCGGGTCGGGTAAAGGGACTTGATGGAAGTTAGTAATGAGATAATTTAATACAGGAGCAGCACGTATCTAGGAAGAGCGAGCCGGGATTAGGCGACAGTCTTGCAGGAGAGAGGAATTGCAGGGGCTTTTCTAGAATAATCGTCGATCCTTCTGTAGGGCACACTCCTGCATCAGGTTACGACAAGGTCAATACACGGAATAAGTAAGTACGGGGAAGCGGGGTGTGGAGTGAGGACGTGGTGGAGACATGGGGCATACTTTGGGCCAGTCTGAAGCAGTTGTGCAGATGTGGGGTCTTGTCTTATACGCAGTTTTTTCTCCCTCTGATCGGTCACGCGGTGGCCTTCTTCCCAAAGAGCGGCATGGATAGCCAGGACTCCCCTCCCCTATTTTCCCAGATGTCCCCAGTGGAGGATTCACTGCCAGGCACGTCACAGGATGCACAATGGGCTGCTTTCCTGCAGATGGCCAAGACCAAGGGGTTGGCGTGGGCTAAGGGAATCTTGGACTCGCACGAGCCGGAAGATTCGGGGGTCGTCGTCGACAGTCCCGTCCCTGAGCAGCAGACGAACACAGACGTAGGACCTTCTAGGCCAAAACGGGCACGCAGACCCCCCAACAAAGACTTCCCTGCCGAACCGCCGGCACCCAGAGTTAGAGCACAGTCGACCCCTCGGGAAGTCGTCACATCGACGTCAACCCTCCCATGATCAGGGCTGGGGTCAGGGGCCAGGACTGACAGTGGCACAGCTTCAGCTAATACCGATTGTATGGACAAAATGGGTAATCTCATGGACACGATGATCAGTTTCATGTCAGAATTTAAATCTGGTGTTCCAGGACACGGCTCCCTGCCGTCCCACAGCAGCCCTATCAGCGGTGGGGAGGTGGGACAAGCAATTGCTAAAGTGTGGGGGACACAACCAATTAAAACTCAAACACACAGCATGGCCCCCTCAGCGGCCACGCCGACAACTTCTGCTGAGGTGGGAAAGCAAATGGGGCCAGAGCTGACAACAGTTGTTACAGCACCAATAATTAGCGAGCCAGCGTCCAGTTCCTCTCCCGCAAATAGGCCCTCCCCCTCTAAGCCAGTTGCAATTGCGGTTACGCCAGCCCCTCCCCTCGCAGCAGTGCCCAGGACGCCCACCCAGGCCCCTGTCACCCCGTCCGCCAGCGTTGACTCCCAGATTGTACCACCGTCGGCACCAGCCCTTCAGCCTCCTATTACTGTTGCCCCCCTGCTGTCTGGTCGTTGCTCCCTAGCGTGGCAGGCCCCCCTGGTGGCCAAGGAGGGGATATGGCGACGGGAGTTCATTGACATCTTCACACTCCTCATGCATGGGCTGGATGGTTTAGACAAGAGGAAGGAAGGAGGATGAGAAAAAGGTTAAATATAAAGCCTGGCCGGATTGGCCGGATAAGACAATCGAAAACTGTCTCGAGGCTTTCTCCATACTGTCTGCAGTAATAATGGAAAAACACCCTGACTTGGGCCCAGGTTTATTCCAGTACTCCCGAACCATACACAACGAGGCTCTCAGGTGGGGAGGCATTGGTTGGTATAATTACGATAGGGATTTTCGGAAAAAGATGGCCATGTGCCCCCAGATGGGTTGGGACCAGAAGGAAGTGCAATTATGGATGGAACATATGGGTAAGCACACTCCGCTGAACAAGGAATACCAACCCAAATACCAGGGTGGGCACTCGGCAGGAAGGGGTTCTTTTCATTCTGGGAGGCGTAACTTTAAACACACCTTTCGAGGTGCGCCGGGGGGGGGGGCGAGTCAGAAGGGAGGTTTCAAACGCACGTTCTCAGGGACTTAGGCTGTTCAATGCTGGATCCTGCTCCTGGGGCAAGTCGTGTAAATTTGCGCACACTTGCAGCAAGCCTGTTTCAGCAAACACGAGCAGCAGCCCCCCGGCAAGAGCAAGCAGGACAGTTGCGAGGGAACAGGACGCCCCCCCCCTCTTTCGCCCCCGGCGCCACAGCAAAGCTTGCCCCTTGTTCTCCCTGCTCCCCTACCACATGAGGGCCCCCGACCTTCGGTGGGACGGCGTCCCAGCACCCGAGTGCGCTGTCAAGGGCCCGTCCCCGGTAGCCCTCGAGCACCTCATCCCATTGCTCAGCCTTTACCCCAACAAGCAGGATGGTCAGCTGCTGTCATCAGGCTTTACCCATGGATTTAAGATCCCGTATGTCGGCACCCTGGCAAGTCGAGAGGCAGACAACCTTAGATCAGCGAAGGAGCGTCCTGCAGTGGTGCAGGCCAAGGTTGAGAAAGAATGGGCGTTGGGTAGAGTGGCGGGCCCCTTCCCCTGCCTCTCCTCTGGGGGTGGTCCCTAAGAAGGATCCGGGTGCATTCAGGCTGATACACCATCTGTCTTATCCTGAGGGAGACTCAGTAAATCATGGGCTGGAGGAAGGTACCTGCTCGTGTCATATTGCACCCTCGATGTAGCTATAGATTTGGTCAGGAGGGCGGGGAAGGGGGCCTGGCTAGCGAAAGCAGATATCGAATCGGCGTTCCGCTTGCTGCCGGTCCACCCGAGTAGTCAACATTTACTAGGTTTCAAACTGGACGGCATGTTTTACTATGACAGATGCATGCCCATGGGATGCGCAGTCTACTGTACCTATTTTGAAGCTTTCAGCTGCTTCTTGCAGTGTGCGCTCCAGGAGACTTATGATGTAAAAAGGGTTACCCACTACCTTGATGACTTCCTTTTCATTGGGGAGGAGGGCATGCAGGACTGCAAGAAAGCTCTCTTGGATTTTGGTAGGTTAGCCAACCATTTGGGGGTCCCACTGGCCCCAGGTAAGACTGAGGGCCCAGCGCAGGTCTGACTTTCCTAGGGATTGAACTGGACACTATTGTGGGTGAGTCTAGATTGCCGGCAGATAAGGTGCAGGCGTTAGCCCAAGATATTCAGGCAGTCCTGGGAAAAGAGAAGGTCACCTTGGGTTCTATCCAGAGCCTCTTATGGAAATTGAACTTTGCAGCAAGAGTGATCCTAGCTGGAAGGGTCTGTGCGAGGAGGATAGCAAGAGCCACGGCCAATTTCAAGAAGAGACACCACCTAGTTAGGTTAAGTAAAGGAATGAAGAAAGACCTCAGCATGTGGGCAGAGTTTCTGGCCAACTTCAATGGTTCAGTCATCTGGAGGGCCCCCTGGGCTGGCAGCCCCGAGCTATGCATGTTCACGGACGCAGCAGGAAGGGAGGTCTTTGGGGCAATTTTGGGGAGCGAGTGGTGCGCTGAAAGGTGGCCGAATGCATGGCACAAAAGAAAAATCACAGCCAATGTAACAGTTCTGTAACTGTTTCCAATATTTGTTGCTTTCCATCTCTGGCCAGAGGTGCTGGCAGCCAGACAGGTGCTTTTCTGGTCAGATAACATGGCAGTGGTTCAGGCTATAAACACGCAATCAGAAAACTGCCCGTTGGTGCTATGCTTGTTTAGGGAACTGGTTCGGGCTTGCTTGTACAACAATGTGGAATGCAGGGCAAGACATATCCAAGGGGTGCAGAATGTGGCAGCTGACGCGCTCTCTCGTTTTCAGTGGTGCCGTTTCCAGGAGGCGTGGCCGAGAGCGAGAGAGGAGATGACCCCTTTCACACTGCACCTCTGATTCCTTCTCCAGTGGAACAACGACTGAGGGAACTAGGCAAGCTTTCCTTAGCACCAGGGACCAGGAGGCGTTACAAAGCTTGCGTTGTTATGTTCTGCAAGGTGACGGGCTCCTGGGAGGAGGGGTGGATATCATTGGAACCCAAAGTTCAAACCTTTATAGTGTGGGCCAAGGACCAGGGTAAGAGCCACTCCTGGGTCTCAGGACACCTGGCTGCAGTGGGTCATTACGCTAAGTTGAATGGCCAGACCGATCCCACTAAGTCTTTCCTCATCAGGGCGGTACTAAAGGGTTGGGCGAGAGGAGAACCCCGGGCCCCTGACACCAGGTCCCCCATTGAATTCGGAACATTACAGGGCATGATCAATGTAATAGACAAGGCAACCTTTTCTTCTTTCAAAGCCGCCCTCTTTTCAGCAGTTTTCAGCCTGGCATTTTTGGGGGCTATGAGAATAAGCGAATTAGTGGCAAGGTCCAAGAATGATAGATCTGGGGTTGCATTGGGGTGCAGGATACAGTGCTCACAGGAGAATCCCTTAAAATCCTAGTTAAAAGTTTCAAAACTGACCAGGCAGGGCAGGGGAAGGTGATCTGGTTGCATCAACTGGGGGACACAAGGTACTGCCCAGTGGGCCTGGTCGCAGCTTACTTGGCACTTCGACCCCCAGGGGGAGGCTACTTATTGATCCATGAGGACCGCACGCCCCTTACTAAGTTTCAGGTAGAACAAGTTATGAAGCCATGCTTAACACTGTCGGGGAATGCGGGTCCTGACAAGCGCTTTTGTAGCCATTCCTTTAGGATAGGGGCAGCCACTTCAGCATTCAAGGTAGGCATGTCACCGGACCTCATCAGGCAGGTTGGGCGGTGGGAATCCCAGTGTTTCAAATGGTACATCCGCCCATAAAGCTGGCAAAGGCTGAGTGCGTGGTGTAGCACCAGGTATCAAGAGGGGTGCAGGGCAACATATGAGTAAACTAAGTGCAATCTTGCGCAGCACCACGTGTTTTCAGATGTTTACAGTGAATTTGAGGCAAACTATGTGGAATCTTGCGGTGCATCTTGCTGTATTATGTGTGCAGTGTGATTTTTGAGCAAACTATGTGCAATTTGCGTAGTATTTATAGTAATGTGTGCCGTGTTTTCAATAAAAGGTGTTTTGCAACTCTGCATTTCTTTATTTTGCCAGGATCAAAGGTTTGGGTGATTGGCCATTCTTACATCGCCAGAGTGGCGCGATGGGCCGAAAGCAGGAATAGGAGGCATGGGTTTTCCTGCACTGAGATAGTCTGGTTGGGTTTCCCAGGCATGCGTTGGCACAGCTTGCTGAAGAAGCTGCTGCACAGACTAGTGGGAGGCGAATCCCCTCCCAACATTGTGGTAATACATCTGGGAGGTAATGACTTGACTTTCCGGGGTAGGAAGGTTCTGCTGCAAGCGACGAAATCCACTATGTGTAAGTTGAGCAATGAATTAGGCGCATGTGAATTATGGTGGTCTGAGATTACGCCACGTTTAGTTTGGCATGGGGCCAGGTCTGGTGAGGCAGTGGAAATCTCTCGCAGGAGAGTAAACTGGGCCATGCAAATTCACAGAACAGAGGGGTTTTGGATTTATCAGACACGGTCTGTTGCATGCCAAGTCAACGGGATGTTTTGAAGAGGACGGGGTTCACTTGTCTAGAGTGGGCATGGACCTTTTTCTGTTGGACCTGGGAGATGCCTTAGATTCAGCCGGGTGTAAGTAGGAACAATAAGTAAGGATGCCTGCCTTGGTGAGGGCCCTGGGAGTGACGGGTGCCACACCCAGAGCCAGGGCGATCCAGAGGCTGAATGGCACATAGGGGTACCCTCTTCAGGAGCACAACAAGGGTGCAAATGCCAAACAACCCCAGGAAGTCTTTACGGCAGGACCCTGGAGGAACGACGGCGCCCCGTTAGTCCTGCGCGCGGTTGTAAACTTGAGCAACCGGGGGCTTGCCTGGATACGCTCCTCCCCCACAAGGGGCATGAGTAAATGGGTGGACTGGTGGTCCACATGGTGTAAGGGGCAAGCCCCGAAATGGTGAGCACCGATTGGTTAGGGCCACGGTGCAATTTGGCTCTTCAGGTGGGCAGGGCAGCTTAGGGGTGTCACTGCTGCCTGCCCTTGGATCGCCCGTAAGTTGACCCACCATGTTGGCATATTTCTTATGCAAATAAACCTGCAGCAATGTTTTTTCCAACAAACAATGTGTCTTGTTTGTTCTTTATTATGGGATTGCTGCGTTTGCGGGAGGGGTATGTTGCAGATATTGGCACTATGAGGCTGCCTGTGCCCACGCAGGGGGCCCCATAGGAGGGCGACCAGCTTAGTGCCACATGAAGGGCACATAACCCTCGGGTCTAGTGTTTGGACCCTATTTGGGTCCGGCGCGTCACGCGTCATTTCCGGTGCGACTGTGGGCGGCGAGCCAGGTATATTTACTTCTCCCACCCACCTGGCGCTCCTTTTTCGCCGAGTCGTCACGCTGTCTCCCGCCCTACCGCTTACCTGGCGTGTCGGCTGGTATGGTGGCTAGGGTAGGTAGGCTGTTAACTTGTTACTTTGTGTTGCAGGTGGAGTTACAGGGCGAACCAGAGGCTGAATGGTACATAGGGGTACCCTCTTCAGGAGCACAAAGGTGCAAATGCCAAACAAACCCAGGAAGTCCTTACGGCAGGACCCTGGAGGAACGACGGCACCCCGTTAGTCCTGCGGGCGGTTGTAAACCTGAGCAACCGGGGGCTTGCCTGGATACGCTCCGCCCCAACAAGGGCCATGAGTAAATGGGTGGACTCGTGGTCCTCATGATGTAAGGGGCAATCCCAGAAATGGTGAGCACCGATTGGTTAGGGCCACGGTGCAATTTGACTCTTCAGGTGGGACGGGCAGCTTAGGGGTGTCACTGCTGCCTGCCCTTGGATCGCCCGTAAGTTGACCCACCATCTTGGCATATTTCTTATGCAAATAAACCTGCAGCAATGTTTTCTCCAACAAACAATGTGTCTTGTGTGTTCTTCATTATGGGATTGCTGAGTTTGCGGGAGGGGTATGTTGCGGATATTGGCACTATGGGCCCTGAACCGGCCCTATGCCTGCCGCGTGGTCCAATTTGGCAGGGAGGCTGTGCCGTCTCACTGTGCTTTAACTTTTACCGCTGCAGGTGGCGTGCTTCTTCTGCACCTCGCCCCCCCCCCTTCTTTGCCCTTGTCCTCCCCCACGGGGAGAACAAGCTGCTATTGCAGATGCCACGCCGTCTGACGTGCCCTTTGTCGGGCGGTCCATTCCTACCTAGGCCTGGTCGAGGACACCAGGCCTGAGTAGATCTGCTCACCCCGCCGCACCAAGAGTGCGCAGGGCGTCCCTCACCGCGTCCTGCTGGACCTTGCCTCCGCTCATCTTGCTTTCTCCTAAATCTTCTTCCCCCACTAGCCAATGGTGCGTAAGAGTCAGGAGGAAGAGGCTGGACCCGCCTCTCCTAACTTCTTAAATACCTTCCCTAACACCTGTCCCTTCCCCTCTCCTTACCTATCCCCTGTCTGGCCTGTCTGATTGCACAAAGTTTCCCGGGGAAAGACTAGGCTGCGCCTGTCGCTTCTCCTGTGTCCCTCCATTGCAGGCCTGCAAACATCTTTCTTCACGGCAACCTGGTAAGGACGCCTCAGGCTCTTACGCAAACAAGGAAAATGGACTACCCCCAATTCCCTGGTTTTATAGTTAATAAAAGCCACTAACTTGGGCAACTTTGGCCCCATACCCTCTTAAGCCCTGTAATATCATGCTTGCGCAACACCGGGCTTGCACTATTTTGTGAAAGTGGGTTGGTCGAGGTGACGTGAGCAGAGGGAAACATTTATTAGGCGTGGGTTTCCAGTGTACAGCAATGCAGTCATACCAGTTGCTGTGTCCATTTTTTTTCCTACTGTTTTTTTCTATGACGCGAACTTGACCACGTGGTATTGAAGCGCTTTACATGAGCATCAGTTACATAACACAAGGTCAAATTCATTTTTGGGAAGGGGTAGATTAAGTGATTTGCCCAGAATCACAGGATGTTGAGCTGATGGCAAGACTAGGTTTTGAGCCATGGCGAGACTCGAACCTGGCTCCCCCGTTCTAGAGTTGACAGCACTGTCCCTAAAGCCCCAACCTCTCCATCTTGTTCCCTCCCTGTCCTACACCACAAGCCCCTGTGCCACTGCACCTGCTGCACTATTGATAGATATCTCCTGCTGCATTCCGAGTCCCATCAATAGGTTGCCTAGTGACTGCATTGGGCAGCCTGACCCATCCAATCAGAAACATGTTTCAAAGCCACGTCAGGAGCCACGGCACCAGGGTGAAGCAGAGGCAGCATGGCGGGCACAGGTCAACCAACGCCTCTCGGCCCCACCCCCGGAGTACCTCATTTGTGCCCGTGCTCTGCTCTGCTGCGAGAATCGAGGCCCCGGGAGTGTGGCGTGGGACCTGGTGCTGTAATGGGGAAGTGGCATTAAATGTTAAGGAATGCGAGTGACGCAAAACGGAAATACGAAAATAACCAGGCGGGACCCACTGTCTGGTGAGGAGGCAGTGCGCAGTGCACTACGCTTGAGCTAATGGGGCTGCTTATCAACTATTAAAAAGTTCGGAAGGTATTTTATTTGCTCTGGCTTAAGCCAGGGCCTTTTAATTTCACTTCAATTATGTATATATATAATATAGCATGAGGCACTGGGTCAGCCACACTTTAACTTAAACTGTATGCGGTTTGCCCTTTCACAAGAGAAGAAACACATCCACACAGTAGTCTCCTTCGGTGCCAGGCACCACAATGGCAATGTGTGTTTGTGAGGCCAAAAATATTTTTACTTACCCACTGTTTACTTATTTATTTTTTATATTGGCAAGGGCCACACGGCTCCTCAAAAATAAAGTTTTAGGGGAAAAAAATGACGAAACAAAACAAGCATTGACAGAACCAAAAGACTGGCAGTAAACACCAGACCTATTGGCTTTGCAAATGGTTGTTTTCTTCTTGGTCCCTAGATTACAGATCTCCAAGACCCCTCTGGCGTCCTAGATCCATTCTAGGGCATGTACTTCAGTTAATTCCATTTTAAAATCATGACTACAAGTCCTAGAATACAAACTACAACCATGAACTGAGTAAGCTACCCACACGGGACCTGAAAAACGCCAGACCTCTGCTCTTCCTCTGTGTGAACCCTTTACTGAGAGTAGGCAGTTCAGCATTGATTAAACAAGTCCACACCTCCTCACTGTGGCTCCTGAGCAAGGCCAGCTCTACAGATAAGAACACCAAAAATGACTCCATGTAACCAAGGTCCAATGCTTGAGTCCTGGCCTTTTCATTCACAATTTAGTTTTTCATATGTGTTAGTTCAATTGGAGGAAGTCAAGTGAACAAGGACTACAAGTGTCAGGAAAAAATTGGCTTTCAAACTACATCTTAGGCCAATAGCAAGATGGAACTTGTCGCCTCCACTCTGAAACAACATGCTCTTGTTTTCACTATTTTGAGGTTGAGAGGTGGTGTGTGCGCAAAGGCAAATAAACTACATTTCACTGAACTTGTAGGAAAAGAAAAGGCCTGTATGATACTTAGCAGCCTTGTATGAGATGTAGGGCTGTAACCTGGACAATTAAAAGTGTGGTTCTAACATCACGATATGCTGTGAGGACTCAGTTTAATGACACAACCTAATGAGATATGAGTTGCTTCCATTAAGCAATTTAGACTGACGCACCAGTTGGCAATGAATTGTACCTCACAGAACCTGGTATTGTGACGACATGGTGTTAGGTGGCACCCATACTTGTAGGCACGCCCCATGAGTTGTATGGGCACTCAGGGAAGGTAATCAGCTGCCTGCACCTGTGGGGCGAGCTTGACTACTGTGCACCTATTCATAGACCTTGCTTACTCCAGGAAGCATCACTCATCCAGTCCTTTTCAGGTCAACAATTCTAGCCTCATTCAGGACTTAATGAAAGGGTGAACACTGCTGTGTGTGAGTCTATTGTAAATACTAATGCAGTGCTTTAATCCATTGTAGTCCATGTTTTGTTGTTAGTGTAAACCAGGCTCAGGCATTAATGTGGTGTAAACTCTCCTGTACAGCTGCTGTATTGCTAACTATACTGTGGCATTACTAATTTGTAAAGTCTGCTGCAGTTCAAGAAAACTGTAAATGCTCTAAGGGCGTAAATCCATTATAAACCCTGCTGTGGTGTTAGTCCATTGTAACCCCTGCTGCATTGTAAGACTATTGTAAGCCGTGCTGTGGTGTTAGTCCATTATAAACCCTGCTGTGGTGTTAGTCCATTGTAACCCCTGCTGCTTTGTAAGACTATTGTAAGCCGTGCTGTTGTATTAGTCCATTGTAAACCCTGCTGTGTTGTTAGTGTATTGTAAGTCGTGCTGTGGTGTTAGTTTGTTATGAACTCTGCTGTTGTGTTGCTCTCTTGCAAACTCTGACTCTGGAAGTTACTCTGATGTAAACTATTCTGTGGTGATATTACTATAGCGTAAACCAGACTGTGGTGTTAGTCCATTGTAAAGCCTGCTGTTGTGTTAGTCTATTGCATGGGTACTCACAAACTTTCGCTCGAGGGCCAAAATTACGGTGTGGTTTGTGGACGAGGGCCGCACCAGTGGGGGTGGGGGTGGGGTTAGTTGGGGGCGGGGCTAGAGAAAAAAATCAAAATCTTTCCCAAACAAATCAAAGTGGTACTGTAACCTTGTAACGACTATGAGTGACACTTTCTCGCAAGCAAAATCAAGCAAAATGAAACCTATAAATATCAGAGGAATACATACGATTTCGTTTACAGTCCTGTTTAGCATCACAAACGGGCCTTTGCAGACTATTAAAACAGCAACAAATAGCGTTTTTTCTTGTGGAAAGGTGGCAGCCCTACTGACAGATGTGCGTAGTCCTGCACTTGTAAGTGTGCACCCACGCCAGCCCAGACCCAGGCGCGCAACGCCCATTGGGCTGAAAGGGCTTCAGCAACCCCCCCCCGCGTGTGTGGCAGCCCGGGCTGAGACAGCTTCACGGGGGCACACACACAGCCGCACCCGAGTACTTCACAGGTCTTTAAAGGACCATTTACTTGTTAATGAGGCTTTGTTATTTTTCACCTCTTCTTAGCTCCCCTACATCTCCACTCTGACTATCGCTGGAATCGCCCGTCCCCATAAAGCAGAGTCTCTCGGAGTCCGCGCTGCTGCAACGGCGGTGTTTGCTGACACTCTTTAAACAAGCATTGGCATAGCCAATAGGTCTCGCCTTTGGGGCCTTATAAGTGTTTAGGTAGAGCTATTGACTTTGCCAATGTGTTTAAGCTGTGCTGTAGAGAAGTGTGGCTGCTGTGCAGCATGCTGAAAAGTTGTAATAAAAAAGTGCCAGAAGCATTTTGGTTACCTTATATATGACCAAGAAGGCCAAGAGTCTGTGAGAGAGAGTCTGTGAGAGTCTGAGAGAGTGTCTGTGAGTCTGTAAGAGAGTGTCTGTGAGAGTCTGTGAGAGAGAGTCTGTGAGAGTGTGAGAGTCTGTGAGAGAGTGTCTGTGAGAGTGTGAGAGTCTGTAAGAGAGTGTCTGTGAGAGTGTGAGAGTCTGTAAGAGAGTGTCTGTGAGAGTGTGAGAGTCTGTGAGAGTGTCTGTGAGAGAGTGTCTGTGAGAGTGTCTGTGAGAGAGTGTCTGTGAGAGAGTGTCTGTGAGAGAGTGTCTGTGAGAGAGTCTGTGAGAGTGTCTGTGAGAGAGTGTCTGTGAGAGTCTGTGAGAGAGTGTCTGTGAGAGTCTGTGAGAGAGTGTCTGTGAGAGTCTGTGAGAGAGTGTCTGTGAGAGAGTGTCTGTGAGAGAGTGTCTGTGAGAGAGTGTCTGTGAGAGAGTGTCTGTAAAAGTGTCTATTAGTCAGTGTCTGTGTGTCTGTGAGAGAGTGTCTGTGAGAGAGTCTCTGTGAGAGAGTCTCTGTGAGAGAGTGTCTGTGAGAGTCTGTGAGAGAGTGTCTGTGATAGTGTCTGTGAGTCTGTAAGAGAGTGTCTGTGAGAGTCTGTGAGAGAGTGTCTGTGAGAGTCTGTGAGAGTGTGAGAGTCTGTGAGAGAGTGTCTGTGAGAGAGGGTCTGTGAGTCCAGCTCTACCAGTAAAACAGAAGCGCGAGACGGTGTGCAGTCAGCTGAGTTTTCTCCATCTTCTAGTCCACTATTGTTTTCGTATCCATCTGTTGAAAATGTCATAATTTGGTTTATAAGGCTGGCTAGTTTTTCAATATTGCATAGCCTAATATAAACGCTGAAAGGAAAAATAAACAGTTTCGACTAAGCGTCATTTGGCAAACACAGCATCATGTGTTTCTTAAAATAAAGCAGTCTAGCCGCTTTCAGTCACTAATTTACATTTAAACAATGTCCTTAAAAAGAACACATGATTATTGGAATGTTATGTATTTTACACAGCGCTTTGTATCTTGCATCTGTCACTGTGAGCTTCACAAAACTGCAGATTGTGGGTCACTGTCATCCAATATACTCCTTTTATAGTCCTTGAAAGTATTTTGCATTTTAACTGGTGATAAAACGCCGATGTTTGCTGCAAGATCTTATACCGCTTGCCAGAAACAGCGCCTTAAAAGCAGGCACTGAGTCACGGCGCTGTGAATCTTTCTGCCAACAGTTTTACTATGTGTCATTTTGTTTCTAGAGAGAGTTTGTCGCTGTTCTCCAACTACATATAATGTAGTCAGCTCCTGTCTGTATTCTGACGAGACACTCTATGAAAATTAGGAGTTCCTTAGCCATGAGGCAACTGACAGAAAACATGTCTTAATGTGCTGAGTCTCATTGTAAATTGCAAGTGCAAAGATCACCACAGTTTCTTTTAACAATCTGCCTGCAGATTAACACAACTAACAGAAGCGGAAGCAAGCACATTTAGTGGATAACGTGTGTCAATTATATAAACAACCCTTGCGTTCAACAGTGTTAACAAATAAGTTAAAAGCGTCGTGGTCTCACATGATCTATTTATTTTTCAGTTCTACCGCACCCACGAACCTTTTTTCTTTTTATTAGAAGTTGACATTGGAGGTGACAGAAAAAGCAGCTCGTAAGATTTTCAAAAGAAATAGGCGCCACAGACTGAAAGTGAGTGAAGTCAATGCCTCTCCATAAAATTATAAGGGCAGGAGCAGACGAAAGAAATAAGCAACAGCTCGGAAGGGGGAAGAACAGAGGCAAGAAGCAACAGAGGGGAGGGGAGGGTCGAGGGATAGATAAACAAGCACCAGAAAATGTCTACTGTCTGAGGCGGCATTGGCTTAGTCGGAAGTGAATTGCTCCTTGAAGAATTCACATCAGATGCTTCCGAAGTTAAGAATAACAAGCTAACGAGGAGGGAGGGGGAGAAGGAGGGGGTTGAAGGGAGGGGGTAGTGAGAGCAGACAGCAAGGTGGTGGAGGAGCATGATGCACGCGCCGGAAGGCTTAATGAGCCATGACAGAAGCGCGTGCTGTGCGCGTAACCGCACACTGTATGCCACGGAAAAAGCTGTGGTCGCACTTTTAAAACCCCACAACTAAATGTCTCACCAGACCAGCGCAAGCGCTGGATCAGGGCGAGACCTAAAAAAACAACAACACAGGTACGATGTCTTCAAGGTCCGCGGGCCGCCAAGGAAGGCTTGCTGAGCCGCTGGCGGCCCGCGGGCCTTAATATGAGTACCCGTGGTCTATTGTAAACCGTGCTGTGGTGTTAGTCCATTGTAAATCCTGCTGTGGTGTTAGTCCATTGTAAACCCTGCTGTATTGTTAGTATATTGTAAACCGTGCTGTGGTGTTAGTCCATTGTAAACCCTGCTGTGGTACTAGTCCATTGTAAACCCTGCTGTGGTACTAGTCCATTGTAAACCCTGCTGCAGTGTTAGTCTATTGTTAACCGTGCTGTGGTGTTAGTTTGTTATGAACTCTGCTGTTGTGTTGCTCTCTTGCAAACTCTGCTGGGGTGTTACTGTGCTGTAATTTCTGATGTGCTGTTAGTAGGTTGTGTACCCTCCTGTGGAAGTTACTCTGATGTAAACTATTCTGTGGTGATATTATAGTTTAAATCCTGCTGTGATATTACTATAGCATAAACCGGACTGTGGTGTTATCCCATTGTAAACTCTGCTGTGGCGTTAGGATATTGCAGAGCCGAACTGCTGATAAGACCTGTAAGTTTGTATCACTAAAGTTAATGCAGGGTCATTGTATGTAAAGACTTGTTAGTGTACTGATGGTAACTGCCTTCACTTGTTATTTCCAGTGCATTGCGTCATAGCAAAGCCAGAGGTTCTGGTCCAGTGCACATCTACCTCGCAAACGTAGAATGTCTCAGAAGTGACAAATCCTGTTACGCAGTGGCGCACAGTCGCTGAGCAGATCCAGTAACCCAAGTCTAGCTTTTCTTATTTTATCCCAAACCTCCTTCCCCCCAGGAAGACAGTGAGAGATCTAAGGTTTCGGTTCCTTGACTTGCATTGTCCTCGGGTAGAATAGGAGGCCTAGCAATTGCTCCAATGTTATCTCCGCGGTTGGGACCAGGTGAGTGCATGACATTGTAAACCTATATTCAGTGGCCTTTTGTGGGGTAGTCCATTCTAAACTCTCCTTGGTGATGGCACAATGTAAACCCAACTATGTTAGTCTGTTCAAAACCCTCCTGTGGTGCTTGCTGAGGTGTTTATCCTTTGCATATTGTCCTAGAGTGTTTATATATAGTAATCTTTGCTGTTGTGTTAGGGCATTCTAAACCTTCCTGTGGTGCTGGTATATTGTAAAGCCTGCTGTGGTATTAGTCCAATCTCTACTCTCAAGTGGTGTTAAAACCTCCTCTGGTGTGGTGATGGTATATTTTAAACCATGATTGGTGTTAGTCTATTCTAAACTCTCCTGTGGTGTTGCTACTCAGCTCCGCTCTCTTCATTGGCTGACGATAGGGAAGCACATCCATTTTAAAGCTTTATTCTTTATGCATAGGATTTTGTACAATGGTGGTCCTTCTTATCTTAGAGCACTGGTACAATGGTATTGTCCTACATGACCTTTACCGTGAGGAAATCAGTTCTTAACTATAAAACCTTGCTACGAACGTGTACGACAGGGAGGCAGATCTTTTGTCATTCTTGGCCCTATTCTTTGGGACTCTCTTCCATTAAAACATGCACAATTCTGTGATTTGATTTTGATTTGTGTTGGTAAATTGTAAATGCTGTAATAACCTAATGGCTACATGTAGTGTAGCAGTTTATAAAACTCCCAAATAAGTAATAAATACCTCTTCTGTTTTGATACTGTACCCTAAGCCCTGATCACTTGTCGTGTTAGTTAAATCTAAGCTCTCCGGTGGTGTTAGTATACTGTGAACTCTGCTCTGATGTTAGTATACTATAAACTCTACTTTTGTGTTAGTGTACTGTGAACTCTGCCCTAGTGTTAGCATACTGTAAACTCTGGTGTTAGTGTACTGTATATGCAGTGGTGGTGATTTACTGTAAACTCTGTTCTGTTGTTGATATATTATAAACTCTTCGGTGGCTTTAGTGTACGGTAAACTCTGATTGGTGTTAGTATTCTGTAAATGCGGCTCTGGTATTAGTGTGCTGTAAACACTGCTTTGGTGTTAGTGTATTGTAAACTCTGCTGTTGTTTTAGCGTACTGTAAACTATGTTCCGGTGTTAGTATACAGTAAACTCTTCTGTGATGTTATTATACTGCAATCTATGTTTTTTTGGCAAGCCCGCTTCCAGGACTTGGGATATGGAAGGGTCCTAGAGAAGCTTGGGAGGGCCATGAAGATAAGTGGATTGGTCCAGAGTCTCCCACGTGTCCGAGAGCTGGGTCTGGGTATACCGGATGGCCTTGTACGGGTGGGAGCTGCATACCATACCTACTGCCTGCTTCTGTCTACCCGTTTTAACTTTGTACTTCTAGAGGGTTTAAAATAGGGCTGTATATCTTCTGCTCTCTCCACCTCACTCTTCTTTCTCTCTATCTGCCCCTCCCCTCTCCTGACATCACCCTCCTTTCTCTCAGCTTCACCCTGCTGTCTTACTCGCCTCACCTTCTACTTCCTTTCACCTCACTCTTTTCTCCTCCTACTGTTCTCTTTCCCCATTTGACCATCAAATTTCTCTCACCTCATCCTCCACTCTTTCTGCCTTATTCTACTTTCACTCTCTCCTGGCCTCGCCATCCTCTCACTGCACTTCACCAGTCATGGCCGGCATGGCTCGCGGGTGGGGGGGAGGGGGTCACGCGGGGAGGGGGGGTGGTCGTGATCGCGGAAGGGAGCTAAACAACTTACCTTTCTGCCAGTCCCGTGTCTTCTCTGCTCCTGCTCTCCTGCTTCTGACTTCAGGAAGCAGGCAGCCAGGCTCCCTCCCCTCAGCCAATCACAACACTGCAGTGCAGCGCTGTGATTGGTCTGAGTGCCATGACACGACGCTCAGCCAGGGACTGTAGGGGTGGCCCTGTTCTCCATGCAGGCTGAAATGCAGACTGCATGGAGAAGGGGGAAAGTGCGCATGACTGATTTGGGCGGCCCGAGAGAAACAACCAAACAGTCACTGCACACTTAGGAGTGGGCAAACAACTCCTACCCTGCTCCGTGAGCAGCGCAGAGTAGCCCCACCCACCTGTCCGCCCACCCGCAAAGCAACAGGAATCATAAAATGATAATAACAGAAGGTTATTATCATTTTATGCTTTTGTTTTCTGCTCTGCTTGAAAGCAGTGGGGCGATGCTCCTCCACCATAGCGGAGGAGCCGCCACTGCACTTCACCCTTTTTTATCCACTGCACCCTTCTGTCTCCACTTAACCTTTCTCTTTTTTCTTCTCTCTTCTCTCTTTTCCTCTCCCTTCTGTCTTTCTCTCTCTCCCCTCAGTCTTGCTTGCCGTCTTCTCCTGCTTGCCCACCTTTGTCTTTCTGACTCACCTTCTCTCCCCATCACCATCTTCTTTTTTTCTCACTATCCGCCCTCATTGTCCCCCATTACCTTCCTGTCTCTCTGCTTCACCGTCCCCTCACTTCATCTCAACCTTATCTCTCTCCACCTCACCCTTTACTCTCCACCTCCCTCTCTTCTGTTAGCCTCACCTTCACTGCTGCTGCCCATGCGGTTAATGATTTTGTGTATGCAAACAAGTGAGGGGTGTGCATGAGCTTGCGTTGGTGTATGGGTGTGTGTAATCGGGCCTTGCCCTTCTCTGTCTCTGGATCTTTTCTTCTCTGGTAGCTCTCCACATTCTAAACAGTGGCAGCACTAAGGCCTACATTATATCGTGTATACCCATGAGCCACATGAGCTCAACAAAGACCTGGGGTTATGCATATTTTAACTAAATAAGCACAGTAACAATTGGAGGAGCAATCAAAGGTAGCAACCTGAGCAGAAAAACCAAATCAAACATCAAATGTGGGTCTGTTTCTACCCCTCTCTGCCCATCATGTTACAAGTACATCTTCCTAGGTTGATTACTGGACTTGTAATTTGGTGGCTAGTTTCTCAACTACTATTTTGTTGTCAGTCGTTTTTACAGAATTTATCTTAAGGGGAACAAAGAGGAAACGTACAGCTCATGTAAGTGCCTCACAATTGAGCTTTCTCTCCTAAACATTGATTGCCATGCTTCATCTTCTTTCCCAACTCTTGTCTTCCACCAGTCTCTCTCATTCTTGTCACCCTCTCTTTACCCATCACCCTCCTTCCTGGTCCATCAATTTCTCTCCCTTCTCGTTCTACCACTATCCTCCAGTCTCTTCAGAATCCTTCTCTGGCCCCTCCCCCACCACATATCATTTGCTCATGACCCTCCTATGTAACCACCTTCCTTTCTCATTCTCCCCATCCTTCACACGCGTCATCCTCCACCTTCACCCTTCTATATTTCTCTCCTTCTGTTCATCTTTTATGGCCCCCAATTCAGTACATGCTTACCATCTCTACTCGCATCACTCATTATGCTCATCAGTACCCTGCTCCGTTCATCCCACTTCCTCAGACTG
Source organism: Calotriton arnoldi (assembly GCA_963921515.1). NCBI lineage: Eukaryota > Metazoa > Chordata > Amphibia > Caudata > Salamandridae > Calotriton > Calotriton arnoldi. Next base: position 6,790,400 of record CAWUFW010000023.1, read on the forward strand.
CTTTTTCCCCCTCCTGCGTCTAGCTCCCACACCATCTTTTTCACCTTCTCTACTTTGACACTCATCACTCTCTACATCTCACTAATCAACTCTTGTCATATTTCTTCTCTTCCCTTTGTAATCACTTCTTTATTCATGTTTCATCCACCTGTTTCCTTACCATTCCTTTATCTTATCCTCCTTTTCTTTTTTTCTTACTCATCTTTTCTATCCTCAAGCTCTCCTCTAATCAACCTCCATCTCTCATCCCTGTACCTCATCACCCTTTTCTCTTGTCAAGATTCTAGAACATTTCTTAGTTCCCCACTTGAACCATAGTTCTGAAGGTGGCCGTGGGTTTTCAGGACTTCTGATGAAAAGATACCACCGCTTCCACAGCTGTGAATTAATCTTTAGTTAATTTTGTTAGTGTTTTTAGTGAGTTATGCAATCTACCTTTCAAAATGACCCAAGACATCTCATTTATTTGAAGCTTAAATAAGTGTGTTGTTTATCCAGATTAGGGACATCTAGCAGCTCAGAATTTTTATATAGATGATAGGAGATCAAAGTTTTTTTTATACTGCTTGCTGCCTGTATGAATTATAATTATTATTTTGGGTGGGTGACTTCCCATCTCAATGAATAATAACACTTCATGTCAGTGTGAACCCCCAAATTCACTAAACTAACTTGAGCTCAACCCCCTGGTAGCGATGGCACAGAGCAGGCTAGCTTAACTTAGGAAAATGTCCAAAGTATTATTGCAATACCAAAACAGAATAAAGTCAAAACACCAAGTAATAATATACTCAAACTGAATTATAAAATAGACTGAATTTTAATAAACAAAGTTGCACCAAAACAAAAAAAATCCAATAAGGAGAACTGGAGATTTGCGCTTTTAAAGTTTTAGGTGAAAATAGCGCAAAAAAGCAGAAAGTGCCAATGGTAGTCAATGGTTGCAGTAGACTGGGATCTAGGCATGATTTGAGGCCAACCGCAGTGGAGGTCGTGTCAGATATATTAAGTGAATTGGTTCTGGTAAAAGTCTAGACGTTGAAAAGTTTTAAAAAATGGACCTTGTCAGTTTTTTGGAAACAAAATCCTCTCAGTCGCTGAAACTGTAGTCACTGCCATGGAAACACATCCCAGATACCTGAAGAAGGTTGGCCCCATTGACAAATGGAACCTTTTGAAATTTCTTGCTGAACTTTTTTTAAGTTCTTGCTGAACTTCTTTTTAAATCCCAACTCTGAATGGGAGTTTGATGTTTTTCAGAGGTACAGGGGATGAAGCTGAAATTCAATCTGACGCTGTGGAAGTGCTGGTTGGATTCTTACCTTGGTGGGTCCCCCAAAGCTCTGAAGCTCTGAAGGAAAAGTTTCCAAACTGTTCTGGTGCCCAGCCAGAGACTAACTGCAAAGTTCAGTCCCTGTCCAATTGCCACTGGTCAGCTGGGCCCTTCAGGGAAAAGGCCTCATGCAGCTTGTTGTGTCCCTGTAGCCACCTGACCCTTGGAGCCCACTTCTTTGTCCTCGGTTCAAGAGGAAGCATCTCTAGTCCTTCAGGTCCCCGCTAAGGTCACAGACAGGAAGTCCAATACTTTTCTGATCTTTCTTAGGTCCAGATAGTGTTCTGAGGGAGGGTGCCATGGGGTGCCACATTTATGGATGGCACTATCTAGTGGATGGGGATGACCGCTGGGTGGGGTAAGAATTACCAGATTCTGGCCTAACTACTTTTTCAGTAGTTCCTGTTTGCCTTACTTCAAACAGGCCCAAAATGGTGTCATGGCAATTCCGAGATGGCCTAAGTCTTCAGCCACATTAAACTGGGGAAACAGCAATTACAAAGCAGTCTGAATCACGCATGCCATTACAACGAAAGCTTAACAACCATGCGTCTTTACCACACATGCCTTTGCCCAAACAGTTTTTTACCACGACCTGCCTTTACAACGCATGCCATTACCATGCAAAATGGAAGTATAAAGGTAAGTGTATTGTATGTATATGCATGTGTGTGTGTACGGCCGAAACGCGTAATGGCAGAAGACTGACAAAATAAAATAAACTGCACTACTGGAGGTCTGCACTCGTTTTTGTTTCGCTGGCAGCAGATGCATTTCGAGCAACAGTGATATATATATATATATATATCCAACAGAAAAAGTCGCGTGTACTCTGCCTCAAGCGACGGCGGGCTCCGGCGAGGTAGCGAACCTCGTATTATACCAACATCGATTTCAGGAAGTCTCCAAGAAAAACACCAGAGCCCAGATCCATATGCGTGGAAATTTTTAGTTTATTCCAGTGGCAAACGCCCGACGCGTTTCGGAACAGCCGTTCCTTTATCAAGGGTCAATACACGTTTGTAACAACATCAAACTTATACTAGTCACATGACATCTTGAAATGACATAAAAATAGGACTACTACACCACATCTTGGGAGGTCAACATAAGCAGCCATTTTGAAGTGGTAAATCAACCACTTTTAAGTCCACGATTTGTTTCGATACCAAACTTGCTATTCTTTTCAGAAATATACAGTAATTAAAAAATGTCAGAACATACAGTAATTAAACAATTACATTGTCGCACAATTCCACCCAAGTGGGCTACTGACAAATAATTACATGTGTGGCTATAATATTGCACCTTATATACAATATATACAACAATCGAAAAAATCAATCGAACAAACGAACAAACAATTCTGCCCCAGTGGGCTAATGACTCCTACAGATATTTTAGGCTCTTTTACGTTCTCCTCATCACAGTGATGATGGTTTCTCCGTCTCCTATAAAAAATATGAATAAAAAAATCAGTGAATAATGATAATATAATAACTACAAACTACATCCAGGGGGACAAGATACATTTCAATACTGCTTCATAACCTAGTTCATATTTTTTCAACCCAAATGTACAGAAAGTTCTTCATCTTTATTTAAACCGTTAGGACACTTCGTTTCGTACTTAATGATCATTTTCGATTCCAGTCGCCTTAATTCTTTCAGTCTGTTCCCTCCCCTTTCGGAGACAGGAATACGGTCCAATGCACAATATTTCAGTAAGTTGACATTTTTATCATGTACATCCTTAAAATGTCTGGCAATGGGATATTGCCTATCCTCATTTACAATGGCTCTTCTGTGTTCAAGGGCACGTTTCTTTACCTGATGCATCGTGCTACCAATGTAAATGAGAGGACAAGGGCAAATAAGTGCATACACTACAAAATCCAATTTACATGTTAAGTGTTTTTGAATAGTAAACGGTTTTTGATCTTTAGATAGTGTAATTTGTTTAGCATTGCTGCTGAATTTGCACGCTTTGCATGATCTACAGGTAAAGAAACCCTTAACTGCTTGTCTATCTACATTTTTCTGAATCATATTGTTGCACAGTGTGTCACTAAGGGAAGCGCATTTTCTGAACGTGAGTTGTGGGTTCTCACCCAGACAATCCTTTAAAGTATTGTCAGTCAAAAGTGTATTCCAATACTTTTTAAGACATTTTCTAACTTCCCAAGCTTGCTCACTATATGTTGTGATAAAGCGTATGGGCTCTTCCTTTGACACATCTTTAATTCTGTCCTGTAATAAGTCATTCCTACTGCTCAAACTGACCTTCTCACAAGCCTGTTTGATAGTTTTCATGGAATAGCCTCTTTCCGAAAAACGGGTTACCATGTTTTTCATCTCAACAATAAATTCTGTTTCTGAGCTGCAGTTTCTCTTCGCTCATGCTAATTCACCAAACGGTATGCTGTTAATCAAATTCCGTGGGTGGCAACTGTCAGCATGCAGCAGACTGTTACCTGCCATGACTTTCCTAAAAAGTTTGCTTTTAAGTCTATTGCCATTGACTTTTAATTCCACATCTAAAAATTCTATTTTCTCTTTGTCAATCACGTGTGTAAACTGCAAGTTCAACTCGTTTACATTAAGAGACTCCACAAATTTTATGGCTTCTGTTTCTGGGCCTCTCCAGATGCAGAATATGTCGTCAATATAACGCGCCCAGAGGACGACATTCTGGGAAAAGGCATTGTTCTTACTCGCCACTTGCTCCTCCCACCAGCCGAGGTACAAACCAGCGTAGCTGGGGGCGAAGCAGGTTCCCATAGCCGTCCCCTGGGTTTGGCGATAGATCACATGGTTGAACAGAAAGTAATTGTTGGTTAAACATGCTTCCATCATGCAAAATAACATTTGTGTATGTTTAAAATAAGACAATTCTCGTGTTTGCAGGAAGTGCATGCTGGCCTCCATGCCAAGTTTATGAGGAATGCATGTATAAAGACTATTAACGTCTAATGTCATCAATAGAGAGTCAGGTTCCCAAACAATCTTTTGGACCACCCTCAGAAAATCTGCTGTGTCCCGTATATATGCAGGTAATGATTGCACATACGGCCTTAGGAAAAAATCAATGTATTTCGAGGTATTTTCATATAAGCTGCCCATGGAGGATACAATTGGTCTTCCTGGCGGTATCATACTGTTCTTATGCAGTTTGGGCAACAAGTAAAGTATTGGTAATTTGGGATATTTACAATCAAGAAATGAAAATTCATCATTGGTTAAAAGTGCTTCACCTTTCCATTTTATCAACATCTCTCTGTACCTCGCATTACTGTCCTCATAAGATTTCCTCGTTGTGACCTCATAGTTGTTTTCATCACTAAGCTGTTTGTTGCCCTCTTCTAAGTACATTCGAATAGGCCACACAACAACATTCCCACCTTTATCAGACTTTTTGATCATGATGGACTTATTGTTTTGTAAATCTTTAATGGCCAGTATTTGTTTATGGGTGAGGTTCTTCCAGTTTCTAGATTTACACATGGAGAGTTTTTTAAACTCACCCTTGACACCTTTTTCGAATACTTCAATTGCATCACAATGAATCTGCGACAAAAATATAGACTTGGGTTTAAAACCGCTATTAGCACTACGGTCTAACATTAAAGACTCTTCAATAGGGTTACCCAGGGACTCTTCCCCTTCACCCTCTAGTTCATGCATAGTGGTTAAAACATCATAGTCAGCAATCGTTAGGTTAGACTCCCCTATTACAGGAGCATTCACCTGTCTTTTTTTATACTCATGCCATTTTTTCAGTTTTAGCTTCCTGGTAAAATGAAACAGATCAATGCGGCCCTCAGTGTAATCAAACATCCTAGTGGGACAAAACGTTAACCTGTGATAAAACAGAGATCTGATCAATGGAAAGAGAAATATTAGATAGATTTACCACAGTAAAGGAGTCCTTCATTGTGCCGCTGTTTTTCCTCGAGTTCTCATTCCCACAAACTCGTCCAAGTTGCCTTGTCTTTTTGCTCCTTGCTTTTTTGCGCCTTTGGCGCCTCGACCGCGACCTCTGTTCTCTTGTGGTCCTGGGCTTGCCAGTCCTTGACGTGCAATTGCCATCAGGTCGAACTCCCTTAAAATTTTGGATTTTACTGGTCCTTCGCACCTTTCTACATCCGGGTCTAATTTATTTTTCCTTGTTTCCCTGATGTGGTCAAATTTACGACCAAACGTGAAAATTTGTCCCAACTCGTAATCACGTTGGTCTCTGTAGAATTTCCGTTGTTTTTTCTGCTTAATTTCATCCTCTGCTTTTTCCAATCTGAGATTGAATTTTTTCATCTCTACATTTAGCTCACTCTCAGTATATTTGTCTATCAGAAGTAATGAGAGACTTTCAATTTCCTTTGCTAGTCTCACTGTCTCTTTGTTGGCATATTTTATCAGTAACCGCAACATTACTGTTGAGCATGCATGATTATTAAGCACCCATTCTTCTATGAGCTCGGGATCAGGATCACTAAAAGTCGGAGTTATAAATATCCTCAATCCCCTTGGGACCATCTCGTCGTAAATTTGACCACATCAGGGAAACAAGGAAAAATAAATTAGACCCGGATGTAAAGACAACACCCGCAACAAGTGGCGAACCAACGGAAGTAACGGAGCAGGCTCAGAACACAATCGAGACACTTGTACTGTCACCACCACAACCAGGGACCAGTGTGGGGTTGACCACCATTGAAGAAAGGTGCGAAGGACCAGTAAAATCCAAAATTTTAAGGGAGTTCGACCTGATGGCAATTGCACGTCAAGGACTGGCAAGCCCAGGACCACAAGAGAACAGAGGTCGCGGTTGAGGCGCCAAAGGCGCAAAAAAGCAAGGCGCAAAAAGACAAGGCAACTTGGACGAGTTTGTGGGAATGAGAACTCGAGGAAAAGCAGCGGCACAATGAAGGACTCCTTTACTGTGGTAAATCTATCTAATATTTCTCTTTCCATTGATCAGATCTCTGTTTTATCACAGGGGTTAACGTTTTGTCCCACTAGGATGTTTGATTACACTGAGGGCCGCATTGATCTGTTTCATTTTACCAGGAAGCTAAAACTGAAAAAATGGCATGAGTATAAAAAAGACAGGTGAATGCTCCTGTAATAGGGAGTCTAACCTAACGATTGCTGACTATGATGTTTTAACCACTATGCATGAACTAGAGGGTGAAGGGAAGAGTCCCTGGGTAACCCTATTAGAAGATTCTTTAATGTTAGACCGTAGTGCTAATAGCGGTTTTAAACCCAAGTCTATATTTTTGCCGCAGATTCATTGTGATGCAATTGAAGTATTCGAAAAGGTGTCAAGGGTGAGTTTAAAAACTCTCCATGTGTAAATCTAGAAACTGGAAGAACCTCACCCATAAACAAATACTGGCCATTAAAGATTTACAAAACAATAAGTCCATCATGATCAAAAAGTCTGATAAAGGTGGGAATGTTGTTGTGTGGCCTATTCGAATGTACTTAGAAGAGGGCAACAAACAGCTTAGTGATGAAAACAACTATGAGGTCACAACGAGGAAATCTTAAGAGCACAGTAATGCGAGGTACAGAGAGATGTTGATAAAATGGAAAGGTGAAGCACTTTTAACCAATGATGAATTTTCATTTCTTGATTGTAAATATCCCAAATTACCAATACTTTACTTGTTGCCCAAACTGCATAAGAACAGTATGATACCGCCAGGAAGACCAATTGTATTCTCCATGGGCAGCTTATATGAAAATACCTCGAAATACATTGATTTTTTCCTAAGGCCGTATGTGCAATCATTACCTGCATATATACGGGACACGGCAGATTTTCTGAGGGTGGTGCAAAAGATTGTTTGGGAACCTGACTTTCTATTGATGACATTAGACGTTAATAGTCTTTATACATGCATTCCTCATAAACTTGGCATGGAGACCAGCATGCACTTCCTGCAAACACGAGAATTGTCTTATTTTAAACATACACAAATGTTATTTTGCATGATGGAAGCATGTTTAACCAACAATTACTTTCTGTTCAACCATGTGATCTATCGACAAACCCAGGGGACGGCTATGGGAACCTGCTTCGCCCCCAGCTACGCTGGTTTGTACCTCGGCTGGTGGGAGGAGCAAGTGGCGAGTAAGAACAATGCCTTTTCCCAGAATGTCGTCCTCTGGGCGCGTTATATTGACGACATATTCTGCATCTGGAGAGGCCCAGAAACAGAAGCCATAAAATTTGTGGAGTCTCTTAATGTAAACGAGTTGAACTTGCAGTTTACACACGTGATTGACAAAGAGAAAATAGAATTTTTAGATGTGGAATTAAAAGTCAATGGCAATAGACTTGAAAGCAAACTTTTTAGGAAAGTCATGGCAGGTAACAGTCTGCTACATGCTGACAGTTGCCACCCACGCAATTTGATTAACAGCATACCGTTTGGTGAATTAGCACGAGCGAAGAGAAACTGCAGCTCAGAAACAGAATTTATTGTTGAGATGAAAAACATGGTAACCCGTTTTTCGGAAAGAGGCTATTCCATGAAAACTATCAAACAGGCTTGTGAGAAGGTCAGTTTGAGCAGTAGGAATGACTTATTACAGGACAGAATTAAAGATGTGTCAAAGGAAGAGCCCATACGCTTTATCACAATATATAGTGAGCAAGCTTGGGGAGTTAGAAAATGTCTTAAAAAGTATTGGAATACACTTTTGACTGACAATACTTTAAAGGATTGTCTGGGTGAGAACCCACAACTCACGTTCAGAAAATGCACTTCCCTTAGTGACACACTGTGCAACAATATGATTCAGAAAAATGTAGATAGACAAGCAGTTAAAGGTTTCTTTACCTGTAGATCATGCAAAGCGTGCAAATTCAGCAGCAATGCTAAACAAATTACACTATCTAAAGATCAAAAACCGTTTACTATTCAAAAACACTTAACATGTAAATCGGATTTTGTAGTGTATGCACTTATTTGCCCTTGTCCTCTCATTTACATTGGTAGCACGAAGCATCAGGTAAAGAAACGTGTCCTTGAACACAGAAGAGCCATTGTAAATGAGGATAGGCAATATCCCATTGCCAGACATTTTAAGGATGTACATGATAAAAATGTCAATTACTGAAATATTGTGCATTAGACCGTATTCCTGTCTCCGAAAGGGGAGGGAACAGACTGAAAGAATTAAGGTGACTGGAATCGAAAATGATCATTAAGTACGAAACGAAGTGTCCTAACGGTTTAAATAAAGATGAAGAACTTTCTGTACATTTGGGTTGAAAAATATGAACTAGGTTATGAAGCAGTATTGAAATGTATCTTGTCCCCCTGGATGTAGTTTGTAGTTATTGTATTATCATTATTCACTGATTTTTTTATTCATATTTTTTATAGGAGACGGAGAAACCATCATCACTGTGATGAGGAGAACGTAAAAGAGCCTAAAATATCTGTAGGAGTCATTAGCCCACTGGGGCAGAATTGTTTGTTCGATTGATTTTTTCGATCGTTGTATATATTGTATATAAGGTGCAATATTATAGCCACACATGTAATTATTTGCCAGTAGCCCACTTGGGTGGAATTGTGCGACAATGTAATTTTTTAATTACTGTATCTTCTGACATTTTTTAATTACTGTATATTTCTGAAAAGAATAGCAAGTTTGGTATCGAAACAAATCGTGGACTTAAAAGTGGTTGATTTACCACTTCAAAATGGCTGCTTATGTTGACCTCCCAAGATGTGGTGTAGTAGTCCTATTTTTATGTCATTTCAAGATGTCATGTGACTAGTATAAGTTTGATGTTGTTACAAACGTGTATTGACCCGTGATAAAGGAACGGCTGTTCCGAAACGCGTCAGGCGTTTGCCACTGGAATAAACTAAAAATTTCCACGCATATGGATCTGGGCTCTGGTGTTTTTCTTGGAGACTTCCTGAAATCGATGTTGGTATATATATATATATATATATATATAAATATATATATATATATATATTTTTTTTTTTTTTTCTTCCAAATACCGCAACTGCGGGGATTGAAGACGCACTCACTCGGGATCCAATTTTTTTGTTTATTTAATACAAAAGGGCCTTTCATGCAAAGGCCCTTTAGTATTAAATAAACAAAAAAGTTTAGATCCCGAGTGAGTGCGTCTTCAATCACCGCAATCACCGCAGTTGCGGTATTTGGAAAAGTTTTGACTGGCTTGGTCCTGCCGGAGAAGCACGCACCGCTCCAAGGAAGAAGCGCTGGTGTTCTCAACAGGGTTGAGAACGGAGGATATATATATATATATATATATATATGTATATATATAATATCTATATATGTATGTGTGTATATATATATCCAGTAGGTAGTTATAGTTAGGACCTTGTTTCTATAGGAAAAGAGTTTTTTCTTTTGCCAATAACTTTGGCGTCATTTGACGAATCTTCGTGAAATTTTCAAAACAAATGGGGCAGTCAGGTCAGCTGCTGTGTTGACATAATTTGAGATGTCATCAGTGATGTCGCTGACCATGTCAGGAGTGATGTAATATCTGAAGTCATAAGCAGTGCATTGTAGGGGGGCGCGAGTTATAGTTAACTCACCTAACTATAACGGCTGAATTTCTCTGGTTTTTTATGAGTAAAATGTGACCCTAACTATAAGGTCCCTGTAACCTTTGGTTTTTTGTGTGAATATATATATATATTGGCTTGGTTGGTATTTTACCAATTCAAAGCTGTAATACCGTGCCTGGAGTGGTAAATGGCTTTTGTCATTTTACAGCTCGGCATGGACAGCACTGTGCTAGTCCTATGCTTAAAGACTTTGCTGTAGAAATGGCAAAAGACTTTGTCCCTTTCTATCTCGGCGTGGATGGCACTGTGCTAATCCTATGCTTAAAGATTTTGATAGAAAAGCAGACATTTGAGGTGAGCAGTTCTATAGTGTGGCTGGTGTTGAGAGTGCTCTATACAGGAGCTGCTTTCCACCTAAACTTGAGAGCTACCCAGAGTTCTCTGCTTCTCTTTTTGCATAATTTATGCGTCACTCTATGCCTGAAAGGGTATTCTTTTGATTTATACTGGGTGCTCTCTTGTGTCTGGACAAAGCTATACCTCTCTGAAGAGCTCTAATTAGAGCGAAACACTGTGTCAGGGGTTGTTTTTACTCATTTCAGAATGGCTTGGTTGGTATTTTACCAATTCAAAGCTGTAATACCGTGCCTGGAGTGGTAAATGGCTTTTGTCATTTTACAGCTCGGCATGGACAGCACTGTGATAGTCCTATGCTTAAAGACTTTGCTGTAGAAATGGCAAAAGACTTTGTCCCTTTCTATCTCGGCGTGGATGGCACAGTGCTAATCCTATGCTTCAAAATTTTGATAGAAAAGCAGACATTTGAGGTGAGTAGTTCTAGAGTGTCGCTGGTGTTGAGAGTGCTCTATACAGGAGCTGCTTTCCACCTAAACTTGAGAGCTACCCAGAGTTCTCTGCTTCTCTTTTAGCATAATTTATGCGTCGCTCTATGCCTGAAAGGTTATTCTTTTGAGATATATATATATATGTTTATGTTTATGTAAGGGGAAAGGCGTTCTTAGGGTTTAGTGTGGGTGTTTGCTTTTTGTGGTTATTAGAATTTTTAGGGTTTTGGGTGGGTATGGGTTTTGGGGTGACAAGGCCATTTTTAGGGTTTAGGGTGGGTATGGGTTTTTGGGTGGCAAGGGCATTTTTAGGGTTTAGGGTGGGTATGGGTTTTTGAGTGGCAAGATCACTTTTAGGGTTTAGGGTGGGTATGGGTTTTTTAGGTGGCAAGGGCATTTTTAGGGTTTAGAATGGGTATGGGATTTTGGGGGCAAGGGGATTTTTAGGGTGGTATGGGCTTTTGATTGGCAAGGGAATTTTTTAGGTTTAGGGTGGGTATGGGTTTTTGGGTGGTAAGGGAGTTTTTAGGGTTTAGGGTGGGTATGTGTTTTTTGGGTGGCAAGGGGATCTTTAGGGTTTAGGGTGAGTATGCGGTTTTGGGTGACAAGTGAATTTTTAGGGTTTAGGGTGGGAATGGGATTAAAGTTTAAGGGTTGTTAAGGATTAAACAAATTATATATTATTTAAATGTTATTATTTGTAAATATATGTATATAATACTATAAGTATGTGTTTTTGTCATGTGTATATATACATATGTGTGTGTATATGTGTATATATATATATATATATATATATATATATGTACGTAAAAATATATACACACACACATTTATATGTATATGTGTATGTAAGAATACATACAAATATATTTATATTTTTTAAAGCGCACATGCTTTTACAACGCATGCCTTTTCAATTATGGGGCATATAGTTCAGTTAATTCCATTTTAAAATCAGGACTACAAGTCCTAGAATACAAACTACAATTCTGGACTGAGTAAGCTACCCATAAGTGACTTCGAAAACGCTAGACTTCTACTCTTCCAACAGTGAACCCTTTACTGAGAGAAGACAGTTCAGTATTGATTAAACAAGTTCTCACCTCCTCACTGTGGCTCCTGAGCAAAGCCAGCTCTTCAGATAAGAACACCAAATAACTCCATGTAACCAAGTTCCAATGCTTGAGTCCTGGCCTTTTCATTCACAATTTAGTTTTTCATATGTGTTAGTTCAATTAGAGGAAGTCAAGTGAACAAGGACTACAAGTCCCAGAAATAATTAGGTTTTAAACTACATCCCAAGCCATTAGCAAGCTGGAACCCGTCACCTCCACTCTGAAACAACATGCTCTTGTTTTCACTATTTTGAGGTTGAGAGGCGGTGTATGTGAAAAGGAAAAGAAACTACATTTCACTGAACTTGCAGGAAAAGACCTGTGTGATACTTAGCAGCCTTGTAGGAGGAGTAGGGCTGTACCCTAAACAATTAAAAATGTGGTTTTAACCTCACGCCATATTGTCAGGACCCATTTTAATTACACAACCTAATGAGATGAAGTCATGAGTTGCTTCCACTGAGCAATTTAGACTGACGCACTAGTTGGCAATGATCCAGCGCAACCCCTAAATTCCTGAGCCAGGGACCAAAGAAAATCTCGTCATGCATAAATTGTTTATCAAACAACGGGCCCATCACACTTTACCCATAAATGATCCCTGAGAACTGGTGCTGGATTTTGGGGGGTTTAATTTGTCAGTTTTATTAAATACTATACTTCATATTAATAACAAGCGTATCTAATTCTAACTATTAGTAATTTCAACTTCTTCTTCCTTTGGTCGATGGACCATTAGTTGAAGAGTTGATGGTGACTATGATTAACTAAACAGTTTAGCATTTAACTAAATAACCACAAAGTAATTTCTTCAGTTAATGATTTTTATCTTATTTTTGCTCGTGATTAGAATATCAGTGCACATACACGATTACATATAAGAGAACAAATTTTCAAGCAATGTAATCAAAATGAATCGTTTGCATCGATATCAAAGCATGCAAAGGAATGGGGGAAGAAGGTACAGCATAAATACTTGCAGAAAATATATTTGTAATTTTAAGCAATCAAGGAGGACAATACCCACCAAAGAAACAGGAAAACCACTTCCTTGGCCGAGGTTGTGGCAAGAGGTCCCCAGAGATAGGCTCGGAGGACAAAGTCAAACAGGACAGATGCAGCAAAGTTTACCATACTAACAATTAGAATTAATCTCCCACTTAATCTACCTCCTCGGTCGCAGTCTCCTCCCCAGCACTCCCGCAACGTTCTTGTACCTAAAGGTTCTCTTTCTCTGTGCAGGGCTGCTCTTTCTGTCTCAGATCTTCTCTATGCGTTCTGGTCTGCGTTCTCTCTATGTTTCGTCTGCGTTCTCTTCTGCATTCTCTTCTCCTCTCCCCTCTCTCTGTTCTCCTTCGTTCTGAACCCTGTTCTGCCACACCCCCAATTGGGACATCAGTTATACCTTTCTGCCTAATACACTATCTTACAATGTTGAACAGGAGCTCCTTTATTCTCTGCAACATCCAGGGAAGGCAGCTTCAAATTGACTTTTTGGTCATAGTCTAATGAATTGTAGCTGATCTAAGGGATTTTTTTTTTTGTATCTTCCTTTTTCATTTTGCGCTTTCAGATCGCCAGCGATTGGCTTACCACCTGGGTGCCATGTCACAGCACCCCAATGTTGGGAGGTGAGAGGGACCACATGGGGGAGACGGGAGGGGTCTAGGTGCACTGAGGGGGGGAGGGTCGCCTCAGCGAGCCCCAGGCGGGGGAGGCTCCATGATGAAGGAGACCCATGGGAGCGGGGAGGAGGGGTTCACGAAGGGTAGGGGGCGGGAAGGGTGTGAGGGGCACAGAGGGCGGGGGGGTGAAAACATAAAATGTAGCGGATTTCTGATGGGAATGCAGAGGATCAAGAAACTATATATATATATATATTTATTTATATTTTTTTTTTTCTCTCGCTTATTCTTAAATGATTTCTAGACCATTAAAGATTATTTCCTGTAATGTGAACAGGTTTAATAATAGACTGAAGCGCCGCTCCATGTTAGCCTGGTTTAAAACCTTCCAAGCTGATATAATTTTATTACAGGAGACTCACTACAAGGAGGGCGCGCCTAGGGATAAAACCCCTGCCTTTATTCAATATGAATTCTTTGCCTCTGCAAATGCGGCTATTAGGGGAGTTGCTATTTTAGGCAGCAAAAAGATTCAGGGAGATATTATGATGGTACAGGAGGACAATAACGCAAGATGGCTCTGGTTGCAAATGAAGATCTGCAACCAAACATTCAACTTTGTTAGTTTTTATGGTCCAATAGATGACTCAACAGAGTCGCTTCAGTCATTATACAACTTTGCCTCTGCTCAAATAGGATATCTCGTCATTGGAGGAGACTTTAATTTGTTAATTAATCCAGCTATTGACTCGTCACGACCCCAGAAATCTCAGTCTAAACCTAAATCTATCAGGCTATGTAGAGATCTACTATGTGATTTGAGGCAGGTTGATTGCTGGTGCGATGAATTCCCCAATGAGAGGAAGTACACTTGCCACTCAAAGAGATATCACTCGTCTTCACGAATCGATTTTTCTTGTCTCACACGCTCTTTTAAGTACCAAATCAGAGATCATTGAAAATCCTTTTTCTGACCATGCATTAATCTCGGTTCAATTTTCAATTCAAACTCAAGTCCAAACCGAGTTTAGATGGTCATTGGATAGTCTATTCTAGTTGACGAGAATTGGGTGGCAAATGTACGTTTGCTTTTAGTGGATTTCTGGAAATGTAATAGAAACATGGCTTCAATTTTTGCAGTTTGGGGGGCTTTGAAGGCTTTTTTTCGAGGGGAAGCAATAAATTATACTGCATACAAGAGAAGCAAAGAGAAGGAAGAAAAGTTGCAGCTCGAGAATCAGTTTTCTAGATTGACGGCCCAATATTTAGCAGCACCCTCCAGGGAAAATAAAATTAAGCTGTCTCAGTCTAAGTATAATCTACAAGAATTTTTTGTCTCCAAAGAAATTCTAGCACATGACGCAGTTTTACAGAAAAGGTATGAGGAGAATGAGCATATAGGCAAATATTTAGCCTGGTCAGCAAAATGCAAGGTTAATCGAAATACTATTAAATTGATAAAGGACCCAGTTACTGGTAGATCTACTTCCCATCCTCAGGAAATTTCGGCCATTTTTTTGGATCACTATAAGAAGCTTTACTCTGATCCTTACAATAGCTCAGTAGAGGCAGCGGATGCCTGGCTTAACAGTATCAATTGCTCTTCATTGTCACAGGCAAAGAAAGATAGCTTAATTGCAGAAATTACAGAAGAAGAAATAAAAAACGCTTTGATGTCTTCACCCTCTGGGAAAGCATGCGGATGCGATGGGATCCCTATTGAGTTTTATAAGCTTTTTCTACCTCAGCTCAGCCCTGTTTTGGAGCTTTTATTTAATGGAATTTTGGAAGGCGAGTTGATCCCAGCTTCATTTACGCAAGCTGTGGTAGTTAGCTTCGTTAAAAAAGGCAAAGCAAAGGAGGAGGTTAATTCTTATCGTCCAATAAGCCTGTTAAATAACAACTATAAGACTTTTTCAAAGATTCTGGCGAATCGCCTATCTCTAGTCTCCACCTCTCTTGTACATGGTGACCAGAATGGGTTTATCCCAGGTAGACTTTTAGCTACTAACTCTCATTATTTATGCCAAGCGATTGATTATTTCAATACCAATAAGACGAAGGCAGTCATTATGATGTTGGACGCGGAGAAAGCGTTCGACAGAGTTCAGTGGAACGTTCTCTTCTCAATCTTAAATAAATTGGCGCTTCCATCTGAGCTCTGTCGAGCGATAAGTAACCTATATCTAGGTGCTCAGACGTCCATAGTGATAAATGGCAAAAGTGCGGGCATGATTTCCATCAGCCGGGGGCCGCGGCAAGGCTGCCCCCTTCCTCCAATATTGTTTTCTTTGTTTTTGGAGCCGCTAGCCTGTGCAATAAGGCAAGATCATTCTATTTTACCCCCTATTTCAGGTTCAGCCAAGCTGAAGCTTTTTGCCGATGATATGGCTTTGTACTTGGCAGCCGAGGAAGATAATATCAGACTTGCCTTGGCTAAAATAAATGAATTTACAGTTATCGGGGGTTATAAAATCAATCAAGCAAAATCAGAGGCACTTCTTTTCAACTGCTCGCCAGCTGTCTTACCCCTTACGATGCAGGGACAACATCTTAGATCTCACTCTATAAGGTACCTGGGAATATTTGTTTCATCGCACTTGGAAGATCTGTTCTCGCTTAATTATATTCCTACATTCAATAAAATGCGAAACCTGCTTTCTCAATGGAAGGATCTCCCTCTGACTTTTATGGGCAGAGTAGCTCTCATTAAAATGAATATACTCCCCTGTTCTTATTTTTATTTTCTAATCTGATGGTTAAAGTACCTCAGTCTTTTTTGAGCAAATTAATTCAGAATTGAGATCGTTTATTTGGCAGGGTAAGAAACTAAGATTAAAGTTAGAAACTTTGCAATTAGAAGTCATAGATGGGGGTCTGGCGTTTCCTAATATACGCTTATATTACCAAGCTCCACTGATCAACTGGCTTAATTATAACAACTCGGTAGAAATGTCTTCCGCAAATTTTTTTCTTGAGTTAATGTTAGGCGAAATGGAGATTGCTTTAGCACCGTTTTACGAATTCCGAAGCCTCCAAAGAAATCGCGATATAAATTTCCTAAATTAGTAGCTTTTCAATTCCAGAGGATCTGGGAGACATTTAATATCCCTTGGTTACATCCACAGCTGAGATTAGTGGAATGCCTCCTTTCGGTTTACACATGTCCACTCGGACTTGCGATCTCTGGGCTAAATTTGGTTTCTCTAAGCTTCAGGATTTATTTTTAAATGATAGATTTAGAACCTGGCAGGAAATTAGATCGTTTAATATCAACATCAAGACGTCTCTTTTTTTCAGTCATTATCAGATAAATAAGTTTTGTGTGGGTTTGAGGAATTTGGTTAATTCGAAAGGGTTACTATTAAGTAAAGCTCATTTTATACTGAAAACTCAGGGAATTGGGAATTGGTACAGGCTGCTCAAATCTACGCAGAACGATCAAATAGTCCTAACCCATTTGGAAAAAATTTCTCAATCAATTGATTATCGTTTCAATCTTCAGCAATGGCGTTTTTTTAATAAAATGAGTTGTAAGGCAGTGAGAGCAGCTAACTTAAGGAGGATGGCCTTTTTAGTAAATGGCAGATTTACTTTACTCCGGCCAAACTTAATAAAATCTATTCTGCAGTTAATCCTTGCTGCTTTAGAGGCTGCCAGGTTCTAGGAGATTGGCCACATGTGGGATTTACTTATACTAAAATCGCAAGATTCTGGGAAAATGTTTTTTCAGAAGTAAGAAGACTATTGGCAATCGATCTACCCTTTAAGGCTTCCACAGCTCTCTTAGGCTTAGCTGAAGCTCAGAGCCTCTTAACATTTTCCCAACGTCAATTTATTTTTATCGCCGCTTTGGTAGCAAGATCATTAATTTTGGCAAATTGGAAATCAGAAATAATCCCAACCCTCTCCCAATGGATACATAAAATGAATAAAAAATTTAATCGGGAAACCATGTATGCAGGGAGAGTTGGTTCTATGGTCAAAGTAAATAGAATATGGAAAGAATGGAAATAATGGAAAGTTTCTAGCTCGATGTGATGTGCAATTTTTAAGAGTTTTCTATGCCTATTATATTCATTTTGTATAGCATGTTACTTGATTCTTGTAATTAATTGGTGTAATTTATGGAAGAAGTATCATTAAATGTTTTATATGCTACATTCAAAATAAAAAATAATAAAAATAAAAAATCTTACAATGTTGCAGTATCGGTAGAAACTCGGACTGTGATTGGTTGTCGTAAATCATACTAGGGTTGCCTCATCCAGTTCTCCCCACAAATCCATCCTATACCGGTTCTAACAAAGGAAGGATTTAAGACCATTGCATTCGTATATTAGTAACATTCATAGTTATACATTTTAGCTACAATGTTCATTATGATATCCGCTTTCACATTCGTATTGCACGTAGTGATGGCTGTTCCCACAGTCGCTGTCGCATCTTGGCACATAAACAATAAGACACAGGTCAACATGGCCTTCACACGGATTGCATCATCGGGTACACTCGGCAGTCTGCGAGCAGGCAACCCTTCCTGGCACATGCGCACTCCGTACCGACCAGACCAACCACATGCTGGCTTGAACGAGAGGCCATTTTCATGCATGCCCAATGCCGTACTAAAATAAACAAACACAAAAGAATATTAATTTGGGAAATAAAACCCATTATGTTTACCTCCCACCATACTAATACCCTGTGTTAAATAAATTCTAGAGAAAGCTATTAGTTTAAAGCAAACTTCTTATTATTCGTGCACAACATGCAAAATGTGCAATGTACAACACAGCATAGACATGCATTAGTACAGTTTTTCAAAGCGCAAACAGTTAATACGTACTCATGCCAACATGATTTAGTATATTATGTAAATTGCGTTTGCCCCCTGTGTAGATGTGTGTATCCGGAGTTGATTAATTCATGCAGTTAATACATTATTATAGAGTTACTTAATTTCATGAGGATGTATTTTACAAACCTCACTCCATCAGCAATGAATTGTAGTAGAAGCTCCCAGAACCCAGTATTGTGATGACATGGTGTTAGGTGGCACCCATACTTGTAGACACACCCCACAAGTTGTATGGAGACTCAGGGAAGGTAATAAACTGCCTGCACACATGTGGGGCGAGCTTGGCTACTGTGCACTATTCATAGACCTTGCATACTCCAGGAAGCATCACTCATCCAGTCCTTCTCAGGTCAACAATTCCAGCCTCATTCTGGACTTAATGAAAGGGTGAACACTGCTTATGTGTTAGTATATTGTAAATACTAATGCAGTGTTTTAATCCATTGTAATCCCTGCTCTGGTGTTATTATGTTGTGCATCCTGTACGGTTGCTGTATTGCGAACTATACTGTGGCATTACTAATTTGTAAACACTGCTGCTGAACTTGAAGACTATAAACGCTCTAAGCCTCTGAATCCATTATAAACCCTGATGTGCTGTTAGTCCATTGTAAACCCTGCTGCATTGTTAGTCTATTGTAATCTGTGCTGTGGTGTTAGTCCATTGTAAACCCTGCTGCATTGTTAGTCTATTGTAAGCTGTGCTGTGGTGTTAGTCCATTGTAAACCCTGCTGCATTGTTAGTCTATTGTAAACCGTGCTGTGGAGTTAGCCCATTGTAACCCTTGCTGTATTGTTAGTCTATTGTAAACCGTGCTGTGGTGTTAGTCCATTGTAAACCCTGCTGCATTGTTAGTCTATTGTAAGCTGTGCTGTGGTGTTAGTCCATTGTAAACCCTGCTGCATTGTTAGTCTATTGTAAACCGTGCTGTGGTGTTAGTCCATTGTAAACCCTGCTGCATTGTTAGTCTATTGTAAGCTGTGCTGTGGTGTTAGTCCATTGTAAACCCTGCTGCATTGTTAGTCTATTGTAAGCTGTGCTGTGGTGTTAGTCCATTGTAAACCCAGCTGCATTGTTAGTCTATTGTAAACTGTGCTGTGGTGTTAGCCCATTGTAACCCTTGCTGTATTGTTAGTCTATTGTAAACTGTGCTGAGGTGTTAGTTTGTTATGCACTCTGCTGTTGTGTTGCTCTGTTGCAAACTCTGCTGTGGTGTTACTGTGCTGTAGTTCCCTGATGTGCTGCTAGTATGTTGTGTATCCTCCTGTGGAAGTTACTCTGATGTAAACTATTCTGTGATGATATTATAGTGTAAATTACGCTGTGATATTACTATAGTGTAAATGTACTCTGGTGTTATCCCATTGTAAACTCTGCTGTGGCGTTAGGACATTGCAATTCCTACGGTAGTATTATGTCATTCCACACTCTTTTTTGGTGATGTTATATATTTTGTAAAGCCTCCTGCAGTGCTAAACAATAGTAAATCCTGCTGTGATGTTACTTTGTCGTAAACACTCCTATGATGTTGATATATTATAAATTCTCCAGTTGCGTTAGTCTATTGTACAACTTGGTGTGGTGTTAGTATTATGAAAACTCTGATGTGGTGTTAATATTATGTAGATCATTCTGTTACATTAGTATATTGTGAAACCCTGCTGCTGTGTTGATATATTGTAAACCTTGATGTGACGTTAGCCTATTTAAAAAACCCACATGGTTTTAGCAAGTTGTATGTCACAACCTCCTCCTGCTCCCTCTATGTCACAACCCCCTGTTGCGTCCTCTGCGTAGTGGTCTAGTGTGCAGGGCTCATGTTGCTTTACACCTATGGCATGCTTTGATATCATGACCGATGTTCCCCAGTACCCTCATAACTGCTGTTCCCCCAGTGCCCTCATGACTGATGCATCCCCAGCACCCTCATGATATACTCCCCCAGCACCCTCATGAAAGATGCTTCCCCAACACCCGTATTTTCCAGTACGCTTGAACCCCTGCAAGCGTTCCTCAAATCCAGTGAAGCAATGGATTAACTGCTCTCTCTGTTCCTAGGGCCTTGGTGTGGTTTTCCATTAAATCCCTGCAAGCTTTCCCCAGAATCCAGTGAGCCAGTGGCAAGCCTTGCTGTCGCTTTTTACTGGTGTCTTGGTGTTGTTTTCCATTATGCACGTAAACATTAGTTTCCTGTTATTTGGTTTCGATCAACAAGTTACACCTGCCCATTCCATGAGGTCAAAGAGAATTAACTAGCACATGTTTTCCCCAAGGTTTGAGAACCTTCCAGACAGCCGTGTGCCCCAGGTTATTTTGCTACATCCGTTGAGCCTTCAAGATGGTATATAAACCCTGCACAAACCCGAATCGTGACTTGGCCTTGCTCTCTGTGGAATAAGCTTTATCCTTCCCACTCACCTGAAGAACCCTGCCGGAACCTAAAAGCGCTCCAGTCTCCCTAAAGTCCATCCGAACCGGTGGTTCCCTTGGCACTCGTTCCCTGGACGTCTTCCTCCTCACTCATTCCTGCACAGCTACTTTGGATCCCCGCGACTCCTTGCATCAAATCCTCGAGATCTTCTTTGAACTTCAGTCAAGTGGAAGAACTAGACTAAGTACTTGATATCAGGTTAGTGCACATTAAACCTCTTACAGTAGTACACAGGACCGAGTATCCCCATCTTCAAAGACTATAGACTTTTCCTCCATGTCCTCTCTGTGAATTACTCCAGCGCTTCTTGTGTGTTTATTCTTTGGACCCTTCCTACAACCTTGATGCTAGAACTGTCACAGCGCAAGGACTAAAGACTTTAGTTCTGTGTTTCTCTGATGAACAGTAGCGCCAAGAGAATGCACTACAGAGTCTTTGATATATACATCAACCTTGTACCCCACCCTGTGTTTCGAGTGCATCCCTAGGAGTGCAAGTAACTCTAACCTTTGCTCCAAGTGTATCCCAAGGAGTGCAAGTGACTCCAACCTTTGCTCCGAGTGTGTCCTTAGGAGTGCAAGTAACTCCCACCATTGCTCCGAGTGTGTTCCTAGGAGTGCAAGTAACTCCAACCTCTTCTCTGAGTGTATCCTGGGGAGTGCAACTAACTCCAATCTGTATTTCAAGTTTATTCCTAGGAGTGCCACACTCCTCTATGTGATTTTGGTTATTCTGCTCTCGTGCCGAGTTGCTGATGAGACCTGTAAGTTTGTGTCCCTAAAGTTAATGCATGTTCAGTGTATGTAAAGACTTGTTAGTGTACTGATGGTAACTGCCTCATCTTATTATTTCCAGTGCATTGCATCATTGCAAAGCCAGAGGTTCTGGCTCAGTGCACATCTACTTTGCAAATATAGAAGGTCTCAGAAGTGACAAATCCTGTGACATAACGTCTCACAGCTGGTGAGCAGATCCAGTACAGCATGTCTCTCTTTTCTTATTTTATCCCAACCCCTCTTCCCCCCGGGAGGACAGTGTGAGATCTAAGGTTTCAGTTCCTTGACTTGCATTATCCTCGGGTGGGATAGGAGGTCCAGCACCAGCTCCATTGTCGTCTCCGTGGTTGAGACCAGGTAAATGGCAATGCATGACAGAAGGCCAAGGCTTGCATGCTTCCACCGCCCGGATGACATGGATTACCCGAAACACATTCAGGCCTGGCTCAGACTCTGCCCGAGGACACCCCTAATGTTTTAGACTTAGCAAGGGCTTTACGGGATGTACAGCACAGTCGCTTAAAGACACACTGGACAGGTGTCACCTTCGCCCTTCATCATGGTCATTTGAGGTGGGGCCTGGGGCGGTTCCCAAGAGCAGATGTCCCGGTCCACAACACCCACACTTTAGCGATTTGGGAAATCCAACAAGCAACCCTGCAACCGGAATCGCTAATCCTTTTCATGTCACAATTACCACTCCAGTCCCAGTGCCCTTGGCCTCACCCAAACGATTTTTTGAGGATAGTCACAATTTTGATGCATTTTGGAATCGGTGCCAGTTGAAGTTTCTTTGTAAACCAGGAGCCTTTCCCTCTGACACTGCTAGAATAGCCTTGATCATATCCTATCTCGGGGGGTACTGCTGCTGGTTGGGCTATTCCTTTCATTGAAAGTAATGACCCAGTTTTACATGTTTTGGAAAACTCAAAAAGGTGGCGCGTCGCCTCTTTGCTATGAACACTTTTGTCCAGACCAGTGAAAATGAGTTGCTAAAACTCTGTCAGAGCAGTATGGACCTCCTTACCTACATTACTGCTTTTTGTAAGCTAGTTTCGGAAACCCAGTGGCGAGAGAAAAATAGGACTCCCCTCTTTTATGGAGACTAATGGATGACTCAAAGGAATTCCTGGCGCACATGGTAGATTTACCCTCAGATTGTTCAGAGTTCATTAACTTAGTTGTCAGGCCTAACCATAGTTTAAAGGAATATCCCTGAGTGGAACCCAGACTGCCAGTTGTGTGGTCTGAGTGGAAAAAGTCAGAGTCTAAGAATCAGGATAACACAATACCCATGCTGAGTGGGTGCTTGTGCAGTCCTTTGACCGCAGATGAAAAAGAACGAAGAAAGAAATAAAATCTGTGTTTGTATTGGGTTTGGCAGGGCATTCTTGTGCAAAATGCCCTGCCAAACCCAAGGGAATTTGGAAGGCTAGCACCTTGACTTCTGACACGATGCTGAAAAAGTTATAGTGCCCAGTTGACGCAGGGGTCACTCATTTGGGTGTGGTTCTTGAACTGACCTCCATTTACCTGGCTAATACCTCACGTAAAGTTCCATGACATTTATTTTTTAACACAAACTTTATTGAAGTTTTCAATATATACAGTTGTATAGCCTGCATCCGTACCCCTACATATACATACCAATGTAGATTACAATTACGAGTATTATGGTCATCTGTATGGCATTACAGTTGCTAGTCTTTGATTATAGTACATACAATCCTATAACAGAATCCTTTAACTTTGCATGTCTATGCTTTCTGCATTAACCTCATACATTAACTGTAACGAGCAATACGTGTTTCTAGTATTCTCATGATATCTACCCTGGGTCCCACCTACCCACCCACCCACCCCGCAGTTATCTAACTGGGCAACACAAACGGTATCCGCTCTAAAACACAGTGCACTATTTATTGCATTCAACAATCGAAAAAAATTAAATATTATTAACCGAAAAAGGACATGAGCCAACAACACATCACGGTGTACAGTATCTTGTTCTTGTTAATCTCGTACACGATGTCTGTGCCTCCAATATCCTTAGCACTGCATCACATGCTATCTATCCAGTTACATGTTTAATCATTCTGAGAATCCAGTGACGATACCTATACTGTGTCAGTTATTATGTCAGCCGCCTGTGGGTCCATCCCATACCTTAAAGGCTTCACACAACATATCCCATGCCATCGTTATTGGTATTTTCCTCTGTCCCCGTTGTTCCTCCTTACGAATTGCTGCACTTTCGGCTAGACTCCATTTTATAACTTCCTCCTTCCACCCCTCTATATTTGGTGGCCTTACTGCCTTCCACTTCCTAGTAATGTGGCGTTTAGCTAGTATTAACGCTAGGTTAGCAAAACGCGCCTGCACCTTGTGTCCCTTCTTATGTGGATATATCCCTAGTATGCAGCTCTTTGCCGCATGCCGGGTCCGCCCGCCTAGCACATCCTTCAATATTTGCGCTATCTGCGTCCAATAGTGCGTTAGCGCCGGACAGGCCCACAACATATGTACGAATCCTGCATCCACCTCTGTACATCTCAGGCACTTTGATGGCGCTGTGGGAAACATCTTGTGGAGTCTATGTGGTGTTAAATATGCCCTTTGCATGACACAGGTACTGGATAAATTTAAATCGCGCATTACGTGACACTGCTTTCGGGTAGGCTAGTAGTGTTGTCCATTCTCTATCTGACAATTCTGTGTCCAAATCGGCCTCCCACTTAGCCCGCAATGCACCCAACTGGGACTCCTGCGTCTCCCTGATGCCCGTGTATAACCATTTGGTCAAATGCCTACCGTTTCCCATTAAATGTAGCACATGGACCAGACCATTCGTTTGCGGTTCCTGCCCGTCCGGGGCCCATACCCTTTTCACATAGTGTGTTAATCCAGCGTGTAATAGAAATAGGGTATCCGGCAATCCATTAGTGTGAACAAAGTCTGCGTGTGACAGCAGTATACCCTAAGTTCCATGACATTTAACGATACCAGTCACCCTTATCATTGCACATCAACAAAGGCAGGTTTTTCCCATGCTTGTAGGATCTGGGGCTACAGGAAATTTCTTAGATCTAGCCTTGGCCAGTTCTTTACAGATTCCACGGGTTGGAAAAATTTAACCAAAGCCTGTTAGAGCCGTAGATGGCTCCAAGCTCTCTTCTGAGATGATTGTATACCAAACGACTCCACTATCCTTAGTGTGTGAGAGAGGGCATACTGAGACCTTAACCTTTGACCTCATTGACACACCTACCTTTGGCACTATTTTAGGATTACCTTGACTTCAGTTGCACAATCTTCCTATTGACTGGTCCCCCAATCTAGTCAACTTGGGATCCTGTTGCTGTCAGACGTATTGCTATAATAACGCGCCCTCAGAGCATGAGACAGAACATTCTCTTTTTGCGAAATTGGATAGAAAGAAGGTACCTTTTGAATAGTCACAGGAGGCCAACAATGCCTTTCACTTAGTTAAGGAGAGAGGCACCACAGTGCCGGCACTCAGACATACAAACCCGACGCAGTCTTCTCTCATGGAGGGGGATGCTTCCCAGGTAGCTGTGGGTGATATATTATCACAACGTGATAGCACAACAGAACACATGCTCCCAGTTCCCCATTTTATCAAAAGATTATTGCTGGCACAGCAGAATTACTCAGCTGCCAAACAAAAGTTATTGTCCATTAAATTATGCATTCAAGAATGGCAACACTACCTTTGGCCAGACACACAACAGATTAAGGCCGATCTCCTTGCTAGATGGGGTTATACAAATCAGGACAGACACCACAGAACATTGTGAACTCAAAGCACATCGTAGGTCTCCTTGAATCAGAGTCCTTCTTGGATAGAGTTAGGCAGAGTATGAATCAAGAAGAAATGGGCTCTTGAGTATCTGGAGAGAATAATAAAGTGCACAAGGAGCTTCCTTACTATGGTACCACTTTATATGTCCCCACAAAAGAATTAAAACAGGAAGTCTTAACCTGGTGCCATGATGCTTCATTGACAGGCCATCCAGAAATCCAAAAGACTCTAGCAAACTATCAGCAATAGGTTTGGTGGCCCACTTTGTCCAAGGATGTGCATGACTACGTTCAGACCTGCCCAATATGTTCTCAACATAAGACTTCCAATTCCACCCCCATTATGCTATATACGCACCTTGCCAGTGCCTCCACATCCTTGGGGTACCATAAGCATGGACATTATTACTGCCCTCCTCAACTCCAGTGGCTATACTACCATTTGGATGGTAGTAGATCTTTTTTCCAAGATGGTGCATTTTATTGCCCTATAAGAAATTCCCGCTGCCAAGACCCCCGCAATGCTGTTTATTCAACAAATCATGCGGTTGCACGGACTCCCCTCAGTCATCATTTCTTATCGGGGCCCGCAACCCATTTCACAATTTTGGCGCAGTCTTTGCACATCATTGGACATTGATGTTCGACTCTCAGCTGCCTATCAAAAACAAACTGAAGGGCAGACGGAGTGGGTACACCAGGTTTTGGAACGGACACTGCAATGTCTATTGACCTCTACTCCAAAGGTTTGGGAATCCTTGTTACCCTTCGCTGAATTTGTTTACAATAACTCACAGCATTCAGCCACTGGGAGTTCCCCCTTTTATTGTTTAACTAATACACATCTTCGTATTTTGCCTGGAAATTTTGCAAAGCACTCTGAAAATGTATCTGACACACAAGACGTTGTAAAGCACCTGGCTGATCCAGAACAGCAGGTGTTATCACATTTGCGTCAGGCTAAGTTGTGTGTAAACAAATATGCTATCAGATATTGACAACAACAGCTAGACTACAGTTTTGGAGATCAAGTTTGGCTGTCCACTAAACACCTGCAATTGCAAGGGCCATGTAAGCTGCCACCCAGATATACGGGTCCCTTTTCTATTGAACAAGACATTAACCCAATAGCTCTAAAATTGCAGTTACCAGAAGATTTACACATTCATCCAGTGTTTTCCATGTCCCTATTGAAACCCTATTGTGGCCTGACCCGTCCTGTTCCCCCTCTCTCACCTATAACACTGGACGATCCTTTGGAATTCAAGGTACAGAGAATCATTGATTCTAAGCGTAAAAAAGAACGCTTGTTTTACTTGATTGCTTGGAAAGGGTATGATCCTGAGAACAGTTTTGGGAACTAGGCAGCAATGTTCATGCCCCTTACCCGGGTCGTTGCTACCTTGCCCGTCACCCAGACAAACCACGACCTGTAGGTCGTTCCTTGCAGGAGGAAACTGTCACAACCCCCTCCTGCTCCCTCTCTGTCACAACCCCCTTTTGCGTCCTATGCGTAGTGGTCTACTGCACAGGGCTCATGTTGCTTTACCCCGATGGTGCTCTATGCACGCTATGATGTCATGGCTATTTCCTTAGCATCCTCATGACCGATGTTCACCCAGCACCCTTATAACTGATCCTCCCTAACACCCTCATGACTGATGCTCCCCTAGCATCCTCATGACCGATGTTTCCCTCAGCTCCTTTATAACTGATGAACCCCCTAACACCCTCATGCCTGATGTTTCTCCAGCACCCTCATAACTGCTGTCCCCTGAGGACTGATGCTCCCCCAGCACCCTCAGGACTAATGCTTCCCCAGCACCCTAATTTCCATTACGCTTGAAACCCTGCAAGCAATCCCCAAATCCTGTGAACCAATGGATTAACTGCTCTCCCTGTTACTAGGGCCTTGGTGTGGTTTTCCATTATGCACGTTCGAGCGAAAACGATACATTTGTTTCCTGTTATTTGGTTCCGATCAACAAGTTGCACCTGCCCATTCTGTAGGGTCAAAGGGAGTGTACTAACACGTGTTTCCCCCAAGGTTCGAGAACCTTCCGGGCGGCCCTGTGCCCTATGTGCCACACGTGATCTAGCTACATCCATTGAGCCTTCGAGAGGGTATATAAACCCCGCCCAAACCCGAAGAGTAACTTGGCCTCGCTCCCTGCGGAACAAGCTTCACCATTCCCACTCACCTGAAGAATCCTGCCGGAACTAAGAAGCGCTTCAGTCTCCTTAAAGTACATCTTAACCGGTGGTTCCAGTGGCACCTGCTCCCTTGACGTCTTCCTCCTCATTCCCTCCTGCGCAGCTACTCTAGACTTCCTGAGTCAAAGCATTGAGATCTTCTTTGAACTTCAGTCAAGTGGAAGAGCTAGGCTAAGTACTTTATATCAGGTAAGTGCGCACTAAGGGGCTTATTTATGAGCCCTTGCGACACTTTTGCGCCGCCGGTGCGTCACTTTTTGTGACGCACCGGCGGCGTAACAAATGTGCCATTTTGTGCCCTATTTGCAAAGTGACGCATCTAGGCAGATGCGTCACTTTGTAAACCCCTGCGCTACACTATACCTGCTTCAGGTATATTGTATGCAGGGTGGGCGTTTCCCCGCATCAAAGTCTCATAGAAGTGGCGCATTGAAATCTATAAGATTTCAGTGTGCCACTTCTAGGACGCCATTGCATGAAAACCTTATGCCTGCCTCATGGCAGGCGTAAGGGTGATGCGGGCTCTTTCACATGGGGCTTGTCCCATGTGAAAGTACACATTGCTGGAGTTGCGTCTGTTTTCAGACACACCCCAGCAATGCGCCACTTCTGCGCATACAGATACATCAGGAATACTGACGTACCTGTAACTCCTTGCGACATGATGCGCCGTACTTTAAATACGGCGCATCTGTGGTGTCACAAGGAGGGCGCACTGAGAAGTGTGTCATCGCTTCTTTGTTGCAGCGATGCGACACTTCTCATAAATGAGGCCCTAAACCTCTTACAGTTGTAAACCGGACTGAGTATCCCCGCCTTGAAAAACTATAGACTTTTCCTCCATGTACTCTCTGTGAATTACTCCATCGCTTCTTGTGTGTTTATCCTTTGAACACTTCCTACAACTTTGATGCTAGAACTATGACCGCACAAGGATTAAAGACTTTAGTCCTGTATTTCTCTGATGAACAGTAGTGCCAAGAGAATGCACTTCAGAGTTTTTGATATATGCATCAACCTTGTACCCCACCCTGTGTTTCGGTTGTATCCCTAGGAGTGCAAGTAACTCGAACCTTTGCTCCAAGTGTATCCTTTGGAGAGTAAGTAACTCCAGCCTTTGCTCCAAGTGTATCCTGGGAGTGCAAGTGACTCCAACCTGTGTTCCAAGTTTATCCCTGTGACTGCCAATAACTTCAATCTGTATTTCACATTTTTTCCTAGGAGTGCCACACTCCACTTTGTGATTTTGGTTATTCTGCTCTCATGCGGAGCTGCTCATGAGACCTGTAAGTTTGTGTCACTAAAGTTAATGCATGTTCATTGTATGTAAAGACTTGTTAGTGTACTGATGGTAACTGCCTCCTCTTGTTTTTTCCAGTGTATTGCGTAATCGCAAAGCCAGAGGTTCTGGTCCAGTGCACATCTACCTCGTAAACGTACAATGTCTCAGAAGTGACAAATACTGTTACCCAGTGTCACGCAGCCACTGAGCAGATCCAGTAACCCATGTCTCTCTTTTCTTATTTTATTCCAGTCCCCCCTTTCCCCCAGGAAGACAGTGTGAGATCTGAGGTTTTGTTTCCTTGACTTGCGGGGTCCTAGGGTGGGATAGGATATCCAACACTGCCTCCAGTGTTATCTCCGTGGTTGGGGCCAGGTGATTGCATGACATTGTAAACCTATATTCTAATGGCCTATGTGGGGTAGTCCATTCCAAACTCTCCTTGGTGATGGCACAATGTTAATCCAACTATGTTAGTTTTTTTTCAAAACCCTCCTATGGTGATTGCTGAGGTGTTTATCCTTTGCACATTGTCCTGTGGTGTTTATATATAGTAAACCTGTTGGACTTGGCGCTTTTTGCAGGGTTATCTCCAAACTTTTTGCTTCTACCTCCTATTTTTTCCTGACCTGTTGTCATTGGCTATAGGACTCTGGGCACTTTACCAGTGCTAAGTGCATATGCTCTCTGTGTAAATTGTGAACATGATTGGTTCTCCCTGATTGGCAAATTTGATTTATGCTAAGTCCCTAGTAAAGTGCACTGAAGTGTGCCAGGGCCTGTCAATCAAATGCTGCTAGTGGGCCTGCAGCACTGATTGTCCCACCCACATGAGTAGCCCTGAAAGGTATCTGAGACCTGCCACTGCAGTGTCTGTGCGCAGTTGTTAACTGCCATGTCGACTTGGCAAGTGCATCCACTTGCCAGGCCCTAACCTTCCCTTTTCCTACATGTAAGGCACCCCTATGATAGGCCCAAGGTACACCCCTGGGCAGGGTGCAGTGTATGTCAAAGGTAGGACATGTACTGCTGTGTGTGACATGTCCTGATAGTGAAATAATGCCAATTTCGTTTTTCACCACTGAAAGGCTATCTTTCCCCATAGGATAGAATGGGAGTTTATTTATAACATCTTATAAATATAACTTCCCATTGGGAAAAGATAGAGCAAAAAAGTTTAGGCCAGGTGTCTCTAACCAGTCGATCACGAGCTACCAGTAGCTCGCAGAAACCTTCAGAGTAGCTCCCAGCCTTGAGTTAATTTTTAACTGAAAACTGCAATAAATAAGTGTTGCGTTTCCTTCAGGCTGCAAACAGCAGAACCTGATAATGAGCAGTGCTTAATCAGATTTATGACCCAATTGGGCCACAGAGGTGAAGAACTGAAGCACTGACATATTTAACTCTTAAATAAAAGTCCTTGTCAAGTCAATATTGGAGCGTGAGAACAAAATGATGTTTCTGAATGCTTTTAAATGGGAGAAAATTTAAATAAAATTAACTTAATGGTTAAGTTAACTCTTCATTTAAATTTTGTCCCATTTCAAAGTGGCATTTACAAAGAGCTGGGATCTTGCTCCCAGTGGCTGGTAGACACCGTGCCATATTTTTTAACTGAAAACGTCAGTTTTTCTAAATGGGAGAAATTTTAAGTGAAGAAAAATGTTTTTATGAAACATTAAGTCTTAATGTTTTTCTCTACTTTAACATAAGTCAATTGTCTTAATGTTTTCTGAAACATGTTTCTTCACTTTAAACTCCTCCTATTTAAACAAATGCCTGCATTTTTCTGTTATAAATACGGCACCATGTCTAGAGGCCATTGGGAGAAAAATGTCTGCTGTTTGTAATTGCGACACTTTGAAATGCGAGGAAATTAAAACGATGAGTTTTATGAAATGGATAGAAACATAAAGTTGAGTCTTCAGTTGGATTTTCTCCCATTTCAAAGTGTCGCATTACACACAGGCATCTTGCTCCTAATATCTGTTAAACACACTGCTATATGAAAAATGCAGCCACTTTTTATAAATACTAAAAAGTTAAAGTGCAGAAAAATGTCCATATTATAAACATTTTTGCAGAAAATTTTTCTGCACATAGTTGTATGTTTGTGTTGTACATGTAATGGTGCTACCTATGGCGAAAAGTATGTCCTGTGCCACAAGTGCATACGACTCAGTCACCCATACCCATATATCCCATTCATTGACACGTGTTCATACATCCCTACAGACTACACTCTCACTGACGCACATGGCTGCCCTTTCATAGTGCCCTCAGTCACAGTATTTTGTTCAAACCATAGTATCCGGCTCCATGGACATTAGGTTTAAAGTCAGTGAAGCTGGGCGAGTGGGTGTCAGATAACAATGCACAAATTGCTTGGCATTCAGTAGCTCACAATGATTTTTACTGATCAGAAGTAGCTCTCAATACAAGAAAGGTTGGAGACCCCTGGTTTAGGCTCTCTGAACTCAGAATTTAATAACACATCTTTTAGTAGAGATGGCTTTTAAATTATGTGTTTGAAAATGCCACTTTTAGAAAGTAGATAATGTCAAGCAATGGATGTCAAGGAAAAAGTGCATTTTATTTCCACAGTTATGTTTTAATTTCAATTCATATTTTTACCGTTTCTTAGAGAAAAGCACCTGTAGGATTGTGGTCTGTGTAGTTTTGCTATGCTTTTTTCAGTTCACTTTTGGTTTGAGAAGGTCTGTCACATGGTTGGGTTCAATTTAATGGGCTGCACCGGTGGTTGATTTAAACGGGTTTGAAATACGTGGATGGCTTCATTTGGTGAACTTCTTTTGTTTGTGCACGCATGTGTACGAAGCAGCCGGTTTCGGTGCTGAGAAAGAGAAAACATGACATTTACATTTAAGGCAAAGTAAGTTTGAAATGAGGCTTAAGATGCGGGTCTGTACTTTCTTTAGAGTTTGGTATGTGGCACAGTTTATTACAAGTTTGTAGGGTGACAGCACGTATATGTTAGTGTAGCAACAGATATGAGGTGGGGTTATTCCAGTGTTTTGCGGTTGAGCTTGCAAATATCTTATGGTACATTTGGGCAGAGGGAGGTATGCTTTTGTATATATAGGTTTTGTATTGCATGTTTTGAAGTTTTGTTTGTGATGCTGTTGCTTAGGATCCTCTATAATGCTAATGGGCCTCTTTTGAAAATTGCAGTTACCCCTGAAGAAGGACTTTCAGCCCGAAATGCATTGGGACTATATCTTCATAATTAACCAGGATTGATTCCATCGTGCTACATGTTAAGGCCTGGGTGGGCATGCTTGCAGCATTTAAAGTTTGGAAGTAAGTTACCTCCGTTGCGAATTTGAAAAAGATTTGAAGAAACTGAAGAACATGAATAAAAATGACTGACATGAAGAAAAATTTGGATGTTAGTGTTAGATCAAGTAATCTATGCTGTGCAGCTTGCGACTGGAGTAAACATTGCTCCAGCTTACTTTTGAACTTTTAGAAAGTAGGCATTTTCTTGTTTAACCATTCTGTGCGCTTCTGCCTGTTTGTGTATTGACTGTCTGGTTTTGGAGTGACAGGGGCTGGGGATGTGCATTTACTGTAGACAGCCACTGTGGTGGTTGAGGTGTGCCTGGCCCTTCCTGGATGACTCATAGCTGAGCTGAACGGGCTTGGCTGAATTTAGAGTAGTGGGAGGAGATTTCCTTGCACCTGAATAGGGCCTGTCTCCCTTGCACAATGCTGTCTCCACCCCCTGCGGGCATACTACACCAGTGAGGACAGAACTACAGAACTGGTTTGGACTGGGCTCAGAGACCCTTGCACAAAGAGAGCAAAGACATTTTGAGGTATAAGTATTAGACCTAAAACCCAAGAACTTTAGACTACTTCTGGAATCAAGAGGAACCTCTGCCAAGGAGAAAAGCTGAAGAGCTGTGAAGAGGAGTACTGCCCCTTTGCTGTGTGCTGTGTGGGGTTCGTCTGCAGTTGCTGTTTCTGCCAAGGAGAGGACAAAGACTGGAACCTTGCTTTGAACCTGTTTGAAGAAGATTCCCAAGGGCCTGTGTGTGCTGGCCTCCTGTTTTGAAGTCTCAGGGCCCCAAAGACTTCACCCCCAGGTCCCCTGAACTCTGCTGCTGAGAGTTCTGACCTGCCAGGAGGTGCCTGTTCCAGTTCTGGGCCTCTGGAGGTTGTGCTGGGAGCTGAAAGAAACGTGAAGAACAATGAAAATTGACGCATCACTCTTCTTGCGGCTGTTTTCCTGACGCAGCACCGCTGTGCGAGAAGAATCTCCATGCATTACCGCGCCGCTGCTGAAACCGATGTAGTGCCAGTCGCCGCAGCAAGAACCGATGCATCGCCGCCGCCGATTACGGCTGAAGAAACCGACGCAGCGCCGCTCGACGCTGCCGCATCAATCGCCAACGCATCCCGGATTTTCACGAATCGTGCCTGTGCGGCAAGTTTTCCCGACGCATCACCCGCGGACCAGAATCGTCTTGAAGTCGACGCATCACTTCCCCCTACAAACCGGACACGACGCATCACTTCTCCTGCGTGCAGCAAAACTGTCACATCGCCTTCCCATGGTCTCAGAAACTGACGCATCTCTTTGTGTTCTCGACGCTTCCCATCTCTGCGGCTGTTTGGCCTTGCGAATTTTGACACATCTACAGTTACTTTGTGAGAAATCACGCATCCATAGTTTTCTATGGACCCAGTTGCTTGAAACTTTTAAAAGTTATATTCTTATTACGTGTATGTTGGATTTTTGTCATTTTGGTCTTGTTGAGTTTAGATAAAGATACTTTATTTTTCCTAAACTGGTGTGGTGTCCATTTATGGTGTTATCACTGTATGACTGTGTGTTTTGAGTAGAAATACTTTACACATTGCCTTTGGGATAAGTCTGTCTGCTCGTGCCAAGCTACCCAGGTGGTGAGCAGGGGTTATCTAAAGTGCCCATCCCCCTTACCCTGACTAGAAGCAAGGGTCCCTATTTGGAGAAAGGTACCTATCTCTGCCAACTAAAGAACCCCATTTCTAACAAAACCTCACTGTTGTGTTAGTGCATTCTAAACCTTCCAGTGGTGCTGGTATATTGTAAAGCCCGCTATGGTATTAGTCCAATCTCTACTCTGTGGTGTTAAAACATCCAGTCACTTTAGTACACTGTCAGGTCTGGTTTGGTGTTATATTTTAAACTATGATTGGTGTTCGTCTATTCTAATCTCTCCTGTGGTGTTGCTGCTCAGCTCCACTCTCTTCATTGGCTGATAATATAGACGCGCATCCATTTTAAATCTTTATGATTTATGCATAGGGCTTTGTATGGTGGTGGTCCTTCATATCTTACAGTACTGGTACAATGGTATTCTCCTACGCAACCTTTGCAGTCAGGAAATCAGTTCTTAATTTTTATACCTCGCTACAAATATGTACGACAGGGAGGCAGATCTTTTGTCGTTCTTTGGAACTCTCTTCCGTTAAAAATCCGAACATGCACCTCTTTTCTGGTCTTCCATAAGCTGCTAAAAACTTAGGGCCATATGTATCAAGCAATTTTGAGGTCGCAAACGCTGCGAATCGCAAAAAAACAGTGTTTGCGATCGCAAAATGGCCTTCTCCAATGTATGTCAGTGAATCTCATCGCAAATTAGAAATTCGCAAAAATAGCGAATACCAATTTTGCGAGGCCACCGTTTTGCGACAAGACAATTGCGAATTCGCAATTACCGTGCCGCAATTTGCAAATTCGCAGAATAGAATGTCGCAAATTGCGACTTCGCAAACCAATGTATCAAAAATTCGCAAATTGCGAACATGTAGAATTTGCAATTTTGCACCTGGAATTTACCACCAACTCAAGCTAGGTGGTAACCAGGTGCAACCTATTTAAACAGGCCCAGAATGCCCCAGGGACTTCCACAATGGCAGCGCTGTATGTCATAGCCAGGAGGATGCGGATTCAAGGAGCAGCACAGAGAAGGAGGAGACAGGAACGGGTCTTCAGAGTGCGCATCACTCTGTTCCAGCAGACAGAGGAAGAGGAGATACATGAGAAGTATAGGCTGGACTCAGCTACCATACTAGACTTGATTGCTGAGCTAAAACCTATGCTTGAACACCCAACCCGCAGGACCCAAACAATTCCACCACATGTTCAGGTCCTCTGTTCACTTCACTTACTGGCGTCAGGGAGCTTCCAGGGGGTGATAGCTACAGCAGGAGGGGTGTCCCCATTCTTGGATGCAATGGTCCAGAGGATACACCATCACATCATATTCCCCAACACACAATAGGCATTGCAGCAGACCAAACTGGACTTCTACCAGATTTCCCAGTTTCCCCATGTCATTGGTTGCATAGATGGGACACATGTAGCCCCCTCAGACAATGAGTATGTATTCAGGAACCGGAAATCATTCCATTCAATCAACATACAGGTCATTTGCAAAGCAAAACACATCATAACTGATATAGTTGCAAAATATCCTGGCAGTACACACGATTCCTTCATTTTT
Organism: Calotriton arnoldi; assembly: GCA_963921515.1. NCBI lineage: Eukaryota > Metazoa > Chordata > Amphibia > Caudata > Salamandridae > Calotriton > Calotriton arnoldi. Next base: position 6,825,799 of record CAWUFW010000023.1, read on the forward strand.
AGACACAGTGATATACACTTTAGATAGGACAGTGATTAACCATATGTCTTTCAACCTGTAGGTGACAGTGCATAAGCTGTGCATGCATTCATCCTCACACCGTACCTCAATCCAGCTAATCCGAGTGAGCGAAGATACAATCGCGCACACAAGTCAACGAGCTGTGTAATCAAGTGGACATTTGGTATACTGCAGAGCAGGTTCCGCTGCCTGCACAAGAGCGGAGGAGCACTGCAATATGGGCCAGAGACCTACTGCAAGATTGTGGCTACTTGTGCCATGCTGCACAACATTGCGCCCAGAAAAGGCATACCAGTGGAACTCACAGATACAGAATCAGATGAGGATGAGGTACCAGGTCCACGTCGCAGACCGGCAGGTGGTGTAGGGGCAGCTGATGGCCGACACAGATGTGAAGAAATAACACACAACTATTTCTAGGTGAGTAATGATGACACAAAGCCAATAATGATTGTAGATTGACTGTGTTTTAATGTACCTTAGCGTCAGGTAAATTGCATTCCCACAGCCTACAAACACACGTTATGTGTGGCACTTTCTGTTGCACATGTCATGTCCACAGGACATGAGTAATGGAATTACAAATGTATGTATGCCATGGGTTACTTCACCCATTAGCATTCAGCTGTGGCAACTCTGTCTATTTCTTCCGTCCACATCCTGCAGTTGCACGCTCAGTGTGCTGACTGACCTCCCTTGATGAGGCATCTGATGGAGTTCCCTGCCTCACACTACGCCGTCTGCGTTCTGTCATTGGTGGGGTAATGCTGCTGCGGCTGGAGACCTCCTCACTGTCCCCTGCCCCCAGGAGACCTGTGCCACCTATATTTGCTGTCTGCAGCTGGTCAACTGCATTTGTGACCTTCACCAAACCTTTTGGAACATCCTGGCTGCAGTGTGCCATTTCTATCTGCATCAACACTGTGCGTCTTGACAGTACATAAGTGGCATTGCACAAACGGTTGACCGCCTTACTGTATACATCCAGATGGGTGAACAGACGTTGTTTTTCCCTGCGTCTGGATGCATGGTCACTTTGCATTGTAGCACAGAGCTCTTTGATTGCTCCAGTCATTTCCATAGTGCTGTCTATTGCCCTCTTCAACTGTGTGATTGAGCTCTCTAATGCCCTCCTTCGTGTCTGTGAGATTATGGTTGACAGACACCAGCTGCCTGTTTACTGATCGCATGCTTTTGGCTTGCAGACGATGGACCTTGACCATTGTGCCTTCCAGGCCTGAGAATACGGAAGGATCATCTCCTACCACTGTGCTGGTATGTGCCCTTGGCCTGCGTCTCCTGCAACTGTCATCCCTACGGTGCATAGGGGGCTGCTCATGTTCCTGCCGTGCCTGCTCTTCTTGCTCTGGATGTGCCTCATCCTGTATGCCTTCGAGTTCTCCCTCCAACTCTGGGAGTGGAGGCACAGTGTGACTGTGTTTTTTTTGCACAGGTGTTGGCTGTGTTGTCTGATCTGTGTCCTCTCCCCCTGCCTGATCCTGTGGCTGTTGTGCCTCCTCAGCTTCTGTGTTGTCACCCTGTGTTGCAGGTTCACCTGTAAATACAAAAGCACTACTTATTGTGTGTCCTGCTTTCCATTGTTCACTGAATAAACTTGGTTGCATTTTGGGTACCTAATTGCTGTGTTACATTTTTGGTTTTACTATTTTATGTCAACTGCAGATTCATTGCTGTGTGTCATTGCTCAACTGTGTTATGTGTGTGACTACATCTCCCATGATGCATTGCTGGGTGGGCAGGAAATGTGGAATGGAGTTGCATTCTTACTTTGAAATTGGGGCTTTCCTGAGTGTGTTCTTAAGTGGGTAATGTGTCAGGGCTGATTTAGCATGCATCTTACCTTGTCTGGTGTTGGGCGTGGCGGAGCTGTCGATATCTGCAACCCCGCTGATGCTTTCAGGCTGTAGGGTGGACTCCACCAATTCCTCAAGGGGTGTGGATGCAGGCGCTGTGGATAGACCCCCACCAGTTTTCTTCGCCTCCACAAGCCTGGTGGCATCCTTGTCCTTAGACCTTGAGGGCATGTCATACCAGTGCTTGCGTAGGTCACCAATGGAGCGCTGTGTCACATCTATGGCATTAACCTTAGCCTGTATGTCCAGCCAGATTTTGCGCTTTTCAGACTCAGGGATGTGCAGGAATTTCTTGCCAAAAAGCACTTCATGGCTCTTAACCATCTCCTCAATGAGGACCTCCTGTCTCCTGTTCCTTCTCACTAAATTTCTGTTTTCTTTTCCTTCCAGCTGCCTCCTTTTCCTTCTCCTGTGTGTCCATTGTGTTTTGGATGGTGTTGAAGTTCAGAGTAGTGTGCTCCTGCTCCCAGCCTCTTCCACAGCCTCAGGCAATCAGGAACAGCATTGGCAGTCACACTTCCTGGTTGTGATGTCATCAATCTGCTCCGGAATAGAGGATTCGCAAAATTGCGATTTCTTAATAGCGAATTCGCAAATAAGAAATCGCTATTTTGGTCATTGGTAATAGCAATTGCGATTATTACCGAATCGCTAAGTTTTTGCGAATATTTATTTACATCGCGTTTTGCGATTCTCAAATAGCGATTCGTTAAAAATCGCTCTTTGAGACTCGCAAAACGCTTTTTTGATACATATGCCCCTTAGATCTTTTAGGCACTTCTTAGGCATCTCTGTCCCTTCCTTCTTATCAGCGCTGGGAAACTCTTTATGAGTAGCCATGCGCTTTAGAAATTCTGTGATTTGATTTTTATTTGTGTTGGTAAATTGTAAAGGCTGTAATAACCGAAAGGCTACATGTAGCGTAGCAGTTTATAGAACTCCTAAATAAGTAATAAATGACTCTTCTGTATTGATATTTTACCATAAGCCCTGACCATCTGTGGTTTTAGTTAAATCTAAGCTTTCCTGTGATGTTAGTATACTGTGAAATCTGCTCTGATGTTAGTATACTATAAACACTTCTGTGACGTTATTGTACTGTAATATATGTTCTAGGCTTAGTATTCTGTAAATTCTGTTTTCTGTGGTGTTAGTCTACCATAAACTCTGCTCTGGTATTAGTGTACAATAAACGCTGCTCTGGTGTTAGTGTACAGTAAAATCTCCTGTGGTGTTAGTATACTATAAATGCAGCTCTGGTGTTAGTGTGCTGTAAATGCTACTGTAGTGTTAGTGTACTGTAAACTCTGCTGTCATGTTAGTATACTGTAAACTATGTTTTGGTGTTAGTATAATGTAAAATCTGCTGTGATTTTATACTGTAATCTATGTTCTGGGGTTAGTATTCTGTAAACTCTGTTGTGTTAATATACTTAACGCTTTGCTCTGTTGTGAGTGTACTGTAAACTTTACTGTGGTGTTAGTGTACCGTAAACTGTGCTCTGGTATTAGTGTACTGTAATGCTGCTCTAGTGTTAGTGTACTGTAAAATCTGCTGTTGTGTTAGTATATTATAAATGAAGCTCTGGTGTTAGTGTGCTGTAAATGCTACTGTGGTGTTAGTGTATTGTAAACTCTGCTGTTGTGTTAGTATACTGTAAACTACGTTCTGATGTTAGTATACTGTAAAATTTGCTGTGCTGTTATTAGACTGTAATCTATGTTCTGGGGTTAGTATTCTGTAAACTCTGTTGTGTTAGTATACTTTATGCTTTGCTCTGTTGTGAGTATACTATAAAAATTCCTGTGGCATTAGTGTACTGTAAACTCTGCTGTCGTGTCAGTTAATGTAAATGAGGCTCTGGTGTTAGGATGATGCAAACACTCCTGTGTTAGTGTATTGTAAACTCTACTGTTGTGTTAGTATACTGTAAGCTATGTTCAGGTGTTAGTATACTGTAAAATCTGCTGCAAAGTTATTGTACTGGAGTCTGTGTTCTGAGGTTAGCTTTCTGTAAACTCTTGTGTTAGTATACTTTACGCTCTGCTCTGTTGTGAGCTTACTGTAAACATTCCTGTGAAGTTAGTCTACTGTAAATGCTGCCCTGGTGTTAGCGTCCTGTAAACTCTGCTGTGGTGATCGTATATTGTAAACTCTGCTGTGGCGTTAGCGTACTGTTAACTTTGCTGTGGCTGTAGCATATTGTAAACTTTGCTCTGTTGTGAGTGTACTACACACTGTCCTGTGCTGTTAGTATACTGTAAATTGTGCTGTGGTGTTAGTATACTATATAGTTAACCATGCTGATGTTTTAGTGCCTGATTTGGATCTTGGCCGGAATTGGTCCCATCATCGTTTTTTGGGCGGTCTTCCTAGCCGTTGACTTGGCGGTCCGCCCGCCCTACTTAGATGTTGTCGATTGCATAGACGAAAGACTGCCCCAGTCCCACTGTCACCGCCAGGAAATCTCGAACGCGCCGACTGCGGGATAGGCAAAAGCGTCTGTCAGAGGGAGGACCGCCTGTTTCTCTGCTAGGCCAATCACAATGTGATTTCCCGCCAACGCAACTATGGCAGTGAAACCTCCACACCTGAGTTGGCGGAATGGAATGTATATAAGGCACAAACCCACCTTTACTCACCTTCCCACTTCCTTTTCCGCCATGGACCCAATCCTACACGTGCTGCCTCTGATGCTGCTGGTTGATCACGATGCAAATCAACACAGTTGTAGCCGGGACAGAAGGTAACCTCCCCCATTACCTGCTACCTGTTTTCACTTGCCTGTTCACATATGCTCAGGACTTGTTCATTATGAAATTACTCACACAAGCTATGGCATACCAATGTGGAATGCATATGTCTCTAATGTTGACGTTCAAGAAACTTAAAGTAACACACCTCTATAACCACATTGTGTTTATAAATCAGGTGCCAGCTGCCTTACAAAACAAGCATTTGCAATGCAATAGGTCTCGCATTTATTAATAGATACAGCAAGCAGCTGGGTCGCAGAGGATTGCACCGTCAGGACAAGTCACAACGAGTAGTCAAATACTGCCCACCTCAAATGGCCAGCTGCCACATGACCACAAATCACAATATTATTCACAGGGGTATGAGAGGCAATATATGCAAGATGACAATAAAAATGTATACAATAAGTAAATTAAATATTGAGTCCACGTCGTAGCTTGTATTCTTTAGTTGTTTTTATTCATAATTAGTATTCAACACAGCCAACGCGTTTCGCCCAAACATGGGCTTCTTCAGGGCTGTAATATCATACAATATAAAAAATATTTTATTAAAAGATATCTATGTTTAGTAAGAATTTTTTTTTTTTAAATTTAAAATAAACCCAAAGTTGTAGCCTACCATTTAAAATTGCAAGCTAATTAGTGACTTATTTATAAAGTGCAATGATGACGAAAACCAAATCCCCTATAAAGTGCAACATATGAAGTGTAATAAAGGAGGAGACTTAAATTGAGAAAAGGGTGAACAGTCTGAACACCCATGTTTACAAGTGATGAAAGTGAGTCATTGTGTAACAACTGCCAAATTACATTAATAAATACAGAAGAAGAAAGAGAAACCACAAAGACTCCCAAGACACTGTGTTTGAGAAAAAGAGAAGTGAGCGAAGAAAGGGCTTCACGAGAATGCCAGGTTAATGTAAATAGCGCTTACCAAGGCGAGAATGAATAAGCGCGCCACAAGGTACAATACGCGTCCAAATTGAATTTAGTCCATCACGGGACAAAGGAATTTGAAAGATAAAGAACCTGGTAACAAAGAGGAAAGATCCATATGACTAAAGATTCAGGTCAATTGAAAAAGTAAGAATAGTGCAACAGAGTAAAGCTCACTAACCTTAAAATGTTAGTGCCAATAGATGGTCCAAGAAAATTGGAGGACAAACAATTTCCTCCCTTGTGCCGTTCCGTGGTGTTATATAAAGATATCTAAATAAAAGATAAACTGTTCAATTAACGAACAGACTAAAATAACTAAAATACCTTACGTAAAAAACCATACGTAAAAAAAAAAACTCTCTAAAGAGACACCCTAACCTAAGTATGCGAAACATGTACTATGCAAGCAAAAGTGGGCGAGAGCTATAAAGCGCCTTAGGGAGTGTGTACCTAACATACTGGGGTAGCGGGAAAATTGAACTAAAACTGAGCTACTGGAGAAAGCAACGCCTTGTCCTAGGCCAAGCGACTACCCAATAGTCTCGTAAAGTACTGATGTAAAAGCAAGACTTCCAATACCTCAATGACCAAGAGCTACGGCTAGAAAACCGATAAACATAAATATAACAAAGAAAACAAAAAACTAATATATGACGATAAATCCGCACGATAACAGTACAAAGTAAAAAAATATATACCAAAAGAGGCAGCCGCCGCGCGGTATCTATGTAAACCGCTAACTGCAGTCCTAAGACTTACTTGATCGAGGTGCTCCGTGTTCGGGCAAATAACGGCGCAATTCCGCGCTCGATGAAAAGAGTAATGCGGAAGCAATGACACAAAACCAATATAAGTAAGGTTCCGGTTAGGTACTTCCGGGTTAGGGGCCAACTTGGTGAAACCAAAGCTAGAACGTACACCAAAGAACTGAACCCGCCATGTTGCTAGTGAACCTTATAACCAATAGCAACTGTGCGACCTAGTAACAGTAAAATAAAATATATAAGCATGCATGTGTATCTAGAACTGTGAGTAAAAGGAGGACATGTAGAACCACTGTATCTTAATGTAAAAAATGAAAACACAAGAAACGATACTCCAATGTAAACCAAACTGAAGTAAAATAGTTTATTTATATAAATGGACCAGAATTTAAACGCGCGAGAATTTAAACGCGCGAAAAAAAATTGTTAGCTTCACGCTGGTCGATCCAACGCGAAAGCCAAAATGGTAGAAGTAAAAAGATCCTTAATAGTTCATACGTGCTATAAAGAGGGAGCAGATAGAGGGAAAGACACAGATAGAGGTAACTTTGGTGACTTCTATCCATTATAAATGCCATGTTGATGAACATTAATTGTTTATAAAGACGAACGAACTGCGTAATTACTGAAAACGTATTTCTGGTGCTATCGTTACTAACGCTGCTGATTAATATACACTTCCAATACAGCCCTAATATTGATCATTTAAAATAAAAATTTTATACACTTTAAAATTCCAATCAACTCTGAACTTAGTTGTTACAGTATAGAGCGGGGGAAATATGATACACATATGTAAGTAGAGGGATATTATGGAAACAATCACCATCGTATATGGGGTATGAGACAGATGGAAAAGCATAAGATATACTCATTTACCGTAATAGTGAATGTAGATACATACAGTAATGCGCGCTCAGTCCTTACGTTCTAAGTGAATGAGCTGCAGATTTTCATTTAATAAGCCAGTGATACTACATTACATATTAGTGTAAATACATACAAGACATGGTGTATTGCATTAACACTGTCGAAAGCTGCAAAATTAGGACAGTGACTACAGAAAGTAATGCATTTCAGTATCAATATTGAGGCCCAGAGTAGCAGATCGCAGAGTACAAATCCACCTAGCTTCTAATTGTCTAAGGGTCAGTTCTCTGTTTCCACCCCTGTTATTGGGCAACACCATATCAATGCCATGAAAGCGAAATTTGGATCTATCTACCCCATCTCTACATTCGTGTGAGACAAGGGCATATGAGGTATCCCCATTCGCAACCGCTCTGCGGTGTTCCTGTATGCGGGTTTTGAGTTGTCTTACTGTACTACCCACATAAATTTTACTACAACCACAGATCAGTATGTATATCACAAAACTAGTCAGACAGTTAATGAAATGTCGTATCTTGTGATGTGTGCCAGTGTTGTAGCTAAAGCTGGTGGTTTTATTACACCCTAGATTGCAAATGTTGCAGGTGCTGCAAATATAGAACCCCAGAGGTTTGCGCAGCCAACTCTGTTGTTGCGGTGTTCTGGGTATTGTGTAACTAGGGTACAGAGAATCCCTAATAGTTCTGCTTTTCCTGAAAGTCATGGAGGGTTTCTGAGTGATGATGTTATTCACTCCAGGTGCCCCCTTAAGTAGTGACCAGTGTTTTGTGAGAATCTTAAACACCTCATGGTTGAGTCTAGAGTGTGTCGTAATGAATGAGAGTCTTTCCTTACCCATTCTGCTACCCTTGCTGCCACTCTTAAGTATGTCTTTTCTCTTAAGGTTCCTGGCCCGGTTCCTAGCTGAATACAAAACACTTGGTTCGTAGCCCCTCCTGCGCAGTCTGTCCATAGAGAGAGCGGTTTGGGCTTCAAATTTGTCATTTTCACTACAATTTCTACGAATGCGTACCATTTCCCCATATGGAATAGCCTTCTTAGTGGATGTTGGGTGGGAACTGGTGTAATGTAAAATACTGTTCACTGCAGTGTCCTTCCTATACAAAGTACTGTGTATCCTATTGTCCCGAACATACAGTTCGAGGTCAAGAAAATGTATAGATGTTGGTGACATCTCAAGGGTGAAGGCGACATTAAATATGTTCTGATTGAGAAAGTTAAAATACTCAGTCAGCTCAAGTCCTGTGCCAGTCCATATGATGATAATATCATCAATAAACCGACCCCAGAACTGAATATGTCCAGTCCATTCTGAGGCCGCTCGTGACCATGCATGGGTGTGCTCCACCCACCCCATGAAGAGGTTCGCATACGATGGAGCAAATTTAGATCCCATCGCGGTCCCCTGCTCTTGTTTGTACCAGGTGTGATTGAACAAAAAGAAGTTATTATCTAAGATCAGGTCGATCATGGTTAGTAGCATGGTGTTATGATCAAAGAGAGTCGCCTGTCTTTTGCTAAGGAAGAAATCAATGGCTATTCTTCCAAGGTCTTTCCTGATGCAAGTGTATAAGGAAACCACGTCCAGAGTGGCAAACCACATTCCTTCCTCCCACTCAAGATCCTCTAGTTTATTTAGAATGTCAGTACTGTCTCTGACATATGATGGTAAGTTAATTACAAAAGGCTGTAGGAAAGTGTCAACAAAATTGGAAATGGCTTCAGTTATGGAACCAATGCCTGAAATGATTGGGCGTCCAGGAGGAAAGGGTTGCTTTTTATGTATCTTCGGTAATAGATAGATGCAGGGGTATCTGGGATTCTGAATTAAAAAGAAAATTGAATTCGGTATCCGATATAAGTCCAACCTCTTTCCAATGTATAAGTTGGCCATTAATCCGAGTAATGGCTGCAGGACATGGATTGTTAGTGAGTCTCGTGTAATGTGTTATATTATTGAGTTGTCTCATTACCTCACCGTCATAGTCCTCCCTATTCATCACCACCACGTTACCACCCTTATCTGCCTCTCTGATAACTATGGAGTCATTGTTGCTAAGGCTATGTATAGCATTTCTCTCTTCCCATGTAAGGTTATCCTTTTTGTATTTGTTAGTATGTCTCTGTAGCTTGTCTTCCAACCCATAAAGGTCTCTTGATACCAAATCATGAAATACCTCGATGCTGTTAAGGTGAGTACCCTGTGGAGTAAATTTGCTCCGTGTGTGTAATTCACTATCACATGAGTAGTCCTGTGTGATGTTTAACTCAGCCAGCACACTGCTGACCGAGGAATCGTTATCCTCATCTAAAGAGAGTAGTGTGGCTACGTTTTTTAACATGTGAGACAGTGATGTCTGTTAAAGTTACAGGCAAATCATCTACATGACATTCAAAGTTGTTCACAGAAAAATGGCATTTTAGTTTGGCAGTACGTACAAATTTGTACAAGTCTACATGTAGATCTGAAAAAAGACCCCGAGATACAGGACAATATCCAAGTCCTTTATTCAGTACATTATTCTCATGCACAGACAGTGGGTAACTGGACAAATTGATAACCAACTCATCTATAACAGCAGGTACAGTCATATTAATCGCATTATTGGGCATTTCATTCATTAGCGTTTGTTCATCTGGCTTTTTTGGTAACGCGTCAGAACCCTGTCCCCTTCCGGCGTTTTTCCTCCTCCCCCCTCTCCTGGTTTTTCTTTTGGTTTTCTGTTCCCAATCCTGAAACGGAGGACCTCGTCTAAAAAAGTCGACGAGCCCGCTACCTGCGCTGCTCCTGAAGTCCCTCCTTCCACCCTATTCATGTCCTCTAATGAAGAAGCATCTGAGCTTACACTGATGCTAGATGTACTCCCTGCACTTGGTGTGGCGGAGACATTAACATTAGGGACTTGTATGTTGTCAAACCTTGAAGCAAACGTGAAAATACGTCCATTCTCGTAATCACGATCATCTCGTACTATCTTATGGATTTTCCTACTCTTCACAGCTGATTGATGCGCTGTGATCTGTTCTTTGAGTATGGCATAGTTTTTGGCAGTCGCCTCAACTAGATTAAGTTGTTTAATCTCGTCCTCCAGAGTTTTTATTTCAGTCCGGAGTTTAGCACACCTCCTATCTGCATGAGCTAGGAGTATCCTCATCATGTTAAATGAGGAATTGTGTAAGTTATCCTCCCATTCTGAGAGCAGATCTGGATCTAAATCATCGAAGCTGGGAAATGTCAGGATCCTAAGCCCTCTGGGTACTTTCTTATTCTCCAGATACCTTTTAAGAGTGACCCCGTCCCACCACTTCGATAGCTCGTTTTTTTTAAATCTTTCAAGTTTTTGGAATTTCAGTTTCAACCCTTCCTTTTTGTTGCCAATATTCGATACTACTGACTTAATTTCGCTATTCTGTTTGAAGAGGTCTTTCGCTAGCTCCTCCCTGTCATCATCAAAACTCATCTTTGTTTCTAAATGTTTGAGAGCGTATATGTGCGTCAAGCGTGCAATCGACCCTGAAAAAGTCTATTAATAGATACAGCAAGCAGCTGGGTCGCAGAGGATTGCACCGTCAGGACAAGTCACAACGAGTAGTCAAATACTGCCCACCTCAAATGGCCAGCTGCCACATGACCACAAATCACAATATTATTCACAGGGGTATGAGAGGCATTTACGCGAGTTTGAGCTATTGACATTGCAAATAACAATGCCTTTTATTTTTGTTTTCGTTTTAAAAACATAAATGAAAGGCATTGTCATTTACAATGCCAATAGCTTAAACTCGCGTAACTGCGAGACCTATTGCATTGCAAATGCTTGTTGAAAAAGGGCGGCCAGCTGTCTGAGCTAATGACTGTCGGCGGACATGCAGATGGAGCGGGCGGGAGGCGGTCAGCCCAAGAGCACACCTGAAATATGGCTTTCCATTCAGCAGCTGTCTTGCTCGCCCCAGTGACCATCTCTGCCTGACTTGCCCCGTGGCCCAAACCAGGCCTTTTTAATTATCCAAGCGTAGGTGTGGCTTCCCCTTTTAGACATGAATAATGGCAACTCTGCCAAGCAGTTCTCCATTGAAGCATGAAAAAGAAAGGTACCTAAAATGCCCTAGGAAATTCCCCCTGTGCCTTCATTGTTTTATTTCGATATATTTTCGTTTCTTCTTCCTCTGCTCGCAGCGTTTCCAGCAGCTCTGACTAAAATGTGACATGCGAAATGACGGACAAACTTTAGGCCCTGTTTGGAAAACAAGCTTGGAAGAAAGGGAGAGAAACAAAATATACGTGCTTTCCGAGTCGGTGTCTGCTGAGCCGCTGCCAAAACCAGGCTGTTCCATTCAAAGAGCGGGGGGGGGGGTCAATGAGAACCACGTCCTCGGAGACCCAGAGAGATCGGTTTCCTCTGAAAACACTCGGTCTGACAAAGGCTGCGAGTCACACTAATTAAAGCATCCCTAACGCCCGCATTGTTCCGCGAGTGCTGGGGGGGGCGGTGTTGGCCACTATTGAAGTGAAAGCGCGCATTGCGCGCTCCGCATGCAAGTTGCGCCTGCCATTGTCCAGTGAGTGCTGTGTGGGCGCGCTGCAAATTCAAGCACCGCCATTGTCCCACATTCTTTACTGAAGTAAATAGTGCTCGCACACTAATTAAAGCATCCCGTGTAACGCCGCAAGTAAACGATCCAGTCCGGGTGGGCGGGCGGGGCCAAAAGGAGACAGGGCGATAACAAGGAGGGACTAATAAGCCTCCTTTACGATAGAAAGACAGTGTTTAGCATGCACAATGATGCAAACCAATTAAAAGAAGGGGCGGGGCTTAATCACCACTGCTGAAATCTCCTCGATTACAAGAAGCCTCGCAGAGCGAGCAGTGCATGCGTGCTGCAACGCTAGGCGAGACCTAAAAAGGACACTTGCACAAAAAATGCTATCAAATAAAAAATCTGAAACTCACCATACAGGTGTGTGGAAATAAAGTCCGAACATTTTCACTTGAAAAACATATACATCATTGGGATAAGTGCAATGTAACCTCATGTAGAAATTGCACTAGACAAGCTGTAACCCTCACCTCATAGATTACCTGGAAATCAATGGCAGTCCCAAATCTAAAGCACTTTACATATTCATCCATGTAACATTTACCCTTGTCTAGTGCAAGTCCTGTATTGTATACAATTTCATTTTGCATATCATATTACAAGGTGAAATGCATATGTGTACATAGTTATCAGTAATCAAGGTGAAACTAATACATCTGTAGTAAAATATCCTTATATAATGTCTCAACATCTATCTGTAGGTGCTAGCGTCCGCTACTATGTTGAACGGCTGCACCTAATTTCAAATAACCATCACCTACCATGTGAACCAGTGTATGCACTTTACATAGTAGACGTTTAAAAAGTATGTAGTAGTTCCTGCTATCCTGCTAAAGAAAAATAGGTACTACACATTTAATACTGAAACATTGCTAGGAATCTAACATTTGCAAAGGAAAAATAATGCCAGGACGAACTTGGTGAAAGGAAAAATTGGGATTTAATCACTATGAGATAACTCTCTCAACTACCTGCAAACAAGGCAAATGCCAATCCAAACGGTGTCCTGTGCACAGGTGTGCCTCAACTTGCCTCCAATTGCCCAGCCAAGGGAACCTCCCGGGGAAGGGGCATCTAGTGGGCAGACCAGGCACCTGAAAAATGTTACTTGAGAGGTGGTGATTGTGTTTGTTTTTGGGAAAGGTGTCATTGGTTTGGGGGGGGTGGTTTTGGGAGGGGTGTCCTTTGGGTTTGGGAGAGGTAGTTTTAGCAGGGGTGGTCTTGGGTTCAGGATGGGGTGGTTTTGGCTGGGGTTGTTTTGCTTTTGGGATGGGGGCCTTTCCATTTTTTAGGAGTACCTTGGGGGGTAGTAGGGGTTGGTACGCTCTTTTGAGGGGTGGTTTGGGATGTGGACGGGATGGGTTGGGTTGGGGGTCGAAGGGGTAGGTGTGGTTTTGGGAGGGGTGAGTGTGGGTGTGGCAGGGGTCAGGGAAAAGGCAAACAGAAGACTTTCACGGGGAAAATGGGTAGGATGGTTGGGAGGGAGTTGGAGAGTTGGAGTTGGGAGATAGAGGGAGTGGAAATGTCTGTTTTGCATTTGGCTGATGATGGTGCAGGTGTCTGTGGGTCTGGTGTATGTCGTGAATGTTTGGGTGTCTCTTGCTTTGTTGGTGTGTGTTGTATGGGTGAGTGTGGGAGTTTCTGTTTTTTGGGTGTGTGCGCTGTGGAGGTGCTGGGTGTGGTGATGGTGAATGTGGCTGTGGTGGTGGATGTGGTGTATTTGGCTGTGCTGGGGTGGTGGATGTGTCAGTGGTGATGGGTGCAGTGTATGTGGGTGTGCTGGGGGTGGTCGATGTGTCTGTGGTGGTAGGTGCAGTGTCTGTGGTTGTGCTGGGGGTTGGGGTGGTGTCTGTGAGTGCGGATGCATGTTTTTATTTTGTGTTGTGTGTGGGCGTGCTCCTTGAGTCTGTCTGAGTGGGTGCGTGCAAAGGTGTGAGTGTGCTTGGGACATGTCTGGGAATAGGGAATTTGGATGGGGTGGGAAGTGTGGCACAAGGGTGGGATGGTTGGGAGGCTACGGTAAATGAGGAGGCTAGACCTTAAAAAGACCGCTGTAGGCCAGACATTGCACTGTGAATGCTTCCAGGTAGGTCACCATTTTTCCCATTTGGCTGCCAAGCCTCTGGATGGCATTCAGTAGTGCAATCTGGCCTACAGAGATATTCCTGCGGAGGCCAAAAGCCTCCTCACTCAACGCAGCCGAGGGGACAGAGGAAGGTGGTGAGGTACCTGGAGCGAAAGAGATCCCAGGCTTTTTAGCGTGCCTGGGTAGGCCAACTGGGGTAGGGCGGCAAGAAGGAAGATGGAGATGGTACTGTGGGTGGTGGACCAGGATGCAGGCGGAACTGTAGCAGTAGGGTCCACCACCACTAGGGAATGCTCGCTGGAGGTGGCCTCAGAAGAAGACGTAGAGTCACTGGTGGCCTCCGTTGCACTCCCCTCACCCTCCGGGCCATTGTGTCCCTCGGTGTCAGTACCAAAGCCACTGTGGCCAGATGCTTCCCCCCTAAATTGGCAACTGCTCCTTCGCCTTCCCCGGATGATGCTGACATGACATATACAATGGTGTGATTGGATCTGTGTAAACAGAACAGATCACGAACTTTGACCACAAGTTACCAAGTTGTCATGTTTATCACAAACTTTGACCACAGAACAGTTACCAAGTTGTCAGATTTAACCTGCTTCAAACCTCTCAAACTTTGGTTCTACATTAGCATAAGCACATGCATGTAGGCAACATTTTCAGAAGACACTAGGTTACAGTTATGTCATTCCCCACAATAGCTCCTATATCAAGTATGATGTTGTATCTCATCCATTATTATGTCTCTTTAGGAACTGAGTCACACCTCAGGATGGTTGGCCAATGTTGTACAGAATAGTGAACTGATGTCACCAACAATGAGCTGACGAGCTCTCCTGGGATGCACCTGTGTGCCTGTGGAGAGGTACTGTGACCTGTGAAGACTTGGGCACCATTTCAGCAACTTTTCTCTGCTCCTTACTACTTTTGCTCTCTACTGATGACGGGCTAAACCCAGAAACACTTGTCTAGAGATAACAGCACTATCTGCACCAACTTTGGTGAAAGACTACAGCAACTTTGAAAGTAAGCGTACTGCATTTACCAGGATGCAATGGGGTGAACTGTGCTGGGATGAGAGGCAGTGTGCTCCCTCCCCCCTTGTGTTCAAAAGGCTCCCTTAAGCCAACGAGCTGACGATGCTCTCCTGGGATGCACCTGTGTGCCTGTGGAGAGGTACTGTGACCTGTGAAGACTTGGGCACCATTTCAGCAACCCCTGATGACTTTTCTCTGCTCCTTACTACTTTTTGCTCTCTACTGATGACGGGCTAAACCCAGAAACACTTGTCTAGAGATAACAGCACTATCTGCACCAACTTTGGTGAAAGACTACAGCAACTTTGAAAGTAAGCGTGCTGCATTTACCAGGATGCAATGGGGTGAACTGTGCTGGGATGAGAGGCAGTGTGCTCCCTCCCCCCTTGTGTTCAAAAGGCTCCCTTGAGCTGACGAGCTCTCCTGGGATGCACCTGTGTGCCTGTGGAGAGGTACTGTGACCTGTGAAGACTTGGGCACCATTTCAGCAACCCCTGATGACTTTTCTCTGCTCCTTACTACTTTTTGCTCTCTACTGATGACGGGCTAAACCCAGAAACACTTGTCTAGAGATAACAGCACTATCTGCACCAACTTTGGTGAAAGACTACAGCAACTTTGAAAGTAAGCGTACTGCATTTACCAGGATGCAATGGGGTGAACTGTGCTGGGATGAGAGGCAGTGTGCTCCCTCCCCCTTGTGTTCAAAAGGCTCCCTTAAGCCAACGAGCTGACGAGCTCTCCTGGGATGCACCTGTGTGCCTGTGGAGAGGTACTGTGACCTGTGAAGACTTGGGCACCATTTCAGCAACCCCTGATGACTTTTCTCTGCTCCTTACTACTTTTTGCTCTCTACTGATGACGGGCTAAACCCAGAAACACTTGTCTAGAGATAACAGCACTATCTGCACCAACTTTGGTGAAAGACTACAGCAACTTTGAAAGTAAGCGTACTGCATTTACCAGGATGCAATGGGGTGAACTGTGCTGGGATGAGAGGCAGTGTGCTCCCTCCCCCTTGTGTTCAAAAGGCTCCCTTAAGCCAACGAGCTGACGAGCTCTCCTGGGATGCACCTGTGTGCCTGTGGAGAGGTACTGTGACCTGTGAAGACGTGGGCAGCATTTCAGCAACCCCTGATGACTTTTCTCTGCTCCTTACTACTTTTTGCTCTCTACTGATGACGGGCTAAACCCAGAAACACTTGTCTAGAGATAACAGCACTATCTGCACCAACTTTGGTGAAAGACTACAGCAACTTTGAAAGTAAGCGTTCTGCATTTACCAGGATGCAATGGGGTGAACTGTGCTGGGATGAGAGGCAGTGTGCTCCCTCCCCCCTTGTGTTCAAAAGGCTCCCTTAAGCCAACGAGCTGACGAGCTCTCCTGGGATGCACCTGTGTGCCTGTGGAGAGGTACTGTGACCTGTGAAGACATGGGCAGCATTTCAGCAACCCCTGATGACTTTTCTCTGCTCCTTACTACTTTTTGCTCTCTACTGATGACGGGCTAAACCCAGAAACATGTGTCTAGAGATAACAGCACTACCTACACCAACTTTGGTGAAAGACTACAGCAACTTTGAAAGTAAGCGTTCTGCATTTACCAGGATGCAATGGGGTGAACTGTGCTGGGATGAGAGGCAGTGTGCTCCCTCCCCCCTTGTGTTCAAAAGGCTCCCTTAAGCCAACGAGCTGACGAGCTCTCCTGGGATGCACCTGTGTGCCTGTGGAGAGGTACTGTGACCTGTGAAGACGTGGGCAGCATTTCAGCAACCCCTGATGACTTTTCTCTGCTCCTTACTACTTTTTGCTCTCTACTGATGACGGGCTAAACCCAGAAACACTTGTCTAGAGATAACAGCACTATCTGCACCAACTTTGGTGAAAGACTACAGCAACTTTGAAAGTAAGCGTTCTGCATTTACCAGGATGCAATGGGGTGAACTGTGCTGGGATGAGAGGCAGTGTGCTCCCTCCCCCCTTGTGTTCACCAACAATGATATACACCAACAATACCATGTGTACTGCAAAGTTCACTAGGCCCTAAAATCTGCATTCTTATCATTCTCAATAAGTAAAATATGAATAATAAGTGTGTTAAAACATACTGCAATGTTGTACCAATATTAGCAAACACTGAAAGCAGGTTACCTTTGTTTGAACATTTCACGATGGTAAAACTCACTTCAAGTCAACAAAGTATATGTCAAGTGTCAAAAATTATACCTGGTTTCTGTACCAAAGTAGCTTAGCAATTTATCACATACTATCTACATACCTATGCTGTTGAAGACAGTCTGAAACTAATATTTGTGGGGATTGACAAATTACTACTAAAACATAATAAAACACATAGCCCTTGAAACATTTCTAATACACTTCAGTACAGAGAAAATACATCTTCACATTTGACTCCTAAATATCTATAGTTATTTGAACTTAGTTGTATCTTTGTGAAATGGTTTCACTAAATATGCTGGCTTTCACTGTACTCAAAATGTTGTAGAATATCACACTAATCATTTCATACATTGATTCATATATGATATTCACTTCAAATATTGAAATGTGAATCACAATATGCAACATGGTGAATCACAATATGCAACATGTTACATCATTATGCATTTCAACATTTCCCTAATGAGTCATGAGTTTGGCCAGAATCTCAGTTTTCCAGATGTGATACTCACACATATATGTGATGGAACATTCCATCTTCCATTTACTCCATCATTGATAGTTCACCTGGACATGACAAAAGACATTGAGGAATGGTTTGGGGTCATTGTTACTCTGTCACCATTGTGTACACATCCCTGTTTTATCGAAAATTGGATGCCTATCTCAATTATTTGGCCTAAAGCAGACTGCCTTACACATGCATTTGTGAAGCAGTGAGATATCATGCAAATCTGTCACTGCTTTAAAATATATGAAACAGTATTTCTGATGCTGAACACATTTTGGATATGTCTTGATACCAATATGTAGCCATCAATTCTGCACTCACTAGTCATGTTGGATTACATGCTCTCTCTTGTTTGTGTAGAATTCCAACTTACCGATGTGACGGTTGGTACATCCACTGTACCATAAGTGCCTAGTATGCTATGTCACCTGTAATAGGGCTAGCATGACATCTTCCATATCAGTGAAGGAGCATCACAGCTGATACAATAAAAATCAGTTGCCTGTTGGTTACAATTGTCCCTCATTACATCAAACAACGTGATGTATATGTAGAGTTTAGGCAGCCATGTGTCTGCTCAGAACAGTCCATTGGGCATGGACAGGAATCAGGTGGGATCATTATCCAAAAACAATAGGCAAAGCACATCATCATACACCTTGTACAAAACTTACACCTTCAAGAACTCTTCTTGAGCATTGGACATGGGTCACCCTGAATATTGATTGCAAAAAACCTGGCTGTAACAAAAAAATGACATGGGTCATGTAACATGTATAACTCTGATAAGAACTCACTCCCTTGTTCCTGCTGTGGGGCCTTCAACTGCCCATCAAGCTCTAGATAGGCCACTGCAAGAATGCGGACCATTAGGGAGGTCAGGGTGGGGAGCTCGCCCCTCACTCGTTGGGAGGACTTCCCGAGCTGGACCTCTGAGATCTTACGGGTCCAGCGTCTTAGGTCCTCCCACCTCTTGCATCAATGGACGCTGCACCGCCTGTAGACCCCCATGTGTGCACCTTCCTGACAATGGCCTTCCATATGTCGCACTTCTGGTGGGCACTGATCTGTATGGATACATGAAAGAACAAACTATGCTATTGTGACTTTTTGTTTGTTATATTGCTGTCACAAGAATTGTCTACAGCTATCAGTAGCATAACTCATAAGTTACCATACAACATGTATATTGTCACATGCTGACCTAAACCAATATCCTCATACACACTTCATTAGTGACCTGTTGCCCATCCTCATCCCATGTCATGGTCTAAACACACAAATCCAGGCATGTGACATCATCTAGGCCAGAGACCCCTACATAATCTGTGATGTGACCTACTTCTGATCAGTGCTAAAGATTGGGAACTACAGAAGGCTAAACAGTAATGATCATGGCACAGTGAATAGTGGCCACTGTGAATAAGGGGCCTGGAGTTTGGACAGGGCATTCTCTGAAATGTGAGTCAATTGAAAAGAAGTGTTAGCTCAAGAAGTCAGGGAACTCTCCTTTTCAACTGTTGTCCATTTAAGAGTATTAAGGGGCATTTTTTAAGCACTCTTAAAATTTTGACCTGCAAATGATATATGTTCTTGACAGCTGTACCTCAGTGTATCAGTTGTCTGACCCTGTGACAAAGCCCCAGCCTCGCCCATGATTCTGAATGAGCACTGCTCAGTGACAGGCCTTGCTATCTGCAGCCTGATGACCATGATGTCACAAGAACACCACCTTTCCTCAACTTTTACATGAACAGGGCCAGGTTTTGCCCATCCAATAAGTGTCCACAAGGCTGTGTGCTACTTTAAAGGGGTCTGGGAGTTATGGGTAGCTCCAAAACGCCATTTTGGAGACACCTGATCTAGGCTGAGTGATTGTGGGACTACAGACATAGCTAACATCATTTTCAATTGTTTTTATACACAATACATACATATCTCCAGATGTAAAGAGTATATGAGGTGTTTATCATTTAAGTCATGGTAGTACTTCATTTTAGGGGAATGTCACAACCAACTTTCAGTGGTGTGCTACAAGAAGTTATATCTTCAATGATGAGACACATCAACAGCTTCATCCAGTTCCCACAGCAGCAGTATTTAGCCAATGTGAAGGATGGCTTGGATCACCCACTACATGTGGTTGGAGCAATTGATGGCACACATATTGCCTTAGTGCCACCACACGCCAGGTAACTGGTCTACCGGTCTAACAGGTCTACCGGACTTGGAAACACTTCTATTCAATTAACGTGCACGTTGTCTGTTTACCAGATTTGTACATCTGTGCGCCGATCTCTGGCTCTGCCCATGATTCCTTTGTAGTATGGAACAGCACCATACCCCTGCAAATGCCACAACTTGGACCTGAAAGGGCCTGGCTTGTTGGTCAGTACAATCTTTCATAATATAGTTTGTGGAATTTCTAGTTGGACAATCTGAAAATGTGTTACATTTTTTAGGAATTGTTTTGTCATCCATCTAGGAGACTTAGCTTATCCCAACCAACCATGGTTGTTGGCCCCGCTGAGGAATCCAACAACACCAGCGGACCTCTTCAATGAGGCCCATGGAAGAACACGGAGGCCAGTGGAGCAGCCTTTTGGGCTCCTAAAGGCCAGATTTCGTTGTCTAGACAAAACTGGTGGAGCCCTCCTCTACTAACCCACTACGGTGTGCTAAATCATCGTGGCCTGCTGCATGCTCCACAACATCGCCCTGCGACGGAACATCCCTTATATCGCAGAGGAGTGAAAGCATGAAGAGCCACCGGGTGAGGATCCTGAAATGCCTAATGAAGATGATAGTGATGAAGAGGAAGGAGTTGACTCATGTCAAGATGTCATCGACAACTTCTTTTCATGAGTGTAAGTACATCTATACACGTTATCACTTTCACTGTTCAACCAACTATAGATGTGATGATGAGAGAAATGTGGTGGTAAATTGTTAGGAGGGGCAAGTACATGGAAATTCAGGCCAAAGCCATCTCTTGTTTAAAGTTTAAACTCATTGACAACTGTGTTCAGTTACATTGTGTCTCTCACATTGTTTTGTGGAACGATGTTCTCCAAAAGTTGACTTTGCTATGTGTCTATTATCCTATGTTTGATTGGTAATCTTTTTGTTTTCATCTTTTTTAGGTTCCTTCACCATGTCATCTTCATTTGGACATTTAAGAGTTGAGGCAATTGCAGGCATATGGTGTTGTATCGAAGTACAAAGGGAACTTGGGTTGATCCTGGGAAAGACAGACACCTACTTTGGGTGTACAAATCTGGTGCCAAGCCAACTTGCACTGTGATTGAATGACGGATTAGAAGGTTACATTGGACTTGTTCTCTGTGGTGTGTTGGCACTAAGGCGATATGTGTGTCATCATTAGCTCAAACCAAATGTGGTAGATGAGCCAAATCATGGTCATCTCCCTTCACATTGTCAAACTCCTCATTGTGTGTAAAATCTATGTAGCTGTTGATGTGTCTCATCATTGTAGGACATACTTCTTGTGGCACACCACAGTTACTTGGTTGTGAAATTCCACCAGATACTGGAACAGTGGATTGGAATGATCCTGTGTCTTCAAAATGTAGTACTGCCACATTTATGTCTATTGGTGTCATTGATGTTGGATTCCCTATGTGAGCCAGAAGATAACGCTCCAGCTGATGACATGAGTCAATGATAATTTGCCTATTCAATCTGATTGTTTTGGAAATATTCTCTTCTTCCTTGTTGACAAGGTCTGGAACTGGAAATGTGAAAACTGGCACTGAGTATTAGTGTCATGTATTGATTGTTCTGTTACTGAAATGAAATGTTGATAGACAATTATTGGTCTAATGTAATAAACATAGTAGTTGATGATTGAATGGTCGGACATTATTGGGAGTCATGTTTGGGAACCTGAAATAAACATTACCTACTTGCAAATCTTCTGTGTATACACAACATTTTGGTGTTTGTCATTGTGATGTTATGATGGAATAAAACAAATGTATTGATAGAGTTGAGATATACGACTCCAGTCTATGAATTTTTAACTTTTAATTTTATTGTAGTAAACGTGATGAAATTTAAGAGGGTGAACATAACATACGCAAAGCAAAAAGTGAAGAAGTCAGTCATGGTGAATTAAACCAAAATAATTTGAAGTCCAATGTCCAAAAATAATACTGCCATCAGAAAGGCAAATGTGTCCAGAAATAGTCCACTGAGTGAATGAAAGGCACACTCCAGAGGAAATTAGCGTTGAGGTTTCTTGCTGGTGGTAGCAGAGGTCTTGCCATCTTCACCTCCTGGTGATCTGCATGGACGTCCCCTGCTGCGGGGAGTGGATCCACAGTTGAAGGGGCTATGGGGCCTGCAGGTGGTTCTTCTGGTGGCAGTTCCTCCCTTCCTGTGGCTGTGGCCGATGTAGATGGCTCAGATGTTGTAGGACCACAGGTAGGGGTACATGGTGGTGGGAAAGCCCTGCACATGTGGATGTAAATGTCCTGCAGCACCCTGTGGCAGGGAGCCCCGGGAGGACGGCGAAGAATACCCCGGGGGCACCAAGGAACGAGCATCGGTGCCGTCTCCAAGGAAACCAAGGGACACAGGCAGGCCGGAAATAAAAGACCCGGAAGACGCCGACCGAGGGAGAGAGATTGAAGACGGCGAACGGAGACCCGGAGAGGCGGAACGTGAAGGAGAACCAGTGACCGAGAACAGAGAAGACGACGGCGCAAGAGGACCGGAGGGAGGCGGAATCACCAACCACCACGGAGCAGAGGTGTCCCCTACGAAGGGCGAGCTGGGCGAGGCGGCCGTGACCCTGTCATCGGGTCACGGCTTCAGGCAAGTCCTCAGGGGAACAGGGCGCCGGCTGGGCGGGTGGCTGCACACGCAGGCGCTGTTTACAGGCCTATAGGGACCAGCGGAGGGAGCAGGGAGAGCGAAGGGCAAGGGGAAGAGTAGAGGGGCCTTTCTCTCCCATTTCCGTAGTCTGCTGGACACATTTCTTTTCCTGGTTTGTTGCACCGTTTGGGGCGGTTTCGTAGGTTTACTTTGTTAGCTGCTGGGAAGGGGAAAACCAGGCAACGCAGGCCACCAGCTACCAGACAGGCATCAATAGGGTATCAGGACCGGGGAAGC
This sequence comes from Calotriton arnoldi, assembly GCA_963921515.1. Lineage (NCBI taxonomy): Eukaryota > Metazoa > Chordata > Amphibia > Caudata > Salamandridae > Calotriton > Calotriton arnoldi. The sequence goes on from CAWUFW010000023.1 coordinate 6,848,598, forward strand.
AACTGAAGCTGAAGCTCCCTAGTGTCTGCGGGGCTGGGAGACCAACAGGGTGGGTGCAGTAATCAGGGGGGGGGGCGATAACAGAAAGGAAAGAGAGCAGGAGCGTGCTGACAAACAGGAAGAAACTGTTAGTAAAGGGGACCCTTGCTAATAGCCTCTCTCTTCTTTGTCGAGGGGACGACCGCCGTCAGACAAGAGAAGGGACGGAGAGGAAGAGACGATCCAACCTCTACGACGACGACGGAAGTCGCGACGGACCAAGACACCTGGCCCTCCTGAGAAACCCATACCTTTTCTGTACCGGACTAAATAAATACCGCTTCCTACAGCAGCGCAGTCGTCTGTGATCATTGGCCAGGTGACACACCCCAATCAGGGAGCCCATATTGGAGTCGTGAGCCTCCATCTGCTGGTTGTGCTGTTGTAATTTGGCAGCATTTAAGTTAAGCATTAACTGAAGACAGCCTGTATTTAGAGGCTAAATTGTCCGCTTTGTGGAATCCATTTTGTATTTCTGGCAGCCATTTTGGCTGCCATGTGCTACCATGTGCTCGCCATGTGCTCTGTCCTACCTTCCTGTCAACTGCTCTTGAAATCTGCCTAGAGACAAGTTATATTTAGTTCCTCTTGCTTTGCACATGCTCAGTTGAGCTTGCAGCTGTTCCGAGTTTATAAATGTCAGGATGTGTCTACTAAAAGTAGAAACTGTTAGCTCCACCCACTTGTCGACTGTGCATTCTCTGTATGACCTTATATGTGCCTAAAACCAGCATTTGTGTTAGTACCGCCTTCATTTGAGCCCCTGTGTGGGTATAAAAGGACCAGGATCCTTCCATTCAGTGTGCTACTTCATGCATTACTGAAGGGTGATGTGCGAATGTTAGCTCCACCTCATGAGGTTTAATAAACTCTGTCTTTTCTATTTCCAGTTTCTGTGCCAACTTCTTCCTAAGTGTCTGAGGACTCTGTGCAGAGAAGGGAGAACCCCTAAGCACTGGTAGGCCTTGCTGAGGCTCACTACAACAAATTGGCGCTTCCAACGTGGGACTCATCAGCGACTCGGATGCCCGAAGGACTGGTCGCGACAGAAGGATTGGAATCTCGCTTTTGGACGCGATCGCTGCCTGAGGAGACCAGAGTCTTGGCACCCACGGCGTTTTCCTTTCTTTCTGATCTGACCATCCCGGCGGCGCGGTCCTTGACTGAGATCTCTTCTGTTGATTCGCCGTGCAGTGACCATTTGGTCGATTTGAGAACTTGGCAGTTGGAACCTGGACACCATTTGATTGGTAAGAGCCGTTTTGCGGCACTTGCTGTTGGTTTGATGCCTTTGACTGGTAAGGTAGTTTTAGTAACACTTACTGTGGCTTTGTTTGTATGATTGGCCAATTTTGGAATCTGTTTTGTAATTATATATGTATTGCAATACATATAGGCAGGTAATGAGGAGAATTTTCTCTATTTAAAATTGTTTGAACAGCGCAACGTACTGAAAAGTACCTTAAGCGCTACTTTGATTATAATACTGCATATTTTGCACTATTTTTTGGCATGCCTGTTTTCAGCACACTTTGTAGGATGTGTTGCTTTTGTAGTGGTACCAATTTGAGACTTGACGAAGCACAACCAGCCCCCGGAGGGCGCCTAATAGGGATATGTATATTAAGTATGGTATTTCTTCTATAATGTACTGCACGTTATGGAACAAATATACTAGTAAAGATCCTGAGTTGCGTTGGCCTATGTATGGGTCATTTGATTTGCGAAAAATTCAGTATGTGGAACAATGTATGTTTAAACGAAAGACTAGGCAAGATATGTTTGATTGTGTGCGAATGTGGGAGAAAGAAGTGCGTGAGCGAATGAAGCGTGAGCAAGCCTTGATTGACAAAGAACAGCGAAAGACCATTTATGCGAAAGCATTAGAGTTAAAAAACAAGGAGATGAGAGAAATTAAAGAGAGGGAAGATAGGGAACGCCATTTACAGGTGACTGGCCAATATGCTGTTAGGCAGCCCCTTTATCCTATCCTTAATAAACCACAAGATGATTTCTTGTTATTAGATCGTTCTCCACCTCCGTATATTTTTCTTCTGCTCCTCATGAGTCAGATGAGGACTCTTTTCAGACCAGGACAAAGCTCGAGAAACTCGTTCCATGCTATCTGCTGAGCGTGCATCTGACATTAGATCTACTGCGCGTAAAGCCGTTCGTAGTACTACCACTGCCTCTGAACTTTTAGATAGTATAAAAGGATGGCAGGAAAGGGAGCAAATATATTTTACCGATACATTTGCTGCAGAGGTTATTGAACAATTTAGGAAGTATTCGGTAGAAGTGGAGCCCGATGATGTAGCAACTAAAAGTAAACAATTACGTGACGGTCTTTTTGTCTTCTCCCAGGTGGCTGACACGATCAGACGCTTGGTTAAACTGCGTGTTGAAGCAGCCCGTTTGCAAGAGGAGAAAAAGGCAGCAGAAGCAGCTGCACTAGCATCTCAGATCAGCATGGCACGAACTTCTACTCCTGAAACAGATAAGAATGCTGTAATTCATGTGAAACCCATGCGGGAAGCCGCGCCTTTATATGTTCCTCCTAAAGGACGGGTACAGAGGATGATAAGACTTCTCTTAATGCGAAAGAGTACTTTATTTATAATTGGGTTTACACTCCTTGGAATAGAGCAGATGTTATGGCCCTTAAAAATGCATTGCCTGACCCGTGAAAGAATCCAGCAGCCTTTTATGAGGAAGTTGAGGGTGCAATCAGCTCTTGTACTATGACTCTGTCTGATATTGATTTGTTTTTTGGATTAATATTACCACCTGATATGTGGAGAACTGTGCGCAAAATAGATGATAATGCGACATTTGGAGCATTGTGGAAAGATTTAGAGCGGTTAGATGAAGATAGAGAACCTGCACAGAAACCGTGTCAGTTAATTTTAAATCTTCCGGCAGCTATATTAGTTAAGTTAAAGACGATCATTCCCCTAAAAAGATAGATTGGACAGTGCTAGCGTCTTGCAAGCAAAAGGTAGATGAATCAGTTTCTGACTTCTTCACACGCTTTGAAGAAGCATTTCACAATTTTAGTGGCCAGTCATTGACAGATGACACAGGTAGGCATCTGTTTGTCGATAAATATGTCGCAAACCTTTTGCCAGGAATAGCTAGTCGCTTAAAGGCCAGTGAGAGTTCATGGACTACATCTTCTCCGGTTTCTCTTTTAACTATGGCCCAGTATTATGAGCGGCAAGAATTAGAAGCCAAAGGTAATGAGGACAAAAAGTCTAAAGAGTTGAAAACAAAGGTTATGTTGGCTCAAGCTTATGGTCCGCCTTCTAGAGATAATGATAGAGGTGGACGTGGATCTTATGGTTCGTCCTTTCCTTCCTCTGCCCGTTCGAATTTGTCTGTTGATCAGTGTGTGTACTGCAAAAAATTTGGACATTGGCTTTCCTGATTGTCCAGTGCTGCGTGCTCAGCAGAATCTACGTGGTCGGGGACAAATGAGAAATCGTTCAGGATATCAAGGGCCTAGAGGAAGCGCGAATGATCGTGCTCGGTTTGATGCTAATACACGTGGGCAGAATGGGTTTAACACTTTTGATAGAAGGAACCAATATCAAATGTCTGACTATGTGCCCTCTGATTTTCAAGATTCTGCTTATGCATAGGATTGCCTAGGATGGGGTAAGGAATCAGTTGAAGTTCCAGTAGATCAGAGGGGTCCCTATGTTACAGCACATGTTTTGGGTTCTACTGATCAGTTTCTGGTTGATACAGGAGCTACTCGTAGCGCCTTGTCTAAACAATTGGTTCCAAGGGCTCCCCTGTCTGGCTTAACCATTACATCGATAGGTTTCGATGGAACACCTTCCCTTAGCCCATTGTCACAACCACTTGCATTTGATATTGATAAGTTTACTGCTCCATGTCCGTTTTTGCTTTCTCCAAACACACCAGACAATATTGTGGGTCTTGATATGCTTAAATATTTCAGGGCTACGATAAGGTGTTCTCCGGAAGGAGTACGGGTTATTTTGAATGACAACTACCCTATGATTGAGAGATCTTGTATTGTTAAAGAGGACATTGCACTAGCCTCACTCCCTAGTACTTTGTGGGCTACTTCGGATACTGATGTAGGGCAAATGGTTATTCCACCAGTACATATTAGTGTCAAGGAGGGCGCTTTATTGCCAAGACTGCCTCAGTATAAAATTTCTCGAGCAGGAGAAGAAGCACTCACACGTATTGTACATGATTTAATTAAGGTGGGGGTTGTGGAAGAAGTTCCTTACAATATTTGCAATAGTCCGATTCTTCCCATTTTGAAAAAGATACTGACACTAGGATTTATAGATTTATTATCGATTTGAGAGAAGTCAACAAGATTGTAGTACCACAGTACCCTGTAGTCTCTGACATAACGACATTGCTTACCCTGGTCCCTCCAACAGCAACTACATTTTCTGTAATTGATCTGAAGAACGCTTTCTTCTCGATTCCTATTCATCCCGATAGCCGATATTTGTTCGGTTTCACTTTGAATAATAGATCATACAGATTTTGTAGAGTTCCTCAAGGCTATACTGAGAGTCCTAGTATTTACAGTCAAGCATTGAAGAGACAGCTTGATTCCTTTACCTTGCCTAAAGGAGTGGCTCTCATACAATATGTCGATGACATCTTGTTGGCAGCCGATACACCTGAGCAGTGCGAGAAATGCACTTTGTCTTTGCTTTCTTTTCTTGCTACACACCACCATAAAGTATCACGAAAGAAATTGCAATATTGTAGACCGAAGGTGACCTATTTAGGACACCTTCTGTCTAAGGAGGGCCGTGCACTGACACCAGATCGCATTCAAGCAATTTTAGACACCCCAGTACCTTCCACGCAGAAAGATGTCCGTGCATTCATTGGTCTGACTTCGTTTTGCAGGCAATGGATATTGGGTTTTCACACATTGTTAAACCCTTGCTAGCACTTTTGACTAAAAACACTCCGATCCCCCTTCCATGGACAGATGAATGTCAAAATGCTTTTTGTCAGTTGAGACAAGCTCTTTGCTCTGCACCAGTGTTAGGCACACCAGATTACACGAAGGCTTTTACACTCTATGTACATGAGAAAGAAGGATGTGCATTGTCAGTTTTAGTACAGACACACGGGGACAAACAGCGTCCTTGCGCATACCTTTCTGCAGTTCTTGACCCTGTTGCTCGTGCATTACCTGGGTGCTTCCGTTCAGTTGCAGCGACGGCTGTGTCCATACGTCAGAGTGAAGGGATAGTTTTGTCACACAAACTGTTGGTGCTAGTACCCCATGCAGTAGATGCCCTTTTGAATCAGACTAAGACTCAGCACTTAACTAGTGCTCGTTTGACAGGATACGAATTGACACTGCTAGCACCTCATATTACCTTGAAAAGATGTGCGACACTGAACCCAGCCACTTTGTTGCCATATCCTGCGACTCAGTCTCAGTCAAAGGAGCCTCACGATTGTATATTCCTTACTGAGGAACAGACAAAGGGTCGCATCGATTTGCAAGATACGCCCCTTCCAGATGTAGATGGGGAACTGTGGGTTGATGGGTCCTGTTTGAAGTTACCAGATGGCACGACTTCAGCTGCTTATGCAATTACCACGCTTGAGACAGTAGTGGAAACAGCTCGCATACCTCAGAAGTCAGCTCAAGCAGCTGAACTAATAGCTTTGACACGAGCGTGTGAGCTTAGTACTGACTTGTGTGTGAACATTTACACGGATAGTCGCTATGCTTTTGGAGTGGTTCATGATTTTGGCCTACTCTGGAAGGAAAGAGGCTTTCTTACATCCCATGGGATGCAGATAATGCACGGAGAGTTAGTGCATAATCTCTTGACTGCACTTACATACCCAAAGAAAGTTGCTATTATGAAATGTAGTGCACACAAGAAAGTGACTGACAAAATAGGACAAGGCAATGCCTTTGCAGACCGCGTAGCCCGTGAGACTGCGATGCAGCGAAGCACTACACCCATGTACGTAGTGAAATCACAAGCTGAGCGTTGGCATGATGCTAGAGAGGAAGTATTGGATATACAGAGATCTGCTTCTGTGGAAGAGCTTGAGCAATGGTCTAAAGAAGGAATATTAGATGATGAGGGTTGTTGGCGTAACAAAGAAATGAATAAGTGGAAATTGCCTGCGGCCTATTTACAACCTATGGTTCAAATGGCACATGGGCTGGCACATGTTGGAGCTCTAGCAATAACTACATTGCTTACACAAGTTTGGGAGCATCCTGAAATTGCTAGCACAGCCAAAAGGGTAGTACAGTCCTGTTTGATCTGTTGGCAGTATAATCCTGGAAAAGGGACACGAACTCCTACAGGAGGGTTTGCTACACCACCTTTTGAAGTTTTGCAGATGGATTACATCCAACTCGAACGCTGCAATAATCTGAAATATGTCCTAGTGGTGGTATGTGCCTTTAGCAAATGGATAGAGGCATACCCTACGAAGGATAATACTGCTCTCACCACAGCAAAGGTGCTTCTAAAGGAGTTTTTCCCTAGATACGGTGTTTGTAAACTTTTGTGGAGTGACAATGGACCTCATTTTATTGGGCAAGTTGTTGAGCATGTCCTGAAAGGATTAGGGATCAAACAGAAATTCCATACAGTTTTCCACCCGCAATCAGCAGGATTGGTGGAAAGGTATAACGCTACTTTAAAATCAAAGTTGGCGAAAATACTGGCTTCCACGTCTCTAAAGTGGCCAGATGCCCTACCTTTGGCATTGTTGTCCATAAGATCGGTGCCACATTCACGATCAGGTCTTACCCCCTATGAGGTGGTGTTTGGAAGACCAATGAACATTTGGGGAATTCTAAGCCACGCCCCATACATGATGTTCCTTGTGTTCTGATGAATGATTATTTGGCACAGTTAACTGACAGTTTGATTTCTATTCATCAACAGGTTCGAGAAGCTCTTCCTGACAGATCTACAGGTGAGGCCCACGAACTCCGTCCTGGTGACCATGTAATGGTCAAGGTCTTCGACAGATCGAACAGCTTGGAGCCAAGGTGGCGAGGACCAGAGCAGGTGCTCCTTGCGACAAGGACAGCAGTTCGAGTGACAAACAGAAAGAATTGGATCCACAGCACACACTGCAAACGCGTGTCGCCTGCCTTGGTGGAACCTGCTGTGTTGACCGACCATCGAGAGATTCTGGAGACGGAGAAAGGCCAAGCTATCTCACCTGACGAATCTGCGGAAGTCTTCCCGGACCACACGATCACTGGAGTATCCAGATATCAATTTAGACCGAGGAAAGGATCTGCAGTTTTGAAAAAGACTGGTTGAGCTACCACCCTGGGTTAGTGAAACGGAGAGCCATTGTGGCAAGGGGAGGGGATCAGCCCTGTATTAGTGTAGTGACACCCGCTTTGGCCCATGGTGAAGAAATCAGCGGCTGCCCAGGGAGAAGAGCTCCAACGACTGTTTTCAACAAGTTTTCAGAAAGATCAATCATTACTGCTGCTAAAATGAAAAAACAAATCATTTGTGCTGTAGGGTTTGTTGTTGCTATGGTGGCTATGGCAGCAATTACATGGTACATCGAGAAGGTGGCTCCTGTTCGACAGCTTTTTGTTGCCACTACGCCAGTACCCGTGGAACACCACTACTTTACTCTTCCTTACCATGAGCAAAAGCATCGACAATCTTACCTGAACAATACTTTTATCCAGATGTTGCACCATACTCACAATGCTACAAATACTACCAACTGTTGGGTGTGTGGGATGATACCTGCACATCAAAGAAAGGAGGAACACCTTTTATTCCTCTTCCATTTTCTCACAATGGTTCTTGTCAAGCTTGGTATGCGCTTTTGTTTGCATATGGAAAGCCTTCAGTAGGTGGGATTATTTTTCAACTTAATAAAGTATGTTATCAAAATAAAGAAGGTTATCCACAAGCCAAAGGGACTAAATGGGAATGGGAAGAGTATCAACCGGACAATATTTCAACACCATATGTTTTCACAAATGTGAGAATAATAAAGAACATTGGACCTTTTGTGATTTCTGTGACAAAAGCTAAAGCAGACTTGTGTATTTGTAGTGTTGGAAGAATTCCAGTGGGGAGGAGCGAGTGTACTGTAATCCTGACCATTGAAGGTGCCAATAAGAGCACTTTCACAGCCTCGCATAACACGTATTTTGTGTGTGGAAATAACGGATATTATCAATTACCTGTTGGGTGGTCAGGAATCTGCTATGTATCTTTTCTGTTGCCCCCTGTGTTTCTGGCACCTGCATTGTATCACCGTGATTTTAAACTGTACAATGACATTTCCAAAAACAGAAATAAGAGGACAATAAGTATGGATGAAGTTGACCAAACCGACACTACCCTACAACAATATGTTGATTTCAATTTGGGCTTATTTTTCTTTGTGGGTGCTGCATTAAATAGCAGGAAGATTAGACGACTGACTCGTGTTGTGGAAGCTGTTACTAATCAGACAGCTATGGCACTTGGGAACATTACAGAGGAACTACAGATTGCAAGGATTGTAGCACTCCAGAATAGGATGGTGCTAGACGTGATTTTGGCTGATCGAGGTGGTGCATGTCGCATCATCGGTAGCAGCTGTTGTGTATTCATACCAGATCACTCACCTTCAGTATATGACGCAATATCAAAATTGCATAAGATTGCTCCAGAAATTCATCCAGAGACTGGAACTTGGACTTTTGCTGGATGGTTTTGGACTCTTGTTTCTGCTTGGGGCTGGAAGCTACTGACTATCCTGTGTGTAATAATTATAATATTTTTTACATGCTGTGTATGTATCCAATGTGGTCCAATGCTTTGCTCCATTTGCATTTCTGCTTGTATACCTGCCAGAGGGAACATTGCTGAAACAAAGGCCCAACAAATGTTGAATAAAGAGGTGGCCGAAATAATGTTAATAGATGTACGGGATGAATATCTAGATTACCCCAGATAAACGAATGTCTTCAGCCAATGCTGAAAGGGTCGTCTGTTGTAATTTGGCAGCATTTAAGTTAAGCATTAACTGAAGACAGCCTGTATTTAGAGGCTAAATTGTCCGCTTTGTGGAATCCATTTTGTATTTCTGGCAGCCATTTTGGCTGCCATGTGCTACCATGTGCTCGCCATGTGCTCTGTCCTACCTTCCTGTCAACTGCTCTTGAAATCTGCCTAGAGACAAGTTATATTTAGTTCCTCTTGCTTTGCACATGCTCAGTTGAGCTTGCAGCTGTTCCGAGTTTATAAATGTCAGGATGTGTCTACTAAAAGTAGAAACTGTTAGCTCCACCCACTTGTCGACTGTGCATTCTCTGTATGACCTTATATGTGCCTAAAACCAGCATTTGTGTTAGTACCGCCTTCATTTGAGCCCCTGTGTGGGTATAAAAGGACCAGGATCCTTCCATTCAGTGTGCTACTTCATGCATTACTGAAGGGTGATGTGTGAATGTTAGCTCCACCTCATGAGGTTTAATAAACTCTGTCTTTTCTATTTCCAGTTTCTGTGCCAACTTCTTCCTAAGTGTCTGAGGACTCTGTGCAGAGAAGGGAGAACCCCTAAGCACTGGTAGGCCTTGCTGAGGCTCACTACAACAGTGCTCCCTCTGCAGCTGCTTTATCTCCCGGAGCTCAGTGAGTACCTGGCCCATCATGTCTTGGGACTGATGGTAGTCTCTCAAGACTTGTGTGATGGTGGTCTGGATGTCAATGACCCCAGTGGACTCAGTATGCTGGCCCACAGACCCTAATCCCACTACCCTGTGCCCTTGGCCCAGTGTTCCCCATCCGACTGGTTCCTTGGTGTACTGGAGCTGATGGTGGTGTGGTCTTAACACCACCCAGGACGGGGGGGGGCACACGATCTGTGTCACAGTGGGAGGAACACAGGAAGTGGAGTCTTCGGGTTGCTGAGTGTAGGGAACAGGGCTTTTGTTGCAGTTACCCCCCACACACACTTTTTGCCCCCTTTTTAGCTACTAGATGCTGATTTTGGACTCTGACAGTGTACTGACGCCTGTTAAACAGACCTCAGTGCCAGTGCTCCTTCCCTAAAACAAGCTATTGTCTAATTGTGCTACAATTGGCAAAGGACTTTATCACCCCTGTAAGTCCCTAGTAAATGGTACCCCAGGTGCCTAGGGCAGGGGTACTAAAGAGGGTCCCTAAGGACTGCAGCATATCATATGCCATCTTAAGGTACCCGTTTACCCATTCCGCACAGACTGCCATTGCAGGATGCATGACATGCGCATGAAAACGTGAAATGCCAAAGTCACCACATCTAATATATGTAAGGGGAGAGGAGTTGGCCTAACGGCTAGGGCGGTCGACCTCGAATCTAGGGAACCGGGTTCAAGTCTCGGCAATGACGCTGAACATCCTGTGATTCTGGGCAAATCACTTAATCTCCCCGTGCCTAACAAAAAATGAATGTGTCCTCATGTAACGCAACTGGTGCTATGTAAAGCGCTCTGATACCCGATACCGGGTCAAGTTCGCGCTATATAAAACTCCGTTAAAAAAAAAACCCCTACAGCAGGCTTTTGAGCTCTAAGGCAGGGTGCATTAGATTTTATGTGAAGACATATCTGTATGAGCAGATATGCACCCTGTAATGTCTAATTCTATTACTAGATATTGCAAGTGAGCAGGGAAGCCATCTTAAGGTACGTACTGGGCACTGGCCAAAACGAGTTCCCCAGCTACATCATAGCTTCACTGAAACAGATGGTGTTTGATATCAAACACCTCATATTAATAAACTCACACTGATTCCAGTGTTGGATTTGTTAATACATGTACCCAGAGGGCACCTTAGAGGTGCCCCCTGAAAACCTACGAACTACTGGTGTGCTGACTGACTGGGTTTAGCCAGCCTTCCACCACAGATGAGTTTCTGACCCTCAGGGGTGAGGGCCTTTGCTCTCAGGAGGTCAGAAACAAAGCCTGCTTGGGCAGAGGGTGTTTACACCCCTTCCCAGAGGATGACCTGTGAATTAGCATTCCAAGGCAGGGGGTTTTAAAGAGCCCACCACCTTTGGTATGAGAATCTGGCTTCCCTCACAGGAAAGGATGCCGACCCCCCTGTCCTGAGCAATCAGTCCCAGGACAGGTGTGTGTTATGTGTTATGCAAGAGGTTTGTTGCACTGCCATGCTGGGCACACCTCTAGGGTGACCAAGTCTGAAATGAGCCCTAAATGTAGGATTCCACCATCTTGTGTGTGGTGCAATTAGGAATTCTGGGACAGGGTGATGCCCACTCCCCCAAAGGAAGTGGTCATTTAGGGGGTATAGTGACCCCAGGGGTAAGTAGCCCATTGGCTACTAGCCCTCACTCCCCTTAACGCCCCTAAAGTGAGTATTTAGGGGACCCCTGATACTAGGACTTTAGGTTTCTATGGACCAAAAGAAGAAATGGACAAAGGAGAAGACTGAGGACCCAAGAACCGAAGAGCACAACTGACTTGGCACCAACCCTGCCAGCCTGCCTGCTGCACCCGGCCCTCGTGGAGCAACTGATTCATCATTCCGCTGTGCAGACCTCAAGAAACCCAGAGACCTGCCAGTGCTTCGCAAATTGCCAATGGGACTCCCATGGAGTAAATGAGCTACTCCCCTGCAGTTGCAGGCATCAATGAAGCAAGACCCGGTACACACGCTTGCTGCTTACGGGGACTACTGCCGCAGCAGCCACCCAGGAAGAGGTAGCAGTGATCCTACAGGTCAGTTCCGTCCTCCCTTTATATAAATTGGTGTTGGATTTCTTTAGTGTGTGTGTGTGTCTCATTTACTGCCTTTGTGTATGCGATACATGTTTAGCACTACCCTCTGATATGCCTAAGTGCTCGCCCACACTACTACAAATGAGAGCATTTGGGGTGTCATTTGTGCCTCTGTAATTCCTTTGGGGGTTGCCTGGACTCTCTGCACAGTGTTCCTCATTTTGGTGCACTATATAGAGAGCCAGCTTCCTACACTGAGGTGTCACAGCTGGGGTGAAAGGTGTTGGTTTGGGCGCACGGAATGTCACTGGAGCCGTCTACTCACACTGGCCAGATGTTCCCAGCTCGCCATATCACCAGGAGGGCTGTCCTCACTGAAGGTTTGATCCTGGGCTGTAGTGGTGGTGTCTTCAGTGGCTCGTACCTGCCCACGTGCTCGGCCAGTTTGACCTATTGAGCAATAGAGAACGTTCTTATTAGTAAAAATGTGTACTGTAAATTCAAATCCTCAGAGACAAACAATGTAGATACCTAGAGGACAAAATATGTAGAGATTATCATGATGATAGCTTCCAGTGGCATTGCACATATTACCCTAACTTTTAACAATTTCAAACAGTACAACTTCAAATAAGCAGGTAATAAGATGTCCTGAAAAGTTAATGAAGTGATTAGGGAGTATACCTAACATCTCACAACCATTCCGCCCAACACAGTGGAGAGGTGAAATGTGTAATTGACAATTCCAAGGCCTAGCAGACTGCAAAACAGGCATTTCCACTACTTGGATGGATGTTTGGCATTAGTCATCATGTGAACAGTGCAATGTCAGTCTTTGCAAGTGCCACTTATATTCAGCATAGTAATTTGCATACCTGACAAACTTTGTGTCAACATAGTTTGATTTGTGAAACTTATGACATCAATACAATTAGTTAAGTAGAACAGGACAACATTCAGAACACAACACAAACCATTTTCTGAAGAGAGCATTGAATAGAAATTGATCACTACATGACACTTTACCATGTGTTAAAATCTGTTAGGAATGAGAGAATGAGGAACATGACCAGTGGCGTAGCTAGGGGGGGGGCGAGGGGGGCGGACCGCCCCAGGCGGCACGAGTTTTCGGGCGGTAGCCGGCCCCCCTTCCCCCCGCTCTTACCTGCGGCTGTTGCGGCCGCAATAATCGGCCGCTACCAACCCCCCCACCGCCCCCCTTCTTCTATCATTTTGCCGAGGGCGGCAAATGCAGGGGCCGCCTCGGGCAGCCTAAGGCCTAGCTACGCCCCTGAACATGACATAGCAATATTCTTTTGAGAAACAGAAACAGGGTATCATGGTAGTTGTAGTAAATTCAAAGACAACTTCCCAACTCTTGCAAAATGGTTAGTGGAAAATGCCTGTATAAAATATGCAGTGGAAATGGGCCAGACACTTAATTTTGTTTTTATTCTTTTTATTAAACAGTTGCTCAGTCCACATCAGATGATACAATCTTGTACAAAGAATGTGGCACTCCCTGATGGAGAGGCATAACGTTATTACAGTTTGAAGTAATAATGGGCATAGCACAGATCGCATAGGTGTAATTGTAGATACATGCAAATATTATCATTATCAATCATCATTCGGACCTCAACTCCCTCCAGCCTCCCAAAACTGGGCCTTTATGTTTCCCTGTACATGCCCATTTGTCCCAAACTTTCTTGAATTTTCTAGGGCAGCCCCAACTTTGATAAATCACCCGCTCCGCTTGTTGGCACCAGTTTAAATCATTTTGCCAATCCTGAATGCTTGGGGGTCCACCCCCACCCCATGCCTTTGCAATGTTTCTTTTTGCCCCCCGGCCGTCAACATTAGCCAAATCTTTGAGTATCTGAGCCAAGTATCCTCTTCCCTTATGCATAGCAGCTGCCATCTGGCCTCCAAAGGGACCGCGGGACCTTCAGACCCGTAACTTTGGCCATAATTTGTACCACCCCTTCCCAGTACTGTTGAATTACAGGACATTCCCAGAGGATATGAAAAAAGGAGCCTACCATGCCACATCCTCTAGCAGAGAAGGGCGTATTGTGCTGGCCCAGATGGTGTAATAGGGACCTGGAATAATAGGATCCGTGTAATATCTGTAACTGTATTAGATGGAAGTGAGTTTTTATGCTATTTCTCTGGGGCTCTGGAGTACCTCCACCCAGTTGTCATCCTCAATTAGTCCTAGGCCCCCATCCCACGCCTCTCGCAGGGAGCGTAGCAGGTCAGGGGAGTTGTTCATTATTTTCTTATAGATCAAGGAGATCGCCTTGACTAGCATGCAATCTTCCAGTGCAGTGGACTCCAGCAATTGCTTCCCCTCTGGCATATGGCACCGTAACGCATGTCCCAACTGCAAATATCTAAACTGTTCCGCTGCCCCCATTTCATATTCCTTCTGTAGGGCTTCAAAGGCCAGTGATGTACCCCCTCTCCAAATGTCACCAAGGTAGTCTATACCGCAGACACTTACATTTTGACTCACATATAGGTAATGGTTATTTGGTGTTGTTACACTTACAGCATGGGTACTCACAAACTTTCTCTCGAGGGCCAAATTTACAGTGTGGTTTGTGGCCGAAGGCCGCACCGGTGGGGGCGGAGTCAGTGGGGAGGGACAGGGCTACAGCAAAATATAAACGGAAAAAAAACCTGTGACCATGAGGTTGAACACAGGCCCCTGCAGCGGACGCATTAGTCCACTGAGCCACCAGATCCGGCATACACCCATCTATCTCTCTCTCTCTCTCTCTCTCTCTCTCTCTCTCTCTCTCTCTCTCTCTCTCTATCTCTATCCCTCCATCTCTCTCTCTATCTCTCTCTCTCTATCTATCTTTATCTCTATCTCTATCTCTCTCTCTCTGTATCTCTCTATCTATCCCTCTCTCTATCTCTCTCTATCTCTCTATCGCTCTCTATCTATATCTCTCGCTCTATCTCTCTCTCTCTGTCTATCTCTGCCTATCTCTCTCTCTCTCTCTTTGTCTGTCTCTGTCTATCTCTCTGTCTTTGAATGTCTCTGTCTGTCTCTATCTGTCTCTATCTGTCTCTATCTGTCTCTATCTGTCTGTCTCTATCTGTCTGTCTCTGTCTGTCTCTGTCTGTATCTCTATCTGTCTCGATCTGTATTTGTCTCTATATGTCTCTGTCTGCCCTTGTCTGTCCCTGTCTCTATCTCTGTCTCTGTCTGTCCCTGTCTGTCCCTGTCTCTCTCTCTGTCTCTATCTCTATCTATCTCTGTCTCTCTATCTGTCTCTGTCTCTCTATCTGTCTCTCTCTATCTGTCTCTGTCTCTCTCTGTCTCTGTCTCTCTCTGTCTGTCTCTGCCACTGTCTGTCTCTGTCTGTCTGTATCTGTCTATATCTGTATCTGTCTCTATCTGTCTCTGTCTCTATCTGTATCTGTCTCTATCTGTCTCTATCTGTATTTGTCTCTATCTGTCTCTGTCTCTATCTGTCTCTGTCTGTCCCTGTCTCTATCTCTGTCTCTCTCTGTCTGTCCCTGTCTGTCCCTGTCTCTATCTCTGTCTCTATCTGTCTCTCTGTCCCTGTTTCTCTCTGCCTCTATCTGTCTCTATCTCTGTCTATATCTCTATCTGTCTCTGTCTCTATCTGTCTCTGTCTCTATCTGTCTCTTTCTCTATCTGTCTCTATCTGTCTCTGTCTGTCTCTGCCTCTGTCTGCCTCTATCTCCATCTGTCTCTGCCTCTATCTGTCTCTGTCCAAACAGGAAGCTTCCCAAAAGGCCCTTTAAAAGTCAGCTGTGAAAGCGTTTACAGCTGACTTTTAAAGGACCTTTTGGGAAGCTTTCCAACGGTGCCCTGACGTCACAGATGCCGGCAGTAAAGAAAGAAGATGGCCGCAGGAGCATACGTAGTGAATACCTATTTAATACGTATTCACTACGTATGCTCCTGCGGTCATCTTCTGTGTTTACTGCCGCCTCACTGGAAACGTAGAAACAGCAAGGCAAGGTCCGTGGGCCGCCAATGAAGGCCTGCCAGGCCGCTGGCGGCCCGCGGACCGTACTATGAGTACCACGGACTTACATGCTCCATACCATCATGTGACATGTAATGGATATTGACACCTGTAATCTTAGATGCAACACAATACATTCATGCAAACAATCTAATTTATTTGATATTTTGATGTTTGTATGTTGGAAAAATATGTGCAGGACACACTGGCAACAGCTGAGTTGAGAACAAACAGGACATTGAGGTTTATTGAGACTTTGCAAAGTGTAACTTACCAGACTCCACTCCACCATGAATTCATGCCACGGCTTCGGTATGTAGGATCTGCAAGACCTTCTCCTCCCATGCCAAGAATGGTATTAGGGCCTGAGGGAACCACCACCAGTCCTGTTGGCCTCCATTTGTCGCTTGGCGGCCAGGGAACACACCCTCCCCCGCTGGTCATTCCACCTCTTCCTAATATCCTCCTGTGTGTGCAGGTGGTTACCTACAGCTTTCACTCGGTCGACAATTCTGGACCACATTTGCCTATTCTGGGATAGGGGTGTATTTTGGATTTGGGCTCCAAACAATTGTGGCTCTACTCTTAGGATTTCATCCATCGTGACTGACAATTCTCCCTCAGTTAAACGTGGATTTTTGAGGCCTGGCATTGTGCAAAAAATAATAATTAAATAAATGATTGCCCACAAGGTACTAAATGAAAGGAAATAAAGGGACAGGAGACAGGGAGTATGAAAAGAAAATACCCTCGCTTAACCGGCAAAGCCTCTTGTAGCAAATGTTGTGGTGGAGCTGGAATGGCAAAGGATCATGGTCTGAAATGGGGTGTGTTCTGCAGTGCGGTATGCAGGTGTTTCCATTTGGCCAATGGACATCAGGTGTGTTCTACTAGCATCCATCCAACGGCCACAGTGATGGAGCATTGTTGAGCGCGTACCGCAACGGACTCCATCTGCCTGGGAACCGCCACTAGTAGACCGCCAGCACAACTGTGAAATCTAAATGGGCTCAACGGGGACCCGCCACCCTGACGGCGACAGAGTAGTATTCGCCAGCACGGTGTGCGGCAGGAAACACTCTGTCGACCCGGACAGCGGGGCAGCCTGCATGCATTTAAATATGGCGGGCGAACGAAAGCCAACTTGGAGGAGTACTAGGGGCCACTGCTGCGGTGGGATGGCTGTAAGACTGCCAAGATCTAAATATGGCCCTGAGTCTTTTGTACACTCTGCTGTGGTGTTGTGGTATTCATATGTCCTAATTCCTGCTGATTGTAAACTATGCTCTGGCGTTAGTATACTGTACAATATATGCTGGGCTTAGTGCACTGTACATTCTGCTGGGCTGTTAGTGTACTGTAAACCATGTTCTGGGGTGTACTGTGAAGTAAACTCTGCTGCAGTGGTAGTGTGCTGTAACCTCTGCCCTGGTGTAAGTGGTAGTTTACCTCACTGTTTACCTCGATCATGGCAGCAGCCAAACACGAAAAAGTCTAAAGGTCAAAGCCCCCCGCACAAGAAGTTTAAAAGACTCTGAAGCTGGAACTGAGGTTGTGTATAACTTTATCTCAGCCTGGCTCTGACACGAGAATGTAGTTCACTTCTCCCGTGGCAGTGGTGCAAAAACACACACCCAACCCGGAGGGGGGAACTACAAGGACTCAAAAACTGAAACACAGAAATATCTGTGGGTGTGTTACCAGGAAGTGAGAGGCAAAGTATTGAGAGCAGCTGACCACATCAAGGGTAAGCAAAGCACAGGAGAGGCGGCAGAGTGTGTTGAAAGGATTGCTTGCTTGTCGCATCTCTCAGCCGATTGTCTTTCGGTTTCTCTCACCTGTTTGGCGTGACCTGTGACTTTCCGATTGTACTTTCTTCTGACACCAAACCAGTGCTTAATTTGAGCCGGTGCGTGCCACCCGCACTCATTTTTAGGGACCGGCTGATCGAAGTGCAAAAAATATATACATACAGTGTGAACGTGGTTATAGTTTGGAGGTCAGGGCATGGCCAAAATGACCTGCTTTTATTTTGCTGGCCCTTCAACTGCAGGATGGCAGTGCCCGGGCTAGCACAGAGGAGGCTGTTCGTACCAGCATTCGGGGGCAAAGGAAGTGTAAACACCAGTGCTTAATTTGTAAAATAATAAGTGCCAGGGCTCTCGCCAGGAGGCCACTGGAGTTTGAACCACACATTGCCCCTGCCATGCGCCAATGATAGTAACAACACAGCTACTAACCATCACACGCCTGCAAGTGTGATAATTCGGACTATTCTAGGCACCAAAGCTATAAGAATGGTTTGGGCAACAGGTAACAGTCATTTGTAGTGTATTTTGAATTAATAATTAACTGCTGTTGTCATCTCTAAATTTGCCAGACTGTCACAATTGCCAGTGTTAACAATTCAGTGCAGTGCGCAGCACCGGAAACCACAGGCTCAAATTAAGCACTGGCAATCACCCGGTAACATTTCGCCTATTGGGGGTTTTAACTTACTTACAATGGTAAATGTTAGACTTGGCATCTTTTGGCGTGTTTCCCCTGACTTTTTGCTTTCTGACCTCCCGGTTTTGACTCTGTTTTTGCTGGTGTGATGATTCTGCGCACTTTCCTCACTGCGGTCCAGTGGGAAAGTGCAAGTGCTCCTGTATAAAATGTGTTATGGATTGGTGTTTCCATGATTGGCCTATTTGGTTTATGTGTCAGTCCCTTGTAAAGTGCACTGCGAGTGCCAGGGCCTATAGACCAAATGCTGTTGGTGGGCTGCAGCACTGGATTGTGCCACCCACGCAAACAGCCCGTAAAGTGTAACTCGGGCCTGCCATCGCAGAGCCTGTGCGCAGCCTGAGGCTGCCATGTCGACTTGGCAAGTGCACACACTTGCAAGTCCCTAAACCTTCCCTTTGCTACATGTTAGTCACCCCTAAGGTAGGCCCAAGGTACCCCTGTGGGCGAGGGTGCTTTGTACGCGAAAGGTAGGACATGCCCGGGTGTGTGCGGCATGTCCTGATAGTGAATTACAGCCTAGTTCGTTTTCACTATTGCAAGGCTACCTGTTCCCCCTAGGCCAGAACGGGCGGTTTTGATTATTACAGCTTATAATCCTAACTGACCCCGGGAACATGGTAGAAATTCAAGTTTAGTATGCCTGGACTCAGAATGATAGAATGCAGCTTTTAGTAAGGTTGGTTTTACCATTCTGGGTTTGAAAATACCACTTTTAGAAAGTGGGTATTTTCTTGCCTAACCATCCAAGCCTGCCTCTGCGAGATTGTGTATTCCGTGTCTGGAATGTGATTGACAGGGGCTGGGGGATGCCAGGAGACAGGGTGAGTCAGCGCAGGGCTGAATAGCCAGATCGACCTGTAGATGGGTGGGAGGGGTCGCACCTGGGCCCTGAATAGGACAGTGCCTTCCCTCCACAATGCTGGCTCCACCTCCTGTGGTGCGTCTGATGTCCCTGGCCTACTCACTGAAAGAAGGGACGGAGACTTGTCAACAAAGTGCTCCAGAACTGGTTTGGACTAGGCAAAGGCCTCTCTGCCTTCAGAGAACAAAGGAATTTGGGATATAAATATTGGGGCCCTGACCCCATGAATTTAGATCTCGCTGGAATCAAGGAACCTGCCAAGACGAAGAGCTGGAAGAGCTGCCAGGAGGAGTACTGCCCCTTTGCTGTGTTGTTGCTTTGTTGGGTTGGCCTGCAGCTGCTGCTTCTGCCTTGGGCAGTGAAAGGACTGGACTGAACTTTCTCCAAACTTGTGCTGAGTATCTCCAAGGGCCAGAAACCGAGCTGGCCTCCTGTTAAGAAGTCTCAGGGACTGCAAAGACTTCACAAGCCTCTGGGTACCGCTTCTGGAACAGCTGTTTCAGTTGCCACAGAGGAAGGGAACTGCAACCGACTCCGTCAACCGAATCCATCCCTGGCCGGTGACCTGTTTGCACCGCAGACCGCATCGCCCCGCTTCGCATCGCAACCCTGGTCTCACCGTAGGCGGCGTCCGACGCCGCCAACATCGAGCCGCTGCTTGCACCGTGACCTGTGGGCACCGCAGTTCGCATCGCATCGCTTCACTGGGCCAGCCGGACCAGACCGACACTGTCGCTGCAACTGGCTCAAGAGTCGAGACCGCACCGCATTTGGGGCACCGCTCGCACGTCTGCGACGCACCGCTCCGACTCGCACCGCTGTCCGACGCCAGCTCCCGCACTCCGGCTAGGTCGCCTGCATCGCAACCTGTCAGCACCGCATCGAGCATCGTCTCGCCCTGCATCGCACGCCTTGGACTCACCGACTCCGTCTGCCCGACGCTCATCGAGCCGCTGCCTGCACCGCATCGAGGGACACCGCACCTTGCATCGCTCCGTCTTGCACCGCAACCGCGACGAACGCCGACCGGCTCGTACACCCCGTACCAGCCACAACGAGAAAAGGTACTGTGACCGAGTCTGTTCATGACTCTGCTGGCCCGTATCGACGCGGTCGGCTGGAACTGTTAGACTCTGTGGTTTTCAGCATCACGGTAGGCTCGGACGGAGCTACCGACTCGTACTGAACTTTTGCTTTTGTGCTATTCTTGCAAAGAAGAAATTATCGTATCAAGCATTCATTTTCAAAGTACAGTATTGTGGATTTTTGTCGTAATTGGTCTTGTCTTGAGTATATAAAATATTGGTTATTTTTCTAAACTGGTGTGGTGTCCGTTTGTAGTGCTTACACTGTATTACTGTTGGTTATGTGCAAATGCTTTACACACTGCCTCTGAATTAAGCCTGACTGCTCGTGCCAAGCTACCACGAGGGTGAGCAGGGGTTACTTCACGAGTGTAACAACCCTTACCCTGACTAGGAAGAAGGGTCCCTACTTGGACAAAGGTGCAAGCCCTTGCCAACTAGAGATCCCATTTCTAACAGTAAAACAAAACTAAAAGTCCCAGCATGCAATTGTTGTTGACTAAAAACCAGTACAGGTTGAAGGTGTTAGACATGAAATGGGGACACTCGCCGCAGGGGTGTTGCTGTTCCCTTGGTTCCTGGGCAATGCAGGGAAGCCAACTATATTCAGGGTCACTGGATTATGTGGCAGGAAAGGGCCAAATTATGCAGCAGGGTTGAGTAAATAATGTGGCAAGGAAAGGCAAATTATGCGGCATAATGTGGCACATTTTGTGATAGTAATACTTCGTTATTTTTAAACTTGGTAACGCTGTTAGGGCATTGGTTGCACCCAGGGCACGAGTCGGGGGTACACGCGGGTGGACGGCATCCACCCACTATTTCCACCCACTATTTTCACAGGGTGGACGCCGTCCACCCTGCCAAGAAGTTTGGCCCCACTGAAAAATATGCTGAATTCGTCCCGGTGTCATTTGCAAACACCGGGACACATTCAGCAGCGCCTGCACGTTGTTGCCTGCTTTCGATCCACAACAACGTGCAGGCGGGGAGGGGGTTTTCTTAGTAGACTCCTGCTGGGCCAAAGGCCCAATCTGAGGGGTCATCAGGCCTCCTTTTGTTCGAGTCTCCTGGCTGGCAGCAGTCAGGAGCCTCACACCTGATGCAAATGCGGCAGAGGGGAAACAAAGGCTCACACCTTGTTAGCACTTCACACATTCTTAAGAGAGGCAGCTTTTCACTTTGTTCAGGCTCTGTTTAGGAGATATGCATGGCTGTAAGAACGTCATATGTGTCCATCTCTCCCAGTATTTACACAAAATAAATAGCATTTATATAGTGCTTACTACACCTGAGGAGGTGTTGAAATAATTTAAATATCACTATTTTTTCTTGTAAAGCACTATGGGTAGAGGAAGTTTACGCTGACAAAAGGCAACATTGCTTTATGTGTAGCTTAAAAAAATGTGAATCTTCTGCCTAAATCAGGAGGGTTTCCCTGTACACTCGAAATGTGCTCCAATGTACTCATTGTAGACATGTTAATCATATATGCGAGGGCCTAAGATCTGATGTCACTTCTTATGATGCCACTTCATGTAATGTCACGCGGCGTGATGTCACGCGCCCTGTTTTCACTTGCATATTGATTAACTAGGTTAGTCCCCCACTTATTTTTTTAGGACTTGTGCCCTGGTTGCACCTCATTACTACCCGTTTAATACTCAAAATATAGCAATAAGGAACAGAAACGTGACCAGCCTAGCTTTGCAAAGGGCCTTCCATTGCGCGGCAACACGTGTTGTGTCACTTTTAGTATCTTTTTAACGTTTGAGCTAGAATAAAAAAAAAATTGTAAAAAACCTGCAGATTATGAGGCAAATGATAAATCATGTGACAAATTTGGCACATCTATAATAATGCGAATATCGCAGCGGCCCCACAAACGCATAATTCCAGTAGTCCTGACTATAGTATACATCTTTACCCTCTTGGTGGGCTTTTTGTGAGGTAGGGAAGATTCTACATCATTGTGCCCCATGAATCGCCCTGAGGCATGTCCCAAATATCCCCTTAGCTGAAGGATTTAGGGCCCCACTTACAGGTTTAAAATCTGGATGTTAAAAAGACACACTGAGTCACCTGCTGTGACTTTAGGGTGACAGTGACCCACCTCTCTGCGCCTCTATATTTTCATGAAGCATCTCGGTGTCTTGCACTGTCCTTATCATTTCCGGTTGGGAATACACTCTCGCTTGCGTTGTTAAGAAGCAACAGGTGAAAACTCTGTCATTCGACTATCACTGACCAGAGCAGTTCAAACTCGTGTGATTTATTTTTGTGCACCCTTTCAAATCTGTGTTCTCACCTCTATCCGTTTTTAATCCTTTTACTCTTTAATGAAAAACAGTTTAGATAGGCTGCGGTTCAGTACATTTTAAGGCAACCACTGGAATACATTTGCATTTGATGGAATGTTGACATCGGTGACGCCGTATCCTTTGCAGCCTTGCATCATTTGTTGAGAACATTTTAGCCGCATTTTTGTTCTTCTGCAGAAGAATAGACGGGTTGTTGCATGGGCTTTATTTAGCGGAAGGATTTACCTCACTTTGTCTATTGAGATTGGCCTTTTCCTGTCAGTGTCTGCACGTCGGTACCTCCTTATTCAGGACAATAATAGGCATTCTTGTTGCAATCAGGTTTTACAAAAGATTTTAAAACACCAGGTACAATACGTATGTATTGGCATTTAGTGTAACATTACATGGGGAGAGGGTTTTTGGGAGGTGATCTATTGTGTACATCAAGTGGGAATTACACAAATGTAGTTCACTTTTAGGAACAGGGAAATGAAGTGATTTGCCCAGAATTCCATGTTGCCGAGCCAAGCGCGGATGTCGGGATTCAAGCCTTGTTTCCCAGGTTGCAAGGTCAGCAGCTCTAGATACTAGGCCACATCTCTTTCCTCCTCCCTACAGAATTCGGTAAATTAAGCTCTGGTGCTGTGGACTGCATACAAAGGTAAGCGCTTGAAGCGCTGGGCCTTGTTACTGTTCAAAGCTGATTGGTAGGTTCCGACCGGCGGCAATTTCCAAGGAGTTTGGAAACTGAGGACCACTTGGATAATATAGGTTAAC
Organism: Calotriton arnoldi; assembly: GCA_963921515.1. NCBI lineage: Eukaryota > Metazoa > Chordata > Amphibia > Caudata > Salamandridae > Calotriton > Calotriton arnoldi. The sequence continues at coordinate 6,871,935 of CAWUFW010000023.1, forward strand.
CTTGCACCTACTTTTACTTCTCGCCTTATAGGCACATCAGCATTGAAGGACTGCTTCAAATGCTGTGATCCAAACTTCTTACCTAGGAGGCTAAAGGAAGCATGCAAGCAGCACTGGCAAAGCCAATAGATTTTACATTTCTATACACACGTTTATGTGCCCGTTGATGTAGGTCAAACATATCTGCGTGTGCCAGTCCTACTACCATTTGGAGACATATATTACTGCATAGGCAAATTGGACTCTCAGAGCAAGCCTGCATAAACTGACTCCTCACCAGCCTTGAATTCCTTTCAAATATACATTTCATTTGATTGACTTCACAGCCTCTAAGTTGCTCACTAGGGCACCCCAGAGGATAGGGACTGACTGCTCTGCCAACCACCGGTTATTGAATTACATGCTTGTAATTGCAACAAGAACAACAGTACTACTGCTGCTGATTGAAGTCAATTAGAAATTCGAGGAATACTGCAACTCCAAATTATTACCAACCTTGGGTGGGTGTATTGCGACCTTCCTCTACTGATAACTTGCAGCTGTGACACTGTAGATTCATTTCTGAGCCAAATTTTTCAAAGAACCTTTTCACTTGGCATGGACCTTTTATACCTACATTTCTGAAAGTCCGTTTCTTTACCGCCGGGTACCTGCTCCCACACCGCCGCCTACATCACCCAGCAGGCACAGCGCCAGGAGGCGCAGCTGGACATCTGCTCGGGCCAGGAGGCGCATTTGAGCCCGCGGGGTGGTCCCGCAGCACGGGAGTCCATTTCTTTACCGCCGGGTACCTGCTTCCACACTGCCGCCTACATCATCCAGCAGGCACAGTGCCAGGAGGCGCGGCTGGACATCTGCTCGCGCCAGAAGGCGCATTTGAGCCAGCGGGGGGGGTCCCGCAGCGTGGGAGTCCGTTTCTTTACCGCTGGGTACCTGCTTCCACACCGCCGCCTACATCACCCAGAAGGCACAGAGCTAGGAGGCGCGGCCGGTCATCTGCTCGCGCCAGAAGGCGCATTTGAGCCAGCGGGGGGGTCCCGCAGCGTGGGAGTCCGTTTCTTTACCGCTGGGTACCTGCTTCCACACCGCCGCCTACATCACCCAGAAGGCACAGAGCTAGGAGGCGCGGCCGGTCATCTGCTCGCGCCAGAAGGCGCATTTGAGCCCGCGGGGGTTCCCGCAGCGCGGGACGCGCGCGGACAGGGGCCCATCTGCACCTGTCAGAGCCCGGAGGAGGCCGGGCTGGTCCACCCCTTTGAGACCTGCCATTGGAGATCCCTGGGCATGAAGTTCTAATCTTGCAGTAGAGACAAGGTCCGTGATTTCAAACATCTTGTTCGTCCGTTCTGCTGCACCAGTATCTGTAAGCAGCTTATTCTCCCTGTGGCTGCCCACATTATTGTCCATTATTTATTTTTAAAAATCACAATTTTGACTCTTGCACTGGGTAATCGCCTCCAACACGAATCACCAAGAAGCTCGACCGCTTCCATAGCCATTAAAAAGGACTGGGTTGTTTTTATACACCACTTGCAAACATGGGAAAGCGCACTTGCATGGGGAAAACTCAAACGGCATCTTCGCAACCTGTATCCTCTTTACAACCAACTTCAATCAACAGAATGCTCCAGAGGGCAGTAGGTGTAGTTACCACGGAAATTGAACTGACTGAAAGGCGCCTATCACTAACTCCGGATTTACCCCTACCCTGCATCATCCATGACTCTGCAAGCTCCCCATCTGCTTTGGCCCAGGATTCCCCAACAGTCCACCCAAGGACACGTACAATGGGTTATGTGACACATACTGTTGAGTCGCACCCGGAGGGTGCTCGTCCTAAAAAAGGGAGGCACAAACCCGCTGCAATCATGGGACCCAAACGCAGAAAACAATCAGAGGACAATGTAATGATCAGTGACTCTGGGGAGGCCAGGCCAGGGGCTCTATCGCAAGCAGGCATGGAGCAGCCAGCATGGGTGACTAACCTGATGGAGGACCTCCAGGTCCAAATAAGGACCATTGTGAAGGACAAACTTAATAACATATTGGAGCGGGTTGACAAGCTTTCGACATTGGTTGATCTATGGGTTGGCAAATCAGAGGCAATCCTGAGGGGGGCAGAGCCAGTAAAGCTTGCGAATCTACAACCAGCCCCTCTTACTATCAGGCCGGAACCCCTAGCAACAAACAATACGACCATCTCTACTAGGTTTAATCATATCAATCAGGAGGGTGCAGGAAAACGCTTGAGTAACCCACTGACACTAGGAACAGATGACAGCACCCACTGCCAGGGGCCTACCCAAGGGACAGAGATAGGAAATATACTAGGCCTCCTACAGCAAGACTGCAAGTATATGATCTCCCTCAACAAGGGTTAAATCATAGGGGAAGCGTAAGGGCTGCACCCCAAGAAGAAACCCTTGAAACTGGGCCAGTCCTGCCATGCATTAATCTCCCCCCGGCCTCAACACCCTATGTAATCGTATTAACAGGAGTTCCAGAGATGAATAGGGTCTAGGGCATCCCATTTCGAGCTAAAAAACAAATGCATCTTCTGGTTAGTTAAGCACAGGCAATTTTCCTACAAAGGTGCTAATGAAATTCTCCTTACGCGAAGGGTGGGCTGGGTGGGTTGGAGGCCAAAAGATGTCCCCGGGGATTGTGTAGTGATAAATTTCAGAAACACAATGGTTGTGGAAACTCTCTTAGATCGCAGCTACCAAAGGGAGAAGGGGGGTATTGGGTCCTTCCCCCTGGGTTACTTTTTTCCACAAGGGACCATGCCACACAATAGAAGAAGAGATGGCTATGAGAGAGGGAGAGGGGGGGGGGGGTGGAACCAGAATAAGCAATATGCTACTCTGGGTCAGGACAATCCAAGACCACTATTTTACAATCTACCGGTTTCAAACAGATACAGTCCCTTAGAGTCAGTAGATTGACTTCCGCGCACGGGACCCCCTCATGAGAGATCTGTCCGTCAAAAGGAGACTACTGGGGGCATACCCCCAGCGGGGGGAGTCCGTACAGTGGAGAGGGATCTGGAAGCAGCAAGGAGCACAGTTGATGGTACACTTGGGTGGAAAGAGAGGAGTAGAAAGTGGAAAACAGAAGAAGATCCCCATTAGTTCTCCATTGCATCAGCCATCCCGACAGGGTCTACAGGCAACCAAATCTGATCAGTCGGTAGCTGTAAAGCTCCTATCTGCCCAAGTTGGCCACCACGAATCCAGCACTGGCTCATGGACGACGGGGCCGGAGGGGATTGAACAACTCCCCCTGGCCCACACAAAGGTTTACGACACCCAGCCCCACTGTACAGTTAATTGTGCGGGCCCCTCTGGGCTGCCGTTTCTTTCCTGGAACATAGCTGGACTCACCTCCAAACTAGATAATCCAGAGTGGGGGCTATTTATAGAACAACACGAGATCTGCATGTTCCAGGAAACCTGGGCTAGGGCGGATACACATAGACTGGGCTATGCGTCGTTTAGCATTTTAGCTACCCATGGGGGCAGGGGAAGGCCATCTGGGGGACTGTGCATTTGAGTTGGTGTGCACTTGGGCTGTGTGGCAAAACAGATAGAGACCTCATCATGAGATATTCTCTGTATTTTCCTGACCTTCTCTACAAAAGTCAGAATTGCCCTGATTAATGTCTACTCATGGCCGGTCTGTTATGGCCAAGAACCATCTACCCTTGACCAACGGACCACCTTTCTTTTAACAATCCCTGATAATTTCTGGATAATCATAGGTGGGGATCTCAATTGCCAGTTCGAACCTTTGAATGGATTAGCTACAGGCATCTCCAGTGAGGAGGACTCACATTGGGCCATTCCAGAGCCCAACATTTTGCCTATACGGGCATGGACTCCGTTGGTGCTACAGATGAATACCCTTACATTGAATTTCTCACTAAGAGCATGAAATGGCCGTACAATATCTGATACCCCAGGGAAGCACACCTTTAATAGACCAGGGCAGGCCTCGATTATAGACTACATCTTGGTAGACACCAAATCACGGCATAGGGTACTAGATTTTAAGATAATCCCTTGTTACGACAGTGATCATAATGCTCTTGTTCTAGAGGTAATTTCACCATGTGCCGAGAATGCATCCGGAACACCATCACCACCTGACCCTAGATTAACACTGTCTAATGGAGGGAGGAGAGTCCGTTGGGGGGAACTTTCCCAATTGCAAGAAAAGCTGGCCTCCTTATATCAATCAATTATCCCATTTCTTACGGTTGCGAACCAACTTACAGCGACCAATGGCACCCCCATTTCCCAAACTAAAATCTTTATTAACGATCAAGACTTTCTTTCCACCATGGCAAATATTTTCCATCCTAATAAAAGTCCCAGGTTGACTAGAAAACCTCGCCACCATGGTACAATGAATGTTGTGGTGTAGCTAAGTCTGCTCTTATAGTCGCCATTAAATCAAACGATAGGTTATTAATCAAGGAAGCAAGGGCAGTCTATAAAAATGCCATCGCAAAAGGCAACAAGCATTGGAAATGCAATAGGTCTCGCATTTTTTTAAGTTAGAGCTATTGGCATTGTAAATGGCAATGCCTTTACTTATGTTTATGGAGTGGATGTATGTGGTGTGAAGTGGAATTATGTGAGTTGGATAGAATTGTGTGGCGTGGAATAGTGTGGTGTGGAGTGGATTTGTGTAGAGGAATTATGTGGCATGGTGTGCAGTGGAATTATGTGGATAGTAATTATGTGGTATTGAGTGTACTGGAATTATGTAGAGTGGGATTGTGTGGCATGGAGTGTAATTATGTGGATTGGTATTTTGTGTTGTGGAGGAAAGTTTAATTATGTGGTATGCTGTTGAGTTATGTGGCATGATGTAGAGTTTTGTGGTGTGGATTGGATACATGTGGTGTGTTGTGTAATTATGTGGTTGAGTTGAATTATGTGGTTTGTTGTTGAATTATGTAATGTGGAATGGAAATGTGTGGAGCTGAATTTAAGGAGGGGGGACGTAAGGGAACAGGGTGCTGGGTAGGTGGTAGCCGTTTCCTCACTGGTTGTAGGTGGGTGTGTGTGCTTAATTGCCTGCACTGGATAAAAAAAAATTGAACCATAAGGGATTGGTTAGCCATCTTTTCACACCCACACACTATTAAAAAAGACACAGAAAAACATCCATTTCCTTATACATTCTCTTTTGCTTTCAATTTCCGTAAAAAGCTCAAAAAAACATAAAGAGAATAGTGTATTGCCAACGTGAGTGTGCAAACGTATCATAGGTCGTAAACACAAGTGTGCACTAAAAACGTCTCCAAAGCATAATAACAATAATGAAAGTGACTTCCTCCTTTATCACCAACGGAGTGTGTACAACGCATCACATGGTCTAGTAAAAATCTCAGGAGAGAGTAAAGAGAAAGCAGATCACCAAGTATCACCACCACGAGTGTGTAAACAAATTACAGAGCTTAGTAAAACGAAAGCTCTAAGTGTAAAATATAAGTACTGGAACCCACAGTCACGCCAAAGCTAGTGGGTTAAACAAACCATAAGGTATAGTAAGACCTTTTAAAAGTGGAATACAGATACATTAGAATTCCCAATATCCCCAATGTGAGTATGTAAAACAAAACACAGGGCCTAGTAAAAACGTCTGTTAATCATAAAAAAAGAAATGGGACCCCCTTGTATTGACAACATGAATGTAAAACAAATCACAGAGTGTAGTGAAATCCTTGTAAAGCATAACAGAAACATTAGAATCCCTAGTATCACCAGTACGAACATGTGAAACAAATCACAGGGTGTAGATAAAACAACTGTAAAGTGATACATAGAAACTGAAGGCTCTCTCAATATCACCAAAATTTATGACGAAAAAATCCTAGAGAGAAGACCTAAAAGTGATCGCCACACCAAAGAACTTTAGGTTACGCCGCAACGTGAAATTTGCTGATGAGTGCGAGATTTCTAAGAGATGAATGGAGATGGGGAGTTTATCATCCGCTCTACAAAAACAACTCTTATATCTCGCCATTGGCCCCTGTCAGCTTTGCTAACGTTTTGAGCTCTGCCGTACAGCATCCCCGATGCTGTGTAGCATTGCTTTTAAAACCAGCATTTGATGAAGCACCACTGACAAAGCCTTCAAGAACTACACACTCGCTCCAAAATCCTTCCATGCGACCCAACATGCAAAGGCAACGGAAAACGCTATTCGTTCATTTGGTCTTTAGTTATCACCGACATTAAAATTTCACTCTAATCAACAGTAAATGAAAAATAATTTTTTTTTAAAAGTACCAAAGCGCTCCACATTCACACAGATTATGTTCTCAAGCCCAATCACCGCAGAGGGCATCATATGCCAGACACCATTTCATAATGAAAGAGGACTTGGGGTGAAAAGACAGGTTGCTAAATACGGCTGGACAAGGGGTAAATTACCTGCATTTGCAGCACATTAATTCAGTAAATGAGCTTCCGAGTCCTCGGAAAAGGCAGCGGTTTCAGCGGCTGAGGTTTTAAGTTTGTGACAGGCTCGGCTGAATCTTTCCAATTACCGTCAGACGTTCCCAGCCAATGTCCATGCATCCAACACCTGACACTATTTTTGAGGAAACATCAGGTTGGAAATGCTCTGGCTACAATAAATATGATTCTGTAAAGGGATAGGCTGCTCGCCAATGGCAGAACGAGTTATTTTAGTGATATATGTCGATGTGTTTGTTTATAGCTTTGTATAACACAATCCGGGCCCAATCCTAGCACATAACCCAGATTTGTAGCAAAGCAAAAGAATATCCAAATAGAGAATGTTAGGTCAGAGTTCACTATGGGCAGGTCAGCAGCTGCAGGATGTTCCATTTTGTGGTCCACTTCCCGGAAGTGGACATGAGAAACGCCCGAGCAGGGTCATGAGAAGAACACGCACTACAGCTGCTTTTAACTGGGTGACATCGAAGTGTACGTGCAAAAAAACATGTGAAAGCGGCTAGAACTGGAAACAAGTGTTGCTGCTCATTAGAAGGCCCTTTGCAAAGCTGAACGGTCAATTTTCTATTGCTTATTGATATATTTGGGTGTTAAACTGGTACTAATGAGGTGCAACCAATGCCCAGACAGTTACCAAGTTAAAAAATGTGGAAATAATGAATAGTGCTACAAAATGTGCCGCATTATGCCGCATAATTTGGCTTGTATTGCAGCGTGATTCACTCAATCCTGCCGCATAATTTGTCTCTCTCCTGCCGCATAATTCCAGTGGCCCTGGGCATACCTAAGGGACCACTGGTGCTCACGGACAAGGTACACAAATTCAGGATAGTCCGTGAAAAATACGAACAGGTGGTCGCCCTAGATGGTGTGTACGTCTCCTTAAATAAGTTTGGCGTTTAGAGTACTTCACTGTTCATGTGTATTCCGAGATGGCCCAATTGATCACTTTCAGGAAGATTAGTTGTTTTTATCAGGACCTGTGAGATAGATGTTGAACAGGGTACTAGTGGTTATTATGCTTGCCAATAAGCAGGCATCGGTTTCCATCTCGCTTATCGAGTGCCTTAACCATGTGATCTGGCGAGCAGTGAATGATGAAATGAAACTGAAACTTTGATACCCATTTAAACACGGCTGCAGGGGAAGCATTTGTTGGAGATCTGTCTCGAGGCGGATGGCTTGAAGATGTCTGTAAGGTACAGTGTTCTTTATAATATATGGTTTTTTTTTTGTACGGAACGCTTCAATAGTTACTGCACTTCATGCGCCAACAACCGGGAAACGCCGGTTTACCCACATTCTAGTAAGGATGAGGGAAATGCCTCTCATAATGTTTACCAGCGCGCAGCTAACTTTCATTCCAACACAGATGTGGCGTAACAGCTTGAGTTGCCGGTTTTGGAGCTGGGGATCCAAGTTTGAATCTCTGTGTTGGCTCATTATCTTGTGATTCTGGGTAAATCAGCTTGATCATCACGTAATCTCCCCGTGCCTCCAAAAATATGAATCATGTAAAGCGCTCTGATAGCTTAATCGGGTCTCGTTCGCGCTATAGAAAACTGAAATGCTGGCGAGGAAAGAGTTAGAAGGTTCTCAAAATGGTTATGCAATAGAGAGGAGCGTGAAAAGGCGAGGATCGGATAAAGTTATAACGCAATTAAAGCGCGGAGTTTGTCATACAGAGTTGAAAGTAAATGTGGGATACATAAAGCAATAGTGATAAAAATAACCAGTGGTGCGCGCGCACCACAGAGGAGCGGGGAGAGGGAGCGCGGCAGCGAGGCGAACGCGTGCTGCTGCGCGTTCTGGCCACCGTCGGGAATGGGAGGAGCAGAGGCGGGACATGCGCCCGCCTTTGCCCAATCGCGTGCCGTCTCGGTAAAAAAAACGCACGCTCCAGCCAATGTGGGCTTCCGAAAGCAAAACCATACGCACGAGCGTGTGGGTAGCTTTCAGAAGCCCTTTCTAAAGGTCTCGCGCTGCGCGAGCAGGGCTGCACACTGCAACGCTAGGCGCGAGACCAAAAAAGTAGTTGGGAGTGCCAAAAATGGAATTCTCTCAGAAGTGCACTAAACAACCATGATATGAGGGCATTTTGGAACGTGATCAACTCGGGATCCCTAGAAGGTAAACCGGCTATTAAACCTAATATTGGGGAGGATGTATGGAGAGCACATTTTGAATCCTTATACCTAAGGGCAGAGGATGATGATGGGCCAGTGGCTAACACTCCTATCCCCCCAGAGCCAACTCCTTTTGTTCTCCCTTAAGGAGATCACTGATGCATTGGGCAAGATAACACCAGCTAAGGCGCCAGGGCTGGATAAGATCCCTGGGGACCTCTTTTGTTCTGAGCCCACTGACTGGGGCCCCTACTTGTGGTCCTTGTTCAATGCCATCCTACAGGGCATGGCGATTCCTACCACCTGGGCTTGGACTGAAATTATCCCAATTTTCGAAAAGGGCTTCCCGTTCATCCCTGCCAACTATCGCCCCAATAGCCTCATAGATGTAAGCCAGAAAATATTTGCCCGTGTACTTCTGGGGCATTTGCAGACCTGGATGGAGGAGCACAATGTTCTTACCCCCCTCCAAGCCGGGTTTAGAGCGAAGATTTCTACAACTGATCAAATTTTCAGGCTGCAACTATTATACTGGAAAACTGTGTGTATAGAGGGTGGCAGCCTCTATTTAATATTTGTGGACCTTAAATCTGCATTTGATCTGGTCCCGAGGGATAAACTATGGGCAATTTTACTGGATAGGGGAGTCCCTGAGTATCTCTGTCACCAGTTGAAACGTTTACATCAAGGTAATTTCGCACAAATTAGGTATGGTGAAAACGGCGAACTCTCAGCTCCTTTGCTGGTAGAGAGAGGTGTTCGCCAAGGCTGTGTCTTGGCCCCGGCCCTTTTCTCTCTTTTTATCAATGGCCTAATCGAGTCACTGATCGCTGGGAAGGACATTGATGCCCCCAGGTTAGCGAACCGTAAAATACCAGCCATGATGTTCGCAGATGACACCCTCTTGTTCTTGAAATCCCCTATGGGAATTCAGAGGGCACTTGATATCTTCAGTGTCTTCTGTAGAAATCGGGGTTTGGAGATTAATCTCCAAAAAACAAAGTACATGGTATTTAATGTGAATAACAGCACCCGCCCAAACCCCCGTTTAGATGGTATGCCATTAGAGAGGGTATCCATTTTTGAGTACCTGCGGATCACGCTTACTGAGAAAATGGACTGGGGCTCACAAATAAAGAAAGCAAGTTTGAAGTTGGCCCAGACAGCGGGGGGCATCTCAAAGGTATATAGGAGTTGTACCCACAAACTGGTTGGCCCGGCGGTGGAAATTTACAAAGTACAAGCTAGGGGCGCTGCATTGTATGGAGCTGAAATTTGGGGTCATTGTTCACCAGGCTCTCTATTGCATACTGAGAATTCCTTCGCTAGGCAACGCATGGGTCTTCCCTCTAGCTCCCCATTAACACCTCTTAGAATGGACCTCGGGATTAGACCTATTGCAGAAGTAGCTCTCAGACCTCTTTTATTTTGGCGACGTCTGTGGAGCACTCCTGAACTGGCTCCATATAGGGATGAGCTGAGCGAAGTTATGGGCCTTCAAGGTGCGGGAAAACTCCCCTGGTTGGCATATATCAGGAATATCTGTTAGGCCATGGGAAGGGGCAACCTGTGGAATAATGCAGAAGAAACCTGCTATGCGACCTCTAGAAAGGTCCTGTTGGAGAGCTATAGAGAGCATAAACTCGCCCAACTACAAAGGAGGTCTACGTCTGGTCGTTTGACCCTTAGGGTTTTGGAAGTAAAAAAACAATATAGGCTAGAATCGGTTCTGGACGACATCCAGCCGCTCCTTGCCAAGAAGCTATATCTCCAATTCAGACATGGGGTGCTCCCGCTGCGTACATTTACTAATAAGTGGGGGGGCTCTCCCAGTTTGGTTTGTCCCGCTTGTGTGAATGCGGATGAGACTGAAATACATGTGTTATTTTTCTGCCAAGGTTATAGGAGGGCAAGGATCCGTTGGCTGTTACAGTTATGTAGGAATTTGTGGTCCAGACACTGTTGCGAGGTTTTTAGGCTATTTAAATATGATACCGATATGCCCATTGTGTTCTCTATCTCGCGCTTTCTATTCTCTATATGGTGTACTCGTAGAGCTATTCTAAAGAGGAACTCATAGGGCTGCCCAGCTTATTTTTATCCATCATATAAATTGGGCCTTGTTCTCTCTCTTTTTAAAATGAATGAAATCAATTGATGATTTTTATGTTTATCACTATTTTAATTAACTAGTGTTCCATCAAGCATTGTTTTTATATTGTTTCATTTCAAACTAGCTTTGAGTAAAATATCCTGGCTCTCTTCGTAATTGCATTGATCTCTGTACTACCTGAGTTCTGTATACGCATCTTAGAATGTGTGGCTTAAATTTTAAGCAATAACCTTCATGTTGCTGAACCTTTGCATGTGCACTTTCGTTTCGTCAGGAACTATAAGTCAAGTTAGTGGTTCCATTGAATTATATTGGATTTTTGTAATGTTTATCCCCCTGCCTAGACATTACCTATGCATTTTATTGAAATTGCCTTTTTAGATATCTAATTGACACTATGCTGTTCAAAGGCATTGCACATGTATTTTTAATGAGATCACATTCGAGCGAAGATGATCTTTTGCTAAAGCTACCTCATTGTCTATGCACATGCACTTTATCGATCTCTATCATTTGGTTAATGTAAAGGCCACATGTTGTGTGTATACTGTACAAGCATTTTACGTCTTCTATAATTGTGGCAAGGCTAGTGAGAAGGGGAGTTGATCTCGCCAATCAAAAACCAGACTGGAATTTCATTTTATCAATGCACTATCTGGTCTCACGTAGCCCAATGGATATTTTCTGCGAGCTGTATGTAATATATTGTATTTTTATTTGCGCTTTTATGGCCTTATAGGCTGAAATAAAGATTTGTGATGAAACTGGTGCACAATAGTTTTCTCCTTTCCTCTTTGTCCAGATGATGGCCCTGTGACCCGGGCCCTTGGTACCCGGGCCATGCAGGGGAGCCAACTATAGTCAGGATCACTGGAATTATGTGGCAGGAAAGGGCCAAATTATGCAGCAGGGTTGAGTAAATAATGCGGCAAGGAAAGGCAAATTATGCAGCATAATGCGGCACATTTTCTAATAGTATTACTTTATTATTTCGTCATTTTTAGGTCTCGCCTACGCAGCGCGCATGCGCTGCATAGGCAAAAAGACCTTTTGCACTCGATTCGGCTTTTCAGCCAAAAACGTGCACGCGTTCCATTGCCTTCAATGGCAACGCGTGCACGTTTGGCGATTCACTTGCGGGAGCGAGCAGCTGGCGCCATATGGTAGCATTTATCGCTCCTGGCGCCGCTCGCTCCCGCAAGGGAATCGCACTCCCCCCACCCCTCCCCTTTCACTTTTGCGGCCACGGCGCGGGCCGCACTTGTGTTTTAGTGCTTGTTTGTCTTGACGCTTCCAAAGCTTTCTTCCAAGTGGGGTAATTCTCAACTTTGTAACAAACTTATGATAGGTTTTGAGCTCCACAAATATTGATTCTAGGAAATGGCATGCTGCCTTTGCTGTGATGTCAAGAGAAGCACTATTTTCAGTTTTTGCTTTTTTGACTTTTTGATGAAGCATTTATTGAATGTCTGCCCTTAAGGACGTCTTATGAGGAAAATTATTGTAACAGTGTGATCTGGCATTTTATTCTCTTTTACGGCTAATGGACATTTCTTTGTTCCCCACTTTTTTATTGCCACAGTACCTAAACCCTGTGAAGCAAATGTTAACGTCATTGTGATTCAAAACACTGACAAAGTAGCCTCCCTCAAGCAGCGAATGGATGCCTCAAAGGGTTCGCGAGGTACAAACAGAAACCCGAGAACTGATGGAAACGTGAGATGTTTGGTGCCGTGTCAATGGCTCGCGCTCTCTGTACTTTATAGCCGATTGTTAGGTGTGGCAGCAAACTGCAACTGTTGGGCCTGATGAAAATCGAGGAGGAAGGGCTTGGGGAGAGAACCGCAGGGAGAGGTTGATGGAGCAATCGGCAGAAGTGGCGGGGAGGAGACGAGAAAGTTCAACAAGGAGGAGCAGGGTAGAGAGACGTAAGCAAGGGAGACAGCTGGAAACACATGCCCTCTCATGCAGTGCTTAAGTTAAACGAAAAAGTCGTTCCCTAAAAGCGAACATAGGAAACATAAAAGCCAACCAATCAAAAAGGTGCTAAAGATGCTATCAGGGTTGGATTCGGATTAAAAATCGGCCCGGGCACGCTAAAAAAAAAAGTGACCCACATTTGCATATTGCCTTTCCGCAAAACACTGCTTCGGCGAAATTTTATTTTAAAAAAGGGGGGGGGGGGGAGGAGGGTAAAAAAAAATGCAGGGATTAGTTTACACTGGTGAAACACACCTGAAAACAAGTAAGGCCACTTCTGCTCAGGCCCCCTGCCCCCGCTCAGTATGCACACATTAATTAGCCGGCCCAGTGAGAGAAAGGGAGTGACACCTCTGCCCTGATAAAAGGGAGGCGATGGACGCCCATCTGCCTCCAGAAAGGCCACTCAGGCACCCACTGGGCCGGTGGCGGTATCCGGACAACGCAGAAACCACCCAAATCAGCCCCCCAGACTGCTCAAAAAAGCAGCCCACAGCTAGAACTGGACACCGGCCCCTCGGGCATTGACCAAGTGCCCGCGTTACCAATTCGACCCTGGATGCTATGCCCCATGGGAGGGACAAACCACAAGATGGACAGGCTGAAGCAAGGAAAGCCATTGAACAGAATACAAGCAAAAACAAGCATTGACATAGCCAATAGGTCTCGCTTTTGGGACCTTATAAGTATTTAGTTATGCAGCACAATATCCTTGGTGCAACAACATCAACTGTTGTATGGCTAAACACTTATAAGGTCCCAAAGGAGAGACATATTGGCTATGCCAATGCTTGTTAAATTTGGTAACACTGTCAGGGCATTGGTTGCACCTCAATGCTACACGTTTAATACCAAAATATAGCAATAAGGAACAGAAAGGTGACCAGCCTAGCTTTGCAAAGGACTCTCCATTGCACAGCAACACGTGTTGCGGCATGTTTTATAACTGTTGACCCGTTTGAGCTAGAATCACATTTTTTTTGTTAAAACCTGCAGATTATGAGGCAGATGATGGATTATATGACAAATGTGGCAAATCTATTAATATGCAAATTTCACAGCGGCCCCACAATTGCATCATTCCAGGGACTCAGACTATAGTATAGACCTTTACCCTCTTGGTGGGCTTTTTGTGAGGTAGTGAAGATTCTACATCATAATTCGGGTTCTTTCTGCGTGTGTACGAGTCGAAACGTTCTCAACACCTACTGGTACAAAAAGGGAATCCATTATATGCAACCTTTCTCGCGATTGTCACTTTACCTGGACTCCAATCTTGTAAACAATTCCCTGTGACTTGTTCATTACTATGAGCTTGAAATAATTACTGTATTTTACAAGCTTCTGTATCACTTGTGTGACCGCCTTTAGCACCGAGCACTTATAAGCACACTAAAGTTAGATTATTATTTTTGCGCTTTCCAAGACACTTTTTTTCTTTTAAGTTGGCCAATTTCTTTTTGCCTCATTGTTGCTTGCCCTGTAACTCTTGCCTCCGCCTGCTGCTGCTCACCATGTCTCACCCGTCCCCTGCATTGTTGCTTGCCGCCCCCCCGCCCCCCTCACCAGAAGAAAAAGAGCTATGACACGGCCAGTGCCGGCCGCATCATAGCACTTTTGTTTCTAACTTTCAGCTATGCTACACAGCAGTCACGCTGTTGTACAATATAGCCAGGGCCGGACTGGCTACCGGGCGTTTTGGCATGCTGCCGAGCTGGGGGCTGATTTCGTTGATGGGGACCTCCGTGTGCTGAACGAAATTCGTTTTGCTTTGTTTATTTCGTAGCACACGCAGGTCTCCATGAACGAAATTAGCCCCCACGGCAGTGACATCAGCCCCAAGCTCGGCAGCATTCCAAAACGCCCGGTAGCCAGTCCGGCCTTATATAGCTAAATGACCTCGACAAAGCCAAAAGCTCACTTGTGAGCGAGAGCTATTGGCTTTGCCAGTGCTTGTTGGACGTTGGTACTCTCACACTGTTGAATCGTAGGCACAGCACAAGTCCTCATTTGTTGAAGCCTGTGCCTATTTACAATTACCCAGTTCCCCACCTCCCCCTCCCTCCCACCCGCCCTCACTACTGGAGAAGCCTCTCCCACAAAGTTTGGAGGTGGTCTGTTCCCCTTCCCACCCTGCAAGGGTCTTTTTTACTCGAATCTTCTGCAGGAGCAAATCTGCCACCATTTCCAGGGTAGGAAAGGGTCGGAGAGGAGTTTGTGAATGCTTTGATGCGTCCCCTCCGAACCTCCTGAGTGGGGTTATCCCTGCATAACTGCAAGAAGTTGTACAATTACGCTGGAGTAAATGTTGGTATGCGTATTAGGGAGCATTTTGCGACTAAGAAAGTATAAACCCAGCCGCTTTCAGCCATAAAGATATGTCTTGGACCGAAAATCTGAATATTGATCATTGTGTTTTGAACTGGATAGAGACGTTGTTTCCCCAGGTTTATTTTTTAACCAGGTGGGAACCTTGCACTGCATATAATTAGCAATTCGTGCCTTCTTTCATAGGTAAGTAAATAGAGGAGCCTTTTATGGGTTTGTAAATGCACCGCTTCACTTGTTTGATATTTGATAAGCACTGTTTGAATAGTGGTTTATGGTCTGGCAAGGAGGAAGTTCATAAACATCTGTTAAAAGCGGAGGCTAGCATATGTTTTGTATTCTTTTTCCATATCACCTGCCCAAACACCTGCAGTTCAGAACAAGTAGCTCTGTTGTCGAACTGCGACTCCTCAACAAATTGCAAGTTTAAAAGTCACAGTAGGCAGTCGCAGAAGGTACTTTTGTACAACGGTGCAGGAACCACATTGTTTGCAAATGATGAATAGTACTGGAAAGTTATCCGCATTGTGCTCGAAAAAAAATGAGTGTTCCCCACTGATTTGTATTAATCTAATCCTAGTGTCCACCTGCCCAGCTCTTCTGCTCCCATGGGTTCCTGTCCTAGCCCTGCAACCCCTACTCCTAGGGAAGGACAACGGGGGTGATGGGATGCTTAAGAAGCTACGGACTCCTTAAGGGCTCCCCAGCACCCACTTTCTAAGGGCCGTGACTTTCTCCCTACAACAATGTTTCACCAGGCAAACTCCCGGCTCCCGCCTTTGTCCAACCAGCCAATCGCGTATTCGCATATTGTCATCCAGACCCTTCCCAGATTCTCAGATCCTTCTGTTGCTAGGGGATATTGACACCTGTCCCTCCCCTTTTGAGGTCCTGACGCTGCCACCTAATTGGGCCAACAGAAGAATGCATGCTGGGCACACCCACCCTTCAGATGAGGCATTCACATGGCCTAGGCCTCGCGTCGCACTCAGCCATTCACTCTGTAAGGAGGGACGCTTGCGCCCTCAATTTCTGGGTCTTGGTCCAGATCCTCGTAACAACACAAATGCCCTTTTTAGACATATTCTTATTAGGAACATGAGCATCCTTACTAGCCTGAACATTTACTAGGGAAACAAAGGGTGATCCATGGCACTCTGTTAAAGATGCGACCCTTTCATTCCAAATCTGTCTTGGTGAAGAATGAGAGCAAAACGTTTTTCTTCTGCTGAAAACAAACCGAGCAGTTGGTCTAGCTGGACCCCGCCTAGGAACCTAAAGTTTCTAGTAACTAGCTTCCAACTCTGACCATCATCAGGGTGAACTGGGCCAGTATTGGGGGAACAGGCTTTGTACATTGGGCCAGCCAAGTGCCAGAGCAGTTCTTTATAAGCATGGCTTGTCGGAACACAAAGAGATACTGATGCAACATACAGCTAACATTCTCCATTTGGACATCCTCAATTTCCTCCGACAGGCAGCGGATCCATAGTTGCTGGACCTCCTCATGCACCAACTCAATTGGAAACAGGAACTAGGGCACTGATTTTTTAAAACTCTTTTCTGGATCTCTGGCTGAGCTCTGCTAATGTGTTCCAGTTTTGAATGTGTTAGCACATGGCTGGTGAGCTCCTGTTAGAATTGGGGGTCTCTAGTTGGCACAGGTAGGTACTTGTGACAAATAGGGACCCTCGCCTCTAGTCAGGGTAAAGGGGTACACTCCTAAAATAACCCCTGCTCACCCCCTTGGTAGCTTGGCACGAGCAGACAGGCTTATCTCAGAGGCAGTGTGTAAAGCATTTGTGAACACATACAGTAATCTAGTGACACACTACAGATGGACACCACACAAGGTTTATATCAAAAATAAGTATTCTTTATATAGTTTTAACACAAGACCATAAACGACAAAAATCCACAATACTGTACTTAAAATGGTAGTTTTAGCTTAGTTCAGTTCAGATCTTAAGATGCGACACTTTAAGTCAATGTACCTTACGATGCGGGACGCTCCCACAACAAGCAATGTTGCAGCGATGGAAATGCGACAAAGTTCTGGTGCAAAGAAATAAAGACGTCAAGTTCTTCCTGATGCGGCACGCTTCTCCGAGGTTGCGAAGTCTCGATTCGATGCGTCAACTGCAGCGGCGACACCCTTGTTCAGCGATGCGACGGCAACAGCTTCGGCTGCGACACTCTTCTCCAACGTTGCGAGACGCTTCCGCTCGATGCGACAACTGCAGCGGCGACACCCTTGTTTCGTGATGCGACGGCAGCAGCTCCGACGGCGGCACGCTTCTCCGTGGATGCGAGGCGCTTCTCTTGATGCGGTGCAGTCGCGACAGCTACAGCGGCGACACCCTCCTTCGGAGTTGCGGCGGCAGCAGCAGCGACGGCGACACGCTTCTTCCTCGATGCGAGACTCTTCTCTTGATGCGGTGCAATGCGACAGCTACAGCGGCGACACCCTCCTTCGGAGTTGCGGCGGCAGCAGCAGCGGCGGCGACACGCTTCCTCTTCGTTGCGGGACGCTTCTCCGATGCGGTGCAATACGACAGCTACAGCGGCGACACCCTCCTTCGGAGTTGCGACGGCAGCAGCAGCGACGGCGACACGCTTCTTCCTCTTGAGTCGCGCTTCCAGCTCCTTGCGACACGCAGTCCCTTCAGAAGGCCCAAAACAGCAGCAGGCACTTCCAAAGGATTCTTGGGGAGCTGGTGGTTGAAGTCTGTTGTCCCTGAGACTTCAGCAGGAGGCAAGCTCTTTTCTCAAGCCCTTGGAGATACTTTACAAGTTGAATAAAAGTGCACACAAAGTCCTTTCTCCTTCCTTTGGCAGTCAGGCAACCACTGCAGGCAGATCCCTCTAGCTTAGGGATAGTCTTCTCCTCAGTTTCTTCTTGGTTCCGCTCCTCAGCAAAGGTTTCTTCTTGTTTTCCCAAAGTGATCTAATTTCCTAGGGTCTGGGTCCCCTTTTTATACACAGTTTTCCTTTGTTCTCTGAAGGCAGAGAGGCCTCTGCCTAGTCAAAACCAGTTCTGGTCAGTCCTGGAGCACTTTGTTTTTCTGACTCCTTCTTTCCTTTCAGAATGTGGGGCAGGGTGCTCAGCCGCCTGGCAGGAGGTGGAGCCAGCATTGTGGAAGGCAGGCACAGCCCTATTCAGACCCAGGTGCAACTCCTCCCTCCACTCTGGATGCAGATCTTTCTATTCAGCCCTGTGCTGACTCACCCTGTCTCCTGTAGCCACCCCGAGCCCCTGTCACTCAATCTCCAGACAAGGAATACACAACCTAGCAGAGGCAGGCTTGGAAGTTTAGGCAAGAAAATACCCACTTTCTAAAAGTGGTATTTTCAAACACAGAATGTTAAAACCAACTTCATTAAAAGATGTATTTTATCATTCTGAGTTCAGGCATACTAAATTCGTTTTTCTACCATGTTCCCTGGGTCAGTTCTGACTATAAGGTGTAATAGTCAGTCTGCCCATTCTGGCCTATGGGGAGCAGGTAGCCTTGCAATAGTGAAAAACGAAAATGGCTGTAATTCACTATTAGGACATGCCACACACACCAGGGCATGTCCTACCTTATACTTACAATGCACCCTGCCCTAGGGCCTACTTTAGGGGTGACCAACATGCAGTAAAGGGAAGGTTTTAGGGACTGGTAAGTGGGTGTACTCGCCAAGTCGACATGGCAGCCCTAGGCTGCACACAGGCTCTGCAATGGCAGGCCTGAGGCACATTTCACAAGCCGCTTCTGTGGGTGGCACAACCAGTGCTGCAAGCCCACCAGCGGCATTGGATTTACAAGCCCTGGGCACTCTCAGTGCACTGTACTAGGGACTGACAAGTAAACCAATCATCCAATCATGAAGCCACTAATACATAACACAATTTACAATGGGGAGAGCATATGCACTTTAGCACTGATCAGCAGTGGTAAAGTGCCCAGAGTCATAAAACAGCCAACAACAGGTCAGAAAAAATATAGGAGGAAGGCAAAAAGTTTAGGGATGACCCTGCAAAAAGGGCCAAGTCCAACAGCTCCCGAGAACTCTGCCTACTTCTGGGCGGTCATAAATCTCCCCCAAGCATAATTTCAGAAAATGCAGACATCTCACGCAGGTCCCCTCCACTGCCCTCTGGTAGGGGCTGCATGGCAGGCAGGCTGGCTGCTCCTAGAGGACTCACTATGGTACCCTGGGGACCATATGATGAAAGACATTCTATGGGGTGGTCACGGTGAAGGCTTCTGTCTCTAAGCACAGGTGAGGTTCAAATTTTTAGGTGGGTACTGGATCTGCAAGCGGGGCCCTGAATACCTGCAAGCGCTCCATAATAGAGGGTCTTTGCCTATTCAGACACGTAGGACTAAAGCACCCAATCCTGATGTTCTTTAGCTGCCAGCAGGTGGCACTCAGTCTTCTTCAGTGGGCTGGTGTCTTTTTCCAATGTTATCAGTCCTCGTCTTGGTGCACGCATCCATATTTCTCATGCTGTTGGATACCTAGATCTGGACTGTTGCACTGATGGCTTGAAGATGGTGAACCCCAGGCGTGCAATGCCCATAGGGCTCAAAGGGCTTCAGCCCCCCCCCCCCCCGTCGTGTGTGTCAGCCCGGGCTGAGACAGCTTCCCCACACATACACACAGATATTTCTTGGGCATGCTGTGGGCTGGCATGTCTGGTGTCTTATCGCAGCCGCACTAGAGTATTTCACAGGTCTGTAAAAGACCATATACTTGATAACGGCGCTTTATTGTTTTTTCACCCGTTCGTAGAGCCCCTGCATCTTCACTCTGCCTATTCCTTAAAGTTTCTACTTACTTTTGCTGCCACAGTGTGAGAATGCATTTCCTGAAAAGAAAACGTAGGCTCTTTTTTTTGCAGTTCTATACAGCTCGAACTCCACCCGAAGGTATTGAGGCACTTTGCATGAGCACCAGTTACATTATACAAGGACACATTGCTGGAAGTATTAGCCCCCCCCCCCGAAATTTGGCTCTAGTTGCGCCCCTGGTGAACCCCATATAGTTTCCAAAGAAACGGGTGTGCCTGGGAGGAGTGCGGCACACTGAGCATCATAAAACAGTCTGACCTTGCTCTCATCTTTTCTTCTTCCTCCAGTTCTTGTACTGCTCGGTTTAGAAGGTGGCATCATGGTAGTTTGATCAAAGACCTGGGACCTTTTATGGGACCATGAGAAGTTGGTGGGTCGAGTTCCTACACATTGCTCTGAAGGATGCAGGTGGTACAGAGGCAGCATTAGCATATGGCACTAAGTCCTGCGGATGTGGACAGACATGATCATCTTGAGTGGTCACTGCTTTCTGGACCTTTCTGCATCATCCAGGAACTGCAGAAACGTCATCTTCTTCAAAGCCACTGTATTTCTTATGGGCTTTCTGCGATAATGTCCGGGAATGGGTGTTGCACGGATGTTCTGCTCCATTGTGGAGGTTGCGTGTATACGTGTACAACACAGTCCAGAGGCTGGCTGCACTGCCATTTCCATTGGTCAGGATTCTGTATTTCCGGCTACATCACACACTTAACCTTGTGGATGAGGGGGGCATGGCTAGCCGCCTAAGATGGCGGACGTGTGCCGGTGAAGCTCCGGACCCTAGGGGGACATATCCTGCAGAATCGCCGCCTTGTGGGGCATCCACGCCGCCTGGGGGTCCAGGGCTGTATTACTGCCGACCCGGAGGGGTCTGACCGGGAGGAGCTGCGGCGCCACGAAGATCGGCAACGCCTGCTGGCGGCCGCGAGGAGGGCGGCCTAACTGCGGCGCTCCGCTGGGCCTGTCACGCTGCGACCCTTGCCGGCCCCCGTGCGTTGATGCACCGAGCGGCCCCCTGTGCTGCCGGCGGGGGTCCCTGTGTGCCCGGGAGTGCCGCGCAGACATTGCGGCCCCGCTGAGATTGGACCTGCGGAGGCCGGGGCGGCATCGGTGGGACTGCTCGGCCCGCGCCTAGAAGAACCGGACTGTGCCGGTAAGCCTAGCGGCCCCCTCTGTCGACGACGGGGGTCCCCGACTGCCCGGGGGGGCTGCGCCGTCGTCGGGAGCCTGTAGCTATATGACCCGAGGGGCCCGGATGGCGTTGGTGGGACTGCTGGGCCCGCGCCCCTGAGAGTAGCGGTGCGCTGGTGCGCCTGACGACCCCCCCTGTGGTGGTGGGGGGGTCCCTGCTTGCCCGGGGGTGCCGCACCGACGCTGAGGGCCCACTGCGACCGGGTCTGCGAGGCCCGGCCGGCATCGGTGGGACGGTTCGGCCCGCAGCCTAGTGGCCTGGACTGTGACTGGGGGCGGGCCTCCTCTTCCCTCTTCTGGCCGCATACATCGCCTGGGTGCTGGGGGAGTGGGCCGAGAGCCGCAACATCCTACGGCCTGTGGGGAGTGAGTTACCGTTGCCGAAGGGCCCGGCCGCCTGTGAGGGGTCGGCGGCTGAACACATTGGCGGATCCTGCTTCTACCCCCCCCCCCCCCCCCCGGGGCAGTATCACATGCCGGAACTCGGCTGGATGGCAAGTGGGCACGCGGGACACACCTCTACGGCCTGAACCCCGTCAGTGCACCAGAAGGGGGCGCCGCCAGGAGGTCGCGGCGGGTCCCGGTGAGGGGTGGCTGGGATCCGCCTTGGAACGATCCGGGCTGGGGATGGTGTGCCCCCCCCTCCCCCGACACATGATGCCCTCACACTGTGGGGATACAGCGACATCACGAGGTGCGGAGTTGGATGCCATGTGCTCCTGAGCTTTGTGTCGCACTGAGTGGTGGGCGGATGTATACCGCCCATGGTGAATAGCGACCCTGGATGGTCCTTTACACTGCTGTGAAAATTGGGGTGAGTGGTGAGGCGGTGCTGTCAGTGGCCCTGGGAGGCGCACGTCCCATTGACCGGAACTCACTTCAACAAAAGCTCTTCCGCGCCTCAGCCTAACCGGGCGTGGCCCGGGAGGGGCCTCCACGCCTTCCCTGCGCCCATCTGGCCTACTATACGTGAGGGCAAACATGGGGAGACCCAAGGGAAAGCCCATGGACAGCAGCTCCAATGTGGGGGGACCTTCCGGGGACTCTGACAACGCTACCGGACCCAGGACGCCGGACGATTCCTCCCTGGAGCATGTTGGGGCCCCCCCGGACAAGCTCGACCTTATCCTCAAGGAGGTCATAGACTCTCGGAAAGCGATAGAGCTACAGATCGGAACCCTTACGAGTGGCCTCACCCTCCTCCGTGCAGATCATGGGAAACTCGCAGACAAAGTCCAAGACCACGAAAAGGCCCTGACCACTATGGAGCCCCTGCTAACAGACCACACCACTCAAATAACCCGGCTCCAGCAGCAAATCAATGGGCTACAGGACAGAGTCGAAGACGCGGAGGGCAGAAATCGCCGGAACAACATCCGCGTGATTGGTCTTCCTGAACGCAGTGAGGGCCCCAAGCCGGCGGACTTTATGGAAACCTGGTTCAGAGACCATGTCGCCCAGGAAGGTCTCTCCCCCTACTTCTGCGTGGAACGGGCGCACAGGATACCCACGGGAGCGCCGGGAGCGCCCCCACGACCCCTGATTGTCAAAATCTTAAATTACAGGGTCCGCGACGTGCTGTTGCAAAAAGCGAGAGAACAAGCACCGATCCAATTCGAGAATCAACAGATCTCGCTCTACCCCAACTACACCATCATGGTACAGCGTCAACGGACCTCCTTCCAAGTCGTCAAGAAAAAACTGCGAGAGGCTCAGTTGAAATACGCTCTCCTATTCCCGGCCCGGCTAAAAGTCCTACACAAGCGAAAATCCTATTTCTTTGATAGTCCAAATGATGCAGAGGAGTGGCTGGAGGTGATGGGGCCTGCATTGAGCCAGGACAGGCCATCGGGCTTGTCACGCCAGGGCCCTACCAAATCTAGAACACCCGGCGCCCGCCGGCGCGCGACGGGCACACAGGACTCCGGCATAATTGGGCCGACCCATGACCAACAGATGTCGGGCAGAGCGGAGGCATTGGCTGTCGCTGGGTCCTTCCGTGATGGACATTCCAAGGCTGCAACTGATTCGGAAGATAGCATTATCCAATCGGACTCTGAAAGCATAACTCTTTTCCCCTCAGTGACACCTCAAACTGCGGACGATCTGGTGGACAGCTGATGAGACCGGTTTCGCCTTCTCTCCTCCTCCTGCCGGAGTGGTTACTTCCGCCTGGTCGCTGGCCTGCCAGTTACCCTCATATCCTTTACTAATACCTATGTGTAGATTATATTGTTGAATTACACTGGAGGGTGTATGCTTTGCACTGTCTTGGCTTTGTGTGTCCACCATGGGTGTACGGAGGCCCCCGGGGCCGGCGCCCGACCCCTGGTCGTCTCCCCTACGGACTACCCGCCCCTTGCTCAACCCCTAAGTTTACCCCTATGGTGACGATCTATTATGCACAACATGATCCGACTTCTATACCCCCCCTGGGTCCCGTTGAGCCACCGGTGCTCTCTATTCAAGCACGTAACAATATGACTGGTGGCTCCACTTCCTCGCAAAGCGAACGCACGACGTTATGGGATTTGAGTGTTGGAAGTTCTGGTTTGGCGCAGCATAGTTCAATGGCTGCGCCTAGCATTTTTGGTTCAAAGGGAATGGGGTACTCCTGGTCTGTAACATCCACACAGCTCCGATTTAGGGGGAGCTCTTCTTATAGCGATAACTCATGCCTCTTCGTAGTCCCACTTTAGGCACATATAATCTGCTGACCTGGAATGTGAGAGGACATGGGGCAGTACATAAAAGACATCGAGTCCATGCACATCTCCTTAGGCGGAAGGCACAAATTGTCTTCCTCCAGGAATCCCACCTCATGGGGTCGGAGGCCTTAAAGACCCGTAAAAAATGGGGGGGCCGCGTGTTCTCCACTAATTATTCGGCCTTCGCACGAGGGGCCACCATATGGATTCGCACGGGGTCCCATTCACAGAGTTAGAACGCCGAGTAGATGACCAGGGCTGTTATATTTTACTGAAGGGGACCCTGGACGGACTACCGGTCGTATTGGGAAGCATATATGCTCCGAATTTCGACCAGGACAAGTTCTTTCAGCGGTTAAGTGTGGCCCTGACAGGGTGGGATATGATCCCTTGGATCCTGGGCGGCGACTGCAATGCTGTGTTAGACGTGGCGCTCGACAGATCCCATCCCCCCCTACATGGCACAGGTGCCCGTAAGCAAGCTGACCTCCTGAATACATGGCTAGTCGGGTGGGGGCTGAGGGATGTATGGCGCCAGCTGCATCCTACACATCGGGAATACTCATTCTACTCACCAGTTCATCAGCTACACACCCGGATCGATAGGTTTTCATGCTCCCCCACAATTGCTACACAGATACACCACTCCACTTATTTAGCCAAGACCTTTTCCGACCACAACCCCCTAGAGCTCACATTAACATGGGGTAGAGTCCCCACCCCTGTCCCCATGTGGAGGTTATGGCCTCAGCTCTTAGAGGACTCTCCGTTCCGTGCCACGTTAGCTACGGCCATTACAAATTATTTCTCCGAAAATTGGAACACAGCTTCCTCCCACCTTATTGAATGGGATGCGCTAAAGGTGGTGGTGAGAGGGTCTGCAATTGGGTCCATAGTGGGGGCTAGACAGGAGATCCACCGAAACCTTCTTAGCATTGAGAACCTCCTGACTGACTTAGAACACGCGGCGGTTACGGATCCCGGTAAGCGGGATTCATTGAGTGAAACCCGTATCCGTCACGCCGAGACCCTAGAAACACTCCGAGTTATTGACCACCAGGCCTACATGCAGCGGAAGCATGCCGAGGCTGACAAATCTGGCCCCTTGCTAGACCGGATACTGCGCGACAGCCCGGCGACGCCTGTCATCACATGCATATGTTCAGCAACTAGGGGCTTAGTGCACACACAACTCGAAATCAATGAGACCTTTCGCACTTACCTCAGGGACCTGTATGCGGCACCGCTCCACGCCACAGACACGCTCACGGACGAATTCCTTAACGACCTTACCTTCCCTTGTCTCACGCCGGACGCGCGGAAAGGCCTCTCGGGCCCCATAACCCAGCAAGAAATTTGAGCGGCGTTAAAAGACCTTAACCGCAATAAAACCCCAGGTCTGGACGGTCCAGAATTTTATGCCACCTACTCGGACATCCTGATCCCCAAACTAGAGGAACTTTACAAAACGGCCTTGTCTTCCGGTCATTTGCCACAATCCACCATGCAGGCCCTGGTTGTCTCCCTACCTAAACCGGGAAGAGACGGCACAGCCTTGTCCAATTATAGGCCCCTGTCCATGCTAGCGACCGAATACAAAATCCTCAGCAAGGCCTTGGCCAACCGAATGCTCCCCGTTTTAAACACACTCATTCATAAAGACCAATGCGGATTTCTTCCCACACGCAGCACCTCCTTAAATCTCAGACGCCTACATCATGTCATGCAGGCCACTCCGGGAAGGTATGAGAGCGCCGGCTGTCTGGCGTTAGATCTACGACAAGCCTTTGACTCCATAACATGGAGCTACATGTTTGCGGCCTTGCAACGGTTTGGCCTGCCTCCTGATTACATCCAATGGATCAGGCTACTCCACTCAGACCCCACAGCTAGGGCGCGCACAGGGAACCATATCTCCGGTGAATACACTATACACAGGGGCACGAGGCAGGGGTGTCCCCTTTCGCCCCTACTGTTCGTCCTGGTGTTGGAACCGTTAGCTATTGCTCTGCGAAAGTCAAGAGACCGACTCGGGATACCAATAGCTGGCACCGCACATTTAATTTCCATATATGCCGACGATATCCTTATTTATTTACGCGACCTCACAGTCGGGGCAGAACCTCTTCCCAACATCTTCTCCACCTTTGCACGTATATCGGGTCTCGCCATTAATGAAGGGAAATCTAACGCATTTTTCTTTCGGAGGGACCCCACCCAGACATATATCGATTTGGCACCTATGGGCTGCCAGTGGCACATCAGACCTTTAAATACCTGGGACTTCACATATATCGGTCCCAGCCAGACCAACTGGACGGTAACCTTACGAGAGCTATAACTGCCCTCCGCTCGAGTGTCGCCTTTTGGGTATCCCTCCCTTTATCCGTCATGGGTCGGATCGCCATCTCTAAGATGGTGATGCTGCCCCGCCTCCTCTATTTTTTCGTAAACCTCCCCTGCTGGTTCCACAATCCACTTTCTGCCTTCTAGACACGATTCTCTTGGACCTCATCTGGGGGAAGGGCAGACGTAGGATAGGCCTCAAGAAGTTACAACTCGCATCCCATAAGGGAGGTCTGGGTGTTCCCGACTTTCGGGCGTACTACTATGCTAGCCAACTCCAATGGCTGTCCTATTGGACGGCTGGCAGAAACCTGCAGAAAATAGGACATGACCCCCACGACCTGGATCGAGGGGCCCTTCACACTTTATTGCTCCCGAAGGTGGCGATCCCCCCCGGACGCCCCCCGCTACTTAAAACGGCACTGCAGTGTTGGAAGAAGGCGCTGCGATATACCCCACATGCGGTTCCCTACGCAGATAATGTTCCCCTCCTGGGGATTCCAGCCCCTGGGGGCAGACTTACTAGGACTCGACTGCGAGACTGGGAGGAGGCTGGAGTGAGGGAGGTTGGCTCTCTTTTCAGTGATGGCACCTTACTAAATCACGACACTTTTGTACAGGTCACGGGAGTGCCGGATCGCCTGTACTTGTTGCATGCAGCAGTAATGTATTACATCAAGAGGACGTGGGCGCCCCAACGCGCTGAACCCTCCCGACACGAGCTGGTGCACATGTTGTATTACATGGGGGAGGGAGGCCACCTAGTCAAATGGTTGTATACTAGTATCAGGGTACAAGCCGCCGTTTCGCTTGCGGCCCTTCGTGCAAAATGGTCGGAAGCCTCAGAGACGGAGCTCACTGATAAAGCCTGGGAAGGTATCCTAGAGCACCCCAAGCGAGTATCTCGCAATGCTAAACTTAAATTTATCCAAACTATGATACTTCACAGATCCTATCTCACCCCAAGGAGAATCCAGTGTATGTTCCCTGAGGCCCAACATAGCTGCCCTCGATGCAAAGCCGATGAGGCCGGTTTCCTCCACATGCTCTGGGCCTGCCCTCATCTTAGGGATTACTGGGACACGGTCCGCTCCGTACTAGGGGAGATAACACATCTCACAATGCATAGCAACCCTATAGAGTGCCTCCTGGGCCTACGAAGAAGAACCAGCGCCCTGAACGTACAGCTTCGCTTTCTAGACCTGGCCCTCATATTAGCTATAAGGGCGCTCACCATGAGATGGAAATCACCCAGATGCCCCCCGTTATCTGTGTGGCAAGATGATATGGTTAGCTGGGGTAGGGCCGAAGGCACGGCACTTAGGCAGGAGGAGGCACGGGGCTTGAGGAAACATCCCATCTCCATCGAATGGGACATCATGCTCGAAAACTTCAGGCAGAAAGATCTTGTACCTGCATGCACCGCCCCCACCACATGAGGGACCCAGCTGCGGGTGGGGGCCCGCGGGGGGGGGAGGGGGGTAGCACAGGCTACACCATTACCCTACGAGTAGGTTGGCGGTGGCGGATAGCTCCTGACATTTTACGGTGGGAACAGGATGACAGATCTACAAGCACGAACAGACCAGGAGGGAGGGTGGGAGGGAGGGAGGGCTCATGTTATTGGGAATGTTTTGATGATTGCGATTGGTGATTTCCCTAGGGATATACTGGCACATCTGTTTGAATATATCAACCGTAATACCTCTGTGTTGATTATCATATGATGTATTGATTGTACACTTTGAGGCTTGCATGTGCTAGCTGGACACTCATACACGATTTGAAAACTTCGAAAACGGACATGCCGTAATGCCCTAGATGGGACATGTGATTGTTGATTATGCAGCTATCAATAAAGTTTGTTTAAAAAAAAAAAACCTTGTGGATGATGCTTCAGCTCTTCTGCAGTCTGCAGACAGCTGGAGCAATGAGTCTCACTCCAGAGTCGAGGCAGATGTCTCAAGAGATGAGTTAGAACTCAACCATGACTACGCTCCGATGATTGGGCCCTCTCTGCTGTCGGACGCGTTGCCTCATCCTGCTGGGATCGAGGTGCCGGCAGGTCACGACCACACTTGCTTCAATCTTTTGCATGTTCTACATGGGTTGTGCTCTGAAGATGGTACTGCCAAGGTGCAGGCACTTAGGATGGTGCAGAGGTGGTGGCACGCATTGCTTCCAGTGATTGCAAGCGCTTATGTGGCTTAACATAAACCAGGAACAAAGCTCCCTGCCAGTCACTACCGCTGCAGATCTGAGTACCACGATCCTTTATTGATATCATATACGTATTGAATTAAGGATGCTGGTGAGGCACTGGAAAGACCTCAGAGTTAAACACTGGCATTTAATCAGGGGTCACTTACTCTTAGGGCTTGTGACCTCTCACGTCGTTGTGCAGATACTGGAACTTAGATCTAGTCTCTGGTCCTTTACTAAGGGCCTGATTTAGATCTTGGCGGATGGATTTCTCCGTCACAACGGTGACGGATATCCCACCCGCTCAAATGTAAATCCAATAGGATATAATGGGATTTATATTTCGGCGAACGATATTTCCATCACCATTGCTGCACTGTTCAAGCTTCCCTGACCCTGGTCTCAGCTGCACCTCTAGGTTTTTTTATTTCTCTGCCCTAGAGGAAGTAGTGTGACAGCAAGTGTGTGAAATGGAGAGCACCCCCTACCTCCCCCTTTCTAGAGTGAAATGACACACAAGGGGGTGCCATGATTCCTTAACTGGGGCTATCTAACTAAATCTGTCATTCATCTGACAGTTTTGGGAGCAAGTATCCATCCAAGATAAAATAATGGCTTCACATGTATATTGCACCCCCTTTCATATTGCTGCTGGACATTGGTGGTAGCCTTCCCGGCTTGCTTCCTTAATGTCTGAACTGAATTCCCTCATGATATTTGTTCACCTGGATCCAGGCCACTACCACCCCAGTCAGAAGGGTGCGGGACAAGGTGTACCTAGGAGAACATCCTCCAGTGGCCCCCCCACGTAGCCTTTTGGGCTCACCTGTCTAGATCTTGGTCTGTTCCTGATCCTGTCTACAGTCCCTCCCCTTTTACACAGGCCTAAAACCACATATTAGTTGGGGCCAACATGGCCATGCACACAGACACACCTACAGGGACAGCTTAAGGATTTTGGGGGCCCTGGACCAAACATATTTTGGGTGTCCTGGGCCAAACATATTTTGGGGACCCCTGTTCAGAATATTTTTTACTTTAATATCCAATTTCAGCTCTTTCATACCCACTTAGGCCATTTCACTGGCAGTGCACAGACAGGGGCACTGGGCCTAAACAAAGACTGTGGACCTATGTTTCAAAGATTTTGACTTATTAAGTGGTACAAATTACATGCCTCCAAGATCCAAGCCTCCAAACGAATTGCTGCCTAAGGAACAAGCATTGGCATAGCCAATAGGTCTCGCCTTTGGAACCTTATAAGTATTTAGTTATGCAGTACAATATCCTTGGTGCAACAACATCAACTGTTGCATGGCTAAACACTTATAAGGTCCCAAAGGCGAGACCTATTGGCTATGCCAATGCTTGTTTATTCTCCCACTGCTCCCTTTTCCAATATCTCCCTCATCGCCCAGGCTGTTTCTCTCTGTCTAACATTCTCTCCCTCTTTGTCTGTTTTCGCTTGTATAAAGTAAGAACAATACAAAAGGCAGCTGCCGAGGGCAGCAGGGAGCTGTGCGCTAAAGTTTGAAATGCGCTTGTCTCTTTGGCCTGCCGTCCTGCAACAGCCAACCAGACATGCGCATTTTAAACCTCTCTCACCCAGCTATCTTAGACATCTGGGCTAGAGAAAGCACAGGCCTCCAGTGCTCTTGAAAGCACTGAGTGAGGACGCTTCCTCCAACCTTGGTGCTTGTCTCATGCTGGTGAGAGCAGCGCCAGGATTGGCTAGGGGCAGTGGTCAAAATGGGGGATCTGAGGGGCACAACGTGCCAATACTTTTTAATTGTAGAAAAACAGTTCCCCTACAATTTGTGAAAACACTACCGTCCTGGGATGTTTCATTCTAAGAGGTGAAATGTAAGCAGGGAGTCTCCTGTGCTGCGATACCGAGGGAGGGGGAAACAGCTAAATAAGCCTATTCTCCAGGACGCCTGCTGCCTGAAACACATGTAAATGTGCACAATTTGTTAATCTGCAAATCCTGGAAGCCAGTATTGGCTTTGATTGATGGAATCACTTGAGGCTACCTGATGACACACATTTATTCTTTCTCAGAGACATTGTAAAGGAGCTACAAGCTAAGCTGTGAAGTGTGTACTTTTAAAAGACAGTTATAAAAAACATTTGCACTATGTACAGTCTGGGTATAACTAAAATCTATATTTTGGACACACTTTTTTTTATCTTAAACCTTTTTGCACATTTTGTGGCAGCCTATCTTTTACTGTGGGTAATGCAAATTTAAAATGACTTACATATTCAAAGTGCTATCTGTCACAGACTAGGACCTCATAGCACTAAACATACACAAGTCACAATTCTCCACTGCACCAACCAGGATTTAATTCTGTGGCTTTGTGGTGCACTGCATTAACTAATAAGAGGTTTCATAATGTAGGATAGTGCAGTTACCACTGAGTAACTTACATGCATTTAATTTTCATTTCAGCTTTGCTTTATTTTATATGTAGTTACCTGAAGGTGAAAGACCGAATAAAGTTACTGAATATTTTTTTAATCACGCCTCTGACCAAGCTCCACGCTTACTCACCCCACCCCCACTGCATGCAGCCTCACAGTTCCCATACTTTTGCTAATGCACTTCGACCACTGGTTAGTAGAGCTGGCCGCTCCCGCGTTGGAGCCTGCCTCAAGGAGAGAAGACCGGTGAGGAGGACGTCGCACAGCAAGCCAGGAAGGTAAGTCAAACTTTTTTACATTTTTATTTCTTTTATTTTCTGCCTCCCACTGCTAGTGGCACCCTAGATGGCCTCTGAACTGGAATGCAACGTGCCCTTTGCCTAAATTGCATAGTAAGCGCTAAGCGCTATATAAATGCAAATACAAATGTGCACAGCTGACGGTCACGTGTTAAAAGTACGGTAGTAGAAAATACCGTCAATCATGGAGGAAAAACGACTCGCGATATAAAAGCAAGAGTTATAAAATTATTCACCTGCTATCGAAAGCTGCAAAGAAAAAACCAACAGATCAGACATCAGTCGAAAGTGTATTTTTGGGCGAAAAATAGAACAAGGTTAGTTCAGGAATCCAAGGGAGTAAATATTCAGGGGAAGATGAAAGGGCAGGAAGGGTGGAATTGGATGGAATGTGAAAAAAACGAGGCTTAAGTGATTCTTGGGCCAGGTGACATGCGGCGATGGCATGAAACAAGAGATGAAAGCGGAGGCTGCCAATTAGTGAATCAAAGTGCGAGACAGACAGAGAGTTATAAAATAAAGAGGAGAAATGGGAGAGGAGCGGCAGAGGTCTGTGATCTAATTGAGATTCATGGACTAGGGTTGAAACAGAGAATGAAGAAATAAATACGAGGACTGCAGGGGCGGGGTAGTTTAACTGTTTGACTAGCGAAGTATTGATTATTAAACTCGATAACATGGCGGTCCGTTTTGATTCCAAATGAGCTGTTTTTACGTCAGCAAATCACAGATTCAGAGTCAACAAACCGCATCTCATCGGTAACATCAGCAGAGACGCCAAGGCTGGAAAGATCATTGTGTGCAAACTGCACACAACTTCCTCAGGCTCACGGACTTGGGAGTGTGTGGAATTTTACTGCCTCATACTTTAGCTGAGTTACAATGAAACACTGGGCCTCAACGCTACGGTATGTTCATCGAAAATATTTAAAATATTTTAATAGTATTAGATTCACTCAGTATAGGTCAGCTCTATTAAAGATTTCTATAGACGATTGCACCGCAGCCCCAAGTGCAGATGAGAAAATAAATGGCGGCCGCGCGGTTTAAAAAAAAATAAACAGTGGTGCGCGCGCACCACAGAGGAAGAGGAGGGGGGGGAGGAGGGAGCGCGGCAGCCTGCTCAGCTGACCAGACGCTCGTGCGTCATGGCCTTTTGCCGGCATGTGTTTACAATTATCGCGCCCACGTCTGGGCACGATAATTGGAAACACATGTTTGCCGCGCGTACCCATCTCAAAAAGGCCAGCCACGACGCACGAGCGTTTTTGGGACTGCTTTCAAAACTCACTTACTAAAAGTCATCGCCTCTAAGCAGCGCTTGCGCGCTACTCGAGGCTCGACCTAAAAAGGACTACAATTTCAAAGAACACATTGAATGACAAGAACTACAACCAGTGTGTCAAACATAGGAGCAAGATCTGCCAAAGGGGCAGAGAATATAGTACATGTTTGCATTATTGGTGCTCGTGCTGGCAAAAAGGCGAATAGCAACCGGATTGCTGAGGGCGACAGGACCAGATATAAAATCCTGGGAAAGAGACATGATGGAATGGGCCGTTGCAGAGGAAATGTGGATGAAAATGGTCCGCACGGACAAGTATTTGGCTGATAACTTGGAGGACTGGTCATCACTGACCAGAGATTTGATGTGGGAGTGGAGGGGGGCTGCTGGGGCAACTGAGGACACACATAAATAGCAACTGTATATGAGTTATGAAGCTCCTTACTATATCATATGTCATGATGTGCGTAGCAATATGTTTTCTGCTTCTGTTCTATGTCAAAAGCATAAATAAAAATAATTAAAAAAACATAGGAGACAGATTTGAACATCAGTAAACTTAAAAAGAAGAATTATTTCTAAAAAAAAATGCTTAGATTAAGAAAAATGTGGGATGTATTGCAGCCTTTTCAGGGTCATTTACTGCCAACTGTAAGCAGTTTTTAAAACATCCGTTTAACACAAATCTGACATGCTTTCAATCGGAAAGCATTGTCTCAGGTTGCATATATCTTAACATAGGCTCAGGCATCACACTGGAAAGCTGTCGCACCCAAGGGTGTAAATGCTTTACAGGCTCAGATATCAACTCCATGAGTTGAAGAGATTTTCCAAAGTTTCAGAGCTAGCCCTCTTGTTACACAGTTTGTACGAGTTCGACGTCAGACAGGTCTAATACACTTATTACACAAATTTCGCAGACGCCAGTTTTATACAGCATTTCTATCACTTGGGCATCTGACAGCATGCCAATTCATCACTCTAATTACACAGATCTTACAGACACAGTCCTCTAACAGCTTGGCTACTCTCAGGTAACATCAGCTTTACATGCTCATGCATCTGAATGCAAATCTAGCCCTCAGGTTACCCATAATGTACAGGCTCAGGACTCTGAGAGCAATGCTAACCCCTATGTTAAAGATTTCTTTCTGGCTCAGACATCAGACGCATAACCTGTAACTTAGTTTACATAAACCTTACCACCTAAGCCATCAAACAGGAGTACCTCTTACCCAGATCTCCCAGGCTCAGGCTTCTTACAGATAAAGGGGGAGATTTACTAAGCTTTTGCGCCGTGTTTGCGTCACAAAAGTGACGCAAAACGACGCAAAATCGTGTTTTTGTAATTTACTTTCCAGCGCTGGAAATAACGTAAAAGTAATGCGAAGCAGCGCTGCTTCGCGTTACTTTGCGCCATTGGGGCGTACCAAGGGTGGTGCATGGGCGTTACCATGCAACCACCCAAGGTTTCTCACGCTAAACCCAATTTACTAAAAACAGTAGATTGGGTTTAGCGTGAGAAAACTGCGCCCTTTTCAACTTGGCGCAAGGAAGGAGAAATGCTTTCCTTTCTCTTTCCTTTTCCGACTTTGCCTACATGCTGCACTGTGCAGCACGCATACAAAGTGGGAAAAGCTTTCCCTTGTGTCTAGCATAGTATTTTGTACAGGAAGGGCACCCTTCCTATACAAAACCTATGCTAGACTCATGCACACACCCTAGCACTGCGGCGCTAAGGTGTGTGCATGGCGAACGGCAGCTGTAATCAGCGCCGACGCAAGGGAAAGGGGAGGAGATAGCCATATCTTTGAAGATATGGCGCACTCCTGCTCCTTCCCTGTCACGCAACGCAGCGCAGCCTCGCGGGGGGCTACGCTGCGTTGCGTGACTTTTTAGTAAATCTCCCCCATCGTATACGTCAGGTTACAAATTTCTTACAGGTTAGAGTCTCAAAATGAGAGAGAAGAACTATCCTGCAGAGTGATTGCATGTTTACATGTCAGACAGGACATGTAAACATCTATAAAGCTATCCTTTAAGAACTAATGTGGGAAAATATCTAGCCAATGAGGAGATTGAATACTCTCACTTGTATACAGCACTCTGAAGAGTAGATTATAGCAAACTCTTATGGATGTCAAAATTGAAAGCCAATAACACATTTTCACACTGCAATTGATCCATTTCAATAACCCAAAAAAAGTGAAAGAACCACAAAATAAGTGGCTAGCATGTTTCAAATAGCTTTAAGGGGTATACACATCTGGCACATTGAAGCATTGGTGAATGCTGAACACTAAACCTTCACGAAAGGGACACACTAACACAGCAACAGTGCAAGCCTGCCTGAGAAACAGCACAGTCACAGTAGAGACAAGGAAAGCCCAGGCAGCAGTAGTACAAAAGACACTCACAAAAAGAACAGGCAACAACAATCTGAGCTTCCTTCAGGCACAAAACAGGCATCACCAATGAAAGTTCATCTCAGAGACAGAACTGACCAAACAAATGAAGGATTGCGTTGGTGGAGTCCCTCCACACGAGCAGCAGACCAATGTGGCAGCAACACAAGCACATGTCTCTGAAACCATGAAGATGGACAAAGAGATCCCGCATCCCTAACACAGAACAGGTAGAAGCATGTGCAGGCCTCACTTTCACAAGTACAGTATGGGAGCAGCACTGCAACTGTCTTCACGCACACACATACCTACATACAGCTGGTTCCCCACATTGACAGTCACCAAGCAAGCTTCTCTCACACAAATGTCAGAGTCTCAGGAAATAGAGCAGAACAGGTGCGCACTGCGCTTGTAAGTGGAATGTGGGCGGGAACAGGACTGAATGTCTTTGTCTTCCCTTGTAGGAATATACTACTGAAAAGTGGCCTTGTAGAGAAAGCTGCTCTTAGAAATGACTCTTGTTTAGGCAGCTTTTGTGACAATAGAGACCACCTGCCTGCTTTCTTAATGTTAAAATGTGCTGAAAAGTAAAGTAGGTGAGATGTTATATGCAAACAAAAACACATAAATATGTGCCGCTCATTAGGTGTAATTGCAAGTTCCTCAAGCTTTTACATCTAACATTCAGATTGGTGCATCAAAAGACAGTACAGTGCTTTGTTTTTTCAACACTGTGTTGCAGCAGTAACTCACTAATGTTTTTAAAAATAATCTGCGTGACCCCCTTCCATTTCTCATAAGGGGGAGGCACTGCTTCCATCTTAACAAAACTTTTTTATGGTTGTTCCATGGTTTAAAAAATAATTCTGTACAAAACCCCTGTAGGGAACTCCCACACATCACCCTTACTAAAAATAAATTAAAAGAACATGGTATTGAAACAATCAACCTTTAACAACCATTCAAGGTCATCAGGGCAGGTTTGACTGAAGAACACAGTGGCTCAGGCAGACTTTTGAGAAGGCTATCAGGGGGGCCTGAAAGGCTGGGGCCCTGGGCCAAAGCCCATTCAGCCTATGCCTTAAAACGTCTCTGGACACCTACTCCTGTAATACTGACCCATCCCGGAGATCTGGCCACGTGTGCAGTCAACCATTCACTCTAAATGGACGGACAGCTACATAACGATGCCTTTTCTTTTTTCATAAACCATTTTATTGGCATTTCAACAACAAATCACTACATCAAAACGTGCCATTTCCAGACCAACAAACAAGTGCAAAGAGTGTGTGACTTCCCTGTATACAGAGAAGAGCGGAAATAGATTCCAGCAAATATAATCAGATAGCTTTCAATCTATAAAGGGAGCCTTTTAAGCAGAGGTACTTCAGTTCTCCACATTTTCCTGTGTCTTTCTGGGCAACCACGGGCCTTATATAGTGGCTTTTCCAGGATTCTGCATCGATCAAGTCCTGCTTCCCACCTAATAAGACCCGGTTCTTCTGCTGCCAATGTTGGCCAATATCCTTCTTGGAGGCTACCAGACCCAAGTGCACCAATGCCCATCAGTACCTCCTCAGCAGGATCACCTAGTGTGCTGGGGGTCACGACAATTTGATGATCTGTTACCATTAAAAGGACCCCTTCCACTGCCACCCAGAAGCTTCCAAGGAACATACAGCTCCATACTGTATGGAGGATCTTAAACCTATAAGGGAGGAATCCCATCGCATGTGCCAGAGCCTTGTTCTAGTAAGATGCATGCCTTCCAGATAGTTGAACTGCATGAGCCTATAGTGCTGTGAGATATCACACCCGCTAGGCCCACCAGGGCTGTTTGTCCCTCCGTGTCACCAGGAGGAGCTTGTTCGCCTCCTGTGCCTCCCTGAGTGCAAGAAATGTGTCAGATGTATGTGAATAACCAGACGTTTGTAAAGCTGTGAAATCGTTTTATCTGCTGGTTCTGACATAGTAACCTTCACCTCAGGGAGTTAAAATCAGAGAGTTCTTTAAAAGCGGCTAGGTAAGGTGATAATGCATGAGGGAGCTATAGGTGGCAAAAAAGATTGGATTGGAGGACCCCAAATGCCCAGACCCCTTTTCAGCAATAATTTAAGTGCCATAATAGTTACTTCTGTAGAAGGACTTTAATTTGCTTTTGAACAGACAGACTAGAAATAAGCAGGATGAAGTAACGACAAATTTGAAGCAGGTGTTTCTAGTGTTAGAACCTCAAGTTGCTGTAACAATCAGATTCCATTTGTGAGACTGAGTAGCCTAAAGGGGCCAATGGGGGATGGTGATAACAGGGCTTTGCTAGGAAAGGGCAGGAGTTCCATTTTCCTCCCTCCTGCCTTCCCTTCTCCACAAGTGTCTGAAGGCAGAAGTCCCAGTGTTGGAATCCCCTCCAGCTCTGCCATTGGGTCCAACATCAGGTCATGTTGATGCCAGGGCCGGCTTTTGGGATGGGCGAGCTGGGCCCAGACTCAAGGCCCCGATCTTCAGAGGGGGTGGGGAACATTTTTAAAGTGCCGCAGTCGCTGTTTTAACATCCTATCAGCTCCTTCCTTTCTCTCCCATCTCCCTCTCATCCTCTGCTCCCACACACTAATGTCCCTTCCTCACCTCTACAACTTGGCACCAGTCCAACAGTGCTCAGCTGAGGGTGATTCAGGTGAGTTGGGGGAGGTGCAGAGGTGTGTTCAGAGGCCTGTCACTGCTTTGATGTAGCCTGCTAGGGACTGGCCATGAAAAGGGTCCCCTGCTGCCTCACTTTATTCACCAGCTATCCGTGCCAGGGCCGACTCTCAGTGAGTGCCAGACAGAGTTTGCGTGGATGCAGTCCAGAGAGAGCCAAGTGCAGAAGGCCCTCTCCAGGGAGGTTCTGTGTTACCTGTGAGCTACAGTTGCAAATTCCAGTGAGATAGCTTAGTGGGTTTATGCATTAGCTAACGATATCTGTGTGTGACATACATGCTACATCTACGTGTTGTAATTTCACCACAATGGCACAGTGGGATTATGCACATGCTAAAGAGATATGCAAGTAATCGGCAGACCGTGTGTTCAAATGGTACAGAGAAAATGCAGCAAGTGTGAGAACAGCTTGAAACCTCTCTCTCCTTAAGGTCATAGGTTTGAATTGCAGTCAACATTCCTTAGTGTTTTTTGCACCGATGAAATGCTTTTGTGTGTTATCTACAGGTCACAGCTTGTGATCACTGGAAGAGGGAGGTAGCTTGTTGGGTTCTGCAGTAACTTCTGCATTCATCTTTGTTTCCAATGCAGGTCACATTTTTCAAAAGTACTCAGGTAGTCCAGTAGGGAGGATGGCAGGCAGGTCCCCACGTCTGTGTGTATCCAGGAGGTTGCAGGTTTGATTTGCATGTCTAGCATAGTCTATGCATCTGTTAAAGAAACCCGTGTGTGATCAGCAGGTAATAGTTTCAAATCATAGTAGATGGGACCAATGGGTCCAGCTCCTGCTGCTGTGATCTGTGTGTAAGCTGTAGACACCTGTTCGAGCAGTACTAAGAGATCACTGTTAATGGGATACTTTCTCTAATGACATCTGCTTGTTGTAAGTTCGCATCTCTGTAAGATAAATCAGCTGATCTGTGCACAGACATCTTTGTGCGACCTGCGGGTTAGAGTCACATTTAAAATATCTCAGTGGGCTCAGTGCCTGCTGCATAGAACTCTGCAGCCCACATTTTCGATTAGAACTGAAATAGCCCATTAGGTTGATAATGGAAGCAGTATGTATGTGATTTTGAAGACCACTGATTCGAATTAACGAGCGAGTTAATGCTTCTGTTGAAGAGATCTGCCTGTGACGTACTGGTGACAGTTTCACATCCCAGCACTTTGATGTAGGTGCCTGTTGCAGGCACAGGAGGAAAAACAGTACAAAATCTCACAGCCAGTACTTTGAATGAAAAATAGAAGTGCAGGTACTCACTCTTTGGAATACCTGTTTGCTCTTGAGAAGTGCCGCTACTCTCTAATTAAATATATTGCAGCAGTGCTGAGAAGTGCAGGTACTCTCCCTTTAAATATATTGCAGCAGTGCTGAGAAGTGCAGGTACTCTCCCTTTAAATATATTGCAGCAGTGCTGAGAAGTGCAGGTACTCTCCCTTTAAATATATTGCAGCAGAGCTGAGAAGTGTAGGTACTCTCTCTTTAAATATATTGCAGCAGTGCTGAGAGGTGCAGGTACTCTCCCTTTAAATACATTGCAGCAGAGCTGAGAAGTGCAATTACTCTCCATTCCAAATTAAAGAAGTGTAGGTACTCAGTACTCGCAAGTGCCTGCCTGTTTAAAGCACTGATCACAGCCTTTACTAATCAGCTAAAAATGTCTAACATGCAAGCTAGGAAATCTTATCTAGTCAGTACTGACTTAGTTCAGTGTATTACCAGTCTTAACTGAGATCTGGGTGTCACCTCAAAGATAAAGCTTTCACTTTCAGAGAGTTATCATGGTGGGTTTATATACCCCCAAAAGACATCCATCTCTGAATTCGGGCAAAACTGACTCCGCCTTTATCCTTCCACAATTAACACGTATGACATTTTGTTTTGTAAAAATAGCAGCAATTGTTAAATTCCACCAGAGGCATTTATGTGCCAGTATGCAACTTTTCCAGTTTGCGGGTGCTGTGCAACTTATTACCAGGGCTGCTGGAAATATGCGGCAGGAGAGGGTCAAATTATGCGGCAGGGTTGACTAAATTATGCGGCAAGAAAAGGCAAATTATGCAGCGTGATACGGCATGTTTTCTGATGGTATTACTTCATTATTTTGTCATTTTTACAATTGGTATCTCTGTCTGGGCATAGGTTGCACCTCATTAGCACCAGTTTAACATCAAAACATAGCAATAAGCAACAGAAAGGTGACCAGTTAACCTTTGCAAAGGGCATTTCACTGCCCGGCAAAATGTGTATCTGGGTTTTTAGTAACTTTTAAACAGTTTGAGGTAGAAAGAACTTTTTTTTTGTTAAAATCTACAGATTATGCAGCTGATGATGATTATGTGGCAAATGTAGTAGATCCATAACTATGCGAAAAAATGCAGCGGCTGCACAATCGCATAATTTCAGTGGCCCTGCTTATTACTCATAAAAGACTCATTGTACACCTCTTTCGACTGCCAAGTGTGTGGCTTCCTGTACAGCACAATGAAAAAACATTTTATTTAAGGTAGAAGTTGTACTCAAAACAATACATAACCACTGATGTTTATACTGTAAATACTTGCTCTTTACATGATGGCTTCTCCAAAGGTGGGTGATTCACAAGCTGAGGGCCCAGCCAGTCCATCTTGCTCGTTGGCCCCCAAACTCCAGTGGCTGCAGACATGGCTGGGAGGTGGAGTAGCTGTTACTTTAAATGAAATGATCAGCCCATTTGAAACATTAGTCAATGCACACGCAGGGCCGGCTTTAGGGCGCTAAGACCAGTGCAGCCGCACCTGGTGGTGACTTTGGTGAGAGGGGCGCTGTGTTCAAAAATAACTTTTGGTTTAACAGCACATGAACTTCCTTGTGCGTCTAGAGGTTTTCAGGCAACAATAAAAATGTCAAGATAACCCTGGTGATTAATGTTCCTACTAGTGAGAGATTGCAAAGTTGTCTAGTGGCAGTTTTGGCTCATTATAAAGTAGCACAGAGGATTAATGTGCCTGCTGCAAAGAACGTGTCCCATGCAGATCACAGGACTGAGTGTGAGTGAACTAGGGGGCATATTCCCAAGAACGTGTGATAACCACCGCAAATTTAGCTTCACGCAACTTTGCATATCGCAGTCCATCGCGGGAAATTAACGCCTTGTTAACCAAGTATTCACAACACGGCGGCCCCATGCGATACTCCCCAGATAACGCACCAACTGACCACGTTAGAATCAACGCCACGCCGCAAAAATGCGAAACACCAACGCAAAAAAAGCTGCAATGAGGCCAATCGCGATACGAAAATCAGCGAAACCCAGCTACAGGCCTGCAATCCACATGCGTCAGGCGGGAACAATCACCATAAAAGTAGAAAAAAACCAGACAAACAAATGCCAAACAACAGCGAAGCACAATGGACGTTGCCGGAGCAAGTACGGAGGAGAGCCAGAACCCCACAAGCCCCCGGAGGACCATCCTGGGACTTCGGGGTCAGAGAAGGGCAAGGACAAGAAGAAGAGGAAGACGAAGTTCAGTCCGCAGGAAAACAGAATCCTGATAACGGAGGTGACAGAACACCATCAACAACTGTTCGTCACCTCCACTGTGTCATTGGCAACAAAAAATACATTACGGCAGTCCATCGTGGACAAGGTGAATGCAGTCGGAGTGCTGAAGAGGACAATGGGCGAGGTCAAGAGGCGCTGGAATGATGTCAAGCGCAAAACCAAGCAGAAACTCGCCAACAACCTGAAGGCAGCAATGCAGACTGGAGGTGGGAGCCCAGCGCCACAGGAGGAGCTGGACGACATGGAGGAAATGGTGTCCACAGTCATCAGTGGGGAGACGGTGGCAGGAGTTGGGGGTCCGGACACTGCTCAACAGGACCCGACACAACAGCAACAGGGTGAGTAACCACCAGGGCCTGGGGGACGGGGGAGATGGGCACAATGGCACACATGCACAATTAAGTTGAGCACATCTGCGGACACACCATGCCCCAGACCACCAACTCCCACCAAGAGACCAACGTACCCAAGTATGCAACATATCAACACTGTACAAGCACAGAAGTCAGAGGCACACCTCATGAAAGTGATAAGGGGCAGCAAAATCTGAGCTGCAGGGGCGACTCCCCAAAAATGCAGCACACACATCACAAGCAGAGCACATCGTCTGTTGTCGAAATGTCCACTGTCCCCCATCAAATAGGCAGCTCCTCCCAAACAGCCACAATGTACCCAGTCATGCTGTCTGTATGTAAACATGTACAATGCGACAACATACATGTGGACACATTGTTAAACTGCATCTCCCCTTCACATTGCAGAGGGAGAATCAACACCTCCTGCAGAGCAGTTCGACCCTCTCTTCTCTGGAGACGAAGAGGACGACCACAGCTTCGACTCTGACGCCCTCCAACTGCTCGTGGAGAGCCTCCGCAGCCCACTTCCAGGAGCTGGGCAGCCCAGCTGCTACGAGGAGACCCCACCCCCTGCACAGACCACACAGCAGGCAGCACCCACCACCACTGCTGCCTCCCAGGACCCCCACGGAGAACACATGGCCTTCCAACGCCGTGTTTTGGGGTGCCAGGAGAATCTGGCTGAACAGGTGCGGGTGGGCTTTGACCGCATGGCAGACAAACTAGATGCCATACGTGGGTGTCTAAGTCCCATCAGGGACCACTCATGGTCCCTAACGGACACCCACAGTCCGCTCCATGCTCTCCAACGGACCATGGCTGACATCGCTGGAGCCCTGACTCAGAGAATAGTACAACTGTCCAGTCCGAGTGGCACTAGCGATGTCACACGGGAGTTGGGAAACAAGCGGAGGTTAATGGAGACCAACCATGGAGCGGGCGAATGCGGAACGAGCGGCTGCCACGGCTCCACACCAGCGAGAGGTAGCTGGGTTCCTCAATGACCTCAGGACCCTCCTCATGGCATTGCTGCCACAAGGCCTGGCGCGGATGCATGCTGCTGCCACCACTCCATCCACATCTCCGCCCCCTGAAGTGTCAGTGCCACACAGTGCGGCAGACCTTCCACCTCCGGCCAGTGATGTGTCACTGCCACACAGTGCTGGAGACAGAACACCACCACCCACACGTGAGGCACATGAAACAGCAGAGAACGAAGATGTGGATGATACTGCCCTCGTGGTAAGGAGGACGCAGCAGCATGCATCTCATCCATAGGTCCGGCTTCAGCTTGGTTCTGCCCTCTGCATCATCACATTCCACTGTCCCCCCCCCATGCACTCTGCGACACTCACCTTGGACCTCGACATGGACTGCCATATGATGTTTGATCGCCATTGACACAGCAATCAGACTGCAGACTGTACTCGTCCTCTTCCTTTGGACTTGTCATTCCCTGGAGGACCCTGGCTGGACCTCCACGGGACAACATCGTCATGTGGGGTTTGCATGGCCCTGTACTGCTCCAGATGCAACACTCCACTGAATGTGCATTAAATATTCATATTCACACAGATGTGTCATGTCTATGGTCTTTTAAGTGTGGAAGTATGGATGAATGTGGGCTCACTGGACTCCTCTTACGTCCATGTGGCTCATGTCGTAGAACAGGGGTCACAGGGTGACACATTGCCCAATGCGGTCCGGGTGGCGTTGACACAACAACAGGGGCACACGCATGAGTTACTTCCTTGTCCAGCCCAGTACGGAACCACACCCAGGGCCCCGGGGTCATATACAGACCCTTACGCTGGACTGGCATACGCCAGGCCAGCCCACTACGCTTACGCTCACAGGGGGGGACGGCAACGCTACATGTCCCCTGTCTTTCCTGTGGTGATCTGCTGCTCACAGGTCTAGTTGTCAGCATACCACACCCATCCAGCACACGCGTCACGGGACATGTGACCCTGCCAATGAAAAGAGACGGGCGCACATGCTCGACGCCATTTCCACTCTCTATCTGGGTGCGTCCGTGTGGTGTTAATGTAGGCATGAGTGCCTCAGGCCCTGCAACATCACATTCCCCAGGACCGGAGGTGACATGATGGCGTCCGCAACACGATACCCAATCATACAGGGACCATGACTTTGGGACACAGGCTTGGTGGCACCGGATACATTGCGGCCGGCACAGGCACACCGCCACGGGATGGTGACTTTGGGTGCACTGAGGTAGGGGCACCTTAAATGCTGAGCGGGTGTGCAGCCTGCGATGATGTCCCGGCCGTCCGGACTGCTCAGGATTTGTGTGCCCTGCTGGACTGCAGTGTAGGCCTGAGCCAGCGGGCAGCGCGGGCCTACCGCCACGTGGCGTCGCATCCCGGTTCACAGAGTTAGTGGCACCTCAAGGGCTGAGCGGGTGTGCAGCCTGCGATGATGCCCGGTGCACTGGTATGTCCTCTGCCATGGCGATATCAAGACCCAGAATCATATGTGAAACCTGGTGGCCTGCGGAGCGGGGCTGCATGATGTGGAGGGTGCCATGTCCGCGGGCCCCGGGCATGTGGCTTGCAGCGGCACGTGGTGGGCCATCATTACTACACGCCAAGGGCGGAAGGTGAGCAGTGAGGCCTGGGTGCGCAGGGGCGGACAGGCGATGATGTCTTGTGCAATTGTATGTACTTTGCCATTCATGTCTCTGGACTCTGTTTCAGATGACGGATCTGTTTCAGATGTGTGACCTGGTGAAATGCACTACATACAGGCACGTGGTTGGAGACACACCTGTGGCAGCAGGTGGGCAGTGTGGCCTGGGTGCGCATTGTGGGCACTCTCTCTCCCTGTCCA
The DNA here is from genome assembly GCA_963921515.1 of Calotriton arnoldi. Taxonomy (NCBI): domain Eukaryota; kingdom Metazoa; phylum Chordata; class Amphibia; order Caudata; family Salamandridae; genus Calotriton; species Calotriton arnoldi. The sequence continues at coordinate 6,916,134 of CAWUFW010000023.1, forward strand.
TCTCTTCTGTTATCTGTGACTCACGCCCCCTCTCTGTCCGTCTTTCTCTCGCTCCCTCTCTCTGTCTGTCTTTCTCTCGCTCCCTCTCTTTGTCCGTCTTTCTCTCGCTCCCCCTCTCTGTCCGTCTTTCTCTCGCTCCCTCTCTCTGTCTGTCTTTCTCTCGCTCCTTCTCTCTGTCCGTCTTTCTCTCGCTACCCCTCTCTGTCTGTCTTTCTCTCGCTCCCTCTCTTTCTCTCTCTCCTTCGCTCTCTCTCTGTCCTTTGATGTGCACAAGACACACCTTCTCATCATGATTTTTGTCTTGCAGGCTGTGACCTACAGATTGTCCCGAGGGGAGACGCCATGTGTCTTCATTTCTGTTCTGTGTTTCTTTGAATAAATTTTCATTTGTTACATCGAAGGTGGATGTGTGATGCTCATTTTTGTGACGACACATACATGCCACCAAATGTGATTGTGCGACATCAGGTGGATTATTTGGTACATGATTCCGTATAGTTGATGTGGCATGTCTTTGGCCGGGGGGAAGGGGGTCCTGGGGGTGGTGGCGGTGGGTGTTGTGGCCCTGTTGGGGCTCCGAGCTGCATGATCAGTGGCTCCATGGCATCTGTTGCCCTTCAGGTGTCGCTCTGGGCTGGGCTCCATTTTGTGGTGCAGGCTGTGGTCCGACTTTGCACCAGGTCAGAGCAGGTGTTAGTTTCCTGCTGCTAACGGGCCTTATCAACTGTTTTGTGGTCTTATCGCCGATCTGGCTGCTCGTTGAGAATGTTGCGGAGTGGTGTTTTCGCTGCTTTTTGCACGGGTACGCCTACTCTGCATCTCATTAGCGATAGTTGCGGGGGTCATCTGTGGCGATGTTTTTTGCGGATGCTATTGCGGGTAAAATGGTGTTATGGGCTGTTAACACCAGCTTGTGAATGGTGCGATTAATTTATCGCCACTTTGGCTGCGATAAAGTGCCGCTAACTACGCGATGTGTCCTTGAGAATATGCCCCACGGAGTAGAGCTATACAAAATGAAATGTAAGTCGGATAAAGGCTAGGAAGAGATGAGGTGCACTGTTGGAGAGTGGAAGTGAGGGAGTTCATGGGGAAGGAAGTCATGGGGGAGGGGTGGCTCCAAAAAAGACTGTTGCACTGGCACTACCAGTGCTAAAGCCGGCCTTGCATGCATAGTGCAGCAATGGAGCTGCAATATGAAGCAAACATTTCCAAAGCAGCAAGCCTCCACTTTACCCCAAGCATGAATGAGAGAGGGATTTGAACATGAGGCCTCATAATGCTAAAAAATGTAATGCACTTGTCAATTAACTGGCTGTAAATAATTTGCTCGCTGTCCCTTTGTCTTTAATCCCAAAAATATTTTCCAACTTTTTTGCTCTTTATTCTTCCTGAAAATATATTTCCAAAGATATTTTGAATTGTTATCAGTTAATCTCTTTTCCAACTTCGCCATCGGCGGCATTGTTATCCTTTTCACTGATAGCAGCGTGTGGGAGTTTTAGGGTGGTGCTATAAGCTCGCCACAACCAAGCTTCAAGACCACACTCAAAATTGGACTCAGTTATACAGACACTAGGACAAAGTCCATGGGCTTGGGGTACTGGCATTGTCACACTGCCATTTGGACGGGGACAACAGCACTGACACAGAAACACTAAAGTACAGACAACAACAGTGACACAGGGATACAGTCACTGACATGATGATAGTGGGTAAAGCATGAGGCTACTGAGTCAAGGGCACTTAGGAAGCTAGGATATCAACACAGACACTGCCATGCACACTCTGAGACACTCACAGAAAGACACAGACACCAAGACAGGTACATTGACAGGCGAGGCACTTAAACACTGGCACGCTAACCATAGAGGACTGATATCACACAGGGACACAGGCATGAGGACATTGACTTTCACAAAAGACATCTTCACAGGGCCACCAGCACTAGAAATATAAGGGCACAGGGCCAGTAACACTGAGCGCTGACCAGTGCTTAATTTGAGCAGGTGGTTTCGCTGCTCGGCACCTAATTGCCAGCACCGGGGCTTATGACAGTCTGCCACATGGTGGCGCTGTCTGGCTAATTTAGGTATGAGCACAACAGCTGTTTATTAGTTCAATTTACAATGACTAATACCTACCTCCCAAGCCATTCTTACAGCTTTGGGGGCCTGTAATAGTATGAATTGTCACACTTGTAAGAGTGGGATGTTTAGTATTTGTGTTGGTACTGTCATTGGCAGCGCTGACAGGGGCAATATGTGGTGCAAGCTGCAGTGCCCTCCCGACCTATTATTTTACAAATTAAGCACTGGCGCTGACTTTGACTGTGGGACCCTGGCACATGGATACAGGTATGGTGACACTGGCGTGGAGACATTTAGACACTAACACGTGGACCCTGGGCATTGACACAGAACATTGATAATGGAACACTCCTAATTGGACACTAACACCGAGGCAATGACAAGAGAACATTTCACAGGAACAGTGATATTGAAAATGTGTTGCTGACACTAGGGGACTTAGTAGGAGACAGAGATAGTGCCAATGCCTCAAGGATATGTATCTCAGGACACTGACAAAGAGACCCTCAAATTGGTATTCAGGCATTGACAATGTGTCTTAGGGACTCTGATATTGAAACACTGAAAGGGACACAGACACAGGGACCCTGGCATTAAAATAGGGACACAGTGAAACAAAAAGGAGCAGTGGCGGCTCCTGGGGGAAGTGCTGCGGGGCGGGGAGGGGCAGGGTGGGGGGTAGTAAACTATGGCGTACAGCCGAACAGATTTAAGTAACTAAATAAATAAATAAAACAAATTACATTGCGCGCGCTGCATCGCCATCGCCGTACGCCGTAGTTTACTACCCCCCACCCTGCCCCGCCCCTGCCCCGCCCCACTGCCCCGCAGCACTCTCCCCAGGAGCCGCCACTGAAAAGGAGATGTCACAGGGTGAAAAGGAGATGTCACAGGGTGAAAAGGAAATGTCACAGGGTGAAAAGGAAATGTCACAAGGTGAAAAGGAGATGTCACAGGGTAAAAAGGAAATGTCACAGGGTGAAAAGGAGATGTCACAGGGTGATTGGGCTAACAACATTGGGATGCTGATACCCGGCATCTGACACTGGGACATGACGACAAAGGTACACGAGGACAATGTCACAGTCCAAAAATTATACATACTGATAACAGCAGGTGGAAACTGTAAAACTTGACTTGGGCATGGGGACTGAGTCTTGACAACCGAGCCAAGAACTTTGGGGCACTGTGAACAAGGTGGTATAGACATCAGCAGAAGAAGACAGACTATGATGCTAGTCAAACAATTCAATCACACAACATCCCTAAGTGCCAATGTCAATGCCAGATATTGCACTTTACAGATATCACCAGATGTTTTTTCAAGTTGAATATGAAAAACTCATTTGGCAGATAGTTCAATCACTACATGTATTCAAAAGTCTCACTCGCCAGTCATTCTTGCAGTCTGGTTCACCCGTAACTTCTCCGTAGTATCTTCATACTCTGCATCTCTGTGCTCTTTGAAGACAACGAAAAGGGACACTACATATTGTATTAAACTACTAAATCTCATAGCACAAGCTAGATCATTAAGATAGAAAGTGACAGGATGACAGTAAATTTGTATTCTTGTGTTAAGCTCAGTCATTGCCTATCCTTCAAGCAGGAGGATGGTAAGGGCTGAACATGTAACATGGATCCTGTGTTGCTGGAAATAATACCTCTTAGCTCCATCCTCTCACCACTGCCAAGTGCACTCATGTGCTGGAGATCAACTTCTGCTAGCACAAAAACTGGGATGTGCCAGCTGATGCTCATAATGCAATCATTGAAACTATAAAGTATCAGAATCCAAGAAGTGGCTGAAAAGAAATGACTGACATGGAATCAGTAGGGAACTCTGTACACTCCTCTCAAAACAAATATTGCAGAGATGCTGCATTCGTAAAGCACATTTTCACCCCAACAGATTTTATTGTTGCCAAACCCAATGGTAAAACATTTCACCATCCTCAAAAGTGAAGATCTGAGGGCATCAGCTGGTATTCAAAGACGTGACAATTATGCCAAGCACAGATCCCTGCTTTAGACACATTAGTCAGTGTACTCGACTACTGGTCCTGTCCTTCAAAACTTAAGCATCTCTCCTGATAAAAGCCAATAATAGGCAACATTCCTGCTAGGAAGTTTTGGATTTTTTCGCTAAAAAATATAGATCATTCTAGGAAGTGTTGAAACTGTCCATGAAAAGTATTTCAGCCTTAATGACACATGCTGTTCATCTTCCATGGAAGGTCTATCAGCCTAGCTGAGAAGTGTTACAATGTGGGACAGACCTCCTCTCAAGGTTTAATTTTTTACACACAGAATACAGCAGCGCCCCTGAGTAGGTTTGGTGCCGCCTTATAAATGTATGGCAGCCCTATTGAGAAATGATGGCACTGTTCACACAAAGTATAGCAGTACTGATAAAAGTGGCTTATTAAAGAATTAGTGGCACTGTTGAAACTGTTTGTACTAATATGGTGGTGACATGAAGAGTTCCTGACCATATATCACCTATGTAGCTTGATGAGCTGTCTGATACCAAGAGGTATTCTTCCTGGCCCTAGTAATCCTTTGCTCTTCTTCACTCACTTCCTGCAAAGCTGAGTTTGATGGTTAAATCGTTTTCTTTCCAGTATATAACAGAATACTGATGGCTCATTGAGGTATCATTTCCAAATAATCAAAAATAATCAATGGGTTAACAAGTAATTCATTCAAGAAGCAAAGCCTGCTCCCAGAAAAATACACAGAGTCAAAAAGAATAAATTGGAGCACTCTACTAATGCAAATATACTGAGTGATGATCAGAATAAATTTGTGCTCAATGCTGTGGTGGTCACATGGTAAATGGAAGATCCCCGGGGGGAAGGGAAGGCATTGAAGGTTGGACCACTATATGGTCACGTATACAAGAAGTGCAAAGTGTGTATATACAAAGAAATAAGATTAATAACAATTATCTACTAATATGATGGTTTCATGAGTAGTTCCGACACATGGTTATATAAATCCTACAGTTGATGGTGATTAATCCTAATGTTAATGGTATTAACAACATTTTGGGGCCTGTGCCAACAAGTCACATGGTCAAGGCATTCAAACAGAACAGGAAGATCTGAAGTGCTACCAAATCCAAGAACAAACGACCTTATGGGGTCCTAGGGAAAAATGAATGAAACTATAAGCCTGAATGAGTCAGGATCAATTCACAGGGACAACAATTGTTGGTGAAGGCCTGCAAGTAAAAAAATACACAGTGCGCCATAACCATTTTTCCACAACGTTTGCATGACTGGCTGGCAAATACCCCATCGCCAACTCAACTGATCTCCGCAATCATGTGCTTTGTATTCTAGCCTCCTTGTCCTGATGATGAAGACCCAGGAACTTATTAAGAAGAGCCGAAACATTGTCATCACCATAAACATTAGGATCAGTCACCATTAATTTATTAACCCATTGATTCTTTAGGATTATTTGAAAATGAAACCTGTATGAGCCATTGCTGTTGTGTTATATGTAGGCCCAAGGCTTTTGTGAGGTCCACTTTGGGTTGCTCCTGTTGCATATTGTAATTAGCCATTTCCAGGGTAGGCAGAAATTAAATGTACTTAAAAATTCACCATTTGCCACGCATTTCTCAGAAAATGTTTGTGAGAGTAACCCAATGTGCTGGTTATTTACTGGGCTTAGAAACTGCAGTAGAACATTATATAGCACTATAAAACACAAGTTATTATTATTATTGTTAGTATTGTGATTATTATTATTAATACTATTAATAACTATAAATATACTATAAAGTTGTATTGAAATTCTGGCCTGCCTTAACCAATACTCCTCCCGCAAAATGGACCATGTGTCACTTGTTTTTCCCCACATTTTAAAGAAAATCTCCCCCGCCTTATAAACATGTATTTACATTGTCCTCGACTAGACCATGGGGGGGTCACCTGGTGGTGGATGAGCGACACTCGAGTACCCCCTTGCCTACTGCTACGCAGCGGGGAACAATCCCCACTTTAGAGGACCTCCCTAGGTGCTTTTTGGGTTCAGAGTGGGATTGGCCTGAGCTTCTGAATGAGTATGGACATGGTGCGGTACGAGTGGGTTCCCAGTTGCATGGGATGGGATGTAAAACCGTAGCCCAGCTAATGTAGGCAGAGCTTGCCCGTGGAGACCACACCACCTGTTCCTCCCCTTTTGTCATTGATATGTTAGACTGGATGCTACTGGTACCTCTCACTGACATGTATATTGCTCATACTTTCCGTTTTGCCCACCGTCTCCACTGCTTTGTAATCTGTTCTGTTGGTTTATAATGCTAATAAAAAATATATGTATTTACATTATTTTCAGCTTTCACCAATGTCACTCTCTTAAAATGCTTTAAAATACATAATTTCAACAAGTTTCCCAGTAATTCCTAAGAGGATAAAATCACCTTTGTGTAACGCTTCCTGTTTGACCAGTGTACCAGACGAAATATTGTTTAAAATTCACTATTTTAATGTTGTTTTTCCAAAGATTTCAAAGGTAGAACAGTAATGCATTTAAAATGCCAAGAAATGTATTATGCCCTTCACACTTTAACAATAGCATACAATGTTTAAAAAATTCAACCAAAGGGCCTGCTCCACCCTTCCCCAATACGCCTTATTCATTGTTGTCACCACCAGGGGCTATGCCGCCCAAAACCATATACTCCTGGCTAAGGGCCTGTGCATATTTTAAAAAAAATATGGTGATGACGTCATGTCAGAATGGGGATTACACCCTGACATGACACTCACACTGACAGATTGTCCTGTATTTGGTGCCAGTGGTATGTTCAGTGCCAATCTGTGGAGCATTATGCTTTTGTGTTAGTCCAACATTAAAGACCTCAAAAAACCAAGGGCATCAAAATACAACAAGCATTGGCATAGCCAATAGGTCTTGCCTTTGGGACCTTATAAGTATTTAGTTATGGAGCAGGTCCCAAAGGCGAGACCTATTGGCTATGCCAATGCTTGTTTTTTGTTAGGCACTGGGGAGATTAAGTGATTTGCCCAGAATCACAGAATGTTGAGCGTCCCTGCCGAGACTCGAACCCGGTTCCCCAGCTCCGAGGTCGGCCGCCTTAGCTCTGAGCCATTATGTCCTTTTCACCCATCAGATAATTGTATATCCAATAGAAAAACGTTGGAGCCAAAGGAGAAACAGTGCTCATCTGGCACATCAGTTCCACGCTACTTTGAGCCTGCAGGAGACGGGGAGCAAAATGAGCCTCAACTCCCCTCCGAGAGACACTACGGACTGGGTAGGTGGCAGTTGATGGCTGCGGTCTTAGGGCTGCATAGGCAGGCACAGAGATAACAAGCAAAGCACACTTGAGGCAACTGCAAACGTTTGGAACCCCTAAATAAAACATTCCTAGGATTTAATAAGAATACAAGAAACGGTGCAGTCTACGTTTGTGTTGTTTTAACCAATGCTTGATGAAATCTTCTTAACGCTATTTTTTTCGGAGACTAGCATTTGATTGCCCAAAAACACAGATAAAAGGGTCAAGTAGAAAAAAGTTACAAAAAGTGTGTTCGAAGTTTCGCATTTGCAAGGTGGTGTATCTCATGGAACAAAATATCTATTGAGATACTAGAAAAAATAAGATGGTTTTGTGTAGCTTCCACTATACAAGTCAAAAATAAATCAAACAAGACACGAGTACTGAAAGAGAACATTTCATTTAGTTTAGTACACAAAGCAAGAAATACTGTAAATACCTGAGGAAAGCGTGCTGGTTTCCAGAATGCATTTGTGTGCATTTAATAAACACTTTTCTAACACTCACTTTTCCTTAAAATGTGACAGGTGGGTGTGATAACATTACGTAGAAAGAGTAAATATCACTTTTAAACAAGAATATCAGTGACTTTGTCTCCAAAATATCTGAGACATTTTTGGAGCATCGTTTTGGGGAGACGCAAATCCATTGTCTTCAATACATGTAAAACTGGCACAATTAGTTAAAAGCATCTTTCATTCCCGGAGTGCCACACGCACGAGCTTGAAGAAAAGCATATGTTAGTTGCTAAACATGAAAGTGGGTGAAAACCAAAGTGAGGAAGTGAAGGGAACGAAGAGGCGGGTGGTGGAGGAGAGAGAGCGCCGGATGCTCAGTGTTGCTAAACATAACAGTGGGTGAAAAACAAATTTGAAACAAACGCAACCAAGGGGAGCGTGTTTGTTTTTTAATGTGTATTGTGAATATAAATAATAATAAATCAATATGGTTTTCTGTTTATTTCAGGTGCGATATAAAAAGTTTCAACTTAGATGTATTTATATTGCCACAACCTATTCTTGGTTGCTTAGTGTTGCTAAACATTAAATAGGGTGAAAAATAGGTTGAAAAACAAAGTTGAAACAAACGCGAAAGCGAGCGTGTTTGTTTACTTTGGAACATGAGTCCAGATCCCGATAAGGAAAGTATGCAGCTGGCACAATGCGCGCCGCTGCTCGCTCCCGAGCTCCCTAGGCCAAGGGAGTTAACGTTAAAAGAAAAGGCGGGACATGCTGCCGTCTTTGGCCATTTGCGTGCTTTCATTACTGAAAGCTACACGCAAAGGCCAATAGAATATGTGGGAGTTAACTAACTCCCACGAAAAAGTTTAGGAACAGTGTGGAGTGCTCACAAGAAGCCTCCCATAGAGCAGCGCATGCGCTGCGCTAGGCTCGACCTAAAAATAAGAACACAGCACTATGAACTACTACAATGACTTCAGAGACCAGACACTGCAAATAGAGAAGGGTCTTCCTGCTTCCTCATTTTCTTCAACATCAGCAAAGGTGTCAGATTTCTTTCCGCCCAGGGCGCTATCCGAACAAAGGCCGGCCCTGGTTGTCGCCACCATAAACAATGAAGGAGCAGGCTCCCATTCGAGGGTGACCGGTCCACCACCACTGCTGCCAACAACAACACTGTAAGAGACAACCAGAGCCAAGCACACCAAGACAGTTTTTAACAAACGGGAATTCAGTGTCCCAGGCATACTGGGGATCTTGAAATGTGGGTACTGACACCGTGCCAGCACTCTGAGGCAGAGCCAAAGCACACTGTAAGCATTGGTATTGTGCACAACAATTCTTTGACAATAGCCTGCTAAAAGTTGTCTGTAGCCAAGACCTAAAAATGTCCTGACTCCATAAATGCCTCAGCGTGCACCCATGCCTTGCAGAGATTTGCAACTGTTTCCATAACCTATGAAAGCCCTAGATATGTGCTTGAGTTTAAATTGTATTTATATAGCTTTTACTACCCATGACGAGAAGTGGAAAGTTGAATGTGACTTGAAAATCCCACTTGTTCCTGTGCTGATGGTGCATAAGCAAACATTCCACGTTGCAGAAAAACTGCAGACAGGTTTGAGAAATTGTTTTTTGGCCAAAAAACATGTTTACCTTCTTTTTCGCGTGCCAAGCATTTTCTGTTTTAAACCTTCTCTTCCCTCTGGACTCAAATCAACAAATTACATTTCACTATCCCTGCACCACTCAAAACAGGATGATTCCCACTTTAATGAACCACAAACGTGTGGCGAAGGCAATGCAAATATTCGTGGCTTCGCATAAACTTATATAACGTGTGTAGGTTTTCAGCCCATTTACACAAACCACTCGCGTGGGAACGTACACTCGTTTGTTCTTTTGGCTGCTGAGAAATCTTCATTTCTGGCAGAACTTCTGCACTCAAGAGACATATTTTTACTAATAATGATACATTGATATAGGATTGGATTTTTTTCTGCACCCATCTCCAGTTTTTTTCCGTGTACGACAAACATACGTGCAGAAATGTTTTTATATCCTGGAGACCTTGGTTTAATTCTTAGTTTCCGACTGGACCAATCTGTCTGATTAAGTGCAAATCATCAATTCCTCCGAGCCTTATGGTTCATATCGGTTTAAATTGTAGTGCCTAGAAATGACTACACTCCAGTGTTAAACACTAAGTAAATAATTGGACACTGTTGGGATGTATCTCTCATGGATAATACAGTGGCACTTCCTGGCTTTTTGGCAAACATACGTTGGGCCTCATTTATGAGACCCTACCGGCACTTTTGCACCACCGGAACGTCACTTTTTAGACATTGTGGTTGCGCAATGTGCGACTGGCATATTTATAAGGCCACGTTACGTGGCTTTTCATGGCCTTATAAATATGTGCCCCTTTCTCGCAGAAAACTGTGTGAAAGCGGTGTTCCGTGGGTGTTGCTGGGGGCGTTCCCAGCAACATCCATAGCTTTTTGACACTGCCCCAGATTTACAAGAAATCGTAAGTCTGAGGCAGCGCCAAAAATGTACGCCGGGAGACACAACGAGGAAAAATATCTTTATTTCTCCTCGTTCTACACATAGAAAGAGGAAAAAGCCTCTTGTGATTGTTTTTGTGCAGGAAGGTTTCCCCTGTGCACAAAAATAATCATCCCCGCAACGCAGGCACCCTTGCACCATGGTTTAAAGGTGCCTTCATTGGCGCACGGCAGCCCATTGTGTGCTGGCGCTGGGGAAAAGGACAGGAATGCGCTGTATCTAATAGATACGGTGCATTCCTGCCCTTTTCTTTTGGCGTAGGGCAGCGCAGCACGAAGGCCTGCGGCGCTGTCCTACGGCAAAAAAAATCATAAATGAGCCCTTTTTGTTTTGCACCTTGCAACCTCTCTTCTCAAGACCCCTTGGAGATTCTCCTTGTGTGTTTTTGTTGCTACCCCCAGCTAAATTCTGCTGGACAAGACAGTACACCCAAGTAAGCCTTCTAAACTGTACACCCGCAGTATATTCGCAAAGTGCACTCCCATCACTAGTGAAGAGGGGGTACTGCTTCTCTGTAGCCTGTGGGGAAACTGGAAGTTGGTGGATCCTGATTCATAATGAAGGAGAAACGTGTTTTTGTTTTCTTACCACAGTCCAGTATGAAGTGTCTACCAGCCCTCTTGGTAAAATCTGTGAAGCATCACATAGGTTACTTCCTTCCACCCCCTGTTGATTTTTTTTTGTTTTTTTGAGGGGGAGTTTTGTTTAGCGCGAACTAGACCCGAAGGTATCAGAGTGCTTTACACGAGCACCAGTTGCATTACAGACAGACACATTCATTTTTAGGCACGGGGAGATTAAGTGATTTGCCCAGAATCACAGGATGTTGAGCGTCCCCGCCGAGACTAGAACTGTTGCATGTTGTCCTCAGGTTGCATGATGTGTGCACGGATATGAATGGCCCACGAGATGGTTGTTCTCGGCAACAGAGCTCTGGCCTTTCTAGTGTTCCTGGCCCTTGGCTCACACCCTGGGCCTGTGTTGATGACTCAGTAGTAGTTTCATCCTTGTGTAGTTTCTGGGGATGCAATCCACGATTAGTTACAGACTGAAACTAGGCTCTCTAGAGGGGCCTGGACATCCTTTAGTCGTTTCCTGCCATCAAAATCGTATAAATTATGAACGTCTCAGACTTTATCTGTTGGCATCAGCATTTGAATTGGTGAATATGTGTTTTATTAATGCATGCAGATTTAAAAATTGAAAATGTATAAACTTACATAGATGTCGTTTGAATTCTTCGTGCTCGCCTTAGAGAGTATTTTTTATAAATATTATAGGAAGCAATTCAATAAATTAATAAAATAACTCGGTTATGCTAGTGTGCTTTTCAGAAACAACGCCTATGCAAGTAAACGCTGAAATATTAACGTATCCTTTTACCTCATAATTACCTATTTACATTGTTATTATTAATTATCCAACACGTTTTTACAGTGGAATAATAAGAAGCTGAATTAGCAAAGCTAAGACTGAAAAAGTGTCCTGAAGGTTGCACACCAACCTCTAGTAAGCAAAGTAACTATGGGCCAGTTGTACAAAGGTTTTTTGAGGTCGCAAATGGTCCTCTTTGCAGAATCATGCCACTTGCAGCTGCAAAAAATCTGTTTTCAGTGCACAAAAGTCAAATTGCAATTCAGAAATTTGTTACCGAATCACAATTTGCGACCCGAATCTGATTCGGTGTTTGGACGGGGCGTGCTTAGGGTGTCCCATTCAAATACCGAATTGTAGTGGTATATATAGTAATGTTTTGTGACCGAATTCCGGTCTAAAACCGGAACACTTTACCACCAATTCAAAAATGGCAGTAACCCATTCACAAATGGGAAAGGGCCCCGCAGGACCCCTTCCCCTTTGAGAATGTTAAACATAATAGGCAGTGGTCTCATGGACCATTGCCTACTCTTAAAAAAATTAAACTTAAACGTTTCCTTTTTTTTTTTTAAACGCGTTCCGTTTTCCTTTAAGGAAAATGGGCTGCATTTTTAAAAAAAGATTGCTTTATTAAAAACCAATAACGGACGTGGTGGTCTGCTGACCCAAGCAGACCACCATCCCTGTGATGGCTGCGATTCCTCGTGGGTTGCAAATTGTGCCCTACCTCATTAATATTCATGAACTGGGTCGATTTGCAACCCACTAGTGATCGCTATTAAAAAAATAAAACTGTCATACATTAGGAATTGCCAATTCCAAACTGTAATTCGGTAAGAATTGCAGTTTGGAAATCTCAAATCCTTATGTTGATACATCTGACCCCAAGTCCACTACTTTGCAAGGTACACGCATACACACTAAATACAATACAACCAAGAAAGTTTGCACAAATCCCGGTTCTATATCCAGACACTTCTGTTTTGCTCATGTGCTTCTTCATGGTGGTATCAAGAATTCTGGCACCCTAGGCATGGTATAGTCATTACTTCTGGGAGCTTGGCGAACACATTTGAGAGGCCTGTTTTTTTATCTAGCAACAGACAGCATTTGTGGACCTCAATTTGGAGTAGCTAGGCGTAGTAGCTTTTACCCCTGCTTTTTGACTTTTGGCACTCCTGGCACTGACCTTGCCACTCTCAGGAAGGATGAGGTAGAAACAGAAGATTCCTTTCTGCAGTTTTCACTACTTGCACTTATGCTGGTCTCTCAGCAGCAAAAAGGAGTTCCTTTCATGGGCTAGGGATGGAACCAGGGGCCAACATGTGATGTCACTGAGGAGCAAAGAATATGGGGAGTTGCTTATGCAGCTCGTAGACTTCTGGTGAACAATGTCCCTGATTGTAGGACAGGAACTGATGACTGCAATGTACACATATTTTCCCTCTCCTGCCTGAGTGGTTGAAAGGAAGTGACGCGAGGAAGTGATGCAGTGAGGCGTGGAGGTGGAACCGTCTCAGCCCGGCCCGCATCTCTGCCAGATCTCTCCTGCATCTTTGCCCCCCCCCTGTCTGCCCTCCCCCGCACAAAGCAGACCGTGGACTGCACCAGGCGGAGGGGCAGCTGCCCATGGACTGATTGTGGTCCAGCTGGGGGTCGGCGGCCGTAAGACGCAAGACGCGCCAAGCTGTGCCGAGAGTGGGGGAGGAGGATAGCTGGACAGCTGGACGGAGCCACGAGAGGCGCCGCCCAACGCCGTGGGGGCCCTTGCTTGTGCACCACACCTCCACCTTGCCAGATTCAGCAGATCAGCAAGCACCACCAGCCAGTAAGATTCCCAGTGGGAGAGCTGTGCCGCGTTGAAGAGTGAAGAGGGCGGACGGCGGAGGGCAGAGGACCAGAGAGCCGAAGTGCTCAAGTGATCGAGAGCCCTCAAGGAGGCCCCCCGAGTCTGTGGAAGCGGCCCAGCTTTGCTAGGTGCGGCTTGCGGTTGGGTGGTCCCCCGGGTGGCTACTATCCCTGCACGCCTGCACCTCTGCACCTGACTGCACCAGACAGCTTGCCCCACTGTTTGCCCTCTCTGCACTGGGAGCACTGGGGGCACTACGGGACATCCTTGCCACATTCTCCAGCTCCTGGCCGACCTGCGCTTCCCTGTTGCCATCAGGGTCGCCAGAGAATAACTTACGAAGGGACGAGCAAAAGGAGAGCCGCCACAACAACGACTGGGGATCTCACACCCCACAATCCCCCTCAGTCCAAACACGGGTACAGGATCACAACCCGCAAAAGACAGCGGTAGTGGGCCTTGAACGCTGAACCAGGAGCCCTACAGCTGCTTTCTCATCATCCCACCATACCCTTGTCACTCTACCAACAACCCAGTATCACAGTATGCTCGTACCCCCCTTCACCCTGGAATTTTCAGCGATACCCTGGTAGGGGACAGGCAGCACTGCCCCAGATTCCTGCAATCCTGTGTTCCTTGGGACACCCTGGACACTAAACTATCTGGACATTAGACAGTGTACCTCCTGCAAAACTACACCTGAGGCCTCTTGGCGGGTCCCACAATACACTCCGACCCAACCAGCCTCCCATCAATCAACTCAAACTCAATCTAATCTAATCAGCGCAGCCACCGCAACATCACTGATCATCTGGAATACTACAGACGCACATAGGGGAGCATACTAGCACTCCAGAAACACAGTAACGTAACAAAGCAACACAGAAACCGAGCAGCAGCCCAGCCACACCAGGGCAGACCTAAGCACACGGGACTCAAGGCCAAGCACAAGGAGGCCCAAAGCAGGAAAACCAGGGAAAATGATCCACTCAGGCCAACAGAAACAACATGAGAGAGAGGCAAACGGGAATATCAACAACTAATAAAAGGAAAAGAAATTGCAAAGGGTCCAATGAAGCTTCCAAAAAAAGGACACTAGCTGAGGAAAGCGACTCACCCTCTTACCCAAACCTGGTAGCCGTAGATTCTACCGTAACCACCAAAATACCAATGGGGCACCAACCAGAGGTCTACACAAAATGTTCGTTTGTGAAAGACGCGGGGGCAGTGCTATGCTCAAGCAATGAGGGCCTCAACGGCCTCCCATCTCCACTGCACACAGTGGTTGTAGATCAAACAAACATCGTAACCGTCAAGCCAGCAGCAACGACTGAAGGAAATATAAACAAGGCGAAAGAATCTCTAGGCATCGGTGGCTATCAAGGAGCAGCGGAGCTCAAAAAGGAAAGAATCAACACGGTTCTGGAAAACACAAGCATATTCTCTTTTAATCACCTCACAGCAGAGACCGCTGCAGTAACACCCACTATACCAAAAAATGATTGCAGTGACTCCACATTCACAGTTACGATAGGGGCCACAAGGGCCCCGCTTGAACAGACAATTATCGTCTTACCAAACACCAATACAAATACCACTATGAACTTGCTGATAAAGCCTTGTGCAACACCAACATCCTCAGTGGAAACAGAGAGTCTCACACATGGCACCGAACAAACCTCCAAAGAGGCCCATCACAAGGAAGAACTAAAATGAAGTACCGCCCCACCTTCGCAAGAAGCAAAGGAACTTCTAAGCAGTTGCACACTGGACGACCCGTGCACTCTAACTCACCCATGCTCTCATGAAGCATTAAAGACCAACACTAAACCCGACCTACAGCTCGCCAAGTCAAGCAGGGAAATCATACTTAGCGAAACCAATCCAGCTACAGCAGCAAACTCACAACTACAATTGCCACCCAGAGTAGACAGTCATTGAGACTCTGAAATGGCGACATTTCCAACACATCATATCTCACAACGCAAGAATGGGAAAGATAGGTAGCCTCATATACCCCTGAATTATTGCAGGAGGAAGGCAACAAAATCCACAAAACCAAGAGCACTGAGAAGAAGCAGAATGGGACAGCAAATTTATGGTCATCTTTACTAAACACCATGCAAGTGTCAATAAATGCGATGCAATACCAATCTAATAAAATGGACATTCAACTATTTCTCCTTAATTTCCTGGCTATACATGTCTCAAATATTGACACCAAATTATCTGATATGAACAACTTGAACGGAAGGGCCCAGGCTGAAACACAACGAATACAACCATGTTGCACCTGTGTCAGAACAGTCGACAAAATTATCAACATTACCATCCGTGGGGGGCGTGGCTTAGCCGGCTGCAAGATGGCCGCACCTTGAGTGGGCTCTGCCGGCCAAGCCTTCAATCCTTCATTATCCTGCAGATCTTATATTCATCGCTGCCTGTAACCCTACCATCGCTGCTCACCTTTATTTGGGGCATCTTTTGAGCCATCTATCCTGGCCCCGCGACCCGGCTGCGCTTGGTTGCGGCGCCTCTGGAGCCCCGGGCCCTGGTTCCTGCTCGCCCGTCTGGGCCTGGCCTGCGCTGCCTGTTCTGCGCCGCCCGGAGGCCGGAGATCCTACTCCTCACCTGGCAGCAGCTACTTCAAAGTTTAAGCCTGTGAGTCTCGCGGCTTGGGGGCGATCAGCGGCGGGCTTGGGAGCGCGCTCCCCGTACCGCCCGGCCTAGTCTACCCTTGAGAGGGCGCCCCGCGTGGTAGTCAGCCTCTGCACTGTTGGGCCGGGTGAAGCGGGCGGCGCGTTCCCCACGCCTCCCTGCTGCGGGCTGCCTTCCCACTCGCTGGCGAATTCCTCGCTCCCGGCTGTGCCTACCTGTTGCCGCTGAGCCTCTGACTGCCCCGTCTGCGCTCCTCCCGCCTGTGAGTCCTCCAGCTGCTTGCCTGGGCCCGCTGCAGAGGCCCGTGACCAGAGGCTACGCCATCTTGCCTGGCCCCGGACCCTGGTTCCTGCTCGACCGTCTGGGCCTGGCCTGCGCTGCCTGTTCTGCGCTGCCCGGAGGCCGGAGATCCCACTCCTCACCTGGCAGCAGCTACTTCAACGTTTAAGCCGGTGAGTCTCGCGGCTTGGGGGCGATCCGCGGCGGGCTTGGGAGCGCGCTCGCCGTACCGCCCGGCCCGGTCCACCCTTGAGAGGGTGCCCCGCGTGATAGTCAGCCTCTGCACTGTTGGGCCGGGTGAAGTGGGCGGCGCGTTCCCCACGCCTCCCTGCTGCGGGCTGCCTCCCCCCTCGATGGCGGATTCCTCGCTACCGGCTGTGCCTACCTGTTGCCGCTGAACCTCCGGCTGCCCCGTCTGCGCTCCTTCCGCCTGTTAGTCTTCCAGCTGCTTGCCTGGGCCCGCTGCGGAGGCCCGTGACCAGAGGCTACGCCATCCTGCCTACTCCGGCCTCCCACTTACCCTCAGCTCCAACGTGACTCCTGGGCGATCTGGTGGCGGCCTGTATCCCCGGCCGAGCCCCCTGATCCTTCTGCTACTGCTGGGGCTTCTCGTGCTGGGCCGTTGCGACTGATTTCTTCACCGCGGTTCCTCCCCGCACCGCCGGCTTGGTTACTCTGCTTCCGCTGCCTCACCTACTGCACAGGCCCTTCCTGTTCATAAGGAGCTATTCCCTGTCGCGGCCCTTTGTCTCCCTGCGGGCCTGGGACTGCTGCAGTGTCTACGTCTGACCGCGCCCTCGGTCTTCTGCCCTCGTGGCCTGTATTTTGCGCCAGCACAGCCATCGGCGCTGAGTCTCTTCTGTCAGGCCCCCACCTGCCTCCTGACCTGTGCTCTTCATGGGCGGGCGATTTCGGCGCGGCTGGGAGCTAGCGCGCCATCCACGAGGCTCGGATCTGTGGCCTCCACCGCTGCGCACGCGGCCCAGGCCTCGCGCCTGTTATACATTGGCCTCGTGGGGGGGTGTCGTTTGCCCCCCTTGTATCCCCGCTGCTTCTGCCTTCCCTGGCCGCGCTCTACACTTGGACCTCCCAGGCGGCGTTTGGGACTCTGCCGCTGATCTCATCCTCCGGCTCTCTCTCCTACAGCAGTGACTCCCTGACTACTCTATTATTGTGCTGGATGCTATATCCTCTCCACGCGCTGGTTGCCCCCTCTACGCTCCCTGCTTCTGGCAGCCGCCATGGGTAAGGCTGACCCTAAACAGCCCCGGCTTACTTTCGAACCACGGAGGCAGGCGCGCCAGGTGGGCGCCACTGTTGACGTGGGTGACCAGCCTGCCCCTGCGGAAATGACTGCTGCACGTGAAGACGACCTCAAAGCCATTATGTTTGAGGTCAAATCGGCGGTGTCCGGGATCGCCACCCAGCTTGAACAGTTGACCTCCCGCCTGGATGTGGTCAAGTCCAGGGTGGACTCGCATGACAATCGGCTGCTTCACGTCGAGTCAAGAGTATCTGATGTGGAGGACTCCGCCACCCAAGATCGCCAAAAATTACTCCACATAGACAAAATCCTCGAACTCATCCGCTCTAAGAACGAAGATTTGGAAGCCCGCTCTCGTAGGAGTAACCTCCGCATTACTGGGGTGCCGGAGTCCACCAACATACCTAAGATGGAAGATTAAGTGGAGCAGCTGTTGCGAGAACTGTTTGGAGACGCGCTCTCCCAGGTCTTCATCGTGGAGAGGGCGCACCGCTCCCTTGGCCCTCGGCCTGCCCCTGGACTACCTGCCCGTCCGATCATTGCAAAAATTCTAAATTTCCGGGACCGGGAGGCGGTCCTTCGGGCTGCTAGGGAGAGGGGTGAGATTCGGCATCAAGGAAACACTCTGTCTTTCTACCCTGACTATACCCTGGCTGTGCAGGCTGCCCGCCGCGAATTCCTGCCCGCAAAACGTATTTTGCAAAAACACGAAGTGTCCTACTCTTTGGCTTATCCGGCCAAGCTGCGGGTCAGGCAAGGATCTAAAACCCTGGTATTCCCGGACCCAAAGGGAGCCCTTGCCTTCGCCAAACAGCTGGACCGCTCCCATCACACCACTCCAGCCAGTTCTCAGGACCCAGTTGTAGCTAACATGAGTGACAATGATTGAAATGTATCCTTTAATTGCTCTTGGCTTTGTGTTTTCATGTGTTGGGCTGTACAGCACAATGTTGGACTTGTTCTTATGGCTGCCCCACGACCGACTAATTGTTTGTTGTTTACCACTGCATTTACGTACTGGGCTTACTGGCTATTTTTTGGATATATTGCATTGACTCTCTTTTAGTCTGCCGATAGTTTTGGCTTGGCCACCCTGCTTTTTCTGGCAGGGGTGTATGCTGGGCGCTGCCATGCCCCCCGCGGGATGATTCCCACCTCTGCTATTGACTCTTCCCTTCCCAGTTTTGGTTCCCTGGGGAGGCTGTGGGTGGCTGCTCGACCTGTTTGGGGGGTTGGAGTGGGTGGTGGGTGGGGGGCTTTGTGTTGTTGTGTCCTCCTTTTGAGGCGCTTTTGTGGTTTATTGTATTTTTCTGTTCTCACACTGCAAGATTCAGGCTCCCACACTTTACTTTGTGTGGTGGGTCTGTCTGGGTGGGGGTGGGGGGTTTTCTGGGTCGCCTTGGTCTTTTTTGAGGCGTTATTGTTTGTGTTTTCATTGCTTGTATTTTTTCAGTATGCATCACATCACCGCTATGCTTGATCACTGCACTACGTTTGTACAATGCACCTCACCCTCCCTTAGGCGGATGCTCTCTGGTCTGGTACCGCCTGCCTCCCCTTTCTTGCCTATTTGTGTTTTCCCCGTTGCTATGCCATCCATACTTGCAGGTTCTTGTTGGCTCCAGCTCCACGTGACTGCCCCGGTAGTGGACGGTATGTTATTTTGCATGGCTCTCTACTGTCCCAACCAATGACGATTGCGGCTGTGTACGGCCCTAACTCGGACGACCCTGATTTTTTCACTCATATATGGCACCTAATCTCATCTCTGGGCCCTGCGGCACTTCTCTGGGGGGGGACTTTAACGTTACTCTTTCTGCAGTCCTGGACCGCTCTGGCCCCTATTCTTCTCACCCTCGATCTACGGCTCTCCTTCAGTCCATTCTGGCTGACAACTCGCTATACGATGCGTGGCGTCACATGTGGCCCGCGGCCCGCGAGGGAACTTGCGTCACCGGTGCCCGTGGCTGCTGGTCCCGTATTGATCTTTGGATCACCTCCCCTGATGTCCTCACCTGGCTAACTTCCGCTACCAATATGGCGCGCACTTTTTCTGATCATGCGCCAGTCCAGCTTTGTCTTCGCCTTCCTCACTTTCCACAGCGGGCCTTCACCTGGCGACTCCCTCCGAATTCTCTCCGCGATTCAGTCTTCTGTGCCGAGATCCAAACCTCGATCTCGAACTATTTTGACTTGAATGTCGGCTCTGTAGACTCGCCGTCCACTTTGTGGGAAGGTTTTAAGGCTGTGATTCGCGGCGAGTGTATCTCTAAACAATCTGGAGTCCTTCGCTCTATCCGTACCACTCTAGCTAAACTAGAAGCGGAAATCAAGGCTTTGGACTCCACTCATGCAACCCACCCCAGCTCTGAGACTCTCGCTCGTCTGCGTGGAAACATTCAGAATTCGCTGTGGAGGCCGATAGGGAACTCTCCTTCCTTGGTAGGGAGGCCCGGGCTCGCCGCTTTGGTGAGGGCGATCGGCCTGGCAAGACCCTGGCCAACCTCCTTCGTCCCCCCCATGCTCCATCGTATGTCGCGGCGCTTCGGGACGGCGGCCCTGCTAAATCCACCTCCCCTGAGGAAATTAAGACGCGCTTTATGGATTATTACACGCAACTCTACACTGCGGGCTCCTCCCCTTCGCGTGAGGACTTCAACCAATATTTTGACACTCTCGCACTTGTTTGGCTCGAAGACTATCATCGTGAATTTCTCGATGAGCCCTTCTCTAAAGAAGAAATCCTCGCTGCCATTAATAGTTTGCCTGGTGACAAGGCCCCTGGCTTAGACGGCCTCCCTGCTTCGTTCTATAAGACATTTGCTTCGCTCCTGGTGACGCATCTGGCCGCCATGTACAATGACTCCTTCGAAAATGGCCTCCTTCCGCCATTGCTTCGTGAGGCGATGATAACGCTTCTTCTTAAGCCGGACAAACCTTCTGACTGCCGCGATTCCTACCGCCCTCTTTCTCTAATTAATACGGACAACAACATTTTCGCAAAGTTGATAGCCTCCCGTCTTCTCCTCCTCATGCCCCTCATCGCCCTTCATGATCAGTCCGGTTTTATTACAGGCCGCGCGACATCCCATAACCTCCGAACCATATTCTCTGTCCTTCATCAGATTAATCCTAGCCTCCCTGCAGTGGCTGCTCTTCTCGATGCCACCAAGGCATTCGACACCCTGGAGTGGCCCTTCTTATTCTAACTCCTACCGCGCCTCGGCTTCAGCAACATCTTTATTCGTAAGATTTCCCTCCTCTACACTCGCCCTTCCGCCCGCCTCCGGATCAATGGACAAATTTCAGATCCCGTTCCGATTGAACGCGGTACCCGGCAGGGGTGCCCGCTTTCTCCTATGCTCTTCGCTATTGCGATGGAGCCTCTCGCTGCCAGACTCCGGCAACATCACACTCAGAAGGGCATCGGCTTTTCGGCCCGTGCCCTCTTGGTCTCCATGTAAGCGGATGATATTACATTGTATGTCCGCCACCCTCAAGAAAATCTCAGCCCCCTTGTGCGCGAGATAATACGGTTTGGTGGATTCTCCGGCATACAGGTGAACTGGGGCAAGTCAGTGCTGTTCCCTCTTACTGATGCCACCAAGCCATTCACCCCGGACTTTCCTTTCGTATGGGCCTCTGGCCCCACCCGCTATCTCGGTATTTGGCTGAGCAGGGACCTGGATGACCTTTGGAGGGCCAATTTTGGACGTGCGGTGGACTGGCTTGAGTCCAAGATACCTCATTGGAACCGGCTCCCCCTGTCACTGGCGGGTCGCATAGCCATTGCCAAGATGGTGGTCCTCCCGAAATTTCTTTACCTCTTCTTGAATATCCCCATACCACTTACTGCCCATTTTTTCCGTAGGATCCGATCCCTGATCATATCTCTTGTCTGGGCTGGCAAGCAACCCAGGATTGCATACGATATCCTTACTCTCCCCATGTCGGCTGGCGGCATGGGCGCCCCTAACTTCAAACTGTATGCCTTAAGTGCCCAGGCCAGCTTTTTACATTTCTGGATTCACCCCACCCCTTTCCAGCCCCACGTCGCGGTTGAAGCTGACCTTGCTACCCCTTGGCCGCTGAACACCGCCTTGTTTGCCCCGGCCAGTCGCCCACGAGATGAGGTGGACACGGTCGAGACCTTGCGCTGGGCCTGGTTGGGTCTGCGTCGTCTTTCTAACGCTCCGATATTATCGGCCAATACTATGCCGATTGTGCGTCACCCTGCATTCCCTCCCCTCCAACCATCTGGCATGTCCAAACATGCCGCCCGTTTGGGGCTGCAGACACTGGCGGATCTCTACCCCGGTAATACTTTTTATTCTCTCCCTGCCACCGCTGGTCCTATGGACACACTGCTCTTTTATCAGCTGCGGGCTACCTGCAGGGAGTTGCATTCCACGTTTCCCCAACCTCCACCTTCGATGCCCACTCTTGACTTCATATATTCCTCCCCCACCCCCCGGAAGCTGGTGACCAAATTATACGCCCTTACGCTGTCGACCTCCTCTGTCTCCACTGATCGCGCCCGTGTGGCGTGGGGCGAGGATCTTGGCATGGCCATTTCCCAAGCCGACTGGCTCTATTGCTGTAACCAGACGAAGAAACTTTCTCCCAACTATCGCCTCCGTCTTATACACTTCAAATACTTGCACAGGCTATACCGCACCCCCGTTCAGTTATATAAATTGGGACTCATCCCTAACGATAGGTGCTTGCGTTGCTTTGCCCCTGCTGCGGATTTTGCTCATCTTGCTTGGTTATGCCCAAAGGTGTTGGACTTCTGGCGGGAGGTCTGTGCCGCCCTCTCTGAGATTACCTCTGCACCTGTCCAGCCCGACTCACCATTATGCCTGCTGGGCTTTGTTAAGTTTTGCCCGGACGCCTCTCGCCGATTGGTCGCAATGCTGCTTGTCCTCGCGCGGCGCAGGGTGTCCATGTGCTGGGGGCCTAGGCCGGCGCCTAAGTTCGCCCACTGGCTTGAAGATGCTTCGAGATGTCAGACCCTATTGTCTGAGTTCTGGGACCTTATGCCTGCTAGATCTCGCCCACTCGACATATGGGGCCCCCTAGTAACGTACCTTCACACTCGTTCACATCCGAGCCAGACTGCCTCTCCCGCGCTCCCCGCCGGCACTACACCCGCGGCGGCCGCCGGTGCTGGTCAGTAACCCCCTCCTTTCCTGTCCCCACCCCTCCCTGGTCGGACCTGCTCTTTCCTCTGCAGTGCTGTCACCCTATTATACAGCTATGTATTGTTCAATGGTGCTACGCCGTGTTGTACAAGATAATGCCTCTGTTTGATTGGCTTTCCCTATTTTTGATGTACTCCGTAAATGTCCTACTGTGTACGATGCTCTGATTTGATGCAATATTGTATTTTGGTAATGCTGAATTTGTCAATAAAGGTTTTTGAAAAATTAAAAAAAAAAAAAAACATTACCATCCGTGATGGGGGATCTCTCAGCCGATATAAAAGAGGCGACGAACACCACAAGGACAGCAGCCCATGCCAGCCCAGTGAGGAGCACTACAAAAGAAGCATCCAACACTACAGGGGCAGCGGCCAACAGCAGCCCAGTGTGGGGCACTACAAAATAGGCTTCCAACACTACAGGGGCAACGGCCCAGGCCAGCCCGGTGATGAGCAATACAACAACTGAACAAACAAACAAGAAGGATCAGGGGGAGGGAACCAGCATGGAAAACATCCAAAGACATAACAATCATCCTCAGGTCATTCCATTCACCAGAAACCAAGAGATTGATGGTCACCGTCTCCAACTTGCGAAAGAACCAGCCACCACAATGGATCCCCGTCAGCCAGGGCAGCCAGAGAAGGAAGAGAAAGGAGAAATGGTGTTACCCGACACAAAACAGCGCCGAAAACAGAGGATAAAGGGCAGGAAGAGGAAGACCGATATAACTGCATACTTCCAAACCGGCACTGATACATTAGCGATGAAAAGTCCTGTGCAGGGGCAAATTGCGAAATAATAACAATTATGGAAAACAATCTTAACCAGCCGGATACAATATGGTCCAGATACTGGCATTCTAAAGGAGCTGGGGCAATTAAAAACAACTAAGAAAAGGATAATTTGGAAATCGAATAGGGCAGCAGAAGAGAGGTTGTGGGCCATGTTATTTCATGACATAAAAAACAACAACAGCGCAAGATTCTGGCATACAATAAACAGATTACAGAATCTAACTGCGCAAGGAATGAGCTCCCACCTGACTGAAGAAACCTGGGCAACCTTCTTCTGGCATCACTACAACACGGACCCTCCCGGTACAGCAAACGAAGAGGTGAGATCTGGACATACAGCTGGAGAAAAAACACTTGATCTGGATAAAGTTTTGACAACTCTCTCAACCACATTTACGGTCAATCAGATTACAAACAGGATAGCTAAAGACAGGAAGGAGGGCGCGCAGGGTCCCAACAGGATTCCCCCCAATCCTATATAAACAAGATCCGGATTACTGGGCGGAAGCACTAATGCCAGTTTTCGAGCAGATCCTTCAAACCAAAAGAATTCCAGCTTCCTGGAAGGGGTCAATCATTTCCCCAATCTTTAACAAAGGTGACAAGAATGAGGCAAAAAACTACAGGCTGGTTGCCTTAATAGACAATTACGCTAAATATTGAGCCGGCCTTCTCCTGGAAGAACTATCAGACTCGGCGTCCGAAAATGCAGTCATCCCCCTCAACCAAACGGGATTCAGCAAACATATGGGAACCACCACAAACATACTTATTCTCTCCCTGCTGGGAGAGATGCTGTGAAAGATGCCAACCTACCATTATACGTCTGCTTCATTGACTACTCCTCAGCCTTCGACAATATAGATAGGAGAAGCTGTGGGATAAACTCATCAAAAGAAATATTCCATCTGCTCTTCTGAACCAGTTGATCCTCCTACATATGGACACTTGGGTCCAAGTGAAGCTGGGAGCTGGTGACCGTCTCTTAAGAAGGATACCAACTACAAAGGGGCTGAAAAATGGCTGCGTACAAGCCCCGACTTTGTTCAACCTCTTTTTGTCAGACCTATCAACTGAGCTGGACAAGTGCAACTCCCATGCCCCAAAGATGGGTGGTCTTGCCCTCTCAAACTTACTATATGCTGATGACCTTGTGCTGATCAGCCGAACTCCGATTGGCCTTGAACGTCTATTAGACACCACTCAAAGCTTTTCTCCTGAAAATGGGCTAAGCACAAACTTAGATATATCCAAAGTTATGCGACTAAACCAAAACAAGCATTGGCATAGCCAATAGGTCTCGCCTTTGGGACAGTATAAGTGTTTAGCCACACAGCATATTATCCTTGGTGTAGCGGAATCGACAAATCCCAAGATCATGAGCTAGAAAGAAGCCAACATGCACTGTCAGTACTCCATTCACAATAGTTTACCACAGAGACAATAATAGAGCTTGTTAATAAGACATTCGGTCCAGATTAAAGAGTATCGGGTTTGTGAATTTACAACCTGTGTTTTATGTAGGTTGTGCGCAGGAGAAACCGCTTACGCAAAGCGAATAAAAGCACCCCCCCCCCAAGCAAAGTCATTGTATGTAAAAAGAAGTTGGGGAGCTGCTCCGTATTGTTGTAGAGGGAGAAGTAGGGGAATGTGATGGGTTTACAAAGTCATTTCCAAGAATCCGAGTGGAGCGGTCCTGGTAGGAGAAAGACTTAATGGTTTGAAAAGAAAATATCCATAAAACTCATTTGATCTCAAGAGCAAAAGAGCATCCTTAATCTACAATACTGTGTGGGGCAAGCATTACAAGTGTATTTTACCTGAAACTTCACTCTGGGTAAATAGCTGAAATAGTCGAATTTCTTAAAATACAAAATGCATAATTCCAATATATTTAGCAATTACGGATGTGTCAGTGCCGCACCACTGCACTTTACGGTTGATTAACTGGACAGCCAGAAAGAAAACAGTACAACACAGAGCATTGGAATGTTTAGAACCCCCACCCCCCTCCATTACTTGATGAGCACATTTCGCAATCTCAAGAAGCTGTCAGTCATCCGACGAGAACCATTTGTGTACCTTTTCAAAAGATGTGACCCCGAGACAAGAAATAGTAGGGAAGCCTCAAGTGAGGCGTTCTTGAAGCCTTTAACACACAGGGAAATACCATTTACACCTTTGAGCGGCAATTTGAAAATCGGAGATGCATCTCCAGGCTGAGGAGATCTGATAACCAGTTTTTTTCTTGGTAAAATGTTTGAGGGGTTATGGAGGGCCATTTTGTGGTTTTTATATGAATCGAATTTAGCAGTGAAAGTCCATCTATTTACCTTTTTGTTGATCAACGGGTACAGGTAAATGAAACACCAACACGAACAGAGGCAAACAAAACAAAGCACGAGCCTTGATAAAAGATGAAGCGTGAGTGGCCGCAAACTTTTTTGTTTCTCAACCCCGTACAAGCAAACAAAACATTAACACGAGCAGAAGCAAACAAAACAAAACAAAACACGAGCTGTGAAAAATAATGAAGAGTGGGTGGCTGCAAACCTTTTTGTTTTTCAATAGGTACAAGTAAACAAAACACGAACAGAGGCAAACAAAACAAAACACGAACAGTGAAAAAGAAAAAAGCGCTGGCGGCTACAAACCTTTTATTTTTTTTAAACAGTCGGGTAGGCCGTAATGTAAATGCCGTTAAACATGAAGCGCGGCGTCCGGAGGAGTGTTTCACCAGTGGAGGGCTTGGGGAAGCTTCAGTAAGTGCGAGAGAGGGAGGCATCTCGCAGAGAGTGCACGTCAGATATTCTGAAATGGAGGGGCGACTAGGAGGAACCCAGAGTGCAAAGCAAAGGCTTTAATAAAACATTAAACTTGTGGTAGCAAAAGCGGGTCAGCCACAACTTCAAAAGCACATACAACACGCTACCTCTTCCAAACAAGCGCGCGCGCCTCGCGCTGAAAGTTAAAAACAAGGAATGCGCGTGAGAAAGAGGGGGAGCAGGAGGTGAGCCCGGGAGTGGTGCGTGCGTGCGCGCGCAGTCTGCTCATTTTCAAGCACTGCACTCGTGCTTGTGGAGCGCCCTCCTCGCTCCCGCAAGGTGGATGCCGCCACAAGCACGAGTGCAGTGCTTGAAAATGAGCAGAGCGACGGCTAAAGGCCCTCCTATGCAGCGTATGCGCGCTGCGTCGGCGAGACCTAAAAAGATCACTCATCGAAACCACTGGCATTTGGCAGGACAACGGCCAGAAACAGTTAACGAATACAAATATTTGGGGGTCATAATAGACAGCAAAGGCACATTTGCGGCTCAAAAAGAGGCTATAATAAGAAGAGGAAACGCAACGGCAGTAACCTCAAAAACAAAATCGCTGGTCGAAGCTTCACTCCACTGCTCCAGGTGATACAGGCAAAGCTCATTCCAACTATTACCTACGGGAGCGAGTGCTTGAGGGGAAGGGACGCGAGCTCACTGGATGGTACAGTATAGAGAGCACTGAGAATGATCTTGAATCTACCAAAATATACTTCACCGGCTCAAATAAGATTGGAATTTGGCATGCAGATGCAACAAACCGCACGTAAAGGCGCTTATATTAAAAGCTGGTACAAGATCAAAAGAGCTGAGCCCGGCACATTGAACGCACATTTATGGAATTAACTGCTATCTAAAAACCGTAGTGTGGCAATGACCTACTTGCAAACCTCGATAGACCAACTAGGCCTATGTGAACTCTGGGAGTCCTCTGGGACATATAACAGCTTTAAACAACTCATCAACAAAACAGTCAAAAGGGCTTACTTAGCGGAGGACAAAGCAGCACTAAAAGGAAGGGCACATGGATGATTCACCTTGGATAGCTACTCCAGGGCCGCTCCTCAACCATACCTAGGCGCAGGGTTCACCAAAGAAATAAAAGAAAAATATCTTCGACAACGACTTCGTATCCTCCCATCTCTGCTCCACTTGCCACCATGGAAACAAACACAGACAACCACCAGCTGCCGCCTATGCTGGAAAGCAAAAGAGGACGTGATACATCTGCTGTGCATATGTGGGAAACTCAAACACGAACGCAGACTACTATTAAAATCCATCATAATTGCTAAGGGAATAAGAACATGTAGGCAGGCAGTGAGAGTATGCTTTGATGGCGGAGATGTTCAGTTAGCCTGCCGCCTTTTACGATTCCTGGGCATCACGGAAAAAAACCTAAATACCAGCACCCAATAGTCTATCACGGCCTCTCCTCTTAACTGTCTCACATTGAAATTACAAGACGCTAAAATATCTCGAAAAGGAAAATGACCCATAGCCGAACGGAGAGCCTCAACCATTTGATAATTTGCACATCCTACTATTTGCTAATTTGCACATCGAACAGGTACCCCAAATAATGTTTTGCTCTGCCAACTGAAACAAGAGGCTAAATGCAGCTGACTTTGCACACTGGTATCTGCAGCTTATACAGAACATTATGGTCTTATGGTCTCTGGATTTTAATCTTTTAACCGGAAAGATGGTCTTACTTTTGATAAACTGTCTTCAGCTGCTATCCTCTTGATGCTAGTAGAATGAGCCTTCACGTTGCTGATTCTGCACACTGGACCGCTCATACTGAACTCTATGCACAGTCAGCTGGAACTTTAAGAAGAAAAAAAATACTCAGCTCTGCACACCGGCCCCTACCAACTGAAGAGAGACCAACTGAAGTTGTGTTTGCACATCTGTTCTTGCAGCCTATACAGAACATTACAGTCTTACGGTCTCTCAACTTTAATTATTTTGGCAGAATGAGCAGGTTTTAACCTCTGAAAAACTATCCCTAGCTACTATTGCTCTTGCTACTTAGAGAACTAGCTCACATACTGCTGACTTTGCACATCGGCCCGTTGCCTATATCGAACCGTATGATCCTATGACTCCTTATGTTTTAGCATCTTTGGTGCCTTGCTCTTAAACATTTCTATTTGCAAAGAGCAAGTTTTTAATGATGACATAATACCTTTTAAATGTTTTAGTTACATGCTTGTGCTAATGGTGCAATGCTGTGTCTTGACTCTTGGCACAAAAGCAAACTGCAAATTCTGTTTTTTAACTATGGTCGTCAATTTTGAGCATCTGAATGTCATTGTTCTTACTATTGCAATGGTTTTAATTAATCACACAAATAAAGACATTTACTTACTTACTTGCAATCTACACCAAAAACAATGACCGCCAATGCATGGCAGCACTATCCAAGGCTATCCAAGCCTGAAGACCCAATCTAGTTCAGAAGCATCGTTTGGGAGCAGAAAGTTATACCGTCAGGCAATGCGGCATGTATGGTTCTTAAGAGGATTTAGGATAAGCTGATGTCTCTAATATGGCGGGAAATCTATCAAGTTCTCTATAGCTCCTACAGGACAGGAGTGACTCTGCAAATGGAAGTACGAGCTCCAGCTTCTATTCAGTTACTTCCCACTGTTGCAGTTTCAGCCCAGAGGAGAATGGCTTCTAGAGGCAGTTCTGGATGACCAAATAGGCAAAGTAGGCACTGCCCTATGGGCCCCACCTCTTTTAGCGGCCCCCACGACAACTGTTGGTGTTGGTAAAATTAAAAACGCATTAAGAGATAATTTGAAAGGGGGGGCCCAAAATTTCGACTGCCTAGGGGCCTCCACAGGGTTTAACCCGACACTGTCTAGAGGTCAATTAAAACCCACCATAGACAGGACTGCAATGTGCCCTGTTGTGTGCCTACCCTTGGCTCCATTGGCACCACCATCGTGAGAATCCTACCAATATTATCTAGCACCACCCACCAACAGCCAGACACAAACAGTACAAACTAAGGTGGTTCTTGCTGTGTATTATTATTCTCTTCCTAATTTTGATAGTAACAAACAACAGTCTTAAAATATTATTTATATATGTCTACCAACCGTGACTAGGGGCAATGGGAATAATTGACAAAGGGCCTTGAGGTGGCTTCAAGGCATCCTGTTAGGTGCCATGTAAAACAAATATTCATTAATATCAGCTCTTACTGAGATGGGGAGCTTGGTCATCTTGGTACAACCAACCTTTAGTCTTTCAATGTCTTGGCGTGTCACCCGATCAACTTTAGTTGTGACTGTGGAATAACCTGTTCTTCTTCAAGATCGTAAATTCTCTTAATCAAGTGACTCTTTACATTTGCAAGGTAAATATAGAACCAGGCATCTGTGTGCATCCCCCAAGATACAAGTTCAACTCTGAGCAATGCAGACTCAGCCTTAACTCTTTGGGGTGGGTGATGGCAGCATTGGGTATTTAAAGTGCAACACAAGTGCAAGACTCCAGTAGCAATCCCTAGGTGACGAGAATTGATACTGGTTGTAAAAAGCATATGCAGTGTAAGCGGGACATGTGATGCAGCTCTGTGTACCACTGTCGAACTAACACGTCAAAGAACCTTTCTCTTATCTCCTGGTACTCCCCACGTAATGCAGAATAACAGGGCTATTTTTCCAAAGAAGGTTACGTGTGATTTTGGGGCACACGGCATGCCTTTTTGAGAACAGATGCAAGGAATCTGGATCCCACTAGCCAGAGTTGCCACAAACCTATCAGGTTTGCAATACATTATTGTTACTTTTCTGTATTGTCATAGTACCCCATAGAGGAGGATGGGTACATCTTTTAAATTGTAATTGCATTTATATAGCGCTTACTACCCCTGAAGAGGCATTGAAGCACTTTACACTGTGCAGCACGCTGCTCCGGAACCCAAGATTTGTGGTTACTCTAGTGTTATTGGTTACTGTTAGTTATTGGGATTAGTCTTGTGCACTCAAGCCATTGCATGCAGTCATTCCAGTTTCTTTATGGTGGACTAAATTAATAGGTGTTAATTGTGATTGTTAGTAGGGGGTATGTGAGCTCATGCACATGGTTGGTGGGATTAATAGATGAGTTAGAGGAGAGTAGGTATTGTCTGATTGCATAGGTAGGACTTTCAGAGAAAGGAGGAGACGTAATCTTGTAAATGAGTTGTGGGCAATTTGCAGAAATACAATAATAGAGAATAAGGCAAACGTGCATGAGTCAGAGTAGGTTGTGTTCAGAGAGAGGAGGCATGTAAAGGATGGAAGGGAAGGAGAAGGGCACTGGACAGAAAGAGAAGAAAAAAAAAGCAAGGCGACAATCAGAAGTTTTGATTAAAGGTCCATTTTTCATGCCGGATTTATAAAAATGCAGAGAATATTTTTGAGACAGCATGCAATTTGAGGATGCAAGAGTGTAAACAGAAACAACACTATTTACTTTGTGCTGTATTAGGAGTTTTTGATAGGCACTAAAATCCGGTAAACTATCTGTCCGCTTCTAGGCTACTTCTAGACCCCCACACCAGCCAGGTCAGTTGATCAGCTCAAAGGTTGAAAGTGAAAAATAGTAGTTGGATGCAAATGTGGAAAGATATCAAGAGCTTTAGTTTGCATTCAGAGGAAGCAGTAACTTCAAGATCATTGCAGCGTGCGAAAATACATGGGAAATAATTCTGCAAATGCATCAGTGGATGTCTTCTGGTGCTCATCCTCAGGTTTGGCTCCCAGTATTTATTACAAAGCAGAGTGGTAACCATTTGAATGCCTCTGGTTTGCATTGGCATACGATGGAAAGGGAGGACAGCTTACCAGACAGTGGAAGTGTATTGTCAGCATTCCAGTTGCTGGAGGTCGGGAGATGGAAACACTGGTGTGAGTGTGGGGGTGGTGAAAGGGCTCCCTTTACAAATTCAGCAAATGGCTCCTGAATAGTCTTCCCGAAGCACTGCCCTTTTGTAGATGCTATGGTAGAGGAGGGGTAGAGCTGCAGGTTGTATGGGGCACTTTAGGTGAGGCCAAGCCTTTTGTCTACCTTTATCACACTTCATTGCAGAGCCCTCACACCTCTTTGTGCCTCTGTTGTCAGGGCTCCAGGCTAGAAACTGCCCTGCTTGTGAGCGGCATCACTACACAAAGGCCGTGTCTGGAGAGCAGCCTGGAAAAGACATTTGAAAGGAGGACAGCCCCAAAATGGCTCTGAAACTTGAGGCATTGATTGCATTTGCAGTTTGGGTCAAGTAGAAATTCAATTTTTAAACTGAATGAATAACTTTATGCTGAAATACAAGGAAACTGACACTGTTTGTGGATGGTGAGTGAAAATGATTAGAATTGTTTGGTCTACGGAGAGACGGTTTGCCGTGGACATTGACCTTTAGCTGTAATCGTTGTTTTACATGCATGAACATGGATCCAGTAATGAATTCTGAGCCATTCGTCTAGAGACTATTCTGCAAAAGACGTTTATTTTCTGGAGAAAGAAAATTTTCCCCATGACTTATTTT
This sequence comes from Calotriton arnoldi, assembly GCA_963921515.1. Lineage (NCBI taxonomy): Eukaryota > Metazoa > Chordata > Amphibia > Caudata > Salamandridae > Calotriton > Calotriton arnoldi. The sequence goes on from CAWUFW010000023.1 coordinate 6,948,362, forward strand.
CTCCAATGTATAGGCTGTAACCCTTGACATTGAGGTCAAAAGGCTGGTTGACCAAGGCCAAGCTATAGTTTATTAGTAGGAGACTGGAGAACAATGGAACCTGCTCATTTTTGCACGCATATATATGGTTTGTACCTCTCCGAGTGGCACTGACACGCTAAAAAACGATGGAATGGAGAATATCCCGTGTAAGTTACCTGTGGTTCAGATTACTTCAAGTATTGCCATCCATTCTTTTAAACAAAAACCTTATGTGGGCCATATGAAGTTAACATGGAGTTATCAGTGTCAAATGTTGTTGCTTTAGGTAAAAAAAAGTGGCATCTCAATTAAAGGTTAGAGAAGCCATGTGCAAGGAGTTGCCAAGAGCGAAGAAACAAAGGGGCATATTATCAAGGGCTCATCGCCACTTTAGCGGCACTTTTTTGACGCTAAAGTGGCGATATTTTTATCGCCCTATTAGCAAGCTGTCGTCAACAGGCGTTAGCGACAGCTTTCCGGCGATAGCACCCGTTTTTTCTATCGCCTTGCATTCCAGCGATATTTATCGCTAATGACATGCAAGGTAGGTGTTCCATCTCAAAATCCAGCAAAAACTCCTGCTAACCGCACTTCACCCTATTAGCAAGGATAGGCCGGACCCGCGAAGCGATAAAAAAAGTCGCGCTAAGGACCGTTAGCTGCAGGAACTTAAGACCAGAAAATAGCTGGTCTTAAAAATGAGAATAAATCTTGGGCCCACATCCATGCATGTTTTTGGTGCTGGACAGCGCTGCAAGCAATGTTGCAGCGCTGCCATGCGACAAAAATACAGTGCAGGAATGTGCACCATCAATAAGATAGTGCGCATTCCTGGGCCCCAGTCATGAAAAGTGTTGCTGCGACAAGACAGCGTTGCAACGCTTCTCATTACGCCCTCCTTGCAACAGCATGGAAGCGCTGTACTCACTGTACAGCGCTCCATGGCGCAAGTAATGACAGATATGTCAGGAATCCTGACGTATCTGTCTGCGCTAAAGTCACGCATTGCTGCAGTCGTGTCATAAACCAAGACGCAACTCCAGCAATGCATGGGGCCAGCCTATCCCTGTGGCACTGCCTCACCCTCACGTCTGCCATAGGCAGGCGGAAGGTACTGACGCAGTGCTGTTCATGAGGGGTGCCCGAATGTCGGCGCAGTAGGAGATACATCGGTGGTGGTTGGGCGCTGCGGTGTCATCGTATGGAAGCATTGGTGGAGTGTTGGTGCGGAGGGAGTTGACGAGATGTTCTTCGGTGGCCTTGATCCAGCTGCGAGGGGGAGCGATGATGGCGGTGGTGTTTGGTGGGCAAGGTAAAGACGTGATATTACCAATGATGGTCGGTCCAGGAATGTCCGGTGTTGTGGCTGCACTTGAAGTTCACGCTGGCGGAGGTGACGTGCTCGACCATGTGTCCTGCTATGTGGCTTGTTGCGGTGACTTGCTGCTTGCGCCTTATGTAGGGGACCCATGAGGGGGTGGTGTCCTGGTCACTGGGGTTCTCCAGGTGGAACTTGAGGTCACCGAGTAGGATGTCGTTGGTGGATGGGAGATCCTGGGGTGCAATGAGGTCTAAAATGGTATTGGAGAATGGGGGGCCTGCACATGAGGGTGCCTCAGAGGATGCACCTGTGCCTGGTCCGGATCTTGGAGTTGACGTGGTCCATGGTCACCCTTGGGTCATTATAGTGCGTGGTCAGTCGGAGTGTGCTTCTGTAGGTGATGGCAATGCCTCCTCCCTGATGGTTGGGGTGCTCCTTGCGGGTGATACTGCAGCCGTCAGTGATGGTGATGGCGATGTCCGGTCCGGAGCAGAGGTTGGTCCTGCCAGGCGAGGTGGTGTCCAGGGTTGATGGCGAGGAGGCTGCTGGCGTCGTATCGGTGGAGTGTCCAAGAGGAATGCTCCTTGGTGCTGAGCGCGGTCCAGGGGCAGACGGACGCAAACGGCGTAGCCCATGGGTTGCCTTTGGCACGGGAGACGACCATTACAACGCAGGCAGTACATCGTTAACAACGCAACTCTGACAACGCAGGTGCCTTAAGATCGCATTTGAATACAACGCATTGTGAGGTCAGTAATGGGGTAATTTCAACTTTTTCAGGTGTGCATGGGTATTGGATGTAAAATATGAAAAATGGGCTGTTTTCTGGGGTAAAATATGAAGAATGGGGTGTTTTTTGGGGTAAAATATGAAAAATTGGGTGTTTTTTGGGGTACATTTTTGAATTTTTGTGTGTATTTTTTGGGGTCAAATTTCTAAATCCTGGGTGTGTTTTGTGCCAAAATAAAGAGAAATTTGGGAGTGCATTTGTCTCAAATGTGATCTTTTGAGTGTCTTCTGGGGGTTCAGAAATGAATTCCAGGGTTCACGGTTGGGTCTGTAGTGCAAAGGTTATTCTTGGGTCGCACTCACTGTAGTGGGAACAGTGATCGTCATGTCTCAGCTATGCAACACCTACTCTACTGTTGCAATGTGCCTAGCATCAGTATGTATTAGAATGGAATGCGATGTCATGGCATGCATCGCAACTACGTATGTGCCTTTGGGACACGAGTGGTACGCCCGCTGTGCATGGGCGCACAGCGGCCACCATTGAGAAGTGCGAGGGGGGTGTCTGGACAGCTGTGAGGTGGTAAACTCCGTAATGAACACTGGATGGTGCGTGGCCGCGGGGATGTGTGTGTGAGCGTGTGTAGTTAAGAATTTATTGAGGGAAGCCTCACCTCTAAGCTGTGTCCCGTGTCTACGTAGCTCCTGCTCTCCTGCGTCTGCTTCCAGGAAAAGGAAGTAGGCAGCCAGGCTCCCTCGCAAGAGTCATTCACAACGCTGCGATGCAGCGGTGGTATTGTAATTTGGCAACAGGACAAGTCATGCAGCCAGGGGCCGGAGGGGTGGGCATGTTCTCCATGCAGGCTGCAATGCAGCCTGCATTGCGAACAGAGAAGTGCGCATGTCTGCATTGGGCGGCCTGAGTGGGCCGGCCAAACAGTCATTGCACACTTGAGTGTGCATGCCAATTCGCACATTCCCTGCTCCATGTTTGGAGCAGTCCTACCCACCCGCCCAACCCCTGAGGATACATAGCATGATTACAACCGTTATTTATCCCTTGTTTGTCCCTTTTTTAACTGTTTCATTGGCTTCTCTGAGCCCGCACTACACACTTCCCGCTGCTGCTGCCCCTGCAGCCCCGCGCCCCTGTCCTCGCACATTCCCGCCTCCCAGCTGATCGTTCCTCCGCCCTCCCCTACTTAATGGTGGACGCTGCGCAACTGCGCAGCGGACAGGCGCTGCTGGCGTGCAGAAGGCGCACCTAAGACAAGCCCGTCTGCGCACGTCTGCAACCCAACCGTGACCAGCGCCAGTAAGCCTGGATCACGGGCCACCCACTGCTACGGCACAGCCACCCTCCACGCACTCAAACCCGGGAAAGTCAGAGACTGACAACAGGCCTTGGCAAACACGACCCACGGCCAGTTCTCCTGCCTCCACTGCTGCCGGAGCTTAACCACCACCCCGGACTCCAGCACAGCCGACACCAGCACCGGCTACACCCTAGGATGCATCCCCCTCAAGGGGCGCTCCGTGCACATACACGCCGTTGAAATCTGGAACCTACTCGACTCTCTCTCGCCCGACATCGCCTTCTTCACGGAGACCTGGACCAACGCCTCCTCTGCCTCGACATCAAGACCGCCATCCCGGATGGATACAAGATCCAGAGGAAGGACCGCACCAACCACCCGGGAGGGTGCCTCGCCATTGCACACAAGAGCACCCTCCGCCTCACCACCCCCAGCGGAACCTTCCCCTCCACCAGATACCTGCACTTCCATATCCAGACCAGCCACAACTCCACACTCCGAGGAACCCTCGTCTACAGACACCCCGGGCCCCGGACACACCAGCCAGCCCACCATCTCCACCTGGACGCCAGTCACAGCCGAAGACACAGCCTCAACCATGAAAGGCATGCACTCGTGGGCCCCCACCAACCCATGCCCTCCCACATCTACCACAGAGCCGCGGCCGCCATCACACACGAACTGCAATGCACCATCAACACCACCTTCAAGACAGGCACCTACCCAGACGACTGAAAGCGTGCAGAAGTCTGGCCCCTTCTCAAGAAGACCACAGCTGACCCCACCGACCTCAAGAACTACCGGCCCATCTCGCTCCTCCCCTTCGCAGCCAAAGTTGCAGAGTAAACAGTCAACAGGGAAGTGACACGATTCATTGATGACAACGCCATCCTCGACCCGTCCCAATCCGGATTGCAAATCAACCACAGCAACGAGGCCATCCTACTGGCCGCCACAGACGACATCCGCACACTACTGGACCAAGGCCACTCCGCAGCCCTCATCATACTCATCCTTTCAGCGGCCTTCAACACCGTCTCCCACCACACACTAGTCGCAAGACTACACGACGCCGGCATACAAGGAACAGGCCTCGACTGGATCCGATCATTCCTCCCTGGAAGAAGCCAAAGGATCACACTGCCAACCTTCCTCTCCATTCCCACGTAAATCACCTGCGGAGTCCCACAGGGTTCATCTCTGAGCCCGACCGTCTTCAACATCTACATGGCACCCTCGACGCCAACGTCCAACAACACGGCCTTAACATCGTATCCTACGCTGATGACACACAGCTCATCCTCCCCCTCACCAAAAAGACCACCACCGCCAGACTCAACTTCCAGAACGGAATGCAGGACGTCGCAGTCTGGATGACCAACAGCTGCCTGGAGCTCAACACCGGATGCAAGTGAGGAAAACCATTTAGGAAATGCAAAATAACAAGAAGTGGACCTCTACATACACGAAACAAATATGCAATCAACCAAGTAAATATCAAAAATATATATGTTTTATTTGTATAACAAAGTTTTTTTGAAGTATAGAAATATTTTTTTTCCCAATAAATAAGAAACCGAGAGTATTTCTAAAAGTACATAGTATATGCTATTCCATTGCTGCTCTTTTCATAGGCAGGCATACTCATTCATTCATTTTATACTGCGACTGTTTATGCACTATTGATTCAAATGCTTCCTAAATGAACAGTAAAGAGCATGAATAACATGTTGTTTTCAAATTGCACATGAGCTATAATTTAAAATGATTACAACTCAGTATACAAATACATTGACATAGTTAAAAACTGTCATGGCTGAAGAAATTCGTATCAACGCCGGGAAGACAGGAGTCCTTGTCCTTGGAACCACACCTTCAGCATGGGACAACACCTGTTGGCCTTCGCCCTCGGAAGCCCACCTACCCCCTCGGACGACGCCAGAAACCTCGCCATCGTACTCGACCCACCCCTCACCATGAACAGACAGGTCTACGCCATCACCTCCAGCTGCTTCAACACCCTCCGCATCCTCCGCAAGACCTTCAAATGGATACCCCCAGAGTCAAGGAAGACAGTCACCCATGCACTCATCACCAGCAGAGTGGACTTTGGAAACGCACTCTACGCCGCCATTTACAAGTCCATACTCTGCAAACTACCGACATTACAGTACAACGCCGCCAGACTCGTCCTCGGCATCCCCCGGCACTAACACATCAGCCGACACCTACGTAGACTCCAGTGTCTCCCCGTGGTGATAAGAGTCACCTTCAAAATCATCACTCACGCCTCCGAATGCCTACTTAACAACGTACCAAATACCTCAACAACAGAATCAACTTCCACATACACAAATGAGACATCCGATCTTCCAACCTCGCACTGTCCGAAACGCAGCGCATCCACAGAGCCAGAGAAGGCGGGAGATCCTTCTCCCACATTGCATCCAATACCTGGAACGAGCTACCGGCAGACATCAGAGGTGCCCCCTCCCTGAACACCTTCAGGAAGACCCTCAAGACCTGGCTCTTCGGCTTACAGATCTGCGGACCCCCACCCCTCAGTGCCTTGCGACCCTCACGGGTGTGTGGCGCGCTTATAATTCCCCTGAGTCATTGATTGATTGAGTTATCATCATGTGACGATTGTTCCTCTTCTGCACTGTTTGAGGTGGTGGGGCAACGCTCTTCCAACATAGCGGTAGAGCCTCCACTGGGGGTGCGTCATCTACGTGTGATAGGTATGAGCGACTCCCCCCCGGCCCTCCAGCGCTATGCGTCCCACCTTCTCCTTACCTGGACATTGACCCCGTGGCGCAATCCACTGCACTCTCTCCACATCTGTAACTCAGCCAGCAGGAGCCTGAGACAGGTGTGCTTTCACTGGGCTGGGTACAGCAGTCACCGTGTAGTCGGCTGGTGGACCGCCCGATGCAGTTGATGCAGCAGGGCTCCCTTAGGCGTGTAGTTGCAGCGCTCAGTCCACACAAGTTCGGTGTCGCACAGGGGCCTCATCCTCCAGGGCGTCCGGCCAGCCCAACATCATCCGTCCTGTGATGCAGGGAGACGGCACCCACCGTTGGTAATCCCCTCCGTGCACCCCGGTGTAGTGGTGGATCATAGTATGCAAAGCGGACATCACTACGTTGGTGCGCAGGATCACCTCTACCATTGATTGCACCAAAGTGCGCAAGGCGGGCTTCTCACACAGGTCAGCAACGTGTCTCCATGCGACCTGCCAGACTTCACCACCAGGTACTTGTGATCGTCGCACATCAATGTCTCTCGCCACGGCTCATCGACTCCACATCTACTCCACATCCCACTCCAGGCCACAGACGCAGGTCCAGCGAGGGATCCAGGAATCAGACGCAGCTCCAGCGAGGGATTCAGGAACCAGACGCAGCTCCAGCGAGGGATCCAGGAACCAGATGCAGGTCCAGCAAGGGATTCAGGAACCAGACGCAGGTCCAGCAAGGGATCCAGGAACCAGATGCAGGTCCAGCGAGGGATCCAGGAACCAGATGCAGGTCCAGCAAGGGATGCAGGAACCAGACGCAGGTCCAGCAAGGGATGCAGGAACCAGACGCAGGTCCAGCGAGGGATCCAGGAACCAGACGCAGCTCCAGCGAGGGATCCAGGAACCAGATGCAGGTCCAGCAAGGGATGCATGAACCAGACGCAGGTCCAGCGAGGGATCCAGGAACCAGGCGCAGCTCCAGCGAGGGATCCAGGAACCAGACGCAGCTCCAGCGAGGGATCCAGGAACCAGACGCAGGTCCAGCAAGGGATCCAGGAACCAGACGCAGGTCCAGCGAGGGATCCAGGAACCAGACGCAGCTCCAGCGAGGGATCCAGGAACCAGACGCAGGTCCAGCAAGGGATGCAGGAACCAGACGCAGGTCCAGCGAGGGATCCAGGAACCAGACGCAGCTCCAGCGAGGGATCCAGGAACCAGGCGCAGGTCCAGGGAGGGATCCAGGAACCAGACACAGCTCCACAAGGGATCCAGGAACCAGACGCAGGTCCAGCGAGGGATCCAGGAACCAGACGCAGGTCCTGCGTGGGGACCAGGATCTCATCCTGGTCAACCGGGATGTTGGGTGGCTTGAGGGGGTTGTTGGTTTGTGCTGCACTTTGCCCTGGCTGCTCAAATCTGCATTTATCCTTTTTTTTGGTGCATCTTTTATGTTGGAGGTGGCCAGATAGGCTAAGTCAGAAATTGCGGGTTAGCGTGCCTTTTTCTATCGCTAAGGGCTTATCGCTGGATTCCAACCGCTATCGCCGGTTCCATTAACGCCGTCGCGTTAATGTTAGCGACGGTTTTCGCCGCTGATCCCTGCAGCTATCGCCTGTTAGCAAAACGTTGCTAATACGTCGCTAACAGGGCAATAACTTTCAGGGATCGACGGCGATAGAAAAACTAGCGCTAACCTAGGTTAGGAATAGTTATCGCCATTTCTTGCTAATATGCCCCAGAGAGTTTTCTGAGAGGTGGCACTTCTCATATGAATAAACGTTCTCTTGGGATTGGCCCAATGCAGGCTTACTAAGGAACTGTTCTTCATTTACCACCAGGAATTTTATTGATCAGTCATATTTGGGACACATTTATTGCCAATCGATCAGTTGATTATTTCAGGAGTCCAATAGAAAACGGATCTTATGCACTTGAAGGCTGAATCTGATTGGGTCTATTACTGAACCTGGGCTAAGGCAATCAAAATAAAGTACCCGCTTTGCTGTATGCTGTTTATACAAAATGCGAATAAAAAAACGATTTAAAAAAAATCCAAATTAATTAAAATAAATAAATAAATAAAGAGGCCCGCCTTCAGAAATCACGACTATCAGACTTTTGATTAAATGTTTTTCTAGCGGTACGTGACGCTGCTCTTTTGGGAATATTTGTATCAAGTAGCGCAATTTAAAGCACACCAGTCCAATAACATTGTGCAAAACTGAATGATATGTGAAAGTTGTCGAGATTATACTCGAAATAAATATTGAGGTAAATTAGTGTCAAATTGTGGACTTCAATGCTCCTGAGTACGTGTGTCTTTCTTCCCTCCAGCCTGCTTGGCTTTGTACAGACCTCCTTAGAACCATAGCCGAACCCTCTGGTACTCTCATCTGCCTGGTAGTTCCTAACAAATAAATCATTACAAAAACAAAAAAAGAGTCAGCATCGGCCACAAAACGAGCTCATTTTGGCATTATAAAAACAGAAAATGGCCAGTTGAGCCAACCTTTCTGGCATCCTCGCTGCTGCGCGTGCCTGTCCACGCGTGAATTTGGATGGGACCACCATGTTCCTTCTGGCCTCAGTGTAGCGCCAGTTGTCTTTATCACGTGCCAGCACTCTCTTGAATCCTATCAGATGCCAACTGGCTGCCGGATATCCTGAAACTTGAAGCTTGTGCTTAGTGGATTACGTCATGTCAACTGCTTTTGTAAGAGTAAAAAACATATGTTTCATACATGCCAACATTTGAAAGCTGGCAAGTGGGAGTTTTTGAGGAAAAAAAATCTGGGCAATGTATTTTCCCTAACTGACTTCTATGGGTGAGCGGCTGATAAAGGTGATATAACTGCGCAACTTAATAAACAAGCATTTGCAATGCAATAGGTCTCGCATTTTCAAAATTTTGACCTATTGGTATTGTAAATGACAATGCCTTTTATCATTGCATGTTTTTTAAACACATAAATAAAACGCTTTGCTATTTACAATGCCAATAGCTCAAAATCTCACAAATGCGAGACCTATTGCATACAGAAGGTTGGACCACTATAAATTGCAAACACAAAGAAAAAACCTCACATGTGAAGGTTTTTGATGATTATATTATTAGGTGCACGCCTACTCTGTGTATGATGTGGCATATTGAACCTATGCATGACCATACGAATAATTTCTATAACATCGTTTTGAATGAAATAATACAAGGATGAATTAATTGTTTTCTGTTCCTTTCTATGACAGACTCATTAAAAACGTTTCTTTGTGTTTATAGTGGTATAAATGGTGGCATGTCAAGGACTGAATCTACCTGTTGCAGAAAGTTACTTTAACAGCCTGCTTTTTTGCCGCCATTATCCCATAATGCCCTGGCAGATTCAGTAGCACCAGGCTCCAACACACCGTCTACATCAGAATCCATCCAACACAGCCTTTGCTTGCACGAAAGGAGTGGCCGACACAGCAGAGAACACTAGGAGACACCAAGAGAGCAACAGGAGCCCAAATGTGCATCCAAACTAAACAACACTCCACGGCACCCATGACCAGAGCCACTGGAATAATGCGATTCTGCGGCTGTGCCGATTTTCATATAATTATGGATTTGCCGCATGTGCCACATAATCTGCTGATTTTAACAAAAAAATAATTGTTTCTAGTTCAAACGGATCGAAGGTTACAAAAAATATGGCAACTCAGGTTTCTGAACACGGGAAAGGCTTTCCGCAAAGGTTGACTTTTCATCTGTCAGTTGCTAATTGTTGTATTTTGGTGTTAAATTGGTACTAACTAGGGTGAACTCTTTTCTCAGGCACTGTTACAGGTGTAAAAAAAGACAAAATAATACTATCACAAAATGTGCTGCATTAGGCCGCATAATTTAGTCACCCGTGCCACATAAATTGGTCCTCCTCTTCTGCATAATTACAGTGGCCTTGCCCATGGTTATGTTATGTTATGTTATGTTAATGAAGTTTATAACGCGCTCAGATACTCCCAGGAGTGTCCCGGCGCGAGCCTTGAGGTGCAGCTAGAAAGAGAATCGCAGGTTAAAACAGAAGTGTTTTGAGCTGTTTTTTAAAAAGTCTAAGATCATGGGTGTTACGCAGCGAGAAGGGCAACAAATTCCAGGCGGTGGCTGCCCGAAATGCAAGAGATCTGCCCCCATTCTTTGACGACGGACCCGAGGTAACCGGGCAAGATACTGAGAAGCTGACCTCAGATCTCTGGTAGGGGTATAGAACTCAAAGCGCTTCCTTAGGTAAGCTGGCCCCAATCCGTGGAGAGCACGATGGGCAACCACAAGGGCTTTGAACTTAACACGCTTAGTGACCGGCAGCCAGTGCAAGGTGCGCAGATGTTGTCTAACGCTGCTTCTGATAGGAATGTTGAATAAAAGCCTGGCTGCTGCATTCTGGACGACCTGCAGTTTATTAAGAGAGTAATCTGGTAGACCAATGTACAGGGCATTGGCGTAATCAAGGCGAGACAAAATCAACGCCCTGGTCACTGTTTCCCTTGCATCCCTAGGGAGCAAGGGGAGAAATTTCCTGAGTGACTTCAGTATCCCAAAACAGCTCCCGGCCAATTTTTTGATGTGATACGAGAAAGACAAATTTTCGTCAAACCACACGCCCAGATTCTTTACAGGTTGGCCAGAAGAGGATGGTAGCGGAAAGCCGGCCGGCCAGAGAGTCTCTCTGAACCGCGTGGGAAAGTTGCCGTAGAGAAGAATCTCCGATTTTTCTTCGTTGCATTTAAGCTGTGCCGCTGCGAGCCACTGAAAGACAGCTGTCAGACATTTCTTAACCTTCAGGGTATCACACTCCAATTTACCCCAGGTAAACAGTAGTTGAGTATCATCGGCGTATGCAACGATTTTGGCTCCTAGCTCCTCTGCTAATTGCACCAGAGGAGTGACGTAGATGTTGAAGAGAAGGGGACTCAAAGAGGACCCTTGCGGCACTCCTGTGGTAACACCTTGAGGCGTGGAAGAGAATGGGGGGATCCAAATCTGCTGCGTACGCCCCTCAAGGAAAGATTTTAGCCACCTCCAGGCTGATCCCGTGACACCTATTTCCATCAAACGAGACAGAAGCAACGAGTGGGGAACAGTATCGAATGCTGCCGATAAATCCAACAATATCAAGGCAGCACTTCCACTGGCATCCAGACAGCCTCGGATAGCTTCTGATACTTCAACCAGGGCCGACTCAGTGCTATATACAGCTCTAAAACCTGATTGAGCTGGATGTAGAAGACCTGACCCTTCAATAAAATCAGTGAGCTGTTTGTTAACTGCCTTCTCACAGATTTTAGATACAGTGGGAAGAAGGGAGATGGGGCGATAGCTCCCTGGGTCCTGAGGGTTTAGTGAAGGTTTCTGGTCAGTGCTGTACCTGTGGGGCTCTGAGACCAATAAGAAGCAAAGCCCCCACACTCTGGGAAACTAAAGGGTGGAAGATAGCAATTATATCAAAGCCACCCCCCACCCCCCTTGGTCAGAAGC